>OX438892.1:9633451-11081522 GCA_949316265.1 Diarsia mendica
CTGACCTGTTGGTCTAGTGGTTAGTGACCCTAACTGCTATGCCGGAGGTCGTGGGTTCGATTCCCACCCAGGACAAATGTTTGTGTGATGAGCACGATCATTTGTTCTGTGTCTGGGTGTAATTTATCTATAATATGTATGTATTTAGAAATATATAAGTATGTTTATCAGTTGTCTAGTACCCATAACACAAGCTCTGCTTAGCTTGGGACTAGATGGCGTTGTGTGATAGTTGTGGAATATTATTATTATTATTATATTATTATTTGTTTTTTATACCTTTACATATCTGATATTATTATTGACCAACCTAAACAAGCGCTGCTTAACCTAAAAATCAACCTAATGTTATTATTTAGCTACTTCCTTATAGTACCATAAACATTTAATTTCCTATTTAGTATGATTGCCAATCGTTTGCCAGCCCTATTGGCAATGCGGTGTCGTCCGTACTTGCGACTCTCAATCAATTTGTCCTCTTTTATACCTTTTATCTTCACTCAGTATTTTATTATATTAAAACCCTATTGTGTCGTAATAGTGAAGAGGTTTTACATTGTTATTTGAACAACGCAGGGACTTCCATTTGTTTTAGATGTTAATTTGCATGGATATAAATAGAATTTTGTCAAAGGACATCAACAATAATACGGTTCACTGTTCTCTTTAGTAGAGTGTAGATATGTATTTTCCATGTAGGATGTTTAAACTCATGTTTATAAAAAGTTGCCATCTAAAAATACTGTCGATCAAAAAAGCTAAACTGACCTTTTTGGTGTGGAATATTACCTACTGTTACTGATAACGCAAGCAATGTAACGCACGCATAAAACAGTGATTATACGTGCATGCAAAAGTGCATCCATAAACAGCGGTGACCATTTATCATCAGGCAGACCGACCGCTTGTGTTCATACTGCGGCATTAAAAACTCTACAACAAGTACTAGGCATGCATAACTTCAAGAAAAAAATCCAAATTACAAATTCTAGAAATAGCAAATGTGCATAACCGATCTTCCGCAGTCAATGGAAAAGTCCAAACGTCCTATAACTTACAGTAAAGGGCATGAATGCCTAACTCACGCATTGGTGATCGTAATGATTGCCTTCCAGTGCCTACGCCACCTTTTTCACAGTTACTAATTCACCTTTTATCACACCTCGGGGAGGTGACGAGCCATTCCAGTTACCTCCAGACCACACCTAACAAACCCCTAAGAAAAGCAAATTCCCTAAGTAATAAGAAAACTTGTGTAATGGGACATCGATAATGTCCCACAGTTTGTGTATAGATAGGTATTTTTAGCAGACGTCCCCTTCTCCGGCGGCGAGGAGATTAATTACAGAATCGGCAGTTTTAATTAGTTTTGTAATTAACAGCCGCATGGTACGCCTTCGACGCGAACTAAAATAAATTACGATTTAATACAATCACGCTGTATTACGGAGCCAATGACGTCGGCCGACGTCGACGCTGGAAATATTTTTAAAACGGAACATTTTATATACTGTTGCATGTCATGTACTATCTACGTATGTATGTATACGTCTCGCACGATATGATCCTATTAATTTAATGGATTCCGGGAACCAATTTATTGGATTACAAATGGAGCCTTTTTGGATGAAAAAACTGGCTTTAGAAGTTCGATGTGAATGGGTAACTTTTCTAATCATACGGTGCTATCATTCAACTTGTGTAGAAAGATATAAATGCTTCGTAAGTTCGTACAAATAGTTACTTCGTCATTAGCAATGACAAAGCTAATGGTCCCGCGCCAAGATGGAACAGAACAATATAACACTGCTTGAAATAATTGTATTGGAAATTAAATTGACGCAAAAAGGTAAAAGGATACTCGATTGATCTCATCGTACTCGAAATAGCCGTGAAGTTCTATTTCATTTAATAAATAAAAAGAGTGCGCCATATTGTTCCCGGCGTAATTCGTCACAATCGGAATTGTGACAATTCCCTGGCGAGAGCTTTGAGAAAAATTGTCGCTAACGAGCTCTACCCCCTCCCCCCGGGCACACCGACCCCGCTCAACCCCCCCTCTACTTTTAATCCGCGCCACCCCCCCTTTATCCGTAGCACTTTAAAACCCTTTTGCGATTTTCCGCACGGAGGAATTATCAAGAAAAAGGGAACATTTATTCATTGTCTACCTTTTTAAATTATTCGTTATTAATCTTCAGTTTAATATCTTAATTGTCTTCGTAACTCTGTGTTGGTTTAGTAGAGGGAGGGAACGAAATTAATATCGGATGATTGGGTTACAAAATTGTTTCAAAGCGTTTGCTGTGTTTGTATAATTATTTAAAACATTCCAAGGTCGAGCCGGACTAAAGAATTTACCAAAATATGTAATTTAACTGTTGCTACCTACATCATACGCGGTATATACTCATTGCTGTGTCAGTAGCAATTAATTAGGCAAACTATAACTCGTTTCAAAGTTGTTAAATGTGTAAACATTTTCACTGACCGACAGCTTTCTATTAAGTCTTCAGTCTTCACTAAATATATATCTATTTGAGAAAATAGCAGTCTTGTGGTCAAACATTGGTGATTGACACAACAACGCAAATACTTAAGATCATAATCATACCCCCTGCTTTTTGTTTTGACAATTCGATTTTGACCCCAAAATCTAATTTTGAGGGACACACAAAACTCACTGTGTCCACTCGCGAACTTTTTTCAGCACCTTTTCAGTTTTTTATTTTGTGTTTGTAAACATGGTAAATATCCCGTTTTATGTGCTAAATACATATAATGTCACTTTAAAAACTTATAAACAAAAACATGTGTATCGGAAAATTACTTCCTACTACAAATAAAAAATTAAAGCAAACTTGTACAGGAAAATAAAGGCATTTATAATAAAAGAAATATTCCGATTGAGTCGCAATAGGCAAATTTGTTCGGAGAGTATGTCCTCTTTGAGTTGCGTTCAGCCTCATTAGCGATTTTCCATTCGAACGATTCCGTAAAAGACGTTGAAAACTCTTATTCTTCATAACGCTACAAGCGTGGCACCCGGCTTCGTCTGTATTTGTAGTCAAGAAATGTGTTTATTTAGTAGGTTACTGTTGTTTTGCAAAATGTGTAATAATTGCTTGAAGTTTGACTTTATTTTGATTTCTGTTTTTCGTTTTTGTGTTGTTTTTCCAGTTTTTAGTCAAGGAGATAGACTTTTTATATATTGAATTTTAATTGTCATATTTAATTGGAATATATTTTTGTAGTCAGTTATGATTAATGTCTTGGATAAAATACAAAAGAAAATGACCAATGTCATGCTAATAGCAAAATCTTTAACATGAAATCTTAAATCATTCATGATTTTTCAGACGAAAATCGTTCCTTGGTACAGACACACATTTTCACTATGTACATAAAAAGTCCACTGAAGCAAATCGACATTTACGGAAGATAGTCATTTGAAAGTTGTTCACTTGTGAAATGATTGCGTCTTTGTGTCGTGACGTCACGAGCCACGACTCCATGAAATCAAAGACACTTAACCTTTGACCAGAAAAGTAATCTGTTGAAAGGCTGAAAGGTAATCGTGCGTACTTGTGTATTCCTATATTATTTTAAGGTATATCTTTCTACTGTGTATCAGAATAGTAATGTTTCCTGACAATAAAATATGATTCTGTTAAGTTCGTCTGTTAGATTATCGATAAATATTGGATACATGTTTTTTGTTTTTTCAAATTAATCAAAATTGACGAAAATAAAACGTGTCAAAGATCATGAGTGGGGGCTTGTGGCGTCACTTTCTGGTAAACAGAGTAACAAACTGTGACGACGCTGCGACGTCTTCATTTTTTGTTATCGAAAAAAAAAGAAAAATATGTGTCAAATGTGTCAAAATATGTTTTGGAAATCTATCTGACGGTCTATAGATTTTTTGTCAATGACCTTATAAGGTTTTTTGTTATTAAATTAGTATGTTAGAGAGGCAAGTAAACTTGGCAGAATTCAAGTGTTGTTAAGGTGCTATTCGACCTGGCTGAATTCAGTCATCTTTTTCCATCATTCATCATCCTGTATTCCCAATAAATACACTTTAAGAAGAAATGTACCTAAACACAGCTTTTTTACGAAGCATATTGTAATACAGTCGTATCTTTGACTCACATACCAAAGAAATTTTATTTCTTCTTCTTATCCGGTATGCTCTTGACAGAGCGGTCGTGATCGTTAAGTAGCAGTATTGGAAGGGGCAGATATGATGCACTTCACGACATTTCGCCACCGCTGCCTGCTAGAGGTCATCCTGCTGCATTCGTTAACCGAACCTCCAATGGCAGACTTGATCTGGTCAGTCCAACGCGTGGGTGACCTTCCGCGCGGTCTAGTGCCTTCTACTTTCCCTTGGACCACAAGGCGTTCTATGGACTGATTGTCACGCCGGGAAATATGTCCGAAGAAAGTCAGGATGCGAGATTGTACTGTTGAAAACAGACGCTGCCTGATACCGAGTTCTTGAAGTATCGAGACGTTCGTGCGAAACTCGGTCCACGACACCCCAAGCATTCTTCTCCAGCACCACATTTCCAGAGCATCTATTTTCTGCCTTTCCACATCTCGTAAGGTCCAGGTTTCAGCTGCATAAAGAAATATGGGGAATATAAGCGTCCTAACCAGCCTGGTCTTCGTGGCTTTAGTTATGTTTCTATTCCTCCATATTT
Organism: Diarsia mendica; assembly: GCA_949316265.1. NCBI lineage: Eukaryota > Metazoa > Arthropoda > Insecta > Lepidoptera > Noctuidae > Diarsia > Diarsia mendica. The sequence continues at coordinate 9,638,161 of OX438892.1, forward strand.
TCCGCATCTTGTTCATCGCTGTTCTTGTGATGCCCATACGTCGTTTGATCTCATCGATGCACCCGCCATTGTTCGAAATTAGAGCCCCAAGATAGATGTAAGATTGGACCACGTTGCAATTCGCAATTACGGTCACTTCTGGCGAATTATTCCTGGCACGGTCCACAATCATCACCTGGGTCTTGCTGCGATTAATTTTTAGCCCAAACTCATGGCTCACGCGTTCCATCTTTGACAGTAGCTCTTCCAAGTGTTGCGAAGTGGTTGCAAATAAGGTGGTATCATCCGCGTAACGCAAGTTTGCAATTTTGTATCCACCAATTGTTACACCATCCGTCCAGTCTTCTAAAGTGATACGCATTATTAGCTCTGTGTATACATTGAATAAGAGCGGTGATATAATGCACCCCTGGCGTACTCCGGCACTAGGATGAAAGTCACTTGACAGGACATCATCTGTGCGAACCGAGGCTGTGCCCTCTTCATATAGACGTCTCAAAAGGTGTACAAGATGTTTTGGTGTGCCCATGTCTAGCAAGGTCTTCCACAAAACCGGCCACCTCACCGAGTCGAATGCTTTGGAGAAATCAACAAAGCAAATGAATATGGGTTTATTGAATTCTCTTGACTTCTCGATGATCTGGCGTACGATGAGAATTTGTTCTCGAGTGCCCTTCCCCTTTACAAAACCGGCTTGTTCCGGAGCGATCTCCTTAGACAGGTAAGTTTTCAATCGCTCGTTGAGAATATGTAACATTATTTTGCTAGCGTGTGATATCAGAGCAATGAGGCGGTAGTTGTTACATCTCTTCGTCGAACCTTTCTTGTGCAGGGGTGCGAATACGGTATGTGTCCACTCCGAAGGCCAAACTCCTGTCTGCCATACCTTGTTGCAGATAAGATGAAACATCTGGTTGCCACGTTCTCCTAAGGCTTTAATTGTCTCTATAGGAATTGCATCTTTACCAGTTGCTTTTTTACTTTTCAGGTGTTCTATGGCTGCTAAATTTTATTTAATAAACTAAAATAACTGAACTAACAACAAACTATAAAAGGGCATCTAAAAACTCTTCAACGCTGTCAACTGGTAATGTGCCCAAGAGACTGGCGGCGTCGTGTCACCACGTTGTATGGCAATACATAATTAAAAAGTTACTTAGTTTACGAGGTACCAGGGTAGAATTATTGTTTAGTGTTTTTGGTTTATTATAATGTTGCAGAACGGTTGGCCAATGGGGCTGAAAAGTTCTGAGTAGTGACCGTGAACCGGAAGACATTGCGTTGTAAAGCCTTCCACTAGGCTAGGTGGACCGATGACCTAGTGAAGGTTGCGGGAACCCGCTGGATGAGAGACGCACGGGACCGGTCAATGGCGCCACCTGGGGGAGGCCTATGTCCAGCAGTGGATGTCGGATGTTTGACTGAAATGATGATAATGATAATGTTATAGTGCAGACAATGTTAGAGTAAATCATTTGGTCTTTTTACTAAGTTATATACATTACTTAGTAGGTACCTAAGTGTGGTTGTGTTAAAGAACTACCTCTCTAGCACCGAATGTAACCAAAACGCCTAAATCAAAGTATGCTGTGAGAATCACAAAGCTCGGGTTGGCGCTGGAAGCTGAAAATCCACAGCATTTTTTTTTACACACAGTCTGTAGACAACACAGAAATATAACGTAGTATAATATTACATTACTAATTAGGTAATTGTTAGTCATTTGTTAGTGAAAATATCTTTACGTTTTAGAAGGTTCTTCTGAGCCTTCATTTTAACCTTATATGTTGAAACTCAACCACAGTCAGGAAAATGTAAATAACAGGAAGTAATGCTTAAAATTACATATAATTGCAATAAAGTCATTAAACGACCGTTCAATCGTTAAAAATAATCGTGCGAAAAACTCATTGAGCTAAAGTGTTATACCAAACAAACCTAACTGTCCTGCAATAGTACATTTTGATACAAGTGCGGAAAGTTTGTTATTGCATTCGAGGCAGATTGAACACCCGAGCCGTATGGCGAGGGTGTTCATGGGGTCGAGAAATGCAATAACAAATTCCCACGTGTATCAAACGACGTTTTTCAATACACTTTCGAAGAAATTAACTAAAAACGTTATGTGTTTTTGTCAACAAATTTGATGAGACTATGATTTAATTTACTTTTTTTCCGCGGTTTGATTTCGCCAGGTTGAAAAAGAAGCAAAGGTATAAAGCCGCCAAACAGCCTCACAGGAAAAATATAAAAGGAGATGGCTAAATTCAGTTAGGACGAGTGAAGCAAGCATCTATAAACATGACACTTAGCAAAATGCAACGCTGAATAGCTGAATATTAGTATTTCATATAAAAAACACTTTCGGAAGTTGATCATATGTTGAAAATAGTGAAAATAAAATCGTTTAGCTCCTACGTCAATACGTATAAAACTGCAAACAAATGTCATTGCTATGAACTTTTACTTAGGCATTTGGATGTATCTGCATTGAAATTGATATAATTGTATTATAGACTAAACGAGCCACCCCGGTTTCACGTCGTGGTACTTTAGTAAATATACACAAAGGGGTAATTGCACCTAAAAATGTAATACAACGGCCTTTCTGCAATCCGCGCAAAAATTACTCCCACCCGCGTGTTTACTCTTGTAAAACCTAACGGACTCATCCAAATGAGTAAAATAAAGACGGTTTTCGCAGACAATGTTCCTATGGTGGTGTTCTGTCTGTGTCGAGTAGCGAGAGGTCCTTAAGTAGGCGAGCGAGGGTCATTGAAAATCCAAAATAAATATGCACAACGAACATGCAAACGGCAAAGCATTCAAACGACATCTGACATATGACGTTTGATTTTTTTAGTGATGGGATTGAAATTCAAGTGTAGCAAAATCGATACAATAATAATGGGCTGAACATAAAAAATATTGAAAATAAAACAACAAAAATGTGAATTATTTTATTCTATTCTGTTATTCTTAAAAGAACATTATCTAAAAATGAAGCCGGAGCGGATAGCGTGTTCTGATGTCTAGCCCATCCCAGATACCAGATCACTGTCATTACATGACAGCAACAGCCCAGAGTTCTGTTCCCCACAATACAGCTGCAGTAATATGACAGTATGTCATCCAGAGGATTATTAATTGTAGTTTGGCTTTCATATAAAATATACACGTAGTATATTTTTTGTCTAATATGCCTTGATCTTATTCGGCCTCTTAAAAGTTGAGGTCTTGATCCCCCTAAATGTATTAATCTTTCAAGATCCGGGCACACTTCGATATCATAAGTACCATTTGCTCTAATATGCTCTCCGTAGTATGACCGAGCTTGTTTAACCTGATATGGTCCTAATGCCATCAACAATAAAAAAATCCAAATCCTTATTTTTAGAGATGAGAAGATACAAGTGTAACAGAATCAATAAAATAATCAAAGTGATTAAAAGAAACAAATAGAACTACTTTTTGCCGATCACTATTCATCAGTTCATATTTTTCGACGCAAAATATGTAGCACGATTAAACGAATAACCATACTTCGAAGCTGTCCCTTATTTTATTTTATTTTGATTTAATTAAGTGTAATTGGGAAGAATCGACTGTCACTTTAACACAACCCCATTTTCAAAACACAATAACAAGGAACTAAATAAGACACTGAATTGCACGCCATAGATTCCCACCAAGAACTCTGATTACCACTTCTTAGTTTCAGAAAATAAATCGTTTTGATAACTGTTATCAAAAATCGATATAATTACTGCTTCGATTTGACATTCTGAAAATCGATATGGTCCATCCTTAGCTTGCAGTTGCTATAGCAACTAACAGCTGTATTACAAGTATTTCACCATTTTATGCAATGATATTATAAATAAAAAGAGGTAGATATCGCATTAGTACGCACAAATTGTTGAGGACAAACTAAGGCAATTGTTGCAGTTTAGCAACTAGCTATCTCTTTCTATCTTATATGTTCCGTATTATCTATCGCTGTCGTAGAACGCAACGATATCTGCATTCAGTATGAACATGGCGTATCTTTCTTTATAATATCATTGATTTTATGTCAATGTAGAGAGAGAGATTTTGAGATTTAATTTTTGCTTTTTCTTAAGTTCACGCAACTTCTATGAAATTATTTAACTCTAAATAATTAATGTTTGATTGTTTAAATACTACGAGTCAGTGTGGAATTCCTATAGATGCTGGAGGCAGTCATTTAGCCATCTCCTTTAAATATTTTTTAATTAAGAACACAAAAAAATGCTTACTTGTTCATAAAAGTAAATAATTGTTTAAAATATTTACGTTTATTAGTAGTATTCTTTTTACAAACACAATTTAAATATTCAAAAAATATTTACGCTGTAAAGACGCAGATCAAAATGGCGAGATTAAAAAAAAAAACACGCCTGCTCTATAATAGTCAGTGGTGTTTTTTTTTTAATTTCATAAGTTTTAATCGAATTACCGCTGCTCTATGATTACAGCGTGCGGTAATAATATTACAGCACGCTGTATTCTTATTACCGCACGCGTGCGAAATATGATGCATGTCGAACCTAATCGTAGTGCAATAAGAGCTAGTTTTCGAGGAAGTGTATTGAAAAATATTAAACACACATGTCATCGCAAAATAAGCTCATAAAAGTAACAAAGAACGCGAAATAATAATATTCTAACGCACGTATACCTACAAGAATTTTCACTACAACTAAGACATATTTAAAGCACGCTCCACCCCGGGAATAAAGAGAGGGGACATCGTAACTTAACGTGAGAACTCGTAAATTCTCCATTAGGAGTTGTATGCAAAACTTGAAGAAAAGTATTAAAACGTGGGTTTTGGCACGTAACCTAAGTAAAATTGTGAAAGCTCAACTTTCCACTCGGTGAGTCGTAATTGTAATCGGCCACTCTGCCTCCATTAGTGGTCCGGTCGGGATGGCGGGACGTTGGCGGGACGGTGGCGAGACGGTGGGACGCGGGACGGTGGTCGTTCGGCCACTTCGGTCCGCTCTTTGTCCCTAGTCACGGCTCGCCGCGGACCCGATTGCCTCAGTCAATATTGTACTAATGTTACCAACCGCGTATTACACGCACAGATTATCTTTGGATACCACTTTATTACGAAACGCTACCTTATGGGTAGAAGGAGAAGGGATATAGGGATATAAGTTAACAAACAAATTACAATTAGGTACTGTAATGGAATTTAGGTGTATTATAATTAGGTTTTTTTAAGTGACCGTCACCATCAATTTTATTTTTAAATATGAATGGTTTTATTGATCCAATAACTAAGTTACATCAAAAAGATTAAAATAATATAATATTGAATTATATATTCTTCTCGTCGCCAACGCAACATGTCCTGGTCTTCCATACATTTCTGTTACTCGACATCTCAACAGTAACCTTTTTTATAGCCATCTCATCCTCTTCTCCACCCAGTCAAAACATCGAGTGTAAATAATAAAATAAAACTAAATGTAATCAAAAACATCACAAAAATCGGTTCGAAAGGTTATTCTAAATGTGTGGAATATAACCCTTAACCCTTATTTACGTTTAGAAAAATAACCCTTTCACTGTCGAACAGCCATTATAAACCTACCTAAATGTTATAGAACCATTTGTTCAATATATGAGAAATTCATTCAGACTAATGTAAATACGACAGCACCGCAAATAAAAACGGATCGGAAATTAATGGCCCTGAAACAAATGAATTTATGTGGTGAACAAGCCAGTTAAATGCGAAAATGTTAAATATGAATGGTGTTCAAAGTAGGTAAGTATAGTAACTTTTACAGTAAACCCTTAACTTTCTCTCAACAGTCAGGTAAGTTAGTATCTCTTGGGTCGTTACTTGCATTACGCTAAGGTTTATTGCCGAATCGTGCGCGTCATTCGTCCTTTTACGAAAGTTAACAACTTCACTACTTTTACTTTTACTGACGAAAAGTGTTCACACCTAAATGTTATTAAAACTTGCAGAAGTAAAATGAAAAAACTGGTGTAGCTAAGATTGCGTAGCGGATCCGTAGTCGGCTACGAATTCGTAGCAGATCCGTAGCTGACTTCGAACGCGTAGCATATTCGTAACTGGCTACGAAAACTTCGTAGCCAGATCAGTACATGGCTACGAAATCTTCGTAGCAAATCCGTAATTGACTACGAAAACTTCGTAGAACGCACAACGCTACGATAGTCTTTTGTAACCACTGAATGGAGAAATATACCCCTTTTTGATGGGTATCTACAACGAGCAACATAATATTTGGATCGCACAAAGCATATAGATGAGATAATTTCGTCCCAAACTGCTCAAGTTGCCACCGGCTGTCGTTAGGTGCCATGGGGAGACAATTAACTACAGATAGGTCCCAGGGGTCAATGTTATATGGTGCTCGCTGGAGTAATGCGTTAGACCCTTTGACGGGCTAAAAAAGGATGAAAAGCTATAAATGTAACAGTACATCGACTATCAGACAAAAAAAGCAAACGCACATTTTTTTGTGTAAGTTTAAGTCCGCGAGTGTGACCGTACCTCTGTTTCTTTCTAACGTGCACAAAGAGACATCAGAAAATGATATCGCAGAGTACGTGCTCACAAAATTACAAGAAAAAGTCGTTTTACAGAAAATAAAAATGAAGGTACAAAAAGACTATAATGCATTTAAAATAATGGTTCCAAGTGCTAAGCTAGACATGTTTTTGAATGAGGGATTATGGCCGGCCGATATTACATGCAGACGCTTCAGACCTTATAGAAATCCTCAGTCTGATGGCGTTGAAGAATCCAGAAAACCATCTAAATAAATATGAATAATGTAACTCTCATTACATACAACTGCAAAAACGTCAAGCGATCTATTGAGGGAATAAGACAGCTTTGCAGTCATGCGGACATTATTGCGTTGCAAGAGACGTGGTTACAGCCTGAGGAGCTACCGTACCTGTCCAGCGTGCACGAGGGCTTCGGGAGCACGGGTACGTCGGCTATGGACACGGCTGCCGGCATCATCAGAGGTCGTCCCTTCGGCGGAGTTGCGCTATTGTGGCGTAAGGCGCTATTCCCGTGCGTCTCAGTGATTGCGTGTCCTAATCCGCGTATTGCGGCAATTCGTGTTACGACAAACGATAGGCCAGTGCTAGTCGTGAGTGTTTACATGCCCACTGATAGTATAGAAAATGTGTCGGAGTTCACGGATTGTCTGAGTTGTATCAGTGCCATAATAAGTGACAGTGACATCGAGTCGGTTTTCATACTTGGTGACTACAATGCGCATCCAGGTGAGCGTTTTTACCGTGAACTTATAGATTTCTCGATGGAGCAAGATTGGACTTGTGTGGATACTGACAGGTTGCAACTGTCGTCAGGGACGTTCACGTTTGTTAGTGAGGCTCACGGGAGCAGTAGGTGGCTCGACCACTGTGTTGTGACTGACTCTGCTTTGAACTGTATTACAGATGTATCCGTAAAATACGACGTTTATTGGTCTGACCATTTACCTCTAGTCATAACATGTAATCTCGATGTTATTAGGCGGAAAACGATTGCAAAAAACACTTGTAATAAAATACAATGGGGGGAAAGGAATACAGACCAATGTCATGCCTATGAACATATGTGCAACTCTCAATTAAGACATATTGATTTGTTAGTTGACTTACAACATTGTTGTGGCAAATATTGTAGTGATCATTGTCATAAAGATAAAATAAATCATTTGTACAGTGATATAGTTCAAATTCTATGTTCGTGTGCTATTGCGACCTATAAAAGCAGTCGAGGTAAGCGGAAACCCCTGGCGGGCTGGAACAGGCATGTGAGCGAGGTTCACAGGAATGCCAGGACGGAGTTTAATGTATGGCGGTGGTACGGTCAACCGACAACTGGTCCTATTTTTGACGCTATGATGAGTGCACGGAAAATCTTTAAAGGAAAGCTGAAGTGGTGCCAAAAACACCAGGAACAAATTAAAATGGATATACTAGCTAAACACCATGCTAAATCAGACTTTAAAGGTTTTTGGAAAGCCACTAACAGGTTGAGTCCGAAACCAGGTGTTCCTGTGAGCGTCGACGGGATTTCCGGTCCTAGGGATATAGCTGAGGTATTTAAAACCCAATTTACTGTTAAGTCGACATTGGGGCCGCCGTGCGCGGTGTTCGGTGCTGGGCCCGAGCATGCAGAGGTGGCAACTGTCATTCTTGCTAAGGAGATCAGGCACATTATAAAGAAGATGACAAGGGGCAAATCGCCTGGTCATGACGGACTCAGCATCGAGCACCTGCAGCATGCTGGTCCCCACTTACCTCGAGTGCTGGCACTTTTATTTAATCTGTGTCTGAGTCATTCTCACCTTCCGCCTGAACTTGTGCGAGCTCTGGTGGTGCCGGTGATCAAAAGTAAGACTGGAGACGTATCGGACAAGTCTAACTACAGACCCATCTCACTCGCCACTGTCATAGCCAAGATACTTGACAGCGTGCTCAACTCACATCTAAAGAAACATGTGCAGCTCTGTGACGCCCAGTTTGGATTTCGACCTGGGTTGTCAACAGAAACGGCTATTGTTAGCTTGAAGCACGCTGTCAGGTATTATACGGCTAGAAAAACGCCTATATATGCAGTTTTCCTTGACCTGTCTAGGGCCTTTGATCTTGTCCAATACGATCTTCTTTGGAAAAAACTAGAAGAGACGTCGCTGCCGCCAGAGTTTGTATTACTCCTCAGGCACTGGTATTTGAGCCAGGAGACTCAGGTGCGTTGGGCGGGTGAGCTGTCGGGGCCATGCCGGCCGGAGTGCGGGGTGAGGCAGGGGGGGTTATCCTCGCCTTTGCTCTTCGGTCTGTATGTCAATGCGCTGATTGAGCGACTCAGCAGCGCGCGTGTCGGTTGCTACGTGGATGGAGTTTGTTTTAACAACATAAGCTATGCGGATGACATGGTGCTGCTGGCTCCCTCAATCAGTGCGCTCCGAAAGTTACTGAATGTTTGCGAGTCGTACGCTGTGACTCATGGTTTAATATATAACAGTAATAAGACAGAGTTCATGGTCTTCAGGTCTGGCACCAGGTGTCCCACTACAGTCCCTCCCATATTTATGAATGGTGAACCAGTGAACAGGGTGTACAAATTTAAATACCTGGGCCACCTGGTGACGGATGATCTGAAGGATGACCTGGATCTGGAAAGGGAGCGCAGAGCATTATCAGTCAGGGCGAATATGCTGGCACGCAGGTTCTCTCGATGTACAGCCGCAGTTAAAATAATACTTATTAAAGCATATTGCACATCACTGTACTCGGGAGCCCTGTGGTTCACATATACCCAAAAGGCTTATAATGCTCTGCGTATCCAATATAATAATGCGTTCAGGATATTGTTGCGACTGCCACGCTTCTGCTGTAGTGCCTCGGAAATGTTTGTTAACGCACGCACTGACAACTTTGATGCGTTGTGGCGTAAAAAATCTGCCTCGCTACTCGGCAGGCTGCGTGGCAGTCATAACACTATCCTGCAATCGATAGCCACCCGGGCAGATAGCCCGCTAGTGTGGGCCCTAGCCAATCGCACCCGGTCTGTTCTAGTTATTAAGTACTAACATAGGCTAAGTTATATTGTTACTAACCAATCTAAATATTAAGTACTAACATAGGCTAAGTTATATTGTTACTAACACAGTGGACCTCTTTTTGTAGTCTGATAAATAAATGATAATAATAATAATTTTGTTGAAAAAACAAACAGATAGTTAAAATAGTCGTTTATTGCCCGTGGTCCACCTGCGTAGTCCACCTGGGTGTACCACGGGCAATTATTTTTGCCCGTGGTCCACCTGGGTGTTCCACGGGAAATTATTTTTGCCCGTGGTCCACCTGGGTGTACCATGGGAAAGAATTTTTACCCGTGGTTCACCTGGGTGATAAGATTCCAATTTCCAATACCTCCTAATGTTTCTGTTCTCTTGGTAGTTTGATCGATTGGGATTAAATTAAATAACTATCAAATTCAATCCTTTTAGGGTAGGTAAGTTATTATTAAATGAATTGGACCACGGAACTCTCAAAAGGTGCTGTGGTCCAACTATTTTTAAAGTTGGACAACTGCCCCTAGTAAAGACCGATGGTCCAACTAATAGGACAGAGCAGTTGGACCACTGCCCCGCACTGGATAATATGATAACCTTAATAAAAGAAGGTGAAGGTACTTTAATCCTGGTATTAGCACAAAAGTACTAGGCTAGCATAGGTTACAAGAATTACAAGTAGTATCTATTTAAAATATTCTGGGTAGGTGAACCAAAATAATTTAAATACATACCACCTGGAACCTATGCTAGCCTAGTACTTTTGCTGGGTTATATTCCCACAAGACAATTTCAGTTAGCTTGTAGCCCAAAATTCTGATCCACAAGGAAACTGTTAGAACACCGAGATCCGTTGCGGATGCCCTGAGAAGACTGGGATGTTTGATCTGCTTCTGGAGGAAGGTGGGCTGGTTGAAGTAACGGCCGCCATGGTCTAAGTGCGGAAACCAAATCCCTTAATTTATTAACAATTCTTTTTTTATATAATTATAATATAATTCATTTCGTTTATATTTTTTTATGTCTACATAACGTATAATGAGGTACCAATAAATAGATTAAAACATTTTCACACTGGCTTGGTTTTACAATTTATTATCACTATTATTCTTTCGTTATACTACGATAGAAACATATGGACATGGAGGTGGACCACGGGCAATAAACGAAAATAGTACTTTTTGTGATAATTTTAACATTATGTCTCGTACCTCATGCACATGACTGCCTCGCTGCGTATGGGTTGGAAGCGCAGTTGCTGTGCATGAGGTCCTGGGTTCGATTCCTAGGTCGGCCCAAGTGTCTTTGGGTTTTTCCATTACGACTTTCTCAGTAGTAGCCACGGAGTCTAAATTTGTGCTTAGTTGATTGCAATAGGGTTGCCCCCAATTAAATGTGACTTAAACATAACTGGTGAAATGTGGGTATATTAATAGGCCTTTGCCTTACCCTTCGGGGTCTACAGACATGGTTGTTTGTTAATATGTTTTGTTGCAAAAAACAAACAGCTTTATATAAGTATTTTTATTGTGATAATAATAAATTATTTTAAAAAAAGTTAACCTTACAAATACACATAGGACAACGAGATAACAACCCACAAGTACGATAAAATTTTTTGCCGAGCACACAATTTGTTAAGGACTGCACACATCAGTACGGCACGGTACGCGGAGCATGACACGACGCGTTGCGGCGCGCCGCGCACGCCGCCGCATGTTAGTCGTGTGACCTTAAGGTGCATACACAATACGGCTGATATATCTGGGCAGATATTCATGGTGGTTTCTTACTATAATTGGAGCCCATACTCAAAAAAACTTTTTAACAAAAAATAAAACCGACTTCAAAAAAAACAAAACAAAAAAGTAAAAAAAACTTTAGAAGAAAAAAGTGATAATTATAATTCGTAAAACGTGTATCCGTAAAATCAGAGGTCTTGAGTTATAATTTGATAAATTGACGGTCACACATTATTGTTTTTTAACCGACTTCTAAAAAAAGAAGGAGGTTCTCAATTCGAATGTTTTTTTATGTTTGTGCGGGCATAACTCCGTCGCACAAGCGTCGTTCACAAGTCGGTGGCAAAAAAATGAAATCAAAAAAAGAAACAAAAGTCACCGACTTGTGAAACTGATTTTTCTTCTAAAGTTTATTTTCCACTTTTTGTAAGTCGGTTTTATTTTTTGTAAAAAAAAAATATTTTTCACTTTTTAGTGGTTCACATGTAGGTAAGTTCACATGTTCATGGGTCATAAAATGGACAATGTAGCTTTTTTTTTAGTTTTGTTGATTTTTCAAAAACCGCTTTTCCGATTTCGATAACAAATATATGGGACCATTTGGGAAGTATATATATATCCCTAGATATAGATACCCTTTCCAACAAAAAAAAAAAATCAAATCGGTTAGCAAGCGACGGAGTTATGCCCGCACAAACATAAAAAAACATTCGAATTGAGAACCTCCTTCTTTTTTTAGAAGTCGGTTAAAAAACAATAATGTGTGACCGTCAATTTATCAAATTATAACTCAAGACCTCTGATTTTACGGATACACGTTTTACGAATTATAAATATCACTTGTTTCGGTGAACGAAAACATCGTGACAAATTCAGCAAGTCTGACAGACAGTTCTCGACGGCATATATTGCCAAATCAGAGGTACCTACATAGGCGGCATAGAAACTCTGACACTGGGTTAAGTAATACCCACACGATATAAAAGAAGACTCAGCTGTACACGTTGGTACGGAACGGATGGCCGATTAGGCCGAAAAGTTTTGTGGCGACCGTGAACCGAAAGACGCTGCGTTGGAAGGCCCCCCACTAGGTGGACCGATGAGCTGCTGAAGGTTGTGAGGATCTGCTGAATGCGAGACGCCTAAAACCGGTCAATAATATGTCACCATTTGGCGAGTCTTACATCCGTATCTATAGTCAATTACTTGAACTTAAGTAATTACTTATGCAAACATTTTTATACAATGGACAAAATTTAACCGAAGTTAGAACCGTCAATGAAAGCAAACCTCAGAATTCTAACCTTTGACAGTGCTAGCATCTTGGAATTACTAAACTACTGAGAAAAAATCGTATCTTAAACAATGACTTTTACTCAAGTAATCACTATGACTTGTTTATAGATATATGACGGTGTTATATCTCAATAAACTCATACCAAACAAAAAAAAAAGTTTAAAAATCTAAAACCCGACTACTAACAAAATCACGGTCTTAAAACTAGAAAACAAGAAAATAATTCTTGTCTGATATTCTTCGTAGTCGCATGCCACCTTTAGTTCAGTTTAGGCGCTACGGTGGAACATACATACATACATAGACTGCCAAAATCATTACCCTTCCTCTTGGCTTCGCCGTAGTCGGGTAAAAACAAATCACAACACAACCCGAATTCGACTTAAAATCCGTTTCGCATACATGAGAACGCGCCTTTACGTCGCTGTGTCGGTGCGCGTGCTCGCGTGTGTAATTGCGCTAATATCTGTGCTCATCCCGCCCGCACTGCACATTATTTCCGCCAGTGTAGCAGTGTAAAGCCCAACTTATATCTTATTGCTATGAAGAGAAATTGTGCATGAGATAACTGAGTAGAATAAAACCTTTCTTGGAAACTGTGTGATTTGAATTGAGAATGTGTTATTAAAATTGTGGAGTTGGGTTATTACATCAGACATTCAAAATTGTAAAAAAATTACAATGAATATCACCATCTAAGTACCTAGCCTGTCTTAATTTTTTTGGGATCGGCATCCAGTTCAATCAGATGCAGTTGGCCGCTAGAATTACAATGAGCAAGTATTATACTAAAAACTTCTACTAGAAAATCGCCTTTTTGTAGTTGTAAAAGAAGTCGGTTAATAAAGCCGGTTTTCGGTTCATTCATTAAATTGACTAAACTTGACATAACATCCTTACATAGTATAAAACAAAGTCGCTATTTTTGTCTGTTTGTTTGTCTGTATGCTTAAATCTTTAAAACTACGCTACGGATTTTGATGCGGTTTTTTTTAATAGATAGAGTGAGATTCAAGAGGAAGGTTTTAGTATATAATTTGAACGACATCCACGCGGGTGAAGCCGCGGGCATCAGCTAGTCATGTACAAATAATCCCCGAAGTGCAAGGCTGAGTTGTACCGAATAGTACACGCACATTTCGCCAATTAAATCTAAGTCCTATGTAATAGGGGGCAATCCGATTGCCATCAATCGGGCACAAACTCAAAGCCCATGACTAGTACTTAGAAATTCCTGATGGAAAACCCAATGACATTTTGCTCACCTCATAATAATACGCTTCTAATAACTTTTTCTATACTTTTTCCTTTGATATTTAATTTGTCAAACGACACCCTTACTAGTACCAAAACAATACGAAAAGTAGTTGCATCTACTGGAGCTTTTCCCAATATTTCCCTCTGTTTATTTAGTTTAGTTTGCTGCACACATTCATGTAGTTTTCAATTCATCTTTTTCATATCAAACGACGAAAAGTTTTGAGCGGTTGAACATAAAACTATACATGGTTTTTAAATAAAAACCATGAAATCTACAAATAAATCAAAGTGGAGCTTCTGTTTGTAATGTAAAAACAACAGCTTTTTAGTTTACTGAATACATATTATGAAAGTAAAGACCGTATTACAACAAAAAAAATGTTTTTAAAATTTGTCTGTCTGTCTGTGTGTTTACTCCGGCTAATCTCTGAAACGGCTGGACTAATTTTGACGGGACGTTTACTGGTAGATAGCCGATGTTATTAAAAGTACCTTTTATTTTAGAATAAGGTCAGCTGGAGCAATTTTGACGGGACTATAACAAGTTTCAGTTTAAATTCCGTTCAAATAGGGAAGTAATATTTTTATAATAATTTCAATTAGAACAAAATCGCGGACAACAGCTAGTAACAAACAAATCTAAGCAAACACAAACACCTATCTGTCCACACAACTAGCGCTCAATTTAGTCACACAAGCAATACGTGGTATTTTTTATGAGTAACAAAAATCCAGCTCGGTCGAACACTTCAATATCCATTACCGCATGACAGGCATTGCAGTGCTGTGCAAACAGCCGCGACAGCACCACGTCAGCGCTGCAGCGGTGCAAGGCAGCGGCTTATGACCCGCTTACTGGTTAAGCGAGGAATAAGCGGGTTTGGGGGATTCTAGAGCTATAATGAGAGCTTTTGAAATTGGTGGAAAATATTGCAGTATCGTATTTGTAACGTGTTTTAAATTAGTGTTAAAGTGCAAATAACGACCCGTCGGGGCTGCTGGTTATTTGAAAGAGGTACCGCGGCCTCGACGCAAAGAGCTAAGAAGGAACATGGGTGGTTTTAAGTCAGTAGAAGTCTGACACTCCCTTCCGCTCTGCCCAGCGCGGAAAAAATCATCATCAAATGACTCCTTCATTTGATGATTTCCTAACCCCAGAAAAAACGGGATTCTAGAGCTTTAATGAGAGCAGAAGTTGGAGGCAGTATAAATATTGCAGTATGGCCACTTGTATTATGTTATTGTAAAGAAAATGAGGTGAGCTAACCGAAAATAGTGCTAAAAACGAAAACTCTAATCTAGAAATACTTCGAGGTGTGCTGTAGAGAGAAAGCTAATATAATTCATAAATCGACTTATACCTTCAAAAAATAAATAGAGAAGGTTGTTTCAAAATCTCACGTCCACACACCATGACAGCGGATTGTGCCGATGTAAAAATCTGTGTGAGAACGTGACATCTATGTGAAACTACATCTCACTTCATATATTATTATTGTTGTCATTATTATCTTTTATCTTCCTGCCCTTATCACTTTATATTTCGGGTCAGCGTAACACGTTTTCTTCTTCAATTCTTCGCTGTGAACAAAATGTTAAGTTATTAATGCTGGTACTTATAGTAAGGACACATTATATTATTTAACCTTCTTTTTGGAGGGTGGGAAATCATCAAATAACTCCTCTCGCTCTGGGCAGAGTGGTAGGGAGTGTCAGACTTCCACTGACTAAAAACCACCCATGTTCCTTCTTAGCCCTTTGTGTCGAGGCCGCGGTCTCTTTCGAACAACTCGCAGCCCCATGGCAGCCCCTTATAATTTAGCCTTAAATAAATCAAAACAAGGCACCCACCATATTACATCATTAAACCCCGCTCATAGCAACAATCCGCAATATGAACGTCTGGCCGCCATTAATATTACACCACAACCCCACAGCTGATGAGCTCTCCACCGAGCTCAGCTAAAATAATTAACAATGTCTCGATTATTGTGGTTTTGCCATCGTCATTATTTTCAGCTGAAGTGCACTTTACAATATTAGAATTTATGCAAACAATTACTTTACTACCATCGTTGTTATTACACAATTAGACTTGTTTCAAACCAGCGACTGATTGTATTCAGCACTAATTGTGCAAATACGTATGTTAGGGTAGGTCCACGTACAATCGTACACCCGCATGCCATCCAACTCGTGCGTCAACCATCTCACTTTTAACTAGATCAAATTGTAACGATGAATCTCACCCCGTTAAAATATCTCTTGTACATAGAAAATGTGACAACTGTGTTCAGAAATTATTCGTTTTTAAAAATGCGCACTCGTGTTACTGTAATCTTTTGGGTAATTTTCGAAGCATTCAACATTGTGGTTAGTGCTGCGGCCAACTTCGCACCTGAATTGAGACATCGAGGACGAGATCGATTGATATATTTCAGTTTGTCCACCAGCTTCTCCGTTTACTTGTTGATAGCATCTATATATTACTCTAAAAGATTTTACAGACTCCTATTAAATTTTGACGCATTTTACAAATGTTTTGATGATGGAGTCTATAACAGAAGAATGTTAAGAGCACAAACAACTATTACATGTAAAGCAGTATTATTCTGTGGTACTATCGCCACTTTGTTCACATCCTTGCGATGGCTTCAGAAACCTCTCAGTTTGGGATGGACCGTCAGCTTCATATCACTGCACTGCAATAGCGTGTCTGATGTCCGCTACCTCTTTCAGTACTTTGTAATGCATGCCATTTTGTTCGTTGTGTCTGAGCAACTGAAAACAATCATACGATCAGTAAAAAGCGAATTATCAGCCATTAAAGACATTCGCAATTCGCACATTCCCTTAATAAACCATGACAAGTTGAACAAATGGGTGAAAGCGTACGAAAATATTAACGAAAGCTCTAACTTATACAATTCAATATTTAACGCACAGGTAAGGCGAGTAAGCACTTTTTCTCCCAGTCATTACGATTTTTTGTAGTTCTGTAACATTTATGGAAACCTTATAGTTACATAGATAAAGTTTTAACTACAACACATTTTTTTATTTAAATTTTTAACTTAAGTTTTAAACACCTCCATTACTCCCGTACTTTTTAATTCACCTATAAGTACAATGTTTTGAGTGTGTTACATTGAGTCATAAAAAACATGTATAAAAAAAAAAAACCTTTTCCAGCAATATTTTATTGCGTAGAGCAAGGAACTTAAAATTAAGTTCCTTGGCGTAGAGTCACTTTCCTAGTTTGGGGCAACACTTTTTTTTAAAACATTATTAAGTATATTTATTTTAAATTAGAAAGAAGAAGAAGAAAGAAAATGCATTTATTTGGCACAGGCCACAAATACACACAATGTAAAACAAAAATAATATAAAAAAAAGAACTTAAAACTAAACAAATCGTCCCACTGTGTGCCTCACGTAAGCTCAATTAAGCGTTGTTAATTTCAGTTGACTATCATGATGTTGATGGTGACGGTGTATTACATAATATTGATGTTCAGCATCGCACAAATAACCGTTAAGGTAAGTATGAACTTGCATTTGTACAGTTTTTCCTTCAGGAATTTCTAGTAGGTACCTATCACGGAGTCGGGTTTTGTGCCCGATCGGTTGATGGCAATATACTCGGCGGCTTCTTTTATATGGGACTTGAAAAACAGACCTCTCTCTTGGGGAATAAAATCACATAAAATCACGCCTGTAATTCCCGAGGGGTTAAGTAGAAGTGTTATGTTTTAATTCACATTTAATAGGAAGCACAAATTCAGACTCTGTGGCTGCTGCTGCGAAATTCCTGGTGGAAAAATCCAATTACACTTCGATCCGACGCAGAAATCGAATACAAAACCTTATGATCTGCTGATCATAAGGTTTAAATTTGATTGTTGACCCCCACTGCGACTATTAATTGGAACAAACAGGCAGTCATAAAAACGTATAAAACGTTTTTGAATAAATACTCCTTGGTGTTTAATAATAATCGTTTATTCTCATAACATCATAAATAGTGCAGAGTCAAATACTACTGTATATGGAGTCAATGGTGTTTGTTAGGTAAAACCTGTATACAGATCACCTGGCTAACCCTCCGGAAAACATATCTTATGACATACCTAATTACTAACTGTTTGTCAAAGGGTTTGGCGTCATTCAAATCCCTGTTCCCGAACTTGCTGTCGATGGGGGTGTTCCTCAGTACCCTGATTGTGATCTCCCGCGCTGGTCAGCACGTTCAGAACAGCTACGATGAACTGCGGCGGACACTCTGCGAACTTTGCTTACACTCACTAAAATGCAAGTTTATATTCTATATTTTTATTCCTGTCTTACCAAAGGGTCTCACCAATCATCACCAATGATTACATTGAGACCGAAACGTGGTCATTCACAAAGGGCCTCATCAGAAGGCGAAAGTCTGACATTTGGTCTTACCAAAGGGTCTCACCAATCATCACCAATGATTACATTGAAACCGAAACGTAGTCATTCACAAAGGGCCTCATCAGAAGGCGAAAGTCTGACATTTGGTCTTACCAAAGGGTCTCACCAATCATCACCAATGATTACATTGAGACCGAAACGTGGTCATTCACAAAGGGCCTTATCAGAAGGCTTCTTTTTGGAGGGTTGGAAATCATCAAATGACTCCTCCCGCTCTGGACGCAGCGGAAGCGGTGTCAGACATCCACTGAAAAAAAGAGTAAGAAATCTGAAAAAAACAACCTTTTTTATCAACCTGGCTAAATTGTATTCTAACTCCTAGCGCGACATTTTGCGAAAGAGACATTGTGAGAAAGCGACATTCTGTGAAAGCAACATTGTGCGAAAGAGACGTTTTGCTACCAGTAGACATTTTGCGAAAGAGACATATTGCGACTGAGCCAAACTAAAAAAACCGGCCAAGAGCGTGTCGGGCCACGCTCAGTGTAGGGTTCCGTAGTAATAATTCTTTTTTTGTTTGAAATACGGGCCAATGAAACTTGACCTCTGGATTGTATAGGCGCTCATACGATTCAGGGACCAAATTATATTGGTTAACTGCAGTTTCCATCTGTTGTTTCCATCCAAGTTCAAAATAATTTTCCTAGAAAGTCCTTATAAAGTTCTACTTTTCAGATTTTTTTCGTATTTTCTAAACTTATGGTTCAAAAGTTAGAGGGGGGGGGACGCTTTGTTTTTTACTTTTGGAGCGATTATTTCCGAAATTATTGACATTATCAAAAAATGATTTTAGTAAACCCCTATTCATTTTTAAATACCTTTCCAACAATATATCACACGTTAGGGTTAAAATTAAAAAAAAAATCACTTCCCACTTTACATATAGGGGGGCTACCCTAATAAAACATTTTTTTCCAATTTTTATTTTAGCACTTTGTCGGCGTGATTGATACACATATTGGTACCAAATTTCAGCTTTCTAGTGCTAACGGTCACAGAGATTAAGCGAGGACGGACAGACGGACAGACAGACAGACAGACATGGCGAAACTATAAGGGTTCCTAGTTGACTACGGAACCCTAAAAATGATGACAAAAAATTTCGCTGTTCATTAAATGAATAAAACCTTCTTTCAGATGAGGAATACAACAAGCTGACAAAGGATCTCCTCCGCTGTGTACGCACGCGTCCTGTCTGCGTACACGTGTTCGGAACTTTGAACGTTAACATGTCCATGTTGCCGTCAATCGTGGCTTTCTTCACTACATATTCTGTTACAGCGTGTCAGTTTAATAATGTGTTGTAGATGGTTGGTCGTAACAAATGTTGTATTGTGAAAGATTAGCATCTTTCAAATAGTCAAACTGAAGTTAAAATATAACATTTCTGCTTGGAATTTTCTTGCATTATTGAATCAGCAATGAAGATAGATGAGAACCAAGGTTATCGACGTAGCCTAAAGAATTCCCAACTGAAGTGGCTGAAAAGTTCTGGAGTGGTGACCGCGAACCGGAAGACGTTGCATTGATGGACCAATGACGTGGTTAAGGTTGCAGAGATCCACTGGATGAGAGGGGACCGGACTATGTTGTGAACTTGTGACACTTGGCCTATGTCCAGCGGTGGACGTCTTTCAACTGAAATGATGATAATGATTTGAAAGATTTATAAAAATATGTACTGTTTGTCAAGTTAAGGGTTACTGAGTAATCTAACGGCTGTTGTTATTGATTATACTGAGTAATTTTTCGGTTATTGTTATATGTGTGAATAGGCTCGAGCTAAGATTTTCGTGTTGTTAAAAGTCATAATCTATTTAGTTATAATAATATGGAGTAAAAGCTTTAAGGCTCTGCCATAGAGGGACACAACCTCGAAAAAAAAAAATCACAAAAAATCACACGAAAAAACTTTTTCGTCTCGAAATGCTCAATATTTTGAGCGATAACTGTTATTTTTTTTTTACTATAAGAAAGGAAATTTAACCAACTAAAGACATATGTAAAAATATTTTAACATTACAGCGTATTTTTTTTTTTAATAAATTAAATCTGAGAACTATCGTTCATATTGGCAGCCAAACGCATCGCCATTTTCAACCTTATTTGTTTAGGCGATGAGTTGTCTATTAACAGCGCCTTAAATAGCACATTTCTATCGTTTTAACAAGCACAAGTCCTACGCTAAGAACAACTGTTTTTTCAACATTTTTATTGATATACGTGCCTACTCAAAAATTTTGCATGGATCTAATACCAGTTTTTTGCACAGTGTGAAACCTCCAAACTATTGAAATGAAAGTATTCATTTGAAATTTTATCTTTGTTTTATTTCAAAGATCTCGATTAATTAATTATGGACCTTATTTCAGTGTCTCTTTTTTTCATACTGGAAGTAGTTTCAGTGTCAGCAAGTACAATTTGACAGCTTAGACCGTTTGACAGGGGTCTCGCCAAGCGCGCTTTAACCCGATACGTCCAGAGATCTTTAGGAAAAAACTAAAACTTTTTTTTGTTAAAAGACGTTGCCCCGCACTAGGAATTTCTCCTGTATCGTGGGTGCGTTATATTAAACTCACATACACAAATACCTAGACCCGGAACAGCTTTATGTAGGTAGGTCTTACAAATATTTGTTCCGTGCGGGATCGAACCCGCGACACGCAGCGCGGCCGTCCATTGCTTGAGCCACTGCGCCAACCGTGCCGTCCAATCAATACGTTCTAGATCCCAATCTATTTAAGTCGCGAGTAAATAGGATTCTTCTGGGTGAGCTCGTTCCATCGTCGACCTCATCTCTGCTCTTAGGGCAAGATTGAGGTCAAGAGTAAACCAAAATTAAATTTAAAAAAATACGTTCTAGATTTTCAATCGATTAATTGAATAGTAAGCCTAATAGTTGTAGCCTAGACGTTGATCTAGTGGTTGCAAGTGCTACTGCTGAGCACTAGGTCCTAGGTTCGATTCCTAGGTCGGTCATCCAACCAAAATATAATAAATTGTTGCCGTGGCCCTTTGCCTTCAACGCAGAGGTTTCTAAAATAGTTTAAACCATCTGTACCCGGGTCACCCGTCTATTAAAACTTGCTGAAAGAATTAACAAAACAAACATACAAACTATTTATTAATTATTAGAAAACTTTAACCCATAGATAAAAATAGACTGCTAAATAAGACTTGCTTAATTAAAAATGCATGGTTGTTTTCGTCGTTCTCATCAAAGGTTCAAGTACTAGAAGGTGCATTAGTGACATTTTTACACAAACAATCAATTTACTGCTACCACCTCAGTCCTCACATTAGGAAATTAGAAACTTCATTGTTTTCGTAAATTGGATTAAAAAACGAATATGTCTGCTGATGATATCGTCACATAATAGCCTTCAAACATCAACGCCTGGAAAAATTCCGCAGTCGTGTTAACTCTTTCAAGTAGTTTAACCGGATCAAAATATTACGATGAATCTTACACCCTTAAAATATCTCTTGTTCATAGAAAATGTCACAACCGTATTCAGAAATTATTTGTGTTTGAAAAGACGTACTCGTATTATTGCAATTCTTTGGGTATTCTTCGAATCTTGCAACATTGTCGGTGGTGCTGTGTTTAACTTTATGTCTGACGGTCATTTTGACTTTCAGGCTCATCGCATATATTTCTTATCGTCTACCATTTTCTCTATCTATGTAATGACATCATCCGTGTATTACTCGAAATCATTTTATAACCTTTTATTAAATTTTGATTCGTTTCACAAAATTTTCAATTGCGCTGAATACACCGACAAAATGTTGAAGATGCAAAAAATTTTAACATCTACAGTAGTGACGTATTGTGTTTTTCTAAGCTTTACATTCACTTACGTTCGGGTGGTTAACAGTATGGGCCACACGGGACTTGCCGGTTACTTAGTATTTCAGTACGTCGATACCATGTCTGACTTTCGCTACGTCTTTCAATATTTTGTATTGACCTGTATTTTGTTCGTTGTTTCTGAGCAACTGAAAGGAATCATCCGATCAATAGACGACGAATTATCTGCGATCAGGGAAAATCGGGCAAATGTGGGACACGCAGGGAATTTTCCGAGAGTGCCCGTCAACTATGACAAGTTGAACAAATGGGTGAAAGCGTACGAAAATATTAACGAAAGCTCAAACTTATTTAGATCAATGTTCAGCATACAGGTAAAGAAAAAGTACCTTGAAGGAAAAATATACGTTTTGTAATACATAATATTATATCTGTATAATTGGTTTCAGTTGAATATCATGCTGTTGATCGTGACCATGTATTACATAATCCTACTCTATACTATAGCTATAATATCCGTTCAGGTAAGAATTTTGAACAACTTATGAAGGACAACGGCCGAATTGCCGTAAGCTTCAACACTTATGAAGTGCCCTTTATTATATACTCAAAACAAGCACAAAAGTTATGTTTCTGGGCATTTTATGTCAAACATTTGAACAATAATTTTTGTACAAAATTAACAGTGCTATTTAAAAGATTTTGAAATAATTATTTTATTTGTACACTTTTGTGGCAGGAGCTTTATTTTGATGGAAGAGACACTTCAAATATGTATAATTATTAGAAGCGTCACTAAAATGTTAAACAAAAATTCTTTCAAAATGTTTTTATGCAGTCATAAAGGAAGGTAACCAGTCTTACTAAGGGGATCATTTTTCCCAGTACTAACTGGGTTGTGGAGGTCAGATTAGCATTCGCTCTATCTAAAATACTGATATTCAACTGCACCTGGTAAGACTGGAAGCCGATCCCAACATGGTTGGAAAAAGGATGAAGGAATATCTACAATATTTTACTTTCCCGATTTCTTGTTCGCTCCCAACAGGATGGTGCGACGTTCTCATCCATACTACCGTGCCTGCTTTCGATGACGGCGTTTCTCAGTGCATTGTTTGTGATCTCCTGCGCTGGTCAGCAAATACAGAACAGATACGTGGAACTGAGACAGAAACTCTGTGAACTCTGTGTGCACACACTGGAAAGTAAAAACCTATGAATTTTGTTATCATCATTTTCTTCATCCATAGGTACTTGACTATGACTTGTCATCTCATCAATCACTTCTCATCAGTCTCCTTTCTGGCTATATCATCCTTTATACTGTCCATTCACTTATAGAATAATTACGATAAAAGTTCAAATATTATTATGGAAACTAATTGACCCTCAGAATGCCTCACTTTGTTTAATTTACCGTATTATAGCCATTTAGTACAGCTGTCAACTTCTAATGATAATACTCGTTATTATTCTCATATCGTTGTCGATTGAAATACTAATTTCAATTTCGAAAACAAAATTATAGTTAATTGAAATTTCAATTTATTATTTAGGAACAGAACATTTTTTAAGTTTGTTTGCAAATCTGTTTCTCAGATGAAGAATACTACAAGCTGACAAAGGATCTCCTCCGCTGTGTACGCACGCGTCCTGTTCGTGTACACGTGTTCGGAACTGTGGACGTGAACATGTCCATGTTGCCGTCAGTTGTTGCTCTCTTTACCACCTACACTGTTATTGCATTGCAATTTAATAATGTATTGTAGATATCATATTTATCCACTATGTTCGTATTACAAATAGTACTTTTATCACATTATAATTTGGTATTACGCACATGTCAGACTTTTAAAAGCACTAATTCTATACTTGACTACTATACTATGAGAGTATTTCTGTATGTATCTCACCCTACTGAAATTCATAAAATAAAATACTTTTGAAACCATGGTTTTACTTTGTTTATAGCTCCGGAAACCAGAGTAAATCTCAAGAAAAGGTATAGGAGGCTACTAAATGGCTGCGGGTTGTTCGAAAGAGATACCGAGGCCTCAGCCAAAGGGCTAAGAAAGAACATGGGTGGATTTTAGTCAGTAGAAGTCTGACACTCCCCACCGCTCTGCCCAGAGCGGGAGGAGTCATTTGATCATTAAATTCAGATGATACACATTTTTTTGAACGGGGTTTTATATTATTCCATCTTTGATATTGGAACTTAGTAGGGTAAAATTTAGATACTATTAATATAATGACAAAATTAAATATTGGGAGACATGGAAGATCATGGGCGCCATAACCACCCCGCCCTGGACTGGGTCTAGGTTAACCGTGATAATTTTTCTGACCTCATTTAAATTACTTCAGAACTACTTAAAAATTCATGTTCTTATGTACTTTTTACACGACTGCCCCAAAAAAAAGAGTGTTATGTTTTTAGCGTTCATGTATGTATGTATGTATGTATGTTTGTTTGTGAGTTTCTTTATTCCACCGTAACTTCTAAAAGCCTGAACCGATTTTGATGTGTGTGGTATCATTAGATTCTTTGCGTTATCCCGGGTGACATAGGCTATAGAAAAATTCAAAAAACATAATAGGGTGGCCATGGTTTAAAAATAAAACGAACTTTTAATTTGTTTTTATTGAAATATTAATGAAAAATACAATCATCGTCTAGAACTTGTTAAGTAGATTACAAAAATACACCACAGTAGTATTCAATATCTATTGTGTACTAGTAATACTACTCAACAAATGATATGTTAACATTTTAAACCCGGGATTCGATATGAATAAGATATATATCAATAGATTCCTTGTAATGACAGAAATAAAACTGGCTAGGTTACAACTCCCAAATCCGTCCACGACGGCAGCTGAATGGTTTTAAAGTTTGTATGAGAAGTCAATATGCGTGAATCAATTTACTAGAAACATGGTAAGAATATCCACTTAACGAAATAATAATGTATGCATTCATAGGTTTTTCAAAAACACTCATTAATTTAAAGGGTGGAAAAAGATATTCAGGGTTGAATTTTGTATGGAAAAGTCTTACTGTGAGATTGAAAACACTTTAAACTCATTACTAACGCAAATAAAGCTTTGCGTGTGTAATACAACAATAGATGTGTGCATGTGCGAGTTGGATCCGTTACCGATGGTTCCGTACCAGCATCTTGGTAGGTACTATACTTGAAACTGTTTGGCACTATACTTGAATTTCTGTTGATTCCTAAGAAATGAAGAAATACGTCTCCTGATTTTTGAAAATAACCCCTTATACTTAGGGTAAGTTTAGAGTTATACAGAATTAATAGTCCACTTTTATTTTGTACAACAAAATCAGTACCTAAACTCTGTGAACAAACTAGGTACATAGCAAATATAATCTTTGTAATGCAATTATTAAGAATAATTCCGGCTAGGTTTCACCCCCCCCCCCCCCCCTGTTATATAAAACAATGCAAAAAAAAATCACGCTCGCTTCGCTCGCGCATCCAGCCATTTCGTGCTTTCGCCATTCCTAGTCATTTCACAGACTTATCTACATGCTTCTATTCTCAATTCTGCTGGCCTGAACAAAAAAACTCAAGTCCCTCTGGACTCTAATAACTTTTCTGCATTACATAATTAATAAACTGATAAACTGAGTTCGTCGACAATCATAACATTAAGCTTCGTGGAGCTCAAATGTTGAAATTTTACTACTTTTGAGCTCCATCCAGGCATGGTTATCCACCGCTTTATCCCCCTAGATAAGTCCCCCAACTATGTTGGAGTCGGCTTCCAGTCTAACTAGATGCAGCTGAAAACTGGTATTTTACATAGAACCGCTGCCTTTTTGTCCTCTTCCCTCCTGATAGCAATATCTTTGCCCCTCCCCCGCCCTCTTAACCCAAAACCAATAAAAATCATACAAAAATTTTCGCGCTCGCTACGCTCACGCATCCATCCTTATCTTTCTCCGATCTGTCCTACTTAATACGTTCATCTACTTCTATTTTCATTTCTGTGACTAAATCGTTACCTAATCTAGGGAAAATTGACCGTCCGTCGGTGCCGCGGATTTTTGTACTTTAATATAATCAAACAACGCAAACAATGATTATGTTGGCCCGTGATAGTGCACAAGCTGCAAACGGTAGCATTGAACAGAAGCATAGTAAATCTAGACGCGTGAAACAGTTACGTTTTAGATCCACGTTAGCTAATCCCTTGATAAACAGTCTCTCCAAGAACTAAACCACCTAAGATCTCAAAGTTAGTATCCACGAAAAATAAACGATTTACATACATACATAAACTCACGCCCTTTTCCCATAGCGGTAGGCAGAAACTACAGAACGCTACCCGCTACGATCCTTACATATTTCTTTTGCCTCGTCCACATTATCATTCATACATATCTGTCCATACACGCACGCCGGTTACGAGTACTACGCACCTGTCCTTTCTGCAGAACGTCACCAATAAGATCAGTGTATGTCTTTCTTGGGCGTCCCGGCGTTGCCATTTACATCTGCCTTGTAATACCTTTTGTTAATCGACTTTCACTCATCCTCTCCACATGACCGAACCACGATCCGATTGAAACGATTTAGTTTTGCATTATCTTTACCGCGACATTGCTTTCCTGAAAAATAAAGCAGTATTGAAGGCCGGTATATCACTAAAAAGTATTAAATAAAAAACAAATAATTTAAAAAATTAAAAACACGCCTGACATGTTAAAAAGTGAACTAAAAAGTCAAAAATAAGTCGAACGAATTCAGTGATGAAATGAGAACAAGGTCCCGTAATTGTAACCGAAAATGGAAAACTGAAAACTAAAATTTTAATTGCAGTCGGGGGACAGTTCGGTGGAACATTTCTTTACAGGTCCCCCGACTGCAATTAAAATTTTAGTTTTCAGTTTTCCATTTTCGGTTACAATTGTTCTCATTTCATCACTGAATTCGTTCGACTTATTTTTGACTTTTTAGTTCACTTTTTAACATGGCAGGCGTGTTTTTTTGTAGCTATAAGTAGATATTTTCCATGCAAGCAATTACTCACAACTACTCTCTGAATTAAATACAAATAAGTGCCGATGACTATCACATGTTCCTCATTGTTCAATTACTTTCAGTCACGCATAACCGTAGTCACACTTCACCTCGATCAATTTACTCATTTAATTTAATCGCATAAGAAACCATGAATCTAACACCCTTGAAATATCTCTTGTTCATAGAAAATGTGACAACCGTGTTTAGAAATTATTTGTGTTTAAAAAGACGTACTCGTATTATTGCAATTCTTTGGGTACTTTTTGAATCATTCAACATAACAGCTAGTGTTGCGTACAACTTTGCCTGTCAGGGACCATTCCAAGTAAGGGCTCAAAGAATATATTTTTTATCGACCAACGCTTTCTCCATCTACGTAATGGCAGCATCTTTGTACTACGCAAAAAGATTTTATCGTCTCCTTATGAATTTTGATGCATTTTACAATATTTTTAATGAGGAGATCTTTAACCAAATAATGGTAAGAGCCCAAAAAACTTTAACAGCTGCGGTACTTTCATTTTGCGTGTTTAAAATCGTCACGTTTGCTTACATTCGGGTGTCCACCGGTAGTTATTCAAAGGGGTTTGTACTGACGACGTTAACTCAGTACAGCATTAGCATGTCCGACTTCCGCTACGTTTTTCAGTTTTCTATATTGCATTGTATTTTATTTGTGATTTCTGAGCAACTGAAAGTAATTACACGATCAATGGATTGCGAATTATTGGCGATTAGGAAAAACCGAGCAAATGTGGAACACATGGATAATTTGCCGAGTGTAGCAATCAACCATGACAAGTTGAACAAATGGGTGGAAGCGTATGAAAATATTAACGACAGCTCTAACTTAACCAGAGCTATGTTTAGTTTTCAGGTAAGTTATTTATAAATACACACACAGCAGCATTTGCCTGTAATTTTAAGAAACGCTTTATCATGATCATTCAGCCCGATATCCCCAACTATTGGTATAAAATATCCGCAGTTACAAGCACTGCACTGGGGTTAGTATCCTTAACTCGGTTGCTTCGTCCTTTCCCGGCTGGGTTCGATTCCCGAGTCGGTCAAAGTGTTATTGAGCTTTTTAACCATCCATGTCTCAGTAGCAGCCACGGAGTCTGGATTTGTTCCCAGTTGATAGCGACAGGCTTGAACACAACTGACGAAATTTTGGTGTGCACCTCACACACCCCCTATAACTCTACCTAACCGTTCATCTTGGGATTGCATGCGTGATGTTATGTTATATTTCGAACCATGAGACTTCATGAGAGCCACGGTAAAATGAGTCCAGACGATATTGATCCCACGCAGGTTTATAAGCATGCATTGATTTTAGGTTTCAATGAAACTGTTGCTCAAATGTCTGTATGATTGGTTTCAGTTGACTATCATGCTTTTGACAGTTACTGCGTATTACATAATGTTGACGTATACCATCGTAATCACAACCGTCGCGGTACGTATGAATATTATTACTTTACAATACGCTTTTAAACCAAAAAAAATTGACGTTGCTGGGCTCGATATTCAAGTTAAGTGACCGCCTAGCCTAATACATACCGAGCTTTTTCTTTTTCCGTGCCTCGTTAAGCCGCGAGCAATGACCCTGGCTGTCAATTGACAGTCGAGTAAGACAGTGGCCAAAAGTCTGACAACCAAAGGCCACCAAGAGGTATCATATTGCCCAGTACTAACCGGGTTGCGGAGGACAGGTACCGTAGGTCCCTCACCATGCAAAATACTGATTCAGCTGTATTCGACTCCAACATAGTTGGGAAAAGGTTAGGCAGATGATGACGAAATGCTTTTATTCGTTTCTTGGTAATGTTTTTCATTTGAGATACGGATCAATTGTCAAATAATATTATTGAACTAATATTTGAATGAGTAACAAAGAACATTGACTGTCATATCTATGTGGTTGTAATGCCTCGTTTGACATTTCCTCATTAGATTTGAGGTCAGTGTCCTTTGCCTGACCTGTCTATAAATAATGGTTTGTCTTCCACAGGGTGCTACCACATCACTGCTGATGAACTTGTATAATATTGTGGTATTCTTCACAGCACTATTTCTTGTATCTCGCAGAGGTCAGAAGATTCAGAACAATTATATGGAGCTGCGTCAGAAACTTTGTGAACTCTGTGTGCACACGCTCGAAAGTAAGTTTATGCTACATTCTCTCATTATTGACCGCCTTGTTGATCTAGCGGTCGCAGCTGTTGAGTATTTGGACCTGGGTTCGATTCCCAGCTCAGTTAAAGTGTCTGTGGGTTTTTTCATCAGGAGTCTGGATTTGATAGCAAGAGGCTCGCTTACATAGGATATAAACATAACTGGTGAAATATAGGTGTACTAATCGGTACAAACTGTTTAATCATTTGGGGTTAACATGCTTAACTTATGATATTTTGTCATGATATAAGATTTTATATTAAGTTTCGATTTGAACGATTCATATATAATCTGGTTAAGCGGAGAGTGAAGAAACAAGGCATGATACAGTAACAAAATAAAATTAAATATACGAATCGCTACGAAAATAATTATTAAAGACTTCTTAGCTTTTCAGTATGGTTTCAGGAGAAAGTGAGAGTATATATTTTGTACTTCCATTTAAGGTCAACGCTAGACCTCGAAAAATAATTAATTTACCCACTAGCGGAAAAGCGAACACTATTTATTTACATAGTATTCACAAAATTCATGACTCTTTGAAATTGTATTAAAAAGTAAAGAAAAATAGTAAAGAATACAAATGCAACCGTAACACCAATAGTACAAAATCACTAACATAAACACTCTTCGCTTTCTGTCTCAGATGAAGAATACTACAAGCTGATAAAGGATCTCCTCCGCTGTGTACGCACGCGTCCTGTCCGCGTACACGTGTTCGGAACTGTGGCCGTCAACATGTCCATGTTGCCGTCAGTTGTTGCTCTCTTCACTTCGTACACTGTCATTATGCTACAGTTTAATAATGTGGTGTAGGTTATTCATAGATCAAAATTATCCTTTTATAGCATTCATGCATTCATTACATTCAGGGATTCATTGGCTACAGCACAAAATAAAAATAAATTGTTTTATGTAGCTTGGAGTGCATGTTCACACTATTTCTAAATTTGGTGTACATTTTTTTATACTGGACCTTACTCCAGAACTTTCTTCTGTATCGTGGGAACAAACGACCTCTAACTTCAATTAACCAAAAAATAGTAAAAAGTTCTCGATTATTGTGGTTTTTTGCTCGTCATTATTTTCGGCCGAAACGCACTATCTAATAATACAATACAAGAGTTATTAAAATTTTCCATTAAAGCAATTACTTTAATACTGTCAGTAGATTATTGAATTATACATACGACTATTATTTGAATGGCTGATTGTATCATCATTTATTTGTTCTATTTCTTATGGAAACGTTCATTGCCAGTCCCACACGTCTAGTCAGTGAAGTTCTTTATTATAATCGTGACGATGAATCTCACGCCTTTAAAATATCTTTTGTTCGTAGAAAACGGGCTGACTGTGTTCAGGAATTATTTTTATTTAACAACAAGAACTCGTATTATTGTACTCTGTTGGTTAATTTTTAACATATTCGATATTTGCATGAACGTTGTGGCTAACATTATTCATTCCACGGAAATTCGTATTCAAGCTCAACAGTTTTATTATTATTCGTCTCCCTGTTTTTCGATATATCTAATGATAACGGCCGTATATTACTCTAAAAGTTTCAATATGCTTCTAGTGAATTTTAATGCGTACTACAAAATTTTTGATGACGAGGTATACAACCAAAGAATGTTGAAAGTACAAAAAATGTTAA
The DNA here is from genome assembly GCA_949316265.1 of Diarsia mendica. Lineage (NCBI taxonomy): Eukaryota > Metazoa > Arthropoda > Insecta > Lepidoptera > Noctuidae > Diarsia > Diarsia mendica. The sequence continues at coordinate 9,669,238 of OX438892.1, forward strand.
TGTTGAGGGTATTGTTGGTTTTTGTTGTTAAAGTAAGTTTTTACATTTACACGTGGGAATATAACTCCGACGATGAAAATTTTGCTATATTTTTCTCCGTATTATATCAGTTCAACATAAACGTGTCTGACTTGCGCTATTTATTTCAATATTTCGTATTGGGTACTATTTTTTTCGTGATTTCTGAGCAACTGAGAGCAATTACGCGATCAATAGATGGTGAACTATCGGCGATGAAAGAAAATCGTAGGAATATGGAACATTCAGAAAATTTTTCGTGTGTAGCCATCAACCAGTACAAGATGTACAAATGGACAAAAGCGTACGAAAATATTAACGATAGCGCTAACTTATTCAATGCAATGTTTAAAACACAGGTAACATATTAACTTATGTTTATATTGAAATGTAATTTATATTATTACATTTCTACTTTCTTCGGTATTTGGAACGATCTAAGTATATTATAACGATATATATGTTGTATGGTTGGTTTCAGTTGACTATCATGCTGCTGATAGTGATTGTGTATTACGTTGTATTGATGTACACCATTGCTATAATAACCGTTCAGGTGCGTATATATATATAATATAACTTGAATAATTTTAAGATTGTGCCTAAGTCAAGGAACCATGTCCCAAATTAGTGCGAGTGAAACTCCACGTCGCTGGCTTAAAAATATTAATCATAATTAGTGCTCATTTGAGTTTTCAATGATTAGCTCAAAATCTGAACCGAGTTTTAAAATTTAGACGTTGCTGTCATGTTGCCTATTAAAAATAAAATTTGTCTGTCCTTTTGTTTGATGTATAATTAAACTGATAGTGTGTACAACGACTACTAAGGTACTCACCTCATCTGTTTCACAGAGTGATCCGTCTTATACAACGCTGTTCATTAATATATCTTCCATGATGATGTTCCTTATGGCTCTGTTCGTATTATCTCACCGTGGTCAGAGGATGCAGAACAGTTTCATGGAGCTACAACAGAAACTCTGCGAGTTTACTCTGCACACGCTTGAAAGTATGTCCAGTTTCAATTTTTTTTAAGTGAAACCTTCTTGAGCTGCGATAAAAAATGTTAAACTCACGTCACATAACGTCCAACGCAATGTTCAAGTTTTCCCTTCTGCCGGCACTCCCGCTGTGCAACCCGTAGTTTTTTTTACATTTTAAACGTTGCGCTACATTAGGAATTTCGAAGACATCTGACATCTCCCAACCCGTACTGGGCCTACGTGGTGGATTATAGGCCCTCTCTTAGAGAGAAGGCTTGAGTCCCTGCTGTGGGAACATTATAGGTAGATGGTGAAACAATAATTTAACAGTGCAATGTGGGTATGTTAATTGTTTATTAATAACCGGTTTAACGTACGACCGAAGTCCGGTTCCTCATGCTCTAAATATGGCATCAATTCTGTGGTATCATTTCCAATTGCCGATCCTAATACCTCGATAATTTTGCAGATGAGGAATACTACAAGCTGTCAAAGGACCTCCTGCGCTGTGTACGCACGCGTCCTGTTCGCGTACATGTGTTCGGAACTTTGGACGTGAACATGTCCATGTTGCCGTCAGTTGTTGCTCTCTTCACGTCGTACACTGTCATAGCATTGCAGTTTAATAATGTGTTATAAATTCAGTCGATTTCAGACTTAGTAGTACTATTGGAATGAAATAAAACTGTTTAAAGGTGCAGCCCAAACTAGTTTTCTTTTATATGAAAAACAAAAGTCTTATAGACGAAATCACGAACGCATTATATGGTATGAATAATACCAATGAACTGATAAGAATTACGACCATTAAAAAAAATATTTAAAGAAACACTTAAATATTTTTTTATGTTTTTTTTTTAATCACGTTGTATAATACTTATTCAATCAATAAACGAAAAAAAATTGTGTCTTTTTTCAAAGGTTTTGATTATAATAATTATATCTATCTACTAGGAAAAGGTTCCCTTTTTTAGAAATACATAGTGCCTAGGTAGTCATATAACCCTACGTAAATACATAGTTTAGTTTGAATCGAACCTTTGAGATCTAGGTTCAATCTAGATCAAAGTAAAGTTCCACTTATTCTTCACTTCAAATTCATTGTCAGCATTAACCCGTATCAGTGGAGTAAGTCTACCCTTTTACCATTTGTTTTAGCGTGGGTAGGTACTAGCAATCGTAGGTGATGAAAGTATAGTATCAAATCGAACACAAAATTCACAAAAATCATCTAATTTATATTTTTAATGTATATTTTTTTTTTTTAAGTTATGTGAGTCCCAATGTAATTTAAGAAACGAGCCCATTGCCATCAATCGGGCACAAATCCAGATCTCGTACTACAACTGTGGATCCTATTAATAAATCCTTCACTTTATCACCTCTCCATGGTTATCTGTGTTCTCACAATAAAATGAAATAAACTTTCACTATTTTTCTGTATTAGCCACTTCTAAGTTTACTGTACTTACATTTTTCTTGCCAGGTTTGATTCAAAGCTATTCTTTTCTAATTAAATAAAAAGCCAACAGAACGCGTTCAATGAACTTATAACCTACTTCCGCAGCGGAAAAGATGACAACCTCAGATGACAACCTAATTGTTTTCCTGTGTCATATCAAAGCGCAGCTGAAGTTGAAAGGAGAAACAAGTGGCTTCGGAAAAACATATTAAAAGTTCATAGAAATAAAATCTATTTTGCAACAAAAAAACAAGCGAATTCTTGATTTGTTTGTTTCATTGGCTATTTTCGTTACAGACTTTCAAAAGTAATGTTTTTTACAGTATCCTATTGTAAAAAAATTGAATTGTTATAAATTCATTCATTCATTCTAATAAAAGATGTTCGTAAAAAAAAAATGGTGTGGTTGTGACCGCCTTTGCTGAGAACTGTCAAAATCCTGTCAATACTGTTTAGACATACTTCTCATAGTGCATAATGACATCACAGTTCACTTACTGACCGAATATCCACGTGTTTTCAAAGTACACACTTGTAGAATGTACAAATAACCAGTCACGTCAACGTTTAACTACAATTATTATTATTCAACAGACACTTTCATTACGTCGTACAAATAAAGACGCTCAAAATTTCTCATTAGGATATTACAAAATGAGATACTTACCTTATGACGGTGGTGCAAAAGAACTGTAAATAGTAGCCGTCGAGGGCGGCGCGGCGATAAAATGAAAATGAGGGGGCGGGGGCTCGTTAGCGAACAGTCTCCTACTGCGCTCCACGATTGTCACCACCTCAATATCCAAGACTAACCATCAACAAAAACAACCTTGCTCCACAAGCCATAGAGCTCAAACTCCACCACCGTTAACACTTTTAAAAATGCCGTTGGAACAAAGAACGCATAAAATTCTGCAATACAAAGGATTTTCAGAAATGTTACAGACGTAATGTCTAATTAGATGATTCGTTCCTTGCTTTTGTGAGTGGATGCGAGATTTTAAAAGCCCACAATGGATGTTGAGTGGGGAGGTGCGGCCTACCCAAATTGGTATTGTTCGGGTTTTGAGAAGTGCAATAAGAAACTCGTTTAAGAGAGGCTGAATTTTTTGGGCGTTTGAGGTATAAAAATCAAATTACTAATACAATAGGTGTTTTCTGCGATCTCAGTCCGCGTGACATTTTTATTAAAAACGTATTGCTTCCCTATTTGAATCAGATTCGTTTAATAATTTTAATTATTGTGCACGGAACTCTCATCATCATCATCATCAGCCTATAATGTTCCCACTGCAGAGACTCAGGCCTCCTCTCTAGGGGAGGGATGGGCTATAATCTACCACGCGGGCCCAGTACACGCACAGCACGTACGGCACGGAAAATCTACAATTTTCTAAAATAAATAGTAGCATAAGCTGTTCCTTATAACATCAGTCCCGTTAAAATAGGTCAAGCCATTTCAGAGATTAGCCGGAACCAACAGACAGGAAGACAGAAAGACAGACAAACAATTTTTTATTTTTTAGTATTTACATCCAGTATAAAGCTGTTATTTTTTTTAAATAACATACAGACACTTCAATTTGATTTATTATTCCTTGCTCCCCATTATAATTTCATGCCAATACGGGTTAGCCTTGCAGCGTGCAGGTAGGTTAATGTAATTCAAAGACCCATGAATAATGAGTACAGTCGAACAAGCTAATTAGTATACAGGGTAGAGATCTTTATAATTCTATAATACTGAAACTATTGATTGTAACTTTGTTTTATCAAGTGTTTTGCATTCAGCGACTGATGTCAAATGCTGTATCGTTTGAGATCAGTATCTAAATGTATCTGTATAATCATAAAAGTAAAGACAAGTTAGCTGGCTGTATACTTATTAGATTGTTCGACTGTACATGCTAACAATGCAATATTGCTTATTGACTTTTCGATTTTGTTATTAAGCTAAGAGTTTCAGAAGTATAATGAAAATATTACATAACATTACGCCTGTGATCCCCGAAGGGTTGGGCAGACGTGTATGTATCTAAGAGTACACCCACTTTTCGCCAGTTAATATATTTAAGTTGGATATAATAGGGGGTGACCCCATTGCAATCAACCGGTCACAAATCCGAACTCCATGTCTGATGCTAAGAAATTCCGTATGGAATCACCAGGGCTTCATGCATTTTGTTTTTAAGTTTGCCCCACACTAGGAATTTCTCCTGTGTCGTGGGTGCGTTCACAAACATTTAAACTCACATACACAAATACCCAGACCCGAAAAAACTATCTGTAGGTCATACAAATATTTGTTATGTGCGGGGATCGAACCCGCGACACGAATCGAATCGCTCCGCCACTGCGGCAACCGTGTCGTCAATATCATTCGCTCTTGCAACCACTAAATCAGCGAGGTAGTCAAAGTCATCTTATTAATGGAAATATACCTACGAATTTTACCTAGATTTAACAGCGGAATTTTATGTCAGTCTAGTAGGTACATTAACATCAGCGACTAGTTTCGAAATCTTGTCGTGAGAAAGTTTTGGTTATGAATGTCTTCATGGTATAAGCGAAGAGAAAAACTGATCAAAAGCGAGTTGGTCTCGCGCATGCAGAGTTCCGTACCAACTTAGTAGAAGAGCCGCCCTTTATTTTATTTGTTTGTTGTTATTGCTGCAACAAAAATTCACATTCTGTAAAAAAATTAACCTATTACGGGTAATTAGTCAAACGCATTCGTCTCTCCTCATGCCACGACAGTTGATTCCCTTCAACTTTTTCTCCAACTGGGGTAACATTTAAACTACCTCTAATACGATCATTTCTTACTTTATGCATTCTTGGTGTTACTTAACTTTAACTTTAGTTCCCAGGTTATAAATTGACCAAAAAATCTAGCCAAAAATACCTACAATACAATCTTCTATCATGCTGACACCTGAATTAAATAATAATTCAACATTATAACTACTTACAACAAATCTTCATCATGAGCAGAAACCTCAAGCGATATAAAAGAGCAATTCAATCTGAGCGCCAACGACGCTATCTGTATGCTATCTGTGGAGTGTACTGGCTGAATGAGCCACAAACAAGTGAGCCGGATATCTTCAGGTGTCGCGCACACACACAACCTTGTAAGACCTGCACATGTTTACACTAGCGTTCATGAGGTAGGAAAATGTAAAGGTGAATAATAATATTCCACAACTATCACACAACGCCATCTAGTCCCAAGCTAAGCAGAGCTTGTGTTATGGGTACTAGACAACTGATAAACATACTTATATAATATTTCTAAATACATACATATTATAGATAAAGTACACCCAGACACAGAACAAATGATCGTGCTCATCACACAAACATTTGTCCTGGGTGGGAATCGAACCCACGACCTCCGGCATAGCAGTTAGGGTCACTAACCACTGGACCAACAGGCCAGTCCTGGATAAGGTAATGAATGTGATATGCCTCAAACAGAGCAGCGGTAGCCCAGTGGTGGCGGCCCCGACTAACGAACAGTAAGTCGTTGATTCGAACCCAGGCAGGTGGGTCATACTCAGAAAAAGTGTACATTTTGAATTTGTAACTAAACTGATAGGTAACGATACTGAGAATCTCCGTCACGAAACTGATGTCATAAGGTATGGTGCACATGGATTGGGCGAATAAAACACCTGATTATATTTGGCTTATCAGTCTTATTTAGATTAATAAAAATAAAAATACCATAAACATTGGTAATTATTTAATTAAATTCCATTATAAAACCTGTCGGCAACTATACCTGTGTATTAATACACAGGTATATAGATATGCACTTTTTTTTGTGAACTAAGCTTAACAATTTCTCAGTTTCGTAACGTAACGCAATTTTACGCAATATAACGAAAATGATAATAAAATCTGAGAAATCATAACCTCTAAAAATGTTTTTACGTAAACCACGGTTTTACCACGCAAGCACTGAGTGTATTCTTTTAGATAATACAAAAGATATGAAGAAAATATGGTAAGTAAACAAAAAACATTAAACTTACCAAAATAATAGTCGTTTATCACCCTGAGGTATTTTTTGTAAATTTTCACTTGCTAAACGTCTTGACTTCACGACTGCGGCGAAAACTAGATGGCTGCCGTGATAGTGATTTTGACGTAAGTAATAACGTTGCCAGATTAGAAAAAAAACGATTTATACCACCTTAAGTCATTGCGTTTCAAATTTTATCACGCGTTACTAACCCTGAGTAACGAAACTTCATAATTTTGGGACAACATTTGTTTAATTAAAATAAATCCTTCTGTATATGATTTACGGATAAAATTGGTCTTATTTAGTTACTTGATTCATCAAGAATAATATAACCACAGTCAATGTTAAAAAAAGCGATGAAAATTCGTAACAATTCATCTCTGAAAATGTGTAATCGTCATTGGGACACCAAAAAAATGTATGGCGATATTTTTATCAATGTTTTGACAATCAAAAAATATAATCTTATATTGAAAATTTAATGGGGAGCCACACTAAAAGGTAGGAACAGATGGCGCTGCGAGCGACTGTACCTTGTTTACGTCTTTTAGCAAGTGTGTGGTTGCGATTTTCTGTGTTTATTTTGTGATTTACCTTACAAAATGTACACGCTGTTATCTTTAAGAGAACTTCGAACTGAGCTTCGACGAAGAAATGCGTCGACTGCTGGGAAAAAGGCCGATTTGATTGAAAGGTCTATTTTAAGTATTTGAGGTTATCTTTCATATTTCTTCTTTTTTTATGTTAAAACAAACTTATATTTTTTGTGTTCCTCAAGGTTGGAGGCATACGATCGAAATCAAAATTTTGGAGTCCACTTTGATCTTGAAGAAGACAGTTCATAATATGTTTACGAAAGGAACTTTGACAAAGGTTCATTACCTGAAATTTTACATATGTGTAAGAATGACTATGGTGTAAATATTTATACATGTATTTGGAGAATAAATAAGTCACATTTAATTTACCTGTATAATTACTTCTTCCGAAATAATCACTTTCTCTGAAGTGCAAACTACATAACCTTGCTGTATCACTTGCCCTAAAGTTTTTAATCCGCAAAGCGCTTTCCCATTTGGGGAACAGATGAACTCCCCGGTTTTTACAATTTAAGGCACTGCCTTGAGGCTTTCTTGATAAAAAAACGAGAAGTTTGGTCTTGTTTACAAAAAAATGTATAGGATTTGACAGTTCTTATGTCAAAGCAAGGTACGGTTGCCTAGACGCCACCAAGCGGGATAAAAAGGCAGTTTTCCTCCCCATTGAAGATACCAGAGAAATCATCGTAGAATTAGACTAATATAACAAAAACGGGGGATAAAAGAAAATATATCATAATATTAAATATTTACGTAAATATGAAGTTGCGTGACAAGAAAAGACACCAAATGTACACTTTTTCTGAGTATGACCCAGGTGCCTTACTTTGTGTCCTTTATTTCATCACTACTGCTCTCAAAAATGGTGAAAGAAAACATCGTGAGGAAACTGGCATGTCCTAGAACTAAAAATTCTAAGACTTCTGACATCTACCAATCCGCGCTGGGCCCGCGTGGTAGATTATAGCCCACTCCCTCTCAAAGAGAGAAAGCCTGTGTCCCAGCAGTGGGAAAATTAACAGGCTGATGATGATGATGAAAATATGCTAATTTAAATTAATTTGATAACTTATTGAGAAGCAATCAATGGGTTTTTTCTCATAACATGTTACAAAGGATACCCTAGAGATGTAGACCAAATGAGCTGGACAGCAGAATTTGATTTTCGGAAAGATAAAGATTGTAAAGACGTATAGATGTTTGTTACTCTTTCACGCAAAAACTACTGAATGGATTTGGGTGAAAATAGCACACAAATAGTTTAGAATCTGGATAAACACATTAGGATCCTGAGGGCCAATTACCGGGCGCGAGCGTAGCCGCGGGCATAAACTAGTTGATAATGAATGCTTGCAATCATTTCAATCTAAATAAATAGTACATTTTGATACAAGTGCGGAAAGTTTGTTATTGCATTCGAGGCAGATTGAACACCCGAGCCGTATGGCGAGGGTGTTCATGGGGTCGAGAAATGCAATAACAAATTCCCACGTGTATCAAACGACGTTTTTCAATACACTTTCGAAGAAATTAACTAAAACGTTATGTGTTTTTGTCAACAAATTTGATGAGACTATGATTTAATTTACTTTTTTTCCGCGGTTTGATTTCGCCAGGTTGAAAAAGAAGCAAAGGTATAAAGCCGCCAAACAGCCTCACAGGAAAAATATAAAATTTAAATATTTTTTAATTAAGAACACAAAAAAATGCTTACTTGTTCATAAAAGTAAATAATTGTTTAAAATATTTACGTTTATTAGTAGTATTCTTTTTACAAACACAATTTAAATATTCAAAAAATATTTACGCTGTAAAGACGCAGATCAAAATGGCGAGATTAAAAAAAAAACACGCCTGCTCTATAATAGTCAGTGGTGTTTTTTTTTTAATTTCATAAGTTTTAATCGAATTACCGCTGCTCTATGATTACAGCGTGCGGTAATAATATTACAGCACGCTGTATTCTTATTACCGCACGCGTGCGAAATATGATGCATGTCGAACCTAATCGTAGTGCAATAAGAGCTAGTTTTCGAGGAAGTGTATTGAAAAAATATTTACGCTGTAAAGACGCAGATCAAAATGGCGAGATTAAAAAAAAAACACGCCTGCTCTATAATAGTCAGTGGTGTTTTTTTTTTAATTTCATAAGTTTTAATCGAATTACCGCTGCTCTATGATTACAGCGTGCGGTAATAATATTACAGCACGCTGTATTCTTATTACCGCACGCGTGCGAAATATGATGCATGTCGAACCTAATCGTAGTGCAATAAGAGCTAGTTTTCGAGGAAGTGTATTGAAAAAGGCTTTTTTTTACAGCGTAAATATTTTTTCAATACACTTCCTCGAAAACTAGCTCTTATTGCACTACGATTAGGCTCGACATGCATCATATTTCGCACGCGTGCGGTAATAAGAATACAGCGTGCTGTAATATTATTACCGCACGCTGTAATCATAGAGCAGCGGTAATTCGATTAAAACTTATGAAATTAAAAAAAAAAACACCACTGACTATTATAGAGCAGGCGTGTTTTTTTTTTAATCTCGCCATTTTGATCTGCGTCTTTACAGCGTAAATATTTCTTGAATATTTAAATTGTGTTTGTAAAAAGAATACTACTAATAAACGTAAATATTTTAAACAATTATTTACTTTTATGAACAAGTAAGCATTTTTTTGTGTTCTTAATTAAAAAATATTTAAATTTTATATTTTTCCTGTGAGGCTGTTTGGCGGCTTTACACCTTTGCTTCTTTTTCAACCTGGCGAAATCAAACCGCGGAAAAAAAGTAAATTAAATCATAGTCTCATCAAATTTGTTGACAAAAACACATAACGTTTTTAGTTAATTTCTTCGAAAGTGTATTGAAAAACGTCGTTTGATACACGTGGGAATTTGTTATTGCATTTCTCGACCCCATGAACACCCTCGCCATACGGCTCGGGTGTTCAATCTGCCTCGAATGCAATAACAAACTTTCCGCACTTGTATCAAAATGTACTATTTCTCCACACCTCCTTTTCACAATATGACTACAAACAAGCTACGTGCGAATCTTTATAAGAATCGTGTAATCTATATAATAATGTATGTTTAACTGACTAATTTACCACTTATCACTAAATCATAGTTCAACTTATTTCTGAACGACGTTATCTATCCTGTTAATTCTGAATACTGAAAACTTCAATCCGTCTCCAGATATAATAATTTCGTAACTCCACGGTCCCACATACACACGGCGTGATGAAAGAGTTCTCCGGGGGCAAACGTAGAACCTTTTAATGGTAACTGCTCGCTCGGCGTGTTTGAATGTAAAATAAGAAACGTATAAGTGCTAGTAGGCAACACTGTGTTCTGGTCTAGAGATATAAATATATATTTCTATTGTTAGATAGGAGATGGATTGGATGTGAAAAGTTAAGTGAGTAAACGGTCTCTGGATGACACTTCACGTGATCTGGGATAAGCATTGCCATTCAACGTAGCCTATTGTCGTCGTTGTAATATTATGGAGATACTTTACTTATGGTGCAAGAGCCTCTCCCATAACTTCCACTTGTTTCGATCCAGAGCTACTGTGGACCACTGGTCACTTGTCTTGTCCAGGTCGTCCCGCCACCTTCTACGAATTGTCTTAATTTTTTTGAAGAGATTTAAATAATTTGTTCTTGTGCAATTATAATTTAAGTGCAATAAAACAATAACAGTAACAGTAGGTAAAAGTAGTTATTGTAACAATCGATATCGACGATGAAGTGACATGAACTCATGAACTCCTAACTGACATTTTTTACGAAAACGACTTATAAACGCAGTTTGATAGAGAATAAAATTGCGCGTCTACTCTTATATGAATTATATAATAATAATAATATTCCACAACTATCACACAACGCCATCTAGTCCCAAGCTAAGCAGAGCTTGTGTTATGGGTACTAGACAACTGATAAACATACTTGTATATTTCTAAATACATACATATTATAGATAAATTACACCCAGACACAGAACAAATGATCGTGCTCATCACACAAACATTTGTCCTGGGTAGGAATCGAACCCACGACCTCCGGCATAGCAGTTAGGGTCACTAACCACTAGACCAACAGGCCAGTCAATTAAAAATTAAGTTGAAATTCGCAAAATTGACGTAGCTATAGGCACCAAAGAAACATCTCCTATGTTAAGGTCTAAAAGGTAATTAAAAACGGGTTTTTTCGCCTCCTGTAAAATTTGGTTTTTGTAAGTTAGGAGTTGTTGTCACTTCCCCGTCGATATGTAACGATAGAGGAGGTTTATTATTTAATACATAAGTCATTAGAAAGAAGGTTGTTTTAGAAAATAAATGCCAAATGATAGATTCCGATTGGCGTAAATGACGGAATGATATTTTGACAGTAAGGTTGAATAGATTATTTAAGAATTATTTCGATCATTCTGACATTGACGGTCGGTAAAAAGAGACATGTGTCGAAAAAGCGATTATATTTCGCAATTACGGAAATAAATCTAATCCACTTATGTAATCCTAGGGAGTCTGATAAAATGACGGAACATTCCTAATATAATCAAAAATGCTTAGATGTGTACGCATTTATTGACTGCCCCGTTGGTATTGTGGTCGCAAGTGCGACTACTGCGCGTGGGGTCCTGCCCCGGGGTATTGCGTAACTTTTTAACGTCAGTGGCTATCAGAAATGTCCATAGATTAACTGTAAATTGGTTAAGGTTTGGTACATTTTTTTTTTAAACTCACCATTTGACAGTTATTTTTAGACATTATAAGTTATCCACTGTCATTAAAAGATACACAATAGCCCTGCTGGTTTCGATTCCCAGGTCGGGCAAAAAGTGTTAATAAATATTTCCATTACAAATTTCACAGTATAGCAGCCCAGAGTTCATAAGTTGGCGGTATGATACCTGGTCATGTACATGACCACTGACCGGTCATGTCGGATTGCTGCCCCATCGGCCTATGAGAGAAAAGAAACAGAAAGTACACCCCTATGTCAAAAATAGCGGTATAGAAGTATTTTACAGAGTTGACCCAGAGCGAGTCAAACGGGGATTAAATAAAGTATTGTGCAACGGCTCGCTAAAGGTACAAGTTGGTAGCCGACTGCACGCAGCAGCAGCAGACGACGTGTCGCAGCGACACTACTGGTTTTTACGTATTTCTATGAAATTCCCTCCGTAGTTAGCGACATGAAGCTAGCGACGCGTCGTCGAGCGGCAGACGTCAGTGCCGTCCGACCGCAGATCAGTAGTGCCGGAGCAACGACACGTCGAACGTGTTTAGAGTTAATTGACTAATAGTTATTTGCAGTCGGGTTCGAAATCATGACTGCAGCGACATGCATGACGCGACGACCGTGTCGTGACGACATGAAGCGACGCCATGTCGTACCTTTATAGTAATAATTTATGATATTTATAACTTTCATCACATAAGCATGGTAAATAAGCAATAACGGCTTTTAATTAATATTAAACACTGGTTTGATTTAGGCCACTGAAATAAACTCATTTTAGCTTGAAATTGGAGTCGTTTTAATTACCAACTAATAGTGGAAACATTATTACTGAAATCGTTAGTTACGTAGGTAGGTAGGTACTACGAATATTTTGTAAAAGATTTAACTATCTCCGTAAAACCATTTTTTTCTAAAAGGCTAAATCCTAAAAGTCTGAAACGTTCGAGTGACTCCGAAACAAAGGATGCAAATAAAATACTTAAAACGAGCAAGACCAAAACGAAATCTACTGCATATGTAAAGTTTTCCACATTTGTATGCACAGTACACAATAACAGTTAACCTAATAAACCGGGTAACCAAACAGCACTTTACGAAACAAGGGCCGAAAAAAGGAACTCCTAATAGCGGCCAATCGCTAGCTCTAATACATAATTGACATGAAAAGACCAACATTTTGCCAGACTTTTTCCGCCCGCTTTAACCCGTCAGCTCAAATTAGGTTATCTGACGATGCCCCGTGTGAACGAGTTATGCAAATTAAGTTATCTGTTTTCCAACGTCCAGTTAATTCAGTTCTTTCTCCGACGCGCGGGCCGCCGCGCTGCAGGGGAATTGTGCTGTTTTGCATTTTGATGAAATATTTTGTCCAGTCGCAACGCAAATAATGTTGTCTTCTACTGAGATTGTTTTAGTCTCGTTTTGTTGGGTATGCTGATACGACTTTTCCTCAATGAACTCGTTGTATTTTTAGGACTGTTTAGTGTAGATTTCACAAGCTTTAACTGTATATTCGTCATTATCATCATTCTTTTGCCCTTAACCCATTTTTTTTGGAGTCGGCGCAGCTTCTTCCATACGTCTCTGTTTCTCGTCATCTCATGAGACAAACTTTAACTGTATCTATCTATTTAAAAAAAGAGAAGTCCTGACTGACTGACTCATCAACGCCCAAACCTAGAAAGCTGAAATTTTGCACAGAGGTTCCCTTTATAGTGTAGACAAGGAATAAGGAAGGATTTTTCGAAATTTAACCTACGGGAGTTAAATAGGGGATGAAAATTTGTATGGAAAATCGACATTTTCACGCGGGCGAAGCCGCTGGCAAAAGCTAGTATTATTATATCAAAATACACAAGCTTAATGAAATCAAGCGTAATTAACAGATAATCCGATTAATCAATGTCTAACAACAGAACGGTACACATCAATAACAGATTCAATTAGGTAGCTAATAATGTCACGGATCAGTTGAAAAATGGCTGAGTTTAGTTTGTAACGAGGGGATCAGAAGCCGCGGGGTCATAAACCGGACCTCGTAAAGACCCCGCGGGGTCGCGGCTGGCTTGCCCATAACGTCCGCAGATGTTATCACAACATAAAATGCCAAAATTAAAACCTATAAAATATCGAGCCCAACATGATTTATGTCATGCGCGTTCCTTTAGCACCGAATTTCTCCTTTCGTTATTGGAAGTCGTAAAAGGGATTTTTCGATTTATCTCCCGAAGTAATACTGATGACAAGTGGTTTTATGGATTTCAGGCAAATTAAATTCGTTGAACGTCGTTAGAGGATAATTGCCTTTGCAAAAAATGGCTTTCAATTATTAGATATAATGTATAAAATTTTTCATAATAATACTACTCGCTAATTGGTGTAAAGTAGTCATAAACGATCGATGGCCAAAGTGATTTTGGCTTTTTCTATTCGGAATTTGTTAGAATCGGGATGCGGCAGCAACATGCTTTGTTTTTCTGATTCATGTGTATTGTATACTTATCACAAGCTCCTGTCGAGACCCATGGACATCATAAAAACTCTGACACCAGTTAACCACTAACCATACGAAAAAGAAAGCTAATGTTGTGATAATATAGGTAGAGAGGAAAGATTTGCATGTTTGTAACGAATAAACTCAAAAACAACTGAACTGATTTCAAAAATTCTTTCGCCATTAGAATGCTACACTATCCCTAAATATAATAGAGGCCACCCGTGCGAAGCCGTGTTGGGCAGCTAGTATATAATAATATAACGGATAGTTTAAAAGGTAGGTAAGTAAAACAATTCCACTTGATTGAACGCGGCAGTGTATATTGACGTGAAATGCATTACGTTAATGAAATAACTTACTTTCATTAAAGCTCTCATACTCGACACTCAGCACGCTCTTCCCATACTCTGCATATTTTAATTACTCTTCGTAAATAATCATCCAATAAGTAAATGTTGACTATGTCTCTCTGGTCTAGTGGTCGCAATAGGGGATCGTACTGACTCAAAAAAATATGATTCTGTTTAGTCCGTCAGTTAGATTATCGAAAAATATTGGACACGTATTTTTTGTTTTATCAAATCAATAAAAATTGACGAAGATAAAACGCGTAAAAGATTTGAGTGGGAGGTGGTGACGTCACTGCTCGCTAAGAAATGCCATACTAATGTCTTAGAATATGACGTCACACGAGTTTTCAAAGCACCTGTATCGTCTTCATTGTTTTTTTACGTGAAAAAAGAAAAAATATGTGTCTAACATTTTTTGGAAATCTATCTGACGGACTATAGTACATTATGGTACAAGTGTGTAACGTTGGTGATTACCGCAGAGGCGCCATTGAGACCCGAGCCGTTAGGTGAGGGTCTTAAGAAAGCCGAGGACGGTAATCATCAATACACACGTGTATCATACGACGTTTTTCAACACACTTGTGAAGAAAATAATACTAAAAAGTCATCTTCAACAGTTAAAACAAGTTCTGTTTTTTTTTTCACAATAGCGGGAAAAATTTATGCGCGCGCATCCAGTTCTACCAACTTCAACAGTTAAAACAAGTTCTGTTTTTTTTTTTTTTACTTTAGTGGGAAAAATTATAATTATGCAGGCGGGAAAACACGGAACTAAAATAAATGTACTAAGTTTGACGTAGCGATGCATTTTTTCTTGACCAGTGGCGCCACTACTGTAACAATGACGATCGGCCATAGACTAAAAGAATGTGGTTTCTTTATTTTTGACATTTCGCGGATAGAGTTTTAGCCACGGACAAAATGGGGATTTTTTTTTCTTTATTACAGAGAAAACAACAGTCTGTTATATTATTTGAGTGAAAGATTCATTTATTAAAAACGTATTAGTTGAAATTATCTATTTAAATTCAAAGTTGCATGAAATGGGCTTCCCCATTTTCACTAGGTACATTAATTTATTTTTACTATTGAACACATTGATATAATAATTATATCAATGATTGAACACGATCTTTTTTGTATCGAAACTTTTTTAAGAACATAGCAACTCAACCAATAAAATTTAAAAAAAAACCTTTAACTCACTAGTGAATAATAGCAATGAAAAAGTCACAGTTTGATTATAGGTGTCATTACGTGCCTAATTGCGGTGAAATTATAGCCACTTTATGAGCAAGTGTGTTGAAATAGTACATTATGGTATAAGTGTGTAACGTTGGTGATTACCGCAGAGGCGGCATTGAGACCCGAGCCGTCAGGTGAGGGTCTTAAGAAAGCCGAGGACGGTAATCATCAATACACACGTGTATCATACGACGTTTTTCAACACACTTGCGAATAAAAAAAAACGTGTGGCACTCGGAGACTGCCGCGGTAAAGCTATTGCATAGCATTTTTTATCAATTATTTAATTAGACAACCTCAGTTGACAACCTTGTTATTTTCCGTAACCATAGCAACCTGGTTGAAATATTTTCGTTTCGGAATTTCTGGATTCGCTCTCCACGCTCAAGGCCCGCGATAGAAGCTATGCAATAGCTTATTAATACAAGAAAAAACATTTTATTTAGTAGATAAAAAGTTTATTTAAAGAAACAATTAATAAATGTGCAGTTAGTAAATTTATAATTAATTAATTGTTTTTGATGGCGTAGCGGTCTCTTCAGATAGATTACTGGCCATGGTTCTGTATGTCTTTTACAGTTATATTTGTTAATTCTTGTATCCTACAGTTACACCAAATATTAAAGCAACCTGAAAAAAAAGAAAAAAAATAATTATTAAGTTTAACACACAACACGCTGAAGCTGAAGTCACGTAGATAGATATTTAAAATTAGTTTAACTAACCTTAGTAACCAGATATTGGTTATCTGGAGCATCTTTTATAAATTCTTCAACATCGTTAGACGTTAAAACCTTTGATTTCTTGCTTCATTAAATCCATCTGACAGTCTTTTTAGATAAGCTGACAAATTAGAGTATGTTTTTAAGTCCACTCCATTCTTCGTTCGGACTGTACTTTTTAACATTGAGTATATACACCACAAAGAGCTAGGTTTGTAATTAGAAGATAATTCTTTAAAGTACGCCAAGAACACATTTTCAGAAAATGACTGTGATTTCTTGGTGTTTTGCCACTGCTTGAAATTTTGGTACGCTAATAGATATTTCTCCTTGGAGTTTTCGGGTAGCAAATTTTCCATAACGCTTAAGGCTTCAAATCTTACATCGGGCGGTGTACAGCATGAATCATTTTCTTCAAAACTAGACATTTTAACTAATAAAATAACTATAATAACAGTGAAAACGAGTTGTGTATTTTTTTCGCAGTAGCGGGAAAATATTACTTATGTTTTTTTATAAGCGATCAGCCATAGACTAAAAGAGGTTTTTTTTTTTTGCTTGTCTTGGATAGTGTTTGGAGCCACGGAGCCACGTACAAAATGGGGAATTCAAATTTTTATTTATCACAGAGAAAACAAAAATTATATTTGAGTGAAAGTTTTATTTATTAAAAACGTACTAAGTTTAAATTATCTATTTAAATACAAAGTTTCATGAAATGAGCAAGCACTAGGTACATTAATTAATTTTTACTATTGAACACGATCTTTTTTGTATCGAAACTTTTTTATGAACGTAGCAACTCAACCAATAAAATTTAAAAAAAAAAACCTATAACTCACTAGTGAATAATAGTAATGAAAAATTCACAGTTTGATTATAGTTGTCATTATGTGCCTAATTGCGGTGAAATTTTAGCCACTTTATGAGCAAGTGTGTTGAAAATTAGATTTTTTTGTTAACATCCCTATTGTGAGTGCTGAGCGTGAGTATCTCGGTTCGCTTTCGGCAAATTGTTATTCGGTTTATCCATCAGTAGCTTCATAACAGCTAGAGTATGAATTTGTGCCCAGTTAATGGAAATAGGCTCGCCCTTTGACATGTGGCTTTAAATACAAGGTCCCATTAAAATAGGTGGACAAATTTTAACACAGCGTTCAGTATGGTCTAACCAAAGATATCTAAACAAAAAGAAACATTAAATAACGTGTTTTTTTTTTACTTAAAATAATAAATTGCCAACACTCTAGAACAAACTCATCCTTTATCAGTAGGTACTTAAATGCGTTTTTCTTACAATTTTTGTACCATCGTCCTTATTTTGGTGGTGTGAATGATTTCTGAAATTTTGTATTGGACCTTTTTTTTTTTTTATTATTGATAGGTTCGCGTTTGACCACTATCTCACCTGATGGAAAGTGATGATGCGGTCGACGATGGAGCACGCTTACCTAGAAGTAACCTATTCACTCTTGACTTAAAGACCCCTAGGTTATAGCTATCAGGAAATACAGACTCTGGCAGGGAATTCCACTCCTTAGCTGTACGCACAATGAAAGTATTCGCAAACCGTTTAGTGCGTATGGGTGGGATGTCCACCATATAACGGTGGCGCATCGCCGTACGTTTTGTAGTCCGATGATGGACCGGGCTTGGCGAAATTAGATCGTTCAATTCCCTCGCACACTCTCCGAAAAGTAACCGATAGAAAACCGAAAGGCTAGCTACTCGTCGCCGATGTTCAAGGCTCTGGAGCTTTGACTTGACAAACGATGAGCCTCTTGGCTCCTTATATAATTGGTGTTTTTAGGTATGCATAATGTTATGTTTTATATTATAAAATAAATGTAGTAACTGTAATTACTTCATTTACCGAGCGAGTTGCGAAGGGAGACGAATGTTCTAAAATCTTCGCAACTGGCCGCACTGCACGCTTGGCACTCCGTTTGGCTCAGCATTGTTTCTAAGTAGCGTGCTGCTAGGCGCTATACTAGACTATAGGTATGCAATATAGGTAAACAGCTAAATAATAGAAGACTATCCTATCCTGTCCTCTTTGGCGCAGCTGTGAGAGCACACACTGTTTTTTTTTCAGTTTAGTTTTTTTATGTCTTTTTATATTTTTTATTGTTTGTTGTGTGCACTTGTGGTTGTGGCATGTGCTAAATATACATGTTTTCTTTCTTTCTTTAAAAATAGGTACTTGTTTTTAGGGTTCACCATGCCGTATTTTCATCAGAGATTCAGTGCGGAACCTAAACATACAAAGTCCACATCTAACCCTGTTGCGATCATAGCTAGCTATACCGTTTCCTCCGGAACTCATCAAAAACTCATAATTAACATACACGTGTCACCGCAACCGTTTCACGGAAACATATTTTTTATTCCATCCAAAAGTTGTTAAGCCACAGGCTGTAACAAATTCCGGCTAAGCGATATATTTATAATTCAGCGTTTCGTCCAAAAAGGGTGACACTGACAACACAAACTGTTGGTCGTTGAGCTCGGTCGGTAAGTTCACCATTACACAAATAAGCGGTTTGCCTACAAACTGCTAATTTCAGAAAGTGAAACTTGAGCCGCTCTGGCAAAGCTGGGATTTAGGTGACCTTTTCTGTGGTTTAGTTTGAAAAAAAAACTTTTCACGTTTACTTAATTTTTAGGTTGAAGTTTTAAGTTGGAGTTAGGTTGATGGGTAAGTAAAAGATTTTGTTTTTCAATTAAAAGAACGTTTTGTCATTAAGGTTGTTTAGTATTTTACGGTTAATGTTTTTTACAACAAACATACACACGCACGGACACACAGACGGACATTTTAACAAATGCCAGTGGTAAGATGAAGTGTGTGCTGATATACGATTCCCCTTCAGGCAAAGCAGTAACTGTTCTATGCCTCTCATTACGTTGCAATTGTTTCTTACTACTACTGGTACCAACAAGTTTTTAAATTGGCATTTTTCAGGATCAATAATGGTGATGGAGGCAAAGACCTTCTCCATTCCTTCTACGTTTCTTAGTGTTCACCTCTTCTTACCAAGCGAGAAAGCCATTCCAGTAAGAATTACAAACTGAATTAGCTGACAGTTTGGAGTTCAGCACCATAGAATACATTTTGTTGCTAAATTTGAGTTAGAGATAGCCGTACGTATTGTTACGTAATTTCAAAGTAAATAAACGATGATAATAAACTTGTGTTCGTTATTAAGTTAATGAGATCCGTTTAAAAGTGAACTGTGTGTTATTAACGACGGGCTTATCTTGCGATTAGTAACATGATGTTAATTAATTAACCGTTTATCCAAGTATCTACTTATAAGTATGTAAGTAGAGTCTGTTATAATAAGTTACTACAGATTAATATGCCTGATAATCTGTATATTAGGTAACTTATAGACAAGATATCTAATTGAATTGAATACTTAAATAAGGTATTAGGTATCTATTCACTAGCGACCGCACAATTTTATCATTGACATTATACTTCCAGATTACTTTATTGTAAGTAAGACAAGATCCCATCATCAGATATTGAAATGGTGACAATGGGACCACACGGGAAGCACCAGCTTTCAAATAAAAAAAGAATCATGAAAATCGGTTCACCCAGTCGCAAGTTACGAGGTAACAAACATAAAAAAAAACCCAGTCGAATTGATAACCTCCTCCTTTTTTTGAAGTCTGAAAATGGATGATATGGCAAAAAGAGTGTCTAATGAGATGACGAGTAATATAGAAGTATGGAAGTAGAAGACATGCTGCATCGACCACAAATGAATTGCGATAAGGACAGGGGAAATGATGATGATGATGATGTAGAAACCTGTTTTAATAATCATTAATTGGTAGGAAGATATCCGCGTATTCCGGAATTAAATGTTCAAATGATAGTAAAAACCGCTTCAAACTAATTGCGAAGCTTAGAAGAACAAAGCGGTTACAGATAGACTCGAAATGAACTGTTCTTAATTATTGAATAAAACAATATTTTTTTCCCTGTTCCGAAAAAAAAAATGGAAACACCTTACAAAAACACCTTACAAAAAATTCTTAAATATAAAATTTTCGAGCAGAAAATCCGTTTAATTAAGATTTCCGTGAACAAAGAGTTTTCGCTTTACATTCACAAATCCCTGTGTGAACCATTAACACCAACGACAAAGATTTACGTAGTACAAAGCTTAATCACAAAAAACAAAGCAATTTGAATAAATATGAGGAACTTAGCATATCGTTGTTGGTAACGCCATTAAAAATTCATAGTTTTAGTCACAGCGACGGTAAACAGGTACTTCAAAAGGATAACTCTCAAGGGAACAAAGTTTTTAGTTTTTTGACAGAATATTTACAAAGCAATCAGTCAATAAAGTAGGTACATAATTATTTACTTTTTGATTACTTAGTGGATACAATGTTGAACAGATTTTTTAATTCTATTCGATCTGTCAATTTAAAAAAAAAGGTCTAGCACCTTTTCTTTTCGTGTGTGTGCACCATTGACTTATATATTACTGCGTAAGGACTGGGCGGACCACATGATAAAATGACGCCTCGAATTTGGTCCCAAATAGGTCTTGACTAAACCGAAGTTTAAAAGAAAATGAAAGTTATAAATTAAAATTTAACATCTTTTTTAATTAAAATTTTAATGAAAGCTTTATTTAATTTCTTTATACCTCGATAATACCACGCCACGCCGCTCATACAAGGTTACGTTTACGAGCAGCCTGATTAGTTCTTATAGATGACGTTAGTGTTTCTCTGTATGGGGAACGCATCGAGCAAAATGTTCGGACGACCGTATCTTTAGTTTTTATATCAATGGTGTGCACCGATTTTTCTGTGATTACTAAGCTAAGATTGGTCTCCGTGACCGAAAATGGTCAGGAGGACTGTCTATGTTTTCATAATTTGCAACGAATATCTACATAGCTTCAAACTCTTTCTCTGGTACTCAACCCTCAAAAATCCAAGTTCATGGTTAAACTAAGACTCAAAGAAGAATATTTTCAGCAGACTATAATTTCCAAGTTGTTGCTGACTTCATAATACTTTATGTGAAAACTAGCTGTTGCCTGTGACCTTCGTCCGCGTGATATTATTATAAAATGTATACATCCCTATTTCAAATTATAAGAATGTTCTTCCCTATTTCAATCGAATTTTGTTTAGCTTTAATTTTATTGCACGAAATACAATTTAAACCTTAGTTACTCCTTATAACACCAGCTATCTTCAACAGATTAGCTAGAACAAGCAGAAAGACACACAATAAATATTTATAAAAAACATCATCATTCTTATGCCCTTATCCCAATTTGTTTGGGTTCAGCACAACACGTTTTCTTCTTCCCTACTTCTCTATTATACTATAATAATAATAATAATAAATATTTTTTATTGACACAAGTAAAAAGTTATACATTCCGATTTGAAACCCTGACTCCTGTGCTAGGTGAGACCTGTGTTACAGAAGTCAATACTCAATACTTTATTGCATTCCATAATGAGTCAGTGTCTACACCCCTTTTTGGTACTGAGGTCTATACGTCATATAATCAGACACCTCCTTTCTTGCCCTACTTCTTTCTTTCTTTCTGCTTTATTGCCCTTGACACAGTCTTTTCTTCATTTCTTTGGTCTTTCTCTACACCTCATCGTCCTCATCCCATCCCACATTCATATTCATAACTTACCTTATTTTTTTTTGGTGGGTGGAAAATCATCAAATGACCCCCCCCCCCCCCCCCGCTCTTGGGCAGAGCGAAGGGGAGTGTCAGACTTCTACTGACTAAAAACCGAACCCATGTTCCTTCTTTGCCCTTGTGCCGAGGCCACGTCATCTCGTTCTATAATCCGCGGCCCCGACGGGCGTCATTCATAACTTACCTTACGACATTTTCCTCATTCTTCCGCACATTCAGTAAAATGCTATTATTTTGAAATCACAAACAGACAATTTCATCATTCAGACAATCAATTTTGTTTATTTGTATAAATAGAGATATCAATTTGATCTCAGCAAACCCAGGTACCGATCTTATTTTATTTTATCTTTTACTATTACTTACTGATATCCGCCAGTGATTCTAGATTGACAACTTGAACAAAAGAAAACCTTTTTGACCTTTCCAGCTAATTGAACCTGATTCAAAAACAATAAGATTGGCAAAAACTACAATAGGTTTCTTGTGTTACGGATAGAATTGACTCAACATTGGTTGAATAAAATAGAATTAGTAGATTGTCAGGATTTATTCCGTTAGGCTTGTATACAACACGTGGGTCTGAAGATAACACACTGGGCAAAGAAAACACACTGCGTTCTATACACAAATCCCCTAGTTGCTAGTTGCTCTAGTACGAACGCATCATGTGAATTAAATGGAAGTTCGGCCTATTTGTGCGAGATATACAATTAACAGGGTTTTTTTAATGCAAAAAATTACTAACTATGAAAAAATCACAAAAATTTGGTAAATAACTTTTTTTATTTTTCACTTTTGGTTGTTAGATAAAACATTATACAAAAACTGTTAAAATAAAGTAAATAAATATTATATGCGATAACTCGCATTCGTGTCGGTTCGCTTATAATGTAGTTCTCAAATTAAGAACCGTACATACCGTCATAATTACAGGTCACAAAAAAAACAACCGACTTCAAAAACACCAAAAAGAGAAAAATAAACTTCAGAAGAAAAATCAGCTTCTGAAGTCGGTGACATTTGTTTTTTGATTTTATTTTTTTGCCACCGACTTCAGAAGCTGATTTTTCTTCTGAAGTTTATTTTTCTCTTTTTGGTGTTTTTGAAGTCGGTTGTTTTTTTTTGCAAAAAAGTTTTTTTATTTTTTCATTTTTAGTTGTAATAAGTACCTAAGTATATTATATTATATCCTATACAAATATTTACTATGCATTTAACATTCAACCAAGAAACCTAACCCTTAACCTTCAAGATTCCCCTATTTTTGCTTTCAACTCTTAACCGTTGAGTAGTATACCTTCCATTATCAGCTCATCAACATGAATACAAGTGATGACTGCTAGATGCGAATACTTGAATAGCGCCAGAAAAAGCACGAAACATGTAATACGTGTCTATGAAATTCATATAACAACTAAAAAAATGTGTATTGTACACATCTGCATACCCCCTCAGAGCATACAGGCGTGATGTTACGTCATGATAATGTATATTCAATAAACATCCAAGCGATTCCAGCAATTACGACAGATTTGCCGTCTATTTTGGAAGAGTTCCATTGTATATCTCCGAAGACCAGCACCAGATCTTCACCAAAAAAATGGGACCACCTCAGGAGTATACTCTTTCAAATAAAAAAAGAATTTTGAGAATCGGTCCACTAATGGGGGAGAAATCAGGTAACATACATAAAAAAAAAAAAAAAAAAAAAATACATACACACGAACATAGTAACCTCCTTTTTTGAAGTCGGTTAAAAAATACGTACAAAACTGACGCGTACGGGTGAACTGGCACAAACTTCGTACACAGAGTAGAGGAGGCGTTGGCGCGAACCCTGAATAATGTATCCTTGCGAAACGACTGCGCAGCACATTTTCATAAATGTCGGAATGCTATCTAACTGCCACACGCGGCCATTCCTGGATAATCCTAAGTAACTAACTGTCGTGAATTTTAAAGTGTAATCACGGGAGCTACGGCTAAATTCTCTGGCGTGAGTTAGCAGAGTTGCTAAAGTTTTATAACTGACTTTAAACTAGTCATTTGTCAGTCATTGCGTTCTAGTTTTACCTGTAATGACTGTCTGACTACAAATGGCAGCTGGGACCAACCAAAACTCGGTACGTAATGTGTCCATAATGAAAAGTGTGCTATCTTAATGATAGCATTCAATCTAAAGTTGTCTGACAGCCCGAACCATCAGCTCTTCTACCATCTAAGTAGACGCAAATATTATTATCTCGTGATCGAATTGCGGTCACAGCCAATCCATATCTGCACTCTTTGGACACACTCAATCTATGGAAAGATCAAGCGCAAAAAAAACGGTTTCGCGAACTTACACACTACAAACTACCAGACTTAAACTGCTCTACTAATCCAAATACCCCTGAACTTTCAGCGACTATTGTAACAAACGAACCTTTAAAAATCGTATTGTATCAAAACGAATGAATTTTGTAATACTAAGTAACAGTTATCACCCTAAACGTGGTTGTCGTAAAAGAGGATTAAGAGATTTCACCAAGGGGAGGAAAAATGGCGTCTCTTTGGCTTCTAATAACAATGTAATATAACCATCAACAATATGTCTATAAACCATTTTGATTTAGGTAATGGCCTTTGACCACAAATGGTAGTATTTAGTTATGTAACTGATATTATAATGGTTTTGTATCATTGTTTCGATATAACAGCTATTACCGCTACAAATTCAAAATTACTGTTACAATCACACAGGAACTATTTTGTAGTAATATAGTAATAATAAATAGTTGATATTATTGATTCTAAAATCGAGAAATATCTGTCAGGTTTTCTCATGTTGTTTTCCGTTAGCGAAGCATGTGATAGTGAATAATTAAAGAATAAGTACGCACAACAGTTCGAAAAATCACAGGTGCGTGTCCCCCTACTACCTCTTAAAAACTTTCTCTATGACTTACGACTACGACTCTAGTTTATAAACTACCGAAAAACAAACAATAATCATATTGAACACCATTGTAAAAATACGCTGTCTAGGCCGTAACTCGTACTAAAGTTTAACGGTAGCAAAATGGATATATTCAAAGGCTAGTCAGTAAACGCGGCTTCTGAACAAGAAGTGCATTAGTATGAGAGTTGTGAACTGTACCGGTTGGCGAGTCGGGAGTGCCGGAGACACCGCACTGACTCAGTTGTACTGTGACGTCGCAACGCTTAATTAACGTACCGACAAAGTAATTTTAACGACTTCTTTTATTTTTGAAAATGTTTTGGAATCTATTTCGTTCTGTAACGTGCCTCGGAAAGCACGTTAAGCCGTTGGTCCCAGCTGTGATTTGTAGATCTCTGACAGTCATTATAGGTAGTCAGTGGCCCGAAGGTCTGATAACCAATTTGGTTCACCCTTGTTTCGCCGAACAACTTTTGATGTAATGTTACTAATTCGAACAACGTTTCAGAAAATAATCGTTTTGTATAATATCGATTAACATAATTTTCATTTCATCGAATATTTATTTGCGATAACAACATTTGCGCTATTGATCAAAAGGTATAATGTTCATTTGATGTAATGTTCAGGTGGTATAACATGTTTTTTTCGAATATTCAATTGGCGTTTCAAAAGGGTATTGTATTACCTAGTATTAACTGGGTTGTGGAGGTCAGATAGGCAGTCGCTCCATGTAAAATACTGGTATTCAGCTGCTTTCGGTTAGACTGGAAGGCGACCCCAATATAGTTGGGAAAAGGCTAGTCAGATGATGATTCAATTGGCGTTTCCGACAGCAGGTCGACGGAGCCCAGGGTCCCGTCGACCTGCTGACGGAATCGCTAGCCCTTAACGGTCGACGTCAGGGGCACCCCGAGGTTCGGTTAGTTAGGTCCCTGTAAACCCTGCAGACAGAAATATAAAGTCGAATTATTAATGAACTGAATATTCGATACGATCTTTCGACTGAATCATTATTAGTCTAGTGAAACATTAGTTTAAAAAAAATTGTGCATTTGAAAGTTCGGTTAAATGATTTTATTTCAAACTAGCTGATGCCCGCGGCTTCGCCCGCGTGGTTACTGTAAAAACAATCCTTGATGCGGATTATAATTATATCATTCTAAAATTTCAGCTCGATCGGTGCAGAACTTTTTGAGTTTTTGAAGCGTACACAAACCAACATAACATTTTTATATATAGAATATAGATATCAAACTCAAACTCAAATTCTTTATTTCAATTAAGCCATTACAGGCACTTTTGAATGTCAGAAGAACATTTCACAAAAAAAACGAAACTACGAGTGCAATACGTCATTCCGAAAGCCACCACGTCGAACCACACGCCACCGAATGCCCGCAACAACGAACACTGCAAGCACGAAAGCACGCAGCGACGCAAACCGCAACAACGAATGCTCGAGACCCCGAATCACGGAACAACAAATGCACGCCGCAACGTGCAACCGCCGCTCCGCGACCCGGAACCCCGCGCACCCGCCGCCACAGCACGCGCCGCCGCGCGCCCCCGCACCCACAGCACTCGCCGGCGGTAACATCCGGCGCCGCGCAGCCCGACGCAGCAACTCCCGAAACGACGCATTGCACTCCTACGCTACAGTCACAATCACAAGGCATAATAACTTGTGAAAGTACTGCAGTTGCCAGTTCCCTAACGTAGATCTCATGAAGAAGAACGGGCAAGAAACTCCATGGACACTCTTTTAAATCAGAATTTGTTACAAAATCTTGGTACATTATATCATTCATGTTGAGATGGTATATTATGTGAGAACTATGTAGCAAGACGTGCAAGTTAAGAGCGTCCAGAGTAAAGATGTAATAAACAAATTTAAAAAAAAAAAAACTACACCATGGCAACTAAGGAATGACCAGTCTCCACTGACAGCGCCCGTTCACGAACATGACGCATGGATCAGCACCATCTAACTCAACCATTTTGAAGGGAACTAAATGATCCGACACACCCGCCACCATCAGCGAGACATTTGAGTGAGCATGACATTCTCTCAGCCACCAGGGCAACGTCACTAAAATATAACTAAATGTAAAAAGTGGCTTTATAGTACATAGTACTCACACATGTGCCATGCAATTATACAATATTAAGACATTGAATCTATACAATGCAAAGATATTTTTACAATCTTCTGCAGCCTCTACAATAACTTCACATAATAGTCGATTTATTTGCCCCTAAGGTTGTGGAGCAGGACCAGCATTGAGCCAAGCATTTTTATCATCAATGTAATCCCCCAACTTATAGTATGCTTGCCTACATAGTGTGCGTTTTACACAAGTTTTAAATTTCGTCTCACTCAGTTGAAGAATGTGAGGGGGTATTTTATTGTAACATTTTAAACAGTACCCCATGAAAGATGAGTCTACTTTAGCTAGCCTGAAACCTGGCTGAACTAGTTGGTCCCTATTCCTCGTATTATAGTGGTGTCTATCACCTCTTTTGCTAAACAAATGCAGATTTTTCCTAACGTACATGATGTTTTCATAGATGTATTGACAAGGTACTGTCATGATGTTAATTTCCTTAAACAGTTCTCTCAGAGAATCGCGCCTTCGTAGACCATATATGGCTCTAATGGCTCTTTTCTGCAGAATAAATATAGACTCGATGTCTGCAGCCCGTCCCCATAGTAAAATACCGTATGACATAACACTATGAAAATAGCTAAAATAGACTAGTCTCGCGGTATCTACGTCAGTAAATTGGCGGATTTTCCTAACAGCATATGCTGCTGAACTCAGCCGTCCTGCAAGAGATGTTAAATGCGGACCCCACTGTAGCCTCGAGTCAATCGTTATCCCCAAGAAAACAGTTTCATCGACAAATTCTAGTGTCTCTTGATTCAATACTATGTCACAATCAGTACTTTTGACATTTGGTAGAGCAAATCTTATGCACTTCGTTTTTTTCCCATTTAAGACTAAATTATTGACGGTGAACCAATTATGAACCTGAAGTAGGGCGTTATTTACGTCATCAAGATTTGTGGCACGTCTGTTTACCTTAAATATTAAAGAAGTATCGTCGGCAAACAATACCATTTCAGGTTGGTTTTTAAATAAATGGGGTAGATCATTAATATAGACTAAAAAGAGAAAGGGACCTAATATCGAACCTTGTGGCACACCCATACTTACTTTTAAGCCCGTTGAATTGACACCATTTATTTGTACTTGCTGATGTCTATCGTTACACTCTCACCGCCACCCATATAAAGAATTTTTCAGTGCAGCAGGCCATGCGGTCTGCCGGCGGCCGCAACTTTGCCTACCCGTGCAGGCCGCGCTGAAAAATCTGTAACGAGTGAGGCAGGCCGTACGGGCCGCCGGCGGGCTCACTGTTTGTTTTTACTAGCAAGCCATGCGGTCCGCCACGACCTCGCAATTTCATATTCAATTTGTAGTGCGTGGCCTGCTGCTACAGAAAAACGAAGCTGCCAGATGCAAAGTTTATTTCTTTACCTACAACTTAAAAAAAAAAAATATTGCTGTATCTTTAAATTTACAGGATTTCTAGGGGGTTAATTACAGAAATGAAAAAGTAATTTTAAATGAAAGAAACTTAGTTTTATTAATAAAATAAATAGTAAGTATAATAATAATAATAATAAAATAATTAAATAATATTAATATTAATTATTAAATAATTCTCGATACGGCTCGTATTATGAGGAGGTTCCTGTCTCTGGAGCCCAAACCACCAGTGGCTTGGACCCTGCTCCCGTCACCGGTGGACGACTATTTTTTATATTTTTAAATGTTTTTTTATTATTTTATGAAATATTTAAAAATGTAAATATTATGTTAGTAAATAAATAAAGGACATAATAATAATTATTATTATTAATAATAAATAGTCTGAGTCATCCTCTGAGTCCGACATAATGATGGAAACTTCGCACAAGTAACGAAATGCGCAAGAAAGCAACGAAATTCCTCAAAAAGCGCGCGAAAATGCGACTGTTGCAAGCCGTGCGGGCGGCCGGCGGGCTACTGATTGATTATTATATGTGGCGTGACAGACTCGGTTATGATTTTAAGTAATAACGTAAATTTTGTTCGATTTTGGCGCGCAGGATACGGTGCGCCGGCGGCCCGTACGGCCTGCTGATCTCGCTCAGTGCAATATGTAGGTGGGGTACCTTACTCGAAAAGATACGTCCCGCTGGCGGACCGTATGGCGGTGAGAGTGTTATACGATTTCATTAAACTGAGCGCAAGTTTCCCTAAACCGTAATGTTCAAGCTTCATGAGAAGGGTTTCGTGATTGACGCAATCAAATGCTTTCGAGAGATCACAAAAGATCCCTATGGCATCTTGTGACTCTTCCCACGCAGTAAATATATGTTTTAATAAGGTGACACCGGCGTCAGTCGTACAACGTCCTTTGGTGAAACCATACTGTTTCTCATGTAAGATTTTATTGGTGTTAAAGTGGACGAGCATTTGATTAAGCATCACCTTTTCAAACACCTTGCTGAAAACTGGCAAAACGGATACGGGTCTATAGTTATTGGTGTCTTTACTGTCACCGGATTTGAAAAGTGGTATTACCTTGCTGTATTTCATAAGGTCCGGGAAGACTCCCTGGTCCACACACAAATTAAATATTAAGGCTAAATACGGAGCTACAGTCTCAATAATAGCTTGACAAACTTTAATCGACAGTCCCCATAGATCTTCGGTTAATTTGACTTTAATTTCCTTAAAAGCTTTAGTGACTGCTATGGGGTTTATATGTTTAAATTGAAACTCAACCGGGCAGGCTGAAACGTTCGCTCTAAGTAACTCAATAGAAAGCAAGGGTGATGAATTTAAGGTTTCAGTAGTTTTAAGTGGGATACTAGTGAAGAAATCTACAAATTCTTGAGCAACTTCGTTTTTAGAATTTAAAAGGCCACGTGAAGTCTCTAGAGTGATATCATTATTAATTTTTTTATTTCTATTTGTTTCACTATTGATAATTTTCCAAACCGTCTTTATTTTATTATCGGCGGATTTAATCTTGTTGCTAATGAATAGGGCTTTAGCTACTTTGCAAGCGTTTTTGAAAATTTTAGAGTAAGTTGCAACATATTTATTAAAAGTTTCAGAGTTAATGTAAGGCTTAAGACCGTACAGCTCAAACAATCGCTCCCTACTTTTCCTAATGCCTTTTGTTGCCCAGTCACTGAACATAAACTTAGGGCAAATAGATTTAGTTTTCGTTTTTATGGTATTATTGAACTCGGTGTGAATCACCGAAAAGAATTCCTCATAAAACAGATTTACATTGTCAATAATTTGGCTTGGAATGCCTAAATTACTAATTAAATTATCATTAAACTTATTTAAATTGCTGGGTGTTATTTGTCTAGATGTCATTTGTATTTTTTGTACTGGTGTGTACGACTCGAAAACTACGGATTGACCGCTGTGATCAGAAGGTAGGTAATTTACAATGGATTTATCCAAGTATTCACAACCACAAAAAACATTGTCAATACATGTAGCAGAATTTGCAGTAATTCGGGTTGGTTCTGAAAACACGTTTAACAGGTTATATGATTTAAAAAGATGTAAAAATCTACTGGTATTCGAATTTTTGTCTAAAGTATTAACATTGAAATCACCACAGACAACTAGAGATTTATGACTAGTAGCAAGTTTTGCTAAAGCATCTTCCATTACTGACTCAAATATAGAGTAGTTTTGATAATTTGGAGGTCTGTAAACGCACACTATTATATGCTTATCGAGCTCAACACAAGATAGTTCAATATTATATTCAACCGATAGATTAACAATATCACTACGAGTTTTAAATTTAATACAATTTTTAATTAAGATTAATGAACCCCCACGAATCTTAGATTTACGGTTAAAGCAACTTCCCACACTGTAATTTGCGTAATTAATTAGCATCTCATAGTCTCTTAACCAATGCTCAGTAAAACAAACAATTTCAAACTTTGTTCTTTCTAAAAACAATTCAATTTCAAGTTGCTTTGAAGAGAAACCTTGAATATTTTGATGAAATAATTGCAAGTCATTCTGCTTAGCCCCTTTTTTACATTTAGGTCTTTGAGAGCCAGAAGGTACATTGTTATGGTTTGGTATAACACTAATGGTACTGGTATCTTCTGTTGTCTTACTGACTAGTTTAAATCATCCGGAGTGGGTCCCAAAACTCCCATGCTAACAGGCAATGAAATCCTACTACTATTGGACCCCACTCGAGAATCGTCTAACGTTACACAAGGATTGAAAACATTGTAAAAAGAATTATTAGTATAATTACTAATATTGGCCGTGTTAATTATAGAACTATGCATCGACATACTACTTATGTCTGAGTGAATATTATAAACTAATAGCCTAGCTATTTTGTGTCTACAACTAATAGGTAGATACACATTACCCCGTGTCAACTTAAGTCTATCAACAAAACTGTTGGTATCAAAGTATATAAGTCTGTCACTATAGTGACCAACTAAGAAATGAACATGCCTGTTTAGCATGTGTATATAATTATTTTTCCTGTTTGACAATTTTTTGAGGTATGGAAAAGCACACAAAATTATTTTGCGACACTTCAACTTTAACAACTCTGTTACATAGTTTGTGATGTCTTCTGTTTTAATTTTTGAGCTATTTCCTACAAATATAGTTACATCAGTATTATTATTATAAACATTTTTAGTTACTGAGGCCACTATCTGTTGGTATGTTGACCCTGGCATACAATGGTTTTGATGAGAAAAACTCAGGTTATTACTTATTAATTTACCTACACCCCTTCCTATACTATCTGAGAACATTATTGAGTAAGAATCATGACTGTTATAAATCTCCGGCTGTACCACTTCTAAATATTCTTGTGTAATATCAGCTGTTACTTGTTTGTGTGTACTGTCCTGAAATGAATTCATGGCCTGGGATGGGTCCTCCATTACCTCAGGCTGGACAGTTTCATTATATAGGGGCTCTGACTGACAACGACATTGACTCATTACTAACTCATTCGCAGCAAGGATATGCTCCCTAATTTGGTTCTGAGAATTCAGATACCTACTGGAAAGGGTACTGAGTTTGTCCTTAAGAACCTGTATTTCTGACTGCAAATGCTGAGTATCAATTTCATAAATTTTTATGCTATCCTCTAATTTTATTTGATAATTATTTACTTTTTTAACTAATTCAACACGCTCTTTCCTTAGTGGAATATATTTAGAAAAGAGTTTATGCTGTTTCTTAAATTGATTACATTTTTTAATTAATCTATTCAGTTTAGCATATTTTTTAAGTTTCTTATTGCTAACTTTATAATTATGTTTTACCAAGGAATCTTCAGTCAGATCAATAGTTATTAAGGAAGAGGGGTTACTATTATTATTCACTAATTCGTTATATAAGAGATTTGTTTGTTTAACCTGAGAACATTCGTTTTCTCTTTGTAATTTTAAAATAAGACTATTGGCATTAATTAACTCATCTTCTAAGTCCCTAATCTTATATAAAGCCTCCTCATATAGGTTACTACAATTATTAAAACCATCCGTGACCACTTTCAATTGATCCCGTTCATCAACAACGTCCAAGTATTGCTGATGTAGGTCTACTAACTCCCGTTTTAAGCTGGAATTTTTGGCATTAATCTCAACGACTTCCACCTCACTCTCTTCTCTCTCTAGTAACAGTTGTTGGACTTGGAGATTTGATTCTTTGAGTTCTTGGAGGGCCGTTCTCAATTTCAGCTCCATATCCATCTTACGAGTCATAACAGGCATGGTCTTCGGAATGGTAACTGAAATTAGAAGTAAAGAAACGGTGAGAACTAATAGAATAGACTAATAAAGAAAAGTTAGCAATGAGTGGGGAAAAAACATGAAATAAAACTAAAAAGAAGGGAAAAGCCTTCAGTTATGAAAGAATTGAGGTAGGCTGAAAAATTAGGTTTAAAAGATTATCTATAAATTCAATTTAAGTACCTATCTACTTAGTTGAATATTTAATTTGCTTTACTTTGACAAGAGGGTAGCTTGCTTGAGAAAAAAAAAGAAAATTACATAAACTTATTACTTTAAAGCAATAAATAATGCACAATAATTATCATAAAAAGAATTAATATTGTAAAGACCGATCAAACAAACAGAACTATGGATTTATTCTCAGTTTTGTTTCTTATTAAGAACGGTTGTCAACAAAGTGATTTAGAACCCGTCTAGAGTAATAAATCAGCAAAAAAAAATGTACAAGAAATTGTCATGGATGTGTTATAAAGTTAAAAGTTACGTTTGTGGGCTGATAATATATAAAAATTAACAATACTTCCCCTGAATTATCAGACAAACACTCCGTAGCTAGAACATCAGCTGTTGTTTTTAGGTTACCGGTGACGTTTTGTTACCGAAATCTTTATTAATTATCAGGAAAACAATTTTCCTGGGTATTTACGCATTGATAAGACGTTTACACAATTAATTACACCTTATTATAACTTAATTACTATTTAAAATTAATTTTAAAATACGGAACATAATTTTTACATGTCACTGGGGCAGTGTTGCCAGCCAAAAAAAAAATATGCTAAATAAAAATCTAC
This sequence comes from Diarsia mendica, assembly GCA_949316265.1. NCBI lineage: Eukaryota > Metazoa > Arthropoda > Insecta > Lepidoptera > Noctuidae > Diarsia > Diarsia mendica. The sequence goes on from OX438892.1 coordinate 9,703,236, forward strand.
CAATTAATTATTCGGTCAAATGAATAATTATACGAAATGACTTTATTCTAAGAACTAAAATTAGTCGGAGTGATTTTCCACGAAACGTTGTTATACCAAACAAGGGTAAACCATTGCGATTGCCTTGGCCTTGGTTTTTTAAGGTACGAGCGATGTCACAAGGGCGTTGCCAATGCGCCAGCGATGTCGCAACGCAGTGAAACCTACCCCAACAGCTGCGTCAGAGAAAAATACTGCGCTGCATTGTCGTTCCATCGTCGTCTACTACAATTGCCTCCGTGGTCGAGTGGTTTAGGCGTTTGCCTTGTGACCCGGTGGCCGTGGGTTCGATTCCCATGGGAAGCATACTTTGTGAAGATGTTTCCAGTTTGGTTAGGACATTGCAGGCTTGAATCACCTGATTGTCTGATAAAAAGATGGTTCCGTGCTTCGGAAGGCACGTATAAGCCGGTGGTCCCGAATGCCACAAGGGCATTTTCAATGCCCTTGTGGCATCATTCTTAGTGTGTTTTGGAAATGCACGACTTAGGTTAACATAGAGTTCAAAATGCAATCGTAAATACGTAAGATATTAAACCAATTCCCATGCATCGTCTGCTAATATCGGAATTCATCGTTTACAGCCTGCATGTGCCAATGTTATTGACGCAGGAGATCAATTGACACCGTCATCGTGCTGGCTCCACTCCAACTTCTGCTGATCCCTTAAGAATGAGCACCGTGAACGATACCTAACCTAGGTTTAAAAATAAATCCTGGATTAACGCCAGTTCATGTTTGTTCTGTATTTCAGCACACATTAACTCCGCGCAGGTTAATATTAACGGTAATGGAGGGAGTTCGTAACCACATTCATGTAGAATGCGCGTGATAAACATTTAAATAATAATATAGAATGTTTGCATTGCTATTAATGCGGTTAAATGTATGATGGCAAAAGGAGTAAACTCCAGCTAACTTATTTGTGTTGGCGGGAGAACACAGAATTGCAATAAATGTACCAAGTTTGACATAGCGATGCATTTTTTCTTGACAAACAGTGCCTTTTCTATCTGCACACGTATAATGGTATGATCCTGATCGCAGATGGGTTGGTTAAATGCACCTACATTTGTATAGGAGGACCTTTTACACTGAAAACACCGAACGCAAGCAGCAAACACCAAACACTCTGTAAACTTTTAACAATCTTTGAAAAACATGGCCTCATTTTATTTTTACAACACAAACTTTACATACCCAACTTTTCAAAAAAAAGATCCCTAAAAAATATTTAGAAAATCTTATCATGATTCTCTAAGGTTATAAGAAAAATAATAAGGCTCGTGTCCACCAAAGCATCGTATCCATACAAGTAAAGTTTACGTGCAATATCACAGAGCCGGGGGGCCGGCTTTCCGGGCACTTAATTATGTGGTCTCGGTGTCTCCTTCGCTTAACTTTAAGTGGCCTCCACGACCGACGTATCTGGTGGAGCAATCGTGAAGGACCACTGAGGTCATTGTGAATGGATCACTTAGAAGTAGGTCAGGGATTTGTTTGTAATATGACTGTGGTGTTTCCTTAGATTGATGCTAATCGTTATCATTTTATTATTGTTGTGTCGTTATTGACTGAGCACAAATTAAAGCTTTGAGTTGTGTATTTTATTGTAGGCATTTGAATTATACCTTAAACTGGAAGCAATGTTGTCTACTCTGCTGCTTTAAAAAGCCTGACTCTAAAAGATCCCCTTTGTATTTTTTTACATTTTATTTTTGCCTGTAATTCTATAGTTAACAAAATAAAGAGTTACACTACTATTCCACAGGAAAACCCAGCAAATCCAAAAAAGAATCCAATCAGGCACACATACAGTCAGGTAGACCAAAAACCATTCCTTTCAATATCGTTCCGAATTCAAAATAGGCTCCAACCTTCATTTCGGCAAACCGTTCAGGAACCAGTATTATACGAATAGATGCAAAAAGGACAATGTACTCGTAGAGGTACCTTATTTGCATCTTCATTTGCCTTTCACTGGACATTATACAGCCAGAAATTGAGTCCAAAAATCGTTTTAGAGATTTATGCAATGTATGAGAATAAAAAAGTCACGAGTGACTTTTTTGTTACCCATATAAATTCGTTGCCGTTAGATTCCGCTGTGCATTCACAAATAAACGATGTTGTTCTTTATATTATCAATGTCAGTTACATCACGCCTGTAATTTTAGAAAGAGGCTAAGAGTTAGGAAGAGGTGTATCCATTAGTAGGTACACCTACTTTTCGCCAGTTATGCCCGTTGTATTAGGGTGCAATCCAGACTTCGAGGCTGCTGCTGAGAAATTCTTGCTGTAAAACCCCAATTACGTTTTTCCCGACCTGAGAATCGAATTCAGGACCTCATGCATAGCAGTCGCTCTTGCGACCACTAGGCCAACGAGACAAGTCATAACAATAATTAAAAAAAAAACCTTATTATTGTTACTGACTGTCTAGTTGCATCATTATAAATATTAACCAGCACACCATTTATTGTTATTTAGTTAAGAAAAAAAATTCTGAGGATAAACTGAACAATATATTATACTCCGGTTTTAACAGACTTATAAAAACTCCTTCAAAGAAAGCCAGTTATTAAACCTTTATTGACAATTTGACATCGTTTTCACTTACCTAACACGCCTCACAAAAGCATAAATAATTTTTGTAAGGAACGAGCAATATTGGCGAAGTTCAAAAACTCTTTAAGCTAAGGCGATATTCCATTGGCATCTTGGGCAGGTTATTTCAATCTACCCCTAATTTAATTTCATCCCGAATGGATTTCGCTTGAGATGGAGCGACATAAATATAGCCAAGAAGCCCGTAACTCCTTATGATTAAATTGATACCTTATAAGGGACAAGGCTACGTTTGATCGTCCTTTATTTCCAAAGCTTTTCAAACTTTGTAGAATGGAAGTAATAACGTCGGGTACGAGGTACTAATACTAGCTATAACAATAACTCAGAATCGTTTTCCTCTCATCCATTTTTAAAAGGGAAGAGGAGTGTGCAATGTGATTCTGTGACGAATGTAATGACTAACGATTGCACGAGCCACTTCAATGAACGCTGATTTAATTTGAGCGAAGAACGAGCGCCAGAGCTTGATGTAATGCTCAACTAAATAACGCGGACATCTGCACCCCTTTCTCTCCCTACTACACCCCTCCCTGCAACCCATTTGTCCCCTGCACCTCCCAGATTAATCTTCTACATGCCTCAATGTCATCTGCTGTTGCAAATGACACAAAAAATAACGATAGACACGACAGTAATATGAAATTCTTTGCACTATGAAAAATGTTGTTGCGTTGGAGAAATTACAGCTTGGTGGAGCCACGCAAGAGAAAAATTTATACAAACTGCATGCATGCAACTTGATGAGCACTGAAAATGAGTATGTAATTTATACAATAAGCTGATGCCCGCGGCTTCACCCGCGTGGATGTCGTTCAAATTATATACTAAAACCTTCCTCTTGAATCACTCTATCTATTAAAAAAAAACTGCATCAAAATCCGTTGCGTAGTTTTAAAGATTTAAGCATACAGACAAACAGACAAAAATAGCGACTTTGTTTTATACTATTGTAAGGAAGACACGTTTCGCTTTACCTGTCCACTACCTAGAAACCACTACCAGGTACCGATACCGAATACAACCGATGTACCTATTTATCTGGTTCCGGGAATTAAACCGGGCCAATTTACCTCGTCTCCACATTCGCACCGATTTGAATCAACGCCAGACCAATATCCAGCGGAGCGACAAATCAGCACTTCGATATTGCCTCCATTTGGGCACCCACCTCAATATATGAAAATCAGATTTTTCATTGCGCAAGCCAAACGGCACGCGCGGTCCGCTCCTCCCGGAAATGTTTAATATTTACAAAACTCTGTCGGCTTTGCGTCGTAAAACTCGCTGAGCAAACCCAATTAAATGAACAAATTTTAACTTCTTAATAGGCCATTATCGACTATAGAAAACGTCGCTTTTATATCATTTATTTCCAATTATAACGGTACATTTATTGTATTTATTTTCTTGCCTCGTTAGCTTATGCGAACTGCGAAACATTAGTCAGTGGAGAGAGTCAAATACAGATGGTATTGTTGAAAGTTCGGCGAGCGGCACCGGGAAACGGCAATGCGTTTTAAAGTTAATTGAGAATTTTGTGCTTAACAAGCAGCTAAGATTTCGTCGCTCTTAATTTATGTTCGTTGCTTGTTAGAAACTGGAGACCTTTGGAACGACAAATACCAGTAATATTAAAATTTTAGGACATAAGAAGCTTGCTCTGAAACTTGGAATATATATTACTAGCTTTTGCCAGCGGCTTCGCCCGCGTGAAAAATGACGGTTTTCCATACAAACTTTCATCCCCTATTTAACTCCCTTAGGGGTTGAATTTCGAAAAATCCTTTCTTATTCCTTGTCTACATTATAAAGGGAACCTTTGTGCAAAATTTCAGCTCTCTAGGTCCAAGGGTTTGGGCTGGGCGTTGATGAGTCAGTCAGTCAGTCAGTCAGTCAGGACTTCTCTTTTTATTTATATAGATGTATAGTTAACTGTAAACCAATTAAGATTATTTTACCAGCATCCGTATCTGTAATTTGAAAGCTACACAGTACACAGTGTGTAGGTTCTGCTCCCTCATATTTCATATTCTAATTATTGCTCAGCTCGTATACAAATTTGTACAAAGCAAACATTGCTCGCGACACACTCGTTTGCTTAACATTAATAATATTATGACTTCGGCAATGGGTACACTAGATTACAAAATGCATTAGACGGCTTTAATAATAAAGTCGTCTAATGCGTTTACCCGCTACTTCATCCCTTCCTCGAAACTTCCTAAATGTACTATTCAAAACAAAAAGATTTTTAAAAGTATAAGAAAGTAGTTTTTGCGAAAAGCGCGTTTACTTAATAATAATAATAATAACCATTTATTTCGGACAGAATCCATATAAGTGTTAGTAACAATATTTATCTTAAGATCTATGTAGGTACATAAGCTTTTGTTTTTTTTACGTCCTAATTCAGCATTCCAAAATCAAACTGGCATAAAGCTACCTACCCATTGCATGAACAGCAATAGTAACTGAAAAACGGAAAAAATATGAAAACTGTCCTGAAACAAATTGGTGGTATATCAATTTGCGGAGGGCTCTCCCTTACACCCTGTATGTGTACGAATAAAAACAAAGACTATTCAAATAAAAGCTAATTTTATTAGTAAACTAATACTTAAGCAATATAATGAAGCTGGCATACACAGTTCGCTCTAGAGAAAATAAAATCAAACAAATAGATAAAGGGGTTTGGCTAAAGTTGGCGTCGTTTTGAAGTTGCGCGGCCAGTAATGAAACTTGGATATTTTGAAAGAACAGATTAAAGCGATCCAAAAATATTATGGATGCATTTCTCTAAATCTAATCGGAACGGAGATATTTGGTTTTGAATTGCTCATTAAAATCGAAGAAGTTATTACAGTCTATTGCACTGTTTAAGGTTCCAGTCGTATTTTTTTCAGAATTCAGACCACACGGTAGGCGCAGTGGCTCAAGCAGTTGACTGCTGCGCTACGTGTCGCGGGTTCGATTCCCACACAGGGCAAATATTTGTATGACTTGCAGATAGTTGTTTCGGGTCTGGGTATTTGTGTGTTTGAGTTTAAATGTTTGTGAATGCACCCACGATACAGCAGACTGAAGTTCCTAGTGCTGGCCAACGATGAAAAAATAATCAAAATAAATTAAATACGTACGTAGATTGCATGGCTCGATGTCTGTTATCTATGGGCTGATGCATTATAAAGACTTGGCATTGTGATCGTTTGTGTATTGTGACAGACCCAGCATACCTCTTTAGACTCTTATATGTTTAAGATTTGGATGTATAACACCATGGATGTAATTAACAGTGCATTTTGCATTTGTAGCCAGCGAAGTCTGAATCGTGTCGGCGGGACTCGTATTACACATTCATCTAGACGGACATTTACGTGTACATTCTCGTAGAAACTGCTACACAAGGGCTGGATGCAATATTGCTCTTGTATTATTTATTCCTTTTCCCAACTATGTTGGGGTCGGCTTCCAGTCTAACCGGAGGCAGCTGAATATCAGTATTTTACATGGAGCGACTGCCTATCTGACCTCCACGTCCCAGTTAATACTGGGTAATACGATACCCTTTGGTAAGACTGGTTGTCAGACAGAGTCAGGTCACTGACAACCAGGTACGACTGCAAAAGATCTATATATGGCAGCCGGGACCAACAGCTTAACGTGCTTTCCAAGGCACGGAGGAAACTCGGTATATAATCCACACCCACCCATCCACAGACCCACCTAGGCAAGCGTGGCCTAACCTAAAGATCGACCCAAGTAGCAGTTATTATTAAGCCAGCTCTAATATCAACCTTCTAAACACATAACTAAGATTTCTTTACGCAGAACAGTAATTGAAGAAGACATTTTTATAATATTCAAACTCAAATATCTCAGTTTAGAAATGACTTAGTACAAAAATAATTTAACATGTATGTGTATTTGACACAGCACAACAAAATAACATGAAAATTAAAAGTGGCCGCTCAAAAAAAAAATGACGCCACTAGCCCATACAAAGTTAGCCAAACCCCTTATATATTGACAAAGTAATCCCTTAGTTAAGCCTCGGTAGGTGTTACCCGAATTTTCAAACACCTTCATACATGTCCTCTCACATTACCGCAATAAATAATTAATCGGTAATCAGTTTACACTCACGCTTATAAATTACATTAATCTTCCAAAAATATGGCGTCTTATAAGTCAAAAAAAAAACTCGGGTAAAAAATATAGAAGCGCCCGTGTGATGGACACAAATATTTCGATTTTCCATTCACTTTTGTCGCCGCATGTACAGATCGATTCGATTCCATTGGGCTCTCATCATTTCAAAGGCACGAATATCGAAACTGTCGTAAGCGGCTTAAAGTGACTTCCAATCTAGAATGAAGTGCCTTTATGTGTGCGAGTGTACAATAGTTAAATGTGCTTAGTGCGTATATGTGTGTGTGTGTGTGTGTGTGTGTGTGTGTGTCTCTCCAATAACGTTATGATAAACGTACAGTCGCGGAACAAGAAGTTTCTGGAATTTTCTAATACATTCCTTCGCCACGCGCGGGGCACATGCCACCTTTGAGCATTCGAAGTATTGAACTTAGTAGGTTAAAATATCACGTTTGTAGCATTGTGTAGATACGTGTTAATAATTCTGTGTTCACCACGCACTGCCATCGTGGTAGACTCTAACTTGTCGTAATCTAATTAATAAACTAATAAGGCATATCATAATACATCATAACATAATAATACTAATGGAACAAAACAATTTCCATCGAAAATCATTTAGATTTTCTGTTTAGAAGCAAGAAATCAAAGTTCTAAGTAATCTTTGTAAACAAAACTTCGGATCTATCAAATATAATCTTCTTTGCTTCGGGGAAAAATGGTAATATGTTAACCCAGGAGTCCAAGGCGAGCGTTAAAATACTTACCTGTGGAAATGAAAATTATTTTACCAACATATCATATTAAAACAAGCTTTTTTTAGATCCCAGAGAACACTCGGTAGATATTGCTATACCAGTTTTTTTTGTGTATAAAATATGGCCTGGAAAAGATGTTAATAGTCAAGTCAAAAAATGGTTTTTGCTGCAATATTTTTTCTACGCCTGAAGTTTGACGAGGTTTGCCTCGGCGCCTTCTGAATGTGTCAAGGCTCCAAAAACTAGCTATTTTGGCTCATAGCATGTGTCAGCCGTGACCAGTCCAGTCCCACTTTAGCTTAGCGGCTTTCATTTGTGTCTTGGAGCCCAGGTGTCGTCTAGTATGCGAGAGACAACAGACATAAAACCATAAACCCATCAAATGTTCCGAAAGACTGTGTATAGGTTTATTTTATACAAAAAAAAAAACTCAAGCATGTGTTTATTACCTTCGACTCAGCCCTGTACGAGAAAGTATGTGAAATGCCCCTGTTCATGCCCTGCAGTATGCCGAACACGTCACCCGGCCCGAGCAGCTCGTGAGTAATCTCGGTGAGGTCGGAGCGCACCGACACCACTGACACGGTCCCAGTGGCCACCCAGTAGATCCGAGACTCGCTGTCACCTGCCACTACTACGTAGTTGCCTGTAAAACGGAGATAGGCATGATTCGCGAAATTGCTCTTTCATTTACACGAAATAGGCTTGCGTTTGGCACTGCAACGCCTGATGGAATGCTGAGGCCTAGGGTGTACGCACGCTTGCTTAGAAGAACCCAATACATCTTGTAGTTCACTTTGGGGTTGCAAACATTGGAAGAGTGTACAAACCAATTCTGTAGGTTTCAAATTCGAGAATTTCAAAAAATATATGTGTATCTCTGATAGGTTTTTCCCAACATTATTATGTTAATTTAACATCATACAGGTATATACCAGAGTTTAAGAGGAAGCGGCTGGAGCATTAGTAGGTGTGAGGTCATTTTAAAAGCAATCATCGTTTTTCACTTTTATTTACGGCAATAAGTAGAAGACAAATAATAATAATAATATTCCACAACTATTACACAACGCCATCTAGTCCCAAGCTAAGCAGAGCTTGTGTTATGGGTACTAGACAACTGATAAACATACTTATATATTAAACACAAACAAATAATTTAAACAATTTATTTTCAATTTTTTTTTATTTTATACAAATAATTTTTATTGCAGTAGATACAGGCTTAGCGATACTACTGCGCGTCCACAGTATTTAAACACGTCGCAAAATTAACGGGGTCTGTCTTTGACAAAGTTCCACATTCACTCTTCTCTGTGATGGCATACAGAATTTTAGATTGGAAACATTTCGATGCTAGTTTTGATTTCCAAACGTAAAACTTTGTCAAAGTGAGTTCGAATACGTTATCCAAAGTGCAATTCGTTTTGGAAACTTTTAGTGTTTCAAATGGATTCTTTAACAGCTTTTAAGCCAAAAACATGAAAAGAAAGCTTTCTCTGCTTCCCAAAAATAATCGCTGAAATTGATAACTCCTTTTTTGCAGCCATAGCCGTGCAAACCGTGAAAGTTTAAAACAGCTTTTACGTACAAAAATATTTCTATAATCAGGAATTTAGTTAGTAATTACAAGGAGACCTCTAATAAAATCCTTTGCAAATGGGTTTTCCATCGGGAATTTCTTAATAGCAAACAAATGAAAAAAAAATGTTCTCCTTTTACGTGGAACTTACATACTCTTTTACCTTACCCTTCAGGTAAACACTTATAAGCGTATAAACTTACCGGGAAAGAAGATAGTATAGTCTAGTGCAACAGTCAGCTGTCTTAAGAACGCTTCCCCGGTGTCGGCGAAGATATAGCAGTTCCGTAGATGATGGCCGAACATCGCAGACATCAGGTCACAGCGTCTCACGTACGGCGTTTGAGATAGCAGGAGTGGCAACTGAGATTATAAGGAATATTTAGTCACGAACGAAGATATGGACTTCGAAACGGTCTTAGTTCATCATCATCATCAAATTAAGGTAAAGTAAACTAGGTTAAGTATTCCATTTCCATATTGTTTGGAAATGGAATTATGATTTCATAGAACTAACAGGAACAGTTCCTAGTATGTATACATTTTCATCGCTTCTTATGATGGAAATTTTTGCTGCTTTCAAGCACCAATATGTCAAGCTAATCAATATTCTGCCGTGCTAAACGTAAAAGCGGTATCTCTAATCTAAGCCAGTTTCGAGAAAATTGAAGTTTGCTATTTACCTGTGTACTTACTCTTTTACCTATGTGTCACAAGTAAAAATTTTTGAATTTGAATAGTTTGGAACAAACATATACTCGTGTATAAGATTAGATAAGATTGATCTTTTTTGCTTATTAGGATTTTTAATATTTTAAAATAGATATTGCTGTTTGGTTTATTTTATAAAATGCGTATTTATGTGGGATATTCGATGCTTTTATAATCAACTTAACACGTTTTTTGAGATACCGCTTTTAAACTTAGCACTGCAATATTGTCGTTGAAGTTCTAAAAATAAAACAAAAGTCTACCTGTCGTCCACGTTCTGTAACCCAAAGTTGCTGTATGTACATCCAAAACTTCTTCAACTGGTAACCTGAAGCAATTTACACTACGGTTATATACCTAATATAACTCTATACTAAAAACCAAACATTTTAGATGGACTACCGGGAAGCCTTTGAATGGAAACTATTTACTCCTCATATTCAAATCAAAATCGTTTTGAATCAACATTACAAAATTCCATGTAAAACAAAATGAAACTTTAAAAGGACTGTTTTATCAAAGATTCAACTATTTTTTTCACTATTAAACGGGGTATTTACCATGTTTACTTTTTGTTAGTGTTAATAATAGTGTAAGTGACCATGTCAGTTTAAAAACTTATATTTTATTAACTTACTCGACAGTCCCTGATTTTTCAACATATCAATAAGTTCCATAGTCACTTTCTCATACGCCGTCAATGCATACTTGTTGGAGTAAGCGAGTTGAATGGAGCTGGCGACCACAATGGCTGCCAACATCTTGCCGCAGACGAGAATAATAGCGAGTATGACCATGGGTATCAAATGGTCAATGACAAACTCGTCACTACCAGTAGTGGTTAGCTGGCTTACGACCAGGTAAAATGACGTGACGTAGTCCCAACGCTGTTGTGGTGTTTCTCTGTACAATATAACATCCAAATTAAAGCATTATTGAAGTAGGCCAGTTACAGGTACTATTGAATAGGGGATCGGACTGGGTCAAAATATTAAGATTCTGTTTAGTTCGTAAGTTAGATTAACGAAATATATTGAATACGCGTTTTTTTTTATCAAATCAATAAAAAATGACGAAGATAAAACGCGTCAAAGATCTTGGAGTGGGGCTTGAAACGTCACTTGTGTCGTCAAAATGTACTATGACGTCACACGAGTTTTCGAAGCACTGTATCGTCTTCATTTTAAGTTTACGTGAAAAAAGAAAAAATACGTGTCCAAAAATTTTTGGGAATCTATCTGACGGACTAATTCGTTTTTTTTTGTCCGATCCCCTATTGTCGAAACAAATACAAAATGAAAAGAAGCTACAGTCCCAGTCACAAAGCATAATAACTGTATTTGTACTATAGTTGCCCATTCCGAAGCGTACATCTACAAATCATAGCCGGGGCCAACGGCTTAACGTTCTTTCCGAAGCATGGAGGAAACTTGGTATATAATGATGGTCACCTATCCACAGATTGACCTAGGCAAGCGTGGTTTAACCATGAAGATCGACCCGTGAAGCTGCTATTATTTAGGCTCGAGTTCCTCTGCTGTGATCAAGGTAATCACAAAAATAAGTTGATTTTAAGTAAACGCGTTGGTTGGGCATTGAGTAATTTATTCCATCACCACTGCAGTTTTTCACCGTTTTGAGAAAAACGGTGAAGGAAAACATCGTGAGGAAACCGGCATGTCTTAGAACCAAAGAAATTTAAGACGTGACATCAACCAACCCGCACTGGACCCACTTGGTGGTATAAAGCCCATTTCCTCTCATAGAGAGAGGCCTGAGTCCCAGCAGTTGGAACATTAAATGGATGATGATAACGCTAAAGTTAATGAAGGACACTTACTCTTCTATAACATGCAGCTTCAGTGTTCGTATGGCCATCACAGGCGATGTCCCAATCATAGCCACCAGCCATAAGCACGCGAATGTGTGGATCATCAACACGGCCACTATTATCGTCATCGCCGCCTGCGCAAGTTTTATGTTACACTGACAATCTACACTGTAGTATGGAAGAACAAGACATGCTGCGCCGACGCCAAATATATTGGTGGGCAGGAGAATAATGATGTTGATGATGATGATGACGAATCGTCATTGACTTTAGAATGAAGTTTTGTTAATAAGTACATGTACCAAAATACCAATTTTACCAAAAAAAAAAAAAAAAAAAACAATTTTTACCAAAAATAAAGAATTTACAGCGCATCGAAAAAATCATGCGCATTGCTGTCAACAGGAAAATTGGCCAGAAGGCCAAGTTGGATCACAACGCTTATTCTCTGGCCAAACAAAATAGGCCAACCCTTAAGAATCGTTAATTGAGTAGTCCATATTTTCAATCCACACTGTGAAGAACACAGTAACTGAAGTTAGTTACTGTACTTGTGAATGTTCTGTACTGTGTGCGTGTGCGTGTGTTACTGTGAAACATTGGTAACATACATTTGTTACTGTGTTTTTATTTAGTATTGGCATAGTTACGCAAATTATTTTTCGTGAAATCACGAATATTGTGATTATTTATTTCTTCGTTTATCTTCTTAGGGTGGCTGATAGCAGCTGGATATTAGTGGCTGAGAATTGTGTGCGATTGTGGAGGCCTATGTCAAGCTGTGAACTGTTGTAGGCTTATGATGATCATGATTTACTTCTACCATAAGTACGGTCAGCAACAGAAGTTACTTAACATTTCGGATTTTTTATTATTTGATGTACACCAGTTATTATTATTATTTTTAATGTCCATTACATTTTTCTTTAAAATATTTCTTACTCTTCAATAGCTTGTAGTAACGAGTGATATACTATTAAGTTTTATGTAAAAAAACCTGCTTTGAAACTATAAATAGTCTTAATCTACTTCTGATGCTGACTATACAAACCTATAATAATTTTGAAAACTGTGCGAGGTATACCTGTAGAGTCGTCAGATTATTGGTAAGTTCCCGTGAAGTATTCCTGTAGAATTCAATCAGATACTTCACTCTCAACAGCTTCAGCGAGCGTAAGTAGTGCATAGCTCTTATGGTATTCCTACAATACAACACGGTAAGAATATACAATGATGTATAAAATATTATAGTATTTGGCACACATACCAGAACAAATATTTGTATGGTCTACAGATTGTTGTTCCGTGTCTGGGTATTTTTGTATGTGAGTTTAAATGTTTGTAAACGCACCCACGATACAGGAGATATTCCTAGTGTCTGGAAATGTTATTTTAAAAAAAACTGCCAATTAAGGTATACGACACCAGTAGAAGGGAGGCATTTGCCCTGCAGTGGGATACAAATGGCTGATAAATAATAATATACAAAGCGATAGCCATTTTATACTGGAAACAATAATATATAGCTAGATATATGGCCGTGTGTATCACATAGGTACCAGGTATGTTTTTTGTCACTGAGAATAAAGTATTTTTTAAAACAAAAACTCATCTCTTTAAAGGGATGATAATTTAATTTATTGTTATTATCAAAAGGAACCACAGTCACCAACAATATAAAAAAGAGAACAAAAACACAATACACAAAACGTACAGACAATTGTATTACCACAAAGCTGATTACAGATTAGCTGTAGGGCCTGTAGGACACATAACAGTGAAATAATCGGAAAGGTTACAAATACATAAACATGTCATGTGAATTAAGGTATATATACATACATAAACTCACGCCTTTTTACCATCGGGGTAGACAGAAACCACAGAACGCTTCCTGCTACGATCCGTACATACACCTTTTACCTCGTCCACTTTCATACATCTGGTCATACATGCACGCCGGTTACGAGTCCTGTACCTTGCGTACCTGTCCTTTCTGAAGAACCTCGCCCATAAGGTGTATGTCTTTTTAGAGCGTCCCTTCTCTGTGTTACCATTCACATCTGCCTTGTAAATAACTTTTGTTGGTCATCTTCACTGATCATCTCCACATGACCAACCACTCTTTTTTTTTGTCTCTATATGAATATTTATTTTTTTAAGCCCATTTTGTCCCACTCCTGAGCAAAGGCCTCCCCTATTCCTTCCACTTCTTACGATGGTGTGCCTCGCCAGTTGATGAGAAAGCCATCCAAGGCGTCCTGCCATCTTCTACTGGGTCTACCGCGACCGCCTCTAGCTGTGTCAGGGTTCCAGTCTTGCGATATTCGGGCCCACAGTATTTAAAAATATTATTTTGAATTGCCATTATTTATTTAAACTCCAATTGGATTATAAACCAAAAACAACTCACGGGAAAAAGAAGGCGAGGAATTCGAGAGGAGCATTAACCAGGATATCAGACCACATCCACAGTTTCTGCTGAAAATATCTCTGCCGACATTTGGGTCCGTTCATTACAAGGTCGCTATGCTTGCTAACGTAGCCCTATACGAAACATTGAATTAAATCATAATATTATTATTTGATGAAGACTGTACCATGCTTGGAGATCGTTTGGTTACAGACAGAACAGTCATCCATAATAAATGGTGTAAAAAGACCCCCGAAGCCGAAAGGCACCTGTTCTGCCCGATCATAACGGATTCACTAGAGGTTTTAGTTCTAATGTTAAAACAGAGGCAGAGGACATATCTAATAGTGAATTTCGCCAGTTTTGCGCCATCTCTGCAGAATACCTAAATCATTTTTAATTTCCGAAAGTTTTTTGTGTTAATAGATAATATACCTCATGCATCGCAAGATAAATCTTGAAATAGAAGAACATATCCAATAAAGAGTACATCCAGAACAGTGCAGCACAATCATTGAGGGTCACCAGGTCATACAACGCTACCACATAATGTATGGTTGTCATCACACATATAACGTAGCCATAACTCTGAAAATATAAACCAGTGTGTTTGGTTAAAATTAACCGATACTTTAAAGGCATATTATATAGACATTTGCACATAATTATATTCTCTTACATCCGTATCTATAGTCAAGTTAAAATAACTTCTTGAACTTAAGTAATTACTTATGCATACATTTTTATGCAATGGACAAGAGTTTAAACGAAGTTAGAACCGTCAATGAAAGCAAACCTAAGAATTCTAACGTTTGATAGCTCTAACATCAAGGACTTACTAAACTACAGAGAAAAAATCGTATCTTAAACAATGACTTTTACTCAAGTAATCACCATGACTTGTTTATAGATACCGGTGTTAGAGATTTTTCTAAGGATATTGGTATTCTCACGGTTGCTTCTCTGTTCATCTTTGCCAACATTTTATTATAATACCTAGACAAAATATTCACCTGTACAATAAAATAGTGATTTTCACACCTTTAACACTATAAATAAAGGTGGCGGCCCCGACTTACTGTGCATTACTTTCTGTAATTTATTTCATCACCACTGCTCTCAAAACGGGAAGGAAAACATCGTGAGGAAACTGGCATGTCTCAGAAACAAACAAAAATCGAAGACTTTTGACATCTATCAACCCGCACTGGGCCCGCGTTGAGAATTATAGCCTATCCCTCTCCTATATAGAGATGATGCCTGAGTCCCTGCCGTGGGAACGTTATAGGCTGATGATGATCTAAGGTATTTTAAAACACACTGTGCACTTAGTGACCCTGTATTCGCATAAATGTTGTGAATTGCACCAGTGTGTATTATGTAAAGGTTTTATTTCACACGCTGCAATGTATTTTATTTCAGGAAGTGCTTTTCAGTAATAAATTAAACATACTGGGATTTTAAAACAAAAGAAGGAAGTATTTTTCTTGGATATAATGTTACAAATGTGTGTCTGAGATTATAATTACAACGTTATTATATAAAATGTTGGCATCAGTCTCAACATTTTCTATTATAAATTATTGGTAATAATCCCACCATCATATAATTATTAATAATTATTTACCCTGGAAAAATAGTCTTAAAGTTCATACGTGAACGTCAAATTATGATAAACAACTTTGTAGGTAAATACTGCGAAGCCTCAAATAGTGAAGCAAAATATTCCGTTGGCAACAGGATATACCAAAAATAAGTAACAACGCAAAATGTTTGCTAACTCCACACATTGTTCCAAGAAATGCGAGGTAATACTACCTGTTACGCTAGGCGCGACGAAGTGATTATAGTCACGGAAAATGTTATCAAACTCGTATATAAAGCACTAGGTGTTTCAGAGGATGTTTTACTGGTATAGAGCTAAAACACTCAATCAAAATGTCAATCAGCAAACAAGATTTACGCATAACACGGCGAGTTAAGGCTGAATTTTGCAAACCGATCATAAATCAGTCATCACGGCACTTACGAGCACAACTGCTCGCACACATAGGCTCCCTTTGCTCCTGTGACAAACAAATATCCGCATCGTCAGCCACGAGAGCTCATTAGTGCGGTATCAATTTACCTGAAACATGACCGATCCGGGTCGCAGTAGATTAGAGACGTTAGTGTAGCTCTGGAACGTAGACACGCTGGCACCAGACTTCGACTGGCTCACGTTAGACTGTGACGCACTCATTGAGAGCACCCCTACGGATTAGGAACAAGATAGTTTGATGACAGCCCTGTTTGAACGCACGTTGGAAATTCCCGCCTTTTGCTTCGAAGATGGCCTGTTATCTTGGTAAAAAGACACCTTTGTGTGGCGTAATTGTGCAGGTATCTAATCGTTTTGTTTTGGTTATTTTTGTGTCTATTCTTATGACCTTTGTGCCGCGTGACTTTAGTTTTGACAACATATTCTGACACTATTAGACCCCGTTTCCCATTCTTTTATCTTAATTTCGTCTTATTTGAAATGTTTTTTTTTTTAACAGGTCTTCAGCACCATGTATACACTTAACTACGTTTAGAAGGAATTTTCGCTTACTATATTGATTTAATTTTCATCTTACATAACGAAACTAACCTCGGAACCCATATAATCATAAATTAGGTTATTTATCAAGTTGTAATCGTCATTTCACGAGAAATTTGCGTTTAATCTGTAGTCAAGTGTCTACATAACATTGCTCGTAGATTACATATACATACAGCATCAGAAGTAGATTACTTGAAGCAGGTTTTTCTATTATTATATTATTATTATTACATATAATAAAACAGTAAAAAAACTGTGTCTGTACATTGAATATATTAAAAAAAAAAAAATTGAGGGGGGTTTAGAAACAGTAATAGAGCACGAATCGAAAAAAAAAAATCTGTCTGTTTGTCTGTGTGTCTGTTTGTCTGTGTGTCTGTTTGTCTGTTTGTCTGTTTGTTTGTACACGCTAATCTTCGGAACTACTCGACGGATTTGAATGGTTTTTTTTTTGTTGTATAGATATTAAGTCTGGGCAACATATAGGCTATAATTTATCTTGGAAACTTGAACACCTGATGCAGAACTGCAACAGACCAGCTTAACTATAAGAGATACAAAAATGGTACCATAGCAAAAATTGTTCTACGTGATGAGCATTTTCTGCTCAGAGAATAAATTTGAAGATCTGGAACACCTGATGTGGAACTCCACGAGCCCAGCTACACTATAACATGGTGTCCTGCCTATTCGCCGAAAATTGTTTCCCAAATTTTCACTTGCCAACCAACGTTTCGCCGATGTTTCACTTTGACAACTAACGATTACCAAATTTTTGTTTGACAACGATTCATTTGGTAGAATTATTGTAAAGCCGATTATTATAAAGACACAAAACGTTTGGGACATTTATCATTTGGCAAACATTTTACTAGGCAACACAACTATTAGACGAATGACGTTTTGTCAGTGTTACAGTTTCCTTTTCATACATTGATATATTGATAAAAAAATTACGACTTTTTTCATACATTTTTTATTTAAGAATATAAAAAATAACATTAAATTTTTAAATTGGCAGCAATGCAGAGCAATAGTTTTTCCTCTGAATATGTAGTTTTGTGTTCGAGAAATCTTTGGTTACGATAGGTTAGGTTAGGTTATAACAAACAACGGCAGAAGCAAATTGCTTTTGTAAAAGGAAACGTTAAGATAAGTTAGGTCACATTAAAGGTTAGGTTAGGTTAGGTCATGACAAACAACGCACGAGCCGAGCGAGCGAAGCGAGCGTGCCGCGGCAGCGGCCGGCGATGTGCCAGAAGCGAATCGCTTTTGTAAAAGGAAACGTTAAGTTAGGTTAGGTCACATTAAAGATAAAGAAAAAAAAAATAATAACAATAACTACCTGTATATAATTTGTCCCAAATGAAAATGGCATCCTTGTAAATAAATTTCTTCAAAATTTGATCGCAGACTCAGTATTGCAGCTTTTTCGAAATCTAACACACATACTTTAGGTGCAAAATTAATACCGTGCTAATAAATTTGGTAAACAATAAACAACTAAATGAATATTACGCAAAGTAAAACATTCTGCTACTTGAAAGTTGGCCTTTTAAAAAGTGTCATAATGAAAAGCAAACCAAACGTACAGTTGGTAACTGTGAGGTTGGGAAATAAAAAAATATAATGATAAGTTGGCAAATGATTATTCGGCGAAATAAAATTCTGCGAAACGTTGGTTGGCAAGTGAAAATTTGGGAAACAATTTTCGGCGAAAAGGCAGAGAACCCTATAACATATATAGGAATGACGTCTTAGCAAGAATTGTTCAGCCTGATGAGCACTCTCTGTTGTCGTATAAAATTTGAAGATCTGGAACACCTGATGTGGAAGTCCAAGAGCCCAGCTACACTATAACATATATAGGAATGACGTCTTAGCAAGAGTTGTTCAGCCTGATAAGCACTCTCTGTTGTCGTATATTTGAAGATCTGGAACAGCTGCTGTGGAAATCAAAGCTATCACTAATTTCACTGTCACTCAATCAACGAGACAGTCACTCATCAAAATTTCCACGTGAACGAAGTCGCGGGCATCAGCTAGTTTTTAATAAAAGCGTTTACATACTAGTTCGTTGCAAATTTTTGAAGAGTAAGAAATAATTGAAGCAACAATATTCTAAAACATTAAAAATAACAGCTGGAATCCTTTACATCAAATAATTAAAATTCCGAAATGTGTAAGATACTTCTGTTGCTGATCGTACTACGACCACACAGAACAAAGCATATTAAATTAAAGAATTTAAAACATTCTAATAACATACCGTCAAACCTACTAGAACTGCACTTCGAATCAGCTCCTGATTCTAATGACGTTATTTCAAACGGTGACTCATCTGAGAAATAAAAAGTTCATCTTCACTTAAACCTAAAGTCAAAGTCAAAACATTTATTGCGAATTAAGGCTACAATGCTGATGCAGTTCATCAGTACCTAACATAAAATAACATCACGACTGTAATCTCTGAATGGTTAGCCAAAGTTGTCCCTAAAGTATTCCCTCATTCATCAGTAGCTACTTTACACTCTTCGCTTTGCACCCTTTTCAGTACAGGCAATAATGCCATAAGCTTTACCGGAAATTATTAATCTCTCCCGTCCACTGATAAAGTTACAGTGAAATCCCAAAGGCTGTTTTTTGTGTCTCTTTTTTCCCAATACAGACACACCAACTTTCAAGGTTTTGTTTTTATCTCAAACATAAAGTTTTAACATTAAACCTACTCAATCTACATTTTGTATAATTTGAAAACTCGACATTGCGGCTAGTCTCAGGAACTTTCTATTTAGGTTTATTTCACGAATTATAACTTTTTATGGAAAATTGAACAAACTTTTGGAATATATTTGGGACATTGGGATAGCAATACCTACTTTACGGTCAACATTTTTCAAGCTATCTCTTAGCTTGATATGTTAACTTGTTTTTTTATGAGGACCTGAGTTTGATTTCCGTGTTTGACGAACTGATATTGGGATTTTCCATTAGCTTTCTCAGCAGCCCAGAGTCTGGATTTGTTCTCGTTTGATGGCAAAGGCTGGTTATTTATTGACTTAAACAGACAGCGTGCTCAAGTTGGCCGCTGCCGATCCAATATGGCTAGACGGGGACCGATATCGGATACAATGTGTAATGTGTATGTGGAGGGAGCCCCAACACTGAATATGACAAAACTCCTCTCATGCCCGTCGTGCACAACTGCAAGCTCCAGAACTTGAATGAAGCTAACAACACAGCTATCCAGGAGTCGTCGGGCTTCTGGGAACGGTACCGCAGTCCAAAACCTATTAACTCAAACATAATTATTGTATTTATAGGTGGAATCCCACGGTCCCCGGTCGCGAAAGCCCCCTATCCAGATTGCTATGTAGGTACTGGTCGGACAAAATTTAAGTTATCGATTCGAGAAGAGTTTGACGAGTTTGAGAAGAATTGACTTAAACACAAAAACTTACTGAATACACACACTGAATAGATTTTTATTTTTTGTCAATTTGTTTTGTCCTGTTGGGAAACCAATAAACACTTTTTCTTTCTTTAAACATTACTAAACCAAACTGGCTGTATTTCAGCTGCTTTCTCTTTCAGGGCAGCCAGCGTGATTTTTATGTAAGATTCACAAGTCTACAGCATAAATGCAGAGTACATCACCTGAATCACCTCCCGATGATGACTCATCGTCGATCTCCATATTAATAGGCAAGATATAGTCTCGGGACATTTTGAAAGCCTTGTTCAGAGGCTCCTGGATCTTGGGATAGTACTTGACCAAGTTGAAAAATGTTACGCTGGGTATTACTAGCAAATCGAGACTTCGACTCGCGAATATCGTTACTTCGGAACATGAAATTGGTTGCTGAAATAAAATATGCTTAATAACTGTAGAAGTTTTCGTGATTTGCGGATTTGAAGAGGAACGAATAAATGATTGATATATGCAAAAAAATGTGCAAAATAGAATGCTTGATGCGTCTTAAAATAGTGACCTTGGATGACATCGATGATTCGCAGTATCATTATTTTGGGGCAGTATAAAACCTTAGATTTATTTAATATTTTGTTTGCTAGACACACTAATCTTCCAATTGCTGGAAAAAAAAAGTCCATTCAAATAAAATAATATAAAGCTAATTTTACCAGACGATCATTCTTCAAAATTAATAAATTAACTTACACCTGTAAAATTCCCGAACATTCCACCTGGGCCCATACAAGTTATCATTTCATTGTACGACGTCAAAACATCCACCTGGAATTTACAAATACGTAAATTCTTTCTATAAAACAGAATATTCTAAAGGTTGAAATACAATATTACTCGTATAAAATGTTCTATTTGAAGCTCATAACATCGGAACCGATCCAAGAAATGTATTGTCAACGAAGGGGAAAAGGGTCAGGAGTCCTATCGAACATTACATTATTTACATTGTCTGTGAATATCCTTCTTCATGTTTACACTACAAACTTAGTGAGTTGTGCAAAAGCGGAATAATCAAAAAACCTTTCCCCATTGTTCCTGTTCAGTGACTCGGTATATGTCTCCGGGATACGCAGGTCCCTGATCATTTACCTCGAAAGATATTTGACTTGAATGATTGACTATGGACATGGACTTGTGTGCCTACTAAAATATCTATGAATATAAATACGATACTGTATAACTCTTTCATGAGTCCCTGATTTGGAATGAAAGGGTTCGTAACAAGGTTGTAAAAAAATGTGGTGAATATTTCTCGGACATGCAGTCATGGTTAAAATGCTGACGAAAGTAGGTAGATATTATAAGTTCTGCGTTTCAAACTTCATCATCATCTGACTAGCCTTCTTTCTAACTATGTTGGGGTCGAATTCTAGTCCAACCTGTATTTTACATGGGGTGACTGCCTATCTGACTTGCACAAACCAGTTGGTACTAGATTATACCTTACTCTTTTTTTTTGTGGGTGGTGGGAAATCTTCAAATGATTGCTCGCGCTCCGGTCAGAGCAGTAGGGAGTGTCAAACTTCTACGGACTAAAAACCACCCATGTTCCTTCTTAGCCCTTTGTGTCGAGGCCGCGGTATCTCTTTCGAAGAACCCGCAGCCCCGACGGAAATACGATGCCCCTTGTTAAACTAATTCATCATCATCATCAAACCAGGTCATACCTTCCCACGATATATGATATAAATGTAGGGCTGTATATCCCTGCACTGTATGACCGTGTCTCCTCTGAGCAGGTACATCTCATGCAGATGCTGAGTGATGACCCTGATGAAGGACCTCTCCACCTTCCCGAACAGAGGCACTTCGCGTAAAGCTCGCTCATACATGAACACCAGGGTATCTTCCATTAAAGCTGAGTTTAATCGTCGACATATTTGCTGAAAGAACACTTATTATTTAGTCATAGTTAAGTATACACCCTTAACGGATTTGTAAGTGCACTTACGAGCACTAAATATTATGTTTACTAGTTTGAAAAATACACAGGCATCGAATTTTGGTTGCAACTTTGAGTATCTCATATTTATAACTACGTGTTCGTAGAAACACAAATACAGTAGGAGGAAAGCAGCTTTAAAAGTTGTAACGAGTGTTTGACTGTACATTCTAAGGTTTTTTTTTACGAAATTAAATAGGAGAGCGTACAGAGCTTATTCATTCTTCCTCATTATAATACTTTGCTGAAAGGTTAAGTCACTTTCAATAACACATTCTAAGTAAATTATGATTAAGTTAGACACGTATTACAAACTACAACTATCCGCAACTGGTCGAAAACATAAGCTCTGTAAATTCCACAACAACGGAACAAGACAGGGCAGATTATTCAAGTATTAATTAAATAATATATCATCGTGACCCAGGATCTAATTTAGTGACAAAATGATGAAGCGACATTGCTAGCCGCACCTGTCACCGCTGAATACCACCTGCGGTCGTACGACTGATAGAGGTTCGATATAATGTAATATGCGGTGGACTCAGCAGCGGTATTATGAGCTACTTTAAAGAAAGATATTTCTGCAGAGCTTTGAAATTAAAGTGGACTGAGAAAAGAAACGGAGATTTGGTTTTCATTTCTTTGTAACGTTTAACTTTAAGGTACAAATGGTAGCCCGTGAAGAAATTCATTTTTCTTAAGTTTCTTCATGAAATAGCCATTCAATGGGGTGATCAAAGAGGGTTGTATTGATGATATTGGTGATAAAATTCTATAAAGAAATACATATTACGGTTGCGAATTACATTTTAATCAACATACACCCTGACACTCACCTGCAAATTACAAAAAAAAAACGTAAGATAATTTGAATTTTGCGGTCTACCTTGGCGCTTCCCCATTAATATGTAAAACTTTCCCATTGAACATTGTACAGAACATCACAACCAAAACTGCTGTGGTAACGTGATAAAAATGCAAAATTGAAACAAACACAAACATAAAAAGTGTTCCACCGCAGCAGCCGTCAGCATTTCACCAGAATTAATGTAGTTTCCGTAAAAAGTGCATAACGCAATATTTTACGACTACGTGACTAGTGGAATACTTGCTGTTTTTCATTGTTTACAGTTTTGTACAATATACAGTTGGTAGCACTTTGCACATTGTAAACAGAGTACATAATTTATATTACTAGCTGATGCCCGCGGTTTCGTCTGCGTGGATGTCGGTTTTCGCGATTATTCGCGACCAAAAGGTAATCTTTTCACCCTTTCCCCCCTTTCAACCTCTTATAACCCTTTTTTCGCATTAAAAAGTAGACTATGTCCTTTCTCAGGCTCTAGACTATCTTTGTACCAAATTTCATTTAAATCGGTTCAGTAGTTTAGGCGTGAAATTGCGACAGATAGAGTTACTTTCGCATTTATAACATTAATAAGTAAGGATGACTTACCTGTGGGTTACTGCCATTGGTTCTCTTCCACACATATTCGAAATATTTCAACGTTTTATGAGTGAGCATAAGATCCACGTTCTCTTGATACAGAAAGTTGGCTAGATCCTTTGTTTTTTCCTATGAAACAAACGAGGGCTGAGCTCGTTAAAACTAATATAATTACTGTACTGGAACTGCGAAGTCGTAATATTTTTAATGACGGAACTTTAGCCGTAATGCGGAGTACTAGACTAACAGTATGGTCTATCTCGGCGGTTAATTAGATTTTGTTCATTGTAACATTACGCAATTTTATAAACTTAATCATGTATGTTTGCAAAATGCCTTTTTTTGTAGGTGTTTTTATGGTGGGTGGAAAATCATCAAATGACGTCTCGCTCTTGGGCAGAGCGAAAGGGAGTGTCAGACTTCTACTGACTAAAAACCACTCGTGTTCCTTCTCAGCCCTATATGTCGAGTCAACGGTAACTTGTGAACAACCCTCAGCCCCGTGCCTTCACATACAAAAAGGGGGAAAGCCTGATTTAATATCCGTTTTGTAAACAAATAAGATCATTTTTCCTGTTAGCAACCGTTCTATAATAGGGTATTGATTGCTTTTCATATTCAGTTCATTAACTTTGTATTTATTTGATCGGCTTTGAAAACAATCGAAATATTGCTTACAATGAATTTAATAAGAAACAATATGATACGAATTTCCTCTTGAAGTATGCTTACGTTATTTCTGGTGTTAATATTATAGGCGGTAAAATTAAAAAAAAAAATAAGAGAAATTCTCGAATGCTCAGTGAAAGGGCAAATGACTTGAAATGGCTTCAACATTTCTGTGGCTTTAAGTGGCCTCCTAAAAGCGATAACTTTTTATTTGCTACTAACTGTTGTGTATTGCGCGTACCCCGCTCCCCGCGCGCCCCGCTCCCCGCGCCGCGCCATGCATGAGCGCGTCTTACAATAAAGCAGTGCGTTACTAACTACCGATCGTTTCACTTGTCCCAAATATCATCGACCCATCTGCATACTTATCAGTGGCGACGAAGAACCCTATTATTACTCCATTTCAAAATGTCTGGTGCACTATTTGGTATCTTACACAGTTTCGACCACAATTCACAGACGTGGGAAACTTATAAAGGTCGCATTGCCCAATATTTTGCGGCAAATGATATAAACGGGAAGTCCGATCCGGCTGGCGGAAAGAGGAAGGCAATCCTCCTCAGCGCACTCACCGAGGGTACCTACAAATTGGTAGTCGACCTAGTACTGCCTAAGGACGTCGCAGATGTGCCCTATGAAGACATTCTGAAGAAACTAGACAATCACTTCACCCCCAAGAGCGTTGGGTTTGGCGAGCGGCATAAGTTTTATGCGGCCGCTCAACGAGCAGGGGAAACACACTCCCAATGGGCGGCGAGACTACGTGGCCTTACAGCGAGGTGCAACTTCCTAAACGTGGAAGAGGCGCTCCGTGACAAATTCATCATGGGGTTGCAGCCTGGACCAGAAAAGGAGAAGTTATACACAAAGGACCTCACCGACCTCACGTTGGTCAAGGTCGTGGAGATGGCGGAGAACCTGAGCTGCGCGCGCGCGGCCGCCATGGCCAGCGCCGCCACGCCGGCACAGACGACCACGCCGGACCACGTGCTTTACAAAATAACCAACGAGGAGAAAAGTGTAGTGAAAGTGAAGTGCAGTGTATGTGGTTATGCGAATCACAAATCGGCCGAATGTAGATTCGCAAACTACGTATGTAAAAAGTGTCACGTAAAAGGTCACTTGCGTAAAATGTGCCCTAAAGTAAATTACGTACAGGTGGATGGCGGTGACAAGGGTGAGGATGACGATGACGGTAGGGTTTATTATATCCGTTCAATCAGGGGAGAAGCCATGGTAGAAACTATTTTTATTAATAATGTTCCATTTAAATTCGAAGTCGATAGCGGATCAGCGGTAACAGTCATTTCAGAAAGCTTTTACAAAAGTAATTTTAAAGGTGTGCCATTATCAGATACTGGTAAACAACTGAGGACGTACAATGGGGGCAAAATAGTATGTATAGGTACAATGCAGTTACCGATATGCTACGCGGACCAAACGCACATGGTTGTCATTTACGTAGTTCGCGATGGAGGCCCCCCGCTTCTTGGCAGGGATTTTATTTCATTATTTAGCTTACATTTAATGCCGGTTATTAATTGTATTGATGCAGATGTATCCATCAAAGATTTACAATTCCAATATCCAAAGTTATTTTCAGACGAATTAGGAATCTTTAACAAATACAAGATAAAATTATCGTTAAAAGAAGGTGCAAAACCGGTTTTTTGTAAAGCACGCCCAGTAGCATTTGCGTTACGCGATAAGGTCGACAAAGAAATCGAAAGATTGGTCGGTTTAGGTATTCTCGAACCTATTGAATACTCAGAATACGCTTCACCGATAGTACCAGTTTTAAAGCGGAATGGGACAGTGAGGTTATGTGCAGATTACTCCATAAGTATAAATAGACAGTTACTAGTAGAACAATATCCGCTACCCACAACTAGCGAATTATTTTCAAAAATTCACGGTGGTCAGCAATTTAGCAAGCTCGACTTATCAATGGCATACAACCAATTTGTTTTAGATAACGAGTCAAAAAACTTAACGTGCATAAATACAAACCGTGGCCTATATAGGTTCACGCGTTTAGTGTTCGGGTTAGCCAGCGCGCCGTCCATTTTCCAGCGCGCGATTGAGGGTTTGCTATCCGGTTTAGATGGAGTGTTATGCCTGCTTGATGATATTTTAGTAACGGGAAAGGATAGACAGGAACATTTAAAAAAGTTGAACTCGGTTTTAAAGCGCTTAGAGGACGCAGGCTTAACATTACAAAAAGAAAAATGTAGTTTTTTCCAAGACGAAATCAGTTATTTAGGTTATATTATTACTAAAGATGGAATAAAAAAATCGCCGGAAAAAATAAAGGCAATGTTAGAAGCACCAGTTCCCTCAAATATTAATCAGTTGCAGTCGTTCCTGGGACTCATTAACTTTTACAGGAATTTCGTACCAAATGCGTCCACAGTTCTCAATCCCTTATACAGCTTATTAACTAAAGGCTCTAAATGGGTCTGGACTGAGGACCACGATAAGGCATTTAGAACAATAAAAAACTTAATGACATCGGAACAAGTTCTTGCACATTTTGATCCGAACGCCCGAATAATCCTAACGGTAGACGCTTCTCCAAGTGGGTTGGGAGCAGTCCTCTCACAGGTAGGTACGGACGGTATCGAAAAACCCATTTCATTTGTGTCGCGTACCTTAAACTCAGCGGAAAAGCGTTACGCACAAATTCAAAAAGAAGCAACTGCCATTATTTACGGGGTGCGACGATTCCATCAATATTTGTATGGCAGAGCCGAACCATTTATTTTACGAACGGATCACAAGCCCTTATTAAGTATTTTTGGGCCAGATAAGGGAATACCGGAGATGTCAGCAAACAGACTCCAACGTTACGCGTTGTTCCTAAGTAGTTACAATTATAAAATAGAATATGTGCGCAGCACTGATAACAGTGCGGACTACTTATCCCGCGCGAGTCTACCGCGCGTGATGCATGCGTGTGCGTGCACCGAGCAATGTAAATGCTGCGATTGCGAAGTGGCATACGACCGGGCGACTTATGTATGTTTCGTCATAGATGGAAGCTTGCCCGTGACGTTAGACAAATTGCGCGACGAAACAAAGATTGACGTAATCTTAAGGCAAGTGATAGACTTTATTTCGAACGGTTGGCCGCCGAAGATAGACGACATAAGGTTAAAACCGTACCACATGTGTAGAACACAGTTATCTCTTGAGAATGGTTGCGTAATGAGAGGTCACAAGGTGGTAATACCCACAAGTTTATACAAAATAATTCTTAAAGAATTACATTCTTCGCATTTAGGTATAGTTAAAACAAAGGCCGAAGCTCGATCAAGATTTTGGTTCCCGGGAATCGATCAAGCTGTAGAAACGATGATAGCTTCATGCGATGTGTGTATTCAACTGCGCCCATCACCACCCCGAGCCCCGTTGGCCCATTGGGAGTTTCCGGCTAGCCCTTTCGACAGAATACACATAGACTTTCTTGGTCCAATTAAAGGTTGTGTTTATCTAATAGCGGTCGACGCGCATACTAAGTGGGTGGAAGTATTTAATATGAATACGGCTACCACTTCGACTGCAGTCATTGGGAAATTATGTGAATTTATGTCACGATTCGGAGTTCCGAGAGCAATAGTGAGTGATAATGGCACAGCTTTTTGTTCACGGGAATTTGAACAATTTTGCGCGACTAACGGAATTTTACACATGACGTCACCGGTGTATCACCCGCCGAGCAACGGCCAAGCCGAAAGTTTTGTAAAAGTAGTCAAGAAAGGAATAAAATCATGTCTTATGTCGAGTCACAGCGCGAAAGAATTATCGATAAAATTACTAAAACATCTCATGGATTATCGTAATTCGATTCACACGGCTACTGGCTTATCCCCGGCTCAATTAGTTTTTGGTCACAAGTTACGATCGCGTCTGGATCTGATTAATCCAAAGTCATCGGCACCCTCGTCACCGTCTGTATCCGATCACGTTAAAAATCAACAGTGCTCGCAAACTAAGCAACAAAAAAAAAAAACCAAACATTTAGAATTAAACGATGTTGTATTATATAAAAAGTTCATAAACAAAGCAAACTATTCATGGTGTAAGGGCATCATAATGAAAAGAATAGGTAAAGTTTTGTATCTTGTAAAAGATCTCAATGGTGTAGAAAGTTGTAAAAGACACATAAATCAGCTGATGTCTTATAAAGGAACACATAACAATAATGAGCATAATGTACAGAATCCGATATTGAACTTACCTGGGTTGCCTCCGCTGCCGTCAGTATCACCGCCGTCGTCTCCTTCGCCGCCGCCGTCGCCTCCTTCGCCGCCGCCGTCACCTTCTTCGCCTCCTTCGTCTTCGTCAGCGACAACAGGAACGGCTGTACCCGAGCCAGAGCTCGACTTACCGAACGTCATGCCTAATCGTGCAGATAGCGGGAGGAGAGAGGAATTGCAAGAGGGAAATACCTCTTCTACCGACTCCCATCAGGCTGATGAGTTCCAAGACGCAGAGACCGACACCCAGGAGTCACAAAAAGATGACCCAGTTATGGTTACACCAAAGAGATCGATACGAAAACGGCCCGAGATTTGTTATAAGAAATACTTTTAGTTTTGTTAATAAATAGGTTAGCATAGCATAAGTGTTCGTTTTAAGATTATTGTAATAGAGGGAGGAATGTTGTGTATTGCGCGTACCCCGCTCCCCGCGCGCCCCGCTCCCCGCGCCGCGCCATGCATGAGCGCGTCTTACAATAAAGCAGTGCGTTACTAACTACCGATCGTTTCACTTGTCCCAAATATCATCGACCCATCTGCATACTTATCACTAACAATGGCGGCCGTCTGTTAATGTTCTACTAAAGAGAACCTTCTGCTAAAGTTGCCCGCAATAGGGAGATAAGGGGAGCAATAACAACGCGGTACATATTCGTAGGTATTAATAATTATTATTTCTATTCCAATTTAAATAATCATAACAAGCAAACAGGAATAATACGCGAGTCTTAATTTTTAATTGTTTATAAGTATCTAGAGACAATGGGCTGACCGTTTTTTTTTTTAGCATCAATTAATTTTGTTGACGTCGTTTGCTAAAAGTTCCTACAGCTGACGGTTAAGGCACTGATATTAATTGCTTTTCTACTGAGTTTCCTTCGCAAAGAAAACTTAACGGTATGGATCGATTTCAGAAGAGTATTAAATGACTTTCTGATAGTGATGCATAATAGTTGATACGTATTAAGACTTTCACTGCCAATTTTAAATTATCCATTTTTATTTGTATATACGACGACTCGGGCGCGGGTTAGGGGTACACAATCGAATTTTTGTTCGACCCACATGCTGGGTGCTTCGCACCGATAGTGTTAATGGGGAACTGATGAAGTAGTACCGGCGTAGCAAAACCGTAGCGCGTAGCACTATGATCTACGCGCTACAGGGCTGTGTAGCACGATACTAAGTCGGTACTAAGTTTCATATTTCACTTATTTTTGGAGATTAAACCTAAGCTTATACCTCTGGTAAGGCAAGTTATTAAACAATCTTTGTAGTTGTTTACTCTAAACCTCTTTATGGGTTGTTTTAATCATGTCATTATGAACAAATTTTGCTTTAGGATTATTAAAAATTCAGCTATTTTCTACATAATTATGATGATGAACAAAAATGCATGGGACAACTTTTTTGATCTTCGGGTCTGTCTGGTTCTGAATTTAATATTGGATTATTTATAATAACGCCTAAACTGTTTAGAGAGTAAACAAACAAGTTTAAAAATCTAAAACCCGACTACGAATAAAATATTGGTTTTTGCTCTCCAAGACCTTTCATTTGATACCAAACATGTTATGATTATCTCAATTTAATATTTTTGAGGTAAGTTTTTGACAATTAAATTCCGTCATAAAAAGAATTTATAAAATTTATATAGCCTATGTCACCCGGGCTATTCTTACGAATCTATTGACACCTCATTTATTAAAATCCGTTCAGTATATTAGGCGCTACGGTGGAACATACATACATACATACCTACATACATAGACTGCCAAAATCATTACCCTTCCTTTTGGCTTCGCCGTAGTCGGGTAAAAACAAAGGTTGTATTATCCAGATATTTCTGATTTATTTTTGAGTTATTATAATAAATTATTAGTACTTACATTATGTTCCAATAAAGCACGTGCAGCGGCAGTCCGAGTAGAGGCCACATATCCGAACATGAAAGCAAAGTACATAAAGCCGGCGATCTTCAAGGCCATCACAAGCCATAGGTCTACGGAGTTTGGCATCGCAACTGGGGTGCAGCCCATACCTATAAGTTAATCGATAGGCTAGTATGACACCTTATTGATGACCTTCTTCCGGAAGATCAGGGGGTGGGATCACCTGGGGGAGGCCTATGTCCAGGAGTGGACGTCTTTTGGCTGAAATGATGATGATGATGAACGCAATTCATATTATGATCTGCTAAAGTGGGCATTATAGACACCCAGCTTAATGGTACTCGCAAAAGGTGAGACGAGGTCACAGGGTCGGACAAAGTGTTGTTGGGTTAAAAACCACCCATGTTCCTTCTTAGCCCTTTGTGCCGAGGCCGCGGTATCTCTTTCGAACAGCCCGCAGCAGCTAGCTACAGAGCTCTCCCAAGCTTCACTGCAATACTCAAAACTAATCATTCCAAAATAAACCTTAGTTACGAGTACACTATCTCAAAGTTAATATTCGTTTCAGTGAAGATCGGAAACAAGATTCGAACGGACTGTAAGTCGTTGACATAACCCTGTACATAGCGCTCCATATATTATCTGTAACCACAGATATAGATAGACCTGGATAACGCAAGAGCAACACTTCGCGTGCCATTTCGCGTGCCTAGCTTACGTACAAAAATCGTAAGTGGCCACTTTCGCGCTCAGTCTGATGCATCGGTGTATAGCGCTAGTCGGACGTCGGCGCTGCGGTGCAAAAGGCAGGGGTTGGGGCGAAGGAGGCGGCGTACGCGGCGGTTTCTTTGAATCAATTTGATTTTCCGATTTACAGTGCTTGTGACGTCATAATAGGTAGTCAAAAAATGGCACGCATGGTTTTCGTACAGATCGTGAAACTTGCGTTATCCAGGTCTATCTATATCTGTGCCTGTAACCGTAGTATCAATTAGGAGTACGAACCCACGAATATCTCGTAAACCCAGTAGAACGTGTACGCGTATTCCGCGGCTGCATCTGGGACAAGCATACAAAGTACTGTGACCACATGTCTGTTGTAAGATGGATAGATGAATTACGAAGTCACCGAATATGAAAAATAATGACAAATTAAATTACGTTGATATTATTGATGTGATATATTTTAGGCCCCTAGCACCGATTTATGCGTTTTTATAGATACAAACGCGCGTGTGAAGCGCGTTCGAAACTCGTTTGAAGCGCGTACAAAGGGTTGCAAGAGTTGGCAGTTACCAGCGCGTAGACGCGCGTTTCAAGATCGCCCCGAGTGCTTAGGTTACACAAGGTCGCGTTCCAATCTCGTTTGAAGCACTTATACGCGCTTCATCTACGCGTCGTCTGCGCGTTTAAAATACGCAGTGTGCTAGGGGCCTTATAGGTATCGATCACGTTAAATATCAATAACTTATAGATATAAAACAATTTTTTTTCTTTTTGTTAATGCCGAAATAATACTGTGAATTTATACAAGGTTAATTGCGTTTGCCTTGGTTATTTGCCTTTTTAACAGTTCACATAGGTACGCTAAGTTCGAAGAAAAAATATGAAAACTTAGAAAGCAATGATTTAAGTATAAATATTTTTTACTTCAGCGTATTTGCCATAAGTTCCTTTGGCACATAAAAAATATATTATGATGCTAATATACAGATGCTGACGCGAACCAACTATTTCACAAACTTCAACCGTAGGCCTGGCATTTGTGACATAAATCCCTTACTAAGCAATTTAATAGAATAATAGTGACTCTCTCGCCGTGACACTCCGAGGCAGGGCGAGTGCTTTAGTGGACAACCAAACGAGGAATACCGAGTTTTCGGTGTAAGTATAGGTACCTGGTATAGTCACCAACACCAATATGAATCCAGAATGAATCCAAATCGAATATATTGATTATACTTAGAAATCAATTATCCAGATATTCGATTATCCAGAAGACTTTAATTGATCCAGATAATCGGAATTCTACTGTCCTACATAATAACTTAGTGTTAACTTACAGTTATTCAATTCAGGCTCTGTACTCGAAACAACCAAAATCTTTGAACAGTTCACCATAATATAATACGAGTCAGGAGGCAGGTAGGGTCTGCACGCGTTCACGAAAATGAACGCTGAAGTGAAATTGATAATCGTGAGAGCAATAGGCAGGAACTTGAGCAGTGTTACAGCTGGATTTATTCCCATTATATTCGTCTCCCAGTATGTGAAAGCACTTGTTATTCTCGTCACCTGAACAAAAAGAAAAGCAGGTTTGTTCCCGTTGTGCCACACCATGATGTGTTACACACTGTTACACATCAAGAAAAATAATCCCGTTGAGTCACACTGTAACCCACACATTGGGAGAAAAGGAAAAAATTAAAACCAGGAGGCCAGAAACATGAAGTAGGTTGTATATTGTTAATAGGAATCTCATAATCAAACCTATATACTTTTCTAATATCACGGATTTTTTTGGGGATGTGAAACAACATAAAAGTCTCACAAAGCTAGTGGTCACTAACTCGGAAATCGAACCCAGGTCCCAGGACGGACCTGGATTCGATTACTGGGTTGGGCAAAATGTTAAATGTTATTCGACTTCAAAAACACAAAATAGTAAAAAAATAACTTTAAAAGAAAAATCTGGTTCTGAAATCGGTGGCAATAAAAACGAAATCAAAATAACAAAAGTCACCGACTTCAGAAGCTGCTTTTGTTCTAAAGCTTATTTTAACTTTTTTGTGATTTTGAAGTTGGATTTTTAGTTGCTCTACTCGCTAATCGCTGACTGTGAGGCAGATGCCATGTATTCACTGAATACTATTGTGTGAAGATCGGCACAGTATCTAGGTAGTAGGTACGATCAGATAGCCTTTTGTTATTTGTTGTTGTGCGTTCTTTTGTGTTCCAGAACTTTTTCAGGATTTTTTCTAGGCGTGAGAACATCCATTTTGTTGTGTGTTTATCTAAACATCTTTTAAATAATAATAATAATAATAAAGCTTTATTTATTTCGGTATAAAAGTATGTTTACAATTCAAAGTATTAGTAGATTTCTTAAACTAGGTTAGTTAGTAATTATAATACATATGTTTGTTAAAATATTTTTCTTGCTGTTCCTTTTACACGAACCCCTTTTGGGTAAAAGCCTCCTCTAATTCCTTCCATTTATCCCTATTCCGGGAAATTTCTAACCAGTTTTTACCTACGGTTTCTTTTATATCGTCAGCCCAACGTTTAAGTGGTCTGCCTTTGTTTCTTTTTCCAGCAGGTCCTGCCCATTTAGTAGCTTGTAAAGACCATCTCTTGTCTGTGTACCTTGACAAATGACCAGCCCATTTCCACTTAAGTCGCAAAGCTTGTTCAAGAGCATCTGTGAGCCTGGTTTTCCTCCTTATGCCTTCACTGCGAATTTTTTGTATCTTTCTTATTTTAAGCATACTTCGTTCCATTGATCGCTGGCATGTTTTGATTTTACTTTTTATTTTATTAGTGAATGTCCATGTTTGGCTGCCATAAGTAAGGCTTGGAACTATACATGTATCCATGACTATTTTTTTAAACTTTAAATCATAGTCTCCCTTCAAAATGTCCTTGTGCAGCCAAAACTTTTTCCATGTGTTGTTGATCCTTCTGTCCACTTCCTCTTCATTACTGTTTTTGGTGAATGAGACTTGTTTTCCAAGGTACATATATTCTTGTGCATAATCAATCCGTTGTCCAAAGACTTGTATAGGTCTTTCTATGCTGTTTGTCATCACCTTAGTCTTGTTTGCGTTCATTTGCAGACCACATCTTTTACTTTCATATGCAAGAGATTGCATCATTTGTTCTAACTCTCTGGCAGATTTGGCAAACAAAATGATGTCGTCCGCAAATCTCAGGTGACTAAGATGGTGCCCCAGTATGCATATTCCATTCCGGCTCCAATCAAGGTTTTTGAAGGCACATTCCAGTACTGCTATAAAGAGTTTCGGTGATAGAGGATCACCTTGTTTGACACCTTTCTCTATTGAAATCTGTTCTCCTTTATTTTCCATCTTGATTCTGCTTGTACTTTGTGAGTAGATGTTTTTGATGATGTTGATGTATGTCTTACTTACACCACAGATATTGAGGGCTTTCCAGATGGAGGTGTGAGTTATAGTATCAAATGCCTTTGTGTAGTCTACAAAAGCTATATAGAGAGGTTGATTGAATTCCTTATATTTTTCTAGTATTTGTTCCAAGGTGTGGATGTGATCTATTGTTGAAAACCCCGAGCGGAAGCCTGCTTGTTCGATTGGTTGTGATGCGTCTATGATTGGTGTGATTCTGCTCAACAGTATTGTTGTGAAGAGTTTATAAATGCTCGGCAATAGACTGATTGGTCTATAGTTCCCAATGTCTAGTGGGTCTCCTTTTTTGTATAGCAGAACTATATCGGAATTACACCATTGTTTGGGGACCTTTTCTGTTTTGAGAGATGAATTAAAAACTTGTGTTAGATGTGAGAGTAAGAGAGGTGCCCCAATTTTTAAAATTTCATTAGTTATGTTGTCCGGGCCTGGACTTTTTTCTGTTTTGAGTTTTTTGAGATGTTCGAGTACCTCACCTTCATCAATAGGTTTTACTGTTTCTTTTTCCTCTTCAGGATCTATGTGATTGTCTTCTGTCTCGTTTGTTTCCGAATATTTTTCATACAGCTCCTTGTAAAACTCAGTGGCGTGGTTGATTACATCTTGCCTTGTTTTCGTTTCTCCAAATCCTTTTTTGAGTTTTCCTATCCAGTTTCTTTGTGTTGTTAGTTCTTTATAAGCTCGTTTCGAACTTCTATATTTATTTAAGTTTCTCTCTACAACTTCTATTTTGTACTTACTGTAATCACTTCTTATAGCCTTGCTGCACGTCTTGAACAGTTTCTTTAGCTCTTCTTTCATTTCTATGGTTTTGTGTTTGGTTTGGATTAGTTTAGTGCGTTTATCCATTAAGTCTTTTGTTGTTCTGCTCAGGATTTTTGTCTCATCTTTTGAGTTGTTGTATTTTATTTTTAGGCTACTTGTAATTGCATGTTCCACTTTATCATAGTAATGTTGTACATTATTTTCTTCAGGCGGTACACAGAATTGTGTCTCTAGGTTTTCTTTAAGGCTTGCTAAATATAATAATTTTTCATTGCTGGTTTTTGGTATTCTAGGTAATGAGCTGCAAGTTTTCCTGCTTTTCTTTGGTGATTTCAAGCTAAAGGATGATCTTATTAGTCTGTGGTCCGATGGAAATGGCACATTATTTAGTACTTCTATGTTGGTTATTTGCCTTGGTTTGTTGCACATAATATAATCAATTTCATTTTTTGTTTTTTGGTCTGGAGATATCCAGGTCCATCTGCGATCTGCGTTCTTTTTATAATAGGTGTTCATTATGCTCAGTTTATGTTCGTAGGCATACTGTATAAGTCTGTTACCTTTCTCATTTCGCTTTCCGTATCCAAATTTTCCCATTATAAATTTTTCATATTTTTTAGGTTGTCCTACTCTGGCATTAAAATCTCCCATTACAATCACATTTCGGTCTTGATTCTCATGTGCCTTTCTTAAATCATTGTAAAATTTATCAGTCTCCTCTTCGGAAGCTTGCTCGGTAGGTGCATAGGCCTGCACAAGGGTTAATAATTCATGCTCATATTTTAGTTTCAGGACTGCCACTCTTTCTGATATGCCCGTGAAGCTTACAATGTTTTGTTTGTGAATTTTCTTGACTAAGAAACATCTTTTAGGGAAGTATAAAATAAATAGTCGCTTCTCCTCAACCGAGCACAAATCGAGACTCCGTGGTTGCTACTGGAAAAATCCAATAGCTCTTTGCCCGACCCCCGAATCGAACCAGTCAGCTCAGCCGTCGTGCTTGCGACCACTAGAGTTTAGACCAACAAAGCAGTCACATTAATAGAACGCATACATAATTTCAGATCATACTCCGATAAGGTGTAATGCAGCTTAATAAATACTCGCTTAAATACAGTTTTCTGTGCTTTAAATCATCTTACAGTTGCTGATATCTGAAATTTTTAAATATGAAAAAACACTTACCAAAAGCATTCGATTCAGTCTATAAAGATCCATATCGGTATTGTCATTTACTATTTTAAACTGTAATAACAAAAGAATATAATTAATGTTTATATACCAATTAGATTGATACTTTGCACCTTTTATTAGAAGACGTTTTATATGTGCCCATGTAGGCCTAAGTGAAATAAAATATTTTGACTTTATTTTAATGAACTGTGGCCAAAATAGCCACTTTTTGGAGCCGTGACACAGTCAGAAGGCGTCGCGGTAGGCCTCGTAGAAGATAGCGGGACGATCTGGACTAAATTAGCGACCAGTGGTCTACACTCTTCTCTTAGATTCTCTCTCTTAGATTGAAACAACTGGGAGTCATGGAGCTTTGCCGAGCATGGGGTGTGTCAGACAAACAGTATCAGTATTAAATGAATACTCACCAATTCTTCAAACGGAAAGATGCTTATAATGTCCAATAAGAAAGCGTGCTTCAAATATCTCGATACGGTTAACAGTGGGTGTGTAACCAGCAAGGATTTCTCATTGTAGTACGCAACATAAGCCATTATAACTATATCTAGGTACAGTATTATATCCGAAAAGTTGTAAGTGCCACCGTTTTTGTGTTGTTTAGACTGAAATTGAATAGAAATTAACACAACATTAGGCTTAAATATTCGCTCTTGATTCAAATCATCATCGATGAAATTATTGCTTTCCATCTAGTGAAGTCAAACTTGAACGATTTAATATAAAAAAAAACTTTTTTACAAAAAAAACAACCGACTTCAAAAACACCAAAAAGTTAAAAATAAACTTCAGAAGAAAAATCAGCTTCTGAAGTCGGTGTCATTTTGTTTGTTTCATTTAGTTTTTTTGCCACCGACTTCGGAAGCTGATTTTTCTTCTGAAGTTTATTTTTAACTTTTTGGTGTTTTTGAAGTCGGTTGTTTTTTTTTGTAAAAAAGTTTTTTTATTTTTTCATTTTTAGTTGTAATATCATAGAATTATTTACTATACATAATATAACATTCGACTAAGAAACCTACCCCTAATCCTTCAAGATACCCTTATTATTGCTTTCAACTCCTAACCTTCGAGGAGTAGTAGGTACCTTCCATCATCAGCTTATCAACATGAAGTGATGACTGCTAGATGCGAATACTTGAATAGCGTCAGAAAAAGTACGAAACGTAATACGTGTCTATGAAATTTAATATAACAACTAAAAAAATGTGCATTGTACACATCTGCATACCCCCTCAGAGCATACAGGCGTGATGTTACGTCATGATAATGTATATTCAATAAACATCCAAGCGATTCCAGCAATTACGACAGATTTGCCGTCTATTTTTGAAGAGTTCCATTGTATATCTCCGAAGATCAGCACCAGATCTTCACCAAATTAAAATGGGACCACCTCGGGAGTACACTCTTTCAAATAAAAAAAGAATTTTGAGAATCGGTCCACAAATGGGGGAGAAATCAGGTAACATACATAAAAAAAAAAAAATACATACACACGAACATATAACCTCCTCCTTTTTCGAAGTCGGTTAAAAACACGCCGCACTCAAACTAAAGGCTTGCTTTAAAATCTTATAAGTGTATGGGAAAAAAGCATGAAATGATAGATGACCATAAAGGCAACCGTTTCATGGCGACAGAGATGCCAGAATGTCTTAGGAGTACAGTCAATGATATATTATTAAATTATCCCGAGTACTTATATCATCATACTGACTGAGCAATATTCATTGAAGACTCTCTAAAACATTTTTTAAAACTCCACACACTATCCTAGGCTGAGGATAGTCCCAATAACCTAATAAAAAACTCGCAAGGACACTCAACACTTTACACGAAACTTTAACTCGCATATTCCGCTACGACAGACTACAGTAACATAATAAAACACACAAACTTACAGCAATATCGTACGGTACAGCAAATATGTAGTAAAAGGCGACTAGGAAGCGAACAGCGCACCAGAACTTCAGGAACATTCCATGGGGAGTGATGCATCCCGGCAAGAAGAGATACCTGAGGTGTCTGCAACAACATGACTTATCTGACACACATGATTCATATTTTTAAATTGTGTTACTTGTAAAATAAAATAAGTTTAGACTGGTGTGTGTGTGAGAATGGAAGTTTGTAATATGATATTCGGATGCATATTTATTTTAGTCTTTTCCCGGCAAAAGGTACAATAGTAGGGTGTTCTTTAAAATGTCAATGCTTTTTTCACGGGTTCGAGAAATTTTGTATTTCAAATTTGCTGCTTAATATCGATTAGGGTAAAATGGTAAATACAACTGGGCATAATTCATTTGAATAAGCATAATATAATTTTAAATAAATACTATTTATTTAAATTTCCCGGGCTGACGCGCTCTTTATACTAGTCAACACTCAAACTTTAAATAAATATACATCGGATCTCTAAGTTACAATATTGTATACGTTTGAAATTAAAAAATGTTGAAGCCAAACTGTTTTATCCCAAGCATTTGAACCCAGATATTTAAATATGAGACAAGTAACAATTCTGGCGAGCATATACCACATGCAGAACAGTTTTAAATGCAACTCCTGTTAGTTTAACTAATGCATCTGGATTTGTGCAATATTTTTCTTCCTAATGGACCATTGTTTTTCAAACACCCCGAACAAAGCTAGAAATGGTGTCCTCTATAAAACACAGTTTCCTTTAAGTACATACAGAACTGAAACCCTGCTTTTCGAGTATGAAAGGTGTTTATTCTGACAACGCGATATAAATTAGCTTTTGCGTAAAAAGGGTACGAGATATCCGCGAATAAATTAGGCAATTTACTGTGAATGTTATGGGAAGTAAAATTAATGTCTACGGTGAAAATAACAAGTTCGAAAGAAATCTCTTCTGTGTATCATATGGTTCATTGGAATCTGGCATATCCTTATATATCTACTGCTGACACACAGGCCATTAATTTGTGGCGGTAAAGCACCACGCGGGCTCAATGCAGGTTGGTACTCGTAGATATTAAATGAGTTAGAATTTAGGTTCTCGGATATGTTAATTTTCTCACGATCTTTTCTGTCGCCGTTTTAAAAGCACGTTTTTATTATGTAATATAGAAAACAAAGTATATAAGAGTGTGTCTGAAGATACACGCCTGGATTGAATCTAATGTCGACAGTTACCAATGGTCCACTGCTCGCTTGCAATGCAATTTGCATTCTCAGTTATGTGTAATAGCAGTCGTTTTCGACTCATCATCATCTGCCTAGCATTTCCCAACTATGGAACTATTGCCGCCTTATTACAAAAGGTAGTTAAACCTGGTTTATCTCGCATGCTGCCACTTTCTTTTGAATATTATTGTAGTGAGACGTCATGCGAGATAAACCAAGTCAAAGTTAAACCAGGTTTAACTACGTTTTGTAATAAGGCGGTTGGGGTCGGCTTCCAGTCTAACTGAATGTAACCGGATGCAACTATACCAGTATTTTACATGGAGTGAC
The DNA here is from genome assembly GCA_949316265.1 of Diarsia mendica. Classification (NCBI taxonomy): domain Eukaryota; kingdom Metazoa; phylum Arthropoda; class Insecta; order Lepidoptera; family Noctuidae; genus Diarsia; species Diarsia mendica. Next base: position 9,743,244 of record OX438892.1, read on the forward strand.
TGCCTATCTGACCTCCACAACCCAGTTAATACTGGGTAACACGATACTTTTGGTAAGAATGGTTGTCAGATTTTGATTTGGTCGTTTTCGACTCAAATCAAGTTACTTTGTTTGAGATATAAATTCATGTTTATAAAGACCTACCTCTCCTTAATAATGAATTGTTTCCTATTAAAGCTTGTTGGAACAAGTACGCCTGTTTTCGCGAGTATTGTTCTCAAAATAATGGAGCTAATTAATCTAATAAAACTGTAGTACAAAGACTTACATACCTCAATACGCCTAACTTGTTGAATGTATTCACGAAATGGTTCTTCTCCTCTGTTGTGGTGAAAACCACGAAACTTTCCTTGATCTCTTGCTAGAACAAATTATTTACTTTACGAAACTAGTGCGGTAAGTAAACTTGTGTTGTGTATGATTTAAGTTCACATAACTGTTACAAGAGCCTGTTAGGTAAGTGTTTGTTGAATTTTGAAACTACGAATAAATTAATTTAATTCTGTCATTAAGTTCTTCGTAATTTTATACATAGCAGTTTACTGCCTTGTTGATCTTGTCGTCGCTCTGCCCAGAGTCGGCGGGGTTATTTGATGATCTTTTACATCCAAAAAAAAATGAATACAGCACGTACAGGAGGAGAACTCAGTCATTTTGGATGACGGGCGTCAATATCCCAACCGTGCAGCTCTCTCCGTTATATCAGAGAACGTCTTATCTACTGAGAAGCATTTTTCCGATACTGGTAACACGACGTATGCATTTTTGAACTTAAAATTCACTATTAACAAATATATCTGCTACGGCATCAATTATGATAATAACTTTAATTTCAGTACCGCCGAAAATCATTTTTAAATTGACTTAAAATGATTTTATCTAGAAATATCATTAAAAAAACTAAAAATCTAAATAAATAAAAAGTTTTCATTTAACATTAAACTCTACTTATCCCCTTCATATAATGAGAATAATAGTTTGAAGTACATCCAAAATAAATATTTTGGTTGTAATCCAAAGATTTTATCAAAACATAAACAAAGATGAATGAATCCCAATGAATATCCGGTACCAACTTGTTTATTCGGTTACTGTACCAAAAAATTAAACATTTGGTTGCTTAATTTGTAGTGTTTTAACCATACGATGACGCCCAGTTACCAGTAAATAAATAATAAATAATATTCCACAACTATCACACAAAGCCATCTAGTCCCAAGCTAAGCAGAGCTTGTGTTATGGGTACTAGAATACTGATAAACATACTTATATATTTCTAAATACGTACATATTATAGATAAATTACACCCAGACACAGAACAAATGATCGTGCTCGTCACACAAACATTTGTCCTGGGTGGGAATCGAACCCACGACCTCCGGCATAGCAGTTAGGGTCACTAACCACTAGACCAACAGGCCAGTCAGTAACCCTGTATACTAGAAAAAAAACTCTACCACCTGATTTTGCAACCACGAGCGTGGCCTTTAAAAGACCTATGAGAATGAAGTATTTTGCAATGCCAGGTATGTTGGTAAACTTACTGCGATTCTGCTAGTTTTCGAATCCAATCGACCGATTAGAGGCTTTGAATCTTCGTAAGCCGCGGCCTTAATTTGTAATTCGGACTCTTGTAGTACCTGTCGATTGTAGGTTGAATTTTAGAGTCAGTAAGACGGTACACAAAACAAATTACTCGGAATAAACAAGTAGATAACATTTTATTCTAAAAAAATCCCCAGGTCTGAGATTTTCTCCTGTAGCGTGGGTGCGTTTCAGACATTTAAACTCATAATATAAGTTTATACAAAGAGCCAGGCCCAGAACTACTATCTAAAGGTCATACAAATAATTGTTCGTTGAGGGGATCGAACCTGCGACACGCAGCGCAGCAGTCAATCGGTCAGCCACAGTGCCAACTTGCCTCCGTGTATCAAAATATTGTTATCAATATTTGACTAAAACCTTTAATGTCACCGCAATTTTCGATTAATGACTAATATATTTTTTTTTCTATTCACATTGACTTCAATTAAGTACACCAATTACCATTTCTTCACTAAAGTTATATTTCTAAATATTAGCTAACGTAATTCGTGCTACTACGTCAATAAATGCTAACGAAACGATACCAAAGGAAATTGAGTGGGCGAGTAATCGATGAGGAAAATCGAGAAAACCTTTAAACGAGTTTACTCTGAAATTGTATTTCTGTAAGTGTAATTTTAATGATGGTTATAAATATCACGATTTCGGTAAAATATACATAAATTGGTTGATTTTGTTTGCCTGGTTTTATACAATTATAATAATCTCAATTCTAACTAAAAGCATTTATTTCAATTTAAGTGTTTTTCAAGCAATTATTACTGAGTAATAAAACTGAATGGATGAATATACTTAAATACAACGTCTTTCAGAATTCCAGTATTTCAAAAAGTATATATTTAGTAATCAGTAAGTTACCGACAATTATACTTTGTGTAGTTAATTCCATCACAACTGCTCTCAAAACGGTGAAGGAAAACATCGTGAGGAAACAGGCCCATCCCTCTCATAAAGAGGAGGCCTGAGTCCATGCAGTGGGAACATTATAGTCCGATGATGATGATGATTGTTGAATTTCCTAACATTACACACTACATACTAAAATGTTTTACATAAAACTAAAATAACAAGCAGCTATTGTACCTAGAACATCGCCAGCACACCCAGACGCTAATACATCAGACACAGACGCCTGCATACAAAGGTTAACTCATACTCTAAATAAATATGAACAGAAGGTTGGTTACCTACGACAAGCGGAAACAGAGCTCGCACACATAGAAACTATGAAAACAAACTTATTTGAAACATTATGTGTGCACAAGAGCTCCACGAGCTTATTCCACCATCTCCCTTCTTCCATCGAGAGACTAGGCGTACCGCAGGTTTTCACCCATACCTTGTCGATGTTCCACACATTCGTACGAAGCGTTTTGCTAATTCTTTCATTATTCGTACAGCCAAGGAGTGGAACACCCTGCCTGCGTCGGTCTTCCCGAGTTCATATAACCCCAATCTATTTAAAATTTAAATAGGCTTCTTGTGGGTAAGCTCGTCCCATCGTCGACCTCATCTGTGCCCTTAGGGCAAGATTGTGGTCAAGAGTAAGCCCATTTAATATAATTAAAAAAAAAAAGTTATTATTATATTAAATATTATAATATAATTTTATTTTATTTAATTTTATTATAATATAATTATTATTATATTATAGTTGTGAATCATGATCCTTTGTTTTTCAATGACGAGAAGGAATGGTGACGAGTCGAACAAAACTCTACTACAGTGGGGCCAATTTAATAGGTCGCATTTGACATCTGTCAGTCTTTCAGTTTATTAGTGAAAGTAAATCGTAAAATTATCTTTTTTTGTCATTATTACAATAATAATATATTTGGTATGTAATCGTAATTGATAAAAACTAAGCAATTGTGCAGTTCTAACTTCGAAAAAATAAATAAAATTTTATGGTCACCGTTACCAAGGTTACGTTGCAGAATTTTGATGAAGTATCAAATGTGACCTATTAAATTCGTTCAACGAGTCCAGTAACAATGAAGATAAATTAGATTTTACAATTCACAGTATTTTTTGACGTCACGATAAGGTAAATACTATCTATAGAATTCCTTCTATCGGAGATAAAAAGCTGAGAAAAGTTCATAATGGCAGGCGCGAGTACGCTCCCACTCGATGTATCTGATCTACGAAAAGCGTGTCTATGTGTGCATGCGACTTCTGAAGCTATCTACTCTACATGTCATCTGTTGTTGTACTGCAATATTAAATGCATGAATCACCGCGACAATGGGGTGACTAATGTCCGGGAACGTTCCCCAGCATTGCACCAGCGCACTGTATTCCACATGCAGTAATATGCAGTTTGTTGATGTCACCACCGTGTATACCTGGACAAATTATCATTTTATTACGGTTATATAAATGAGGACTGCCTTTGTTGGCTGATATAGGACGCTAGTATGCAATATAATTGCAATACTCGTATATCGATATTTTCTTCAGGAAATTCTTAGTAACAGCCACAGAGTCTGGATGCGTGCCCGGTTGATGATAATAGGTTCGCCCCCTGTTATATGGAACTTGAACATAACTTGCGAATTGTGTACTATTCGGTACACCACTGCCTAACAGTTTGGGGATTACAGGTGTTTCCGGTCAGCCATGGTAGCGCGTATCCAGAAGAAAGATCCTCAGAAAATGGAACAAAATGGATTGGGTAAAGAAATATTTTATGCCATAGCTTGAGTCTTTCCTTAGAACGTACGCCAGTAAGGGGGCCCCCCTCTAAATACATTTTAGAATACTGTTTAATTTTGTAATTATACTAAAGTTACTTCATAATTATGATAACTCAAGCAAGTTCTTTGAACAGAAGAGTTTTTCCAATCATTAATTCAGATTTTACATAAAATAGATTCTACAAATACATCTCAACTTTCCAGGAAAAACGTTATTGGTCTAGTTAAGATACACCGGATAGCTGCTGAATTTATTTAATTAAACTCGAGTAAAATTAAACAGAATTCCGTTTCGTAAAATAAGAGAGGAAAATTAGAAACTAAACTAGATCTAGTACCCAATAGCTAGAATTGAATATTATATAATTTTAATTTACCTTGGGCAAGCCAAAGAGCATTTCCACAACACCGAAATGGGAGCCCGGTCCTACGATCATTTGTCTTTTGCCGAGATTATTCAACATGTAACAGTGACCCTGTAAATAATGATTACTTGAGGCACCTGTCCCTCTGCCGACGTGCAAGCGACTGACTATATTACTTTCCCCTAAAGAAACTAAAAGGTAAATGAGGTATTATATTTTTCGGGAAAGGCGTCCTAGTTCCAATGATCCCCGGTGCATAAATGGGAAAGAAACACCGGGGTGGTTTTTAGTCAGATATAGTCTGATAGAAACCTTCGCTCGCCCCAGGGTGGATTCATGAGGATTATCTACCCCGGAACACAAAAAAGGTATTATATTAGTCGCTGACTGTTCAAACCGCTGACGAGAATACACTAGTTTGTAGCTGCGAAAAGAGATATTAAAGGAAACTCGTTCAAGAACGCTCGCTTGGCGGGCAGAACACTCGCTCACTCGCTAAGGCCTCGGGCACGAAGTCAGCGTGAGCGGGGCGGCGATGGAAGGAAGGAATTAGTATGTATCAATAAGACGCTGTCGTCACTGTTTAGACATTTTGCTCGCGAACAAAGATACTTATTTCTCGTAACATAACACTACGCCGCTCAAGCGCCGTGCGGTCTGCCCGCTGGCTTCGAGACCGAGGCATTACGACTTGCTTGGCAAGTGACTAGGCGCGAGTAATCGCCCGTCGCGCTCGCTCATAACCCAGTGACAGAACTATCTCCAACCACTCGATAATTCGCTTTTTTATAATGGTTAGTTAAATCCGCTTTCGCTAATCGCTGGCGATAGGGCAGGAGCCTCAGTTAGTGGATCCTTAATGATCTAGGTGCTTAAACCTTGATCACTTTAATGACTATAGAGGAAAGTTAGGTAACGGAATATTCTGTCTTTGTGTCAGAAAATGGGTAGAGTGATAGAAAATTTTGGTAGTTTGGTTCCAATCACAATACGCCAATAACTCTATTCAAATAAAAAAAGAAAGTTATTCTAGGAAATGAATTAAATATTTGATCAAAGAAATATGTAGTTAGGTTCCAATTCAATGAATTTACAATGAAGGTTCAGCTAGACTTAAAGTTTGTTCAAACTAGTATGGAAAAATTACGGACGTCATTCCGGACATGGACAACACTAGGGCGCCCTCGTCCGACGTCCGTAACCAGTGTTAACTTTATCCGTGTTATTGTGTTGTTTTGTTGATATGCATTTAAATACTACCCAACCATGAACAAGGTTCCACTATAAACATCTAAGCGCTTGTAAAAAGTCGAAAGGACATACTTTTTGCACAATATACATGTCCCGGCTGATGTCTGCAGCATGCTGTACCACCTCATTGTCAGGCAGGACCAACTTTCTGGTGTTACTGGCCACAGTCTGGAGAAAATCCCGGTTTAATACCTACAAGGAAAAAATAAAGAAGCTATACAGAGTGTTTACGTTCCGTTGCATGGAAGGCCTCCCTCTAGGTAGACCTATGACCTGGTGTAGGTTGCGGAAATACACTTAGGGGAGGCCTATGTCCAGCAGTGGACGTCTTTCGGCTGAAATGATGATGATGATGATGATGATACAGCGTGTTAATGGACCTTTCATAAAGCCGTCAACCAAGCATTATGTACATGAAACTTAAGTGACCCTACGCATAAGATTGCTTGGAAACAACTTTTTTTTCGGGGAATAAAATCACGTTTTGCGTAAAAACTAAACAAAGCACATTCAAAACATAGTGCTGATGGACGCTTTGAATAGTATACGGTGAAAGAGGTAAATAAAGTAAAGTTATAACCTTTAAAACTAGAATAAAACAAAAAACTTGTGACAATTTTAAAACTTTGACCTCCAATATCCTCCGTAACAAGAACGTATGGTATGATTATGTACCAAGTATAGTTCAGAACAAAAAATATAATCGCAATGACGGAGAGTTCCTTTCGGCTTCGTAAAGGATTGGTTTACACCTTTTAGCTAGGTCCATCATGATCCCATGCCTCAGTGAGGTCATTTTGTAGCAAAATCAGACTGACTCAAAAAATTATGATTCTGTTTAGTCCCGTCAGATAGATTTCCAAAATATATTGAACACTTATTTTTTCTTTATTCACGTAAACAAAAAATGAAGACAGTGCTTCGAAAACTTGTGTACATGAATAATTAGATTTTTTTTGTCAGATCCCCTATTGCCAAGTTTGACACGAAACATTTAGTACCGACAAACAGCAACCAGGTAGCTCTTGCAAGTAGATCACGATTTTGTTCCCGTTGTCCCCTACAAACAAAAGAAAATGCCCTACATCTGTCTTGGACGCTCTGTTTAATACAAACTCGCTTTTGTTCACTATTTTTAATCACGACGATGATTTATGAGTTAGTTTTTAAAATATCTGGTTTAATTTTTCTACAAAACTCATTTTATCTTAAAGAATATGTGATGAATATATCGTAGAAGTCTCGTAAGTCATCTTTATGTAGGTCATAAAACGGCATTAGGTATATAGGCAAAATTTACGTAGTTTTCAGTAAGTTGCAACTTCATTGTAAGTCAATCTAACAGTGAAGTTTCAATTTACTGAGAATTGTTCTTTAAACTGGCATAGGTACCTATCAGTTACTTCGTTAAACAATCTAAATTTACCGATCGCACGTAGTTTTTTAATTTAAATAGCAACAGGGCGTGGTTTTTTAATAGCCTCAAATAGTCATCATAATTCTCCTGCCCTTACTTATCTCATTTTATTTGGGGTCGGCGCCGCTGTCTGCTTCTTCCTGTTATCATCTCAGCAGTCACCTCCTTTCTAGCCATATAATCTTTCACACTACCCATTAATAGTTTTCATTTATCGTTTTTTTTTTTTTTTTAATAGGAACTGCAAACAGTTACAAAATAAGGACTTACAACTAATTTAACATAATAACAATTTGGTCATAAAGTAACCCACAACGCTGTTCACAAGTAGGCGTAGAATTTCGGGTAATAAGAGAACTAATCGCTAGGAATATTGATAGCAGTACGTGTGACAAATAACTTTTAGATGATAAAATAACGACTATTAGAAAAAAAAATAAAAAATTGTTTAAAATTAAAGATAACAGGATTAAACAATATTAAGTTTAAGTATTCAGTACGGAATGGCGAATGAGGTTTTTAAATTTACTTATTGTGCAATTGAAAATATCTATATTTTCTACTCTTATAGCCAACATTCATATTCAACATTTTCCTCACTACATGTTACAGCTCACAGCACCAAAACACCAAAAAAGGCACTATTTTTTCTATATGTAAGTATATTGAATCAATATCATCTTTACCCAAAAACCTGTGAAGCTGTAAGCTGAGCGCAGCATTACAGGTATTTACACGTACTGGTTGCCGGCTGGTTTGCACCAGGATAGTATCATAAACCAGATACGTGTGATATCCACTGCGTAAGAGGATACCGCACCGTTCGATCCGGTAGCCGAATAGTATGAAAAGGGTCTTTATGTCTATAAACCTACAACTGCGTTTGGCAAAAGCGCTAGTAACATGGAAATACATACATAGAGAGCTTCTCAGAAGCTTTAACCATCATGGCAGCCATGAAAATCTGCTTGACGTTCTGTTTAGACTTTTATTTTTGGAGGGTGGGTAATCATCAAATGACTCCTCCCACTCTGGGCAGAGCGGTAGGGAGTGTCAGACTTCTACTGACTAAAAACCACCCATTTTCCTTCTTAGCCCTTTGTGTCGTTGCCGCGGTATCTCATTCGAACAACCCGCAGCCCCGACGGGGTCTCGTTTTGACCTCAGGTGATGTCACTTGCGACTTGACTTGTGTTTACGTCGTCACTTATTTTTCGAGTCGCGCCACTAATCGCGTCGCGGTTTGTCGTAGCGTGCTTCTTGCATTTGTTCTCTCCACGTTGGCAGTCGCAACAAGCGTGTATTTCGTGGCCATGTGGTTAGAGAAGGTATCTCTATACATGAACAGTCACATTCTAACAGAGATGAATAGAGCCTAAAAGGTACAAAAGGTACCGTATGAATCTGATAACGTACCTGAAATAGCGGACAGAATCGCAAAGTTTCTACCATTTCTATAGAAAGTACTTCTTGTTGGATGTTTGTCGACATGTCGGCAAATAATTCCTCATTTGACACTGCGTGATTGTAGTACCTGTTTTTAAATAAAGCTGTTTATGTTACGTTATAAAAATACCATACAACAGTTCAGTGACATAGCAAGGAAAAGGAATCTATCGACTGACTGAGCATAAGTGGACCATGACTTACGTGTTCATCCTAAATTTACGTCATAAGGTTCGAAAATAAGGCAAGCGTGTTTCTTTATGCTATTCATCACCACTCCTCCCAAAACGGTGAAGGAGAACTTCGTGAGGAAACCGGCATGTCCTAGAACCTAACATTCCAGTGACATGAACCAGCTTAGGTACCAACCCGCACTGAGCCTGTATGAAAGCATACGGCTCTTTCCTTTGAACAGGGAAACCTGTGTCCCATGCAGTAGTGGGAATGCAATAGATACGTGAATGTTTATGTCATTATTTACTAGGTCCCATTATTTAAAAATCAATCGAAAGAAATATAACAAAAATTTATGCAGTAGGTAAATCTCCTTATAAACTAAATTGGTGGAATATAATGTGCACTCGTATTATGATTACCTGTATCACGAATGCCGTCATCTTTCTCCGGACCAGCATGTAGCGCTTTACAAAATATAATAAAAATAAAACTGTATCTAATACCTCTATAATCTGTATTAAAAATACAAGGTGAAACTGCAGACTTTCTATCTACTTAAATCACTTTAGTTACAAACTGAATCCAAGCCTCTCTCACCATTGCACACCGAAGAACTTTTTCACCCGCGATTTGATTTTTTCACTAACGTGATTTACTGAGAGGAAATAAAACAACTCCCTCATGGATTCCTACGAAAGATGGATGGTGTAATAAATAAAGTCCAGGAAAATATTTAGCTCTAAAATAATGAAGATGGAAGAATATGTCATAGTATACACTAATTGGAGATTCTTTATAGTTAGGTATTACTGCCTTGTCGGTCTCGTGAGGTTCTTGGGTTAGGTTTTTTTGGTATCTCCATCAGGAATTTCTCAGTAGCCGCTACGTAGTCTGAATTTGAGACCGATTAATGGCAATAGATTTGCCCCCTGTTACATGGGACTTAAACATAACTGGCGAAATTTTGGTGTCATCATCATCATCATTATCAGCCATAAGACGTCCACTGCTGGACAAAAGCCTCCTCCATAGAACGCACTAAAGAACGGCAGCCTGTCGTTTGCATCGTCATGTTGCCTGCGACTCTCCCGATGTCGTCGGTACACCTGGTGGGAAATCTAAAAACGCTGCGTCTTCCGGTACCGGTTCCCGTAAATTTGGGTGTATTAATGCTTAGGTAACCCTTCAGGGATAAAAGGCGTGATGTTATGTATTTAGATACTAGACTTGCAGGGAACTTGAGTAAGGCTTAGTCGAATGTTGTATCGGTAAACATGAAATAAATCCATCTTTATTAATTTCGTTATCGATTTTCACAACCCAATAAATTTAACATCAATAAAAAATCTGGGTCATTGGACAGTTCAAATACAATCAATTCTGTTTCTATCATTCATGTTCACTGATCTAGATGATTCGGTTGTTGTTCTTGTTTTTGAACACTGATTAAAATCGTATTTCTCTTGTTGATTAACTAAAGGTATGTAGGCAGGTTTGTTTCATTAAAATTCCTAGGGGAAGATCCTTTTAAATTCTGGGATCAATTGGTACAATACCCAACCTTTTTTAATCACGTTTAAGGCATGAATTAACAGTATCGGCAGCTATCGTTTTCACTTGAAAATAATGAGATTCCGTGCTTTTTAAATTAAAAGTGCTTGCTTGCGTACCCTGAATGCTAACTTTCTGTTTGTGGCTAGCAAGTAATAGCTGCAGATCCTAGCTGTGTAGAAGCAACTCAGGTATGATCCCAATACGAAGAGGGCCGTTACCTGCAACAAACAGTTTAGGCTAATAACACAACATTGTGCTTAAAGATATAAAAAAATACATTGGCGTTTCCTTGTATTGATACATAACAAGATACCCTTGGTAAGATGGTTATCAGACATTCGGGTTTCTAATGACCAGTAAAAACTGACAAAATACATATTAATTTATATATATGTTAAACTTCAATTGTTGAATGCCTCGTTGGTCTAGTTGTCGCAAGCGCGCCTGCAGAGCATGAGGTCCTGGGTTCGATTCCCGGGTCGGGCAAAGTGTTATTGATATTGCTTTTTCCATAAGGAATTTATCAGTAACAGCCACGGAGCCTGGATTTGTGCCCGGTTGATGGCAATGGGCTCGCCCCCTATTACATGGAACTTAAAAACATAACTGGCGAAATGTGGGTGTACTATAATATTATGTACACCTCTGCCTAACCCTTCTGGGATTACAGGCGTGATGTTATGCTATGTTATGTTCAATTGTTGACTCGCGCCACGAATAGAGAATCTCCTCCTTTTTGGAAGTTGGTTAAAAATATCAGTTTCGCCATATCTGTAACGAAAAATGATATAGTGTACCTACTCGTAAACATATTAGTTTTTACATATTAACAAAAAACTATAAAAAGCAGTTTAACAGTTGCAAAATGCAGTTTCATCGTAGCAACTGCTGCCGCGGCCGTTTTGTCTGTTATGGCAATGAACAGAGCATCTCACACGACGGACACGACCCGACCCGCGTACGTCCCGCACCCGACCCGCATTCGTCCCGCACCCGACCCGCGACCGACCCGCACTCGACCCGCACCCGCTATCTGTGTGATCCACGCTTAATAAGGTGTACACATGGTATGAAGTTATGTAGTTTTTATTAGGTTGACGTTGTTGCGTATCTACATATAAAATTTGCATGTCTATAAAAGTGTCACCACTTTATATCGCTGGCGGGTTGGTGTCGCTTATCATGAAACCCTCAGGGCGCCCATTTAGAATTTATAATTAAATGCGTGGGTTAGCCGACAGGGTTACCCGTCATAACTCGAACCTTGCGACACATTTAAATTATGGACGTATAAAAACGCATCTGTGGTAATCCGGGAGTGAATTACTGTGCCTCCCTGACGTAACCCACAAGTTTATTGTTCCTATATTTTTTAGTATGTAGATAAGTCTACCACAATGCCTTATATACCTAGATCTATATAAAGAAGAATACCAAAATGAAACGCGGAGAATAATTAAGTATAACAAAATGTTTTAATTTCTGAAATTCCCACGTAATAAAAAAAAAACTGAAAATTACAAAGCTAGATCGTACTGAAATAGCAGCAGACGAATCTTGATGGTACATCGCCCTGGTTTCTACCTGTCCAATTCACAAAGAAACACAATTTTACGGGCTAACATTTCTAAAGACAACAATAAAGCAATATTTCCAATATCTAGTAAATCTTACGTGTCTGAAACCACATGAAAAAAACATAGGCCCTATAATAAATTGAACCCAACACTCCATAAAACTTTTTGTGCATTGAACAAAATTTCAGAGAAAAATATATGGTTATGGTGTGGGAGGTAATGGGAAACATACGTGGGATAAAATATGAAGTGTTTTTGTATGGGGAGCGAGGGTTCGCGTTCTTACGATAGATTACCTACACTAGCTTTCTGGATAAACGAACTTTTATGTTTAAAATAGTGGTATATTTAAACAAGCAGTTTTAAAAGTAGGCCATTCTTCGACGATACCCACTATGGATAAATCAATGGTATTGCAATATTATGTGTTATTTACACAATGATATTACAAAATTATGGAGTCACTTTTCATTTTATTGTAAACTCAAAAAACAATTCAACCGCCACGATATGCCACCTATAATGCGCCATATTTCTTAGTTTTTATTTTTTTGATATAGCCAGTGACACTCACACCACCAAGACAAATCTAACGACCATATTATATTTTTATCCAAATTCGTTTAGAAGTTATGAGGGAATAAAAACTCGGTCATACATACACACAGGTCAAACACATAATCCTCCTTTTGGGCTTCGCCGTAGTCGGGTAACAAATAGAGAAAAAATAAATAAAATATTCTGAAAATTTTTCGCTGAAATTTCTCGGAACAATGATTGTAATCCCGCTTTACGATATTTTGTATACAGATACATTTCAAAGGCCACTCATGTAGTTCTACGTACTACCTAAGCTACGCTAGTTGGAATTCACATGTATATGCGGATCATATAACCGTTTGTACGAGCAAGTAGAGATTCCTGTAACTGAATGGATTACCTGAATGTCTCTTACCAAGGCTTAATAAGTACGTATATGTTCAATGTATCTATTTCCACGATAATCCCCTACTAATATCGTTACCTTCATAATCTTCATATTACTGGTTTATTAAATTAGATTAAATAGATGTACCTAATACGTTATCTGTGGTAATACCACAGATACTACTTTTAGTGTATTTTTCTTTATATTTATAACTCTACTGTACGTGTGTATGTCACTGAACTCCTACTAAACATCTGGATAGATTTGGATGAAACTTTCTGGGGATATTTCAATGGGTTCTTGGATGGTTTGAAAACACAATTGGACCAAGTAGGTGGCGCTGCTGTTCGGGCTGGACGAACGTCTGCCAGGTCTGAATCTGAATCTCGGAAGCGGCTCCAACAATGTTTATGAAAAAAGCCTATCCATCCATTCCGTCACACAAAATCAATTTTTATTAACTGTTCAAGTTCATATGTCAAAAATTCAAAATATGTATATTTTTTTACTTACAACGAGAAGATCGATTTCACCGGGCGCAAGATACGAACTGCCGGTACCAGTGAAGACAGCTGTCCCAAACAGGAATGACGATTTAAAAGGGCTCTCATGATGAGCCTCGACAGCCATGAACACCTTCGTCTCAAAGTATATCAGTTGAGACATCCAGGATTTCTGTTTATTCATAATAGTTTCATTAATATCAGTGTTACGACTCGCGTACCCCTAAGGCGCTTTGCACATGGAGCAACTATTGCAGCAACTGGCACTGGAAACTAGCTGGCAACTAGCTGTTTACATATATTTTAATTGGACTGCGCACAAATAGCAACTCGAGTTTCGAGTTCCGGTGATCGTCAACAGTTGTCAGTTACCGTAATCGATGACTATGTTAGTTCCTAATTGCCGCAACTAGCAACTGTTAAATATTATACCTGAACGCTTATCACTGCGTAGATTGACCAACTCTGCTATGAAAGTAGCTTACAGATTGCCATAAAATTGCGACAACCGTAAACGTTATAGCAACTATCAACTAGTTACAGGAAACTTTTAAAAAGTTGATAGTTGCCTCAACTTAAGTTGCTCCATGTGCAAAGCGCCTAAACCGTTGTCGGCCGATCGTTACTCAGGTAAAGGAAAGGGAGCGCGGGAACCGCCATCGTCCGAAGACGCCCGATGACTTGTAAGTGCATGCACGTCCGAATAGTTCTGTCCGCCATCGACAGATAAAATCGGTTTTGGTGTAATCAAGATGTCTGATAGGCCAAATTAAATTATTAATCTGATGATAGCTGCTGTGATTCACTGTCTGGTATGACAATAGTCGATCAGACCCATTGACAGTAGCCAGCCAGAATGTGGTAACTATATTAATTAGAAGTAGGCATCAAAATTGGAAAGAAGTTTTTTGGGTTAACTGTACAAGTTAGTAGGTACTAGTTCTCATTGTCTTCATCATTTTATGACGGTTTGGCTTCCGAAATTAATGCTATTTTGCTTTTTTTCTTGTTAATTTTTTTAGAAGTCAATTGTACTTTTTTGAAAAAAGTTATTTCCATTTTTTGTTGTGGCATTGTAATAACTAGTATCATCAACAAAGAGTATATTAATTAAATACGTATTTAAAGTGACAACCCAAAAAACCTTATACAACAAACAAACTTTTCCTATTTTAACCGGTGGTTAACAATACATGCCATTTAAACATAATAAACATGTATCTAAATAAAACATAAACGTAATTACATCACGGCACAATTTCCTTGGGCAGGCATACAGGTACAATAAACACCCCGACCAGTAGCAAAATATCACGAATATCAAGCAGAACTTTATCAGGACCAGCAGCTGCAAATTAATAGTAGTTTATGCGACTGTGCATAATGAAGGGCATTACAACACAAGTGTGGGTTTAAGAAACGAGCCGAAGGCGAGTTTCTTAATAGCATCACACGAGTGTTGTAATGCCTAATTATGTATAGTTGCATACACTAATTTATCTACCCGAATATCATAAGGGCTCTATGATGGGCTCAGGAACCATAGGGAAATGACCAGCATTGTTACCAGTGTAATGCAATAAAAAATAAACAGGTTATTAGTTGCATTCGTCGCTGCATTTACGATATCTATCGGAGTGTTCATGTTAATTTCTGAGTCACTATCACTCATTTTGGACAGAAACTTATCAGAAAATTTGTCTACTCCTCAATGAAAGGGAATAAAAAGCTAACGAACAAATGACAGCTCGAAATGGCGGCGTTTCGGATATCTGTAATTTTTTTTAAATCATAGGCAAACGAACAAAGTCACTATTCTTGTGTCACTCGAGATCAAAATGTCGTGCGATTTATAATTAAAATCATACTGAATTGGGGTTTCGTATCGATAGGTATTTGTTTTAATGTAGATACTAGAATAGCACACTCACTTGAATTTGACACCTGTTCCAAATTTAAAACTCATTAACCTACTGTTTTCAGTAGGTTATGAGCTCATTACAGTTCTGTTAATTTCTGCTGGTTGGTAATGCTGGTCATTGCCTATGGTTTTTGAACGCATTAGAGAGGGTTTATGATATTTGGGTAGATAAACATGATAACGTTACACCTATTCAAATTATACGTTACATAAACATGATAAATTTACACCTGTTCAAATTATAAGTAACATAAAATGCAATAAAGCATGATAATGATGTTACATCTTCGAAAATTCAGGCTAAGTGCGGATAAAAGTCCAGTTGAACTAAACTAATCTACTCAAATTATACGTAACATATTATTATAATACACAGGTCTATCAATAACACATTATATTCGATCAGTTTCGTTAGGTTAGTCCCATGTAAGCTGCGATTAAGTTACCCACGATAAAAAAAGCGGTGTGAAGTGTATTTTATTTAAATTTGCAGTGCACTTTCAGTTAGATTATGGGGGTCTCCTTAATCTATTTTTTTTTTTTAATATTTTTTGTCAAAATTGAAAAGCGGTTCACAGAATACATCTACCTACCAAGTTTCAACTATGTATTCATAATAGTTTCCGAATAAAGTTTCTGTGACATACGGACGGACAGACAGATATGACAAATCTATAATGGGTTCCGATTTTTGTCATTCGGCTACGGAACCCTAAAAATGGAGCAGAATTTGTATGAAATTATCTGCTAAGTACCTACATTATCGGTAACTTAGTTGTAGGGGGAGCAGGCCTAAGCCTAACACGGGGCGGGCCTATTGCCATCCTAAGATCCCATGATCAGCAGCAGCATTTGCGAATAATTGCGAATACTGAAAACTGACAAAGTACCTAGATACAAATTGCAAATTATAACTGAATGGTATTTAACATCCTCCAACATTTTGAGGTAACGTTAACTCTGCTATAGCATACGAGC
Source organism: Diarsia mendica (assembly GCA_949316265.1). NCBI lineage: Eukaryota > Metazoa > Arthropoda > Insecta > Lepidoptera > Noctuidae > Diarsia > Diarsia mendica. The sequence goes on from OX438892.1 coordinate 9,759,669, forward strand.
ACTATGTAACGATATGAAATTGGACTCCAAGTCTGTATTAAACAAGAATATAACAACAATGTAGAATATAACTACTATGTACTATTTATATGCGGAGTAGTGGATGGAGGCGAAATTGTTATGTGAAATTGAGAGTGAGAGGTTTCTGAATAAGCATGAGTTTTGGTGTGTGAAGAATTACAAGGATTTATTAAAGACAAACTGTGCTCTGCGACTTTCGCCCGTGCTAAATAAAAAAAAAAAAAACTTCCCTATTTGAATCCGATGTTGTTAACAATTTCAAAGGTTTTAATTTTTTGCACGGATATGACATCAGCTAATCAACACTAAAAGTCTCGTAAAAGTCAGTCCAGCCGTTTAGGAGATAAGCCTGAACAAACAGACAGAGAGACAAAAAATGCATTTTCTTGTTATAAAAATTGATTGTACGAGTACACCTTAAAAAAAAAACATATTTTTTATTGCATTTCATCGTAACTATTCACATAGTCAGGATTTGTATCCGATTAATGGCAAACTATACTGTACCTTAACATAAGGGACGAAATATGAACGTGCCAATAAACCTTGCATGAACAAAAAGCGATATTCCTCTACGTAGTAGGTAAATAATGTTTTAACGATATGAAGAAAATACATACATTTAGATGGCTATCAAAACTCTCAGCCCATTTGTTGATATAATCCCACAAATGCCACACTTGTAGTAGTGGAAACAACATGGCTATCTGACCAGCAACCGTCTCCCCTTGAGGGTCCAAGGTGTCCGTAAAGATTTGAACCGGGAAAACGGATATAATGTCCAAGTAGAAACCAAAGGAAGACATTTTTACTTCTGCTATTTCTCTTACTGTTTCTTTTCTTACGTTCTGAAAAGAGATGGAATTATAAAGTGAAGAAAATATAACGAAAAGCTACAGTCACAGTACAGTCGAACAAGCTATTTGGTATACATGCAGAAATTATAATTACAGTATACTGGCAGTAATTGCAATTTTGTTTTATTAAGCGACTGATGTCAAACGCTGTATCGTTTGACATCTGGTCTCTAAATGTATCTAGGTAATCTTAAAAGTAACTGCAAGCTAGCTGACTGTAGTATACTTAACACCTTGTTATACGGTACCTTCGTAGTATATTATGATAGGTATTTAACGTTTTCCAACAGAGTACGGAGAATCGGAAAGCGGCTGCTTGATGCTTCATCATTATTAATAAAGATTTATGGAAAGTGTACAAATTGACACTACAAAACATATTTGTGATGCCCGCGGCTGCATGTAAATTATATACTAAAACCTTCCTCGAGCATGAAAATCGATGCAGTAGTTTTTGAGTTTATAGCGAACAGACAGACGAGGACTTAGTTTTATAAGGGTTATATTTAAATGCACATCTGTTTAATTTTTCAGCACACTAGGTAACTCCACTAATTAACTGAATGCATACCAAAAAAACCAATTGATTTCCTACAAAAAAGTCTAAAAAATCACACAAAACGAGATGACCTTTTTTATCGAATTCACACCAAAAATGTAGTTAGTACATCGGTTATAATATGATTTGTAAAACAAAAATACTAATTGCTTATCAAAAATACTAACTTGCACTCTAAATTTATTGTACAATCTTACTACGGAATTTCTAAAACTGATATCTAATACGACCGTCTCGCGACAGTGTCCTTTATGGGCGGCATGGGCACCGGGCCGTAGGCCGACGAAGGAGGCCGGCGGAGGCCCGGCACTTCGGGGACAGAAGATATTAGTGTTATTTAATATGCGAGCGAAGCGAGCGCGCGTCATGGAGTAAATCAGGTGTAGGTTTTCCTTAAAAAAGTTTTAAAATGTTTGTTAGACTAAAGAATTATTAGATATACTATTTTGATAATAGTTATTCGTTCAGTAAAAGAGTTCTGCAAATGCCATTAAAAAAGATACTGAATTTGGTTTCTTTAGTGTGCATAATTTGAGATAATTTGTGTGCAAGTCAGTATTTTTGGTGTAACTTTAAAATATTTTGTTCGAAAAAAGGGAATATACAGATAACGGTTTAAATACATGCCGTTTTATAATATGTAGTGAAGCCGATTTTGAAGACACAGACGGTCTGCGTTCAACAATTACGCCAGTACATCCATTACTCGTATAATCTGTCAAATTAATATATTATCCCAAATAAAATATAAAAAATAGTTTTGCAGTTTTGAGTAGCTTGATATCCTGAAACTGTTCGTTTGGCGAAATTATTTTATCTAGACTCTGTCGATGATTCCGTGCTCTGTGTGCTTCTAGAACCTGCAGAATCGAGTAATTAATGCTTCAAATACAGTATAATGGCTCTACAACTATTATCAATAACCATTAGTCGCGAATCTCCAAATTCTGAAGCAAAACTCACTAGACTCACTATTGAATACATAATGCCAAGGCATAATTATGTATTTAGTAAATTAACTGTTGTAACAGTAACAGTTGCTCCTCATTTTTTTTTTCTTTTCTTTCTTTTGCATCCGGTTAGGCTGGAAGCCGACCCCAACATAGTTAGGAAAAGGCTAGGCAGATGACAATAAATCGTGTAGATGTAGTGAAAACTCAAGGCGTGACGGCGCGATACTTTTCAATAATACTAGGGCGACTTTGGCGGTATTCGTCGAATCACTTCGAAGTGGGAAAGAGATACAGCTTTATGTCTACCTCCATCTCTTTCCTTCACTGAACTGTCCTAAGCATAACATAGCCACCCAGGAGCTAAACTAAGGTGCGGTTCTAACGCATTTAGCGCGTTTACATTAGAGTACACGTTTAATGATCTAGCCACGCTGCGGTTGCGGTCTCGTTTGCAGCCAGCCTAAACCTTCTCATTACACTCGAGTAAAACCATAGCAATACGTCAGCGTTTACACCAATTGTGAATCAAACCTCACAATGTCATTAATTGATTTGAATTAACCACCGAGCTAGGACCAAAGCTTCCTTTGTACCGTTCCATCCAATCAAGCAGGGCCTTTGTGAGCCACAATAATAACTACAATAGCGAGAGCGGCCTTTATTTGCCACAGTTTATAGGGTCCGTAAGTAAGCATTTACCTGGCAGTACCTAAAACTTGTTATTTGTTCTTATTGTTTTCTGTATTAGGGTCAGAGTGAATGGAATAGGATTCGTTATTTAGTTTTTCGGTGGTTGTGATATAGGTCTAGTTTCTTTATCATTGGGCGTAATAGAACTAACCATGAAGTAATACAAAAGAAAACCAAAATTGAAACAATCTATTAATGGACCAGACACCATTGATGTATTACCAGACACATATTTACTTTAGATTAATTTGTAAGTACAAATATTTGTTTTTCGAAACTTCTATTACATGAACAGGAGCATGACATGACTTTTCTCCAACGTATAGATAATGCGACGTGTTTTCTCTTTAATAATTTTGACCAATAAATAGAAAAAAATATATATTTCTTAGAATTTAGATTTTCAAACGTAACACGCACGTGTGCTTAAAGCCATTTAACGTGTTCGCAATGTTGCCTGCGGGCGTCCCCTATGTAGACGTAGGCGGAGGCTTAACCGCCAAGCAAACAACTTATGAACTATTACATATTTTTATATAACACAAACACAAACATGTTCCAAATATATATTTTTGTTTATGTCAGAAGGCAACTGATAGAGTTCCCTTTGAAGTTTCATAAAAGCGGTTTTTCGTGGGTTTTATATGTTATTGTTTTATTGTGAGGATTACATTGTTTTTCCTCTAATGAGAATCCTTTAATAAGGGTAAAAAAGTAATACCACTCGAGGATAATCGTGAGCTGATTTTACTTTAGTTAGTTTAATAGATGTTTTTCATTGCTACTGTTACTCAATAGATAACATGTACAATTGATAACATTGTCAACGTTGTCATTGTACATTATATAAATGATATTATTTAATTTAGTAAAAGATTCATTCATTCATTCATCATCATTCTCTTGCCGCATCTCACCATATATTATACTAGCATACGCCAGCGGCTTCGCCCACGTGAAAATGACGATTTTCCATACAAACTTTCATCCCCTATTTAACTCCCTTAGGGGTTGAATTTCGAAAAATCTTTCCTTATTCCTTGTCTACATTATAAAGGGAACCTTTGTGCAAAATTTCAGCTTTCTAGGTCCAAGGGTTTGGGCTGGGCGTTGATGAGTCAATCAGTCAGACAGTCAGGACTTCTCTTTTTATTTAAATAGATTCATTGACAAACAACACATTGTATAGTGTAAGCCGCTTGATATTGGCGCAAGAAGTATTGCCCAAAAGTCACTTAAAAATGCATCGAAAATGAGTTGCGTACTGCAAAGAACTTAGTTTTTGCGAGAAAGGAAATCAACTATAAGATTGAAATATGACAAGTCTGGAGAGCGTGAGCGAGCATCAAAAGAATGAGTTGTACAATAATATGATTTTACTTGATATCGATGTAGGTATTGGAATCTGTCCCTAAACGTTTTTTTATTTATAACACTTAAACCACTCACGCATCCGATTCTTACAGTACTTGGAAACTATTTTTGAAAATTCGCCACGACCGAGTCTAATTTAAAAATCAACATAGTAGTTTGCCAACCATCGAGGTACATCTCATCATCTGCCTAGCATTTTCCCAACTATGTTGGAGTCGTCTTCCAGTCTAACCGGATGCAGCAAATACCAGTATTTTACATGGAGGGACATCCAATATGTTTCACAACATACAATAAAAAAATACAAAGTTTGATTTTGACGTAGCTTGGTACGGGATTCCATATATCCTCGAAAATTGTCTTTTGAGTTATCGAGTCGAAAAGAAGAACAAGAATTACCCACTTAACTTACTTCAACATAAGTAGCAGTAGTGAGTTGCATATAGATGTTGAGGAGCAACCCGGTCACCATGATCGTAGACAGAACCCTCTCGGCGTCCGAGTGATAATTCTGTAGCGCGGCGTACGGGAGTACGAAGCTTATGTACAACACTATGATGAAGTGGGCTACTTCGAACATCCGTGTCTGAAATATAAGTTAGGTCAGGTTAGAACCATGAAAGGGGCCCACAACGGCCGACGCCCGTCGGGGCTGCGGTAGTTTGAAAGAGATACCACGGCCTCGGCACAAAAGGCTAAGAACGAACATGGGTGCAGGTTTTTAGTCAGTAGAACTCTGACACTCCCTACCGCTCTGCCCAGAGCGGGAGGAGTCATTTGATGATTTACCACCCCCCAAAAAAAAGGGTCAGGTTGAATTAATTAGAGGATGCAATGACTTCCTCGTTGGTCTAGCAACTGCTGAGCATGTAATCCAGGATTTGATTTTTCTGTAGCAGCCAGTCAGTCAACAACTTTTACATTTTATCGCAATTTACTCTCGGATTACAAAAATCGAACATCATAATTTGCCACACTTCGCGGTCCTGACCTTTTCCACGTATTTCCGGGAATCAAATAATACAATTAAAAATCATACATGAGCAAAAAAAACATCCCTGCATATCCGCATACTATCTCCAGAAACGTAGCTAATCTAAAGTAACAACATTATTAGAGAGTTTACTTACAAATTCGGTGTCGGGCAACAGTATCCAAGGGAAGTTTGATCTCAGACAAATGTGAGGTGCATCTATCGTGGTCACGTTGCTGGACATTTGATATAGCTCCAGGAACTCTGTCGTGAACTTTGGTTGGCGTTCGTTGTTCTCGTCTGGGAGAGTTTACTAACGTTATGCAAGGGGCTACGAAGTCCCGTCGGGGCTGTGGTTTGACGAAAGGTTAACGCGGCTCCGACACAAGGGCGAAGAAGGAACATGGGTTTGGTTTTTAGTCAGTAGAAGTCTGACACTCCCCTTCGCTCTGCCCAAGAGCGGGGGATTATTATGTTATTCGATGATTTTCCACCCACCAAAAAAAAAAAAAAAAAAGGGGCTACGAAGTGGCTACGGCGTAGAGGTGAGTGCTACGAGAAATTTGCTACTCCACTAGTGTAATGTAAAAGATTGGCCATTGGATACTTTTAATGGCCAATATGTAAAATTGAATATAAATGCACTTCAAATGTGTCTTTTACTAAGCTTAGACTTTTTTTTTAAACCCGGGACGTTATATATTTTCCACGACCTCGCATGATTGTCGAGACCGATGGAAGAGATCTGGGTTATAACAAGCTACTAAATTAAGGGTGGAAGGGACACCGATGCTGAACGTCCCCTTCACCACGTACAAATATAAATCACCGGGCTCCAGAACGATAAACTCAATATTACGTTGTTATATATATCGTTTAGACGTCGGCTCCCTTTCCACCTTGTATATAATTCTACTAAATCTTTTCAATCCATTAAACAATTTCAACGACTTTACAAAAAAAAGGAAATCTAGAAGTTCACCGACTCAATACCATACCAATTCAAAACTCCCCCAAACTTTACAGAAACCACGATCTTCATTCAAAAAAACATCAAAATATGAATTCTATTACCTCTATAATACATGTGAGAGTCATCCACAAAAGTGGGATCTTCTTCCTCGACCCCTACCAACTTATCTTTAAGGACTTTCATGGGCCGGTAACGGGTGCGGATTAGTCTCGAGTCTCCACTATCGTATCTCTCTATTGCTTCCTGGAGAAATGTTTATTTATTTAATTTGGGTCCTCAACAATGAATACACTGTTACATATAATACATAAAAACATTTCAAACTTAAATTTAAGTGTCCCATCACTTAAAGAAGAGCACTACATGCACCATAATATGCGCTTTAACAGCAAAACTTTAAAAGAAAAAAAATGTTTATGTGAATTTATTAATTGTGTTTGGTGCGTAAAACATAATCGCATGTCTTTTCCTATGGGGTAGCATAGGCGGACGCTGGAAAACGCTATGGTGTATTTTTTAGTATGATTATTTTGTTTTGTTAATATTATAACTATATAGTATATTGTAATGTAAAAAAGTATGCAAGATAGCATTACCCAATACTAATTGAGTTGTGGAAGTCAGATAGGCAATCGCTCCACGTAAAATTCTAGTATTCAGCAGCATCCGGTTTGACTTGAAGCCGATACTTACATAGTTGGGAAAAGGCTAGGCAGATATTAATGATTTATTCAGGAAAGAACCAATTTAATTTGCAAGTGAAACTTCGTAGACTTATTGGATGGATAATTATACATATTTGACATATTTTACCGATCCGCGATCTAAACATCAATAAACTATTTATTTTCGTTCCATCATGTCTAGATATTAACCACGTCTGCGGATTTTGACTTAGTAATATTTTACCCTATAATGTATAAGTAATCATTCAAATGATGCTATTAGTCTACTACTAACTAAACCTAAAAAGTTAATGAAAATAAAATGAGTTTACAGAAGCCTTAATTAAAATATATTACTCTAACTCTCAATGAATCAAGATATATTTTACTTTATAAAGGTATTTAAACTTAAATAACAGACTTTAATTAAAATATCAGCCATCATACTTAATTTAAATGAAAAAAAGTTTAGTATTAAATCGTAACATTCCTAAATCATAATGTTCAAATATGTTGAAGTTACAAAACTACTTTAATATGCTAGGGAAAGTCAGGTGACCGGTCTAAACAAACTGGTGTGCCTGAAACTAAAACCCCGAATCGTAAACAGTTCAAAATGTCACAGATTTCGAAATAAATTAGCTCTTTCGTAATTTTATGCTGAAAGCTTTTCTTTTAATTTAATTGAAATCGTAAGAAGGTATAGACCACAAAGACACGTTGTTTTTTATTATTTCTTATAAATCATTCTTTTTCCATACTAGCTGTTGCCTGTGACCTTCGTTCGCATGAAAATAATATAAAAAATATTACTTTTATTTTTTAACCGAATTTTGTTAACACAGACTTTGAATTATAACAAAGGCTTAAAACATCTGCTATCTGCCAGTAAGTCCCGTCAAAATCGGGCCAGCTTGAAGTTAGCTTGAAATCGAAGTTTGACGATCTTAAATTCGACCATAATACTTATATCGTTCCGGTTAAAAGTTGCGCCAGTTACAGAAAAGTTGAAAGGGAATCGAATGTCATGGTATGGACATGTGCCCGTCGGGGCCGCGGATTTTTGTACTAGATAACGTGGCCTCGGCGCAAGGGCAAAGAAGGAACATGGGTTCGGTTTTTAGTCAGTAGAAGTCTGACACTCCCCTTCGCTCTGCCCAAGAGCGGGGGGGGGGGGGTTATTTAATGATTTTCCACCCACCAAAAAAAAAAAAAATGGTATGGACATGTTATGAGGAGGGACGATGACTCACATGGTACTACAATGGTGATGCATATGCATGTTGATGGATGGACAGGGAGAGGAAGGCCAAAGAAAAGATGGATGGATTGTGTGAGGGATGATATGAAAGAGAAAGGAATAAATGCCACCGTAACGTTTAACAGGGAAGAATGGAGAAGGAAACCGTGTTGCGCCGACCCCAAATAGAATGGGTAAAGGCAGGAAGACGATGATGATGAATATATCTTTCCGGTACACACTATAATACTTAGTTTTTCATCACAAACTTATTCTACGCTTTACTCTTACCTGTCTTGTCCTTGAAGTTTGAAGTCGATGTTTTATTTTACTTCGTATCAAATCAAACATGCCAGGATGCTCTACAATAGCTCGCATGAAATCCGTCCGCCGTAAAACCTAGAGCATTTTTTTTGCAGGGGTTATTTTATGATTTCCCAACCACCAAAAAAAAAACAAAAAAGATGTTGACGGGTTGATCTATATTTACATAAAATATCGGATAAGCTGACTATGGCAGTACTGTAAGATACTTTTAGCCTGTGTCATCACACATAAGCTAGTGTGGATCATTGATTCTATCCATCTTGTCCCGCCATCTCCTGCGAGGTCTATCGCGCCGTCTTCTGCCTGTGTCAGGGCTCCATATCGTGATTATTCTGGCCCACAGCTCGTCGAGCATATGGCAGACATGACCAGGCTAATCCCAATTCAGCTTAGTGGCTTTTTGAGCAACGTCAGTAATTTATGTTTTAGAACGCATTTTGGTGTTGCATAGTAACATAATAAAAATATCGCACTGACAAACTAAAGGATAAATAAACTTGCACATGAAGTGTTCCGTACCATTGTAGTAGATATTGAGAGATTTTCTATAGGTTCGTATAGGTTTTCCTGTAATCTATAAGTGTTGAACTAATTTCTATATTTTTTTCAAAATTTTAGGCTCAGTAGTTTCGAAGATAAGGGGGGGGGGGAATGGTCGAACAGACAGACAGACAGACACACGAGTGATCCTATAAGGTTTTCGGTTCTGCCTTTTGAGGTACGGAACCCTAAAAAGAAATGAATAGATACATAGATACTGACCTGTACCTCTACGTAAGTAGCCGCCTTCACAGTAACTTTGGACGGAATCGAGTAGAAGAGGCTTAACTCGCCAAGTACCTGGAAACAAAATTACCGCTTGTCTCACCAACTTACTGCGAGAGCACCTTCATTAGTGACCGGACGATGTACTTAGAAAACAACTTTTAAAGAACTTCAGTAGAATTGAGACTTACAGCCTCTTCGCACAGTGTAACGTCTTTTTTATCGTTAAATTCAGCATCCTTAGAGGATTTATCTCTGTGTGTACATGACTGTTTTTACATTTAGATATTAAAACGCATTTAACAACTACTATTATGAACCTAAATAATTCAGCTATTAACGTAATAAAATGATGCTAATTATTGGCCATATTTATTAACTTTGCGTATTTGCGTAATGCTCATTTATGTTTGCAACAAGCGTAATAATTATTAGTAAAGTGCATACACATTACTGGCACCCGTAACTATTACATTAATTTAACATTGCCAAAATAATTTCGAAGTGCCTAGTCACTGCGCCAAAAAGAAACCCGTTTATCAATTCATCTCTCACAAAATAAAAAATCTTTTAAATACGAACAGTTCCATCTTTGAACGCAATCATAGGACTCTCATCATCTTCGTCGGATAACATTTCGATAACTCCTCGCTTGATGCAAATCATGCCGTTCTTCACCACGCCTTGGCTCCAAATATGCTGTCCAGCCAAAAAAAGCTCATGACGCATCAATAGAGAGATTTGACGCATAAATGATTCCCCTAAAACGGAGAAAAATAATATTATATTATAGTAATGCGAAAAAAAATCCTTGATTCATAAATTCTTAGTTATAGGTATGTAGTTACCTAAGTAGAATCAGTTTTGTTAATAATAAACGAGTAGGTATAATGATAGAATGTTGTCGAGAAGATCGAAATAGAACTTTTTTCAACAATGTGGATGATAAGCAAAAAAAAGATAGGCCGTAATGGTTCAGCAATATTCATCAATCAACCTCAACGAAACTACAAATGGCGTCCGTATAATATTAGTTCACTTAGAACTACTGAAAGCTTTGAGATTTCGCCCTGAAACTCAAGGATATTCCTTCAAAGATGTTTCACTTAAAACAGACAATAGCTGACTAACAAACTTTAATAAAATGTGCACGGAGCGTCTCTTAATTAACGAAAACTTCCTTTCAATACAGTATCATTATACAAAAAGCCCCAAAGTAAACGCCCACTACGTTTTTAGGAAGTTCGTGAGAATTTACAAAGGTATTGAATTCAGTGCAAACTTCGCAGCTCCTATTATAAAGTTAGATTATAGTATAGTATAAGTTACACTAACTAGTTTCTCTAAATAGTACGGAGTTATGGAAATTCACGACGTTAATGTCAAAGATTAGTTCCATCTGTAGTGGTAGAGGGAGTGTCTCTAACTGTTTCGATCTCAATACTCCTGATTTCATCTGCCACAGTTGTAACTTATAGTTCTTACATTGGTCTATCAACGAAGCCGATGCCTTACTGGACTTGAGATAGTTCATCATATAGTGGTACTGAAATTAAATTTATTCGATAACACATTAATCAATTTACCAACAATTATTCATAAGGATTAAAAACTGTGCAATCTGATTATGAATATTCATGCCAGGTTTTTGTTCAATAAATTATGAATTTATAACATTAATTTATTATTAATGTTTCCGATGATGTTTTTAAAGGGATGTTGTGCTTTTATGATGTGATTGTTTGAATTGCTGAATAGTTCGCACTGTTCGCAGAAAGTTTGAAATAATATAGAATTTAAATCAAAGGGACTTTCCACAGATTGCGTATCAATTCAACCCAGATCTATAAATAGACTTACCCTATTGACAAAGTTGGACCTTCTCGTGTTTTCGATGACCAGCTCCCAAGCCAGGGATCCGATGAAGCGGTAGCGAGATAACACAAAGCCGGAAAGCATCAGACTGGACGTCAACCACTTTTGTGACTCACGCTAGAATTTGAAGACATGCCATGTTTAGATATGTTTCGAGGCAGTGTGCAGTGGTGACCCAGGGTTGCGGCCCCCGACTTACGAACAGTACTAACTACTACTAATAGAGTAAGATCCGTATCTAAAGTCAAGTTAAAGTAATTACTTGAACTTAAGTAATTACTTATATTATACATACATTTTTATGCAATGGACAAGAGTACAAGCGAAGTTAGAACCGTCAATGAAATCAAACTTATGAATTCTAACGTTTGATAGTTCTAACATCAAGGAATTATTAAAGTACAGAGAAAAAATCGTATCTTAAACAATGACTTTTACTCAAGTAATCACTATGACTTGTGATACCGGTGTAAGAGTATAGATTAAGTCGTGGGTTCGAACACAGCCAGGTGCATCATTTTGTGCAATTTTTATCATCACCACTGCTCTCAAAACGGTGAAGGAGAACATCGTGAGGAAGCCGGCGGCATGTCTTAGAACCAAAAAATCGAAGACATGTGACATCTACCAAACCACACTGGCCACGCGTGGTGGATTATAGCGCATCCGTCTCCTAGAGAGAAGGCCTGAGTCCCTGCAGTGGGAACATTATAGGCCGATGATGATGAGATATGTTTCTACTTACGGATATGAGATCAAACGTTACCAAGCGTCCATAATTAATCATTAGATAGTAGAAAACAATAGACTATATACTCACAATAGGAAATGAATCTCCAAATATGACGTTGTAAAAACGACAAGTACAATAGTACCAACAAGTTCTGTAACTGTAAATAAAAAGTTAATTTAATACAACACTAGTCTATTTTAATCTCATGTAACTGGCTGGGGGAGAGTCTATGGACGCTAACCTGGCAATGCAAAGTATTCCTTAAATTAAGCCAAGTAACAAAAGGTTGCTGTCTACCCCATGGCATAAGGCGTACCCGTCGGGGCCGCGGATTTTAGTACGAGATGACGTGGCCTCGGCACAAGGGCAAAGAAGAAACATGGGTTCGGTTTTTTAGTCATTAGAAGTCTGACACTCCCCTTCGCTCTGCCCAAGAGCGGGGGGATTTTCCACCCACCAAAAAAAAATCTTAAAACTAACTAACTGATGCCCGCAGCTTTGCCCGCGTGGATTTCAAAAACTTGATAAATTAAATACTGAAACCTTCCTCGAAAACCACTCTATCCATTGGTGAAAACAGCATGAAAGTCGTTGTAGTAGTTTTTGAGTTTATCGCGAACAGACAGACAGGCAGCCGCGGTGGAAGACTTTGTTTTATAATATTACTAGCTGATGCCCGCGGCTTCACCCGCGAGGATGTCGTTCAAATTATATACTTAAACCTTCCTCTTGAATCACTCTATCTATTAAAAAAAAACCGCATCAAAATCCGTTGCGTAGTTTTAAAGATTTAAGCATACAGACAAACAGACAAAAATAGCGACTTTGTTTTATACTATGTAAGGATGATGTCAAAGCGAATGCTTGGATGGACGTGTGTTTGTTGCTCAACGGCTAAACGGATTTCGCAGAGATAGATTATAGTCTGGAATAGCTACATATGCTAAACCTTCATCCCGGAAGTACGTTCCCGAAAGCAATTCCCGAACTAAGTGCAATATAACCGTGTTAAACATGAAAATAAACGAAAAATTCGGAGACACCTACATTATTGAGTGCTAGTCAAAGTTACGAGTATGACTGCGCCAACTTTAAACCATATGTGCCGCAGGTTATAAAATTTTCGGACAAAATGCACTATGTAGAATTTATGTTCAGTTTTTCCTCTATTCATCTGCATAGCCTTTTCCCAACTTATTTGGAGTCGGCTTCTAGTACGACCAGATGCAGCTAAATACCAGTGTTTTACTTCTTCTTCTGGGTAAGCTCGTTCCATCGTCGACTTCATCTCGGCCCTTTTTTTTTTTTTGGTGGGTGGAAAATCATCGAATAACCCCCCCCGCTCTTGGGCAGAGCGAAGGGGAGTGTCAGACTTCTACTGACTAAAAACCAAACCCATGTTCCTTCTTCGCCCTTGTGTCGGAGCCGCGTTAACCTTTCGACAAACCACAGCCCCGACGGGTTCATCTCTGCCCTTAGGGCAAGATTGAGGTCAAGAGTAAGCCCATTTAACATAAAAAAAACATGGAGCGACTGCCTATCTGACCTTCACAACCCAGTTATTACTGTACAGTAATATTATAGCCCTTGGTAAGACTGGTGCTCAAAATTCCGGGCTACTGACTACCTTTAATGACTGTCAAAGACCTAAAAATAACAATCGGTGCGTGACACGAAGTTTTCAGACACGGAGGAAACTCGGTAGATATGTAATGAGTGGGCACACATCCGCGGACCAACCTAGAAAAACCCCGCTTAACCTAAAGATCGCTCCGAGCGGCTGTTATTGTTTAACCACGAGCTTTCCACTTTTTCCTCTATTCCCGCTCATAAAACATAATATAAACTACATCTTAGGATTATCCTATAGAAGATCCTTTTTTTTTTTTTTTTTTTTTGGTGGGTGGAAAATCATCGAATGACCCCCCCCGCTCTTGGGCAGAGCGGAGGGGAGTGTCAGACTTCTACTGACTAAAAACCGAACCCATGTTCCTTCTTTGCCCTTGCGCCGAGGCCACGTAATCTAGTACATAATACCGCGGCCCCGACGGGCGTCGGCCCTTGCGGGCCCCTCCTTGCTGACATCTCTTTGAGGCGCGCGTGGAACACGAACGCGCCGCCGACACGGTCTGTTGCCGTCATGACGACGGCCGGACGGCGAGCTAGCCCATTACTCACCGTCCACAGGCCCGCGTCTACGGTGGCCGGAAGCCATCACGTGGCCCCCGACGCCCGGAGCGCCTTCCGCGGCGGCTGGGACGTTGAGAGGATCGCTCCCTCTCTCGTTCCGCCTCCTCCTTCGCTAGCATCACTGCTTCGCAGAAGGAGGCGACGGCGTCCCATTCCTCCTCGCCCCGGACCATGGCTTGCACCAGGGCCGGACGCGAGAGGTCGCCGCCGCCGATCGCCGCTACGAGAACACGGCGGGGCTCCGCCCAAGCAGGGCACACCTCCACAGTGTGCTCCACCGTGTCCTCCGGTCGATCCTCGCAGTGGAAGCATCCGGGCGTTTCCTCCCGCCTAATTCGGTGCAGGTACCTCCCGAAACATCCGTGTCCGGTGAGGACCTGCGTCAGACGGAAGGTGAGGGCGCCGTGGCTCCTCTCTAGCCACTCCTCAAAGAGGGGACTTACCGCCACTATCGTGGCGTGCCCTGCACGGGGTTGCGACAGTCGCTGTCTCCATACCGCCATGAGATCGCACCGGAGGTCTGTCCGCCGCGCAGCAATGTGCCGCGGCAGCAGAGTGGCCCCCCGGTGTAGCGCCTCCGCGCGCCACTCGTGTAGGCGCGCGAGGACTATCGCCTCCAGATCCCACGGCGGCAATCCGGCAAGGAGATTCGCCGCCTCGCGGGAGATCGTGCGGTACCCGCGGACTAGCCTTACGGCCATGACCTTTTGGGGCGCGTTCAGGTAGTGGACGGCCCGCTTCCTCACGGCACGTGCCCACACCGGGGCCCCGTAAAGGGCCATGGACCGCACGATTCCCGCATACAGCCTACGGCAGGAGGCGTTTGGCCCCCCCAGATTGGGCAAGAGCCACCTAAAGGCAGCCGCAGCCCGCTCCAGTCTGGGAGCCAAACGTCGGAAGTGCTCCACGAAGTTCCACCGGCTGTCAAGGACGAGTCCGAGGTACTTTATAGTACACTCGACGCCGATGGGAACCCCTCCCACCGTTAGCTGGGATCCCGACGGTGATACATTCCCACGCCCATGAAAGCACATGGCCTCGGACTTGTGAAGTGCCACCTCGAGACCCAGCTGCCGGATCCTCTCAACGACTATCGCAACCCCGCGTGTCATATTCGCGGCCGCCGCCTCGTGCGATTCCCCCCGTGCCAGCACCAGCGTATCGTCCGCGTAGCAGACGACGCTGACGCCGTCAGGGAGGTCGGCACGCAGCACCCAGTCGTAACCGATGTTCCACAGGGGCGGCCCCAGAACCGAACCCTGTGGAACACCGCACGACATCTCTCGCCGGTTCCATTCTCCGTTTTGACCAGGGTAGATTACCGTCCTGTCGGACAGGTAGTCCCCGACTACACGACGAAGGTAGGCCGGCACCCGGTGATACCGGAGTGCCTCCCTGATGCAGCTCCAGGGCATGGTGTTGAAGGCGTTGGCGATGTCGAGAGACACCGCCAAGACCACACCGCCCCGGGAGACCGCATCCCCCGTCGTGAGGGCTCTCACGCGCATGATGGCGTCCACCGTCGAGCGCCTCTTGCGGAAGCCGAACTGCTGATCCGCAAGATCCGGACCCATTCCCTCAAGGTGCTCGGCGAGGCGGTTTGCAATTACTCTTTCAAAGAGCTTGCCCACCTCGTCGAGCAGCACAATGGGCCGGTATGCAGACGGCGAGTCCGCAGGGCGCCCCGGCTTCTGGATGAGGACCAGCTTCCCCGTCTTCCAACGAAGCGGGAACTGGCCTCTTTCCATGCACGCGCTAAAGAGCCTCTCCAGTCGGGGCCCAAGAGCCTCTGGGTCTAAGGCCAGGGCCCAGGCTTTGCCAGGCAAGCCATCGGGCCCCGGGGCGGTATTTTTGGCTTTAAGCCTCCGTACCGCCACTCTCAGGTCTACCCCAGTCACCTCCGGAATGTCGTCATCATCCTATAGAAGATCCTTACATAATTATCCTAGTACAAGTATCTAACATTAATAGACCCTACATTTTTAGTTTTAGATTTTTATTTTTTTTACCTTCTGTGTTTTTGAATAAAGAATTATTATTATTGTCTTCGTTTTAATTATTTTGAAGTTAAAATCGTGGAAAGGATTAGCAGAGGTGCATTAAAGATGATTTGTAAAAGCATCCCTAGCCTTCCCATCCATAAGTATCTCGTAACCACATCAAAGAAAAATCGACGGCAAGAGCTTTCTTTGAAGTAAGTTGCCAAACTTCAGATACAAGTCAAGTGCTTTAAGAATATTTTGGTACTTGAATAACATGACAGGGCCGCGCTGTGACCATTTTTAACTGACTACAAAGTAGGAGGAGGTTCTTAATTCGTTGGTTTCTTTTTATGTTTTTTACATAACTCCGTCATTTATGAATCGATTTGTTTTTTTTATGTAAAAGGATATACTCTCTGAGTGGTTAACATTGTATTCATGACAAGAATTAGTGTGGCATAGGTACTACTACTTAACATAATAGAATAAAACACACTTTACCAAAAAAAACGCTAAATAAATCTAAAATAACAACGGTGACAAAAAATTTAATGAAAGAAATAAAAGTCACCGACTTCAGAAAGCAATAGTACATTACTGCAGAATCCAGTAAGTAAGCCTTCCTGGCCAAGTATGAGTTAACCGGACCGAACCGCAGGTGAGGTCTGGTTATATACGAGGCCAGGATGGCTTTCTTACTGGTTGAGGTTTGTATAATGCTTTTCTCAAAAATTAAAAAAAGATTTAACAACAAATTCATTTAATTAATATTGAAGGTTACATTCATAATTATGTGAAAAACACAATAGCACTTTTTGGCCGACCCGGGAATCGAACCCAGGACCTCACGCTCTGCAGTCGAGCTTGCGACCACTAGACCAACGAGGCAGTTTAGGAAACAACTTTAGAAAAAACTTTTTAATAAACTGAAATTACTAAATACAATCATAAAATCCCACACTATAAATGTCATACCAAAAAGAGAGATAGATATGTATTTGGAACCTCCCTTCTATAACCATGTTATAATGGCTAAACTCTAATCTGTGTCTGGTACTATGTTTTTTTTCTAAGCAGATCTAAAGAGGATGACCTAGTGTCCAGTAAGTAAATTACATACTTACTTACTGGACAGTAGGAGATTCCAAATTTAAAATCTCGCTTCTTACTGGACAGTTGTGAATAAGTCTCCGGTAAAGTTCACTTTCTGGATACTTTTTAGAGATGTTATGGCAACATTACATACCATTTTTGAGAAAAAGTTATTTTAGGCGTTTTATGCCCGGTTTCTGAGGCACTTTATCTGTGGTTTATCTGTGGTTTATCTATTCAAATGTACGCATATGAATAGATAAACCACAGATAAAGTGCCTCAGAAACCGGGCATTAGTGATTTTTGCAATTGTTTTTTTTTTTATACAAGGTTATACGCGATTTTCCATCGCACCAAAATACTCTTATCACAATTAGCGCTGTTTGTCAACAGCCCGACCCCATGGGGAAAAGGCATAAGTTTGTCTGTGTATGTAACTTTTTACCCTACTAGTACTTTTTTGACATGTATGTATGTTTGTATGAATGAATGTCCGTTTCTTTGTTCCCTCATAACTCCTAAACGGATTTGAATCAAATATACGTCGTTAGATTGGTCTTGATAATGACGATAATTCGATTCATTTACAGAAAGTAGTCTTAAAAAAGCCCGACCGAAAAAAACTGAAAAGCAAAAAACAAGCACATTTTAAATTAAACAAAACTTGGAAGCAGGCGGGTTACATTATATTTTCGTAATTTTAGATTTAAATAGACTGCTTCCAAGTTTTGTTTCTGAAGTATTGGTTCTGATTCTTCCAGCGCCAAAAGATTAATTAACATAGTTATAGCTACTTTAAAATAGATTTACCTATTGAATTTCAATCTCCTGTCGTTCACATGTGGAGGATAACCCATATTGTGCCACGGATGTTCCAATTCTGGCGCCCGATTCAAGGAGAACCATATACAAGTGCTTGCGTGAAGGACCAATATTGCGGTTATCGTTTGTTCGGTAAAGAAAAGTAACTGACGGGACTTTCGTATCTAAAAATGTAGTAACATAAAATGAGGACAGGTATTTACTGGTTGGGGCTGCGGGATGTTCACAGGATACCGCGACCTCGACATAAAGGGCTAAGAAGGAACATGGGTGGTTTTTAGTCAGTAGAAATCTGACACTCCCTTTCGCTCAGCCCACGAGCGTGAGGAGTTATTTGATGATTTACCAACCCCGAAAAAAAAAAGGTATTTACTGATAGTGAATAATTAGTAATCTCATTATTACGAGATGGCGTGACGAGCTGGAGTCTTATCAAAATGATTGGGCCCAAACAGCCATATAGAAAGAGATAAAGGCGGGCCTTTGCCCTGCAGTGGAACACATCTGCATCCGTCGGTAGTTGACTGACTAAAAAAATATGATTCTGTTTAGTCCGTCAGTTAGATTATCGAAAAATATTGGATACGTGTTTTTTGTTTTATCAAATCAATAAAAATAGCTTTTTTTTATTAAAATGGGCTTGCTCTTGACTTCAATCTTGCCCAAGCTTGTCAAAGATCATGGAGAGGGGGCTTTTGACGTCATATAGTCTGATAAAAATGGACCAAACTGTGACGTTGCACTCCTTTTCGAAGCACTGTATCGTCTTCATTTTTTGTTTACGTGTAAAAAGAAAAAAAAACGTGTTCATTATTTTTTGGAAATCAATCTGACGGACTATTTAGATTTTTTTGTCAACTACCCTATTAAATTCGTTTTAATAAACAGTTCATGACAAACTAAAGTGCGACTTTATGCAATAATCACCTCACTATACAAACCGATTCAAGTTGCGACACCGATTTTACTATTCACTGCTGAACATGAGGCTGAGGTTGTTCGAATCCCGCGTCGAGCAAAGTGTTATCGGGATTTTCCCACCAGGAATTTCTCAGTAGCAGCCACGGAGTCTAGATCTGAGCCCGGTTGATGGCAATAGGTTCGCCTCCTATTACATAATAGAACTTAAACATAACTGGCGAAAGTGGGTGTACTAATAGGTATACCTTCGGGGATAACAGACGTGATCTTATGTTAAATAATTTATTATTAATATTAAAAACTTACATGTTCATTAATATTCTGGAAGTAAAGGAACAATCTGTATATCCGTCCGGCTTCCAGCCACCTACCGGCTAATACAAAATTCTCGTAGCCAGCTCTCCTTCCAACTGCAATTTGACACTAAAATCATTTTTTTTAATAATTATCAGGCCAGGATTATTGACTAATTTAGCACTAGCGCAGACATGCAGCATGTTGAGTACGTATATTAAATCACTTCATCAATCTCTGTTAGGAAGAAAAGAGTTTCGTGTCCTAGCTTTTCAACCTCTTTAATAATTTATTCTTTTGATATTGACTGTATTCCTTTTGACATGTTTTTCCTTTTATATTTTCTCTGGTTTTTTTGCTTTTCCCGATGTGTGTCAACAATAAAACTTTGAACTTATCATAGAGTTATTTTATTACTAGCGTGATAAAATATTAACAATCTCCCAGTTCAATTAAGGTCTTCTTCTTCCATGCTTCTCTATTACTTACTCATCATCTCATCAGACACTTATCGTGCCATACATACCAACCTTCACACCATTGAGGTATAAAGTACTAAGTAGTTCACACACACTTATTATTTTTAAAATGATTGAAAGAAACTTACAAATCAGTCCCAAAGGAATAAGCGTAATAACATCGTAAGCCTGAAAAAGCAGGTTCATCCGATAAACCCGAACATGAAATCGAACCGGAGACCAAAACGTGTGAATTAGATTAACAATGACATCGATAGAAAACCATACTTCTGGTATAATCATTGATACCTCTAGAAATAGTCTGTCTTTGTCCATATAGTATGCAAGAAGGAGATAGAGTACAAACTCGTACACTACTGAGAAAAGAATGAAGGCCTGAAACAAGAAGTCACTGTTATTCTAGGATCATTCCCACTAGTTCTACTACACAGTTCTACGATAGAACTAGTGGGAATTTGAACTATGTCACACAGTGGAGTTTTTAACTAAGGAATATTTTAAAAGGCTTGATGGCGCAAAATCTCAATTATTGTACAGAGTCCATATTGATCTTCTTTTCTTCGGGGCTTCGCCTATGCGGAGCAGGCTTCCACGGTGTGCTCCAGCCGATCCTAGCAGTGGAAGTATCCGTGCATTTCTTCCCGCCTGATTCGGTGCAGGTACCTCCCGAAACAAACGTGTCCAGTGAGGACCTGCGTCATGTAGAAAGTGAGGGTCCCGTGGTGCCTCTACAGCCACTCCTCATAGAGGCTACTTATCACCACTATCGTAACGTGCCCCATTCATTTTGATCCCCTCACGATTATATTAGGGCCACGGCGGCTCCCAATAAAAAAATACTCTCTTAGTCCGAGACGAGGGAAATCGACCTCGACCAGGGAGCGATCAGGCGCAGGACCAACGGCTCATCGTGCTTTCCAAGGCACGGGGGTGTATCACACCACCATCTTCCAAACTGGCAGTTGCTGAGCAATTTTTGATGGAAGAATCCATTAACATTGTTTGACCAGAACTTGAATCATACCCACCAGGCACTCGGCAGTGGCGCTTTCGACCAGCAGACCAATCCATAATAACACACAATATTGTACTGTTGGCTCAAAGTCACGCCATCAGCCAGTAGCCGTGCGGCCAACGTGCGGTCGTCGTGCGGCAACCGACAGAAGTTCATAAAACGAGGCGAGCGGCGCGCGGCGTTGCAACGGTCACTTTTTGCTTGGACGGCACTCGGAAAGGACTTGCTACCCGACCATTATCGTGTGCTTCGCTATTTTTTTGGTTTATGTTTTTGCTCGTGTACTGATTATTCCATTTTGCTAGTGCTATTTCTATTTGATTATTGTTTAAAATGTTTGTCGTGATATTTTTGTAAAAGTGTAATCTAAACGATATTATACATTGTTTATTTTGTTCACGTATTTCACTTCTGATTCCTAACAGTACTTATTTCACCAACTTACCTGAAAACGCTGGTTCCAAGCGATCATCAGAACGAAGGTTGTAATTTTATTCATTCGCCCCTCCCATAGGAAATTTAAGAAGTTTCTGCTCTTCTTGGCTGTCTTCTGTGTGTCCGCATGTGTGTTAATTGATCTGAAAAAATACCCTTAAACGCTGTCATACACATTAAACAAGGTAACTGCGGGAAAATATCAAAAATTCCTAGGCCCACTAACTTTGTACTGTGACTCTTAAAACCGTTTCATATTCTTAATAATAAACGAAGGCCACTAATAATAATAATACTTATTTAGAAAATTTAGATAATATAAGCGTTCTACAAAATTGGTGCCAGGAAATTGAGATTTAGTTAATGGACAAAAAAAAATACAAACACACTGAAAAAGTGAAAATTAAACATGAAGAAGAAATGATCCGAAACAATAAGCGAAAATAATCGTAAACCAACGTTAAGGTTCGGTTTTTTATTTCATTTAGAAATACAATCAAGACAAAACATTCTGTCAATTAGACCAGACCAATTCGGGACATATAATTGGCCTTCTTTCATTAACTGTCAAGTATCTGTATGCTGTTACTTTTCTTAAGAAAAGTATAAAATGCTCGGGATTAAGAAAATACCAGTTTCTAATAGTAATAGTTGTAATATTACTTACACGTTAGCAATAGTGCCCACGGAGGGCTCACTAACGCTCCTGTGCATCCGTCCGTCCATCAAGACGATTCTTATTACCAATTTAGTGTTTTACAATTATTTAAATATTCAACTTCCCCGTTGTATCCACACAAATCAAACTTAGCCAACCTGTTTTCATTCATTCTGATATTCAAAAAATATTTCTTCTTTACATGGCCTATAAAAAGAGCTTTTCAAGTAAGGAAAAATATACTGGTTTATAGGTTTAATATCAAAAGAGCAGGCCCCTTCTATTAGGAACATAAATAATTAGAAAGAAACCCATTACATTTTTACGTCCCATCTTGGCATTTCAGCGAGAGGCCAAATGAAATGCCATATTTTGGCGGATATTGAAATTTTACTGCGAGCTGCTTCGTTCTCAGCGATGGTCGTAAAGTAAGAGGCTGTGGCCCGGCGGGAAAACGCCGTGATAAACTGACACTCCCAAGTGCCCAAGTCTTCAGCGATGGATTTGCAATAAAACCTCGTATTGTGGGAGTTTCGCAATCGACGTGCGGAAATGGCACCGGAAAATATACCCTCTTCTGTGTGAACGGGATTGATGACGAATCGTGCCAAAAATAGAATAAAAACGTTACCGCTCACGAAAAAATCCACCAACCGTAGCGCAACAAAAACGCTAACCCAGTGAAATGGCCAGGCTGAGCGTCGTAGGCGCTCATATAAAATGTAAATATTCGTCCAAGCTGTAGCTACGAAAGAATAATTCATATTCACGAGGTGCGCGGGGGACGGGGGTGGCCATCCATTTTGCATGGTTATTTTGGTGAAATCCCCGCGTATTCTGCCCTCATGTAATTAAGAGATTAAAAGATCAGTGAGCGGCGCTGAGCGAACTCGGCGAGATTTTTATGAAAACATTTTTCATCGCAATATGCAATAACCCACACTACGTTCCGTTTTAAGGCAACGCTGTATACACTCATGACTTAGCCGTTTTCATGATGTAGTCATAATAAAACTTACGGTAATGGCATGCTTAGCTACAGGTTACGTGTAATGAAAAAGTACGTAGAATAATAACTTAGGTAAGTACATAATGTTTAGGTAAGAGTTCGTGAATATGAAAATGTTTTAATGAAAGTAAAAGGTTTTTTATAGCATACTTATTTGAATTACGGTTTTAGCTATTTTCATTTTGTTTTTTTCAAGCACTCGGTATTTAAAACAAGGACATTTTACACATATTGTACGTTCAAACCTCGCTAACTCGCTTTACAAAGTAAAATGGTTTAGTGCTCGTACTGAAAGCTCCAACAACCAAACTATGTACCAACTACATGTGTGCAAAGAAACATACCTTAGTGAACGGATCACAAAGAAAAAGTTTATTAACGTGAACAACACCAATTTCACAATGTAAAAGCTAAAAGGTAAGTTGAAAGGCAACCCATAGCCTGGAGTACGAAATGCTACGTACACACGGTCATAAAGTTATACGAGCATACACCTGGCGGCCATCAAAATTAAAATATACCCGCGCGAAATATTGAACGCACTAAAATACTTTATATCGAAACAAAATATTGGATTTTTTGTTTGTAGCGTATTCGTGTTGAGTTGATTTGTGCAGATTTTTGATAGCGAACAGTTTTAAGTTTAAAATATTAAAAATATCGTTTTTTGACACGGCTTTTCAGTGGAACTTCTAGTACCTACTAAATGTTCACTAATTTGAATAATTAAGGGATGCAGTGTGTGTCATTAACCCAATTGATTAGCCCAACTTTCGCTTCGATTTTCATACTTGGAAGTTGTTTGCACAATATTGAACTTACTTAATTAACTTCTTAGGTTTCATTATTCAAAGTTTGGGAACCTTCTAATTGCGGAGATGTGGGAGATTAAAGTTCCCACTTTGGCGTCTTTTTAAGTACGAGTTTTTAACGTTAAAGTTTTACTTACATAAATAAAATAGACCCATGAATCTTGTTCACCCAGAAACACAATCTTTTGAGTGCGTTACATGGAGTCCTACCGTAAACCGTGATTTTTACACTAGAAAAAGTCGTTTCCCAGCTATAATTTTTACGGACAGTTACTTAGTGTGATGTCCCTACATAATGCTTGAGTGAGAACTTTTTTAAGAATCCGTCTTGTATGTTACATTTTTTTTTTATTATGAATGGGCTTGCTCTTGACCTCAATCTTGCCCTAAGGGCAGAGATGATGTCGACGATAGAACGAGCTTACCCAGTAGAAGACTGTTTACTCGCGACTTACCTTACAGATTAGGGTTATATGAACTCGGAAAAACCGACGCAGGCAGGGAATTCCACTCCTTGGCTGTGCGCATAATAAAGGACCCAGCAAAGCGCTTCGTTCGAATGTGTGAAATGTCGACTTAGGTATCGGCGAAACCCTGCAGTACGTCTAGTCTCCCGATGGAAGAAGGGAGATGGTGGGATCACCTCGTGGAGCTCTTGCGCACACTCTCCGAAGTACAGTCTGTAGAAGACCGACAGACATGCGAGTTCATGATTCATTCACGATTTCCCGCGCCCGTGTGTCTCACATAACTAGCTAGTTCGAACAAAAAGGCGCAAACGTCGGCATTGCCCTCAGTCGTGGCGGAAAAATGTTTCTGAGCAAAGTGCAGTTGCAGTATGAAAGGTAGCAGTAACTTTGAGCATTGCTCCGGCAGCAGCACTTCTAATTAGCAATGTTCGAGCTGCCTTTAACTGCACACCTTTGAGCTGCCTTCATACTTTGTCACAGTGACTATAATGTATTTAATGTCGTTTTAATTAAGACATTAGTACATTATTTGAATATACTAAGTCGTTTGTTTCAAAGAGTAATGTTTTTTACAAGCCATAACAAACCATAATTTATTTATTAACGTAATTATAATTTCCACCTGTTCGCAAAATACACGTTTTAGGCTTGGAGTTGTTTGTAGGGGCCACCTAGGGCCGACCGGGCTGCGGGTTGTTCGAAAGAGATACCGCGGCCTCGGCACAAAGGGCTAAGAAGGAACACGGGTGGTTTTTAGTCAGTAGAAGTCTGACACTCCCTACCGCTTTGCCCAGAGCGCGAGGAGTCATTTGATGATTTCCCAGCCTCCCTTTAAACTATACTAACAAACAACATAATAATAATATTGTGAATACCTTATTACCTGAATTGTAAACTTTGTAATAACTTTATTTAATCAATCGAAACAAAACAGTTGTGTCATACATCATTTATAATCAATGAGCGACAAACTAAGCATCGCTTATTTCTTATGGCTTGGAAGTGCGAGTTTTATCATTTTTGCAAGATTAATCTGACAAAATTACCACCCACGATTTTTAATTAGAATCTATGCAAATATAGTTTTCAGTATCTATAATATTATAGCTGTGTTTATCAAAAGTATAGGTAAATAATTATGTTCATGTAATAAATATGAACCAAAATTTTTAATTAGTCTGTGTAAAAATATTTTTCAGTGCTAAACAGTATGTTTATGAGTATCAAAAGTATACATAATTATGCTTATGTAATAAATAATATGAATCAAATAAAAGCCCACAATCCAAACCTTGATATCGCGTTGTCAGTATAAAAGAATAAACCGAAATACATACTTTTTGTGTCCATTTTTTTTACATTTCAGTAGAACTTGTTTGTTTGTTGTATGTTCGTGGAAAAAACATAAAGTCCATTGAGTATGTATCATACATAACTGTTTTGAAAAACAGCAATAAAAAAGTTTTATTGCCCAACGGTTAATTTAGCTGAGTGTCCTCAATCAGCAAACATAGTAAAATAATGTCGAAATATACAATTTGCAAGACCTAGTTATACAAAAAACCGGCCAAGAGCGTGTCGGGCCACGCTCAGTGTAGGGTTCCGTAGTAATAATTCTTTTTTTGTTTGAAATACGGGCCAATGAAACTTGACCTCTGGATTGTATAGGCGCTCATACGATTCAGGGACCAAATTATATTGGTTAACTGCAGTTTCCATCTGTTGTTTCCATCCAAGTTCAAAATAATTTTCCTAGAAAGTCCTTATAAAGTTCTACTTTTCAGATTTTTTTCGTATTTTCTAAACTTATGGTTCAAAAGTTAGAGGGGGGGGGACGCTTTGTTTTTTACTTTTGGAGCGATTATTTCCGAAATTATTGACATTATCAAAAAATGATTTTAGTAAACCCCTATTCATTTTTAAATACCTTTCCAACAATATATCACACGTTAGGGTTAAAATTAAAAAAAAAATCACTTCCCACTTTACATATAGGGGGGCTACCCTAATAAAACATTTTTTCCAATTTTTATTTTAGCACTTTGTCGGCGTGATTGATACACATATTGGTACCAAATTTCAGCTTTCTAGTGCTAACGGTCACAGAGATTAAGCGAGGACGGACAGACGGACAGACAGACAGACAGACAGACATGGCGAAACTATAAGGGTTCCTAGTTCAATTCAATTCAATTCAATTCAATCAGTTTATTGCATACATGTTGTACATGAGATAGAATTTTTGTAAAAGTATCAAACATGCACCCTGTAAGGGCACTGCAAAACATACAAATAAAAATAAAATCAAATTAATAACATTTCAAATCATACTAAAAATTTACAAAATTATTATTAAGTACATATTATTATAAAATTAAGAAAGTATTATTGTCAAATCAAATCAAATTATGTCAAAGAAAAAATAAAGAAATATAAATGTCAAAATACCTAAAGTTACAAGTTAAAATGTCAGTCGTACACAGTAACACAGCCAAAAATTAAAACTAAATTATACATGAAAACCAAAATAATTATTTTAAACTCACAAAACAATAACATACAATATTATTTATTATATTTAATCAAAATCTATCATTGAGGTATTCATTAACATTATAATAGCTTTTGTTTAACAAGAAAATTTTTAGTTTATTAATAAAGATGTTATATTTATTTAGACTTCTTATTTCCTCAGGTAACTTAGTTGACTACGGAACCCTAAAAAGGGTAGGTTTTGCTAAAGTTCTGGTTTTAGAAACAAAAGCTAAATTAAATATTGTAATTTAAGATTTGATTTTTTATTTGTTTTTTAGATTTCGTGGTTTATTGGTGCTTGGTGGAGTGTGGTTGAGATGCCGTCGAGACTGCGGGTTGTTCGAAAGAGATACCGTGGCCTCGGCACAAGGGCTAAGAAGGAACATGGGTGATTTTTAGTCTGCAGAAGTTCATTAAAATTTGATGTTTCACCACTACCAAAAAAAAAAGATGTTGACAACGTCACCCAATTGCAATAAGTGGACGCTTTCTCGTCTTCGCTGACTAGGTTGAGGTGATGTACATTTAATCAGAAGAATAAACATGATGGATAATTAAATTAAATTAATTAATCTGCTGATAAAAAAATGCTGCTGATGAAAATCAGCCCATTTAAGCGACAGAATTGTCTGTATCGTAAGTACAAAGATAGGTACAGTCAGCATCAGAAGTAGCTGAACATTTTGGAATTTTAATTCTTTTATGTAAGTACAGGACTCTAGCTATTATTTTTAATATTTCAGAAGATAATTCGTTAAAATAGTCCCTACACTCCAATAACATTTAGGGCCGGTTTCACCGGTTACGGATAAAGTGTCAGATAGTTATCTGACAGTTATCTGACAGATAATGCTATCAAAAGTTGTAGTTTATCTGGCAGATAAGTTCCTGGTAGGCTATCAGGGACTTTATCAGCAAGTGGTGAAACCGGCCCTTAGTAACGAGTAATATCTAACAAGTTTTTAATAAAAAAACAGCTCCGGAACTTTGAGTAATGTTAATATACTTCTGAAGCTGACTGTACTAGAATTTAATACTTACTTATTTAAAGCAAAGCAAAATATGTTGTCATTAAACGCCTACCTAAATGGTTTCATTTTATTATACCTAACCGTACCGAGAATCCGGCTTAATTTTGTATCTACTTTCAAATCAAATTAATTGGCAACACAGATCTCCCACAACTTCAATGGAGTCATCATTAGGTACCGACAGAAGTACAGTCAAGAGCAACGTTAAGTCGCTACTCCAAAACAAAGCTGAGAACATACCTGACCCGCGGACAAAGACCCCCAAAAGCTTTAAAAGTACGTAAAATTGAAGTGAACTTAGTTAGGCAGTCATCAACGGGGTTCGGGCACGTCCGCCGTCTGCGAGAGAACCCGAGGGGAAAAATCCCGAGAGTGGTGATTGAGTTAGCGCCACGACTCGAGGAAATGGCCGTCCCCTGTCGCTTGTGTAACGCAATACCGCGGTTGCCGACCAGCCATTTGCGCCGGATTCTGTTACACAGCAGAGCTATGTCTGGAAGTGATATTGTCTTGTGTTATGGTATTATGGAGGACGTTTTTTTGGACCTTTATAAAAATGTCTATGGGAAGTTCCGTAAAATAACTGATCTCTTCTTATAAAACCTTGAATATTGGTTAGTAGTATATCTTATCTACTCTACTACGTTGTTGCTGTAGTGGTCGCAAGCGTGACTGCTGAGAATGAAGTTCTGACTTTAATTCCCAGATCGGAAAGTGTTATTAGTTTTTGTATCAGAACTTTCTCAGTAGCAGCCATTAAATCTGTATTTGTGTTTGGTTAGTGGCAATAGGCTCGTCATTATTATATGGGATACATTAAACATAACCTAAATTTGAGTGTATGTTTATATACACCTTTATCTAACCCTTTAGGAAATACAGCCGTTATGTCATATTATGTATACCTAATAAACAACATTTAAGTATTTGGTACTTATCTTACTTGTGTGCAGATTTTCATACACAAAAATTAGTCTAGTTCAAGAACTAAGATTAAAAATTAATTTGCTAACCAAAATAATGCTAGTTTTTTCCCCAACGTGTGTAAAATACTCCGTATTGTTCTATATTTTTCATTTATTTTATACTATGCACTAACCCTCATTGCTCACTACGTGGAAGTGTCCCACATTTGTTATGGCTGTCTGCTAATCTTTCATTTCTTCTCGAGTGCAGCTTGAAACACATGGGCCTCGTTATTTACCTACTTTTACAAGCAAATGTCGTACGCTAAGAACTTAACAGATTATAAATATCAAACAAATGTAACATAATTATACAATATTACTAGCAAGTTTTCTATTATTTGTGTAGCTTTCAGCAGCGTTAATATGATTTTGGAACATTTCCCTTTACAAACAATCATCAAAAAATCATTCTACATTTCTTTTGTTTTCTTTACTAACTATAAAAAGAATAACGATATCACAAAGAATCTCAACGACTAACAAAAGCCTTTCTAAAACCACTTCAGATTTCAAAAGGCAAGTTCAAATTCCACTTTTCAATAAAACACTTAAGGCCATTGGCATTTCCTGACGTATTTTACGTGAATTGCGACTTCTAATTACTTTAGTTCAGTGAACAACTGTGTTCGTGACGTAGGCTCCGTGCTAACGGGCCACCGACCACTGCCAACAGTGGCTGTCACCTGCCACTTTCTTTGGTACCGCGCAAACGACGGTGGTCAGTGGCTGCCACGAGTGGTTGTTGGCCGCCACTAGTAGTCAGTGGCCGCATCTAGGAGTCATTAGTGGCCGTCATAAGTGGGTATGCGGGCGATGAGGGTACAAGCGAGTGGCTGCCGCCGCCCGGTGGCGTATCGCGGACACTAAGGTCCGGTTTCTACCAAAGCGGAGACGAGCAGAGCGGAGAGATGTGCCAAATTCGACCATCACAGGAAGGGCGAAAGACCAGATGTAAATTTTAACTTTTTTTTTTTTTTTTTCTTTTTAACTAATGAGGTTAGTCGATTTCCACACATTTCTTCTCGTCTCCTCCTTATTATTATTATTATTATAATGGCGAGGAGCAGCGGCCAGTGTCGCGACTGGACGCCACTCGCTACACGTGTGCGGTGATTCCACACAAAACCATTTAAAAATCACGTAAACAGCTTGTCGTCAGCAACTCGGTGGCTGAGAAAAGTGGCCCGTTTGCCCGGAGCCGTAGATCCTACCAACGGAACTCATTCAGGACAAATGAATTAGGTTTCAATGGCGACTCTGGTGTAAGTGCCCCAAAATAAAGCGTCGATGTTGAGGACAATTTCACGGTGGAAATAAAAATGGGAAAGCGGTTTTGATTTATATTGTGCTTGTTATCGTTTGGTATTGTTTTGTGAAACATTTATTTTATTAGCTAGCGAAGTATAAAGGGTGTAAATTGACCCTTAACGACGCTCGTTCACCCCATCATCTAGATGTTTTTTTTTTATTGTTCTGGACCATACCTGGAAACCTATTTATGGATAGAAAAGTTCAAAATTCCAACCGTTTCACAATTAATTTTTTTATAAAAAAGTTTTACAGCAAATATTTTTGCGTAGGGGACTTATTTTGATGTATAAGCAGAACGTGTCATTGATGGCTACATGGCCTACATGAAGGGTCCGTTCACACCTTATATTAGAGATATTATTTGTTGATTTGTTTACCATTACATTCCCAAAAATCTCATACAAGCTTTCGTCAACTTAAGCTTTCAATTTCCAAGAAAAACATTTTACAAAGCCGTATTTGATTCCTCATTTCCTGTAAGCAAAAAACTTAGTTCAACATTTTGTTAGTTTACTAAACAAACAAGCTTTTGTTGATTTAGTAGGTATACTATTTGATACATTGTCACTTTTGCGTATATACTTATTTCTTAACAAACATACAGTCGAATGTCGAATGTATTAGATTAGATAACAGACACACAACATGTCAGATCCCTCGATTCTCAGAGGAAATCATAAGTCACTATATCCGTTCATAAGTCGATAATAAACGCAATTATCTTGTATTGGAAGAATGTTACTGTTCGTGCAACTTCTGGTCACGCCTTTTGGTAATCAATTTAGGAGGAGTTTCCGAGTTACTAGTCTATCTAGTATTCTTTTTGCTTTTAATGCCATCCTTATGCCTACGGTATGGAGCTCAGGATCCGTTGAACGGACTGTAGGTAGAGGTGGTGGTTAGCTTGGAGTTCTGGGTCTTGTGGTAGATGGAGTATAGGTAACATGTTATTAGTATTAAGTTATAGTCATAGTCAACCTCTGTGTTAAATAAGTGTGTTTAGTTTTAGGTAAAAGTATCGTGTGATTGATGTTAAACTACCAACAAGATGTTACATTTATGTACCTAAATAAAAAAAATGTTAAGGGAGCTGCTCTACATCTGCCAACAAACTGTTTTACAGTTTGGCAGAAGTAATAGGCTATTAACACAATTTATGTAACTATGAATAAACGATTTTTCAATTTTTTTTTTTTTTTTTCATTAAAACTGAGCCCTTGAGTTCGATTCTCAAATTTAAATTATGAATTCTTCAGCCCGGTTTATCAATCCTTGTACTCAGTAGTTCCATTGTGTAGTTCCATTATGAAACTATTTTTCTCCCAGTCGTTTCATGGAGCTAGAATACTTTATCACCTAGGCTCGCCACTATTACATAGGACTTAAACATGCAGGGCGATAAGTATGATACACCTCTGGACCTCCGTTGGTCGAGTGGTTGCAATTGTGACTTCTGAGCCGGGCTCGATTTCCGATTCGGGCAGTGTTATTGGGTTATTCCATTCGGAATTTCTCAGTGGCAGCTACGGAGTGTGGTCTGGTGACGATTGACGGCAGATCGTCCCTTGTTTCATGGAACTTAAATATACTTAACTGGCGAAATGTGGGTGTACGATTAGGTACACCTCTGTCTAACCCTTCGAGAAACTACACGCGTGATGTTATGTTATTAATGGCCTTTTTCTGTTATGCATGCGACATGTAGTTAGGACAATCATGTGACAATCAAAATAATATCAACTTTAGTAAAATGCATTATTATTTTCCAAAATACTTAAATAGGTACAAAGTTTTTATTTCAATTACATCAATAGAGGTACTTCTGAGTGTTGTACTAAGTTCTATAGTCACCCATTCCAAAGCCAGACTTCTAAGAGAAAAAGCAAAATTAAAAATTTTGAAAAAACCCACGACTGTTAAAAAAGGATAAAATAATATAAAACACCCGCCTTAAAAAAACCAAAGAATGTCCGTCGGGGGCTGCCATTAAATGAACTAGTTTTGCAATGTTCAGCTCCCGACGGACATTCTTGGGTTTTTTTAAGGCGGGTGTTTTATATTATTTTATCCTTTTTTAAATTAATTTTTAACAGTCGTGGGTTTTTTCAAAATTTTTAATTTTGCTTTTTATTTTAAACTTTTTACTTTTAATTTATTATCTAAGAACATGCACCAATCAAACCTAAACCCATAACTGAAAACTGAATCAAAATCGGACTTGTAGTTATGGAGAAAAATGGCAACTTTGATTTGCACAAAAAATGTTTGCTGCAGCGCCCCCTGGTGAGTTGTCACTGTAACACCTATCTAAGAACATGCTCCAATCAAACCCCAACCCATAACTGAAAACTGCATCAAAATCGGACAAGTAGTTTTGGAGAAAAATGGCAACATGTATTTGCACAAACACACAAACAAACAAACACACAAACAAACAACCTCTCACCCCAAACGCATATACCGTCTCCGTTCCGTCGTGGGTAAAAAAGGGCAAAAGACTCCATGGGCACTCTTCTATATCAAACTATTGTCACAAAATCTTGGTCACTTTGGTATATTCAAATGTACCTAGATTTTAAAAGTTTACACTTCCACACACGACAATCTTCAGACACAAAACTAATAAATGTGAGCCTCGAAAACTTTAGACACTGAGCGGATTGAATCCCTCACGACACACAGACACACCAACTAGACACACACATTCACAATAATTCCATCAACAAGTGAAAGTCCAACTAAACGTAACACCCTGGAGATATAACTTTGGACTACGAAATTAGTTCTAGTAAATCCGAGGACAAAGTCACAAACCATTAAACGCTGAAAGCTAAACTTTCGTATCACAGAGCTGAGCCAATTAGAAATTTAGTCGAACTTCATTAGCTCTAAGTGGATAGTAGAAGTTCTGCTCAACGGTATGACATGATATGAACGGCTTGGAGAACTGGAATTAATTATGAATCGCAACATTACTCGTGCTCAGAAAGTTTGGGGAGAAATCGGTCGGTTTGTTGCTTGAGTATGATAAGTATCTATAGATCTATGGAAGCAAAATTAATTAAAAATATGATTGTTTCTTTTCTAATTATGCAGGTTTTTAAATAGAAATCATGAAAATCCTCTTCTACCCACTCTCTTTTTGAATCCAAACTTAAAAAATTCAAGGGATATATTTCATTTCCCACCCGACTGTATGCTAGCGCCACCTGTTACTTTCGGTAGGAACTAAAACACAAAACAAATGAACCTCATTCATCATGCCCTGTCTAATGGAATATGTGGTTCTAGTGTCCCATTTGTTAATATTAAAAAACAAACCGTAAAAAAAAATCTAAAACGGACGTACTCAGTATAACCCTTGCAATAGCTACCCGAAACTATCAAATTATCCCAATCAACCTTGAACCAAATGCTTCAGCAATAAAGTTGAAAATCTATGGAATAAAGAGAGATTGTAGGAGCTTGATGTGCTGGTGTCTGTCCATCGCATCACAAAGAAATAAAATAATCTCTGCTAAAATAATCTCTACTACTAACTAAACCATTATTATAGTTTTTGGTAGACTATGAGTGACGTCACGCCGAAGCGTCACGTCGCCGTGACCTTGCCAGCCCACAGCCATCGACTCCATCATCGTAAAACCATCTTTGAAACTTACAACATACGGTCCACTATTCCTTACATTATCGGGACGACTCTTTTTCGGCCATATTAGTGCTGATGACATCATCAACTTGAATAAGCTAGCTCATTTCATTTAGTTTGCAGTCGGCTCGTTAGCTCAGCGGTCAGAGCGCCCATTTAATTTTAATAGAGGTGGTCGGGGGTTCAAATCCCTCACGAGTTGCAGGATAGCTTTTTGTCAGTTTCAATTTGTTTTATTTTGTTCTAATTTTATTGTAATTTTTTTGGGAAATTTGTGACTCGATTCATCCGCACCTATGTACATTAAAATTACGTTTTTTCTCATGAGGGTAGGCAGAAACAACATAATGGTGGCGTTACGATTCTTACATACCTACTCCTTTTGCCTCGTCGACGTTCATACTTGTCAAAATCAACAATTATGAGATCAATGATTGACCATTCTGACACTATTGAATAGCAGACTAGGGGCCCTGGTCATACACGCACGCCGGTTGCGAGTTACTACGCACCTGTCCTTTCTAAAAAACCACACCAATGAGGCCTATTCTATAGGTATTTATATCTTTCTAGGACATCTCTCGGCGATGCCACTAATGGGCCTACTACACGCACGCACTTCCCCACAGTTTTCGTTCACACTTCACAGTACATCGCGCGTATGGTTGGTAAAACTGTATTACCATTACAAACCACACGCGCGATGTACTGTGTGCACCGTGTAATCCCGCAGGCAAAACTGTGGGGAAGTGCGTGCGTGTAGTAGGCCCATAACATCTGCCGTGTGTGAGCCTAACCTTTTGTTAGTCACCTTTCATTGATCCTCTCCACATGACCAAACCATCTATCTAACCATACTCTTTACAATTTTTGTCACTAAATCTTTTTTTAAACCATTACCATGTTATGTTTATATTCTATAGCTGATGCCCGAGGCTTCGCCCGCGTGGATACTGTAAAAACAATCCTTGATGCGGACATTCTAAAATTTCAGCTCGATCGGTGCAAAACTTTTTGAGTTTTTGAAGCGTACACAACCCAACATAAGATTTTTATATATAATTATATAGATATAGATTATCATGCTGTATTCTCATTATTCTCAACATGCAATAGATGTACGACATATAATACCAACTCGATACCTTTATCTACAATAAAAAAAAACAAGCTAAACGGAAAAAAAATCACCAACAAAGTAGGTAAAATTGCTTCGTATTTCAGCGAAATTCTTGTTCCATCAGCCAATTGCAATAAATGAGCGAGTCTGATTGGAATCCGATGGGATAAGATTTTTTTGCTTCGATCGAGGGTAGACGTCAATCCCGGCCTCCCAACTCCCAGGGCCGGGACTGGCCGGGAGATACCGCCGAGGCAATTTCCCGAAGTCGGCTCATTTATCACAAACCATTATTGTATCTAGTTGTATTGACCGGAGAACGTCAATTCATTATTTTGTTATTTATTTCTGAACATATTTGCTATTAGCTATCGGTTGAGCGTCTGCGGGAAACTTTTTGGATTTAATGTCTTTTGGGATATGTTCCAATCGTCAAACTACTACTAAAATATTCTCATTTTTTAGGTCAGCGTGCGTAT
This sequence comes from Diarsia mendica, assembly GCA_949316265.1. Classification (NCBI taxonomy): domain Eukaryota; kingdom Metazoa; phylum Arthropoda; class Insecta; order Lepidoptera; family Noctuidae; genus Diarsia; species Diarsia mendica. Next base: position 9,794,947 of record OX438892.1, read on the forward strand.
ATGACATAAATGTATGAAGTATCATAGTAGGTGGTTCTATAGTTTCTTCTTACCGCATACAAAGATAGTGTCAGTGAATTACGGAGGCGTCTGGTTAGTAATGCCCGTATCAATATACGGGCAATAGTAAAAAATACGTCAGTAGGTAAATAATTTAAATTATTTTCAGTATTCAAAAAAAATATACTGGCTTAATACATAACCTCTTCCCTTTTTAGAAGTTGGTTAAAAACTCAATATATACGGTTAACATGTGGTCCAATACAATGTTACTATGTACCTACGCAATTAATAGGTCTACTAATGAAGTCCAATCAACCATTCTCATAACATAATATTATGTATCTACCAATAATGTTATGTATTACCTTTATGTTACAGAGCAAACGTAACCGAGAACCTAACACAAACGCGTAAGGAGAACGTAAAGTAAATCATCAGAAGCCTATAATGTTCCCACTGCTGGGACTCAGGCCTCCTCTCTTTGAGAGGGAATGGGCCATCATCTACCACGCGAGCCCAGTGCGGGTTGGTAGATGTCACATCTTCGATTTTTTTGGTTTTAAGACATGCCGGTTTCCTCACGATGTTTTCCTTCACCGTTTTGAGAGCAGCGGTGATGAAATTAATTACACAAAGTATTGTGCCTGTCTGGGTTCGAACCCACGACCTACTGTTCGTAAGTCGGGGCCACCACCACTGGGCCACCGCTGCTCCTAATACTAACTTATAAAATAGGATAGTATAGATCCTGGAGCCCTGGCAATCAGAAAGAAAGAAAGAAAATGTATTTATTGGTCTCACACAGAACAACACAATTTGTAGAAGAAGAAGAAGGCGTCGCGGCAGACCTCGTAGGAGATGGTGGGACGATCTGGACAAGACCAGCGACCGGTGGTCCACATTAGCCTTAGGTCGAAACAACTGGAAGTCATGGGGAGACTGGGAGAGGCCTTTGCCAAGCAATGGGATGATACAGGCTAACAGTATAAGTAGCTCAGACCAACAAAAAAAGGAAGACGGCGCGCCACGAACATCAAAAGTGAAGCCAACTTTTTATCTATGTGTGTAGACAATGTCTCGTGAAGTCGTGACGTTCTAGGAGAAATGCGTGTGGTTTTAGTGTAGGTGTGCGCGTGAGCTTGTATGTTTACTTGCAATAGGCGCGTGGTTTTGTGGCTTCACTGTTTGTGTTCGCGGCGCGCCGTCTTTCTTTTTTTCTTGGTCTGAGATAAGTAGAAATAAATATTCAAATTCAAATATTTATTGCTCAACACAGTACATAAGTTCACTGTGATGTAGGTACCAAATTAGGCATGCAAGATTTATTGTTAAAATTATACCCACATTCTCATTCAAGATAATATCAATTAACCATAAGGTTAAGGTTATAAGGTTTTGTGATTATTCATTATCCAACAACCCAGCCTGTTCGCAGTTCAATGCTGGATATATGAAGCCATATGTGCCACAGCACCCTGTCTTCTCCCGCCTTCTGGATCCAGTCTGACCTTTCATATCCATTCACATTAGAAGTGATACTAAATTGATTGTGCTATCTCATTTAAACCAAAATGCTTTAGAATATTAGAACGCATTTAATCATCTACCACCGAAACAAACCCAACCCAAGTCCCACCGATTCGAGGCCACATCTCTATTGATGACAGTTAATTGAATATCATACTGAAGGTACCATCGCGTACAATAATGCATGGGAAGTTCAGAAAAAATACCGTGTGAAGCAAGAAATGACGCCACCTGGCGTAAATAAGTACTCGATTAGCAACATTGATTATATTGTTGATGCTACACTAACTAGAGGGCGCTCACGCTGTATAAAATGTTCATGTAGTTTCTTTTTTCTGTTTAAACATTCAAATAATTTATAATCAATTATTTCTATTATATAAATTTATTCCTAACTACCTACTATGTTTGTTTAAATTGAATATTATTATCATTTTATAACTATCTAATTTTAATTATCTATGTTTTAGTTTTCAAACTTGAGGGTAGGTCGAATATGAATTCATAAATAAATTTGTAGGTAGTAGAAATAATTAGATTGAAGATTTAGATGAGGTATTACTTAGCTCAATTGATTGTTCGCTAAGTTTGTTTCGATTACCTCATTCGAGTGTGTTTAGCTCAGTTTTATTTTAATTTAGGTGAATTAACTTATTTCATCAAAATAAGTACGCGTTGTAATATTGTTTTCGGTACAAGAGCTCAAATAACTGATTTGCAAAATCAAGGCAAAAACTTATCGACACTCGAAACTTGTCGACTTATCTTATTGTTAACGTAAGTAGTTTAGGTTTCAACATTTTTATAAGAAAAAAAAATGTTTTAGTTACGATTATACTACTTAATAAATAATCATTATTGCGTATTATATATTTCTGTTATATTGTTGCAGAGAAAAACAGTTGTTCTATTGGTACGAGGATTTGAAGACGAGGGTTCTTTGCAACACCATCAAAGAACTAGTAGACCACGGCTCATAAACACATTACAGCGTCAAATCGTGTTATGAGAGTATGAAGAAAATGGATTCCTGCCGATGACCGACTATGCTTCTTTATATGATTCAAGTGTTGACAATGCCCGTCGTGCTCTTAAAAGTGAAGAGCTGCATTATAGGAGGCATGTTGTGAAACCCTGGCCCACAGAAAACCAATAAAGGACAAGATTACAGTTCGCTTTGGATCATGTTAACTTTGATTTGAGTAATGTTTTTTCATCTTCACAGATGAAAAAACTTTTAAGTCCAGTGAACACGGACGCTTATGTTTGTGGTGTAGAAATATTACGTGATAAACAAGTGGTTATGTGTCCAATATGCTGGTCATATTGCAGTGAACGTGTGGGGATAGATAAGTGTTGCCGATCCAGGATTTATATTTCATAATACTTAAAAATAATATTACTTGGGGAGGGCTTGGATCTATGCTTTTGCGAATTTATAACGACACGCTTTGCATACCTCTGCTTTGCATGTTTTAGCATAGGCGCAAGTCTACCTTGCTGCCTCCCTCAGAGGCGGTAAGGTGGCGGGGTCTTGAGGGAGAGCGCTACAGTCGTGTAGATCCTCAAGGCAAGCCTGGTGTGTTCACCTTCACGTGGTTGCCACCCTGTTTTTGGTCTAATTCCCTACGAAATAGACGTAACAAAAACCACCAGGCGCTTTCTACCCTACCGTACTGCGACCATCTGTGACTGGATGGTGGTGGGCTCGGTGCCACTCATATTCAGCTGGTATCGAGTAGGTACAACCAGTCACCTGCGCTAGGACCTGCGCAGTTGAGCGCCGTAAGCGGGGATGAAGGAGTCCTGGGGGGTTGAGCCGAACGGCGCTGGTGGTAATGTGTCCGCAAGGCAACACGCCCTCTTTGGTCTGGATTTCAAGCGAAACGGTGGCCCTACCCAATAGCCGGGGGTAGGGAAATGGCCATAGTGTCCCGTCAGAGGGTCACGGCGAGGAGTGGGAGGTCCGCGGAGGTTGTCTCAGGATGGCCAAAGCGGTGGTGAAGGTCATGCTGACGGTGTGAGTGAGGGTTGATCAGTTCAGAAGGGATTAGTCAGTCCCCTATGCCAACCCGATCAAGCACCCGATGTCGCACTGTGAACCAGCCTCACACTCCTATATCTCGATGGTAGTCCTAACGTTCGAGCTAGTTTGTAGCGAGACGTTCCCTGGTGCGGGCTCCAAGGAGGGTGGGAAGCCAAAGAGATGAAGATTAATTAAGGTAACACTATGGACAAAAACAAACTTGACACCACAAACACACACACACTCAACACACACGCAACAAAACCACACACAGAAACATCATCCACTCACACACATACAACAACCTCAACCACAAACACAAAAACTCAACCCAACACTATACAAGCACACACCGGAGCGAAGGCGAAAGCCAAAACTCCGAAGAGGGGTGCTCCAAGCACCTCTTCGGCCCCCGGGGGCTCTGCTGCCAACACAGCGAGCTCCAGTGCGGGCACCGGTCCGGCAGTGGCGAATACCGCTGCCAAGACCAACAAGTCCCACAACAAGGGAAGAACATCGGCGCTGCCTGGGACCAGTACCGATCCTCCTGCACAGTCCCCCGCAACGGTTAACGCCGGTGGGCGGGCTTTGCTTCCAAATCCTCCCCCACCCTTAGCTCCTCTAGTAGCCCCTCCCCCGATGGCCGTCACTGGTCAGTCGGCGGAGCTCTGCATCTCCAACGACGTGCTTGCGCAAAACTGGCAGGTGCAGAAGGGCAGGAACAACGGTAGGAAGGGGGGTAACGCTCTGGCATCACGACGTCAACGTGCGGACCCTGCAGTGCAAGCTGCTCCGGTCCCCGGGACAAGTGGTGCCATAAGAAGGAACCGGCCGAACAAGAAGCAGCGGCTAGCGGCACAAGGTAAGGGTAACTCCCGGCAACTAATGCAGGCTAATGCTGCTGGTCAGGGGCAACCGACCAGTGGCATTGTCAACTTCTTCTCCGCAGGCAAGCGGTCGCAGGCTGGAGTCGACAACAGCCGCCCAGGCCCCAGTCGACCACCAGCCGGCACGATAGAGGAACAAGGCTCGGCAGAAGGACCAGCCACGGCGGCTACGCAGCGACCTGCTGGGAATGATCAGGCTGCGGCTAAGCGGGCTCTCAACGAGACCTCGTCGCCTCGTGGGGAGCGTAAGCGGCCGCGGCTTGATAAGTCCAAGCGGGTCGCTAACCGTAGCTACGCCCAAGCTGCAGGATCGGACCTCGACGTCGCAGTCACGTGCGACCGGATGGGGCAGATCAGCAAGGAGGTGGCGGGCGAGATCCTCGAGGCTCTTCAGAGGAAGATGCTCGACGAGGCCTGCTCCCCTGACGCTCTGGACCTGCCAGTACCGGTCTTCAACGCGAGGCCGGCGTTCGTGGATGGGGTGCTCAAGCTGTGGTGCGACAGTGAAGTCACCTTAAGCTGGCTGAAGAAGCTCATAGCTGAGATGCCTCCCCTTGCTGGCACGTCGCTTGTGATCAAGAGGCAGGCAGACATCAAGCGCCGCGTACGTTGCGGCATACTGATCCCTGACGACCGGGGGGTATTCACGGACCCACTCAACATCGGGCGACTTCTATCCCATCAGAATCGATGGATAGATATCAAGAGCTGGGCACTGCTGCAAGCCAAGAGGCAGGAAAACGCTTGCTTCGTGGTAGTCGGGATCCCTGAGGACCATATTCCGATCCTGATGGAAGCCGAACGACGACTGTCATTCTGTGCCGGGAGGGTCTATGTGATGTTCCAGACACCGAGTGGCAAGTTCGTCAATGTCCCTCAGGAATTCCCGGCAGAAGCTACCACATCGGGGGTATCACGGGTGGAGGAGTCAACTCCCTCCACGAGTTCCACGGAACGGCCTATGGACGTGCCTGCGGGAGCAGAGCCAGAGGCCCCAGCAGTCGTCGGTGTGGAAACCGTCCTTACGTCGGGAGGGGAGCTCGATGACGATATACTGTCATCGGCTTCTGACCTGGAGGAGGGCGGCTTCGACCCCGGCTTTCTGTTTGCTGGGCTGCGGCTCGAGGGTGACGAGGACGGATCGACCAGCAATGGCATCCCCTTCGCTAACCTGTAAAGTCCTGCAGGCAAACCTCCACCACAGTCAGACCGCAACGGCTCAGCTACGGAAGTGGCTGGAGGTTCAACACACGGCCATAGTCCTGATCCAGGAGCCGTGGATCAGGGCGGGAAGAATTCAAGGACTCTCCAATCTTGGGGGTAAGCTCCTATTTAGCTCAGAACATGATAATCCGAGATCGTGTATCTACATAACGCATAACATAAAAGCACAGCCACTTACGGAATTCTGTTGCAGGGATATCTCTGCAGCTAGGCTGCTATTACGGCGCGGTGACACGGAAGTAGAGGTGGCTTTCGTCTCGGCATACATGCCTGAGGCTGAGGAGCCGCCCCCGCATGACCTCGCCCGCCTCGTAAGGCACTGTGAGTGCACACGGCTGGAGGTGGTCATAGGGGCCGACGCAAACGCTCATCACCCTCTGTGGGGCATGAACACGCAGAACGCAAGAGGTAAGGCCTTAGTTGACTATTTGTTTACGACAAACCTAACCCTACTAAATACAGGTTCCGAACCAACATTCGTCACCAGACGCAGTCAAACGATCATAGATCTAACTTTGGCATCGGAGGGCGTCGCGGCTATCGCATCCGGCTGGCAGGTCTCGAAAGAGGCCTCCTGCTCGGATCACAGGTGGATCCGCTTCGACATCCCGGTCTGTGTGACACCTATACTGCCACGCCGCAACCCACGCAATACTGATCGAGCAGCCTACACTCGCATCCTGGTAACCAAGCTTACGCCAACAAAGCACTGGAAGACCCCTGACAACACGGGCCAGATCGAAGAGCAAGTAAGTTACCTGACGAAATCACTGTTAGATAGCTACCATGCAACCTGCCCAGAAACAACTCCGCCCACAACCCCAGGCAAGCAACCATGGTGGGGACCGGATTTGGAACGTAAGCGCAGGAAGGTAAGGGCAGCCTTTAACAGAGCCATGAACACCAGTGCTGACGAGGATTGGGACGTCTATAGGGCGGCCAAATCCAGCTACAACAAATGCATCCGACGCAGAAGCTCTGGTGGCTGGAGGAAATTCTGCGGGAAAATAGAATCCTGCCAACAAGCAAACAGGGTAAGGAAAATACTGGCACAGCAGAATTCTGCCGGACCGGTAGTGCTCCGTAAACCTGACAACACGCTTACCACTACTCCAGAAGAGGCGATGCGCGTCCTTATTGAAGCTCACTTCCCGGGTTGCGTTTTCACACCCACAATTGACTGGACTGAGGTAAATCAAACTCCAACAGATAACGACTGGAAATACGCTCACATGATGATCACGCTGGAGAAAGTCCAGTGGGCGATCGGGTGCTTCCATCCTTTCAAGGCGTCTGGTCCGGACGGGGTGTTTCCTGCACTACTGCAGTGGGGCGGGCTCTCCGTCGCGGAAAAACTGGTGCCTATTATGCGGGCGTGTCTGGCCCTTCGTTATGTCCCGAAAGGATGGAGGGAAGTGAAAGTCATCTTTATCCCTAAGCCAGGTAAGAGTGACTATACCAACGCCAAATCCCACCGGCCGATCAGCCTGACCTCCTTTCTCCTGAAAACTATGGAGAAGATATGCGAGAGAGAGCTGAGGGATGGCGTCTTAAAAGCAATACCTCTTCACGCAAACCAACATGCATACAGCGCGGGTAAGTCCACTGAATCCGCTCTTCATCTGGTAGTTAGCCGGATAGAAGAAGCAATACATCAGAAAGGCACCTGCCTGGGTACTTTCATAGATATCGAAGGAGCCTTCGATAAAACAAACTTCTCCAGCATCAGCGCCGCCCTCTCCCGTCATGGTGTGGAACAGGTACTGACAGACTGGATTACTAATATGCTTAGCAAAAGAGTAGTCCGCCTTGGAGTGGAGCAGCAGATGGCAGTGATAGCCAAGGGCTGTCCCCAGGGAGGAGTGCTATCGCCCCTCCTCTGGAATCTGGTGATCAACGACCTTATCACGAAGCTCAATGCTAATCACTTTTATACTATTGGGTACGCAGACGATCTCGCCATCCTCATCTCGGGGAAGGTGACAGGGACTATATGCAATCTCGCTCAGCAGGCGCTTCGCATAGTTGAACGGTGGTGTGCTGAGTTCGATCTCTCAGTGAACCCCACGAAAACTGAGCTAGTCATGTTTACCCAAAAACGTACGCTAGGCCCTCATCGCCTACCCAAGCTATTCGATACAGAGCTCCAGGTAACCAACGAGGTCAAATACCTGGGAGTTATCCTGGACAGTAAGTTAAATTGGAGCAGTCATCTTGACAACAAGCTTAACAGGGCCTGCATCACCTTTTGGCAATGCAGGAGGATGATAGGTAAGAAGTGGGGCCTATCCCCCAAAATTATACTGTGGCTTTACTGTGCGGTAATCCGACCCATGATCACCTACGGGGCAGTGGTCTGGTGGCCCCGTACCAAATTAATAACAGCCATAAACAAGCTGCAACGTATGCAAAGGCTCGCCTGCATGGCGATCACAGGCTGCATGAGGACAACTCCGACTGCAGCCCTCGAAGCCATACTGGGGCTTCCGCCGCTCCACCTGTTCATTCAACAAGAAGCAACGATGACGGCGGTGCGCCTTAATACGCTACAACTCTGGGGTAAGAAGTACACGCAGCATACTGCGGCACTAGAGGGACTCCAAAGCGAATTTCCCCTGGTGAAAGCTGTTAATGATCGAGTACCCAAACAGTACGTATTCGACAAGAAGTACAAAATCCAACTCCATGAGGACCACCGCTGCGAGGGACTTAGCCCCGCAGAATTGCGGATCTTCACGGATGGATCCAAAACAGGTACTGGCACTGGAGCCGGAGTCTTCTCGGAGGATCTCAATATCCACATAGCCGTACCTTTAGGTGCCCACAACACTGTCTTTCAGGCAGAATGCATGGGCATCTCCCTGGCGGCATCAGCCATCTTGGCACGGGAGGTAAAGGATCAATCCATCCGTATACTCTCTGACAGCATGGCGGTGCTGCTGGCATTAAGGAGCCACACGGTCAATTCCGGGCTAATATACGAGTGCCACCAACGCCTGAACCAGGTAGGTAACCTCAACAATATAACCATTCAATGGATTAAAGGACATAGCGACTCCCGAGGCAACGATGCAGCGGACGAGCTCGCTCGAAGAGGCTCAAGCATGGCGGCGGTGGGACCAGAACCCATCGTGCCGCTCCCTTTCGGTTATCTTCGTACGCTGGTAAGGAAACGTACCAGAGAACTTCACGCCAAGCTATGGCTAGAACACGGCGAGTGCAGGCAGGCCAAGGAGGCGCTTCCCGCCATCGACGCCCGCCTCACCAAACAAGCGCTCCGGCTGACTAAGCTGCAGCTACGCACAGTGACGGCCGCCATCACTGGACACGGTACATTTAATAAGCACCTCTTTGTTATAGGTGTCACGGATAGTCCTCTGTGTCGAGCCTGCATGGAGGAAGAAGAAACAGCAGCCCACGTGCTCCTGCACTGTCCAGGGGTTGCCCCATACAGGGCCAAGTACTTCGGTAACCCAGGTACTCTCCGCGAGATTGCCGGTAACATCAAGGGGTTGCTGGCTTTTCTCGGGGAGCTTCGGTGGATCGAATAAGATTCCCACCCGCACGCAAAACCCACGCTCCGGGCGTGGAGTTGCGGACACTAGCCCGATGCATCTATCTATCTATCTATCTATATTACTTAACTTTAGTACTTATTATTTATATTAACTGGAGACCGGGTTATTATAACCTATTACATGACTTACGTATTTTTAATAACTAAAAAAAGTCAAACAATTTTTTTTTTTGTTTACATTACATAAGAACCTTTTCGTATGTTTTTGTGCAATTGTATAGCTGTTATCCTACCTATTTAATTCATTTAATTTAACTTTTCACTTTTGTGATAAAATAATCCGGTCTCCTGTTTGTCTTTGTTGAGGTTACAAAAGCTTCAATCCTCTTTCCGATTTTGGAAACGAATACTTAAGCTATGGCCTCAATAAGAAGTTTTATATAATATAATAATGTTGAACGATAATGTCTGTTTTTGAATAATAAACTGTAAGAAATAAACCTCTAAAATTTGTGTGTCTTTTTGTTTGTCTCCGTTCATCCCTGTTGCTAACTGACTACTAACTCGAATATTATATTTTTTAATGCTATAATATGCGCACTTATTAGCTTAATGAAAACATTCCTTATGGTTTCTTTCGTTTTTTTTTTATCATTTAACTTCTAACTTAATCCAACCTAATACGTGTTTCCTAACTTCTTACTTACCTAACCTATTCCCAAGTCAAAGTTCATTTTTTTCTATATCTCAACAGAATAGTTTACATTTAGTTAAGACTAAGTTATAAAAATCTACCTCCTTTTTATTTCACCTACAGGTGACACCGGGTAATCCGGATATTGTCATTGCGGAAAGTAAAAACTTTTACCCCCTTATTAATAAAAAAAAGTTAAGCCTGCTTAAACTTACGCTTGGTTTATCTCGCATGCCGTCCCTTTCATTTGAATATTTTTGAAGTGAGACGGCATGCGAGATAAACTAAGCGTAAGTTTAAGCAGGCTTAACTTTTTTTTATTAATAAGGCCGTAAAGGTTTAATTTCTTATTATTATCTAAGTAGGAATTACAAATAAAATTGCTGTGAGGTAGAAACAGAAATAAAACTTATGCCACCTACAAGTGACACTGGGGATTGAAGAGTTTAATATCACAGTTGTGCAGAAACCAAACGCCATCTATTAATTATTTTCGAAAATTTGATTTCTACCTTCACAGAAAAATAGGCCCTAAGGTATCCATGCACTTTTGTGGGCGACTGTACCTACATATCTACATATAATATACCCTACCTATAATCCAATAAGCTGATAGATACTTGGTTTATCAATGTTATCAGACATTGACGCAGACATTGATATTGCATTTGAGTCATCAGTTCGTCATACATAATATGTATGGTAATAATAATTTTATTGTATTCACATAATTAAAACGTGGGAACTAGGTGGACCGATGACCTGGTGAAGGTTGCGGGGATCCGCTGGATGCGAGACTCACGGGACCGGTCAATATGGCGGCACTTAGAGGAGGCCTAATGTCCAGCAGTGGACGTATTTCGGCTGAAATGATGATGATGATGATGAATCATCAAAACCAGAAAACAATCCCCGCTTCGCCCGATTTTTATGTCTTGACAAAACACGATATTTATTATTTAGGAGCAGTTTTCGGGATTTTCCATCGGGAATTTCTCAGTAGCAGCCACGGAGTTTGGATTTGTGCCCGGTTGGTGGCAACAGGCTGCCCTCCTATTACAAAACTGGTGTAAAATGTGGATGTTGTATTAGGCACACCTCTTCGTCCACCTTTCGGGGATTACATGTTACGTAAAATATACGTTAGTTTAACATAAATATCTAAACATAAACCGTCCGAAATCAATTCCAAACGTTGTTTCATTTAGAAAAACGACACGGTCACACATACAGACACGGAAAGTAGGTAAATGTATATCGCTGATTACTAGTAACTTATCAGCCAAAAGACTTACCTAATCATGCATTCTTATCATATAAGTATCGACAGAATCGTCATCAATAAGATCGTGAAATACGAATTGGCAAGTAATGCTATCGGCTCGTTAGCTCAGCGGTCAGAGCGCCCATTTAAATGCCTTGCAATTTAAGAGGTGGTCGGGGGTTCAAATCCCTCACGAGCTGTAAAATTATTTTTATGCAAAATATTATTTTATTGAATGAAAATGTTTTAGACTGCACTGAAGCTAGCTATAAATAAAAAAAAAACACTTGAGCATCCACAGTACAAGGGTTTTATTTCATGTCACCCTCATTAATTGACGACATGTTTGGCACAGTGGCTGAGCGATAAGACAGCTGCACTGCGTGCTGCGGGTTCGATCCCCGCACGGAACAAACATTTGTATGGCGTAAACATACCTAGTTGTTCAGGGTCTGGGTGTTTGTGTATATAGTACATGTGAGTTTAAATGTTTGTAAACCCATCCACGATACGTTTTTTATTTATCATGAATACTTATTAATGAAAAAAACTACCACACCTACATTTATATTATAACTTGTTTCTATTGCTATTTTTGTTTTAAACCTTTAAAACTGACAAAAAAACAAACAACATACAATACCTCAATCTTCAGCCAAGCTTCATAATATACGATCAGGATTATAATCATGATTCTAATTTCAAATTATTCGCTAATGAGCCGTAACGCTGGGGATTGCTTGTTTCCATTAACGTTAATGGAGTTAATCGCCGCAACTCTATGGGTGATTGGATCCCGCTGCTTCACGTTAATACCTATCGAAAAAAATCAGCACTTATTTGTTATTACTTTTATTCCTCCATTCGCATTTAATGTTTTGCTTTTAATTATTTCGGTAACTTTTCCGGAGCATTGCGCTGTCATTTCAAAATGGCGGCAAAATTGACAGACCTACTTTTTTACGACGGCATAAACCCATTCTGCCAATGATTTTTTTCAGTGACCGACCCGTGGTACAACTGCGATGTCCAACTGGTTGTACTACGGAGAAGTAAATTTACCCATGGTTCAACTGGGTTCAACTGGTTGTTCTATGGGGAAATAATTATCTTTACCAATGGTTCAATTACAGTGAGTTGTTTTTTCCTTGGTCCAACTAGTTGTACTTCTGGGAATTGAATGTATGATCTATGGAACAACTACTGGTAATAAACAGGAAAAGGTTATCTATTAATGCTGAAGTGCAATGCAATTACTACCTCCTCTTTTAACCAAAATTATAATACGACCGTCTCGCGACAGTATCCTTTATGGGCGGCATGGGCACCGGGCCGTAGGCCGACGAAGGAGGCCGGCGGAGGCCCGGCACTTCGGGGACAGAAGACAATAGTGTTATGTAATATGCGAGCGAAGCGAGCGCGCGTCATGGAGTACAACATGCGTTGCATGTATGTTTGTTTTAAACGATCATCCTATCCCCGTGGTCCAACCAGTTGGACATAATTCCACAGTTGTACCACGGGTCATAATCATAAATATCAGAAAAAAGAATTTACTTCCCCGTAGTACAACCAGTTGGACATCGCAGTTGTACCACGGGTCGGGGTGGTTTTTTTCTAAAGTAGCAGTTTTTCAGTTTTAAGCTATTGCATAGCTTCTATCGCGGTATTGAGCGTGGAGAGCGAATCCAGAAATTCCGTTACGAAAATATTTTCGACCAGGATGCTATGGTTACGGAAAATAACAAGGTTGTCAAATTAAATAATTGATAAAAAATGCTATGCAATAATAGCTTTACCGCGGCAGTCTCCGAGTGCCACACGTTCTTTTTTTCTTTTTTTTCAGTTTTTCAAGCCCGGATAGCAAGCTAGTAAGCTAGTACTTCTGGCTTCGTATAGACAAAACTGGCTTCATTTATAACAATTATGTTCCAAGCCCTGGCTGGGCAGGACAGTTTAGTAGAGAACTAGCTTGCTGTCCTGGCTTGAAAAACTGGCCTCTTGTATCCCGGGCTGCTTCTGTTTATTAAAGTGCCATTTTGTACTGTTAATGTAAAAGTAGTAAATAACTCAATTATACCAAGTTTTATAGACTACGTATTTTATTATGTCGTTAAAAACTTTCCTTGCGAATCCATTTACTGTAATCGTAAATAACCAAAACTTTTAGCAACTGACGTGGTGCGTACTAAAATAATGGCTAATAAAAATGGGCTATACTGAACCACGTGTAACGATATCCTGAACAAACTTACTGTGGTTTTTCCTAGGTAAGAGTGGGGCAACTACAATTAAATTGTCATCGTGAAGTTGTGAGAGCGGCTTAGGTATAACAAAGCCACTAATTAGCCTGCGTAAGTATATCTATCTAGGTAACTAGAGAAGGGGTTGGGGCTTGCTTTTCAAGAGAGCTAACAATTCATGCAAGATTTAGAAATTGTTAGTTGATAACGTAAACTTACCCAAAGCATGCGAGCAGCGGTTGCCCAGTGACCACTGGGCTTCGGCGGCCCCGATTTACGAACAGTAAGTCGTGGGTTCAAACCCAGGCGCATTACTTTGTGTAATTTATTTCATCACCGCAGTGAGTTTTTACTGTTTTGGCCGTTACCGGTATGTCTTTGAACCAAAAAATTTGAAGACATGTGACATCTACCAAGCCGCACTGGCCCGCGTGTTGGATTATAGCCCATCCGTCTCCTAGAGATAAGGCCTGAGTCCCCGCAGTGGGAATATTATAGGCTGATGATGATGACCCATCCATAGCACAAAAAAGTTGTCCTTCAGGTTTTCTATACAGTCTAACATAGTTTTTTTTTAAAATTGTCACTATTTTAGTAAAACGCATAGAATGTGCAAATAGGTAAATGAAAACAACCATGAAATAATTATATACCTACGTCTTAAGTAAACAATATTCAAATACCTATTCCTTATTAACTTGGAACATTTTGTATATTAGCTATACAAAATGTTCCAAATTACTAAGGAATTTGGAGCATTACAAAGCAACGCTGATTGCTTAGTGGGTTGCATAAGTAAATAACACGGTAAGACCGTGTCTTTCGGATATCTCGTCAGTGTCTAGGGCCTTGCTTAACATGCAACATGCACCGGTTTCGTTCGTGGCACCGAACAAGGCGAGCAATGTTACGTGGCACTCCAGAGACACAGAATAGGTAGTATTACAGAAGTCAGCTTCATATTTTGTACAACGAACGAAAACCGGTGCACACTCACGTAGAAAAGTACAGCAATCTCTACTTTCGTACGATGATTTTTAGTCGGCCATTGTATTTTCCACATTTTCAATCCACTGCTCAGTGCAGAGAGTTCTTTTTTCTTTCTTTTTTAAAAAAAAACGTTGCCCCACACTTGGAATTTCTCCTGTATCGTGGGTGCGTTCACAAACATAGAAAGTCCCATACACAAATACAAAGACCCGAAACAACTATCTGCAGGCCATACAAATATTTGTTCCGTGCGGGGATCGAACCCGCGACACGCAGCGCAGCAGTCCAATCGCTTAGCCACTGCGCCAACCGTGTCGTCAAAAGTTGTTTTACACACTGGGATGCGCTTGTCGTACGCTCTTTTCATTTGATCTTAGTGTCCGACCGAAGCCAAGTCTGTCTGAAGCCAATTCGGCTATCGTAAAACCTTCGTGCGAAGCCGAAGGTTTAATAATTTAAAAAAACATACCAATCGAATTGAGCACCTCCTCCTTAAGTCGGTTAAAAAACAGCAACAAGTTTTTTTTTTTAAATTCGATTTATTTTTTATTTTTTTTATTAACCGCTTAACGACGTCAAATTAACTCGTAACTTCTTAAAAATAGCTTGACCTCGAAATGTATATGACCCCTACGTTGCCTCTTCCATTCTGTAGTTCGTTTTATTTTGGCGTTTGCTGGAAACCGTCAGCCTCGGCCAAAACTTTGGCCCATTTTGGCCAAAAGTGGTCGTAGTCGAAGCTACGGTCGGACACAACTTGTTTTGTTTCGCAGTCTGCTCTCTGTGTGTATCTACTCCGTGGTCCAGTTAGAAGCCGACACCCGAAACGTGTTTCCGAAATAACGTAGGAGTGCGCCTAATTAATGATTTAAGAATAGAAATGCTACATGGAAGCTTTCTTTTTTAATTAATTTGACTACAATAGATTAGGTTTTTAGCGTTCATGTATGTATGTATGTTTGTCTGTGAGTTTCTTTTTCCACCATAACTTCTAAACGCCTTAACCGATTTTGATGTATGTGGTATCGTTAGATTCTTTGCGTTATCCCGGGTGACATAGGCTAGTTAAAATTTTGAAAAATTTGATAGGGTGGCCATGGTTTAGAAATAAAAACAACTTTAGATTTTTTTTATTAATGTTTCAATGAAAACTATAATCATCGTCTAGAACTTGTTAAGTAGATTACAAAAATATACCACAGTAGTATTAAATATCTATTGTTTACTAGTAATACTACTCAACAAATGATATGGTGACATTTTAAACCCGGCTTTCGATGCGAATAAACTACATATCAATAGATTTGTTGTAATGAAAGAAATAAAACTGGCTAGGTTACAACTCCCAAATCTATCCACGACGGCAGCTAAATGGTTTTAAAGTTTGTATGAAAAATCAATATGCGTGAATCAATTTTCTTGAAACATGACAGGAGTATGAATTTAAGGGAATAATAAAGTTTGCCATCATAGGTTTTTTAAAAGCAGGGGGTGCTTTTGATGACAAAGGATGTAAAAAAAAACCATGGTTGAATTTTGTATGAAAAATCTACGTGTGTTAAAAACAATATTAAAAAAAACCGGCCAAGTGCGAGTTGAACCCACGCACCAAGGGTTCTGTACAAGTTTTTTAGTACTTAAAACTGTTTGGCACTACACTTGAATTTCTTAGAATCTTCTTCTTCCTGCCCTTATCCCATGTCATTTGGGGTCGGCGCAACATGTTGTTTTCTTCCATTCTGCCGTTAGTCGTCACGTTATCATTTATTCCTTTTTCCTTCATATCACCCCTCACACACTCCATCCATCTTTTCTTTGGTCTTCCTCTCCCTCTCCATCCATCCACATTTATATTCATAACTTTTTTAGTCACATGCGATTCATCCCTCCTCATCACATGCCCATACCACGACAGTCGATTCCCTTTTAACTTTTCTGTAATTGGCGCAACTTTTAAACTTCCTCTGATATACTCGTTCCTTACTTTATCCATTCTGGTCACACCACACATCCACCTCAACATTCTCATCTCCGCAACATGCAACCTTTTTTCATCCATCTTCTTCACAGCCCAACATTCCGATCCATAGAGTACGACAGGCCTAATCACGGACTTGTATATTTTCCCCTTTAACTTGAGGGGCATCCGCGGGTCGCAAGTTGTTCCAGTGACCTGTCGCCATTTCATCCATCCTGAATTGATCCGGTGCGTTACGTCCCGGTCTACATCGCCATCTCCTTGGACAAGCGACCCAAGGTACCGAAAATCGGAGCAGATCGGTATGGGCGTTCCGGCAAGGGTTATAGACCCAGGACTGGAGAGACCGCCGAAATCACAAAACAAGTATTCCGTTTTGGTTCTACTTAGTTTCAGGCCAACATTCTCCAGTCGTTGCCACCACACCTCCAATTTGCTCTGGACCTCTAGGCCACTCTCGGCAACTAATACAATGTCGTCGGCGAATAGCATACACCAGGGAGCCTCTTCCTGAATGTCCAACGTAAGAGCGTCCATTATCTTACTTTATTATATTACATTACTTGAATTTCTTAGAATGTTAACAAAATAATTCATAGTCCTTATCATTTGTATGTAAATTGAATGTTTATTAAAGCGTAATTGTACACAAATAGATTCATGAAATGAAAATTGTTTGTAGGTATAAATTACGCAATTAAGTCATTCAGATCATTTTACACATTCCTGAGGAACAGGGTCTTGACTGACGTATAGGCATACCTACGGATCACTTAGGCATCGTTCACACCAAACGTATTGTCCGCCGCTGACTGTGACATTATTATGTACAACAAATTCAGTAACCTATATGAACAATTCACCCCCCCCCCCCCCCCCAATCTATAAAAACAATAAAACAAATTCGCGCTCGCTACGCTCGCGCATCCATTCAAACTCGTTTCTGGGGGCATGAACAGGAATAACCCAAGTCCCTTTTGACTCAGATTACTTTCATAAATAACTCGTCGCTGAGCTTCGTAAAGCTAAAATGAGGTTTGTCAATTCGCATTTTTACCCACGACGGAAATGTGCGTGTGAACTGAGGGACCAAAAATAAATCCGCAAAATAAATATCCTAGGATTTAGTAGTACACTTAAAACAATTGTAGAAGGAACCTGGGAATTTGTAAACAAATATATCGAAAACTACGACCCATAAAGTGTGGTCCCTCAGTTCTCACAGACGGTTAGCCAGATCTCGGAAAGTATCTTAAAGAACAAGATTTTGTGAATACAGACATTTAGTAGAGAATTTGAAAAGATATTTACAAAATAACAGACCACAAAGCATTAAAGATAAAAAAAATATAACGACTGAACTGTGGTCCCTCAGTCCACATAACAAAGATAAACATTTTAGCGAATCTTACTGAATAAAACCGTTCTTTTTCTACATAAAGTTTTAGTAGAAGTCTTAAAACATATTGTAAAAAAAAATTGAGCTTAAATATCGAAGCATTTTGAAGATAGCAATGATTAATACGGGTCCCTCAATCCTCACATCCACTGACATATGTGCGTGTCCAGCTGCTTGACGAGAGGAATATCAGAAAGTCTAGTGTACTTAACTTTTAGTAGTAAGTTTCTTCTAAATAATAGGTATCTAAAATTGTGTATTTCTTACTTCTTAACTGAGATAATACTATTTTTTTAATCCTACGAAAATGTATAGAGAAGTGTGACCACACAATTAAACAAAATGAAGACAGTACTATTATACTTTATTTAACACTAGCTTTTGCCAGCGGCTTTACCAGCGTGAAAATGACGATTTTCCATACAAACTTTCATCCCCTATTTAACTCCCTTAGGAGTTGAATTTCGAAAAATCCTTCCATAATCCTTGTCTACATTACAGGGAATCTCTGCAAAATTTCAGCTTTCTAGGTCCAAGGGTTTGGGTTGGGCGTTGATGAATCAGTCAGTCAGTCAGTCAGTCAGGACTTGTCTTTTTATTTATATAGATAGAAGATAGATAGATATCATTTTTTAGACGAAACGAAAACAAGGTTGTATGGTTCCCGTCGGGGCTGCGGGTTGTTCGAAAGAGATACCGCAGTCTCGGCACAAAGCGCTAAGAATGAACATAGGTGGTTTTTAGTCAGTAGAAGTCTGACACGGCCTATACCGCTCGATGATGACTTGACTGGCCTGTTGGTCTAGTGGTTAGTGACCCTACTGCTATGCCGGAGGTCGTGGGTTCGATTCCCACCCAGGACAAATGTTTGTGTGATGAGCACGATCATTTGTTCTGTGTCTGGGTGTAATTTATCTATAATATGTATGTATTTAGAAATATATAAGTATGTTTATCAGTTGTCTAGTACCCATAACACAAGCTCTGCTTAGCTTGGGACTAGATGGCGTTGTGTGATAGTTGTGGAATATTATTATATATATTATTATTGTTTTTAACGTACTCAGAGTGTTTTTGATGATAAATAAGACAGGAAACTGAAAATAGGTGGGATTACACTTTAAAACAACAATAAAAAACAAACATTACAGTTTGTGATATTGGTGTCATAAATCAGTTTTCAATGTTAGTCATTTCCCTGTTGAAAATAACGTGAGATAAATAATACATATTAATTATATATCTTGTTCAGCACAGGTACTTATATCATTTTCGTTAATTATAATAGGTTGATTTTCACGGAGATTAAAAAGTAGTAAGGTGATTTTGAAATTGATTTTCGCCTCAGAATTTGCGTGTGATATCATAGCCTCATAAATAGCTTTAAATTAATAATTATCGTAAATCTTGAGAACAGAAAGGTTCTTATTTCTTTTAAGGGTTCCGTACCTCAAAATGAAGAAATGGTGCCCTTATAGGATCACTCGTGTGTCAGTCTGTCTGACCGTCTGTCACAGCCAATTTGCTCCGAGTCTAATGAACCGATTAAGTTGAAAGGGGTTTGAACTTTTTTGTATGGGAGCTGGCATAATGACCCACCGCCATTTTGATTTTTTTTTCAAATGAAAATGGCGGTGATCGAGTGATCCTATAGGCACCATGTTTTCCTTTTGAGGTACGGAACCCTTAAAAGAAATAAGAACCTTTCTGTTCTCAAGATTTACGATGATTATTAATTTAAGGGTATTTATAAGGCTGTGATATCACGTGCTTTTCCAGAAAGGTATTCGAGAGTAACTTTCAAGTAGGACTTGTATAAATCCTTACCTACTCTAAAATCCATTATTTTTATTACTATTATTATTTTATTAACCGTTTTGCATGTGTTTAATTTGTGAAACACATTTGTATTTACAGATAGCGCGCGAGTTGAATGCAGAGCTTAGGAATGCGGTAGTGCGTGACAGCACTACCGCATTACACTAGTGTGAATAGCACAGCACTATACCGCTACCCGCTCTTCACCTCAGACCCCGACTGCATTCAACTCGCGCGCTATCTGTAGCTGTATCGTCTTCTTTACCCTCTCCTTCCAATTCTCAACTTAAGAAGGTTTGTCTGAAAATATAGAGTCCTCAGTAATATTTTAACTTGATACTTGACCTTTACCTTTTCCTTGTCGTTTTTCCCGACTGCAATGGTACGGTACCCATCATGTGCAAGTCTGACTTGTACTTGGCCAGTTTATTGTGATTTGTTTTATCTGAATATGTTTCCATAATCTTCTTTTAAAACTTGTTTTCTTCACAACTTTATTAGTAACTTTATTCTACAAATTGTGCGAAGATCTGAATGAATTCATCAATTCTGTATTTTTGTGTTTTTGTTTTGAAGGTCAATTAATGCTTCACTGTTTTGAAAAAGCTTTCCACACCCGCAGACGAGGGCGTCATGTTGTCGGATTTGAAATACGAGAATAATACATTTGATCACAGAGGAAGTTTGAATAATATCCTACGCAGTGTTGCCACAATCGTCGACAAATAGAATGGATTATGATATCTTGACCGAAGACGAGCGAGTGTCTTGACCAAAGATGTGCTTGCGCATTAAAAATGAATTATTATTTTTCACTATCTGTTTCATAAAACTCGCCTAGGTATTTGTTTTTTGTTGGGTGGGATATCATCAAATAACCCCTCCCGCTCTTGGGCAGAGCGAAAGGGAGTGTCAGACTTCTACCAGACTAAAAACCACCTATGTTCCTTCTTAGCCCTTTATGTCGAGGCCACGGTATCTCTTGCGAAAAAACCGAGCCCCGACAGGATGTATCTATTAAGATTTGTAGTTTTATCGTAATTCTTATTAGTAACTAATAAAACACTACTTGTTCCATAATGTTTTTCACAAAATCTCTTTTTGTGAACAAATTGTGCATTTTTGTTGTTGTTTTTGTTTGGTTTTTATTTTGTAATAGACTTATGCATTAAATTAACCGTACAACCTGTTTTTTTCTTTTTGGGGCATGGGAAAGCATCAATCATCATCGAGCGGTATAGGCCGTGTCAGACTTCTACTGACTAAAAACCACCCATGTTCATTCTTAGCGCTTTGTGCCGAGACTGCGGTATCTCTTTCGAACAACCCGCAGCCCCGACGGGAACCATACAACCTTGTTTTCATTTCGTCTAAAAAATGATATCTATCTATCTTCTATCTATATAAATAAAAAGACAAGTCCTGACTGACTGACCGACTGACTGATTCATCAACGCCCAACCCAAACCCTAGGACCTAGAAAGCTGAAATTTTGCAGAGATTCCCTGTAATGTAGACAGGGATTATGGAAGGATTTTTCGAAATTCAACTCCTAAGGGAGATAAATAGGGGATGAAAGTTTGTATGGAAAATCGTCATTTTCACGCGGGCGAAGCCGCTGGCAAAAGCTAGTGTTAAATAAAGTATAATAGTACACTGTCTTCATTTTGTTTAATTGTGTGGTCACACTTCTCTATACATTTTCATAGGATTAAAAAAATAGTATTATCTCAGTTAAGAAGTAAGAAATACACAATTTTAGATACCTATTATTTAGAAGAAACTTACTACTAAAAGTTAAGTACACTAGACTTTCTGATATTCCTCTCGTCAAGCAGCTAGGACACGCACATATGTCAGTGGATGTGAGGATTGAGGGACCAGTATTAATCATTGCTATCTTCAAAATGCTTCGATATTTAAGCTCAATTTTTTTTTACAATATGTTTTAAGACTTCTACTAAAACTTAATGTAGAAAAAGAACGGTTTTATTCAGTAAGATTCGCTAAAATGTTTATCTTTGTTATGTGGACTGAGGGACCACAGTTCAGTCGTTATATTTTTTTTTTATCTTTAATGCTTTGTGGTCTGTTATTTTGTAAATATCTATTCAAATTCTCTACTAAATGTCTGTATTCACAAAATCTTGTTCTTTAAGATACTTTCCGAGATCTGGCTAATCGTCTGTGAGAACTGAGGGACCACACTTTATGGGTCGTAGTTTTCGATATATTTGTTTACAAATTCCCAGATTCCTTCTACAATTGTTTTAAGTGTACTACTAAATCCTAGGATATTCATTTTGCGGATTTATTTTTGGTCCCTCAGTTCACACGCACATCGACGGAACGGAGCAGGTATGCGTTTAGGGTGAGAGATGTTTTAGATCCACGTTATCCCAACTATGTCGGAGTCCGCTTCCAGTCTAACTACTAGATGCAGCTGAAAACCGGTATTTTCAATGGACTACTTAACTGCACACTAAACAACCCAGTTAGTACTGGGTAATACGATACTCCTTGGTAACACTGGTTGTCAGACTTTCGAACCACTGACTACGTGTGACGACTGTCAAAGATGAATTTACCCTTTACAAGATTAGGTCAGGATTAATGTTAATCATGATAAGAGTAAGCAGTTCTCTTCTTGAAACCAAGTAAAACAGTCCGTTATTATCTTTCCTCCCGATGACAATATATTTGCCCCCCCCCCCCCCACCTCCAATTCTTAATCTATAAAAGGTATACAAAAATTGCCGCGCTCGCTTCGCTCGCGCATCCATCCTATTCTTTCTGCGATCTATTTCGCTTAAAACGCTCATCTACTTCTATTTCTAAATTGTCCATCCAGAAAAAAATGTCCAACGGTTTATTGCCCTGGCCAACACCTAATAAAACAGAACGATTAACGGAGAAGGTTATATCAAGCGGCGCATGCTACCCCTTTTTTTTTTTTTTTTTTTTTTTTGTAGGACGAATTAAAATTGGGTAATGCTAATGTCTTTAATCTTTATGCTTGACCCACGTACAGTTTTGTCCCGACGCGGTAAACAGAAAGTAAGTAAAAGATATCTATTTTAGAGATTTAAATAAAACATAATTTAAATTCTAATTTGATACCTATAAATATTTTTTAAATTAGTCTATGGCATTTCGTCCCAGTATAATGGAACAAACGTCACATTTTGTCCAGAATCTAAGAATAGCAGCAATATTAAACTGTATTCCAGTCACGCAGAACTTGTATCCGTTATAAATAAAGTAATTGTCAGTTTGTGTCGGCAGGGGATGATCGAATAGAAGAGAATCATCGCATTGCGTGGGAAGAAGGATAACTCAAAAATAAACCTAAACAATATCGCAACAAATTTTATTAACAGTGGCACATAAATAATTACAATAAAATATACACAAAGAAAATATATTCAGATTATATAAAGCTTAATTACCTACCTGACAAATTTACTACATTTATCGGTAAACACTCTGTAATAATTTTAACCACTGTGCACTGTATAAAATATATAAAAAATAATTTGGACAGTGTTGTGTGTTCCGTGTCGTCCATTATCTTCCTTTATATTTAGAGCCGGCTAGGGCCTGCAAAGTGAAGAACTGTTTTAGTGCGCTGAATATCTTCGCATAGTACTTGGCGGAGGTGACTGACGTATCAGATTTATATTTCCTGCATCTTATTTTTCTGCCGCCTGAAACGGGCAATGGGTTTGCTTACATAAAAAAAGATGAAAAAAGGTCAAAGTCACGTAAAGTGAGTGTGTGGATTGATATTTACATGTCCTTACCATCTCGTATCGCATCTCTTCGCTGATGCGCTCGCACAGGTCGGTCGGGATGTCTGCCTCCTGGCAGTCTTGTAACACGTACTTGAGTTGTGATGTCCTGTAGACAACCAACACTCATGTTACATGTAACTACTGACAGAGGTGCTTCACGCGAGGACGACGCAAACGCATGTGACTAAAAATGTGATGGATATAAATGGAGATAAGGAGAAGGAGAGGGAGAGGAAGGCCAAAGAAGGATGGATTGTGCTTGGAATGATATGAAAGAGAAAGGAATAAATGCCACCGTGACGTCCATCCGGGAAGAATGATCACAATGTATTCCTATAGTTTAGTCTCATCGATATGGAAATATAGCCAAGTCATAGAAAAATTTAGGCATCTAGATTCTAGACAAATTAGAAAAGCAAAAATCTCCTTTCTTTGGGTCACGATGTCATCGGCGCTAAAAGTAATGAAAGTTTCTTACTGTATGTATATCAGCATGTATGCACTGGTGGCTTTTCGCGCGAGATGTGGCGCGTCTTCTTTACCGCCGTAGTTGTACTCAATGGCCTCTTGTTTACTGCATCGAGATACTACGTCATCGTCGAATTTGCACCACTGTGAAAAACAACGAAAAGCCTTTTAAAAAGTACTGTTTATCACTTATAAGTACCTAACTTCCAAAAGAGAGTGACAGAAGACGTAAAAAAACTTCCAAAATTCAGTTGCCGTATTTTCGGTAATTACTTACATTTTTTGTTAGGTCATCTTTCAGCGGTGAATAAGAGTAACTATCAAAATAAATCAAATACAGTCTTCCAGTTAGGGTGAGTAAAAAGTGTTCGTAAATCAGAGTCCCCCAAAAAAGAAAAACTTTATAATTTATCTTCTTCTGGAATCTGATCCCTTTATCTATCGATTTTCCTGTCAGAACCAAGGTCCTTAACAGACTATAAAGCGAAACGAAACGACTTAAGGTTTTTTTTTTCTTAATTTAAGTAGCTATGACGCGGGATAAGACTTGTATTACCCAAATGTTTTAGGAAACTGACGGTACCGAGTACATAATATAATATCTAGCTGCACTACGCAAGCAGCGCTCACTCGGCTGCGGCTCTCACATTAATGCAAATATATACAAAGTGTTCTACGTAATGTTCACTTTACACGCATTAGCAAAGCTTCATAATTATTATCTACTGAATATTAATGTGCAGTCTTCAACCATGTGAAGGAAAATGCATCCCCTTTCCATTAACTTTATAAATTGATGGACAAACTCAATAACAATTTGCCCGATCTGGATCGAACCCAGGATATCATGCTTATAGTAATGGCGATTGTGACCACTAGACCAACGAAGCAGGCAGTTTCTCAGTAGCAGTCACGGAGTCTGAATTTTGCCAGGTTGATGGCAATAGGCTCGCCCTCTATTACATGGGACAATCATAACTGGCACAATGTTGGTGTAGGGTAATTCCAGGATAGTTGCCCCACTTTTTGAAATCACTTTATATCTGTTTGTCCAAAAAGCAAGATTCTCTATTTTTGTAAGACGCGTAGGTACTTTGGTTTAGTATCTTCAACTTCATGAAAGGAATGGACAATATCTGATATTTCCAGAGTTTTGGCAATTTTTGCGGACCTATAAATTTTGGGACAACTATCCCATGTAGGGGATAGTTGCCTAACCCATGTAAATTACGTTTAGGATAGATGCCCCGTCGAGAAAGAGGACATCTATCCCGCAAAAACTTTGATCGCACGGCTAGTCGTCGCATGCAATTGCACAAAGACATGCAACACGGTGAACTCAGTTGTAGTTGCAGAGTCTCTCGATAGATAAATAAAATAACGTGTGTTTCATTCTCGAAACTAGAGTAATTGCAATCAAGGCAACTACCTCCCTCTAACTATACCCTCGGGGCGACTATCCTGGATTTACCCTACAATTAGGTACTCCTCTGCCTAACCCTTCAGGGATTATAGGTGTAAATATAAATGTTTTATACACTGCTTTATATCTATTTGAAGTGTAAAGTCTACCGGAGTCTTGGCAGTGAGCCCGTTGTCACTTTGCTGCCTAATCAGCGTGTAACAATCCCAATGGGACATGAAGCCTCATATCGGTGCAAGGAATTCAGCAAGCGAGCCATGTGTGGTTTAGTACATTTCACATGTCTTGTGTTTTCCTTCACCGTTTTAAAACCAGTGGTAATGAAAAGGATGGTGCCTAACTAAAAAAAATATGATTCTGTTTGTCCATCTGTCATATCGAAAAATATTGGATACGTGTTTTTTGTTTCATCAAATTAATAAAAAATTACGAAAATAAAAGGTGTCAAAGATCAAGAGTGGGGGCTTGTGACGTCACTTTCTGGTAAAAAAAATTACAAATCTGTGACCTCACACGACTTTTAGAAGCACTGTATCTTGTCTTTCTTCGTTCTTTGTTCTGAATTTTTTGTTTACGTAAAAAAAAAAAAAAAAATTTGTCCAATATTTTTTGGAAATCAATCTGTCGGACTAATTAGATTTTTATTGTCAAAACCCTATTGGGTATTACCTTCTGGGGATGAGTCATCAAGTTTTATGGTAAAACTCAATGTAACTCCCCCCGACGCAGAAGTAACGAGCCTCACCTTGCCATCGCCCTTAGGGTTAATGAAGACCACGTAGTGTCCTCCGTGGTTGTCTCCCGAGTGCACCAGCACCGCGTGCAGCGTATAGTCGGCTGGTATCGACGGGATCTCCTGCAGATACGGGTCCAGGTTCACTGTCTCGTAGAACTCGAACCTGCAGGATTTGAAGAAACATCATCATCATCATCAGCCTATAATGTTACCACTGCAGGGACTCAGACATCCTCTCTAGGAGAGGGATGGGCAATAAAATAATCCACCACGCGGGCCCAGTGCGGGTTGGTAGATGTCACATGTCTCCGAATTTTTTTGTTCTAAGACATCGTTTCCTCACGATGTTTTCCTTCACCGTTTTGAGAGAAAAGAATGAAGAAACATTACGAAAAGTGAAACAGACACAATAACTTATAAATTCGTTAAGGCGCTGACAAGAGCCAAATAGGCTTGTATTGAACAATTTTTTAGCCAAATCTATACAGTTTGACACGGCGGAAAAAATATATGTTAATCTTGAACATATTTCTGATAATTTCGTTGTTTTCAAAACACGTTTTTGAAAAGTTTTCTCGATACAAAAAAATGGTAAACTAACCTCTTAAAATGATCTTCCAACAAAAATATCTGTATTACTGATGAACGTACGTTGGTAAAATTTATAACAATAACGTATCATATTTAAATACAAAATTTGGTTGTTTTTAATTTTTGATTATTTAATAAATTATTATTTTATAATTAATCATTATATGGTTTGTAAGAAGTTCGAGCGTTGCGTCAACGCGCTCTCTTTCTTACATATGCAATCCGACAGTGAGCGCTTAGGCGCGGTGCTAGACGGACGTATGTCACTTTGCGCCCCACTGACAGCTATCCGTTCATCTATAAATTATTATTGACCGCGTCACAATGTTAGTCCAGGATCCACGGTACATTTTTTCACTTGATTACTATCAAGCTAATTTTCCGTGAGCCAACATTACCCTATACGAAAACTCTCGATTGTGGTAGGTAATAGGGGCAGCAGGGATAAAATATATATTGATTATATATTATTATAATTATTTATTTGATGATTTTCAAAAATCTATTACTAACTATTTTATTTTTATCTGATGATCATTATCTAAATCCAACATGTATTGATAACGAGCTCATCAAAAATTACTACAAACCAGGGGTCCGTAGCCGAATGGCAAAAAACGGAACCCTTATATATTCGTCATGTCTGTTTGTCCGTCTGTCCACCCGTATGTCACAGCCACTTCATTCGGAAACTATTGAGACTACACAGTTGAAACTCTACAAGTATTCTGTGAACCGCTTTACGATTTTTATACAAAAAAAAAAAAAAAGGATTTAGGGGGTCGCCCCATACATGGAACTGAAACTATATTTTTTTTTTCATCAAACCTATACCTACGTGTGGGGTGTCTATAGACATTAGACAGGTCTTTAAAAATGACATTGAGGTTCCACAAACAATTTTTTCTCAAAGCCAATCGTTTGGAAGACAGACACTTCCAAATTTGTAAAATGGCGACCGGCCTCGCGGTCGCTTGCCTTCGGTATTGCCAACAATGACCAGCTTTTCAAGGCTGCTATCTCCTCTTTGCATTATGTGGCCGAAATAAGACAAAATACGCTGTAGGCAAACTGTTGACAATCGAGTCTTGATATCGAGTTGGTAAAGGATAGACACATTTGTGCGTTTGGCCGTCCATGGAATTCGGAGAATCCGCCTAAAACACCACATTTCGAATGCGTCTATCCTCTGTCTTACTCTTGTTTGGATTGTCCATGTCTTAACTTGTGGGGAAAAATGCTCCTTCCGAGAAGCCTGTGCCTGAAAAGGAACCGATCCAGGCTGATGATGGTTTCGTGACGGTGTTGAGGAGGAAGCGCCGTCAGCGAACCATCAAGAACCGCTGCGGCACGGCTCCATCGGAGCCCAATGTGCATATTCGTGCCGCAAAGCCGAACACTCTTTTGTACCTCTCCCGTCTACATTACACCACTACGACGGAGGACATCGTGGAGTACGTGCGCCAGAAGATCAAGTACGTGGCGAGAGTGCAGCTGCTCGAGTCGCGCCGCAACGTCAACTTTAAGGCGTTTGTGGTGCGAGTACCGACATGCTACCTGCACCTCGTCTTGGAAGAGGACTTTTGGCCGCAGGGGGTGGTGTTTCGACGCTTCCGCGGGCAAGTGCCACATGATCGCACAGTGACGTAGTGCAACTGTAGTGATACTAATATAGTTTTAAGGTTTTGTTTACTAACACAAGCTGTCAATTATATCGTATGTATGTTAGTCTGTAAGGTATTTATCTATGGGCCAAAGTAGCCTGAAAATAAATAAATATTATTATTATTAACTCTATGGAGGAAAATCAGCAAAACTAGTGCTCTGACCAAACGGGCCTTCGTTTTAAAACTTATACCACGTTTTTCCCAGATGTTCCGGGGGCGTAATATAGCATCTTTAGCCATGGCTATCCGCCGTTTTATTTCTGTGACGCAGCTACCTTCATTACTTATATTGGAGCCCAGTTAATCGAAGCTGTCCACAGTATAGATGCCTTAGATGTTATAGGCGCCCGATAGGTTACCCGCACGATGTACCACCATAAGCTTGGTTTTCTGCCTATTTATTGCAAACCCTACTTTGCCACTTTCCACTTCCAATCTGTGCCGTATCTCTTTCATGTTGCCAAATGTTGTAGCAAGGAGAACGGTGTCATCAGTGTACCTCAGATTGGAAATCCACTTTCCACCAACAGTAAACCCCTTGTCCCAGCCCTAAAGAGTCTTGAATGATATTACTCTTCGTACATATTGAAGAGCAGAGGTGAGAGGATGCATCCCTGCCTAACGCATTTGAACAGTCGGTGTCTATTTTGACGAAAGAGCGGTTGTTGATGTGTAGGTAGAGGCATCGGACTATGTCAATAAGATGTTGAGGCGTTCCCATGTCTTTAAGAACCCCCCACAGCTTGCCCCACTCCACGCAATCAAATGCTTTGGTATAATCTATGAAACATATCAATACAGGGCTGTTAAATTCCCGACTTTTCTCTATAATTTGGCGAACGTTCAGGATTTGTTCCCGCGTGTCTTTGCCTTTAACAAAACCTGCTTGCTCTTCTGGAATTTGTGGCTCCAGAAAGTGTATTAGCCTGTTGTTTATGATGTACAGGAGTATTGATGGTGCGTGGAGTAAGTGCCAAACACTTAATATAATTTTTAGAATCTTGTAGGCAACTTGTAAAGAGTGGGTTTAATAGAAAATATCCAATCCCCAAAACCCAGTTAGTAAGTAATCATTTTTAATGACTTCGTTATCGATACATATTGGAAGGAAGGAAGGGGACTCTTTGATCAAACCATACATTTTGTAGGACAAATATTTTTTCAAATAATTTAGATAATTATCATCAGATTTAACAAAAAAAACCCAGCTGATGATTCTCAAAAGTGTTTGTACTTAACACTTTTGAGAATCATCAAACCAACATATTTTATCCCTGCTACCCCTATTACTTACCACAATCGAGAATTCGAGAGTTTCGTGCAGGAAATTGTTGGGCGTCTCGCCGTCTCATCAAAATTAGCTTGATAGTAATCAAGTGCAAAAATGGACCGCGGATCCTGGACTATTTGTTTCTTACTTGGTAGTATTTTTTTTTTTTTTTTTTTTTATTTAAAATGGGTCAGCTCTTGACCTCGAGGCTTGCCTGAGCAAGGATGAGGTCTACGATGGAGCGAGCCTTCCCAGTAGCACTGGCTCTCCCGCGCACCAACGGAACACAGCGAACTGTTTGGCGCCGGACTTCGGCGGGAGGGTGGTAACTAGCCAGGCGGACCTTTGCAGGCCCTTCCACCAGTGTTGGGATCATTCAGCCGTAACCGCTAACAAAAGTCAGCGATTCCGTTGCCCGGGGTAGACCACTAGGAGGTAGATCCCACCAACCCCAGTATGGCGCTAGGGTATCGGAAAAATTGTGGGCGTGTCCAAAAATACTGAAACATCAGAAGTCAATAGCTATTGTCATCGTCTTAATATGGGCAGTTCTTTACACGTGGGAAATAAAATAAGGTGTTTTATTTTTCACTAATAGATTGTTCAGAATTTCTACTAATATCGTTCGTTCTTTTTCTTTGTATAGTTTATGTATATTCCTACATTTTGTATGATATATTTAAATTCGTTATTCGCCTTATATTTTTTATGTTTTCTATTTTCTCTTGCTCTTATACATATTGTGTCCACATTTTTTTTTTATCGTCTCTATGGCGCAGCATAGAGACGATGCGTAGACGTATGCTGGAAGAGATATATCTTTAGAAATAATCATCACCATTGTGCCTACCTTTTTTTCCTTTCTATTTTTTTCTTTAGTGTTTAAGTTTGAAACTTATTTGTCAGCTTAATAAATACACATAGATTTTATTTATAGATGTTTTTCGTATTACGGAAAAAGTTAAGGGTAAAGATAAAGGGAAAAAGTATTAATGGATTTCATGGAAACGAAAAATACTTGTTTTCGTGTTTTTTTGTGTGAAATTGGCACTAAAATATCAATTTGGGTCAACATTTTTAATTTTGGCTTAAAACAACGACACCTGTGGTACCAACATCGGGCTATATTATAGTCTTTGCCGGAGGATGATGGTTTTGGGTAAAATATTTGCATAATAGTCTTATTTAAAAATGAAGGTATTTCAGTCTGAATAAATATGTATAAATCGTTATTCTGTTAAATTTAAATTGGCTTGTGACCGACAAGATTAGCTTATAACTCCGCCGTATTATCCTATTATTATTGACATTAAAGCTAGCCCATACTTTTCCACTACCCACTGGGCATAAGATCTGCGACCATTTTTACCACAAACCCCCTACGGGCCTCGGCCTATTATAAAGTGAGGCCCTGTGTCCCAGCGGTGGCAGTAAATTGTAGGTGATATTATAATTCATTAATGTTACCTGTCATTAAACTTGACAGACGCATCACTCTGCGGGTCATACTGGAACCTCATGAGGTGAAGATGCAGTACCGGCGGGAACACGTCGAACCTGACTCCTTTCTCCGCCTCCTGGAGACCATGCTCCCCTGCGTCGTACTTGTTCTCGCCGTCAAGTAGCTCCGTACTGATGTAGTCTTTGAAGGATTCGTATACTGGGTAGGGAGGATATGGTGAAAATGCAGGCATTGTGGAAAGATGCAGAGGTTTGGGGGATGAATGAAGAGTGAGAATGGAAATAAGGATCACGCTGAACCTGAAAGAACTTGAGTATTGTATTGTGTAAGTTGTCCACGATTAAAGCGCGTATTTGCGTATGGACAATAGTTGCGGTTACTCTCACATATAAATGTTATTTGAGCTCAAACCCAAAATTTTCACCAGAAGCAATTTAAAACTACCCCTAGAGCCAATTTTCTTAAAACTCCAACCTCATATGCTCGTATACACGCAAATGTTTCTTTACAAGACCTAATTTAGATGCAGGCGCCTGCTTAGCAGTTCTGATATGAAAGATTTATTAGCACCTGTTACAGGCAAACGCTCTCGCTACTCGGCCAATAAATAATGACCAATAAACTGCCAATAAACTGTGACGTTATAGCACCTCTTCACTAAATGGTAACTCAGAACGAAGGAAAGGACTGGTAATGGAAAGTTAAAACCTTTTAATAAATCGCATTTTCAAGTTGCAAATTGGAACCAATTTATTGGTAACGAAATAGCTTCGGAAAAGTAAGAGCGGGGCATTGATTGTGTCCTATTTTCTCGTCGGTTACGGGGTTGGTAAATTTCGATCTGAGTTGGATTAAAAAATTGCTGCTGACAGAGCAAGTTTTCTGTACAAACTAAAGTTTTTTTTGTTAAATTGTAGTGGAATTGATAGAATTTTATCTTAACTCTGAAAAGATTCATCATGATTTTTGAACGGTATAATATACAAGCAAAGTAATAGCTTACTATTATTCTTCCCCTTGACACTGAGCTGTATGTCGTAGAAGGTTTCAACGCGCGTGCTGGTACAGTTCACATTCTTGCACTTAATGAATGACGTCATCTTCCCCTCAAACAACTTCGGCACGGTTCCCTCCACCAGCGTCCCTTTCATTTTATTTTCTAGCTTATCTAGTAATACCTGTAAAGAAGCATGATATTCGTAGCTGTGTGATTTAATGCCGGCTTATGACGCTACGCCTGCTTTGTTGACTTTGGCTGAAATGGATCTTAATCCTTATGGATTGTTTGTAAAGCTGCTTCACAGTAGCACAACAGACTTATAGTGCATGGCATGGTTCTATGGGTTTGAGCTGTTAATGTCGCTTCAAAGAGAAGCACTTTAAACAGCCAACTACTATGTAAGTTTACTAAGATCTGATTAAATTTAGGTACTAAAACCTAGGATTTTTGAAATATTAAGAAAGAAAAGAATTAGATGTTTTTTGTATTGCAATTATGCTTTTAGTGGTCAGCTTTTTTTTTAATAACTAATTTAATTAAGTTTTAGTAGCTAGCTAGCTTTAAGCGGGAGAATCAATAGTGTAGTGGGTAGATGCCTGTATTTTATTATAGTACTGTATCACAGATGGTACTACTGATGAAATCCACAAAATACTAGCCACAAAATGGATGTCTGATAAAAATATTCAAGAGAGATGAATTTTCACCGAGGCAAAGGCTTGTGGGCCTTTTATGCAAAAAATAACGGCGTAGTAGTTATAATTTAAACTTGCACGTGAAAATGTAAAATCTTTTTAACAAAATAGAAGCTAAAACTTGGTTAAAAATTGCCAAAAAAAACCTGAAGAAACGTTAAGCTTGATTAAAAGCAGTAAGTAAGAGTGCTCTTTCTAAACCTAAGTATTGTGGGTTCAGTAAAAATAAGTTGGTGAGGTCATAACAAAAAAGATTAACAGCTTACCCGTAAGAATTCCTGCACATCATGCTGCATAAATGAGTCTAACGTCTCCCAACCGAAACTCTTCGTGAGTTTCTTAGTTGCGACAGGTTTATCTGAAAACTGAAGGTCGTAGAACACGCGTTGAAGGGCGAAGGCGACTGATCGGGAGCTGTCGTCGCCGACGGTCGGAATCTTGTAGACGGCCTTACGCAGGACATTCGTGAAGAATAAGGTCTGGAGTAAGGAGTTCATGTAGCATGTTGCGCCTTGGTTCTTCAGCCCTGGGGAGAAAGACTTTTGATGACCCCAATGAGTATTTAAATGTTCTTGTTGAAACTCACACTGAACTTTTAGATTATTAAGGACATAGATAGAAAAAAAAAGCTGCAACTAGTTTTTTTTTCTTTCATTTTTCCATTCCAAGGATCTTCCTGGTGAAGCGCGGGCAAGAGCCTCGAGCATTGGCTGAAGCCGTATTTAATCAAAAAGTTGCTTATGGCGCCTGCGAATGTATTCATAACATAACACCATCATTATAGCATCAGCCCTGTAATTCCCAAAGGGTTGAGTGGAGGTGTAGGTAGCTAACAGTTATTGTCCCTTGTAATAGGGGACAAACCTATTGCAATAAACCGGGTGCAGATCTAGACTAAGTGGCCGCTACTGACAAATTCCTGATGCACAAGTACCCAGGACCTCAGCACAGCAGTCGCGCTTGTGAGTACTAGACCAACGAGGCGGCAGTATTCATAAGAATCCATGAAATATCATCATCATCAGCCTATAATGTTCCCACTGCAGGGACTCAGACCTCTTCCTCTCTAGGAGAGGGATGGATCCAAAACGCGGGCCCAGTGCGTCTTGGCAGATATCAAATGTCTTCGATTTTTTTGATTATAACGCCCAAATACTCGAATGTCACTCAATTAAGTATAAGTAACCCTCAAAACTCCTGCTATCTCAGCGTTAAAGTAACAAAGACAGCACGAGATTTAAGTGCAACTTATAATTGAGTGACGTTTGAGTATTTGGGCGTAAGACACACACATGATTCCTCACGATGTTTTCCTTCACCGTTTCGAGAGCAGCGGTGATGAAATAAAAATTACACCAAGCAATGCGCCTGCCTGATGCCACGATTCAGTGTTCGTAAATCGGGGCCGCCACCATTTGGCCACCGCTGCTCTTCATGAAATATAAACATCCGTATTATTACGTTTACTAAGGGATACAACTGCCCATTCATCGTATAGATCCTTTGTAGCGTCGTACGACACCCATTCGATAAAATAACTAGTTCTATTCACTCTATTCACTCGCACATTATTTCCGCTCTGATAATTTTCCTTTAACCCTTTGTCAGGCGTGTTATGCACTTATGCATAACGGATTGCCACCCACATGGGCTACGGCTGTTGGATAAAATTAATACAAAAAGTGAATATTTTGCATTCAGTATTTTCGACAGACACAAGATACTTCTTGGTATAAGAGTAGAGGGAAACCAAAAAAATGATGGATGGAAGATTATGGTAAGGAAGGATGTATCTCATGAGATGACGAAAAACAGAGAAGTATGGAAGAAGAAGACATGCTGCACACTGCACAGACCCCAAATGAATTGGGATAAGGGCAAGAAAATGATGATGATGACAAGATACTTCTTGATGCCCTTCTTCTTCTTATCGTGTGGGCAGTAAGGTCTAACGACCCCACACACCCTAGTGTCAGTTTGGTGAAATCAATTCTGAGGAATTTATTGCTCGGTAACGAGGATTTAGCCGCTGCCGAGAAATAAATTCCCGTCTTTGTTTATTTATTTTTACAGTTATTTATTAGTTATGTATCTGTTCACTAGATTAATTGTTAAAATCTGTATTTAAAAACAGGCGCTTCTCGCCAACAAACTGTTAAGTTGGCGAGTAAATTGTTAATTAACAAAAATATGTACCTACATTTGTAAACAATAAAAAAAAAGAGTTTCTAAACCGCCGCAAGGGCCTCTGACATGGTTTGACGACCGCCATTTAGCGGCCGGGACCACCGGCTTATACGTGCCTTCCGAAGCACGGAACCATATTTTTCTTGATGCCCTGAAGACATAACATATCATGATGTCACACCTGTTATCCCTGAAAGATTAGGCAGTGTTGTACAATCAGTAAACCCATTCGCTAGCTAAGTTTAAGTCCCGCATGGGGCTAGCCTATTGCCGTATAACGGGCACAAATCCAGACTAAATTCCTGATGGAAAAACCCATCGTTTCCTGACCCCCAGGTTGGGCAACGTTGGGTTTTTCCGACCTGGGAATTAAACTCAGGACCTCATGCTAAGCAGACGCGCTTGCGATCACTATATGAATGAATGATTGAATGAACCAAATGATCTTACTACAGTTATATGTTACACGTCCATGGTAAGCATTCGCAATCAAACTTCTTGACTGCCAGATCTTTTAGCACCTGCTGTTATAAAGTACAATAAGATTATTCTTGTCTATACCTACAACCTTACCGACGTATCCCGTGTGCTTCTTGGAGTCCCATGAGACCCCATGCGGCGCTTCAGCCATGACATGAGCTTCTACGGTGATGGCATCGTCTTTAACGAAGCCGTTGTCAGGTTCCATGAGGTCATCCCACGATATGAAGTGCGCGAAACCCCAGTCATCTTCTTTACTATATGGAAATAGACCTAAAATATTACCTTCGTTGGTGGAAACTCAAATTTTGAGTCTTTAGCGCAAGAAGATCGAAAGAAGGCTATTATAAAAATGTCCACAAAGATGTGAATGAAGAATGTGTTAACAATGTTTTTTATTATAATTCTTGTTGCGACACCAACTATCCATTTAATAGATATGGAAACACTGTCTCGCCACAAGTAGTCAGGTAGCTCTCACTAATGACATCTGTCAGTTAGGTACATGAATTGCGGGAAGTTGCTGGTGAACTAGGTGAAGCGATCCTGGACTGGCGCTTGATGGTCTTGTGTAAGCCTGTGATATAGTTAGTTAATTGTGTTATCAACCTATTAGCTCTGCTATCAATTTACTAACTTATCAGTTAAACCTCTCTCTATATAGGTAAGTAAAACTCAACGTAGGTAAATACCAGTGATACATGTGATGAAGTTTCCGACATAGTGCTTGGCCGCCATCTGGCTTGTGAGATAACAGCTTCAGTTCCCCTAGTCCATAACACGACCAGCCAGGGGAGTCACAGTCACCATTACACTGCAAGAACACGCCCAACGCCTTCTGCTGCTGACGTTCAGGTGTCGTTGTGTTCCTCAGCAGTATAAGGATCTTCCACGGAAGACATCTCACGTAGCAAGCTGGTGAAAGAACCTGCTCCTTCAGCTGACTTATGTTCTGAACTGTGAAACGGAACGTCGCTTCTGGTCGGGCGATGTCGTCGTCTTCTTGTACTGCCTATGGGAAGTTTGAAAATCTGTTTTGAGAGTTAAATATGGTAGCTGCAGGCTGCAGTACCATTGTGATTAAAATTTGAATCAATATGCTTCAGCGTAATGTATGTTCATCTCTTGCCACATGAGCGACCTTTCTGTATTTGCCAAAATTACGCTATATAGTAGCACAAAACAAAACCTCTCCAACATTAAGATACTTCATTTAATTATTTCGCCATCGAAGGAAAAACCTGGATGAGACTGACACAAGCATGTGGCGATGGGTACCAGAAAAGAGAGGTCTATACCCAGCAATGAGTGAATTCGGGCTGTGGATGATGATGATGAATTGAAATTGTTTATTGAAATAAATGTTTAAATCCCATATCATAGGGGCTGAGCCTATTGCCATTACATAGGCACATATCCTGATGGAAAAACCAAATAACACTCTGCCCGACCTGGGAATCGAAACCAGGACTTCGTGCTTAGTAGTGACACATGCGAGAACTGGGCAGGCTGAAACAGTATCTATATCTATATAAATAAAAAGAGAAGTCCTGACTGACTGACTGACTGACTCATCTACGCCCAGCCCAAACCCTTGGACCTAGAAAGCTGAAATTTTGCACAGAGATTCCCTTTATAATGTAGACAAGGAATAAGGAAGGATTTTTCGAAATTCAACCCCTAAGGGAGTTAAATAGGGGATGAAAGTTTGTATGGAAAATCGTCATTTTCACGCGGGCGAAGCCGCTGGCAAAAGCTAGTCTCTCACGTCGTCTTAGCTACAAAAGTGACCATTGTGATAATTCTTTGATAGATCGGCTAACCGGGGGTTCTGCTGGTGTGACAGCTGTTGCGTTATCGCTGCCAGTTTCAAACATTGTTCAGCAACAAATGTAGTGCTACAACAAATAAAAACTTTTAAAACAGACATGGGAACTAACACTATCAATAAGACGCTTGCAACAGCGCCGAAATATCGGGAGTTCATAACAAACAGTAAACATGATAAATATGCTGTTTTAGTGCTAATTATAAAAACTTTATACCTACTCCTCCTTCAACATCCAAGCAAATCCTTCTACTCTACGTCTAGTATTGAACAACAGAAACATATTTACCTTATTTCAAAATATTACCTATACATAATGGTTTTTATCAAAATATAAAAAACTAATTTTGTATTTTTTTTAGTCCGATGGCATACGTCACCTATGATTTTTTAAACGTCAGTTTGACTATTCGAAAGTTAAAAAAATGTTAGAAATAAAAATAAATGTTGGACAAAAGAGGTTCTAAAAGTGAAGACAAGTAAAAAGTTTGTACACGTCTAATAGTAAAGCTTACTTATCTAGCATTGATGATATCTAGTTATTGATAAATTAATGGTTACTTACTTACCTGTCCAGCCCCCCTATTGCGTATCTTTTTACCGTCAGTGGCTATCAGAAATGTCCATAGATTAACTGTAAATTGGTTATGGTTTGGTACATTTTTTTCTTAAAAACTCACCATTTGACAGTTATTTGATAGACATTATAAGTTATCCACTGTCATTGAAAGATACGCAATAGCCCTGCAGGTCATGGCTAGATAAAATTTGTTTTGTCCTGTTGGGAAACCAATAAATTCAAATTCAAATTCAAATTCAAATATTTTTATTTGTAGAACATAGGTAAAAAGAAAGTACAGATGTCAATATTAATAATGAACGCTATGTCCTGCCGTCAACGGCGTACAAATATTCTAATAAAATTACAATTGCATATAAATAATTGTTAAAAATAGTCAAACATTCAAAATTAATAACTCAAATAAGTAAAAACTATATAAAAAGAAATAACAATAATAATGTCCAACTCAAAATTAAAATACCAATAAATTAACGAAACAGCAAAAACATTGAAATATTAAAATACAAATAGTTTAAGTCATAAATTCATAATTTACAATTAAATAAAATTACACAATAAATGAAAAATAAATCATTTAAAATTTAATTTCAAATTACGTCTATAATAAAATGTCATAAGTAGATTATAATAAATATCATTAAAATTAGTCAATTTTTTTCTCCGTTAGGAACTCAGTTACATTGTAGTACGTTTTATCTATTAAAAAATTACGCAGTCTACTTTTAAATTGCGCCGTATTTAAATCCTTCCAACTTCTTGGTAATTTGTTGAAAATTATTGGGGCCATGCAGTAAACACTCTTGCGCATCAATGTGGTTTGGCATGATACTTGACAGAGCTTACTATTGTCGCGCCTATTCCTTGGGAATACATCAGCAAGGCGTTCAAAACGGTTTGGATTTTGCTTTACAAACATCGCTACTTCTAAAATATAAATACACGGAAGTGTCAAGACATTGTATTGCTTAAAATAGGGCCTGCAGCTGTCTGTGGTTTTAAGTTTAAATAATGACCTGAGACATCTTTTTTGAGCCTTAAATGCTATGTCTCTGTCAGTTGAGTTCCCCCAAAAAATGATGCCGTAGCGCAGGTGAGATTCCACTATGCCGTAGTACGCTGTGAGACGTGTTTTGGTATCCACTATGGAGGATAATCTATATAAAACATATGCAGATGAACCCAGTTTTTTACACATCATCTCTATGTGTGCTTTCCAATTTAAGCTGGAATCTATTTGTAATCCCAAAAATTTTGTGACACTCGCTTCCTTTATATCGTCATTTTTGTAATGAATATGAAGATTAGTTACGACGGGAGTACGCTGTCTAAAGTG
Organism: Diarsia mendica; assembly: GCA_949316265.1. Classification (NCBI taxonomy): domain Eukaryota; kingdom Metazoa; phylum Arthropoda; class Insecta; order Lepidoptera; family Noctuidae; genus Diarsia; species Diarsia mendica. Next base: position 9,834,034 of record OX438892.1, read on the forward strand.
CATTATCTTTGTCTTATCTAAATTTATAATAAAATTATTCATGTCAAGCCATTTAATTAGTGAGTCAAGAGAATTATTAATGTCATCTTCATATGTTATTGCGCTTTTACAAGGGATCGTCACTGTGCTATCATCTGCAAACATGGTCATACGTTGTTCAAGGGACTTGGGCATGTCATTAACATACAATATAAACAAAAACGGGCCCATAACAGTCCCTTGTGGCACACCGTATGAGATTTTACGCTCTCGTGATCGTGCTATCTCTTCATGTTTTTTGGCTATATTGATGCGGCTAACTTCGGTTATTTGTGTTCTATTTCCTAAATACGATTTTATAAGTTCAAGCACGTTACCTCTAATACCGTAGGCTTCTAATTTGTTTAATAATGTATTGTAATGGACATAATCAAACGCCTGCGTCATATCACAGAATATAGCACATATGGGGGATCGTTTATCCATGTTTTTAATAATAGTAAGTAAAAAGTCAAAAATTGCCATATTAATGGTTCTGTGCTGTCTGAATCCTTTTTGTTCTTCACAGAGTATATTATTTTTTTCCATAAAATTATACATTTCTCTGTAGATATATTTCTCAAATATCTTTGAAATAACCGGTATGAGGGAAACTGGCCTATAATATTCCATCAACTCTCTATCTTCTTTTTTAAATAAAGGTTTAATTATAGAAGTTTTTAAACTATCTGGATAGATACCAGTACAAACAATGAGGTTGAGTATGTGACTTAGGTGGCCGCATATCTCGGTAGACACTGACTTCAGTACCTTCGTGGCGATTCCATCAAAGCCTACACTGCCAGTGTTTTTTAGAGACATTATTATCTTATGTAAACACTTTTTCTTTCTTTCTTTCTTTCTTTCTATACCCGCTCCGATCAATATTTAGGCATGTGGAATTGTGGATGGTCCCGTCGGGGCCGCGGATCCCATCGCGGCCGCGGATTTTAGTACGAGATGACGTGGCCTCGGCACAAGGGCAAAGAAGGAACATGGGTTCGGTTTTTAGTCAGTAGAAGTCTGACACTCCCCTTCGCTCTGCCCAAGAGCGGGGGGGGGTCATTTGATGATTTTCCACCAACCAAAAAAAAAAAAAAAAAGGCATGTGGATGGTTGACTACGCAGTACCTATCACATATCGACTTTCCTTCATACCACGGAAAGAACGTTAAGCCGTTCGTCCCGGCTGTCATTTCTTAGAAGTCGTAACAGGTAGTCAGTGGCCTGAAAGTTTGACAAGCAGTCTAACCAAGGGCCATATTACCCACCACTAACTGGGATGTTGGGGCAGTCCTTTTTACGCATAATTCTGGTATTCAGCTGCATCCGTTTAGACTGGAGGCTTCCAGTCTAAACTTCATCATAGTTGGGAAAAGGATTAGCATAATTATACCTAATGATGACTTACTTACCTGCCTGTTTCCCTTTTTCGCTGTAGAATTTTCATTCTCATTTGTGTTTATGTAAATAAAGATGATTTTGACTTTTGCTCAAAATGATTTTTCAGAAATTGAATTTCGAGGATATCTCTTTCCGTGGCGCGCTAGTTCATTATAATTGAACTCGGCATGATACCTACTGGATACCCAGAATTAATTAACTCACCGAGTCATCTTGCGACGTCATTATTCTCTGCCAGTTCAAAGATTGACAGTTAGATGCTGGGCTCCTTATATAATTAAATTGATGAATAGATTTTTAAGAGGCGATCATTCTATTGTCACTCGAAGGGGTCTTAAAATAATAGCGCTTTGGCTAAGGGCAGCTTCGTACGTCAAGTATAATAAGTATACTAGCTACTCCTGAATTTTGATCATTTAACCTATTCGGAAGTTTTAACGACGATGACTTACAGCTACGTACCCAGTATAGTAAGCAAGCGTATCACTTTATGGGAAGACTTCTACTAACTAAAAACCACCCATGTTCGTTCGTAGTCCTTTGTGTTCCAGGGCCGCGGTATCACTTTCGAACAATCAGCAACCCCGGCAGAGGTCTACCCTTGCTGCGGTGTTGCTGACATCTCTGAAGTACGCGTGGAACACGAACACGTCGACACGGTCCGTCGTCATAAGACAGACGGACGGTGAGTGTAGCCCCTCACCGTCCCCAGGCCCGCGCCTACGGCCATAGAAGCCATATACTTGCTTGCCTTGACTTGCGTTTAGCCTTATCTCGATGTGAAGCCATGATGCAGACAAGGGTGGAGCACGCTTGCCTAGAAGAAACCGATTCAATCCAACTTTGCAAGAGATCTAGATTATAATGTTCGAGAAGCTCCACAGACCGGCGGAAATCTGGAAAAAAAGCGTTTTGCTCAGGTTCATGGGACTTCATTTAAAGGTGACGCTTCGCTGTATCTCAGCTCTTATGATTGAATGGGGATGGGAGAATGTAACCGATTAAAAACCAATAGTCTGGCCACTTTACGGCAATGTTCAAGGCTTTGGTTGGAGCTTGACTTTGGACAAGGGAGTCGTTTGTCGCCCTTGTTGTTGTGAGCCCGGACTCCATCAAAGCGGTACGAGTGGAACGGAGAGGAGATGTGCAAGATTCATTCAATCTCAAGAGAGACGACAGACGCGATGTGGATTTCAACCCATTTGATTGGTCGGGTGATGGTCGGGTGCCACACCATGACACATCATTAGATGCTTGCACAACTAATTGAGAAAACTTAATCATAGATGATGGCCCAGACGAGCAGTGGTGGCCCAGTGGTGGCGGCCCCGACTTACGAACAGTTGGTCGTGGGTTCGAACCCAGGCAGGCGCATTACTTTGTGTAATTTATTTCATCACCACTGCTCTCAAAACGGTGAAGGAAAACATCGAGAGGGAACCGGCATGTCTTAGAACCAAACATTCGAAGATATGCAACATCTACCAATCCGCACTGGGCCCGCGTGGTGGATTATAGCCCATCCCTCTCCTAGAGAGGAGGCCTGAGTCCCTGCAGTGGGAACAATTATAGGCTGATGATGATGAATCATAGATGTATGGACTGGCGCTACAACGATCAAAGTATGTTAGAAACGGAAAAGACAATTTTCTACTCATAGTCAGTATTCGAATTTTCATATAGTAGAGCATGATAAATGAAGATAGTGGAGTGGGAAACATAAGTGAACACTGGAATCTGGATGCCTTACATTATTTGAATAGTGTTCAGTTATTCATGGTTAGGGCCGCTAGATTTGTCTGTTAAAATAACGGACGTTTGTCTCTGCCAAGTGGATTGATAATGAGGGGTAAACTTTGATTGATCAGGTATATTTTGTTGATAAAACTGGCCAAGTGTAAATCGGACTTGTAAATCATTGTAGTAGATATTGAGAGATTTTTCATGTTGTTTTCCTGAAATCTATACTGTATTTTTGTTTCAAAATTTTAGGCTCAGTAGTTTCGGAGAGAATGGGGGGGGGGCAGACAGACAGACACACGAGTGATCCTATAAGGATTCCGTTTTTTTCCTTTTGAGGTACGGAACCCTAAAAATCGCCCATAACTCGGAAGACACAAGAGAGCCTTATCGGATTGATTAAGACTTTTTGGTAGTATCGACTATCGGTATAGCTTTCTACGTATTTCAACAAAGTTTCGACGAAGTTGTAAAGAATAATGTCTGGACAAGGAGTAAAGTCCATTTCCGGTTCGAAAGTTACGGTTGCGGTCGGTCAGTTTTATTTTCTTTGTTACTTACGGTTCACTTTTTTTTAAACTGTACACACGGCTACACATCAAGCTATACAAAACCAGTATAATCTGAGCGTTCATTGTGCGAAAAGATCAGTGAAGTGAGGCCAAGATTAACTGGTTTTGTATAGCTTGATGTGTAGCCGTGTGTACTTTCCATGTTCTTTCAAAAGTTTATTTTCTTCAGTTCACTTTGTAATTATACCCAAGAGCATTGCTCAGACGTTTTAATGTAAGCAGAATATTGTTTATTTGCACTGTATTATATTATCAAATGATCAATGATGTTACAATACTTATTTCTAAAAATCCGCTCTCCGTGAAGGGTTGGGAAGACACTTTCTTTGGTTATGTGTGAGTTCTTTGAGGATTTACTTTTTCCATCATGCAGGCATCCTATCTACAGAAAAATACCAATAATACCCACCTAGCCGACGAGTCCAATCTAAAGCACTGTAGTGCTTGCGACTAGTAGCGGTACTTTCATACAAACCTAAAGCTTTGGCTGGCCTATAACCTTACAACTTTAGGTTTTCTGTACAGTCTCAGCTATGGGCTCGCCGTATTATAGGCCCGGAAACATGCCACTGCCCACCAAAAGTGGACAACCATTAGTCCAATTCTAAGTGGGTTCCTTACCAAGGTACTAGTGAAAATATTTCAGATTGCTAAGACCAAACGTTCAGTATTATTTGGTATGCAGGTCGAGTCTAATATTACGTTACGTCACGCCAGACAGGCGCTGACGGCTGAAGCTTAGACGCATGACTGACACTCCCTAATGCAAAGTGTATCAGTCTCTTGGCCTTGACTTGTTTACTTTCAAGGTCGATTGAGTTAACCTTTTTATCTTTTCGGCTCTCTGATAGTAGTTTGGGAGTTAAGTATCAATCAATCAACTGAGGGTTTGAGCGGCTTTATTGACCTTTATATGTTGGTGGGTAGGCGGATTAAGCTTTCTATCAAATAATGTATTATGTCTCAGTCAATATGTACAGAGTTAGGGACTAGGGTTTACTTTTGGCCGTAGAAGCTACTTTTGGTCGAAACTTGAAGTCTGGTCGTACACACGGCTACAAATCAAGCTATACATTTCCTGTTTACGCTGATCTCGCACGAAATCCTATACAATGCGAGATCAGCTTTTAATGGGAATGTATAGCTTGATGTGTAGCCGTGTGTACGACGCTACGGGGCGTCCAAACAGTTTTGGCCGTTCATGCAAAAAGTCGTGATCGTGGCAGCATGGACCGTAGGGTCGTTTCGCCGGTTAGCGACCAGTTAGCTGAGTTGCCCACTTATGATGAAGAAATAAAAATGTTGTCTACACGCAAAATAGTTTATGTTAATGTGAATTTGTCCCAAATATAGTCTAGTTTGGATACAAAAACATAAAATAAAGTACATTCATACAAAAATATTTATAAAATGCTGAAAAAGTGAAAATATAGCGAAAACGTCGGTTACCGACCACTTTAATCAGTTAGCGACCACCAGTGAGTTGGTTTGCGACCACTATTTTAATATAAAAAAATGCCATTAAAACAATTATAATCGCTTTAAAAATGTATTAATTATTATATTATTCATTTATATGGTCCCTTCCCTTCTTTTCGGATATCATCAAGAGCTTTTTTCAGGGCTTATTCAGTGTACCGGACTTGTTTTTTTTTTTTTTGTTGACTCTGAATTATATGGGAACTCCATCTAAAAAAAGTAATATAAAATAATTTAATTTTGTTTTTATCAAAAATTAAAAAAAAAATATTCCGACGTTATTTCTCTCATACTAAATTATGGTGGTCGGAAACCAACGTCTTTATTTCGATTATTTTGGTTTACGACCACCTGTTTAGCATCCCGTTTTTATAGTAATTTCAAAGAAAGTGGTGGTCGCTAACTAAATAACTACAAAGAAAAGCTTCTAAAATGTTACATTCAAAATTGTAACAGTCCTGTACAAAGCAATAGGGTCATATTGATAGAAAATAAATAATGCGATTCTCGTCGGTTTGCGACCACATGGTCGCTATTTAACGTTCTTGATAAATAAGCATTTCGGTTACCGACCACTTGATTTTATCTTAATAATAACTTAAAAAATAGCAAAATACAACTAAATAATAACGAAAACTTATCGGTTGTACAATTTAACATCTAACTTGTGTGTAAAACATGAAATAAGTAATAAAAATTACCTTTGAGCGCCGCGCGCCGTGCTATTTTTTTTCTAACTTGCGGTACGTTTTCTCACCACTGAATCAAAACGCGCCTTTAGCAATATTTTTTCGGTTCTGGGTTAGCCCATTTGTTTCAAACTGTGTAAATTCTTATTTCATAATTATTTATAAAGCACGTTAGGTTTTTTATTTATTTGTGTTACCTCTACAAATACTATTATCTTGTTTTAAAGAAACTTAGTACCTACGTCAAATGGTCGCCTACTGAAGGTGGTCGCGAAACCGGCGAAACGACCCTACGTACCCATGGGAATCATACTTAGAAGGTCCTATTTTCCTGCATAATGGTCACCTACTAACCTATCACCGACCAGCTTATCGGCAGACAAATAGCATTTCCATTCAAATCAGACACTAAACCATTTAGCACATAAAATTGACGGTGAACGAACACTATTTGTACCCTTCGGTCGTGGTAACTAGTAAAGCTAGTCGTCGTGTTTAAAAAATGGCCTTTCGCTTTACATTGTGGCAGTAAATCTATCGCGACATGCGATAAATTAGAGTCCAGCTGCTGACTACGCTGACATTGTTTGTAGCTGTGGGACTGCGAATTTGGGATGTCCACAACAACAACAACAACAGTGCTGTGTTGACGCTCTTCTGGAAAAACAACAACGAGAATCGGAAGCGAGGTGACCTGAAATGTTTCTTGAATTTTCATTTGGCCACTCTCTGCTTTATACATCAAAATACCTAGTTCTTCGGATTTCTCGAAAGCTCACTTCCTGGCCCTATTGCTTGGCATCGGAGCAACACGTTTTTTCCCATTCTTTCTGCCACGCTATTATCGATTTCCTTTTCAATTATTTCGATTTCTCGCAGTTAAAATTGTTTTAGCTTAGTCTAAAACGCTGTCTTAGCGTATTGTTACAATATATCTTTGTTTGAAAGAACTAGTTGTGAAGTTAATTAGGCCAAGCGCAAACCTTAATGTTGATTGAACAAGTTTGTAACAAAGCAAAACTAAGCAGGTATTGTGGTACAAAGTGTACGTAGGTATCTAAATTCAAGGAGGTATTTATACTAATGATTTTCGACCCGAATCAATAATAAAGTGGTTAGATATTTTTTCTAATGAACGGAAATCGGTAAATGTGAAGTTGTGAATCACTCCGTTTTAAATCGCGGCTCGTCTGATTTTCACCCTAAAGGCATAAATATAATGTATAATGATGTAATGTACATCTATTGTGCGTTTCTTGAGAGAGAAAATCGCCGATAGTTAGTCGTTTTCTCGCCGGTGCACCACTGCCTTAGTTTTGTATGTAGCTGACTGCTGAACCTTCACAAACTTGCTTTAAAATACTCGCCAAGAGAAAATTGTAACATCCTTACCAATTATAATCCTATTACAGTCCCACAGCGCCGCAACTTCCAGATACTCTCAGACAGTTTTTATTAACTTTAATAAAACTGGACGACTTTGAAATTACTACTGGTCTAGTAGAAGTTTTAATTAAAACAAAAGATCTCGCGCTATGGAGTAGGTATCTAAATAACGACCTAAAGATCAACTGGGAATTTTACAACTAAGTGGAATAATGCCTTAAATATTTAATGTCAATAGCAAAAAATCGAAACAGCACTGTATTGGCGGCATTTAAATATAAAAAAGTCATTGAATTACGCCAATAAATCGCTAGCAGTTTAATCTACACATTAGTGTACCACAATTCAAAAAGAAATCGTTTTTTCAAAATCTAAGACACCAAAAGCCCATGTATAACTTGGAAAATGTTAGTTTATACAAAGATTCGGGAACGCTTACCTACTGGTTACAGCATACTAAAACAACTTTTCACGTGTTGACTCTCCAAACATTCAAGTTTTCAAGTAAACACAGGTAGAACTAAGTACCTAAACGCACTTCCAACAAACATTTATCATCATGCTTTACTCAAAACAACGTCAAGTGGAACAAAGACTATCTCTGAAATATTAAAAAAACAATGTCATCTGCTACTGTCCCACTTAATCAGACAAATGGAATAGGTAAATAAATTATAGTCGTAAATAACAGGACTGTCTTCTCAATAAAGGGACAAGAAAAAGAACAGAATATATATCAGCTGATATGAATCAGCTTTGTTTTAGTAAATGTCCCGGGAGACATCAATCAACCTAATCAAACTGCCACCAGGACGCAACAGAAAGTAATTATAAACCTTTGTTTGTACTGTTTTCCTTATTTATTCCATTTGGAACAATAACGACGTAATTAACATGGTTAAAAAACACTCTGGGTAACAATTCAGTCAAGTATTCAAAAACACCTTAAAAATTTGATATGGTACATTCGTCTTCCCTTCGTAGATATTTTGACTAAAAAGGATCTACTTTCAGTGTATGCCAGCAATAATTGCATACTTCAATATTTAACACAATCATTCTCTCTTAACCTATTTAATTTTGGGTCGGTGCAGTATGTCTTCTTCTCCCCTTCTTCTATATTACGAGTAATAGAGAAGTATGGAAGATGAAGACATAAAGGAGGTCGTCTGATGAGATGACTCGTCATCTCATTAGACGGCCTCCTTTCTGGCCATGTAAACGAGGGATAGACTGTGTAAAAGATTACTTTTACGCAGTCTATCCCTCGTTTCTTTGATCTCCCTCTACTCTTATGCCCCTCTACATGCATGCTCTAAACTTTGTTCTGACATTTTCCTCATTCTTCCGCACCACATAATTATGTCCAAATCATTATTCGATTTTCACACAACTTTTCAATCACCGGCGTCACTTCAAACTTCTTCATCCGATTTATAGATTAATTTTTAACTGAAAACAGATTGCTACTATATTAATTCCTGCTCCGAGAGAATAGTTAAGAAAATTACTAACGAAATTCAAATAATAGGAGCGGCAAGCAGAGGCAGATCTCCGCTAAATTTAATCCGGAAGCTGCACTATTAATTAGGGGAGTTTTTCTTCGTCAGAACGAGGATTACGGCCGGCGGGAATTTAGTAATTGCCAGCGGCGAGGCTTTAACTGTTCTTTATTTAAACGACTCCGAAAGCTTGTCTGTTGCCTCCATTTTGATGAGTTGACAAGTCTGTGTTACGATGACTTTGACGTTTCATAAAATTGATTTGGAATTTAGCTAACTAGCTACATGATGTTACAGGAGCACGTAGCTAAAATAACAGTCGCTCTTGCCTGGGTTACTCTGTGAATGGGTGACCATCCATTACAGTTAGAGTTTCCTCCGTGCCTCAGGGTCCCGGCTCTCATTATTTTGTAGATACTTGACCGTCATTGCACCTGTAACGAGTATTAGTATTACGTTTACGATATCCCTTGATAAGATTGTTTGTCAATATTTTGGGCTACTGACTACCTATATAGCCTGTGGCCCGAAATTTTACATCGAGCCACTGACTACCTGGACTACCGAGATATCGTAAACCTAATTGGGTTGTGGAGGTCAGATAGGCAGACAGTCGCTTTATGTAAAATACTGGTATTCAGCTGCTTCCGGTTAGACTGGAAACTGACCCCAATAGAGATTATGGAGCTACATGATTATTTTGGCGCGTAGTTTTAATCAGCATCTTGTACTTCTTTTCCACAGACAATTTTAACATTATCATGGAATTTCATTAATTATTTGACTCGATGAACGCTTCACGCTTTGCGAAACAGACTGTGACCCAAATGCATGGACACTAACAAACAGTTCTTTCTCAGCTATTTCAGTACTTCACTATTACACAAGCGAAGCGTACTGCGAAGCGTATTCGGGACTTAATACTACTGTGAAAAGTTACAAGTTCTGAATATATTTTCCACGAAGCATGTTTGAAACTGAGAAAGTTATTTAAGGAAATGTACTATGTCTTAGTTTTGTCCTGAACATCCGTTGGGATTTTAAGAATTCATGGAACCACATTGTGTAAATAATAAATTGTATGATTCAATAAGCTTTTGTACATAAAATCACGCCTGTAATCGCCGAAGGGTGGAGCCTATTGACATCAACCGGGCACAAATCCAGACTCCGTGGCTGCTACTAAAAACATCCAGATGGAAAACCCACACACACCCAGAAATAGACCACTACACCAACGACGTGTGGCGACATGGATTTTAGACTGGCAACACTAGCTCGCCACTAGACAGATCGCACGCGCACGGTTTTGGCTTGTCACTGTATTTTATACGAGAACTTGAGAAGAATAAACAAAGAGTTAAAGGTGACACGGACTTTCATTTATACCGTCACCCTCCTCATTGGTGACCCGCGACAAGAAAACGCCTAAGTATATACAGTGAAGTGCAGTGCGCTAAAAGATTCTACACGGAGTCAAAAAGTTGCGTCGCCGCCGCCATTGTTGAGTCCGTCCGGCCGAAAATTTGCAATTGCGAAAATCCTACGGGTGCTCCGCCATCGACTCGGTCATCGAGTTGGCTGGCTGCAGCAATCAAGCAACCACGGCAATTTGAATACTACTTGGTCTGTGGCAATTTGCAAGACGACGCTCCAGCAATCAACATCGACGGTAAAACCAACAATCCGGTGAGCGAACTTAATAATAACTACCTAACCCTGCGGTGGTCTCTACCGGTGCGTCAATCGAAATTCCGATCCGCGCCCTCGCTCCCAGGCAGGTCTCGTCAAGTGAAACGCTGCACGTAACTGCTCGCGGAGTGTAGTGTTAAACTCGGAACGACGTCGTTCCAGTCGGGCCCAGAGCGGTTAATTAATAGAATTCTCTGTCTACGGAACGTACCCACCGTTGTCGTCGTACTATATTACTGTGTTAGTGACTAGTGACATCAATGACAATAATTTGTAGCATGGTTAGATAAAAGATAAGTCTATGTTTTGTAGTTACCTATATTGTGACATTTCTTAACAGGGATAACGTGATAAGATAAGAAAAATCCTAATAAGAACAAACCTTTATGTTATTATTGTTGTACTAATTTCTTTTGTATTGTGTGTGTACCTTTTATACATTTAGGGTGACTTAGACTAGTCAAGACCTAGTTCCTGTACTGTAAATTGGAAATACTAAAAATACCAAAATAATTTAGCTTCTTTACCCAGGTGGTGTACCTACATTCAAAATTCATAGTGATTACTGAGCTCTGTCCACCAAATGCAAAAATAAAATAGGATTTTAAGTTTCATTCCCTATAGACAAGCTGTGAATTTGAAAATTGTATTGTTTCTTTTATTGTTTAAACATACCTACTGGATACATATTTTGTTAAGTTGCATTGCACTAGTAACTACAGAGTGTTATTGTGTTATATTTCTTAGCTAGTACATAATAATATATTTTATCCATGTAAACAAAAACAAAATACTTTAATAATATCTGTAATTTGAGCGCTGACAATTGTTGTGCAGTTTTGTAACTCTGTTCTTACCCTCTGGTTTTCCATTATTATTTTTTTTCTCTCTTCTTCTTGATTGTGACCATGGCTACCGCAGAACAGATACAAGATCTGCAGGAACAATTAAGAGCAATGCAAGTGAGCCAGGCCAATCGAGCAATGTCAGTTACGGCCAAATTACCAGCGTTTTGGGCCGATAAGCCCACCGTATGGTTCGGCCAAGCTGAGGCTCAATTTGAATTAGCTGGTATCAAACAAGATCGTACAAAATATAGCCACATAGTGGCCATGCTGGATGCCCGGGTTGCTGGAGAAGTTGCAGATATTATTGAAAATCCACCGGAAACTGACTGTTACAATCACCTCAAAACAGAGCTTATTAAGCGCCTTTCAGCCTCAAGAGAGGACAAGGTTCGTAGACTTCTGGGAGAGGAAGATATAGGAGACCGGAAGCCCTCCCAGTTTTTACGCCACCTTCGCTCTCTGGCTGGCTCGGTTTTCAAGAGTGATGACCTTATCCGACAGCTTTGGATGCGCCGCCTACCAAACAATGTGCAGGCTATCCTCGCAGCCCAAGAGGACCTGCCACTTGAGAAGGCCGCTGACATAGCCGACAAGATTGTCGAAGTGGCAGTACCGGTTTCAGTGCATGCAGTAGGGGGCCCTTCATCAGAATTATCTCAACTCGCCCTTCGAGTGGAACAACTGACCAAGGTGGTCGAAGCGCTTAGTACTGACAGGCATTCACGCGCAAGAGCTCGAAACGACAATAGGCCACGCTCCAGATCAAATTCATCATCCCACTCTTCCTTGTGCTGGTATCACAGGATCTATAAAACGAAGGCTAACAAGTGCACCAAACCATGTAGCTGGAAGGAGACGGGAAACGAGAACCACGGTCAGTAAACGCGGCGACTGACCGTGACACGTCGTGCCGCCGTTTATTTGTCACAGACAGAGCCTCTTCCCGTCGATTTCTCATCGATACTGGCAGCGACCTCTGCTGCTACCCGCAAAAGTTAACCAGAGGTCGCGCCACATCATCGACAGGGTACCAGCTGTCTGCAGCAAACGGCAGTTCAATTAAAACTTACGGCAGCATTACCCTGAGCCTCAACCTCGGCCTGCGCCGGGATTTCCAATGGAGTTTCACAATAGCTGACGTCGAGACTCCCATCATAGGTTCGGATTTCCTTAGTTATTACAACTTACTTCCTGACTTGCGCCACAAACGCCTCATTGACGGCAACACAAGCTTGACCACTGCTGCTTCAGTAGCTCAAGCTAGCCAGGTCAGCGTTAAAGCCGTTTCCATGACCGACGATTCAATTTTTGGAAAACTTCTCCTGGAATTTCCAAATTTGACCCGTCCTCCTGGATTTCCTCGACAGGTCAAGCACACCACGGTTCATCACATCGTGACCACCGATGGCCCGCCTGTGTCCTGCCGCCCTCGCCGCTTAGCCCCGCAGAAGCTACTCGCGGCTAAAAAGGAATTCGAAGAGATGGTCAGCTGTGGAACTGCTAGACCCTCTGACAGCCCCTGGGCTTCACCGCTACACATGGCTCGCAAAGGAGAAGATGACTGGCGTCCCTGTGGGGATTACCGTGTCCTAAACGCTAGGACAGTCCCGGACCGCTACCCCGTTCGACACATTGCTGATTTTTCACAAAATATGGCAGGATCAGCCATATTCAGCACCATCGATCTCATGAAGGCCTATCAACAATTGCCAGTCCAGGAAGCTGACATCTGCAAGACCGCAATCACCACGCCATTCGGCCTGTTCGAGTTCCCCTTCATGACGTTCGGACTTAGAAATGCTGGACAAACGTTTCAGCGTTTCATTGACGAGGTCGTAAGGGGACTCGACTTCTGCTATCCTTATGTTGATGATGTCCTGGTCTTCTCACGCACTCCAGAGGAACACCTGGAACACCTGCAAACTTTGTTCCAACGGCTGACCGACTATGGTGTCATTGTAAACTCATCCAAGTGCGTTTTCGGAGCTGAGGAAGTAACCTTTTTAGGGTATCGAATCAATAAGTATGGCACGCGCCCTCCTGCGGAGAGAATCGAAGCCCTGCAGAGTTTTCCCTTGCCAAAATCCGTGCAAGGCCTCCGCAGGTTTCTCGGCATGGTAAATTTTTACCGCCGATTTCTTCCCAACGCCGCAGAACTACAAGCACCGCTCATCAATATTCTGACTTCTTCCAATCTGAAGGGTGCCAAACCAGTACCATGGACGCCCGAATTAGAGCTTGCGTTTGCAAAGTGCAAGGATAGTCTGGCAAATACTACTCTTCTGGCTCACCCAGTCAGTGATGCTACCTTGGGACTTTTTACGGATGCCTCATCATCACAAGTCGGATCTTGTCTACAACAGAAGGTGGACGACATATGGCAACCTTTGGCGTTCTTCAGCAAAAAGCTGACAGAAAAACAAGCACAATGGCCCGCGTACTATCGTGAACTGCTCGCAGTGTATGAAAGCGTTCAAAAGTTTCGTCACATACTCGAGGTTCAACATGTCACGATATACACGGACCATAAACCGCTCATATACGCTTTTATTCAACGCCGCGAGAAACTTCCTCCAGTTCAGCTCAACCAGCTTTCCTTCATCTCCCAATTCACAACTGATGTCGTACACGTAAAGGGTCAGGAAAATGTGGTCGCTGATGCTATGTCGAGGATAGAAGCAATTTCCCTCGAGGACAGTTACTCAGCATTGGCAGAGGAGCAGGCTACAGATAAAGAACTACAAAATGTTAAGACTAATTCTTCCCTTAAACTGGAGAAAATCGACATCCCAGGCACCAACCTCAGCATTATTTGTGACACGTCTACCGGAAAGCCGCGACCCTACGTTACGCCTTCTTTCCGTCGCCATTACTTTAGTAAACTTCATAACCTCAGCCACCCTGGCGCGCAAGCTTCCGCACGCTTGGTAGCTGAACGATTCGTTTGGCCTTCAATAAATAAAGATTGTCGCCAATGGGCACGAGAATGCGAACCATGTCAGCGTAGTAAGGTGACCAGACACACATCCACGCCCCTAGGCAATTTTTCAGCCCCAACAAATCGCTTTCGTCATGTTCACATTGACATAATCGGTCCTTTGCCTTCTAGTAAAGGTTACCAGTATTGCCTTACTGCAGTGGACCGATTCACCAGATGGCCAGAAGTGTGGCCTATGGTCGGCATTACAGCTGAAGAAGTGGCCGAAACGTTCACGATAGGCTGGATAGCTCGCTTTGGGGTCCCTTCTATAGTTACCACGGATCAGGGTCGACAATTCGAGTCTGCTCTATTCATGTCCCTTTTAAAGTCCTCATCTATCCAACGCACTCGGACTACCAGCTATCACCCTTGTGCCAATGGTATGGTGGAGAGGCTGCACCGGCAGTTAAAAGCTGCTCTTATGTGCCATGGTGGTAGTTGGTGTACCGCTCTACCTTTAGTGCTCCTGGGCATGCGTGCTGCTTTAAAAGAAGACCTACAATCATCATGCGCTGAACTAGTTTATGGTGAACCTCTTCGTCTACCAGGGGAATTTGTAACTCCTACGACGATGAGCAAGATCGAAGACGTTCACAACTTTGCAACGGCATTGCGGAGCCACATGGCCCAATTAAAACCAGTGCCAGCGTCACGTCATTCAGAGCGACATGCGTTCGTTTTCAAGGAATTACCCAACGCCACTCACGTTTTTCTACGTGACGACTCCGCGAAAACATCCCTTAGGCCTCCATACACTGGCCCTCACAGAGTTATCGCTAGAACCGATAAGACAATAACAATTGCATTGCCTAACAGGGACGCGCAAGTGAGTCTTGACCGTGTGAAGCCAGCTTTTATTGAACAGGCCCCACATACAGGGTGTACTGACACTACTGCTCCTCAATCACCATCCTGCCAAAAGCCTCAGAACTATGTATCTCGTTCAGGTCGCCATGTCCGCTTCAAGACGCCCATCGACGTCTAAAGCATCTTTTCCCTCTTTTTTTTTCCTCATTATTTTCTATATGTAAACGCAAATTTTTATTATTATTTTTTTTATTTTTTATTATGGGGTTATTTTACACCGTGGGGGGGTGGTGTGGCGACATGGATTTTAGACTGGCAACACTAGCTCGCCACTAGACAGATCGCACGCGCACGGTTTTGGCTTGTCACTGTATTTTATACGAGAACTTGAGAAGAATAAACAAAGAGTTAAAGGTGACACGGACTTTCATTTATACCGTCACCCTCCTCAGACGTTTTTTTAATACTTAAATCAATAAATTTTTAGAATTTATTTAAATTACCCCTCATCATCAGGTTCGAATGTCTTTTGATTGTTGATTGATTTCGAAAGGTGTAATACTTTCGAAATCAAGAACAATAACTTATTAAAAATATTTTGAAACAAACAGTCACAAAAAAAGAATACTAAACCACCTTTTCCTCAATCACGAAAAAAATACCGGCTACTATAGTCTCCTAACTCATTAACGAAGCCTCTACCCAATCGATTGTCCGTAACGAAGCAATCCTAGAGGGCCATCCGTCAGTAAGTCGGAACATAATCAAACATGTCGGAGGACTTATGTTCCCGTCACTAACAATTACTTACGCTGAATGAAACGTTCCCTGACGACTGATGATGTTTTTTAGTTATTATCGCTTTTCAATCTATAATGGTGGTGCGTAGTAGTTGTAACTGGTGTGTGTGTATGGCCAGATGTATGAATGTGATCGAGGCAAAAGGAGTATGTAAGGATCGTAGCAGTTGGCGTTCTATTTTTTCTGCCTACCCCCATGCGAAAAGGGCGCGGGGAATTTCATGATCCGCAATGGATTCGGATCCGAATTCACCCACTGCTGGGTATAGGCTCCTCTTTTCTGGTGCTAATCGCCACGTTCTTGTGCCAATCACATCCAGGTTTTTCCCTCGATGGTATATCGTCTGCCCATCTCGCCGCCGGGCGACCTACATTTCTTTTCCCCGTTCTTGGACGCCATTCGGTGGCAGCCTTACTCCACCTGCCATCACTGCGCCTAGCCAGGTGTGCTGCCCAATCCCATTTAAGTTCCATAACGCGATTTCCAATATCGGTAACACCATGAAAATAGAAATATTCTTGTTATTATTGTTTTTTATTTCAATTTATTTTTACACAGCTTTTCGCATTTTTCAATATTGTCGAATCTGTTCTGATTGCCACCGCAGCCTCCGTATGTGAAAGTCTTGCACTCATTTGTACTTATATCGTAGTAATACCTTGGAAATGGAAAAACAGAAATAATTATTACTAAACATTTATTCCAGATGATAATAATTCAAAAAAACCTATATTGTTAGTAATGACTAATGAGTTAATGCCTCAAAACCAGTTAGTAAAACTTATGTAAAATTAAAACTGTTGTACTGAAACCCAAAAACTTGAAGTTGTGTGCACTCTGTTCCAGTATTTCACAAGAGGCCAATCAAACCTGTCCATGTTTAAGATACGTTTGTGCCAAATTGTTTTAGTATTTTTACCCGACTACGGCGAAGCCAAAAGGAAGGGTAATGATTTTGGCAGTCTATGTATGTATGTAGGTATGTATGTATGTATGTATGTATGTTCCACCGTAGCGCCTTAAATACTGAATGGATTTTAATAAATGAGGTGTCAATAGATTCGTAAGAATAGCCCGGGTGACATAGGCTCTATAAATTTTATAAATTCTTTTTATGACGGAATTTAAATGTCAAAAACTTATCTTAAAAAATATTAAATTGAGATAATCATAACATGTTTGGTATCAAATGAAAGGTCTTGGAGAGCAAACACGAATATTTTATTCGTAGTCGGGTTTTAGATTTTTAAACTTGTTAAATATTTGTTATTCGTTGTATGATTCTCGTGTTCATGTATCAGCGACCAAAACATATTTTCTCTTTCTACTTTTCAATTTGGCATAATATTTTTTTTAAATCTAGTATGGAGGGCATATGGAGGGTAACCTAGATACTGGAAGTTGACTTATGCTTACTTTTCCGTTAACGCCCAGCACATTCCAACATTCGGTTGCAAGGCACAATACGTTAAATGATTAGTTTCTTTTAAGGTCATTCGGGAAGCGGCTGAAATAATAAGTAATTGTTTAACGTAAGAGCATAATGTCAACCCAGCAGAAGCATTTTGTTAATTTTTGACACATTTTTACTATTTTAAAACTTATTTTTCCTACGTTCGCGTAAAACTTACTAATACCTAAAGCATTGAATAAATTAATTCGAATTAAAATATAACGGTCTATATGAATAGTGTTATGATGTGGAAGGTTGTGGATCCTTGGACGACTTCGCCACCACAAGTAGTGGTAACAAAGTTGTCCAAGGATCAGATTTCAACGGTGTTTTAGTTTGATGTTGTCACTGATAAATAAGGGTTTGGTGGAGTTATGAGAGTAGCGGCTGCGAAGGACCAATAAGCGTTGTGTAAGATATCAGGAGTGTATGTTGCCGACTGGTTTTATACTATAGGATGGGTGGGACTTACTTGCAGTTTGAAGGATCGCCCGTAACGATGACTGACGACTGGAAAGCGCCGTGTAAAGGTCTTGGATGTGGTTTCTTCCCAGCACTGCACTTTACTGTTTTTTATTATTGTCCCACTTGTGTCGGCCGACACTCACAGATTTGGTTATTTGGTTTATTTGATCGCGGACCGCAATAACTTAGCGGTATATAGCGTAAAGAGGTGTTAAGCCGTTGAAGACAGTTGAAGATGTGAGTTTTGAAGTAATCCTTTTCATCATGGCGTGGCTTTCTTCCTCACCTCGGAAGCTCGCCTCATTGGACGTTGGAGGCAATACTCCTTTCTCTTTCTGGCGCATGTAGGCGGTGTAAGAGGGAAGGAGAGGGGTAGATAAAACCAGTTTAGACAACATGACAGGAAATATATAACGTAGTAAAGTGTTTCGGATATTTTAATGTAGTGTGGGATACGTACCACGTTCGGAAATATTATAGAAACGTATGCTACATAAACTTGCGTAAGCAGGGTTATAGGCTATTTAATATCACGGTTCGACCCTGAGTAACGAGAGGAAAGACCGCGAGATATACCTAGTTGTCGATCAAGTTACATACCTTTACAGATACGTTCGCATTCAGTTATCGTTTTAAAATTGTTCTTATTGCCGTTGCTGCAGCCAGAGAACTGAAACGTTTGACAGGAGTCCAACTGCGCCACATAATAGTACCTGTTCGGTGTGTTTAGTATAAAATAGGCCTACATCAATTATATAGTCCAAGATCCCAGGGCCACCAGACGTCACGTATTTTCTGACGAAGGAAATGTGGACGATTGAGTAGTGTTAGTATGAACTAAGAACACACTACTACCAGCTAGCTTGTTTGGACCGCCAATTTTCAGGTATCAGGTCATCAAGGTACACAAAAAAATTCCTTTCTTCACGTATTTTCTCCCAGCTAATTTTTACGTATATTTTAGGCAATATCCTTAAAAATAAGTCGCAAATACTCCCAGACTCTTTCCGTCGGCCGTATTGCTTAACAGACGCTTTAAATAATACTAAACCCCTTATGTTTTAATACTTAAAGCTAATTGATCAGGATATTGCCATGCTATATTGGGCAGGCGCTCCAAAATGCATCCGAGCGAAGAAAGCAACGTTTTCAACAAAATTCTGAAAACACAGGCAATGGACAGATCCTGTTGAATGCCCACCGAATGAGTCCAGTGGAGGTCTGTATGTCAGCCACACGAGCGATGCCATGCGATCTCGGGTAAACAGCCACAATACGTTTAAGTCATGTTTAAGTCTAAACTTTTTGGGAAGTTTAAAGCGTCTGTTAAGCAAAACGGCCGCTAGGAAGTGTCTGGGAGTATTGGCAACTTATTTTTAAGGATATTGCCTACAATATACGTAAAAATCAGATTGGAGAAAATACGTGAAGTAGGTAAGTAATTTTTTTGTGTACCTTTATGACCTGATACCTGAAAATTGGCCGTCCAAGCAAGCTAGCTGGTAGTAGTGTGTTCTTAGTTCATACTAACACTACTCAATCGTCAAAATTTCCTTCGTCAGAAAATACGTGACGTCTGGCGGCCCTGGGATCTTACTCTAATAAGTAGATACTGTAGGCACCTATGCTTAATATTGAAATACTATTTGAGAATTGATTCTTACGCTACCGATGTCTTGTTACCAGCTGCCGAACAATTACCAGTTTTAGGTTGTAATTGGCACCAGTAATCCCACTGCCATACATCATCTGTGATTACATCTTTAACTGTATTTGCTAAAAATACAAAACAAAATAGCAATAAGAATCATTATATTAAAAAAAGCATTACAAAAAATTTACATTTAGGCCCAGTAGTACCCTATTATTACTCATACAATGGTACTTAAATAATAGGCTTTTAAGTAAACTATGAGTAAAATATTTATATCGCAGTTGCAAGAAATGATAATGTTGAATTTAATTTTTGGTAGCGACCTGCCCGATCTAGGTTTATTTAATTTTATTAACCGACTTCAAAAAAAGGAGGAGGTTATCAATTCGACTGTATTTTTTTTTTTTTTTTTTTTTTATGTTTGTTAGCTCATAACTTGCGACTGGGTGAACTGATTTTCATGATTCTTTTTTCATTTGAAAGCTGGTGCTTCCCGTGTGGTCCCATTGTCACCATTTCAATATCTGATGATGGGATATCTTGTAGAAATCGGGGGAACTCTTCAATAAATAACAGCAGATTAACCGCGATTGTTGCTATAGCATATCTAAGCATTGTTTACGCCATCACACAACATAATATCACGCCACGTGAAGATCTGATGAAGAACTTCGGAGATAGGCAACGGAACTCCTCAATTAATGATAGCAAATGGACTGGGATTGCTGAAATCTCATGACTGTCTATTGTTTACACCAGTTCATAACATAACATCACGCCGTCACGTTGTGAAGGGGTAAGCACATGTGAAACACTAAAAAGTGAAAAATAAAAACTTTTTTACAAAAAATAAAACCGACTTCGACAAAAATAAAACACAAAAAAGTGAAAAATAAAAAATCAGCTTCAGAAGTCGGTGGCAAAAACATGAAATCAAACAAACAAAAGTCACCGACTTCTGAAGCTGATTTTTTATTTTTCACTTTTTTGTGTTTTATTTTTGTCGAAGTCGGTTTTATCGAAACAGATTGCTCCTTCATTCATTTAAAAATTGTCAATTATACTGACCTCTTCTTTGGGGACCTGTTACACCCAGCCCATACGAAGTGTTTGAGGACTGGTCGACGGGCGCAACATTTATTCTGCTCAAATAGCTGGTCGGTTTTGGTATCAGGTCACCTTCATGCACTTTAGCTGTCGTTAAAGAAGTCCCATTAACAAGAGAAGGTCTTGCTTCTTGTGATGAACATCTCCCAAAGAACGCAACCACACCGAATATTATAGCAACGTTAGGACCTTCCATTTTAATATGAATTTCGGTGTTTTATTAACTTTGTTACAGGTAGCCCGGTGTAAAATAAATGTTAAGCACAGAATTTATGTCGCTATAAACCAGTTATCGCGCTAGCCCAGTGAAATCATACGTTTTTACACATTTATTTATAGGTACACCTACCTACCTACATTTCTAAAACAAGAGCCATTTAGTTTTTGATGTTACAGAGTAAGTATCAATACTGTAGTAATCACAGTCGTTCTGTAAGTATCGAGGTAGGTTAGGTAGGGCACTAGTTAAGACTACTATAGAAATAAGAATACATAGGTACTACCTAGAGTCCTAGACGAACCTCTATACAATCGCGTGTAGAAAGGTTACGATCATTATTTTTCTCCGTTACTAGCACACAATGCAACGTTTGATCGGCAAGCTGAATGTTTGCTGATCTAATGGCATTTTCAATTTGCATTCAAATTCCTGAGCTCGCATTGCTGCGCTCCGGTGCAGGGCGATAGGATGGCGGGATGCCGACAACGCTGGATACTCGAATGCTCCAATGCCCGAATCGGATTAGCGCTAACGACGCACTATTCTGTATGACCGCCGCAGTCGACCGCATTCCCGCCGTGTCCTGTGCGACACTGATAAACTGTTGCAGTGGGATCCCCAGCATCCACACATTAAATTCCTGTGCATGCCTGACCGATTTATCACTTTAATAAAAATCAGGACACATTCGAGTATGACACGCATGAGGAATGGCCGCAATAAGGTGTGCCGCACGTTGCGTTGTGCTTGCAGACACCTGACATTTTGCCGCTAAAGTACTATTACCATACCTACCAATCTAACGAATAAGTGGTAAGCAGGTATACTCATTTTTCACTTATTATTGACCGATTTTGTTCGCCTAACTGGCCAAAATGTATTGAACCGCTGACTTATTTTTCGCGATTTCAGGTTTAGTCCCATAGTAAAAGTTGTTTGTTATCATGTGAACAATCACGTGTTTAAGAATTGGTCACTAATTATTACCAGTCACCTATATAGTTATGAGCTTCATAAAATAAGAAATACCTCAGACCATAATATCTGCATTGAAACAATAGCTCCTCATCACAACTTCACAAGCTCTATCGATGTTGCAAATTAGCATTCCCCGAGGAGGATCCTAATGAGAAATGTAATTTCGAGAGAGAAGATAGCTCTTCACAAAGCTTTTTAAATGTACAATTCCGAGCTGTAGGATTAATTACTATAGTTTTTCATCCCGTGTAGTCCGTCGTCGGTCGGCGGAAGGCAGGCTAAGAGTGGATTCCGCCCGACGACGATTAATAATTAATTGTCATTACGGTTATGGCTGCAAAGCCAATTGCCTCTCGGATTAGCTGGATTATTTAATCTTTGGGCCTGATGAAGTGGCAGGCATATAACAGACGAGGTTATGTTTTTGAGATGAGAGTACCTAGGTACACCTACTTATACTGCTATGTTTGAATGATCGATGTGTGGCTATTGTTTAATCAATTTCATAAGTTTTAGCTTATATCCAATAGTTTAGGACTACGTGCTTGTGTACCTACTAACCCACCACAGTAAGGTCAGGTTATATTTATCTTATTATGTAGGTATCGGTTCAGCATTGCTGTTAGGATAGGTTACCCACCCATTCAGTTTCAACCAAACATTGGTATAGATCTACCTAAGTCCCCTAGGCAGGTAGTCGACTAATCAATTGTGCTTTTTGCAATGGAAAGTAAACCTTACTTCAACTTTTCTGGTTTCTTACATAATATGCTGCTTTTCTGATTCATAATTCCTTTCTACATACTTATACCTATTATATCAATATTTTTCAGTCCTCATTAAAACCAACAAAAATCAGTACAATGAAAGAGCGGCCTTATACCCAGCATAATATAATGTAAAAAACAGCGACAGTAGCAAAAATAAAAACAGACAGGGAGCCGCATAAAAATTCAATCATTTCGAAAGCTTCGCTAAGATTTGTAGGCTGAAGCCAGAGAGGATTTAAATGAAATTACGGCATTGTTCCGACTGGCGTCGATGGACGCCCTGACGCTTGTAAATTATAAATTAAAAATATATAAATCGCTTAGATTTATGTGCTTTGTTTTACGTGCTGTAATTAATGAAAATTCATTTAAGGCTTCAGTCTGGCTGTGCGTAACTGAGAAAAAACACTGCAAAAACTAATCATATGGCCATATGGGAGGGATCTCATTGAACTTATAAATATATAATCTCGTATGATGCTAAAGATGCGTTACGTTACGTTATGTTGTGTTCGTATAAAATATTCACATTCGCCTTTTATATAAATAAAGTAGGATACCAGCTCGTAGACTTGTAGATATCTTACGCATTGAAGTATCCCTATATTCCCCTGACGGTGGTTTAAAAAACACTGTATTATCATAAAGCCCCAAAGGTAGCGCCTTCATATTACTTATTTCTATAGGCAAGCCTAAAAGCCTTTTACGGTGAAATGATATACGGCTTCCAATATCCTAAAATATCGGACGCATCTCGCGTTGATTGATCCCAATCGTCTATTTAATCGGGAGCGCGGGAGAGCGAAGTCGATGATAGGATATTTTGTTATATTTTTGTAGATAGGTAAGTTATGTAGGTAAAAGCTTTATGATTATATAGTAGGTAGATCTACACTACAAGTACACAGAGAGTCACATTTTTGTGTAGGTAATTAAGAATGACGGGTGTATTGTTGCAGAAATGAATGTTATCTATAAAAGGTTTACCAGCAATGTACCTGAATGTACTTACCTTTAATTAAATTCAACGTACCTCCACGAAACAAGAACAATTATAAATATAAAGTGAGCCGCGGTCCTGACAGTCAGAATGACGGGTGAATCTGATAATGAATGTGATAGATATGTTATGGTTACCTAAAATATTTACCAGAGGATAGTAGGTACCTACCTGCAAAGTACCTCATAAAAATATAATCTGTAAATATAATCCCAACAAAAACATTCTGTAAAAACTAGCCAAGTCTCGATGGAGCTGCTTGTTTTTATCTCTAAAAAGTAATGAAATCTAGACAAAGTCAAGCCAAGTCTAAGGTTCCTTATTGCGATTTCTTTATTATTATTGTTAATGTTGTGTGACTTGGCCGTTGAACATTCTTTATACGTTAGTGAGTACAAGTCGGGGGAAAAACCTGGATGAGGCTGGCACAGGACCGTGGGGAATGGCACAAGAAAAGGGAGGCCTATACCCAGCAGTGGGTGAGTTCAGGCTGTGGATGATGATGATGATGAGTACAAGTCAATTTTGTTTACACGTAATGATCGTAATGTTATATCTGTTGTAACTACCGGCCAAGTCACACAACATTAACCAACCAACCAATAAAATCAAACATTTTATTTTATCAATACAACTTTTTAAAATTAAGCACCTATGTTTGTAAACGCACCCACTATACAGAACAAATTCAAAGTGTGGGGCAACGATAATAGAAACCGTAATTGAAAATCAAATCCCGGACCTGATTAAAATAATAATTATAATATTTTCATCTAGCTAGAACCATGAGACTTTTTGGTCTGGTACTGCTTTTTGGTCATTCTCTTTTCAAACACCTTTTTCACGAGTTTTTTTCATTTACGACACTATTCATTTGAGCGGAGGAGGTGCGAGATATTGCTATGAAAAAATGGTAGGCGTCAAAGTTAGTTTTCTTGATTTTCTCGTTAATTACTCGTCGTGCAGGTACTATCCTCTAATAAATATTTTAGGTAACCATTACATATCTATCACATTCAATATGTATCAGATTCACCCGTCATTATGACTGTCAGGACCGCGGCTCACTTTATATTTGTAATGGTTCTTGTTTCGTGGAGGTACATTGAATTTCATTAAATTCAGGTACATTGCTGGTACTAACCTTTTATATCTATAATTATAACATATTCATTTCTGCAACAATACACCCGTCATTCTTACCTACACACAGTTTTACTGGAAAAATGAGGAGTAGATACTTATGAAATTGGAGAGGATACCTCCCATATTAGGTCGCAATGAATGGGACGTAAACCTAACTGGCGAAACGTTGATGTAGGTACCTACTATTAGATACACCCACAGATGACAGAGTTTCTGTCATCTGTGGATACACCTCTGTTTAACGTCCTTCGGGGATTACAGGCGTGAATGCGTGATGTTTTGTTGTTATTTTCCAGTTTGATCCCTATTTGCAGCGACACTATCCAATGGTGTGATGTTACAGTTTCGACATCAAAAGCGTTCGATTCCTGGCTAGGAATATTAATTTTTCACTCTTTTGTATTTTTGAAGTCGGATTTTTGTGAAAGTTTTTTATTTTAATAATTATAATTGGGACCAAGGCAGGAAGATAATGACTTTCTGCCTCTTTTGGTCTAGTGGTCGCAAGTAATGTCATCATGTCAACCTAATAGCCTGAAATAATACAACTATCGCTCCCTAACTACATAAGTACTAAACGTATAATTTTGAAAGAATTTTCCTTCAACTCCTAACCGTTGATGAGTTGTACCTTTCATCATCACCGCATCCACATGAATTTATGATTTTCAAACACAATTTATATCTACTTGAACAGCTTTAAAAAATATATGAAAAACGAATAAGTACGAGGTCGCACCTCTAAAATTTGCGGGTTGCTCTCAATTTTCCTGGGATCCCATCATTAGATCCTGACTTGGTGACAAGACCACCTCGGGAGTAGGTACCTAACCTACCATACTCTTGCGAATACAATAAGAATTTTGAAAATCGGTCTTTAATTGACGAAGATATCGGTGAACATAAGTAGGTACCTACATAAAAAAAGATTCCGACGAATTGAGAACCTCCTTTTTTTAAGTCGGCTATGTAATGAGATTCCTTTGTTCGGTTTATGGCAGATTCGCTTTATGGCAGATTCGCTTTACGGCAGATTCGCTTTACGGCAGAAATTGTCTCCACGAAATTGTAGTGGAAATGAAAAAAAACGAAATGCCCACGAATACCAAACGACGTTTTTCAATACACTTTCGGAGAAATAAAATAATAGAACTAAAAATATTTTTGTCCTGATTTACTTACGAAACTATGATTTTAATTTTCTTTTTTTTTTCGCGAAGGAGAAGCAATAGGTATGAAGTTGAACAGCCTGTATGTTTTTTTATTTTTATTTCGAGTACAGTACCAAATTAATGTCAATTTGTTCATAAAAGTAAATAATGGTTTTAAATTATTATGTTATAAAGCGAATCTGCCGTAAAGCGAATCTGCCCGAACAAGCGATCTGTAGACGCATCTGTCGACGTGTAGTGGAGGCATATCATGACTCAGTGTTTTATTTGCGAAGCTAGGTAGGACCCTTACCATGGCTTCTAATAAAGCTACACTGCTCCTTCAACTGCTTGCTTTATTGATAAACCGAAATGGAAAGTAGGTACTACAACTCCTCATTGGTTAGGGGTTGAAAGAAAATTCTTTCAAGAACAAAGGCTACAGACTGATGTCATCTACGGATGCTTCCGCCGACATATAAACGGGGTGAAACGTCGGCAGATGCGTCTGCATCCACTCCGTTTGTTGTCTATTTTTTGTCCCACAAGAAAGGATTGCAGCGCGATTGCCCGGCTTCTGTCCACACGTCTGCGGACGCATCAGTAGGTACGGAGTTGCGAATAAGGGTGCACGCGTGCTTCTTGCAGATGCAACCAAAGAGTATGTAACTTTAGATGCAACCCTTTGATGTGTGCCAAAAAACCAATAACGAACGGATTGGTGGCAGACGCATCTGCCGACGTTAAATACCTACCACAGACCACCAATCGCCACGTCTATACGTCGGCAGACGCATTCGCACATCTTCAGACGCATCTGTCGATGTGTAGAGGCTCCATTACACAGATGCCAAATCAATGCGACCGGCATCCGAATGTGCCGGCGTGTCGAGCTTGTCGACTCGTAGCGTTTGACGTTTTGTGTTTCTATGGCGCGACCACGGTGGTTTTCTTCTCTCTCTCGTCTTCGTGCGGAGTGGTAGCGCTGCATTCTGTATATATATTAGTCTATGGCTGCATTCAGCTTTTATTCTTCTTCTTGGCTGCTAATTCGCCGATTGCCGATGCTAAGTAAAAGTAGCGTCTATGCTGTTGTCTATATAAAAATAATAAGCAAACCAAAAAAAAAATCACCGGGAATTGAACCCAGATTCTGATGGTATGGTAAGCACTAGCGCAAATTTAATAGAGTAGGTATTCTTGGCTCAAAAACAGTGCATCCGCGCACTTTGTAATGTTGATTCTTTAACTTCATGCAAACCATTGTTCCAAAAGCTAAATTTACTAACAGCACCGTCCATGTATAGTCGACCAAGAAATTGGTTTACCACTTTTGATGACATCTCCCAGTAACATAATTATTCGCTAAGGATGACAGATTGACAGATTCTGACGTGAAAATAGCACTTGATGTTTTGTACGTGCAAATGATATTCAACCTTAGAGTGGTAAACCAATTTCTTGGTCGACTATATATATTTGAATCCTGTAATTTCGTCAAAACACATCAGTATCTGTACAAATCCTTTGGTGATTATTGTAATTTTAATACCCGATATCCTAATAGTTTTCCCTTGCCGAATATAAAAACTGACCTGTATCGAAGAAATTGTTACCCCATGTCAATTAAACTTTTTAACAAATTACCCACTGAACTAAAAGACCTAAGATCAATACCTTTATTCCGAAAAAATTATACGCCTGGTTAGTAAATAAATGTTTCTACACGACCCAGGAATACCTTAGTTATAAGAATAGAAAATTAGTGTAGCGCCTTACTAAGTATGTTCCTATCAGTGCAATATAACTAGTTTAATTTAAGTTTGTAGATATGTAATTCCAAATACCTTTAAGTGTGTACCTATGTAGGTGCCTAATTCATTGTTTTCATAAACTTGTATCTTTTAAGTTTTTGCATACCAGAAATGGTTAATATGAGGATCGTTTTTTTTGTATTATGTAATAATGCATTATGTACCATCTATTTTACCCTTAATATGCAAATAAATTGGTCAGTGGGTCGTCTTAGGGGCGGATTTTTAGGAGTTGGAGTATACGCTTAGGGGCACTATGAGCAGCAAAGAAAACACAAAAAAAAAAATTTTAGTTAAAAAAAATTTTCGGGACTTAGTAAATTTTCCTGTTTTTTTTTTTTTTTTCGGAAATTCCTCATTTTTTTTTTGTTTCGGGTTGACCTTGACAATAGAAATTATTTAGGTTCTGAGAACCATGGTCCTACGACGCACCGTTTCAGAGTTATGGTCCTACGAATTTTACTTCGTTTCATATAGAATGCTCTATATTTCCAAAATGGTAGCTCGGATGAAAACTTTTTCGGGAAAAGAATTGTTGCTCTAGTCAAAAACTATGAGATGTTGTAAAAAAACCGCGACAAAGAGAGAGAAAAAAAATATTTGCAAAATTTTTCTAAGTGTCGGTCGATCTTTCACCTTTTTTTTTTTTTTTTTTTGGTGGGTGGAAAATCATCGAATGACCCCCCCGCTCTTGGGCAGAGCGAAGGGGAGTGTCAGACTTCTACTGACTAAAAACCGAACCCATGTTCCTTCTTTGCCCTTGCTGAGTATCCTTAGGGGCGCGGGACTTAGTAAAATTTTCAGAAGTTTTTTTTTCAAGATTTCGGCTCTTTTTATTGCATCATCTTATTAACCTGGTCCATAGAAACCATTTAAGCTCCGAGACACATGGGCCTACGACGCACCATTTTGGAAATATATAGCGTTCTAGATAAAACGAAGTAAAATTCATAGGACCATAACTCGGAAACGGTGCGTCATAGGACCATGTGTCTCGGAGCTTAGATGGTTTCTATGGACCAAGTTAATAAGATGCTGCAATAAAAAGAGCCGAAATCTTGAAAAAAAAAAAACTTTTGAAAATTTTGCTAAGTCCCGCGCCCCTAAGGATACTCAAGGTGAAAGATCGACCGACACTTAGAAAAATTTTGCAAATATTTTTTTTCTCTCTCTTTGTCGCGGTTTTTTTCACCATCTCATAGTTTTCGACTAGAGCAACAATTCTTTTTCCGAAAAAGTTTTCATCCGAGCTACCATTTTGGAAATATAGAGCATTCTAGATAAAACGAAGTAAAATTCGTAGGACCATAACTCTGAAAGGGTGCGTCGTAGGACCATGGTTCTCAGAACCTAAATAATTTATATGGTCAAGGTCAACCCGAAACTGAAAAAAAATGAGGAATTTCCGAAAAAAAAAAAAAAACTATTTTTCACGAAATTTTTCTAAGTCCTCGCGCCATAGTGCCCCTAAGGCTACACTCCAACCAATAAATTATTTGAATTTGAAACTTAAAAAAAATCTGTTGTGTTATGTAGTTCAAGTATTATACATAAAATCACAGGTTCCAATGATATCTCAATCATCAATTAAACCATCTGGGTTTTCTTTGATTGCGCCGATCTCAAGCTTCTGCTCCAGTGATACTATAACCAGACATTAAACTCTCGGATAGATGCTTACAACGGGATCAATCATTTTATGCAACAAATAGAAGTCAGGAACACTTCAGTAAGTTTGTTGGTTGGTTTAGTTATTATAGTACACAGAAAGAACCACAAGTTGAGTGTAAAGTTATATTAAAAATGTAGAAGGTTAACAAGTTATAAATAGTGGCGATTGTTACTCATGACAAGCGTTCAGTTCGACAGTTATTGTGACTTGGTGGTGTGTATTGCATAAAACTTTATAATAACATGACTTCAAAGTAGGTTTCTGCGTTCGCAAAATAATTGTATGCTTGACGAGACCGTACTCTGCCGCTAATGATTCACTTGGTAAAGATTTGACATACAAAACCTTCATTAAGTGTCAATATCTTTACTAAGTAATGGCTTAGTAATCATTAAACGTCTCTGAGTGCGGCAGTAAGTTCTTCAACGAGTAGTCCGTACCAATTGTTTTAAAGTGTGTATTTTATGTAAAGGGATGCAAGACTTCTCTGGTCAGGAGGATTTCCAGTATTTTTACTTCTACAACCACTGATAATTTAACATCTATAGTTGTATTTAAGGCGAGCTAGACGTCTCAATTTTGAACCTAAAAATAACTACTATAAATTATTTATGTAAGTACCTATATCTAAAATTTTAAAACCAATGAGAATTGAATTCTTATGTTATCTTTCTATGTCTGTATTCAGAATTTAAACCCCCCAGTCTCCAATATCTCATTATAATCCCTTAATATTGTAGTTATGGATTATGGTTTGGCGATTTGTCTATCTGAAAAAGAGGTATTTACATCTTATGGACCTAAAAACTCATAAATTCAATCATAACAGACGGATATTGCTGTACAGAACGGACTTGTTAACGTACGTCCCGAGGGAGCCTTTTTCAAAACAAACCAAATAAAACAAATATAGGATTATATTCAGGGAAACATTAAAATCCAACAAAACAAACATTGGAATACTTGCAATGTTTGCACAAGCTGTATACAGATTACAGACTCACCTAAGCAACGGGCTAGAATCTAGTAAGATAGCTCAATAGATGAAACAATTGTCTATAATCCCATTTGCCCCATTTTATTATTATCGGCACGTATCAGCTACTAAGCCACTATGTCTCTAAGTTCCTCTCAAAATACCTCAAACCGTTAACCGTTAATGAAAATAGCGCAACCAACACACATTGTTAACATAAAATTAACGAGTTCAATAGAAACATGAAAGGAAAACAATCTACACGCGGGGACATCGCTTTCACTCATTTAGTCAACCTATCATATAATCTGTTCTAGGCGCGAAATTACCTTCTCCAGACACAAAATAATATAACTAAAAAAGGGTATAAATTAAATTAAGCACTACCATTTCAAACCACTAAAAATGTCTTAAAACGTCTAAGGCATCTTTACGAAAACTTATTGTATTTTTTTCTTAATTTATTACATCATATATATACATAATTTCGACATAATCATTTATTTAAAACGTAACATATCTCTGGCAGGTCAAGTAAAAAATTAAATAGTAACGTTACATAAAGTTATACTTTGAGGAAAAAGGGAATGGGCCTCCACTTGGTACACAACAAGGACAAAATTAAGTGTCAGCAGTTGCTTATAAGTGTTCAATAAAAACCTACGGACCTTGTTTTGTAGTTCCAAAACAAAAATATTCCATCTAGTGAAATTTAGTTTTAAAAAGTAACATCCGTTTTCCCCAAAATATAATTTTACAATGGATTTTCTCAAAGAAAAGATCAGATTCAACCAATTATCCAATAGTAACATGTAGACCGCTTCGCTTTAGATCGCTCGGACGCTTTTAGCCAGAATTAACAATACAGTGCTAACGTTAAATCTATTATGTGCAATTAAACCTAGTGTACACTTGAGGCCGCTAACCGCTACGCCATACCGCTGTTCTATATTATACTAATTGATATCATCGTCGCCTCAAACATACACCGGGGTGTTGGCAATTCGACAATCAATAAAACATTTTAGACTTTAGTACATAATATACTCCCGATAATTTCTATAAAAACAGATTACACATTAAAAATTTTAGCGAGTGTCTTTTCATTCAACTTTTGTAGAAAAGCACAAACCTACCACATGATTGTTTGGTATGTACAGACTTCACTAATATTTATTATCACAATACGGTCATTGTAGATACAAACAAGTTTAAACTAATAAATCAAATACATTTGCCAGTCATGGTTATATTGCTTTTTATTCCCATTACGCAAATAATGTTGTTTTTGAGCAGTTTGAAGTAGGTCTTTAACATGTCAAGCTTATCATGTTTCATGTAAAATATTACAAAACTAATAAGTTGTGTGAAACTTATGGAAGCGGCATTGTTTATCACCAAATATTTCAGAATTATATTAATTGGCTGTATTTTATACCTTTGAATTGTATACTATTACTTCTATCATGCATTTCATTCAACTCGATTACTATGAACAACATTTATAATAAAATAGTCTTTAACATTACAAGCTTCTGAAAACTTGCTGCCATAACGAACAATCAGCAAGCAGACTATAATTTAAGTGGTAAATACTTTTTTTTATATTACACTAGTTTGTTATTACATATAGTTAATCAAACAAGCGTCAACACACAGAGGCACATTTTATTACTATTCAAAATTCATGTCTAAATAATGTTGTCTTGTATACTCCATGAAAATGCTTTACATTGCCGAATCACCCTAAACGACCGCGCTGCTCGACTGAGCGAGACTGGGGCGGTTGGCACAGCCTTGCAGACAACACTAAGGCCCGGACTCCACCATAACGGAGACGAGCAAAGCGGATAGGACACGTGCAAAAATCGACCAATCATATTAGTTAGCGTGCGCGTCACTCCACTCTTGTGATTGGTCAAATCTTGCACATCTATCCAATCCGTTCATCTCCGCTGTGGTGGACCCCGGGCCTAACAATAATGTATCTGCCGTGTTCAGTCAACAGCTTTCAGTACATTTTAACATTAAAAAAACACGTGGACAATAATCAGTATATTCTGGAAGTAACGTGGTTCACTCACTGGTAATGATGTGGCGTGTTTGACACAAAGCCTTTGATGTAAATCACTGACGGAGCAACGTCCTGGTAGCAACGAGTGCACGTCGTCCGCAACCGAAATAAACGCAGGAGTTACGGTACATGCTAACTACTCGAAGCTAAACTACGAGACCATGCCCTTAGTTTTAATATCAGTCACAACTGTTTTAATTAATTAAAATCGAGTTACAACTGAATATTTTAGTATATGAAAGTGAGTTAAACAAAGTGTAAAATTTACTAATGCCACCAATTACAGAAAATATATAATGCTATATATGAAAAAATAAGATGGATAATACTCGATTTAGTCACTTTACCGGCGAGACGCCTCCTGCTCAGTGACAACACTAATACAATATACGATAGTCATACAAAGCCACTGTTACAAATTATCAGAAAAGCATTTATCTAGCAGGACTACTCTGTGGCCTCAGTGCTATTACACATTTGTTTAGGGTCAGTTGCCTACATAGAATAAATAGGGCGATAAGGGTCAAATATTGGTGTTAGCGATGCACATAATTATGCAGGTAAGGCTATCATTTGTTGCGTTTCCGGGCGATAGTAACACAGCATAGCGGAGTGCACCTGTTTGATTTTTATTAGTAATCAAAGAGGTTGAATAAATTAGAGTGGTCCGAAATTATGAGATATAATGTGTATAACTGGGTGTCGCAACGCTCGTGTGCGCGTCCGCTGGTGCGGTGTTACTGTCGCAGGACGTGCCGGTGGGCGGGCCGGTCGGCTGCGCTCGGGGCGGCTCGGGCGCGCTCGGGGCCGCTCGAGGCCGCTCGGGGCCGCTCGGGCCGCTCGGCGCACGCGCAGGCTCCGTCAAGCGAACCAGGGAGCGCACCTCGCGGCTCAGTTGTATATCTTGATCGCCTTCTCTAGATAGTTGACGCGGGACCGCTTGGGGGTCTTGTTGATGTGCTCGAGGCCGAGCCACGGCCGGGCCGTCGCGTCTGGAAGTGACATATCTAGATTAAATTTTAGCACACATTCTCTTGAGGATTGGATCTATTGTAATCTGTAATTTAGATTAAATTGAAATTATAGATTTATCCAAAATGTTAAAAGTTGTTACTTAGTATTAGTTGATACTCACTCGCGTTACTACTTGGCCTGAAGTCGTAAATGTTTATTGTCGCTCCTTCACTTATATAGTTAGGTCTGCCATTTGTCACTATAGCGAAATTGTACTGAAACAAATATGAAAATTATAAATATTGTTATTGATCAATTTTGTGAAGGTATACGTAATATGAATTTATATTTAATAAGCCAGAAGAGGATAAAACAGCAGTTATCGGAAACACGTTCTGAGACAAATAGACGGAGTTCTTTATCCTCACTTACTGACACCCTAACAATAGTCAAAAACCAATAGTTCAATCAAATCAACTAAGCTTGCGCGCGCAGTCCACTGGGCCTATATCCAGCAAGGGATTAGTCCTCAGCTAATTTGGGCCCTAAGCACATTTATTGGTTTAATTAAATAAAATGCTCACCTTTTCCCACTCCTTGTCGGGTATGTCGAGTTTCTTCTGCAGTCGGTCCTTGACCGCCTGGAAGGGCTCGTTGTGTTTGACGCGCGCGTAGAACGGAATGCCGAACGTCGCGTAAACTTGCTTGTGGAAGTGCGCGCACGGCACTATGATCTCGTCCTCCTACAATCAATTGAAGAACACTTTAGCTTCGGAGTCAGCCTAAACAGGTGAAAATCGCATTCGAAAGAGTTTCATATGAGTAAAACGATTTTCAACAGCTGGAAGTCTTTAAATAGACTCCGGACCCAGGTTGATGGCAGCACGGAAAACCTGCTGAGATGGAGATTCATAAATGACTCTGTACTGAAGTTAAAATGTGATGATGTTCCTCAAACAATGGGGGCACTTAATATCGTGTCCTGCGTGTCATGTTGGTAGTTCACTAAAGGACTGATGGACGCTACTGAAAGCTAGTAGCTCAATTCTGGGCCGTCACAATTTAGATAGCCATTTTTTGAATTTACGAATGACCCCCCCCCCCGCTCTTGGGCAGAGCGAAGGGGAGTGTCAAACTTCTACTGACTAAAAACCAAACCCATGTTCCTTCTTCGCCCAGCAGGGCTAACATGCGCAAGTCGACAAAATTTTGTCGACGCATTATCTCGTGCTGAGACGACTTATGTCTGTTTGTCGATGGGAGTTAACATGGCGACACTTTTATCTCGTGTCGTTCTGTTAAAGAACTCATGTCGTTCTGTCAAACCTGTTTTTGTCGTCAGGCTCTAACATGCGCGCTTTATTTAGTCGAATTTTGACATTTTCCTATGACAAGTTTGTCGTTGATGGTTTTCGTAGACGAGAAACCGCGACAAACAGAAAAAAACTGAAAAAGGGGGGTAACAGTGTTCTGTGAAATTAAACAATTTATGTATAATGGCGGTGCCGTACTATAATTATCTATTAACTGTGTATGAGGAAAGGGAAGCAAGAAAAATACAGAGGAAGGTGATTCGCGACGTCTGCAACCCATTCGACTTAGGGATAACGAGTTCCAGTATCTCTGGCGAATTACAAAGCCTATGGCTATTTATATTATAGATAAGCTCCAAGAAGATTTTGAGCCTCGAAACGGCTGTGGTTTACCTGCCTTCTTAAAAGTAAATAACTAGTTACCTACCTATTTACCACATAGACTTCTGTTACTATGTGAAATTCCCAAAATATTTGTTTAAATTCTTAATGTTTTAACCAAAATCTTTCAAATTATTAAGGGCACTATTATTGTACAGTACACACATGACAAGTAAACTTTCGTTCGTAACTTCGTATTACGAAACGAATAATGTTTCACAGCAATGGCAGAACCAATTGGTAGGTACTTGCTGAATAGTGAACATTCACTAAGATTTACGTATGGCATAGTGTGTTGTATTTTGTACATTACAGTTAGTACATTAATTCATCGGGATAAATAATGTAACTTATTATTATGATTACTTATCTTCTATCTCGTAGAAAAATGCATTCTTCACACGGTTTATTTTGGAAGTCACTATAAGAAAATTGATTAAAAAGTTGCTAATAAACTAATATGCATCTCCGCCATCTGTGACGGGATTTTGATCTAATACTTACAATCTCTTTGATGCCAAAGCCATCTTCTTTCTAACAATCCAAAAAAATTTCAAATTGTATTGAAAATATTTAATCTAGTGTGAACCACAACTATTAACTATATTAAATAAACTAGCTGACCCACGCAACTTTGTCTGCGTCTCTATATACTCGTATAACTTATAACTTTCCTCGATAAATCAACTATCCAACCAAAATTATTAAGTTAAATCGTAACAAAAAAAAAAATACCTTTCCTCTTTATAATATTAGTTTAGATTATACTAAAATGAGAATTACTATAGTTATCTGTTACTGTTAAATATACTATGTCGATAACACCCTGTACTTGTAAACATTATAGTGCAGTAAATATTTTGAATTTGAATTTCCCGGAGGCCAGCCAGAATCCCCCGTACCTACATTGCGACGCAACCCGCGTAATTATTTTTCCGCGCGGGTATTTTTACATTGCGATATCTTCTAAGATATTTGTATAAACTGTATAGAGTAAAGGGCACAAATATTCTATATTAAATTTCCGTTCTAACGAACACGTTTATTTAGATATAGATTAATACCATATGGGTTAAATAAACTTCGCAAAAAATAATTCTTTTTAACCTAACATTTTAATAGTGAAAAATGGTTACAGTGAGTCAATCTTAAAAGATAGACATAATTATGCTGTCGCGGACCTTTTTTTAGAACTTTTAAAGAGGAATAATTATTTCATACATGATTTTCTCGTAACTTAAACCACGCAACGGAAGCTCTCAGAAAAGAATTTTCTTTTCCCGTTTTTGCAACATTTCTCGATTATGCTCCGCTCCTATTGGTAGTAGCGTGATGTTATATAGCCTATAACCTTCCTCGATAAATGGACTATCCAACACAAAAAGATTTTTTCAGACCTAACAGGCACTGTTATGTTTGTGTGCCATATTACAGGGAACGAATGTATATGACCAGCCGGAAATAAATCCAAAATTAGAACTACTACAGAAAAATCCTGATAGAAACACCCACAGAACATAAAGAACAGGTAGAAGTGCTAAAATCCAACCAGTAGTTCCAGAGTTTATCGCGTTCAAACAAACAAACAAACAAACAAACTCTTCAGCTTTATAATATTAGTATAGAATTAAAGATATATTTGAAATTCTTTTTTTTTTGTTTTTTTGTTCGTTCCTTACGGAACAGGCAAAGGGATCTAGCCCATACAGCCTAGTCTTCAGTGGTTTTTTTTTTCATTGTTCTACATAAGAATGCTGATGTAACACATTCTAATGGTTATCGGAGTATCTGGCAGCAAATAAATCGATTCGGCCTTCTCGTTAAGTGTCTCTGAGGTAGTCAAAACTACAATAAAATTCTCAACTCCACTTAACCGTAATCACGTTTGTTTCAATTATTCCACATATTTTTCAGGTGCGTGGACACTTGAACTACAAACCTACACCAATTTTACATCACAAAATCCACTAGGAATCAATATACGAATAATTAAAACAACCACTGAACTTCTTTCGACAATTTACCGCCAAATACCTCTTTTGAAATTCAAAATTTTTGAATTGACAAAATTTCGGAGACAATTTTAAGGTCGCGTTCACAAATATGGCAGCGTTCACGCAATTAATGTGACACTGTAGCACTTTAAATTATGTATTACATATTGCTGTGCCCTAGCAGGGTTCATGTATGAAACCTATATACCTGTAACAACCTGTAAACTACATGAATGCAATAAATGATGATTATGATTATGATTCCCACCAATATTGACCGAATGAAACCGGCGTTACTAAACTAGACTATGGTATGTTTTCATGAAATGGCAACATCAGTTATCTCGCGTCGAGAAGGAGAAGTCACGAAGAGATATCTTCTCGAGCGTGGTGCGCATGTTAGGAAAAGTGACAAACGAATCGAGAACGACAAAATTTGTCATCTCGCTTATGAGATATGTCGACTTGCGCATGTTAGCCCTGCTGGTGTCGGAGCCGCGTTATCCTTTCGATAATCCACAGCCCCGACGGGAGGAGTGTGTAACACCTGAAGCAAGAGTATAGTGACGTACCTGCAAGTTGAGCTCATCTCTAGGGATCTCCTCTATTCTGTACAGTCTGGGTGGCGAGATGGTGACCTGGTCCAGCGTCAGCTCGGGGTCGGGACCCGGTAATACTTTGTGACACGACACCTCCACGATCCTTAACCTACACAACGATACAATCTTATGTAGGTTCTGTCATAAACACTGAAAACGGGCTTTTATGCTATTGCATAGCTTCTATCGCGGGCCTTGAGCGTGGAGAGCGAATCCAGAAATTTCGTAACGCAAATTTTGAAGCAGTTTTCTATGGTTACGGAAAATAACAAGGTTGTCAACTGAGGTTGTCAAATTAAATAATTGATAAAAATTGCTATGCAATAGCTTTACTGCGGCAGTCTCCGAGTGCCACACGTTTATTTGTTTATTTGTTTCGAGTTCCCGATATTTCGGGGCTGTTACAAGCAACATGACTGAATTTATTGCGGGTGGTTTATGAAGGTAGATAATAGAATCAAGCGTAGCACATCATAATCAGCCTTTAATGTTTCCATTGAGTGACTGATTCAAGATGTTGGCTCAGTGCAAGTTTGTGAGTCTCACATGCCTCTTATTTATCTGTTCTTGGACATGCTGGCTACCTTTAACACCGTCTCAGTGCAGAAATTATGAGTTGTCACAGGTTCGAACCCAGAAATATGAATGTACAAATAAAGAAAACTTTAGTCACTCACGTCCCAGAACCGTCGGGCGCCATTTCGACGACTTTAGCTGCCTCTTGTAAGATATCTGACACCTTACCGCCTTTGTTTGGATATAAAATTAATTCCTTATCTTCTTTATAATTTGCAGCAACCTGAAAACAATATTTTTGGTTGGTTACAGCAAATCAATTATCAGCAAATATAACATTTTCGAAAATCCAATGAGCTTTCGTCGATCTCATCTCTGGACAAGAGTAGTATAAGACCATTTAATATAAAAAAGCATATATTTTCGCAGGAAATTGAGTTTTGCGAGTAAAATTATATTTGATCTGTTTGATTTATGAACTTCCCGATCATAGATAGGGTTGTACCATAAATGTAATTTGCTAGAGTAAAAAACGAGAGCTGGAGTAGCATCACCGTCGTGCTCGGCTGAGCTACCGAAAAGGATATAACTGTGGAAAAATGGTATTCAGTGCCGATAGATGAGTTTCAACGCATAATAGTAGAAAGAAGAAAACTACAACACATTTACGTAGCAAATAATGTAATCAAAAGTGAACCTTACCCATAAACATTTAAACTGTTTCTTGTTATCCAATTCATTAACTTTAATAGATAATATCTGGTAAAACAACTTCTTAGGGCACTTTGGCTTACAGTACACTAGCAAATCTTTAAGTATTCCGTCGTAAGAGTATCTAAGTGGCAGGCCGGGCGTATCCTTGTAGCTGCAACAAATTAATACAATCGTTGATCACACAAAGCCACTCTTGAAGAAGGTTTTCCAGTTTTTACCCGACTGCAAGGAAAGGGTTATGTTTTTCGCATCTATCTTTGTTTGTAATATTCTTATGTAAGTATTTGTCTTGAGCCCTTATTTTATGCCTGTAGCACACCTCCGCTGCGAAACAACAACTGCGAAACCGCTGCGCGAGTTTCGCTGTACAACAGTACGGAGTCAACGGGCGGAGATGTAGACGGCGCCCGAGCAAATGAGCGAAATCGTGACAAAAAAACAGACAACATCATAGTCAGTTTTGTACGTTAGAGCAGGGGATTTCGCTTCTGTTTCGCCGCCAAAGAACTCGCAACTCACAGCGAAACTATTGCGGTTTCGCCCTTTGAGTTTCGCAGTGGATGTGTGCTATACAGCCGGTTTCTGATTTGAGAAAAGTAGCAAATCTCAACTGATTATTCTCAAATACATAAGTATGTGCTTAAGTTTTTTGCGTTTCACAAGTTAAAATCTATTTTCGTCAAACCTTATTCAACTGATCATTTACTTAGGTATTCTTGATCAAAGCTAACACGTTCCAATTCACATTAAAAAACCGGTATTTTTCCAAAACTCATTATATTAAATCATTTTATTCTTATAAATTTAAAACAGACTTAAAAAGTAAACTAATTTTAAATAACAGCGTTAATATCAACAAATTTATTTTATTAAAGTTGCATTATGCACATTTTAGCAATTTCATATTTGACGTCTTTGAACCGAATCGTGAATCGAAACGAATCGTGAATCTGTGAATGTCATTGTGATTTTGTCAGACTGTTAGTAAATACACAACAAGTTTTATTCATCGGCACAATTGCCATTCATAAAAATAGAATAGAATAACAAGTTTTATTGGAATTCTGATAATCATCAGCAACATCGTGGAGTACGTGCGCCAAAAGATAAGGTACACGCCGAGGGTGCATTTACTGGAGTCGCGCCGCAATGTCAACTTCAAGGCGTTTGTGGTGCGAGTACCGAATTGTTATCTGCCCCAGGTGATGAAGGAAGACTTTTGGCCTCAGGACGTGGTGTTCCGTCGCTTCCGCGGACAAATTCCACTGGACAGCCAGCACAAGTGATGTGTTAAAAAGTGAAGTGCTACTAACATAGTCTTAAGTATTTTTGTTAACAAAAAATTGTATTTTTGTATTGTATTGTATTTTTTATTGTATTTACTTTATTTATGTTAGTTTATAAGAAATATCTCTGGGCCATTGTAGCCTGAAATAAAATGATTGAATTGAATTGATAATATTTTTATTAAAACTTCCCATTGTACCTAATAATACCTACTAATCCAGCAATGTCAAAAAATCGTGCCGCTACTGATGGTCTCTCCTGTGCATTGGGCATACCTACAAACATAATTATTGTCATCTCAATAAAACGCTATCGCACTAGTCACCCTCTCTATCACGCGGCTGACCTTGCTCACATTCACAGTTTCCCCCACAACAGCTTGAAAGCTACCAGTCGCGTAAAATCTGAGAGCTATTAAGAACTGCAACATGGGAGAAATTCAGTCTCGCCGTTGAATACGACAGGTCAGTTTAGGCTTTATTTTGTTGAAAATAAACCTAACCGACCCCATCGTGAAGCAGAACCGACTCTTAAATTGTTCATCGCTTAGCGTGATGAACAAGTTAGGCCGATGTCTTTCAGCAAGGAGGGGCCCGCAAGGAGCGACGCCCGTCGGGGCCGCGGATTTTTGTACTAGATTACGTGACCTCGGCGCAAGGGCAATGAAGGAACATGGGTTCGGTTTTTAGTCAGTAGAAGTCTGACACTCCCCTTCGCTCTGCCCAAGAGCGGGGGGGGAGGGGGTCATTCGATGATTTTCCACCCACCAAAAAAAAAAAAAAGGCCGATATCTTGCTATTCTTCTTAGGCGCGGTTGTCTGCGTTGATGCATCTCCAGAGACGACAAGGAAGTATCATCGTCACTCATTTCGATCAAAATCACTTACAAAATCACTAGAAAATTATGTTGAGTACAGTTTGAGTAGCCGAAATTGGTGTGTCAACGTTCAAATACTTAACTTGTCGTTGATAATGCTTTGAGTATAGTCAAACACGTTTTTCTTAGTTCAGAAACGCAAGTGCTGGTCTTAAGCATGAATTGAGCATGCTTTCTGTCAAATTTGAGTAAATGATGACA
The DNA here is from genome assembly GCA_949316265.1 of Diarsia mendica. Taxonomy (NCBI): domain Eukaryota; kingdom Metazoa; phylum Arthropoda; class Insecta; order Lepidoptera; family Noctuidae; genus Diarsia; species Diarsia mendica. Next base: position 9,875,268 of record OX438892.1, read on the forward strand.
GATTACTCAAATCTTGATTAGAGTTTAAAAAAACTCAATTCAGAAACGGAAAAATGTTTAAGTAGTACTTAAGTATAGATTGAGACGTTTTCAACTTCAAATACTCAATTCAGAAACCGGCTGTTAGGCATTAAATAATTTAGGGTCAGCCTAATATACCGCCACTGCCAGTTATAGCCAGTAATAACAATTGCTATAACTGGCAAAGCGGTGACTTATCTATACAATGATGGCTCCACTTTGCCGGAATTTATTAAAAGGAACATTTCATGTCAAAATGTTCACCCTATTCACCATTAATTACCAAAAAAAGGTTCCTCGCATACCTTGCGAGATTGAGGTAAGCAAACACATTGTTAGCATAAAGTATAACCATACCGAGACACAGTCCTCTCTTAATAATGCTAGTATTATCTCAAAATACTAACTTTTGACACTTGAAGAACTGTATTAAGTAGGGGTCGACGTTAAGCCTGTTTCCCACCGCGCGTGCCATCTGATCGTAACGCATCTGCATGGACAACTCCATTGTAAACCTGTGAAACATAGGAAAAGGAAGTTTTAATTTGTTGTATGTTGTGACGAGAACTCGGCAAAATATTCATCTACTTATGTCGACGTATGGTATTTCATAATACCTAAAATAGAAGACTAACTACTAGAACTACTGATGGAAATAAGCTGTCCTATTTAAAAGCGCTAAATTCGGGTGTGGTTAACCAGAACCACGTAGATTACATAAAGAAACCTAAAGCACACTTCAACACTAAGCGCTGTATTCGTTGCCAAAAATAAACTCTTTAGCAACCTATATTTTACAAGCATGAATAATAATAAAACCAAAGACAATCATATTTGAAAAAATAGTTGATACACTTCATTCCTTGAGTCTATCTTTGGACCTGTAAGATAAAATCTCGAATTCTTGCGCTGACACAACTACTCTATGATACCCATTTAAGGTGTTTAGGCCTATCGTGATTCTAATTGACACTGTTACTACACATGATGCTTAGCTAAACTTGGAATTTATCGATCTTGCATAGCCAACAGGTTTACAAGTACAAATCACATCTATGCAAAAAAAACCTACATACACCGAAAGCCTATTAAGAAAGGTCTTTAATTACGGTAATGCCTCCACTCAAGAGAGTAAGACAGGGAACTAGGAACCATGGAGTTTTATCCAGAAGGAGTTCAGGTTTATACATAAGGCTCAGTTGTTCCAGGACGGAGGGTATCTATGAGGATTTTTCTTTTAGAACAATACAGTAGTACTTTCGAGGCTCTGGGCCGAGCCAAGAATTTTCAACGTATGTTTTATTCAGACATGTACTTATTGGTCGTTTAGTGTAAGCGAAAACATGAATAACTCACCCAGGATCGTTAGGCACGGTCTTATCCACAAACTGCACCTCGACCTTGTAGAATATGTACTTGAAGTAGTCCTGGCAGGTCGGCAGCTCCAGGTCCTCGTGCCGATGGTCAGCGCGCTCGAACACGATGATATCGCCGTCCATCAGCTCGTCCAATACCTGGCCGCGTGCACACGACTCAACCCGAGGGTAGCCCGCCTTATGCCCTCCCTCCATAGTTTGTGGCGTATACCAAAATGCGTGGATATGTCATCGTGTCATGGTCTACGGTTTGTGTTTTGTTTCGTTCATGACACAGTATGTTCTTAATGTTAAATGTAGGAATTGAATTCATGTCATTGAGTTTTAAATAGTGATCTGTGATAGTGATTTTTGTTCATGGACAGTCAGTTTTTTTTTTTTTTAGTGCGGAACTTATAGTATTCAAATTCTCTACAAATGTTTATACAAAGTGAATATTAAAACCAAGCAAGCTTGAATCGTACAACTGATTCTGGGCTCAGACCAAAAAACAACTTTGCTTGCCTTGTTTGACTGTCATGTCATACAATCTACAAAGATATTTTTTTTTTCGTTTTGTTTTGGGCTCAGAACAAGCTGCGAGGTAATAACCATTTTCAGGCTGCGTAAGGTTCAATAGACACTGGGTATATTCTTTATATTAACGCATGTTCGTATACGAAACAATCCTATGGAGGGGTGACGTAAGGTGATACATGTATCTCCAAAAAAAGCAGCGTGTAGCTTGTGATCACAATTGATGAGTCACCGAAGTAGCTTGAGGCCTAATTCCCAAGACAAAGAATCTGACGAGCGTTACACGATTCAGTGTATAGTTTTCAAAGCGTGCGTCTAAAAGCGAGTATGAATCGTTATTATGACTGCTAAAGGATCAGTCAGCTCCATATAGTGACAGAAAACAGGCGCAAGTACACATAAACGCTTGCATACGAAAATCTCAACCGCGGGTGCGCTTGCACTCACTCTACGTTGTGGCGTGTCTATTCTACGTGCGTCGACCTGTACATAATACTTTCTGTTTAGGTGGAAGCGCATCAGTTTGCATTGTCATGGGAACTACGCATAATAATCGAGAAAGCTTTGTGTGAGTGTGTGTGATATTCATGATAAAGGGATGAGGAGAAGCTGATAAATATACAATAAATAACATAGCACTGTTCAGAAAGACAATATTGTAAGTAAAAAGGACATGTAATAATAACAACACAAAAACGTGTCCTTTACCAGACTTTTGTTTAGAAAAAGTTAGACAGATGGTTATGAGAAATCCGCAAATAAAATAAACAATTCGTGACCTTCAAGCAAGCGTTATGGCAACGTGTTCGAATAATATTCATAGGTACAAATGCCAGAGTTATAAGCAGGATCGCCTGTTTCTCTACGACGCTGACGTAATCGGTATATATTACGTCTCAAGCGAGGATTTATTTTCGGAAGAAGAAAGAATAAGGAAAACGTATTGTTCCAACAAAACAATAACATTGCTTTATAAATAAGTTTGCTTTGAACTTACACGTAAATTAGCTAAGCATACCTTGTGATGTAAAAATTAAGGAAAAAATGCTATTTTACAGTCTGAACAGTGCTATTTAAATTTACATGATAATAAATAATTACTAATAAATACTATACCTGAGCCAGCAATACCTGAATGTGGGATTTAAACTAGAACTAAAATCGATCATAACATTATACTATACCTAACCAGCTTTCAGAGACATATAATATCATTTTACATAGAAATATAAACTTCAGGAGCTTTTCTTGTGTTTATTAGTCACATACACATATAGATAGTTGAAAATAGTTTATATAGAATAGAGAAGAGTCATCTAAATACATAGTTACTTGGGAATATATTTGTGTAGTAAAAGCTTATGTCTAGTGAATAGTTTGTTGGGATAAAACTGATAAATAATACCTTTTCGAGAGGCTCGCCGTAGTTGTTGATTTTCTCAACAAAATCGGGTTTGATCTCTTCGTATAGGACGAGTGGAGTGTCTGGCGGGAAACCTAGGAAAACAAAACGATGGAAAATGAGTTTCTACGACACAATATTATTAACACGGCAATGGCGAACAACCAAATAGAAACTGAGTAATCTATACTAATATTATAAAGCTGAAGAGTTTGTTTGTTTGTTTGTTTGTTTGAACGCGATAAACTCTGGAACTACTGGTTGGATTTGAAAAATTCTTTCTGTGTTGGATAGTTCATTTATCGAGGAAGGTTATAGGCTATATAACATCACGCCACTACCAATAGGAGCGGAGCATAAATGAGAAATGTTGCAAAAACGGGAAAAGAAAATTCCTTTCTGAGAGCTTCCGTTGCGTGCGCTGCGAAAACGGTTTAAGTTACGAGAATATCACGTATGAAGTAATTATTCGTCTTTAAAAGTTCTAAAAAAAAGTCCGCGACAGCATCTGTCTATCTTTTAAGATTGACTCACTGTAACCATTTTTTAATATTAAAATGTTAGGTTAAAAAGAATTATTTTTTGCGAAGCTTATTTAACCCATAAGGTATTAATCTATATCTAAATAAATGTGTTCGTTAGAACGGAAATTTAATATAGAATATTTGTGCTCTTTACTCTATACAGTTTAAACAAATATCTTAGAAGATATCGCAATGTAAAAATACCCGCGCGGAAAAATAATTACGCGGGTTGCGTCGCAATGTAGGTACGGGGGATTCTGGCTGGCCTCCGGGAAATTCAAATTCAAAATATTCACTGCATCATAATGTTTACAAGTACAGAGTGTTATAGTATATTTAACAGTAAGAGATAGATTTTATAGTAATTCACACTTTAATATAATCTAAGCTAATCTAAACCATCTAAACTATTGTAATAAAGAGGAAAGATACGATTTTTTGTTTGTTACGATTTAGCTTAATTAATGTCGGATAGTCGATACATCGAGAAAGGTTATAGCTATATTTATGTGACGCAGACGAAGTTGCGCGGGTCAGCTAGTGCATACATAAAAAGAGAAATTCCTGATGGGAAAACCCAATAACACTTTGGCCAATCTGGGAAACAAACTCAGAACCTCGTGCACAGCAGTCGCTCTTGCGACCACTAGACCAACGACAGTCAAAAGCCAAACGATGAAAATTTTCAATCTCGAGTCTGTTTTATTATTATAATCATCTTTTACATCAGACATGGGTAATTTATACCATTTTAACCGTATAAAACCATGACCGTACTAAGAAAGTGTTTGGCAAAAAAAAAATGTTGTTTATTCATTAAATGTGACTATGTTGTGAATGGGTTTCGTAGTAGAATGCCCAATCAATACCATTGCGACTTCAACTGCAGTGTTGTCGACGAGGATATTTTAAACATACGTTTACTTACAGCACCGTCATGGCATGGCACACTGTAGTGAGCAGACACCTTTAATCGTGTTGTGATTATGGGCATAATGGATGGAAATATATTAATAACATTCAGTTCGATTACAAAATTGAACAAAAATTCATGAATAATTCACGACCTTAGGTCAACGAACTAGCAGACCGGTATGTATCGGCAGAAACAGTTTGTATGATGAGGACTTTACCGGCTAACTTGAAAAAAGTCGTGACACAAACATGGGCACGCCTTTAGGTAGAAGTCAGGGTGTTATGGGACACCCTTCCCACCCGTTTCACATTTGGCACCTTATTATTGTTTTCCGTACATGTTCTAGTTGTTGTACTTTGCGAGTTTACGTGTCTACGATTTATTGCGTATACCTCATTCCTGTTGATGCTTAAAAAAGCAATTCAGTTTACGGCGCTATTTTGTTGAACATACTGCAATAATAATGTAGTCAAGGGAGAGTACTCTGTTAAGCCATATCGCTCCTAATGTCATTTAAGGGCTCATGTTAAAACCGCAAAACTAGCATTTGCTGTGTATAAGGGAAAGGAAATGGCTGTGAATAAAACAAAACAATAAAAACTCTTACCTGCACGCTTGTTCAAAATCGGGATAAGATCAGCAGGCTTGCTAGCAATCGGCAAGTAATGATGTCCACAATAGTGAATCCGCTTTTGTTTGGGGTCATAGAACTTGAAGAACAGCACGACATCGTTCTCCTTGTCGAAGTTCGGGAGCGCACTGAAACCTGAGTCCGGGGGCAACATCTCCAGGAATATGTTCCAAGGGTTCATGTTCTCGGAGACATCCGCCACGGTCTTGTGCTGGTCGTTCAGAATGTCTAGGCACGTCGGTCTGCATGTCTGTTGGGAGATACTGTGGTTTTATGGAGAGTAAATAATGCGGGTAAAAAGATCCTTGGCGAAACCGAAAGGCACAATCTTTCCGTCGCGTTTTTGCGATTGTTTTTTTGTTCTGGACTATACCTGGGAAACTTCTAGTTACAGAGATATTGGAGGTCAAAATTTGAACAACTTCTTTCACAAGTTTATTTGTAATGCAAGTTAAAATAACTTTACTTTACTTTCCTCTAAAAAAATATTTCCCAGTAAGTAAATATTTTTGTGTACAGACAGTTACTTAATTCGTATTAAGTCACTGACTACCTGAAATCGCCAAAAAATATCATCATTCTCCTATCCTGATCCCAATTCATTTGGAGTCAGCGCAGCATGTCACCTTCTTCCAAACTCTCTATTTCTCGTCATCTCAGCAGTCACTTTTCTAACCATATTATCCTTCACACAGTCCATGCATCGTTTGGTCTTCCTATATACATGAAAACACCAATAAAAAAAAGTAAAAAAAGCTCGTCTCACCTGATTAGAACGCGCACTAAAAGGCCACGGCCTGAGCTGTTTGAGTGGATACTTGAAGTTGTCAGCCAGCATCTCCATGAGCTCAGCCACGGTAGCCTGCTTGCGCACACGGAACACTCGGTAGTGCGCACGCTCCGGGTCGTACAGGTCGTTGCCTTGGTGACCGTCGAACGCTTCCTCTAGGACCACGTTCACGTTCATGTACAGGTGAGCTTCGTTGCGCTCTTTGCGACGGATCTGGTGGTTTTGGGAGAATATACGTTACATTTTATGGCAAAAATAAAGCATACGTAAGACGCCACATGGCTTGACAAAAAGTACTAATATATTTCGCGCCCTCAATTGTGAAGAACTAAGTCGTGAGTTAAAATATAACAGTGTGGTTCCTTAGACGTGTAGGATGGTTGATGCGCTTTATTGTAATTTACTATGTTTACCATTTTGTGTAGCTAACTAGTCCCAAGTTCTCATAACAAGAGCTATCGATGATTTCTTTGAAACCTCTGGCGTTAGCGTGAGAGCGTGACTCTGGCATTTTTGAAGCTGCACTGAATGGGTAAAATAAAATCAGCTCGTTCCCATAGCTAACATGCATGATACGGCATGATATGCAGTAGACAAGACGCTGTACGAAACTGCACCCTACCACTTAAATGTAGAAATAATTGACTTACGGTTTCAATTCTTTTCTCTTCAGCGAGTCTCTCGCTCAGTTCTGTAGGAATGTCAACCTGGGTGACTTCTTGCAAGACAGTCTTCAACTGTGAGTCCCTGGAAATCACAAATCATTATGAATACTATAATTTTAATTTTAACAAGTTTTGTCAACCTACATTCATTTATCTGTTACACTTGCGCTAAAACTCTGTGACGTTTGACGTGACATCGAAAAAGTATTCGTAAAACACTTAGGCCCAACGCACACCGGCGGAGGCGCGGCAAAGATACTGAGAATAAATCAATTTAAAATAAACCTTAACTCGGCGCGGCAAAGCGCGGTTCTTTTCTGCTCTCGTGGCAGCTTGACGGCTCACCGCGCGCGTCTCGCTTTGCATGCCGTCTTCAACCGCATGTCATAGGAGTTAAGGTTTATTTTAAATTGATTTATTCTCAGTATCTTCGCCGCGCCTCCGCCGGTGTGCGTTGGGCCTTAGGGGCACAACTTACAGAGTTTTCCTCAATGGCGTTCTAGAAGTCGTTGTTAAGTACAATCATCGGCACGATTCTTGAGCGCTGACGAAAAAATGAGTTATTAGGTCCCTTTGGTGGTATGAAGTGAGACGCGGGGCGGGGAAAGTGCAGTGATTGGCCCGTAGCGCATCGCGTCATAGCCGTCACTCGGGATTTGTTCTTTACTCCTGCTGCACTTACCTCACGACCAATAAATAATAAACGGGTGTGCCCTTTTATTTGTCATAAAGTATACGATGCGCACAGTGATCCCCACTCCTCCGCCGAGCGCTCAAGAACCGTGCCGGTATCTGTAACGTTTAACAGCTAGTTTGTTTCACAGTTTCTTTGGCGTTGATGGTTCAGTTACGTTATGACGTGCGCGCAATGCGTTTTGTAAACTATGTAACATAACATTATTTGCAGCATTCCACCCACTGCACAGTGTAGGCCCTTTTGTGCTATACTTCCATGCTCTGTGCGGGTCCTTTCGAAGTCTTACCCGCAATCTTTCGTATCTCCACATCTTGGAGACCTCTGTTCAGTACTGTATGACATAACTCACCTAATATAGACCAACATGTAAGCATTGGTGCAATGGCGCACGGTCAACGCCATGTCCTCGTCGTGTCCACCGTAGTTGTACTCGATGGCTTCCTGCTTCGTGCAGCGGGATACTACGTCGTCGTCGAACTTGCACCACTAAGGAATAACCAAGTATTTATATATGTATAAACAATACAGGACATAACATCAAAATAGAAGAGCACAAAGGTAGCGTTTATTTCATAGGAAATTTCTTACAGCAGACATATGAGCGGAAAGTTGGTAACACATGTAATACAAAGACATTCAGGTATTGCGGCCGGAAAGTCTGACAACTAGTCATCCCATGGCAGATTGTGGTATCCAGTCGCTCATATAATAATCGACTACATTTGGGTAGACTGGAAGCCGACCGCAACATTTTTGAAAAGGCTGGACAGAATATATGTTTTATTTTTGCTTGTATCATGAAAGGCATGTGGTTTTATCACTATTCTAGCAGTGGCAAATCCAATAGAGTATGATTTTAAAGCCGTCTGTACCTATATTTATTTGCTTAACGTGTCCAATCAGTCCCTCGACAAATTAAATTATTGACGAATAAAAGCAAGAGTGGGTGTTGAAAACATTGTCCAATCGTCATTTATCTGTATCCTATGATAGAATTAACCGAATCCGGCTCACCCGTAGCCTCAAAGTTTGCACAAAACAAGCACACAAAATCACAAAGCCTCACCTTGCCATCGCCCTTAGGGTTAATGAAGACCACATAGTGTCCTCCGTGGTTGTCTCCCGAGTGCACCAACACCGCGTGTAGCGTGTAGTCGGCTGGCGTCTCCGGCTTCTCTTGCAGGTACGCGTCCAAGTTTATGTGTTCGTAGAACTCGAACCTGTAGGAGTGGGAAAGAATAAGACATTTATTTGACGATGAGCATAAAACCTATTTATTTAGGTAATATTTCCAATGGAGGCACCTAGGCCTTTATACGCCAAATGAGAGGAAACCGGCATTAATTCAATTCCGTGGCCCCCAGTGTGGGTACTGGTCGTTTCAACGATATCAAAGTCGTGAAATGGAAATAATAAGTACCTTTACGTAAATATTTACTTACACCGCGTTCTTCCCACAGCTAAAATTCTAGTTCGGTAATACCATACCATATTAATATGTTGAAAATGCGTCTATTTAAAAATTGCTTGACCTTTTCTTTTATAATACCCGGCACGGTTCTTGAGCACTCGGCGGAAGAGTGGGGATCACTGTGCGCATCGTACAATTTATGACAAATAATACGCACACCCGTTTATTATTTATTGGTCGTGAGGTAAGTGCAGCAGGAGTAAAGAACAAATCCCGAGTGACGGCTATGACGCGATGCGCTACGGGCCAATCACTGCACTTTCCCCGCCCCCGTCTCACTTCATACCACCAAAGGGACCCAATAACTCATTTTTGCGTCAGCGCTCAAGAATCGTGCCGATGATAATACATGCATAAAGTTCATAAAAATAAAGTATTTATCGGACAATATTATTTTAGTAGTATTGAATTTTCGTAAATTGGAAGAATTATCGCGTGAAGGTCGCGTTGCGTATTGGAGGACAGTACTGCCAAAAAGTTATGAGGGCATTTTCAGGTTAGCTTGTCATGGAAATGCGGGCATGTACACGGCTTTTGGCATACGCGCAAAAAAAAAAACGAAAGCCAACCCAAACATACTTGGGAAACTCATAGGTAAAAACACCTACAAAACTTCATCACTTACCTATCATTAAACTTGACAGAGCTATCCGTAATGGGGTCGTACTGGAACCTCATGAGGTGTAGATGCAGGACCGGCGGGAACGCAGCGAAGATGACTCCCTTCTCCGCCTCTTGGAGACCATGCTCTCCGGCGTCATACTTGTTCTCACCGTCAAGGGTCTCCGTACTGATGTAGTCTTTGAAGGACTCGTCGACTGGAATAATAAGGGCTCATTAAGGGTAAACAAGCCAACGGCACGAACTAGTTGGTGGGCGGGGCTAAAATGCATGCTATTTCACCCGACATCACGAGCGAAATGCATAGAGCGAAAGAGACACAACTAAAACGGGCGCGCGATTGTTTCTATGCAGACCTTTGGTATATTTGGTTTCATGAAAAATCTATTGAATGTATCTGTACAAAATCAAATTATTTAAATTTTTTAATAACTAATCTATGTCCGTATGGTTTCACTTTTTTCTTTTTCATACTATATACGTTACTTATTTACGCCCAAAGATGAGTTAAATTAGTGCTAAAATATGAAAGTTTTGACGTTCATAACTTCCAAATCAATATTTTTTTTCCAATTCTGCTTCCATACAGACCTAGATAATGATAAGACCAGTTGATACAATTTTTAATTTTGAACCTACACCGTCAAACAGAGGAGTAATCACTTTCGTAAGTTTGTATGGAAGAATGACTGGCTTGTTCAACCTTAAGGTTGATGTTCCAGGGTAGCCCGCGAAATTCAAATTTTCTTAAGTTTTTTGCCATTTGCAGGCCAGTGATAGGTTGTATGTTGATGAACATTTGATTCGCGGCTGTAAGACGTATGTTGTTACAGAATTATAATCATCAAAATCATTAATACAACCCTCCGAGCTGATAAAGGTTTAAAAATGACTTTTTACAAGGTCAAAGCCATTCCGGAACCTTTATGAGCTTTCATCATTTGGTTAGTGCATAACCTGATGAGTTTCTGCAAGGCAACAGGAAGATTCGCGATGCCGACCACCAGTAACCCATGAAGGGGATCCACCAAAATGGGGAACTGGGCAAAATAATCCACAACGAAAGGACTGATCGCCCGTCTGGTGTCTGCCGGCGTCCCCGAAGATAAATAGAATAGAATAGAACCTGGTGTTTTATTATGCCGCCCATATTCCCCTAACCTAGCTTAGATATCTAATGGATTAGTAACAGACATGAAAACACGACTCCGTCCATAACTTGGACACTATTCGTCTCTGAATGTATGCAAATGCGTTGATTTGTCTACTAAATAGAAAAATATATTCTTGAGTATAATAATAGGGGATCGGACAAAAAAAAACTAATTAGTCCGTCAGATAGATTTCCAAAAATTATTGGACACGTATTTTTTCTTTTTTCACGTAAACTGAAAATGAAGACGATACAGTGCTTCGAAAACTCGTGTGACGTCATATGATAGTACATTTTGACGACACAAAGTGACGTTTCAAGACCCACTCCAAGATCTTTGACGCGTTTTATCTTCGTCATTTTTTATTGATTTGATAAAAGAAAAAACACGTATTCAATATTTTTCGATAATCTAACTTACGGACTAAACAGAATCATATTATTTTGACCCAGTCCGGTCCCCTATTGTTGTTGTTGCATCATTGAGACCTGTGATGTTTGATGGGAGTATTTGACAAAATTGTTATTTCACTCCTGATTTTATTCCGGCACTTTCATGTACCTACAAATGCGCCCCCCTAGTGCGAAAACTATTAAATGGTCGAAGTATATATTTATAACTTGTATACTTACACACACACCTGTCCCTCCAAACCTCCCTGGCCTCGTCGTGGTCAGAAATTGCACAAAACAGATAGGTTTGGAGTTAGAGAGGATCCCCTCTCTGCTTTCAAACCTCTCCGCCTCCGCCATTGCCCAGCAGTGAGACACACTAACGGTATAGATAGGCAATTTTTTTTTTTTTTTTTTAATAGCCTGTACTGTCCCACTGCAGGGCAAAGGCCTCCCCCAATTCCTTCAAAGTGCTCTTTTCCTGAGCCACCTCGAACCAGTCTTCATGGTGCGCGTCCAGATCGTCTCGCCACCTCTTTCTGGGCCGGCCTCGGCGGCGCCGTCCGTCTTCCGGCAACCATCGTGTTGCGGCTTTTGCCCAGCGGTCATCGTGCATGCGGCTGACGTGACCCGCCCAATCCCATTTTAGCCTAGCAGCCTTCTTGCCAACGTCCACTATGCCCGTTTTGGAGCGCAGCGTGGTGTTTCGAATTCGGTCTTGTCTAGATAGGATAGAAGATAGGCTATGTGAAAAAAAAATACTCACTGTTCTTCTTCCCCTTTATATTAAGTTGTATGTCGTAAAAGGTCTCGACGCGCGTACTGGACACGTTGACGTTCTTGCACTTGATGTACGAAGTCATCTTGCCTTCGAACAGACGAGGCACCGTGCCTTCCACGCAAGTGCCCTTCATTTTACTCTCCAGTTTATCTAGCAGTACCTGTAATTTAATGGTTTTTTGTCATCAACTTCTTTACGAGTCAAGTTTATGGTCTACTAGCTGATGCCTGATACCCGCGGCTTCGCCAGCAAAAACTTAACAAATTATATACTACAACCTTCCTCGAGAACCACTCTATTCATTGGTGAAAACAGCATGAAAATCGGTGCAGTAGTTTTTGTTTATCGCGAACCGACACACAGACAAAGTCCTCCGCCAAGTCTGTCTGTCACAAACGCGGCGGAGGACTTTGTTTTATAATATGTAGTGATATTTCTTCAATACCTGACAGTTCATCACTACATAGTATAAAACAAAGTCGCTTCCCGCTGTCTGTCCCTATGTATGCTTAGATCTTTAAAACTACGCAACGGATTTTGAATCGGATATAATAGATAGATCATAGAGTGATTCAAGAGGAAGGTTTAATGTAGCACATTCCACCCGTGCGAAGCGGGGCCAGGTCGCTAGTTAATTAATAAACTATATCCTGAGGAAAATTAGTGACAAAGAATTTGATTATATTGCCTCTTTGCGAATGTGAAAATGGACTACACTTTATTGTATCAACCTCTAGCGTGAAATGGATGTAAGTTAACAAGATTATCTATTCTTTTAAATCTTTACGTAGTCTAAAACAAAGTCGCTCGCATTGTCTGTAGTCTGTACGCTTACATCTGTTAAACTACGCAACTGATTTTTATGTAGTTTTCAGCAATAGAAAGTGATCCAAGACGAAGGTTGAAACTACATTACACCCGCGCGAAGTCGGGGCGGGTCGCTAGTATTGAATAAAATGGTACTTTCTCGTTCACAGTAAGAAAGTTTGATAATTCGAGGTTGCTTCTTACAAAAGCGTCTAATAACCAAAAAACACATACCCTTAGAAACTCCTGCACATCATGTTGCATAAAAGAATCCAGTGTCTCCCAGCCAAAGCTCTTGGTAAGTTTCTTTGTTCCGACAGGTTTATCTGAGAATTGCAGCTCGTAGAACACTCGCTGTAATGCCAATGCGACGGACCTAGAGGAAAAATTCACCATGTTTTAAAACTACTTCTTTATCCGGTTCCCGATTTATCGCTTAAAACAATTTAGTAGTATCTGAAATCTGCTAAGTTTTACAGCTATTGTTCAATTAGAGTTAGCACGAGGAAAGCTTTTTTGAGCAGTTCAGCGTGCATCTCATGTCTATGGTATGATAGACGTTTTAGCCCGTTGACTAATGTCACACAAATAAGGCATCTGCCACCCGGTTACGACGTATGTAAAAAAATCTAATGAGCAGTTCAAAAGTTTCCAGTTGGACGGTACTCCTTATTTTTTTTTAATTATTTGCGACTATGCGCATTTCCCGATATCGGACCGAATAACCTTCGAAAACATGAGTCAGGATAATCTACTTAGATTATCCTAACAATAATAGATAATCGCTCCTAGATTACGAAAGCAAATAGTAATTTACCTGGTACTGTCGTCAGATTCTGTCGGCATCTTGTAAACGGCCTTACGTAGTTGATTTGTAAAGTACAATGTTTGTAACAACGAGTTCATGTAACACGTCGCACCTTGGTTCTTCAGACCTATAATAAACACGAATATTTACTTAGAAATCTGCTTGGAACCACAATTTAGGAATAGGTACCAGATGTAAAATTGTGAACTTCTTCGAATGGTTTTTAAATTGTGAACTTTTTCGAATGGACAAGATGCAAATCAAAATGGCAGGCTCAGAAGATGGCGGGCCGAACAGCTGTGAAAGAGAGGCCTTTGCGCTGCAGTGGGATACGTGATGGCTGAGTGCATGTTTACGTACAGGCGGGGCGTTGCGCATTTCAAACTTCGATGTTACGAGAAGCGATTATTCGCTCGTTAGTTTATTAAAATTCAGCGTTTGTTGCGGTGGACCCGTCTCTCAGTAAATTAATAAAAAAGCACGAGACGAGCCTTTTGCACGCGCCGCGCGACGCCCCGCGTCTCCGTAAACGAGCCCTGAGAATAACAATATAGGCCGCCAAATAATTACTAACCCATCCAATCAGAAAATAAAATAACATTAATAACACACTCGAACATTTTACACCAGAATATTCTTCACTTGTTTTTAACGCGCACCCTTATGACGAGTTCCCTCGCCGAGATCGAGACCCGAAGTAGGACTAAGCTATAACGGGAGTATGCACGTCAGGAAAGCCGTACGAAGTTCGAAAAGTCCAGAACAAAATTGAAAAGTGTTGTGTTTTTCTTAATGAATAGAACTTACCAACATAGCCAGTGTGTTTTTTCGAATCCCAGGAAACGCCGTGAGGTGCCTCGGCCGTCACGTGGACCTCCAACGTGATTGCGTCGTCCTTTATGTAACCCTTTTCGGGGTCCAAAACATCGTTCCATGCCATGAAGTGAGAGAAACCCCAATCGTTCTCTTTACTGTAGACATTACAAGGAAGTTTATTTATAGATAGTTGAATTATTATTATTAAATAATCATTTACAACTGGTTAAATAATTATGTGGGAAGTTCATTTTAAGGAAGGCAAAGCAATGACGTTTTGTTACCTTTACAATACAAGGTGTTGCGAACTTAGGGTCGACACAGACTTGGCAAAATCAAGAGCAATAATTTTGGAAATAAATAAACTCGAACCGTGTGCCGTACCGTAATTGATGTAGATTATTGTGATTATTTATTTTTGCCGTAAAATCACGCACCAGTCGAGATTTGTCTGGTATTTCATTTATTTTACGTTTACGAGACTAATCTCGTAAAGAAAAGAAAGAAAGAAGAATAGATTTCTGAAGGGAGGAACTATCACTTTTGAACATCGTACAAAAATCTACAAATTAATATTCAGGCTGCGGCCGTAAATATTCCACATCGATTTTAGCTTAAGACAGCTTCGAGCGTCGTCTCTCAACACTAATACTTGTTTAAAAGCCCCTTGCTGAAGCTCCCATGTGTCTTACAATAAGACACATGGGAGCTAAGTGTGAGTTCATAGTATTTCTGTGAAAAAATCTACGTACCTATAAAACAAATGTTGGATCTTCCTGAAGAAAGGTTCAGTTTCTGGCTTGTGGGAGATCAGTCTTAATTCTGCCATTGCATAGCATGACCAACTGGAAGACTCGCTCTCTCCATTGCACTGGAGGAAGAACCCTAGGGACTTCTGTTGTTGACGATCCGGGGACGGAGCTTGCCGTGGCATGACCATGATCTTCCATGGAAGGTTCCGGACGAAGCACGCCGGGGACAACACAGAATCTTTCAGATTCCTGAAGTTCTGTACGATGAAACGGAATGTCGTTTCTGACCGCGCCTCGTCGTCCTCCATTTCGGTATCGAGACAAGCCAGCTGTGGAGGTAAACATCTTGCTAAATACTATTCTTTAATTCATGAATATTGTCTGATTTTGGACTTATGGTGATTCATTTTTTGAAAGTGAATTTAATAGCATACTTTCTCTTAACTTTTACGTTTTACGTTCCGAATTTCAGTGATAAGCTCGTAAAAAAGACGTCAAATTAATGAGTGATCAAGAAAGGGAGTTGGGAAGACATATCAACAGACAGATGGTCTATTACGGCACGAATATGCGATAATATCTTTCGAATGGATCATCTAACCGTCATAAACGATACTAGTCGACGTAGGCGTTATGAACAGGATAACATGTCTTAAACTAACTCCATTACCATTCCAATGGCCTTATATGTTGTATAACATCGTAAATATTCGCACATTACTTAGACAGTGGCATTCAGTGTGTTTTTCAGCGCGCGACCTCGCTTGCTCAGCTGAAGCGGTTGCGGCCGTGATCCGGCAGGGAATGGAATACTATATTCCATTCTCCGACATACCGCTCGGTCACAAGGCCCGTCCATGGTTTAATGCGGACTGCGCTCGCGCTGAGGCCCGAAAGCAGTCTGCATACCAAGCCTGGGTGCAAGCTCGTGACCGTAAAGTTCGGGCGCGTCGGGTTCGCGCGAAGAAAAGAGCATTTAATTCTGCCGCAAAGTCCTGCAAGCGAGTGATTCGAAAGGCGCGCTTCGACCATGTCAGTCGCATAGGGGCTAAACTGGCGTCCTGCCCTTCTGGCGGTAAACAGTTTTGGTCCCTATCCAAATCGGTCGAATCCAACTTCTGCCGGTCCTCACTACCCCCTCTGCAAAAACCAGATGGGTCGCTGGCTCACTCCGCTACCGAGAAAGCAAATCTATTTGCATCTCTGTTTGCGGGCAATTCGCGTCTAGATACTGGGTCAAAACAGCCACCAACGATTCCTCGCTGTGATTCTTCGATGCCGGAGATCACAATACACATGAAAGAGGTTCGTAAAATACTTCAGTGCCTAGACGTGAATAAAGCTAGCGGTCCGGACGGTATACCAGCAAGGGTCTTAAAGAACTGTGCGCCTGAGTTGTCTCCTGTGTTGACACGCTTGTACCGCCTCTCTCTCAAAACTAGAACGGTGCCGGATTCCTGGAAGGTCGCTAATGTTCAACCAGTACCCAAGAAGGGTAGTCGTGCCGACCCTTGTAACTATCGACCAATCGCCATCACCTCCATACTTTGTAAAGTAATGGAAAAGGTACTTAACGGTAAGTTGCTGGCGCACCTTGAAGCGAACGACCTGCTCAGCGACCGTCAGTATGGCTTTCGCCGGGGACGGTCAACTGGGGATCTTCTGGTGTTTGCTACGCACTGCTGGGGCGAAGCCATCGAGAAACACGGCGAGGCCCTTGCCGTGTCACTGGACATCTCGAAGGCATTCGACAGGGTTTGGCACGCAAGTCTGTTGAGCAAACTTCCGGCATACGGCATTCCCGCTGACTTTTGCTGCTGGATATCTGACTTCCTGAGTGAACGGTCGATCCGAGTGGTCATTGATGGCTGCTCCTCTGACCTTGTGGCTATTGATGCCGGAGTTCCTCAGGGGTCAGTTCTCTCCGCGACACTTTTCCTGCTGCACATCAACGACCTCCTTGGTCCTGGTATTGTTGGGTACGCAGATGACAGCACTGTCATGGAGAGTTACACATCCAGCGCAAAAGCCGGTGGTGATGAAATACGTTCATTGAGAGAGGCCATGGTAGAGCGAACGAATTCAGCCTTAAGTCTTGTCTCCAAGTGGGGTGACGACAATCTGGTTGATTTCAACGCCACCAAAACGCAAGTGTGTCTGTTCACTGCTAAAAAGAGTCCGTTCAATCTGGCCCCCACTTTCCGGAGTGCGTCTGTACAAGTTACCGACAGTCTCGAGCTTCTTGGCACGAAGTTGAATGCAAATCTGAACTTCGGCGCCTACATCGAGTCAAAAGCTCAAACTGCGGCAAAAAAACTGGGTATCCTAAACAAGGTCAAGCGGTACTTCAAGCCTGGACAGCTTTCAATATTGTATAAAGCTCAAGTCCGGTCCGGCATGGAGTACTGCTGTCACCTTTGGGATGGCTCAGCCAAATACCAACTTGCCACACTAGACTCAGTAGAACGCAGAGCCAGGAGGCTGATTGGTGACGCCAAGCTGGTTGCCAAGCTACATAGCCTGGCCCACCGCCGCAAAGTTGCATGTCTGTCGGTCTTCTACAGACTGTACTTCGGAGAGTGTGCGCAAGAGCTCCACGAGCTTATTCCACCATCTCCCTTCTTCCATCGAGAGACTAGGCGTACTGCAGGTTATCACCCATATCTTGTCGATGTTCCACACATTCGTACGAAGCGCTTTGCTAAGTCTTTCATTATTCGTACAGCCAAGGAGTGGAACACCCTGCCTGCGTCGGTTTTCCCGAGTTCATATAACCCCAATCTATTTAAGTCGCGAGTAAATAGGCTTCTTCTGGGTAAGCTCGTTCCATCGTCGACCTCATCTCTGCCCTTAGGGCAAGATTGAGGTCAAGAGTAAACCCATATTAAATAAAAAAAAAAAAAAAAAAAAAAAACAGTAACACGCGAATTCGTGATACTAGTATTATCTGATAAATTAGAACCCCAATCTATGTTTATCAGACCCTGCCAGATACTTTGAGATTCAAATGTGATACATCTCTTTCCCACAGTTATTTGGTTGTCAATGAGGGGAATAACTAACAACTGTGTATCTCTTGGGACTATTTGTAAATAAATAAGAGAGAAAGAATAGGCAAGTCACATTTTACTTGTGTAAATTATTTAAGTCTTTTGTTAAAGTTCAAAGTTAAAAGAATTTAATCTTCTCAGGCATACTGTGAAAGCAAGGAAGGAAATACCAATTTGATAATGTGAAAATTTGCCTCTATGACTAATTTTCCTACAATTTTTCAATTGATAATGATGTGAATTTTCGATCCCCAGACAATGCAACTGCTTGTCAGATTTTACAGTCACTCTGGGACCATACATTCGAGAATTAGGTGTAACAGCATTCAGTATGTGATAGATAAAGCTTTAAAACACACAAAACACCATCACTGTCCTACAATAGAACAATGATAGTCATTTCCATGACTCACACTCACCGGCATGTCTGAAGATGTGGTCTCTTGGTTCTTCATGACCTCACCCATAACAACCTCGCCATTGGGACCTTTCATAAGGTCGTCGTCCCAGGTCTTGTCAGTAACAGTGTCTACAGTTTCCACTGCAACAAAAGACATAATATGATCCCATTATTTCTAAGCTCCACTCTAACACATGACTCAGTGTCTGACATTGAATTATTTACTTGTTTAAGATATGAAATCTTGTAATCAGACCACATGATATCAACCTCTTTGGTTGAGTGAAATTCAGTGTAACATCTCTATAAATACTTTAGAATAATCGTTTTTGCACATTGTTTTTGTAAATAAAAAACACATGTTTCAGTTTAGACATAGGTAAGTGTTTGAAGTTTGCTTTCGTGTTTTACTTTTTTATTCAAATACCATAAAAATTACCCCGTGTTAGATAGATAAACTAGAAAATACAAGAAATAAAAATACCTTTGTTTGATTTGGATGTCAATAAGCTAAAGTAAACTTAACAATTAAAAATAGGATACAGCAGCTATTCAGGAGAAACAGATCTGTCCATTGTTTTACAGATATGAATTTTGACATTCACTGTCAACTTTGACAAAGGATTAGAAGAGGAAAAATTAGAACAGCCAGTATTTTTTAAACTTCAGTTGAGAAAAGAGTTTGTTTACACAGTCATAGGACCAAGTCCAATCAACATTCAGTTAACTTACAAGACGTACACTGCTTAAAAAAACTGATTTTCATCAGGCACTTCATGTACACCAAAGTAAGTGTAAGTCCAGGATTCTTGACTGATGTCTTTACACTAACTTATTTACATGACAAAAAAAAAACAGAGTTTCTTCACACACTACAGTCATTACTAAGTTAAGTTGCATTATTTATAAGTTCATATTGCTGCATTACTGAGTTTTGGTTACATGGTTCAAATAAGTGCTTCAACACTACTTACAAGACACTAATTCAATCACAAACTGTGCTTACTCAGCAATAAAATTCACTTAACTCACTAAACCATTATTCACCATTTATTATAATATTGAACACTAACTAAAAGTTTAAGTACTCATGACAAAGCTAGATATATTATACTGATCAATGAATTAGAATGAACAAGCAGAACAGCCTTATCTAACATTACAGAATGATAAAAAGATAATCAATAAATTCTTGTAAGTCAACATGATCACAAGTTTTTGACATGACAGCTTTGTTTATTTTTATGTTTTCTATAGTTCCTCACCAGTTGGCACTGCTGCACATTTGTTTAAAGATCACATTGACATTAATTATACACTCTGAGGTAACCTGCACTCAGGTATAAATACACTTTGTTAAAAAAAAAACTAGATATTTTTAGGCACAATAATAAACAAAAACAATAATTTAATTAAATAAAAACCAAATTCAATAATATTAAACACATCTAACAGTCATGAAGACAAAGATATTCTATAATTAGATATTTCGGTTCACTCTCAAGACAGCGACTTGCACTTTTGAAACAAAGAAAGCAACACTCCAAATCTATTATGTGAACATTCATGTACACATTTTTATCATTGCTTTACACTGTAATGATTATCATTTGTCACACAACAGATACAACAACTAACAATGTCAACTGAATGAATACAGTTTGAGGTTAGGTAGGGTAATCTGGTTAACAAAATAAGTTCAATAACATTTGCAAATCTATGTAGTAAGCAATAATTATAAAATGTGCTATGATGACTAATAGTTTATTTAGATTTAATTTTAGAGATCATCCGGACCGTGAGGGGGTGAAACAGTTGATTTCAACGTAAATATTGTGACATCACTAACCATCTTGAGTCTCCATCTCCTCCACCTGGTTCACATTAGAGTCGTGCTGCTGCTGCCTGTCCGGGGCAGGCGTGTGGTTCATGTTAGCCGGGCGCGCCACGGGGGACTCTCGCCCACTACTCTTGGTTATTTCCTAAACAAATATTCCACCATAAGAATAGACTGTACGCGCACAGCTTATTCACACTTATGACGTCCGAACTCCGATTACTGCACTTCACGTACCTCTAACGCTAGGGGATTGCTCCCTTTGAACTTGGTGATTATCCGAACTTTTCTCATCAACTCGGGTGCCCTGCGTTTTTGGGTTTTTACGTGTCTTCAACGTTATGCTGTTAATTTTCAAAGAATGTTTACTGGCGGCGCGGCCGATGTCTGCAAATTTCAACACAAGGGCCCGATAATAGCTAAGAACGCTAATAGCACATTCCAAATCTTATAATCATTGCCAGATTATATAGATCACTCTGTCGTATAGCGCTAAAACAGGAATACTCTACAACTTATCCGGGAAAAGACTTATTTTCGCGAAAATAAACAAAATGGTGGATGTTAATTTAATATTTTCTGGCTTCGGATGTGTGGCCCGGTTTGATCGACGAATGCACCATTTTATCATTCTCTCACATTCACCATAGTGTTGTACGCGTCATGAAATATTTCGATTATTTTGTTTTGTGAACGAAATAGGTTCCTATTCGTTTATATGAAATTATTTCAAATGCAGTAATACCTTTAGAACAAAATAATCTCATTAGACTTAGACTTCTATTTTACTTGTTTTATATACTTAGTTAGCCAATTTACTTCAAACTATGTTATTTTTCGATTAATTTTATTTTATAACTTATTTATTATTATTGTTTGTAATTTATCGATGGATCACAATAAAAGACTGATTACTGCATTCCTTTTTCTTTCTCTAAACCGAAATGTTTTTTTTACGTTTTACCGGTTTTTAGCCTTTGGTTTTGTTTATGACTGAGAGTTCATAATCTGTGGAATATAATGCTACCAGTACCAAAAATGACAATCAAAAGTTCAAGTTTGAAAAAGTGAAACTGTCTTGTATGTTTTTTATTTTTAAAGAATAGTTTTTAACTCCTCAGTTATTAGAAGATTTACCTATATTAGTTATGATTTTTGAAATTGATTATTTAGATACATGATACAATCATGTATCATTATTTTTGATTCTTGCAATAACAAAAATCTATGTCTAAACCATTCTTAGACTATGGAAAAAAGAGTGGACTCGGCATTAAACAATCTATACGAACAATATCGCTGTGGCCGGTCGCCATGTTTTGTCACGGCTTTTTAATCTGTGGTCAAAGCCAACAACAAGTACATCAGCTGTCATCGCAACTTGTTTGTTTCAGTGTTTTGAAGAAAATTTAGTGATAATAAGCGTAAATTGTGCTTGTTTATAGTGTTTGAACTTGCATAATACTGTATTTATTATGGGTAGGTGCAGTGTGTCAGGCTGCCGCATGAAAAGCGACAAAAAACATCCCAATATAACGTTGCACAGGTAAGTAACCGAATTCATTCAAAATATCTTGTTTTTTCTACTATTTTGAAAGATTTTGCTATTTGTGAGAAAGTTTATAAAGATATACTTGCTTTTCTGTAATCATTTACTGTTTTACTATTAAGATTAAGTGTTTTTTAAGAAAATAAAATGCGCGCAGCTCTACGGCAAGCCGCCATCTTTGTGCCAGACACATTAGTAGGTATGCACGTTTTTTCGTAGGTATTTCATGTCTACTCTTTTTTCCATAGTCTAAGAAACCATTGAGTTAGGAATTTGCTTAGACTATGGAAAAAAGAGTAGACATGAAATACCTACGAAAAAACGTGCATACCTACTAATGTGTCTGGCACAAAGATGGCGGCTTGCCGTAGAGCTGCGCGCATTTTATTTTCTTAAAAAACACTTAATCTTAATAGTAAAACAGTAAATGATTACAGAAAAGCAAGTATATCTTTATAAACTTTCTCACAAATAGCAAAATCTTTCAAAATAGTAGAAAAAACAAGATATTTTGAATGAATTCGGTTACTTACCTGTGCAACGTTATATTGGGATGTTTTTTGTCGCTTTTCATGCGGCAGCCTGACACACTGCACCTACCCATAATAAATACAGTATTATGCAAGTTCAAACACTATAAACAAGCACAATTTACGCTTATTATCACTAAATTTTCTTCAAAACACTGAAACAAACAAGTTGCGATGACAGCTGATGTACTTGTTGTTGGCTTTGACCACAGATTAAAAAGCCGTGACAAAACATGGCGACCGGCCACAGCGATATTGTTCGTATAGATTGTTTAATGCCGAGTCCACTCTTTTTTCCATAGTCTAAGGGAATTTGACATTTACATTTTTTTGAGTTGTTTTGACATTTACAATTTCCGGTTTGAATCTTCATTGGAGATTTTGAGTAAATAAATCAAATAATTAGTCCATTTGGTCTACGTGAGACAGATGTATCTAAACTAAAATAATAGGGAAGTAAGAATGTTTCCCATTAATCACAAAACAATATTTGTCCTCGACCACACACCCTACTTCGGTATATCATCAGATAATCCTATAGACTTCGATGTCCCGAAAAACCGGGGATATCTTCCAGTCCCGCCGATTTGCAAGTCGCTGTGGACCTGCAGTGTGGAAGCAGCTGTTGAATACTGCCGGATAGTATGGGATCTCTTTCCTGAAGGAAAATTGGTAAGGGTGACCTGTTGCTGTACCATGTAGGCACTTGCCGAATACTAGCTGGTCCATGCTATTCCTACTGATTGAAATGACCCCGTCATGAGCAATGTTGTTTTAATAGTTTTAACCCATTAAATATCTTAGAGTAAATACTAGAACATGACCATTTGCTATGAACTCTCATGTTAACCTTCCTGTTTAGAGGTTTTGATGGCAATAAGACAAAACATTAAGTTTTTAAGTCTTCTAAATTGTTGGTGCTACTGCTGAGTTTGTAAGTGCTACTACTGAAGTCTTTGGTGTGATTTCCAGCAGTGTTAATGGGTTTTCCACCCTCCCAAAAGGCTTTACTTACATCATTTTCATAAGAGAAACATAACTGGGGAAATGTTGCTTATCTATGGTTCTCTGTCTATCTCTTGTAGGATTGCAAGCATGATGCTATTAGAGCTTTATTCTGTTGTCCAACATGAAGTACTTCTGTTTAAGATATAAAACAATCCATTTTTTTTCTTATTCCAGTTGCGGTTTGTTGTGAGTGACAATACGGCCCATATGCTTAATACTTGGGCTGTGGCACAACAGAATTTAACGCATGTAAGTAACAATCCATCACACAACATTTTTTTTTTGTTCAAAATAAGTAGAGCTCCTTAATGTTATGTTAGCAATTTTAGGAATTACTACTATGATTACCCCACCCAACATCCAGTGCTAGTGTTTAGTGTAAGTAGTTTATTATACATTTTATTTCAGGTAAAACACTGATATTAAACCACTTGACCGTTATTCAAAGCATAATTTAACGACAAACGCCAATGTGTAGGAATAAATCAAGAAAAAGAGAATGTAAAAGAAAATGAAATGAAAAATGTTATGTTTTAAAAATAGAAAAAACAAAATTAAATATCAAATAAATTAGCCAGTACTGTTGTTACTCCTAGAAGAATCCAAAACTTGTCGCATATAAAATCAAACAAAAGTATTAGAGGACCTCCAATTTCCCCGAGCCATAATATCTTCTATGGGGAAGTTGTCTAACCAATTCTTAGAGGCAACAGCGAACCGGATACTTCCAAGAGTAGCATCAATGCCTGCCTGAGGCATCAGGGTTTTTATCCAGCCTGCAATAACCAATAACTACACACGAAGCCGCACGAGCTGCATGCACCTCTTGTCGAGATAAACAAATTCAATCTCCTTGTTGGAATGCTCCTTGTCGAAAGACAGAACATGTCTAAGATAGACGAGTAACAATAATGTAACAGCTGACACAGACTCGTCCAGAGTGCCGCCATCACCTTCGTCTTGGACATGTTCATTCTTAAGCCAACTTGTAGGGAAGCATCAAAGAGTTGTTTCAGCATGCATTGGAGGTGCTCTGGTGATTTAAAATTTTAAATAATTATCTTTATCATCAGTCATAAGCCCCCATAATACCCCAGATATTGTAATGTGTTTACCAGAAGTCTGATATGGCTTGCGCGAATTTCTGGGTCTTGGTCGTCGAATCGAATTTACGAGAATTAAAAAATTGAATGATCTTTCGTATCTGTCTATTTTTAACAGAGTTCCAAAAAGGAGAAGGATCTCTATTCGTGTTACAGTTGACGGAGATATCGAAATATCTCCGTCAATGGGGTTGTTTCCTGGAAACTTCGCCGCAAGATGGCGCTGGTGTTTGGCTACACATGTCAATTTTTTTTAAATAAACGTTTGCATTGTGTGGACGATTTTTCAAGTATTTGCGCGGGTTTTTTAACTCAATTTGTCGCTGCACAATGTATGCTACCTGGCGTATCACCCAGTTGAAGGAGGAATTGAAAAAACGAGGAACAACGCAACAAGGAAAGAAAGCGGAGCTTGTCGAAAAGTACAATAGATTTAACATTTTATCGACTTTTAGCTGTTTTCTGGGCAATATTATGGTTCTACAAGTTGTAAAATAAACTTCACTCACTAACTTTTTGCTTTTTAATGATATAATAAACAAAGTAAGGTAATACATCATTTGTTAAAATGTTACAAAATGTATAGTTATTTGAAAATAACCCATTTCCCCACCCAACCAATTCTTATGTCTGGAATAAGATCAAAGCTGGTAGATGGCAGTGGTTCGTTTGATATTATAGGGCTTGCTAATAAGCAACGCCTTGCATTTCTCTGTTGCAATCGCTCAGTTCGAGCTGAGGTGACACTCTGTGATTCATTCCAACAAAATATAGAGGGCACAGCAGATTTCTTCATTGGAGTGGAAAGCCTGAAACAATATTGGGTAATGTTAATACTTGGCATATAACAGTGTGGCCTAAATCCCCCATGAGCGAACGTTGACTTGAAGTGGGAGAAACCAAGTCAACGTTCGACCCTTGTTTCTCCCACACATTCAAATTATTACTAACCTGTCGCCTTAGAAGTGGTCTCGTAGTTTGTTTCGTTGAAATGTTTCCCATAACCTCGAAAAATTACTTGTTTTGAAATTTTTTAGTTTCAGTGCCTTTTCCCACTTTCTCTTCGTGCGCAAATTTCTTGGAAATCTGACAACGCCTATTTCTTTGCATCCAAAGGCTACACAACGACCCATAATATTGAAAAAAGTCACAAAATATTAAGATATTGTTCAATTTCTATGGAGTTAGACAGTTTGTTTGTAGCCAACGCACAGCGCCCTCTACGTGGAACTATTTGACAGTTTTCTTCCCCATTGTAAACCGATTTTCATAATTATTTTTTGTTCGAAAGGGTATACTCTCGAGGTGATCCCATTGTCATCACGTCAGTCAGGTTCTGATGATGGGATCCCAGGGAAATCGAGGGCAACCCTCAAATTTTATACGGACAGACAGATGTCTGTCCAGGCAGCAGACAGACGAACATGGCAAAACTATAAGAGTTCCATGTTGACTACGGAACCCTAAAAAAATTCACCTGCTAGGGCTGCTAGGTGCAACCATCTGCGGCAAGGAAAAGAACGCCAATATACAAGACAGAGGCTCGCGCACTCGCGAGCGTTCTCCCTTCTCTGCCCCGGTGACGTCACAAGAGCTACACGTCTAGAATCGTAAGGAAAAATGGCACAGGAAACAAGATACAGCCTATCTCAATTGTTAAATTATGCTTCGAATAACGATCAAGTGGTTTAATAACATTTAGGCTGAGTTGCACCAAAAAAGTCGTTAAAGTTAAAGTTTTTGTCAAATTTGACAGTACTATATGGGGTATCTAATAGAAAAATTATTACAAATTTTTTTTTGCAAACATTCAAACAAAGTAAGTACCTATTATATTTATTGCTTTGTCTACCTATAGCACGTACCTATTATTTTTTGGTTGAACAATTACATAAGATGAATATATCCTTGCAATGCAATCGTATAGTCAGCCACCAAGCTACGTTTTTAGAGACTCGAAATCTTGGCAAGAAACATTCGTCGTTCCATGTGGAAAAACGATCGGCTCTAGGTAATCACACTTTTCTTTTCATCGCTTTCGTCATCAGAACTGGTTTCTGCGAGTATTTCTTGGAGCAGGGACATGATGTCTAAAGGTTATATTCAACGCGTTTGACAATAAAATTGACAGACAATTTAACATAAACTATAACACTAACCAGCGGAAAGTGAGTGGTTGCAGTTACCGTTAAAGTTATGACGTCATTTAACTATTTGTCAAATCGCGCAACTCATTGTTGGCATAACCGATACAAAACTGAAGTTTTGATGTTTGTTTGACGTGCCATTTGACACAAACTTTAACTTTAACTACTTTTTTGATGCAACTCAGCCTAAATAGTGCATGCTAGTGATCCTGCAATGGACGGCAAAATTGGCACAGTGGCTGCGCGATTGGCTACCACCTTGCATGCCGCGGGATTGGTACCCACATGGAACAATTATAATGAATGAATCGAGGTAATGGCTCTGGGTCTGCCTGTTTGTGTATGTGTGTACTATGCTGAAACAGTATTACTTAACTTAAACCATTTGTTATAGCTTCTGAATGGATTATGTCTGGTGGGGCCAGTACGAAGAGGTGCTGGAGGTGATGTAGAGGGACTCGTAGCTGCCATCGAAGCTCTGGCTGAACCCTCGCCTGATCAGGCTGCTAGACCCAGTGAGAGGCACTTTCAAAACCGGTAAGTGCTGCTAAGCAAGATTTTGAATATAAAAGGAAAAGTGTGTAGAGGGAAAGAAAATGTGTCATGAATTCATTTGTAAATGGAAAACACTATGCATACAATCCTACATTCTGATAATTGAAGATGTTCATCTTCACACACATTTCAACTAAACCCTTTTATTATAAAAATGTGAAAACTTACCAACACACTACAGTTGATATTGGGGATCCATGTGGACTGTATAGACCTAACAATGAAGATACTTTTGAATATTCCACATATACCATCAGCCCACACATGCTCACTTTGTTTGATGAAGATCTATTTCATCAACCTAGACCTACCCTACAATCTGGACAGGATTTTATTTAAATTGTGCGTTCTAACTGAGCAAAGGCCTCTCCCAAGTCCATCCCCGCGGGCCTTCTTAGTACGCGTATAATTTTTTTTTTTTTTTTTAATAACGTTGCCCCACACTAGGAATTTCTCCTGTATCGTGGGTGCGTTCACAAATATATAAACTCACATACACAAATACCCAGACCCGAAACAACTATCTGCTCCGTGCAATATTTGTTCCGTGCGGGGATCGAACCCGCGACACGCAACGCAGCAGTCCAATCGCTTAGCCACTACGCCAACCGTGCCGTCAATATAGTCGCTGGTTGTCTCGCCGCCTCTTTCTGGTGCTATCTCGGCAGCGCTGCCCATCTTTTGTCAGTCAGTGAGATATTAGCGGTCATATGCATGCGAGAAAAGTGACTCGCTCGATCCTGTTTTAGCCAGGGCATCTAATATTTAGTGTAGTGCTATTAATCACAGTAATAGAAGCACTAATTGATTTTACATTATTTTGATTTAAAAGAGTGTCCATGGAGTTTCTTGCCTATATCTTCTTCGTATTTAATTAGGTATAATAAATCTGTAGAGTGGTCAATTCTGTACATGATATATATTTTCAAAATAACTATCAGGGGGAATTAGTGATCGATACTGATGCCAAAAATGCAATCAGTAAAATTTTTGTCTGTCTGTCTGTATGTTCCATAAAGAAACAAAAACTACCCGACGAATTTTAACGAAACTTTGGAATGAGCAACTACAGTAGTTTACCAAGTTATTATGTATTGTAACTGTAGCTTCGCTTTCTATGCTTCTTCTGACATTTATTATCATTCTCCTGCCCTTATCCCAATTTGGGGGGGGGGGGGGGGGGGCGCAACATTTTCTTCTTCCATACCTCTCTATTTCTCGTCATCTCAGCAGTCACCAACTTTCTAGCCATATCAGCCTTCACACAACTCAACCATCGTTTTTTTGGTCTGCCTCTACTCTTAAAGCCATCTATCTACATTCATACTCAACATTTTCCTTACATCAATATAATTTTAGATACCGAAGTGAAAAATTTTTACTTCGGTACATTTATTGAGAAACTGGACATATCTAAAATTATATTTATAGTTAAGAATTGTACCTTGCACATCTACCTACAATAAGTAGCAAAACCATTTTAAAAATACAAAGCATTGTATTTAATAAACATACTTTTGTTTAAAAAAGTAATGATTTGACTTATCAATCGTAAATGCGTCCTTAAGTGCCTAATGCCTGTAATAGACTAATTGATATAAATTCTTTGACTTTGATTACATTTCAGCGGGCGCGTGATTTGCATAACAAGCGCCAGGGACAATGATTCTATTAAGAATCTAAAGGATATTGCTCACAACACGATTATACAAATAAACAAAAAGGCATCTTTAGCTCAACCTCCCAGTACTTCAGAATCCAGTACTAGTACGACGCCTCAGTGAGTATAACACGACTTTTAATAACGTTTTTTTTTTGATAAATTGGAGGACCTACCGCACTTTCTACTTATTAATGTTTTTCAGAAAGATAGAACACAAACCAGAATGATAAAATATTAACAATAGAACAAAAAATACAAACTTAAAAAAAAAACTTAAAAATTAGACATAGGTACCTACATTAAACTAAAATTAGCTTGGATAATGGGATTATATCAAGATTTTAGCTGGTGGCAATCTGAAGTTTCTGTCCGGCATAAAGAGCCTAATTATTAGATCCTTTACAAGTACCAATGCTCTTTCAAATAACAGTAAAAGAGTTACAAATAACGTAACGTCACACAATCCCCGAAGGATTAATAGTTACAGTACACCCAGTCCACATTTCGCCAGTTATGTTTAATCAGGGATACTAATACATAGTTTATGCTATATCTAAGGTAGCATTCAAAACAACTTATATCTTGTATTTCAGGACCCTAGTGATACATTACTGTCATATAGTAATCATAAATGTTACCCCAGAGAATGCTGAAACTAGAGTTACTAATCAACCACTCACAGAGGTAAGTCTTTACTACAATCCCATAATATTAGCTATACATGTCGAATTTTGAGAGCATTGGTGGTTTAGTGGTAACGGCCGCGACTTCTACGTTTTAGGTTTAAACCCAGCCAGGCGCTATACTTTGTAAATCATTTTATCACCACTGCTCTCCAAAAATAAAAATAATGGAACCGTAAATTGGAAGATATGGCTTTCACTTATCGACCCTACATGCTTAGACCAAGTTGGTGGATTACAGCCTTCTCTCTTATTGAAGAGACCTGTGACAACTGAATGGGAATATTGTCCAAGGCATTAAGGCTGCGGATTTTTCACAAGTTACCGCGGCCTCGACATATAGGGCTAAGAAGGAACACGGGTGGTTTTTAGTCAGGAAGTATCAGACTTCTAAGTCTGATACTCCCTTTCGCTCTGCCCAAGAGCGAGACGGGTTATTTGATAATTTTCCATCCACCACAAAAAATAAATAAAAGGCATTTAGTCCGCCTTTGTACGATTTTTGTGCATAAACTTTATTTTATTATACCCCACTGGGTACCTTAATAACTATGGCACTGTCGACACGAGAAAATACACTATACAAGAATATTTGTTGGTTCATTACATTAGCTAAGATCGAAACAACTGGAAGTCAAGGGGAGAGGCCTTTGTCCAGCAGTGGAATGATGCAGGATCAGTATCAATATGATGGCCTTGGAAAACTGACTTCAACACAGATCTAAAGATAGAACCTTTTTTTTTGGCGGTGGGAAATCATCAATTAACCCCTCCCGCTCTTGGACAAAACGGAAGGGAGTGTCAGACTTCTACTGACTAAAAACCACCCATGTTCCTTCTTAGCCCTTGTGCCGAGGCCGCGGTATCTCTTTCGAACAACCCGCAGCCCCGACGGGAAAGCTAGAACCTTGAAAACTATATAATTTGTTCTTTTTCAGATAGCGGGTGGACAGATAGGTGTGGAGGTGATAGTTTCACGAGCAAGTGCCTTGGCCAATCTGTTGGGACGTCTAGTGCTGCCACATTATAAACTTGCCACCACCACTGTGACTGGTATTCCTATGAAGGTAATATGTTTTATTTTAATTTGAACTCAGAAATATTTTAAGAGCTTAGTCTAGCTTAGTCTTAGCTTAGCTTTATGACATGGGATAAGGGCAGAAAGAAGAAGAAGAAGAAGAAGTCAAAAATGATCATCTGCCTAGCCTTTTCCTAGATATGTTTGGGTCGGCTTCCAGTCTAACCGGATGCAGCGAATACCAGTATTTGGCACGGAGTGGCTCCCTACCTGACCTCTAAAACCCTAGTACTGGGTAATATGATACCCCTTGATAAGACTGGTTTTCAAACTTGGGACTGTTAAAGTTCTACAAATGACAACCAGGGCCACTGTCCTGATGTGCTTTCTGAGTCACGGAGGAAACTTAAGAATAAGGAATTTTTTTTTTGTTCCTCTTCATATCTGCTATCAGTCATCACTGACTATGATCAGATGTGTGGCAAGATACATCACATCTTTACAGAATGAGGAGGAGGAATGTCCAAATTCTGCTTAATCAGGCAGCACAATATCAGCCTTCTTGAGTCTCTTAGCATGATTTGGCATCAATAGTGATCGTGAAAGGGGATTGGGATGGTTGGTCAATCTATCTTTATATTTCTCTAGGTAGCACTTCGCTTCTTCTAGGATTGTTGGGATTTCCAGGTGCTCATGTATTTCAGAGTTGCAAGCATACCAGGGCGCCGCTGCTAGGACCCTCAGGATACTGTTTTGACTCCTTTGAATGCACATGATGTTTGATTTGCTTGCGGAAGACCAGAGTTGAAAATAAGGAATTTTGGTCACAAAATTTAACTTAATTATTTGTCAATTTACAGGAGGAACAAAACGCCAGTTCTAGTGCGAATTATGACGTAGAGATTATCCACGCGGCTGACGCTCACGCCGGTCTGAGGGCGTCACAAACGCCGGCTGAAGCTTTAGAATCGGTAAGGAAACTTAAATAAATAGCTTGCTACAGATCTATTACTTAATTAAAAGTATTGATACGGTGCTTCAGAAAGATATCAGGATTATCAGGGGGACCCCCCTGATGCTATACGAGTAAAATTATTACCTTAAAAGACAGTAATAAAAAAAAATGAGCCATTGACCTCCAATACGCTCGTAACTAGAATGTTCCCTAACTATAATGTGTAGAAGGTATGATCCAGAATAAAAAAAATATCGCAATGACTAGGATATCAAGTGCCTTTACAGACGTACCCTCTTTCCGGTAGCGCTAATGCTTAAATAAAGAACTTCACATAAAATGCCACCAGGTAGTGCTTCGCTGGTGGACCCCGCGTGGTGCGGAGGGCGGCGCGTCGGGCTGCTGCGGCTCGCTGTACCGCGTCACTCCCGCAGACGTGGCCTCCCGGCCCTCCGCCTGCCTCGTCAACTTCCTGCTCAATGGACGCTCTGTCACTCTTGAAGTACCCAGGTAAATATTACCAACATTTTCAGTTGACTGACTATTGTCATATATTTTGTTTTTTGTGAACAGAAAAGGTGCAGGCTTTCAGCTAATATTATGATGTTTCTAGAAAATATTATACATAGGTTTTGTCAAGATGGTAGTAAATACTTAACCTTTTTATAAGTTTTTGCTGTTAGTGTGAATAATAGAAGTCAAACCTTTCGCAAAATACAGGAAAACGAGAATAGATATAGGGACATTTGAATGTCTGTTGTTTTAGAATAAATTGAAGTCCTTATTAGAAGCTATTACTATTTTAGAAAAAAATCAATTCTGTAGGTCTTTCGACTAGAATTCTTAGAAAAATGCCCATGGCCCTTTTACCAGTGACATGGAAATCCCATATATAGCCACACTTGTTACAAGAACCTAAACATATCCAGACTACAGGATGACTGAAATTTCCGAAGATAAGCATCCAAAAATAATGCATTGAAGTAACGTTAAAAATTAAAATGTTATAGGAAAGGAGGTGGCAGATCTGCGTCACACGTGTTAGCTGCACAAGGTGGAGAACTGTGGATCGGTGCGCTTGGAGGTCGCACGCCTTACGACGATCCTCCTGCATTGTCTGAAGGTGCTGGTGGACGAGTCACTGATTACAGGTAGGTTATAAGTCGTTAACTCGGTCAATATAGGCCCTAGTGGAGACGTCGTGTGCATCAGCAGTTGACTTGTGAAGAGTGAAGAAGGTCGCAGTTAGACTAACAGCTAGGCCACCTACAGATGTGCCCTACAATGCCGTAAATGCTCGGAGGTTTTCGGCCAAAGTTGGATATGCTCGTCACTTGAAAGAAAGAACAGTTATTATCTTATTGTAAATGTGCCCCTTCTTATAAATAAACGATTTTATCAACTTAAGTAGTTTACTTCGAGTGACATACTGAAACATCGCCGAATCTCGCTCAAGGTAATAAATAGGTAAACGTATAAGGAAATATAATTCCCATGTGGCCGTTAGCACATCGCCCAATCAACTTTCGGAAGATGTACGAGAAAGAGTCCTCGTATTCGACACTCCGCGTTCAAAATAGCCGCTGTCATTCAGCCATCGTCATTATACAATCTCTCTCTAAATATTCGTGCTATGCTTGCCATAAATATAGGTATTTGCAAGGTTACTGAAATACCGATTTTAGATGTTCAATTGTAAGTGGGTTAAAAATCTCTTGGGTTAAAAAACAGATCTAACTGAAGTAAGCATTGTAGGTTTTGACTCTCAAGCTACCCTTGTAATATCTGTCTGCTATTAGAATGTGTTTCCTACAGAATAAAAGAATTCGGCGCTCTAATGCAACAAAACAGACTGCTTCCCCTTCGCGGCGCGGGCGCCAACGGGCGAGCGAGAGCGCGTCTACAACGACACACCACCTACTGGCCACTCACGATATCTTCCACGCTTATTTTCAATTTAGGAACGGTAAGTTATCTATACTAAAAAGTAAATTTGAAATATCTGCTTGTAATATCAAAATAACAGATTTTTAATAATATGAAAGTAAGTACGGTACTTATAATAAAACCACATCGCGGGGCACAGCTAGTTTTGTAAATAAAGACACTTAAACTGCCTCATCAGGTGACCGTTGTGGTAGACTGTGTTCGTGAGTGAAAGCCATGACTGAATAAGAAATTCTATTCCTGACCAGCTAGCATCCTCACTTGAGCCTTTAATTTATTGTCAGACTGTTCAACTACAATCGATCAAATTTTGTGGCAGACTAAAGTGTCTAACTACCCTAATGGATGCTAGAATGGGAAACACAAAAGGGTCAGAATATTAGTATCAAATACACCTAAAC
This sequence comes from Diarsia mendica, assembly GCA_949316265.1. NCBI lineage: Eukaryota > Metazoa > Arthropoda > Insecta > Lepidoptera > Noctuidae > Diarsia > Diarsia mendica. Next base: position 9,909,254 of record OX438892.1, read on the forward strand.
TCGAAGTGTAGAACGTGTACATTACATAAGTTTTTATTTTACTTCGATTCATGCAGTATTTCCGAAGTTATAACTCCGAGAAGTTTAAGTCATTTTTTTGATTTTCTGAGATTACGCGCGCTCGTACTAATACGTCACAACCCTGTTCAGCCCGCGAACGGGTCACGGCGCGGCACTTAGTCCGGTTCGTAATAAATAAGGCGCGTCTCGTTTCATTTTGTTTCGATCGTCTTCGTTTTCCTATTATGTACTTATACAACACATACATACATAAACTCACGCCCTTTTCCCATGGGGATAGGCAGAAACCACAGAACGGCACTTGCTACGATCCTTAATACATAGGTACGATCCTTTTGCCTCGTCGTTGTCGTTGTACTTAAAGTGTCCTTGTATTTCAAAGTAATAATAATATTGTTCTTTATATTCGATTACACTAAAGTGAAACGTGTATTGTTTAGAATAGAAGGTTTTCTAATGTCTGTCGAACAATCTGCCAAGAGTGGATAGTTTGATGGTGACTTGGTGACACAATATTTCATGAAAAATCAGGATTTTATGGCTGCTGAAAATCGTGGAATAACGATGAAAATGTATTATAGGAATGTTATATGTAAGCATTACTCCTACTCCTACTACTCCTGGGTAGGTATTTGTTCAAACATAAACGTAACTGAAAGTCTGTGTGTTTCATTTAGTTAGTACCTATAGGTAGGTACGCGCAATCAATATATCGATTCTCGAGGTTGTCGATGATTATTTTATGCGTTTTATTAGTAGGCAGTGGCGTGCGCTCTATTAAGGCTCTTAGGCTTAGCCTACCTTACCAACTGAGCATTTCTTATAACTAATTAACCATGTAATAAAATAACACCATGTACAAAATAATAATAAAAAAAGTTCAAACTCCTGTTAAAATACTTAGAGCAATTTTTCGCGTACGAATCTTTTAGTTACAGGCTTGCTTAGGCTAGCATTCGACTAGCCTAAAACCCATTCATAATTTTACGCACACAGCGTCACATCGGAGAATGATCGGTGCATATTTTCGTGTATATGAACCGCACACATGCATGCCAGCTCCTGCGAGTGGAGGCGGCCTGTGATTGGCTGCAACAACACAAGGCTACGATTGGATGCGTCATGCGGCCATCTTTAGCCCGCGAACTCTGGCGCGAAGTTCAAATTTGTTTTTTTTTTTTACGTTTTTTGCAATTTGCAGGCCAGTGCTAGCTTGAATACTGACTACATACGTCTTACAGCCGCGAATCATATGCACGGGCCTGCAAATTGCAAAAATGTAAGGAAATTTAGAAATTTGAATTTCGCGCTTAGCGGTCTTCGCTCTTCCGTCCACAGATAGAGTGCAGCACTGCCAACACATTTCTCATTGATCGTTTTCGTATAATCCTGCAAAATTTTGTTGACCGCTGTTGTGAACAAACTCGATATGAAAATTATGCAATTTTATTTGGTAGTATTTTGCTATCGGCAAATTAGAAATTATATTTTACGCGAGGAAGCCATTATTATTTATTGTTTCATTGTTGTTTTATAGCGCGATTTGTTTTGAAACCGAAAACGTACAGATATTGTCAGTATTAGATAACATTATTAACAGTAGTGTAGGTAAATATTAGCTTTGTTGTGTATTATTTGTTTATTCCCACAAATAATAACAAAGTGAAGTTTGTGCTGTTAATGTGTGTTTGCTAGATGATAAAGGTAATAAGTTTTCTCAATTATGATATTATCGTATAAGTAATGTAATGATAAGGTGCAAATTGTATCTAAAGGTAGATGTGTGAAAGCCACTTCGGATATTATCTTGCAAGTGACGTGTTTTGTACTTTTGTAACGATCACCCACTCACTTGGATGAGATATTTAAGGTGGCCGAATCTTTCTTCTGTTTGCATCGTTAGAAAATCATGAGTTGCACCCTTGAATAATGTGGTGAGTTTTTGAATTGTATTTTGGTAGGTACCTATAACTTTTACAGGCTTATTTATTTTTATAAATGTGACAATTTTTTTTTTGCTGTCAATATTTCGTGGCCTACCCACCGTGGGAGACCACTGCACGCCACTGTTAGTAGGTATAAACTAAAAGAAAATGTCACTATTTAAGTACCCATATACAGAATGTAGTAAGTCTTAGTAGGTATTTACGTAGTTACCAGTTTTGTAAGTAGGCAAATACCTACCATTATTATAGTTTTTCACTAAACCAGATATTTTTGATTAATTTTATTTTTAAATGAAAAGAAAATAAAATCGAAATGGTCTTCACAGCAGTGCGCTTTAGTTTTAGGACCTATGGAATCAATTCTTTTTACGGCTGTCATCCACTTTTTCTTCATTTTTGGGTCCTCAAGCACATAAAAAAAGTTTATCAGGTGTTTAAACTGTTAAATTGAAGGTGATTGAAGCACCGAGGCACAATACAGTATTTTTTTCTATTTTTACCACAGAGAACTTTATAATTTTGATTTTTACTGCGCACGGGCGTGCAAACGAGAGCGCGGTTGTCGAATGACCAAGGTTGTGACGTCATCGGGTAGTGAGCGCTCGGCCGCTCGCCCGCGTTTTTAAAAACCTTCGGGTGCAAATACGCACTTTGATCGTAAATATCTCAGTAGTTTTTCGCCGCAGTCGGGTAAAAAAGTAAAAATACAGTTTTTCTCGTAATTTTTTGTAGATTTATTTGGCATGTAAACTAAAAAACGTTTGTCAGACCCATTGTACATTTTAGGACTCATAAGGTTAACTGTGATGCTGTTTACACCAAACGCCTCGTCTTATGCTATCGCGAAGCGCCATTGATGTGTTTGAAACCTAATAAAATGATGAATAACTAGCTTTTCCCCGCGGCTTCGTTCAAGTTTTGGTCAGAAAATATCCCACGGGAAAGTTTTAAATATAACATATGACACTCGGGGATAATAAAGCTTTCCAATAATTGGAAACCGATTTTGAAAATTCTATCACTAACATAAGATAGATGAAGCTGCGAAAAAATCAATCTTCTATGTTATCGTTTAAAAACGATACGGTCGTTTATGCCGCGCAAAACCGACACTCTCTTACCCGCATGTGCCCAAAATGTATGCAATGGGATATTTCCCGTTGACGTAGAATTTTGTTGAGAAATTTGTTGTCTTACAGCACATAAAGGAAAAATCGGAAAACTGTAAATACTTATATAATTTTTAATAACTAAATACGTACAACTTTGTACTCTTGGTGCGCGAGTTCAATCGCACTTGGCCGGTTTTTTGTACCTGCTTACTCTGAGAAGGAACAGCCTCCAGAAACTCATTTAAATCGTTCCCAGGTACTGGAGCCACTAACACGATTGGTGGTACAAGAGACATTGACTGAAGAAGAAGTGGAAGTATGCAGAAATGTGCTGCTCTCACTCCTAGGCATGGAGTCCCGCCATGAGTTCCCCTCGACGCAGTTACCTGCCAACATGAGGTATTATTTTATTTTATGTTCTAGCTGATGATTTTGTAGGAGGTGCCCGTTTTATGTAGTTTTGAAGTTTAGGGTAATAGAATCTTTATCGGGGTGCACGGCAGTGCCCCCGCCGAGTCGAGCGCGAAGCAAACACTGCCGTACCATCCTTTACTGGAACCATTTCGCCGCATTTTCAGGCTCCTATTTGAGGACCTCTGGATAAGACCAGAACGCTGAAATTTTCGTCATCCAGTAAGTTATAAAATCACACTTAAAATAAAAAGTTTCAAGTCTGTAGGTCATTTAGTTCCGAAGTTAACCGAAAGCAAAGTTTCGCATTTATGACACTCACTCACTCATGATCATCAAAATAGAACTAGTAGGTACTTCCCATAAACTCAGGGAGCTGAAATTGGGTACAGAGTATTTTGACCTCATTTTCGTAATCAGCGACCCCAAAAACCATGAAAACGACACCCATGATTGAAAAACCAAAAATTTTCGTCGGCGCCATCTTGGATTTTTATTTTGACTTCATTTTCGTAATCAGCGACCCCAAAAACCATGAAAACGACACCTATGACGGAAAAACCAAAAATTTTCGTCTGCGCCATCTTGGATTTTTATTTTGACCTTATTTTCGTAATTAGCAACCCCAAAAACCATGAAAACGACACCCATGACGGAAAAACCAAAAATTTTCGTCGGCGCCATCTTGGATTTTTATTTTGGCCTCATTTTCGTAATCAACGACCCCAAAAACCATGAAAACGATACCCATGACGGAAAAACCAAAAAAAAATCTTGGCCGCCATCTTGGATTTTCATTTTGACCTCATTTTCGTAATCAGCGACCCCGAAAACCATATAAACGACACCCATGCATGATGGAAACTTTCACTGTCTTATCATAATTATTTGTATTTCATTATCACACACAATAATAAAATAAAACATTCCATAACTTGTATTTTTTCCCAATTCAATTCTAAGTAAACCGCAGTGAAACGTGTTACGCACCTCTGCCTCTGCACGTGTGTGTATGAAGAAGCGTACATCACGCACACAGGCGCAAGAACCGTCAGTCGCCGCTCGTTTCGAAGTTACTCGATTTTGTAACAACGCTCTTAATGGCCACAAAGGGAAAACTATAAAAAGTAGGATAATCGAAAATTAAAAACAACAAAAACTACTGCAAAAAAAATGTTTTAAATAAGAAAATCTAATAAAATAAATCAATATGCCCACGTTTCTACAAAATGAAGTGAAATCCCAACTAAAACATTCTGTAAAAAACTAGCCAAGTCTCGATGGAGCTGCTTGTTTATCTCTTGCCAAGTTTAAGGTTCCTTATTGCGATTTCTTTATTATTGTTACAACGGTCATCTAGAATCTTCGACAAACTTCGCTAATAACTGTGTAGTACCTAGAAAAGACGAGTAGGTACGAGTTCATTTTTAAGCGAGACAACGAAAGGTTCGAAGAGTTATCTAGTGCGACAAAGTGTTCAGTACTGTTGAAGTGATTGTTTATAATTGTTTTGCGAGTAATAAAGTTTATTCGTGTGTTTATTTGGTAGTGATTTTATTTATCCCATACCCAGCTCGTAACAATTTGGTGTCAGAAGCGGGGATAAATAATGCTGATTCTACTTAAGGACGACACGGATAGTATCCGTACGAGGAGTCAGCGACAGCAAGGAATGGACCAAAGGCGATTTGGGGACTCCCCGACACAGACACCGGGCGGTGTCCAGCCTACGTCAGTGCTAGTCGCTAGCCCATCTGGAGCTACTCCAGCATCAGCGGCGCCTGACTTGTCTGCCTTAATGGCACTGCTGCAAGACCAGGCTCGACGTCAAGAGGAGCAGGCTCGCCAGTTGCAGGAGCAGTTGCAACGGGATAAGGAGGAGCAGGCTCGACGTCAAGAGGACCAGGCTCGCCAGTTGCAGGAGCAGCTGCAACGGGATAAGGAGGAGCAGGCTCGACGTCAAGAGGACCAGGCTCGCCAGTTGCAGGAGCAGCTGCAACGGGATAAGGAGGAGCAGGCGCGCCGTCAAGAGGAACAGGCCCGGCGTCAAGAGGATCAGATGCTCCTGATAAAGGATCTTCACGCATCAGTGGGCAAAGAGCTGAGCGTGATGAAGGAGCAGGTACAGCAGCACGACAACCGTATCGCAAAGGCCGAAATTCAGATCGCCGATGTGAAGAAGGCCTTAAGTGAAATTAAGGTTGGAGACGGGTCTATAACTTCAGTGATTGCTGCCCCTTCGGTTCGCGGATTTAAAGTGCCTCCATTCAAAAGGAACATCTTCGTGGTCGGCCTATAAAATCCAATTTGAGGCCGTTATGAAAGTGAATGGGTGGACCAAAGCGCAAGCCATGACCGCGCTCACCTTGGGTCTCCGAGACCAGGCCCTTAACATTCTTGAGGCCCTCGGCAAGGATGTAACCTACGAACAGCTGCTGGAGGCATTATAGTCCAGATACGGTGACGCGCACCTGGAGCATGTTTTTCGTGCCAAGTTAAGGGATCGCGTTCAACGTAGTGCCGAGAATTTATAGCAGTGGGCCCTGGAAGTTGAAAAGCTGGTTCGGAAAGCATACCAGTCCGCCCCTTTTTTTTTTTTTTTTTTGGTGGGTGGAAAATCATCGAATAACCCCCCCCGCTCTTGGGCAGAGCGAAGGGGAGTGTCAGACTTCTACTGACTAAAAACCAACCCATGTTCCCTCTTCTTCGCCCTTGTGTCGGAGCCGCGGTAACCTTTCGATATCCACAGCCCCGACGGGCGTCGGCCCTTGCGGGCCCCTCCTTGCTGACATCTCTTTGAGGCGCGCGTGGAACACGTACGCGCCGCCGACACGGTCTGTTGCCGTCATGACGACGGCCGGACGGCGAGCTAGCCCGTTACTCACCGTCCACAGGCCCGCGTCTACGGTGGCCGGAGGTCATCGCGTGACCCCCGACGCCCGGAGCGCCTTCCGCGGCGGCTGGGACGTTGAGAGGTTCTCTCCCTCTCTCGTTCCGCCACCTCCTTCGCTAGCATCACTGCTTCGCAGAAGGAGGCGACGGCGTCCCATTCCTCCTCGCTCCGGACCATGGCTTGCACCAGGGCCGGACGCGAGAGGTCACCGCCGCCGATCGCCGCTACGAGAACACGGCGGGGCTCCGCCCAAGCAGGGCACACCTCCACAGTGTGCTCCACCGTGTCCTCCGGTCGATCCTCGCAGTGGAAGCATCCGGGCGTTTCCTCCCGCCTGATTCGGTGCAGGTACCTCCCGAAACACCCGTGTCCGGTGAGGACCTGCGTCAGACGGTAGGTGAGGGCGCCGTGGCGCCTCTCCAGCCACTCCTCAAAGAGGGGACTTACCGCCACTATCGTGGCGTGCCCTGCGCTGGGTTGCGACAGTCGCTGTCTCCATGCCGCCATGAGATCGCACCGGAGGTCTGTCCGCCGCGCAGCAATGTGCCGCGGCAGCAGAGTGACCCTCCGCGCGCCACTCATGTAGGCGCGCGAGGACTATCGCCTCCAGATCCCACGGCGGCAATCCGGCAAGGAGAATCGCCGCCTCGCGGGAGATCGTGCGGTACCCGCGGACAAGCCTTACGGCCAACCAGTCCGCCCCTGCACTTATTGATGGAAATCTGGTACAGGCGTTCATCGATGGAATACGCGACTTGGAGGTTAGAGCCACTGTGAGACTTGGGCATCATGAGACGCTGAAAGATACCTTGGCCCATGCCTTAGAAGTAGAGGCAGTGAGGCAGGACCACCGTACGCACCGGGTCAGGGAGGTTGTAGCACTTGTAGCATCACCTGTACGCGACCGCTCGCAAGGATACAGCCCTAGGTGCTACACTTGTGGAGAAAGGGGTCATCTTCGATCAAGCTGTCCTAAGCGCAGCTCACCGAGAGAAGACCAACCTCAACAGGGAAAGGTGGCTGTGGTGGCTGCCCAACCACAGCAGGGAAACGAGTAAATGCCAGGACTGGGGGGCGGGTGCTGGCTGGTTTTGAAAGAGCCCCGAGGATCTCGATCTCACAAGCACATGACGGGAACAGCCTGACTATCAACGGCGAAGTCAACGGAACTCCATGCAAACTGACGTTGGATACTGGAGCTTCTCACACGGTCGTCAATTCTCACCTGGCGAATCGGTTTCTTGGGGGCTACTTCAATAACCGCGACCGTCTTCAATTATTAACAGCTACCGGTCAGCACATAACCGTCCGAGGCAAGGAGGTGGAGTTAAAATTGGGTGATAGAATTTACCGACACAATGTCATCGTGGCCGACATAGTCGACGATTGCATCTTGGGCTTGGACTTCATGCGGAAATATCGTTGTGAGATCGACATTGACCAAGGAGTGTTGAAATGTGGTTCAGAGGAAGTCTTCATGGAAGGTGCACCATCAGGGAAAGTGTACTGCCTGAAGGAAATTGTTCTTCCTAGCAGATCAGAAACGATCGTGCCAGTTAAGTTACCACAGAACTCTGGACACAAAGATCGAAGTGTTCTGATAGAAAGGGTGGACAATGAGTTTTCATGGAAGATGGCACGAACTCTGGTAAAGGCCAACGACATCTCAGCTGTACGAATCCTGAATCCAAGTGACAAGGAGCAAGTAATTAAGAAGGGCACCTTGATCGGCACTTGTGAGGAAGTAGCTTGGATGCGTCAATTGCAAGATCTACCTACTGGAAATCAAACTCGTAGTGCAAAATTTGACGTGTCAGCGCTTTTAGAAAACTGTCTACTATCTGAAGGAGAAATGGACAAGGCTAAGAAGATGTTACTTCAGTACGCCGGTATTTTCTCTACGAGTGATGCTGACATTGGCAGAACCGGACTGGTTCAGCACAGGATTAATACAGGCAACGAGTTACCTATCCGTCAGCGACCAAGAAGACTTCCAGTTGCACGGGAAAAAGAAGTGGAAACCATGATTGAGGGAATGGTGAAGGACGGTGTTATTAGAACCTTCATCCAGTCCATGGTGTTCTCCTGTGGTCCTGGTGAAGAAAAAGGACGGCAGTATGCGCTTCTGTGTGGATTATCGACGACTGAACGACGTCACGAAAAAGGACAGCTATCCACTGCCTAGGATCGATGACACACTGAATACGCTAGCGGGAATGAAGTGGTTTACGACACTGGACCTGAAAAGTGGTTACTGGCAGGTAAAGAAATAGACCCCAAGGATAAGGAGAAGACTGCATTCTCAACAGGAAAAGGATTGTGGCAGTTTAAAGTTATGCCTTTCGGTTTATGTAATGCTCCTGCAACGTTTGAAAGGCTGATGGAGCAAGTACTTGCCGGGTTGATTGGTGACGCATGTCTTGTCTATCTAGACGACATAATCATTGTGGGCCGTACGTTTGAAGATCACCTTAGAAACCTTAACCGAGTGCTGTCGAAGGTCCAAACAGCAAACCTGAAGTTGAGTCCGAAAAAGTGCTCGTTTTTCAGAAAGCAAGTGAACTTTTTAGGACACATAGTTTCGGGAGAAGGTGTTCAAACAGACCCAGAGAAAGTAGTCGCCGTCAAGGATTGGCCAGTTCCGAAAGACAAGACACAGGTCAGAGCATTTTTGGGTTTGTGCTCCTACTATCGCCGGTTTGTGAAGAATTTTGCCGACATTGCGAAACCTCTACACAGACTCACTGAGGAAAAACGACAATTCTGTTGGAATGAGAACTGCGACGCCGCATTTCAAGAATTAAAGGGACGTCTGTGCAATACTCCTATTTTGGGATATCCTGACACTGAAAATGACTTTATAGTCGACACAGACGCAAGTAATACTGGGATTGGGGGCGTGTTATCTCAACGGAAAGGAGATCAGGAGGTTGTTATAGCTTACTTCAGCAAGTCTTTATCTAAACCGGAAAGGAATTACTGCGTAACGAGACGAGAGCTGCTCGCCGTAGTGAAGACATTGCAGCACTTCAGTAAGTATTTGTTGGGACGGAAATTCCAGCTACGAACTGACCATGCTGCATTGAAGTGGCTATTACAGTTCAAGAATCCAGAGGGGCAAGTGGCGAGATGGATTGAACTACTGCAAGAGTTTGACTTTGTAACCGAACATCGCAGTGGGAGAACTCACGGTAACGCAGACGCCTTGTCAAGAAGACCTTGTCCTGAAGACTGCAAGCACTGTGCCAGGCAAGAGACTAAGGAAGTAGTGCCCGTGAGGATGCTTAGAACGGATCTCAGCGATGAATGGAAGGAGACTCTACAACAGGCTCAACAAAATGACTCGGACATCAAGCCAATCTTCGACTGGATCAAAGCTGGTGCTCCGAAGCCCAAGTGGAGTGATGTGGCTGCGATGAGTTCCATCACGAAGAGTTATTGGGCACAATGGAACAGTTTGGAGATCCAGGATGGAGTCTTGTGCCGTAAATGGGAAAACGCTCGTGGGGACAGCTGTCATCTACAAATGGTTGTTCCTAAAGCTAAGGTACCGGATGTTTTACGGCTCTACCATGATGGATGCTCAGGAGGACATATGGGGGTGAAAAGGACTCTACTGAAGATCAGAGAGCGCTTTTACTGGATCCACTGTCGAGATGATGTGGAGGACTGGTGTCGCAAATGTACCAGCTGTGCGGCTGTGAAAGGACCTCACACGCGAAGCAGAGGTGCATTAAAAGTGTACAACGAGGGAGCCCCTTGGGAGCGGATAGCACTGGACGTTGCGGGACCATTTCCAGAAAGCGATAGCGGAAACAAGTACTTCATGGTTGTCATGGACTACTTCACAAAGTGGCCAGAAGGTGAGCGGCTGGCCAGGACATGGCTGGAGGTGGATCACTGTGTCGCCCAATTTCTCACAGGTCATGGTAACTTTAAGAGTAAATTATTTTCCTTCAAGCTTGTTGAGTCGCCTTTTTGTCAATGTTGTACATCTGACTGCGAATTTGAACAAACTGCACATCACATTTTATGGGAGTGTAGTCTTTGGCAGAATGAACGTAATATTATGTTAAAGTGTACAGGTTACATCCGGAGTTATTTACTATACGGACCTTGTAGAAACTAGAACAAATTTCCGTGCGTTCAAGCAATTTTGTCATACCTATTATTGGAATCAAATATAACAGCTCACAACTTAGGACCCAGTAATATTAATGACAATAATATCCGTGGTGCTAGGCAACTGGGCTTATAGATAGATAGATAGATAGATAGAATACTCTTTATTATGTACACCAAATTACAAAAAAACAATAGTAAAACATTTTACAAGGGGTGACACAATGGGCGGTCTTATCGCTTAAAGCGATCTTTTAAAGACAACCTTTGGATGGATATATGAAAGTAGGAGAAACAATACTGCAGGTAGCCTGTGGTGTACCATTTACATAATTATATACAATAAATATACACATATACATACATAAAACATACATACATACTTATATAAATTTACATTATAGACAAGTGCGAAGAACTAAATTAAAAATAGTTAACAAACATATTTTAAACCTACGGAGACAGATACAGTTTCTTTATCATGCTTTTAAAAATTGGCAGAGATTGAGCCCGCCTTATAGACACTGGCAAGGCATTCCATAACCGTACTGCTTGAACTGTGAACGACTTGTCGTAGAAACTGGTGGAATGCATCGGCATCTCTAATCTTAAGTTACCTCAGTTCAAGTCTTAAGTTAAGTTGTTCTTAAGTTATCTCAGTTGTATACGTCCCTGTGTGCCTATTGGCCTTGTTCTGTTCTGTCTCCTGCTGATATGGAGGGAAGTGGAAACTATGTTTTTTCCTACTCCTCCGCTATTCTTTTCTGATTAATTTCGTTGCGGGATCCAAGACAGTTAAATCATTTCTCTGGGACTTCGTCGAGCTTCATTGTCTCGGCGCTTTTCTTGTGGTCGCCACTGTTGATTCTGGCTAACAGGAGTTACAGTGGTTTGGGAATAGTGTGGCGGGCTTGTCCCAATTTAAAAAAAAAGTGGCCAGAAGTCTTCGCCATTCCTAACCAAGAAGCAACAACAGTCGCGGATAAATTGGTTCAGGAAGTCTTCTGTCGTTTTGGAGTACCCTTAGAAATTCACAGCGATCAAGGAAGGAATTTTGAATCGCAAGTTTTTCAGGAGACTTGTCGATTGATGGGTACACACAAAACCAGGACCACCTCTTACCACCCACAATCCGATGGAATGGTGGAACGATTCAACCAGACGTTGGAAAGATATCTGGCAAAAGTTGTGGAAAACAGGCAAAGGGATTGGGACAAGCACATACAGCCGTTTCTTCTGTCCTATCGGAGTCCAGTTCACGAAAGTACGACTGTAACTCCAGCCTTCGCGAACTTTGGAAGGGAATTACGGTTGCCTGCAGATTTAATTACTGGAACTCCCCCTGATGTCCCACGCAGTGTAACGGATTACGCGATCACCTGCGTAACAATGACCTGCGTAACAAGTTAAATGATGTGTATGAGCATATCAGGCAATCCGGACAACAGATGTCTGAGAAGATGAAGACTCGTTATGACCGGAAGGCAAACAGTCGTGGTTTCGACGAAAGTTCGCTGGTGTGGTTGCATAACCCAGTGCGGAGCAAGGGAAAGTCTCCGAAATTGCAAGCAAAATGGGATGGACCATACCGAGTTGTGACCAGGATCAACGATGTCACCTACAGAATACAGAAGGGTCCGCGAGGTGCGCCTAAGATTGTGCATGTAGACCGATTGGCGCGATATTACGGGCTTTACGGGACTAATGATGCTCGGGACGAGCATGTCTAGGAGGGGGCAGTGTTACAACGGTCATCTAGAATCTTCGACAAACTTCGCTAATAACTGTGTAGTACCTAGAAAAGACGAGTAGGTACGAGTTCATTTTTAAGCGAGACAACGAAAGGTTCGAAGAGTTATCTAGTGCGACAAAGTGTTCAGTACTGTTGAAGTGATTGTTTATAATTGTTTTGCGAGTAATAAAGTTTATTCGTGTGTTTATTTGGTAGTGATTTTATTTATCCCATACCCAGCTCGTAACATTATTATAGTTAATGTTGTGTGACTTGGCCGTTGTTCGTTTCGTTTAGTTCTGCTACTTTTTCTTCTTGGCGTCCAATTACCAATACCAGTATGGGTTATTATCTCGCTTATTAACATAGGTAGTTACAACAGATATAACATTACGTATAAACAAAATTGACTTGTACCCACTAACGTATAAAGAATGTTCAACGGCCAAGTCACACAACATTAACTATAATAATAAAGAAATCGCAGTAAGGAACCTTAGACTTGGCACGACTTTGTTTAGATTTCATTATTTTTTCGAGATAAACAAGCAGCTCCATCGAGACTTGGCTAGTTTTTTACAGAATGTTTTTGTTGGGATTAGATTTACACTATCTCGTCCATTCGTCGCAGAAGTTTGTTTTATAGCTGATTTGTCTTGATTGAATGTAGTCTAGTGTGATGCCCCTGATTAGACTATACTCTAATGAACTGTACGCTTCTTTTGCCCCTATTGAACCCGATACGGCTTAGTGGACTGGTATAAATCTTGGCATGGTAGTTGTCTTAATCCAAAAATCGTGTACAGCTAGATGTCTGAACGTGGTCGAAGCAAAAGAAATAAGCATGTAAGCTCATAGCATGTGGCGTTCTATAGTTTCTGCCTACTACTGGAGAAATGGAGTGAGTTTATTTGTGTAATGTAGGCGATCAATCCGGTTAGCAGTCCATAAATATAATTGATGAGGAAGTATGTTCAGCAGGGGCAAGTCGTCGGGACGGCGCGAGGAGCAGTGGCGGCAGGTGTGGGCCGAGCTGGAGGCCTTGCTGCGCGCTCACGCCGTCGCGCCGCCTCACCGCGCGCTGCTGCGCGTGCTGCTGGACTGTCGCTCGCATAACAATCACCCCTCTGACGGTATGACACACGTACATTGTACAAGGAGCAGTGGCGGCAGGTGCGGGCCGAGCTGGAGGCGCCGCACCGCGCGCTGCTGCGCGTGCTGCTGGACTGTCGCTCGCATAACAATCACCCCTCTGACGGTATGACACACGTACATTGTACAAGGAGCAGTGGCGGCAGGTGTGGGCCGAGCTGGAGGCGCCGCACCGCGCGCTGCTGCGCGTGCTGCTGGACTGTCGCTCGCATAACAATCACCCCTCTGACGGTATGACACACGTACATTGTACAAGGAGCAGTGGCGGCAGGTGTGGGCCGAGCTGGAGGCGCCGCACCGCGCGCTGCTGCGCGTGCTGCTGGACTGTCGCTCGCATAACAATCACCCCTCTGACGGTATGACACACGTACATTGTACAAGGAGCAGTGGCGGCAGGTGTGGGCCGAGCTGGAGGCGCCGCACCGCGCGCTGCTGCGCGTGCTGCTGGACTGTCGCTCGCATAACAATCACCCCTCTGACGGTATGACACCAGGGTTGGCATGTTTAAAACAAGTTGTTTAAAACATGTGTTTTAAACAGTGTTTAAAACAGTTTCAAATAAAACATCGTTTTTTATTAGGTGTCAAACACGTAAGGTATTTAAAAACTGTGACAAGTTTTGCAGCTTTCTCGTTACCAAGTTTGTTTCGTATCGGAATGAATAAATCCAAATGTTTTTGTGTTATTGTGAAATGAAAAATCAGAAAGAAAGTCCGCTCTATTTATACACTCCATCGGTAAAGTCCCCCGGGGAATTCCCAGAAACTTCCGTAATTCATGAATGTGATTATATTTTACAAATGATTTGGGTATTCCCCTTATTTTAAGAGAAGTTTAGGTGATTTCCCTACTAAAAATGAACGTCGAAACATACCGCATGTATTGAATTGAGATCAATTTTAGTCATGCAGTTTTTAAAATAGTATAAAAGTGAATTATATCAGGCTTAATCAATTAGAAATGGATGATAACTAACTTAGAAAAAAAAACAAAAAAAACAACTGTTTAAAACATTTTTAACTGTTTGTTTTATAAAATGTAAAAAAAACTGTTTTTTTCCAACCCTGTATGACACACGTACATTGTACAAGGAGCAGTGGCGGCAGGTGTGGGCCGAGCTGGAGGCGCCGCACCGCGCGCTGCTGCGCGTGCTGCTGGACTGTCGCTCGCATAACAATCACCCCTCTGACGGTATGACACACGTACATTGTACAAGGAGCAGTGGCGGCAGGTGTGGGCCGAGCTGGAGGCGCCGCACCGCGCGCTGCTGCGCGTGCTGCTGGACTGTCGCTCGCATAACAATCACCCCTCTGACGGTATGACACACGTACATTGTACAAGGAGCAGTGGCGGCAGGTGTGGGCCGAGCTGGAGGCGCCGCACCGCGCGCTGCTGCGCGTGCTGCTGGACTGTCGCTCGCATAACAATCACCCCTCTGACGGTATGACACACGTACATTGTACAAGGAGCAGTGGCGGCAGGTGTGGGCCGAGCTGGAGGCGCCGCACCGCGCGCTGCTGCGCGTGCTGCTGGACTGTCGCTCGCATAACAATCACCCCTCTGACGGTATGACACACGTACATTGTACAAGGAGCAGTGGCGGCAGGTGTGGGCCGAGCTGGAGGCGCCGCACCGCGCGCTGCTGCGCGTGCTGCTGGACTGTCGCTCGCATAACAATCACCCCTCTGACGGTATGACACACGTACATTGTACAAGGAGCAGTGGCGGCAGGTGTGGGCCGAGCTGGAGGCGCCGCACCGCGCGCTGCTGCGCGTGCTGCTGGACTGTCGCTCGCATAACAATCACCCCTCTGACGGTATGACACACGTACATTGTACAAGGAGCAGTGGCGGCAGGTGTGGGCCGAGCTGGAGGCGCCGCACCGCGCGCTGCTGCGCGTGCTGCTGGACTGTCGCTCGCATAACAATCACCCCTCTGACGGTATGACACACGTACATTGTACAAGGAGCAGTGGCGGCAGGTGTGGGCCGAGCTGGAGGCGCCGCACCGCGCGCTGCTGCGCGTGCTGCTGGACTGTCGCTCGCATAACAATCACCCCTCTGACGGTATGACACACGTACATTGTACAAGGAGCAGTGGCGGCAGGTGTGGGCCGAGCTGGAGGCGCCGCACCGCGCGCTGCTGCGCGTGCTGCTGGACTGTCGCTCGCATAACAATCACCCCTCTGACGGTATGACACACGTACATTGTACAAGGAGCAGTGGCGGCAGGTGTGGGCCGAGCTGGAGGCGCCGCACCGCGCGCTGCTGCGCGTGCTGCTGGACTGTCGCTCGCA
The DNA here is from genome assembly GCA_949316265.1 of Diarsia mendica. Lineage (NCBI taxonomy): Eukaryota > Metazoa > Arthropoda > Insecta > Lepidoptera > Noctuidae > Diarsia > Diarsia mendica. The sequence goes on from OX438892.1 coordinate 9,924,939, forward strand.
TAACAATCACCCCTCTGACGGTATGACACACGTACATTGTACAAGGAGCAGTGGCGGCAGGTGTGGGCCGAGCTGGAGGCGCCGCACCGCGCGCTGCTGCGCGTGCTGCTGGACTGTCGCTCGCATAACAATCACCCCTCTGACGGTATGACACACGTACATTGTACAAGGAGCAGTGGCGGCAGGTGTGGGCCGAGCTGGAGGCGCCGCACCGCGCGCTGCTGCGCGTGCTGCTGGACTGTCGCTCGCATAACAATCACCCCTCTGACGGTATGACACACGTACATTGTACAAGGAGCAGTGGCGGCAGGTGTGGGCCGAGCTGGAGGCGCCGCACCGCGCGCTGCTGCGCGTGCTGCTGGACTGTCGCTCGCATAACAATCACCCCTCTGACGGTATGACACACGTACATTGTACAAGGAGCAGTGGCGGCAGGTGTGGGCCGAGCTGGAGGCGCCGCACCGCGCGCTGCTGCGCGTGCTGCTGGACTGTCGCTCGCATAACAATCACCCCTCTGACGGTATGACACACGTACATTGTACAAGGAGCAGTGGCGGCAGGTGTGGGCCGAGCTGGAGGCGCCGCACCGCGCGCTGCTGCGCGTGCTGCTGGACTGTCGCTCGCATAACAATCACCCCTCTGACGGTATGACACACGTACATTGTACAAGGAGCAGTGGCGGCAGGTGTGGGCCGAGCTGGAGGCGCCGCACCGCGCGCTGCTGCGCGTGCTGCTGGACTGTCGCTCGCATAACAATCACCCCTCTGACGGTATGACACACGTACATTGTACAAGGAGCAGTGGCGGCAGGTGTGGGCCGAGCTGGAGGCGCCGCACCGCGCGCTGCTGCGCGTGCTGCTGGACTGTCGCTCGCATAACAATCACCCCTCTGACGGTATGACACACGTACATTGTACAAGGAGCAGTGGCGGCAGGTGTGGGCCGAGCTGGAGGCGCCGCACCGCGCGCTGCTGCGCGTGCTGCTGGACTGTCGCTCGCATAACAATCACCCCTCTGACGGTATGACACACGTACATTGTACAAGGAGCAGTGGCGGCAGGTGTGGGCCGAGCTGGGCAAAGGTCCCATTCTTCTTCTAACTTTCTCTATCTTGTGCAATATCTGTTCATGTTCGCAAACAGTTTTGGCATAATTTTCTCTTTCTTTGAAAGTTGTTTGAAACTTGAACACGCCACAAATTACAAGTGCTACTGCATGCTATTCACACCCCGTTTTTTATGCGGCCTCCACGGATCGGCTATATTTTTTTACTCGACATGGTTTTGTTTTTAACGTACGGCTTCGCAGGAACTTAACCCTTGTACATCGTCCTAATAGATCGTGAAATCGTCTGGACACAGTAGGCACCCCCAAAAAGCCCACTTTCTTAAACCCAGAGATATTATTCATATTATTCGTAGCGAGTGGATGGCAATCTAAATTATGACGGCCCTACTATTTTGGCGTTTTCGATAGCTTCCATTAGTTCCTGTAGTGAACTGAAATGAAGAAATCTTTATGTGTGTGTGTTGGAAATCTGTTTCCAAATTAAAACTCCATTTATTTATCGAATCAATAGTAACGTTTTCCATATCACTGACTCGATAAATCGAATATTTCTTACCTTATTTTTCATTATTTACTGACAATATACAATGCACTAAACCTCATCAAGGGGCCACAATCGGTGTCGGTACTAATTAGCATGGAAAGGTCAGCCGTGTCGATTGTGTGGTGGCAATACACAATGTCTTTAATTTGGAATGCTCATTATCACAAGACTGTTTAAACTTTTCACTATCACGTTTTCCTAGTTTAATTATTGAATGTAGCTGTTATTATTATACGTTCCCACTGTTGAATCATTTGCATTGATGTATTAGACTACAGGTTTATTATCATAAACACTGATGGCAAAAAAACGGCATATTTACTATGAGTTTCCCATCCATAATATCATACATTAATCTCCATCTCCAAATGATGGAGAAACCGCATTAAAATCCATGAAGTAATTTAGACGTACAAAGCAACGCAACACAGACGCACTTCATTTAGAAACCATCCATTCCACCCATGTTTTATCAGGAACATCCATTTTGTAATAAGGATCAACTGTCCTCGCATTCATCAACCCGTTAGTACTATTTTATTCCCTTTGTTTTTTTATTTTATTTTCTTAGTTTTTGATTCTTTTGATTTTGAATGCAGTAGAAAGTACAGTCAGCATCAGAAGTATATTAACATTACTCAAAGTTTCGAAGCTGTTTTTTTAATAAAAACTTGTTAGCTATTACTCGTTACTACATTTTATTGGAGTGTAAGGACTATTTTAACGAATAATCTTCTGAAACATTAAAAATAATAGCTAGAATCCTGTACATAAAAGAATTAAAATTCCGAAATGTTCAGCTACTTCTGATGCTGACTGTACTTGTAGTTAGTTGAAGTATTGATCAATCAGTAATCATCATCATCAAATCATGTCTCATTGCTCTATGATTAAACATATGCCTCCCAAAACGATTACCACAGCTTCTTACTTTTGGTGTTTCCTATCCCAACGCTTATCTTCAATCAGTATAATCAATCGTATATCCAAAAAAAAAAACCTTTTTGTCAGGTAATATTTATTCTAAAACAATTAATTCCAGGTGAATCTCGAGCAACAGTGATCCGAGCGACGACCGACTCGCCCCTATCTCCGGTGGGTGCCGGCAATGGTGGGACCACTCCTGGGGGCGACGTGTGGGCCCCGCGCAATGTGCTGGATGCCTTACTGGGTGCCCCCCGACCGTCGCGCAGGCCTGACTTCGCGGGACGGTTGACGGCCGGCGCACGAGTAGCGACCTTGTACCCACAGTTACAGCAAGATGTTGAAGTCCCACACACATAGTGTACTAATTGTCCTTTAACACACACGGTATAAATGTCGTATTGTATGGCGGCCCGTGACAGAAACTGTGCGTTCAATGCAATTTTATAAGTACTATCGTCTCTAGACTGGCGTATTCTGTGGTGTGTAGATATTGAATCGATGTTTGCGGTCCAATATTGACCGAAATCCGAATACTACATTTTATAATATCGCAATTTAAATGTATGTCGATAGAGTTCAGGATGTGGTCACCTGATTATGTTGACGTGATTCAGCTGCACTGACCGCCGTATATTGCGTTGTTCGTGCAATAGCTACTCAGAATTGTGTTGAAAGTAACTGTGAGTAGGATGTTAAGATCGTTTTATATCTTTGAACTATTCCTTGTGTTGTGAATATTATGTTTTTTTACACTGACTGATTTAAAATTGCAGTGTAGGTGTGTAATAAGCGAACATGTGAATAAACGTATTGGAATAAGGAAACGTGGTTTAATTTGGGACAAATGAAAAATGCGAATTATAAAATTAATATCTTATATTTGTTCAATAAAAACTACATGTGGGCCCGTGTGCCCGGCGCCCGGGTAACACGACCTTTGTATTATCTTGTTGCATATAAACTCTGCGGGCAGACTGTGTCATAAGGCAATGGTGTGAATGGCGGCCTTGCGGCCTCGTCAAGGCATCCGGAACTCCGCGGCGACGGCCCTGCGCCCTCGCCGCCGAAACTTTACAATTACTGGAATGTCACGCTGGATGCGAACGTTCGAACGTTAAAAATTATTACAAACGAAACCTAACACTAGGCCCTCTCGCGGGCCACTCCGAAGATACACTCACATCGAAATATTGTACAATCTCATACTCACGAGCGCGCCCGACCGCTCGGTGCGCGCTCCAAATATCGATACCCTATAAAACTTACAAAATCGACCGGTACTCTTATTAAACTTAACGCTAAGTTAAAATTAATCGGAATTGAAAAATAAATTACCTAGGTACAATATTTTAGTCTAGAAAGCTATTTATAGGCGCACGAGGGTCGCTTGGTGGGAGTGCGCAGATGTCAGTGGGTAGCTTTTCGAAGTTTCTTAGCGATAGGTAGCGCTGATGCGTCTGACGAGTCGCCCAGGGAATCGCCCAGTGAGTTCTCTTCTGCCGAGCTCGCCTCCTCTATTTGCCTGCGTCAAACAAACGGTACAAATGAGTCAACGATGTCAAGATGATGAAACAACTGCGTGCATAAAAAGTGATAGGAAGGCTGCTCGTAGTGGGAACAATGCAATGTAATTATAGTGTAGTTTTTACCGTTTGGCGCGCGGCGTGCTGAAGGCGGAGTCCGAGTTGTCTGAGGGGGACGCCGGCGTGGCGGGAGTGGCGGGCGACGCGGCCTTCGCGTCCATCGAGTCCTCCGTGCAAGACGTCGTGGTGTCCTCATTCACTGAGTCAGCAGTAATTAGTTTGCCTGTAACAACAACAAAAATCTCATCATCATTTCAATTTTTTTTGCAATTTCAATTAAAGTGACTCCTTCCGCTTTGAGCGGAGCAGGAGGGAGTGTCAGACTCTGACTAAATTCTATCCGGGTTCCTTTCTATGCCCTTTGCGTTCCAATATATGATCATATCTACCTACACGTATATTATGAGCGCATAATCACGGCTCATTTCCCTAACACGTTTGATATTCGATAGGCAGTCAGCCTAAGTCGTTTTGTGTTCTATACACAACGATTATTCAGAACAATTACTCCGCAAATAAACTATATGCGTAGTCATCTTACCATTACAATTAAACTATGTATAGCGAATACTTTCTGTACTTTGTAGGTAGCAAATAGGCAATAACATAAAACGTGGTCGTTAAGCCTCGTACTCGCTCGGCCCCGCATTCGGTTATCATAGACATCATTACCTAAAACATGCGGGGTATCGTATAATGTAAATACGCGCCCTTATGTAGTACTTCCAACGCGTTTTGTATAAACAATAGGCGTCTTAATTTACCAGTTTTATTCAGACATACATGTGGGAGATTTGTACGATGTGTGTAGTAAAAACACCCCTATAAATGAAACAAAAGGTGTGGTTATGTCTTTATGTTTGCATGTTCAGGCTCATCTTATATACATTATATTTCAGTAGGGACTTGATGAAAAATAGTCTACGTTTATTGCAAATTCTTGTTTTAGCTCTACTTCACATACCCTTTTTGTAAAGCTTGTTTGTAACCGGAACAGCAACCCCAATTAGTAACTTTCAGAACAACTTTGTTGACGCATGTAAGAAAGAAACTGTCCGAATTTACGAAGAAATGTTGAACTTGATTAATCAAAATAACGGGCTCCGAAATGAGAGCATGCCTCCAATCTTTTGGAGTGTCTGTGCTGCATTTCAAGTTGCCTCGATTAAGCACAAGACAAGTGAATTACTGGGCTGGGTAAATATTTGCCATTTTAAAAAGTTGGTATGAACAGGTGAATTTAATCTAGCAAATGTAAGATTAAAAAATATACCGAGCATAATTTGAAGGTATCTGAAATATTTGTTCAAATAATATTTTGAATCCCTGATTATTTTTCGTTGTTAGGTAGCTAAAGTTACAAATACTTAAGTTAGTCTAGTGATTTTACTGTTATCATTTTTTTTTGTGTGGGAATAGTCTTCTGTGTCGTGGGTTACTTTCGTTTTCGCTATCGTATTTTGATTCAATCTATTTATCCTTCTCAAAAATATCCAAGTCTTGATTCGATTGGTCTGAAGCTCGATCCAACTAGGTCTTAATATTTTTGTACAATTTACTTTTATTACTTGAATCCTCAACCTAACTATAACTAGCCTGAAGCTCAGTCCAAGTAGTCCTAATGTACTTTTTTTTTGGCACTGTTTCTGTGTTAATTTACAATGGTTATATTGTTCAAATCAATAAAAGTCACAGATGAAGAACTACTATTAAACTGCATAACTTAAGCTCCTTCCATTTGTTTGTTGAGATTTTTAGATACATTTTGATTGAATTAAGGTTATTTAAGTCCATCTTCTACTTCCGATATTTTTGTATATTTGTCCCAATACTCACCGTTGCCATTAGTGGGTGGTTCGAGGTTGCTCTCGTCACTGGGGGGGAGTGGGGAGCCTCCGTTGGTCTCCACGGTCGCCACAACCCGGGGCTCCTTGCCCAGAAGTTGGGGCTGCAAGTCCGATATTATATGGTGTGTCCATAACGCCAGCTCCACCATGTGTGGGGAGAACTTGTTGCCACAGCCGTTTTGTTCCTAAAATGTGATTAGTTGTTAGAAAATAAGGTCGAGTTGGAATATTTTATGACAAAAGACTGATTTATCCGCTTCAGTTTTTTGTGTTAATAAAAGCGAAACTTTGTCTCAGTTTGTTTCGTTTTTATGGCTTAGTTACTGATTCGATTTAATGATATTTGGCAGTGTTTGTTCTGACGATGAATATAAAATAAAAAGTCGGTGAAACGGCGAACATTCCGCCAGGTTTACACAATTTTTGGTAGACCCAACGTTATTATTCATTTCAGATAAACTTTAATGGTTTCACAATATTTATTTATTTATTTAAACTTCATGCACAATAGTGATACATAGGCGGACTTAATGCCACAAGGCATTCTCTACCAGTCAACCTTAGGGTTAAAAAAGACAACTTTGTGGTAGGGTACAAAATATCTAAAAAAACAATATCAACTTAAAAAAATAAAAAAAATATAAAGTACTACATACTAGTATAGGTACTTATAATGATACTAATACATATATAAAATAAAATAAACTAATAAATAACTACATAACTAATATTATGTTCGGAGTTATCCTCCAACATAATGTGTGTTATTTATCTGGCCATATTTAGAGATTTGATTATTTTAATTCATCAACACAAATGTTTTACTAATGTAGTTTCAAAAATTTTAACGTTAATGCCACGTAAGGTCAAATGAAGTTTAAAGTGTGATTGTGTATATACTTTAAAATCATAGACCTTTTAAAGCCATTAGACTGACTGCCAACACATTACAAAAGGGCACTTGGGCCCTCTGCCAAAGAAGGAGAAAACCGAATCGTATAGGCAGATGGATAATATAAAGTCGTGTACTAACCTTATTTAACCTATCACAGACTTTTCTAATATGGGTTACAAAATTGAGGTATTCCTTGGCAGTGTAGTCGCTTCCTTCCATCTCGGGGATGGCCTGCACACATTCGTCGGCCATGAAAGGTGCTATATCTGGGCTTGCGGCCGCCAGGACCGCTGACGCTGTGGCTGTGCCCACCCCCTTCAGATTACTCAGCGCTGTCATAGCTGACTCCACGTTCGGCAGCTTCCGGAACGCCTTCTTCGTCTCTGCCATGACAGCCCTCGGCGTGTTCACTTTTATCAGGTATGATAATTGCGGGTAAAACCTTCCTCTCTGTAACATAACACACAAAAACTTCAAGTCATTGTCAGGTTTGAATAGGTCGTTTGGCGTTGCAAGTGCTCAACGTGTTTATAAATCTTTTGTAAATGTTTGGCTGTACCTAGTTTATAAGTTATTCTTTCGCATGATTGACATACGCGACGTGCGTACTCGTATAAGCGAATGGGTTGAAACTATTTTATTTAAATGAGCACGGATATATTTGGGTATTTTGAATTCAATACTTGTATTCACAGTGTAATTACGAATGTAAATGACGTTGATTCAACGCGAATTTGTGTAGCCCAAGTTTAAGGCCGTCTGTAATCAAGATCCTGATTTATTTCTGTGATTGAATTAAATACCTATGTAGGCACGGCATATTGAACATTTTGCACTGAAATAGTTTCCAATGCAGAGCCAAGACAAGAATTAATATTTGATCAATAATAAGATGATTTTGAAACGGGTTTAGCTGGATGGTAGTATAATAAAGTAGTACTGACCGCTTGTTTCCATTTCATGAGTTGTACCAGCTCCTCGTGAACCAGATGCGCGTCCTTGCCTCTGGATTTAATCTTCTTTGGTAGTTCATTCTGGTACCTGTAAATAAAACGGAGAAATGTCTTTAAGTACTTAGGATATTTTTAAATAACAATGCCATTCTCGTGTACGATTCAGTGAAAATACCGACGGCATGTATTGCTCGTCTGGCTCAACGATTCAGTTATTGGATTTGAGAAATAGGGTCGGTAATTATTTCGAAATGTAACCCTTCAGCAGGGTTGAAATGGAAACACATTAATATCAATCCCGCTGCGAGAATGAAAGCTATACATTTTCGTCCCGCTACAATATCTTATTCGAAGAACATTAGTAGATGCTAATAAATTACTAGAAACGGTCCGTTTTCATGCTGTATTTGTTTAGCACATGTGCCTAAGGAGCCATATGGTATAACGTTTGTAAAACATGTTCAACCAAGAAGGCTTGGCTTAATGCAATGAGGCATGTTTTAATTTTGTGTCATCTGTCTTTTAATTGTTTAATAAAAAGCAAGTAATAAAATAAATAACATTTCAGTTTAATAACTTAGTACTTACATTATTTAATAAATTGTATATTACATAGGTACTTATTAAAGTGGTTTAGAATAGTCTTGGATCTACACGAAATCTAATTAATTTTCCCGGATGTTAATTTAATTTAACACAATTAATCAAAGATTTCATCGTATCCTAAAATATGATTATTAACATATTTTTCCTGTACCTCCCTAGATGTTTAGAATAATTAAAAGAGGAGTAATGAATTTACTTAGACCTTAGACATTAAAGAGATTATTCACAATTACTGCGAAGCCGTAAAAAAGTATTAGGGGAAGACAGCTTAAACTTTAATAAGGAGACTGCATAAATTATTAGTTTTATGATTGATGTAAGTACTCATAAGTTCCCTATGTATTCGATAATTTAGCCAAAACTGCTTAATTATTCGGAAAATGTTTAATAGTAAGTAAGTACGTAAAAGTTTAAAACAGGATCGTAAAATGTTCGCCCTCAAAAACGTGTTCCACCTGGCGAGTAGGGTGTGTAAAAATGTTAATTATTGACTCATAATGAATACATAATAATTTTACTGCAAAATAACTTAGTAACTTTTTCTTCAACAAAGTACCAAATTATCAACAAAGAAAAACTTCTAACTTTTGTAAAAAAAACTTTCTGCTTTGGTAAAAGTTGATCGTGAAGTACACGATGACTCATTGTCCTCGGTTAAATAATCCAATAATACAATATATATTTTAAATAATATGCTACAAATATGTAGGATAGTTAGTAATCATATCTCATTCATCAAACAAATGCCAAACTAGCCGAAATACTAATAATAAAATTTAACTTTAAAAGGCAAGTCACCATTTTGAACGGATGTGAATTGTGAGTTTGTACTCAACAACGCATTGTATTATCTAGCAAACTACCGAGTCAAGACATGCAACAACATAATCGTACACAATACCAGGGTTGTTCTTTAGTCAGGGAATCTGTGGAATTAGCAAACAGACGATCCTAAACATAAAGTTTAATGCATTAAAACGAGTCATGGTACGTAAAGGACAGCCACCATTTTATAACGCCTAAGCGCCGCGATATTTTCCCCCACACTGGCTTCAGGAAAAACGATCGTGTCAATTTGACATCGATCCCACGTGACGCAGTGGTTTTAATGAGCCGTCCGCGGACTAGAGATGCAGTCCGCGAGGGAGGTAGCTATCAAATCAGTTTGCACGGATACACACACAATACAAGTTCATTGACACGCCACGGCCGCATTTTCTCCTTTCAAAGGCGTTCGTACTCACCAATTGTCCAATTTTATGAGCTCATCGGGTTTCTTTGTTTTCAGTTCAGCTTTAAGTTTAAGCGCTTGTGGGTATAACTTTAAAACACTGTCAAAATCTTTTGCATCTGCCTCCAGAAAGAAAGTAGACGTGTCTTTCGCGGTAGCCATTGTGAACGTTCTAAATGTACAACACTGCGTATTTAGTTTAGCTATAGCGCCGAACTCGACGCGGCGGCAGCACCTGGCCAACTGGGCGCCCTCTCCCCACTCGCCGCCATCTTGTACAGTGAACCTCGTAATGACGTTCGATATTATTATTTGAAATATGCTTATTTCGTCTGCATTTTGCTTGTTAACTATTATTTGGCATAAAACTTTATCGAAATTGATCTAATATTCCAATTTACTTCAATATTCCTGGTATTTAACCAGTTTGAGTACGATTGAAACAAAAAATATACTTACTCGACATCACAAGGTTATGTCGGTCGCACGGCGTGTCGAACGTCGGACATTTGTCTGGCCTCCACCCACAGGGAGAAACGGGATGAGAAAAAATAAATTCCATCTTAATGTTAAATCACAACACCACACTTTAATATCAAATTGAATTTTGAAAAAATGAGCATAAAATGAGCACAATCACGATAATGTTAGTCACGTCGGCCTCGGCGCACTATCAATTTCCTTAAACGTGACGCAACACACGACACCGTTCTACCGAAACGACTTTGGTAAACACGCATATTTTCCGTTGCATTGCAGTACACACTGAGCTCGGAGTAGTCATGAAGTAGTAACTAGCGGTGTACATAAGGCATTTAGGTAGTAGGACGTACATATCACCGGGGTGGAACGTCACACCAATCGGCTTTGTTGTTTCGAAAGATAGATCGCCATGTGCTCTGATCCCTCTTTAATTTAGGTGTATTATTGTTTATTTAATAGCTCGTTGTAATGTTTCTCTTTTATTTCTTTCATTGATTCGATGTGTAGCGTTCGGATTGAATGAAATCGCGGGTTTTCCGTTCCCAATTTCATGCTTTCTTTTGAAGGCATTTTAGGGAATCTTTCGGGATTTTTACTATTGACTTTAAGTTTACTATGTTTAACGTATTTCTTATATTGCTGGGTTACTAATCCATGTACTTTCTCTTAACATTTACCTATGTTCCTAAAATGTTGTCCGGAACCTTCTCGAAATCTATCAATTTTGTATGTCCCTATAAACAAAAAACTGTTTTCTTCATAATGCTTAATTAAATGCTTTCTTTTGAAGTTTTTAGGAAATCAATCTAGATTAATATTAGCCGAGGAAAAACTACTTTGAATTTCAACTAATATTGACTATGAGTTCCCAACCTTTCTCGATGTTTTTTGCATATCGTACAACATACGATACTCTTCCCACTTTTAAATAATACTTCGATAAATCTTCATCTAAATAAATGCGGGTCAAAAAACACCAATGGCCAACCTAAGTAGCTGTCCTTTATCAAAATAAGTAGGCGTAACCGCCGCACTCAGAGACGTATAATGATTGCTACTTAAGCCATCACTTAGTAAAGATTTTGACAGTTTACTGAAGGTTTTGTAGGTATGTCAAATCTTTACTAAGCCACAAGCCACAGCTTTTATAAGCAATCTATCTATCTATATAAAGGTATAAAAAAAGAGAAGTCCTGACTGACTGACTGACTCATCAACGCCCAGCCCAAACCCTTGGACCTAGAAAGCTGAACACTGAACGTGAACAACGTGAACTGAACACGAACTCATTTGGAAGAAGTAGATTCTTGATGTCTTGCTCACCTGAGTAGATACCTTGCTTTTTCACTGACATGACATTCCGTATCAGTTAAGGTCCACCATTGCCTAAAATTAAATACTGGAAAAAAAGTAATTGCAACTAAATTCCTTTGCCAAAGTTCCAAAAATTTGACCTTATTCAAAGACTGTATAAGTTTTTCCTACCACATTTAATTTCACCATTTCTCAACATTCTGCCAAAGTATCTAAGTAGATGATTCATGTCCTAGTTCCTTTCACAAACACTGAGCAATGCAGTATTGAAGAAATAAAAAATCCGGTTTGTCGTTTTCGTAACTTCAAAGATCCCTTGAACTACTTTCATATTAAAAGTGTACTTTCCCCCTTGTCTATTTTTTACCTCCTATGCATGACCTAAACCGCGGTTCAGAAAAGAAGCTCAATCTAAGTTCTATCTTTGATATTAACATAAAATTAAGCCAACAAATTGACCGTATGTCAACCGATGTTGAGATTTTTTTTTAATAGCCTATACTGTCCCACTGCTGAGCAAAGGCCTCCCCCAACTCCTTCCAAGTGCTCTTTTCCTGAGCCACCTCGAACCAGCCCTCGTGGTGAGCGTCCAGATCATCTCGCCACCTCTTTCTGGGCCGGCCTCGGCGGCGCCGTCCGTCTTCCGGCAACCATCGTGTTGAGGCTTTTGCCCAGCGGTCTTCGTGCATTTACCTAAATTATTATTATCAACAGACAATGGAAACTGCATAAATGAGTTTAATTTAGACTCGTCGTTGATTTCTGTCCCGGGAACCGAGTGTAGGAACAGTATTTATTTAACTGAACATCATCATCATTCTCTTTTGGATTTATCCCAATTTATTTGGGGTCGGCGCAGCATGTCTTCCTCTTCCATACCTCTCTGTTTCTCGTCATCTCACGAGACGACCTCCTTCCTTACCATATCATTCTTAACACAGTCCATCCATCGTTTCTTTGGTCTTCCTCTACTCTTATATAGGTACTCATCCACATTCATATTCAAAACCTCCCTCACGACATTTTCCTCATTCCTCCGTCTCACATGGCCGCCCATACTCGTACCACGACAACAGATTACCACACAACTTTTCAGTCACCGCCAATTTCAGACTTCCTCTTACTCATTTCTTATTTTAGATATTCAACTAAACATAAGTTTCTGAATTTACTAGTTTATTTATTTAGCTATACCTACATCTTTGCACTTACTGGGCTAGTTTCTAACGGCAAGTATTTTATTTTTCAGGACACCTGTCAAATGATGCTGAGATGAATGGTGCCCTAGATTGAGGCGCATAAAAGTCGCTCGACATTATTTGAGCTGCCAGGCAAGTAAATATCAAAATAACGCTGATGGTGATCCAATACCGAATAAGTCTTTTACTCAAACCACTATCCTTACAAGGTGTAAACAGGCCCTTCTCGAAGCCTTCAACCAAGCATTATGTACATCAAACTAAGTAACTATAAGCACACAATATTGCTGGGACTCGACTTTTTTTTGGGGTTGAAAATCACGTTTTATGGTAGAACTCAGATCGAAACGCATCTAAATTGTGTTGACGGATGCATTTAATTCGGGACGGATTAATACCTGGTATTTAAAAAAAAAAAACTTCTGATAAAGTAAGAACTTAACCTCCCAATATCTCCATAACTAGGTTCCCAGGTATGGTCTAGCTGGTGGGGTGAACAAATGTCCTGGGTTAAGGGTTCGTTAAGGGTGTTTTCACACCCATTTTGATTTGGGGTTCTGGCAAAATAGATTGCACATGACCCACGGCACTCACATTACTAGCATTGGTTTCATATTATACTGGCACCGGCGCCAACTGGCATGTCCTAGGTCGTGGGATCAAACCCAAGCGGACACTTTCTCAATTAACCTTAAATATCCCCACTGCTGGGACACAGGCCTTCGGTCTGCGAGATACAATCGTAACTGTGGTCCACCACGCGAGCACAGTGTGGGCAGACACTTTGTATTTATTTCATCACCACTGCTCTCAAAACGGTGAAGGAAAACATTGCGAAGAAGTTAACATGTCCTAAGAATCAACGTAGATACGTGACATCCACGAAACCGCACTGGGTCACGTGGAGTATTACGGCCCTCTCACAGAGAGGAGCCCTAAGTCACAGAAGCAGCGAATGATCTACTAGGCTCTTTCTTTATCGTGTAGTTGGGTTTGTTTTTAAGCCGCCCGTGGGCCTCTTGATTTGGCTTTACATGTCGTCGAGACACATTAGTTTAGTTTAACTGGGCTTTTATCCGCACTTAGCCTCTTGATTGGGCCATTGACCCATATCTCAGGCATGCTGGTTTAGTTTCCTATTTCCTCACGATGTTTTCCTTCACCAAAGCAAGTGATTGTTATACAATATACGCACGTGAATGCAAAAATCGAAGGTGCGTGTCTTGTGTTTTTCCAACTTGAGTTGTATGACTTGGTAGCCCGATGGTCGCACGACTAAGTCTATCCCTGGTAGAGGCTGATCAAAAGCTATGCCTGTGCTAATCGGATTAAACGCGGAGTGTTATTGGCGCTTTAGCGGATGCCCTTGCCTATACGTCTAGACTAGATCATAATCTAGACAAATTTAGCTAGCAGAATGCCTTAGCCTCTGCTGGAATTTTACCAGCTATGAAAGTATTGTATGTCTGTATTTTGTTTTATTGAATTGGAATGACATGCCATGCCATACAATGCCATACTTACATGTTTAATACTTATAGTTCGTCTTTTATCTACAAAGTAGGCCTATTTCGGCCTGAATATTTCTAAATGATTTCAACTCTGTTGCATTCCTCTGTTTCTGAGATATTAACTTAGTTAGTACTAACCTAATTGGAATGCATTTTACAGATGGCCTGCATCGCACCTTGAATCAACCTTATCAGTCAGCGACCAGCGTGGTTTCGCAACCGGTGTAACTACATTTTGCTGATGCTGCTGCGATGGCGAATAGGTGCAGTCTCGATTGGTCTACTGCTGGATCTCGAATGCTCAAACCAAACAACTAGCAAAACTGGTACAGTACCCAATGATAGCTATGTTAGTTCCACCGTCAGCTGTTTAAGTCCCCTCCTAAGGGACACACAGACCGGCTCGGAGAGCATCGGCTGGCGTTTTTCACACTAAGCGCGTTAGGTTTGCGCTCAATAATAAAAGAAGTGGCATTTCAAAATAAACCTTATTGCAATGATTCAAAACTCTGTTTTGAACGTGATAAAAAATCTGCTCCCCTCTCCGAGCCGGTCTGTGTGTTGGGACCCTTAATGGTTGAACAAGAAACGTATCCCGCTAGCGTTAGCTTATAAAAACATTCTGAAATATCGCGACCCGAAACAATATTTAACTGGACGTCAAAAAAGAACATGTCACATTCCAAGGTATTAGGGAAGAGGGTAGGCAGATGATGGTGATTAAAAAAAGGACATTATGATCTTTGTCTAGCCGCCTTTTGACTATGGGATGTAATATATATTACATCACACTTAGACCGGGAGATGGTGACACAAAATATTATGTCATTTGTACCAGTATGACGGTTCTTCATGGGTCTAATTACGCAATGACAAAAACATTTTCGTTTTTTGTCATTTGGCCGCCGGTACCAGTACCGGCGGCCCAATTGCGTGGGCATAAATCGAACGTGTCGGATAAACAACGAGCATCGATCGATTTGTTCCACAAAAATGCTTGTATTTTCCGATAGTCTATAATCAAAAGAAGTAATTATGCGGTAGCGTAATGCCAGCCCGCCATACCGACGCAAACGCAAATACCTACATAAATATAAAAAAAAACAATTCAACCATTTTTACCGGGCAAATTTTTTTGCGCAGCTAAATGTCGTGGAGTAACCATTCCACGAAAATCACCTTGCTTTACTTTACCCGCGGTTCCCAATGGCCGCCATACCTCCAAATGAGTAATTTTTATTTTTTTGCTACCATCATTTTCGTTTTTGTCATTGCGTAATTAGATCCCTGAAGAAAAACCATACTTACAAATGACGTAATATTTTGTGTCACCATCTCCCGGTCTAACTGTAAGATATATTTATAGCACAGTGTGAACGGTCACGTACAAAATGTATGGCGAGCGATAACATATTATATCTCAGGATGTAATATATATCCCATAGTGAAAAGACGGCTTTACCAAGCCGGTTGCGGTGCCGCAGCGGCGCCTTATGAACATTGCAACGCCGCACTGCTCGTGTGGCCGCCGGTGCGGTGCGGAGTAATGCGGTGCGGTGCGGTGCCGCACCGTGTGGCCTGGCCCTAAGATAATAATACATCGAAAATGTGACTTTTAAATTTTAATTCGTACAGTTTAATGAATCATTAGCTCTGTTAATTAAATCTATCCATTTACAGTTCCAAGTATGTGTCTGCGAAGCATTAATAGTACATCTGTTATTAATGCTTCGCAGACACATACGACTATACGTGTTATAAGTAGAGCGAACAAACAGACATTATGTTCACTAATAGACAGAGATAATTTCACATGATATGACATCCAATTATTCCATTAATCAGATCGCGCGTACGCGACTTGCTACTAACTTAATTATAAAAACACCGACGTCTCAGGCAAACAATTCGTTTGTATCTGGAACAATACACGCTCATCATTAAGCAAGTTACCCCAAAATACCCTAAAGTAAGACGAAAATGTTTTAAACAATTCCAAAACAAAAGGATTTTCAACGTAAAAAGACAAAAGAAAATATACTCAGAAAAGTGTTCGACATATAAATAACAAAACAAAAACTGTTGAACAGTGTATTATTTAACGCACAACGACTTAACGATAATACAGTATCGTGAATCGTCGCTCTTTACGACGGAATATTTCGAACAAAATATGGCTTCAATAGGGTGCCAGTTGAATGCAGGGATACGGGCCCTAAAAGCAGTGAGCGATCGAGGGTTTGGCCGCGAGCACAAAAAGTATGAAGGGAACAAACGCTGCCGCGCCGCGCTGGGACGAGGGTTCGGCGAGGTTTAATTTTTTATGTTTATACTAGGATAGCGTCTGTATTCGATAAACGAACTGGCAGCCTGCTGGGAGTTGGGATTGGGATTGGGACCGACCCCGAGCCCGGCAAAATACGTGCGCAAATAAATTTACGAACGGAACATTATAATGACATTGGTAAAAATACACGAGTACCTATTTTTTTCTGTTTCAACATTAATTGCCAGTCAAATTACATGGTAAACAAACGTTTATTTCGAATACACTATTGAATTTGACGGTTTGAAATTGATGTGCGAATAAAAGTTTTATAGCGTATTAAAAAGTAATGAACCAAAGCGTAACTTCGATGAAAAATACTGCCGCTGAGTAATAAACATTAGCATTCAGTGTTCTACTGCAGTAGTGCGTAACCACTATACATAATTGCTTTATATCTTTGTACCAAGGAAAGCCATTTTCCTAATGCAGAAATACTTCTAATAACTGTCATAAACATCAGCTGATAGGCCATAAACAACAAAATGCTAATTTTGTTTTTATTATCAGGTCATATCAATGCGAATGCGACGCAAAGAATGAACAAATCAAACAGATATGACACATCGCATACTGATGTACCTACGTACTACCGTTTTAAGGTAGTTGTTGAATAGCGGGAATTAAAATTGGGTGCGTCACTGAGTGCGGCGCGGTATGTTGACAGCCCACTTGTCCGCGTTCCTGGAAAGCGCGCGTAAAAAATGTATCACTGACTGCGTCCTGTACTTTCGAATTTTATTTCTTTATTCGTTTTTGTATGAAAACTGAATTATAGATGTGATTTAGTGTGATAACTGATAATAAATGTAGTGTTGCTGATATCAATATAGCAAATGTATAGCGTGTGGAGTTTACGAGCCAAAATTGTTATAATTATAGCCATTAGCTAGGTACCGCATGTTAAAAGTCAATAAAAATAGCCGTACTTCATAAATTTGTTTATTGAATAAATAAAGGTTAAACCCTGCCAGAGAGCAGCGGTGGCCCAGTGGTGGCGGCCCCGACTTGCGAACAGTAGGTCGTGGGTTCGAACCCAGGCAGGCGAATTACTTTGTGTAATTTATTTCATCACCGCTGCTCTCAAAACGGTGAAGGAAAACATCGAGAGGAAACCGGCATGTCTTAGAACCATAAAATTCGAAGACATGTGACATCTACCAACCCGCACTGGGCCCGCGTGGTAGATTATAGCCCATTCCCTCTCAAAGAGAGGAGGCCTGAGTCCCTGCAGTGGGAACATTAATAGGCTGATGATGATGATGATGAAACCCTGCCAGTAGGTATAATATAAAATACATAATATAATGCAGCTAATTTTCTTTACCCACAAAAACCTAATCTAAAACCTCGAAAACATCTAATCAAAATATCCTATCCGTATCTAAGCTAAGTTTCTAAGAATGAACAACGCCTTATTAGTATGCTCAAGTAAGAAAAACACCGCAGTTGGAATTAAAATTGTTTCTCCTTTTTGTCCCAAGGTCAGTGAGTTGTGACTTGTGATAATCACAACGTGCTCTCGGTCGCGCGGTCGGGCGGTCGGACGCGATACGGAGAAACCAGATATTTTTGTAACCACGCGATACGATGCTTTGTACTCAATACTAACGCCATCTGTTAATGCACAGCTGTACTAACATACAACGAAATAATTATCGCCTAATTTTAGCACATTTTTGCTGTTTTAGAACGCATTTTGTGCTAATAATACAACGAAAATATTCAAAACTCTAGAACCGGTCTCTGTAAAAACATTTAAGCGAGTACGCCTGAGTTTTATCTTATCGAATTCAAATAGCTCAGGGCGACAATATTCGCTGATATGCACCACGATAAAGCATATTATTTTCGTCCAACACTGCTCTCGTTGAATGAATAAGGTAAATTAAATATGTTCATCATAGTTACACTTTGTATAGTTTGCAACCATGCAATTATAACTATAAGACCGTATGTTTATAGCAGAGATAAAGTATAATTTATGTAGATTAAAATACTCCATTTGACTTCAAAGAACTTGATAAATGAGAAATGTCATACAGGCAATTCGGCACCTTTCAGTATGTACCTAAGTGTCCATGAACGGGAGCTAACTACCAAATGATAACACAGTGCATGCTTTCTCTTTCAACACATTTGCACATTCACTTTCAATAATAATTACCTACTAAAGCTAAACAAAAAGAACTTAATCTTTAGCAAACATTCTTGAATTAACCCTTAATAAAACACTGGGAGCAACCATAATCCTGATAAGTCGATGAATCAAAAAAGAACAAAGAATAATAAAAAAAACAAAGTCTTCTGTAATTTGTTCTTCCAAATTGTCAGCGAACCAAACAAATAAGAATTTGATACAGGCTGTATGCATGGACGTACACGTAACAGTATCAGCAGATTCATAAAAAAAGAACACGATAAATTGGCCGGACTGAATTCCAAAGCTCGTTTCGTTTGGCAGTAATCGGCTTTATTTAAATATGATGATAAGCAAAGCGACGCTGGGCAAATTTTTATTTTAGTGCTTAAAGTATGTGACTGAAATATTACGACAGTGAAATCGGGTAGAATATAGATTAACATTCATTCCGTTATGTTTATAAGCATACAATGGCCATAGGTGCCTTTAACGATGCGCTCTCTCTGAGGGCGACTGGCATTTGGTTTTAGTACCTGTGTCTCAGGTACCCAAAGTTGTAAAGCCTGTTATGCACCATCTGTCAAAAGTCAAAATATATGAAATGCCTCTGTCCCTCGGGTTTTGTGTTAAGCAATTTCGTAATGACGTATTTTAACTACAGCGGGCCCGGAACGGCTAGATTTTTTCTATAGAGGGGGATATTAAGCGAATCTCATAAAACCTTCATTCTTCGTTTTCTGTCTGGCATGCCTTCTACCAGAATGCGCCCTACGGCTGTCTTTTCTACTTTGTCCTGTTTTCAACGCTGCGCTCTAATTGCCAGTTGTCGGCGCTTATTTTGTCTATAATAAAATACGTTAGGTAATTTATGTCTTCTTCATGGTACAAAATCTTCATCCGATCCATATTCTCACACCCTTTTCCCATAGGGGTAGGCAGAAACCACAGAATGCCACCTGCTACGATTCTTACATACTCCTCCCATAAATAATAGCGTAGTAGATGACAAAACAATCGAACTAGTCCATCAGATAGATATTGGATTGGATTATTTTTAGAGTTCCGTAGCCGAATGGCGAAAAACGGAACCCTTATAGTTTCGTCATGTCTGTCTGTCCGTCCGCGGGTATGTCACAGCCAGTGTGCAAGTCTGACTTGCACTTGGCCAGTTTTTTCGACTTAGGTGACAACTCATCCGCAAAATATTTCATCCGCGGATGAAACGTCACCCTTTAAAAATTTTAAGGCGACGACTCATCCGCAAGTTCGGATGAGTCGTCGCGTAGTTAATATTAATGTGGTCATATCGGCCAAATATACAAACTAGGAAGGGGATACTAGTGTGATTTTTTTCTCACTATTTCTACGATTCAAGGTGGTACGAAATCTTAAAACCATGCAGCGGGGCTCAAGTTTCTCATTCGTTCTATCACACAGTTTAGGGTACATACAACTAGTTTGTGCCGTCAAAAACTACCAGGAGAATAGAAGTAGGCAGGAGGTACTGAATTTTTTTTTTTTTATGGAGATGAAAAATAAAGGATAGGTAGTAAAGTCCCACAAACTACCATAAGGCCAGAACGGTGAATACTCGTAATTAGTGTCACCATTGCATACTGTATGTGTACCTGTGGTATTAGAAAGGAATAATTTAGATTTGATTTAAAGATTCCAATACCTCCTTCCTACTTCTGTTCCCCTGGTAGTTTGTGGGACTTTACTACCTATCCTTTATTTTTCATCTCCATAAAAAACTGTTTTCAGTACCTCCTGCCTACTTCTATTCTCCTGGTAGTTTGTGCCGTAGTTGTACCCTAAACTGTGTGATATAACGAATGAGAAACTTCCCGCTGGTTTTACGATTTTGTAACACCCTTATATCGTAGAGCTAGTGGGAACGAAAAGTTCTATTGACTTTTCGTTCCCACTAGTTCTACGATTTCGTACCACCTTGAATCGTAGAAAAAGTGAGAAAAAAGTCACACTAGTATCCCCTTCCTAGTTTGTATATTTGGCCGATATGACCACGTTAATATTAACTACGCGACGACTCATCCGAACTTGCGGATGAGTCGTCGCTTTAAAATTTTGAAAGGGTGACGTTTCATCCGCGGATGAAATATATTGCGGATGAGTTGTCACCTAAGTCGTTTTTTCACGTAAACAAAAAATGAAGACTATGCAGTGCTTCGAAAACTCGTGTCACAAGCCCCTCCCCCACTCATGATCTTTGAAGCGTTTTATCTGCGTCAATTTGTATTAATTGTCTAAAACAAAAATAACGTATCCAATATTTTCGATGATCTTACTGACCGACTAAATAGAATAATATTTTTTTTGTCAGGAATCATCCGTACTAAGTATATGTATATTCTTTAGCGCAATAAAGCTAAAAACAGCTGATTAATAAATAAATTGCAAGATCATTATTGGAAGGAAAAATTATAGCGACATATGAAACCGGCTGCTGTTTAGAACGTTTTATCAATTAAATAACAAGTATTTACTTCATATTCAACCCCAATCTACATTTTTTATCTATACTAATATTATAAAGCTGAAGAGTTTGTTTGTTTGTTTGTTTGAACGCGGTAAACTCATGAACTACTGGTTGGAATTGAAAAATTATTTTTGTGTTGGATAGTACATTTATCGAGGAAGGCTTTAGGCTATATAACATCACGCTACGGCTAATAGGAGCGGAGCATAAATGAATAATGTTACAAAAACGGGAAAAGGTATTTCCTTTTTGAGAGCTTCCGCTGCGTGCGCTGCGAACGGTTCAAGTTACGCAAATATCATGTATGAAGGAATTGTTCCTCTTTAAAAGTTCTAAAAAAAAGTCCGCAACAGCATATATCTATCTTTTGAGATTGACTCACTGTAACCTTTTTTTACTGTTAAACGGATAAGTGAAAAAGAATTATTTTTTGCGAAGCTTATTAACGGAAATTTAATATAGAATATTTTTGCCCTTAAAAAAAAAAAAAAAATCAAATTCAAAATATTTACTGCATCATAATGTTTACAAGTACAGAGTGTTATAGTATATTTAACAGTAAGAGATATAACCTATAGTAATTCACACTTTAATATAATCCAAGCTAATCTAAACCATCTAAACTATTTTATTATAGAGGAAAGATAAGATTTTTTGTTTGTTACGATTTAGCTTAATTAATGTCGGATAGTCGATAGGTATATCGAGATAGGTTATAACTATATTTATGTGACGCAGACGAAGTTGCGTGGGTCAGCTAGTTTTAAAATAAGGGCGTAATAGACTAATTGCTGGTCCAATTAAGATAACAACGCTGTCGTTCTAATAAACAGGTAGGTACGTACCTTTGTATGTACAGTTGAACAAGCTAATAAGTATACAGGTAGGTAGAGTTTTTTATAATTCTAGTACACTGAAAATATTGATTGCGATTTTGTTTTATAAAGCGTTTCGCATTAAGCGACTGATGTCAAACGCTGTATCGTTTGGCATCGAGTCTCTAAATGTATCTGTATAATTTTAAAAGTAAATGCAAGTTAGCTAACTGTATACTTATTAGCTTGTTTGACTGTACGTACCTTTGTAGGTACAATCAGAGGCAGGGGTACCTTGTAAAATGATAGGTAGGGCTGTATCTATGAGGGGGCGGTACGGATTACACGTCAAGGGACTTGACGGCCCCAAATCTGTCATGTAAAGTTTAACAAGCGAAACATGATGCTGTTACAATAGTTAAGTCGGCTTGTGTTCAACATTTCTGATATATCTGGCAAAGGGAGTATTTCCTAAGTGCTTTAATTAAAGTATTAATTAGTACAGCTCCCGGCACGTAACCACGGTAATATTATCATACAGTAGTTTGACTTCATACAAACGGACGAAGCGCGAGCATATGCACGCGCCTCGATTAAGGTATGCGCCTGGTGTGCAGACAGTCGCGACTGTGCCGCAGTGACGATCGGACGGTGTGTTGTTTTTTAACAATAACCGCGCAGTCTTTACACTAAAAATAAGTTAAGTACATATTTAATATGACGAGTAGGATTTAGTGTGCTGTTTTTGGTTGCATGAATTCGTCATTATCGCATCCAGGGATACCTTTTTTTAAATTACCTGGAAACATTGAAAGGTAATGGGTAAGACTATAAAATAATTTTACTTACTAAGTAGTAGGTAGGTACGTAATGTGTGTCTTTTTAATGGATACATAAGTAATTTCCTTTTATGACCCGAAAAAAAAGACGTCTGGATTAATGAGTAAAGGAAAGTGATTGACACGAGTGAAATAGGTAGTTATAGGCGGTTCATGAATATAATGATACGGTAGGTACCTACGCTTGTGTTAAAACCTCGGGACATGTGTGTTTTGTTAGTTTGTATAATTCAAAGTAAAGACGTGGTATTTTATTACTAATCATAGTTGTTTATTGTACCTACTGTGTGTAGGTATGAATAATACCTACTCGTAAAATACATTTGACCGTCTGTGTAGGTACCTATTTCTGCTGCTGCTATAACAACATAATAATATTACGAGTATACCTACCACTAAAAACCATTTGTTTCTCTCGGTATTAATAACAATAGAGAGATGTTTGAGAGGGTTGTGAATTTGTGATTTTAAAACATTCGTAGCCAGCTGTTCAGCTTGGCATTGGTGACCAAAGAATTTTTATTTTAAGTTGTTGTGAGTTGTAGGTAGTACTCGAGCTTATACTACCAAACTCGCGTTTGGTAGTATAAGCTCATAAACATGGTTTATATAATAAAAATCTATGAATAAAAAAACAACACGCATTTTTATTGAACACTTCCTATTCAATTCACAAAGTAGGTATTTTATTTGTGATAAAAAAAGTATATTTACAATCTCAAAACTAAATGGAAACACAAAGTAGGCAAATGTAATAAAAAAACTGGAGGCCGGCAGCCCTATCGCATGCTTACGTACCGCGCGGCTGTAGGCATTTATTTCAAGGACACGGCCGAGTCAAACTACTGTATGATAATATTACCGTGACGTAACTTGGTAAGGTTTCGCAAAGTTCGCGCATCGTGCACTTTGTGCCACAAAAAGTGGTCACTTTTATTGCTTGCCATTATTCTATGGTTATTGACATAATTTATTTTTAATAATGAAGTTAAAGAAAGGTTAAGACTTTGTGACATTTATTAGGTGTTATAAATAAAAATATGCATTAAAAGTAAAATTTTGGTTTTTATTAAAAAACATTATATTAAAAAATTATGAAGTGTCCTCGTCGTCACTGTCAGTTAATAAAACTGCTACCCCTGGCATCAAATTAGCAGCACCACCTGAGCTGGTGGAAGGAGTTGGCTCCTCATCCTCGACTAAACTACCGTCACTCTCGTCACTGGAGGAGTCGCTGTCGTCACTGGAGGAGTCGCTGTCGTCACCGGTATAAATGACAAATCGTTCAGTGACTGTGTCGACGATATGGTCGCTTTTAATGTAGTCAGCCTCAATTTTTTTTACCTTTCCACATAATTTCGACCATTCATCGGCGCCCATTAGTGAAGCTTTCTCCTTAACTAACTCCATTGCACTGGTCATATTCCACGTAACAAGTTTGCTTGCTACATAACCTGTGATTGCCGCCCATGCCATTTCTATAGGATTTAAGTCCGGATGGTAGGGCGGCAATCGCAGAACACTATGGTTGTGCTCTGCCAGTATTTTATCAATACCGTATTTTTTGAATTGCGGTTTGTACAGTTTTATCAATTTATATAGTTGAGGTTTGAGCATACTATCCTCGTATGCTATGCCCTTTTCCGCCAACCACCTCTGCATGTCCGCTTTCTTGGCATTCGAAGTAGGTGCAGGATCGTACTGCTTATTGTGATACGATGCGTTATCTATGACTAACACTGCATTTGGCGGCAGGTTCGGTATTAGTTGGCTGCGAAGCCACTTAGTATAATTATTGTAATTTATGTTGTCGTGGAAGTCCCCCGACTTTGTTTCAGCTTTAAATAAAAGTAGTGCATTGGGAACAAATCCAGCTTCGGATCCAGCATGCACTATCACTATCCGCTGCCCTTTCGAAATAGGTTTTTTAAGACCCTTTATTGATCCATCT
This sequence comes from Diarsia mendica, assembly GCA_949316265.1. Lineage (NCBI taxonomy): Eukaryota > Metazoa > Arthropoda > Insecta > Lepidoptera > Noctuidae > Diarsia > Diarsia mendica. Next base: position 9,949,674 of record OX438892.1, read on the forward strand.
GACCACGCTTTAGAACCTGTAATAAGAGATATAATGATTATTTTTCATAAGTATACCTCTCATAACGTCCAGACAATTTCACAGGACACAAATATGCGAGAACAAAGTATGATAATTGTTACATACCTGAATGACATGAATCAATATACGACTCATCTGTGTAAACAATTGGTCTTCCTTCTTCCCTATATTTACTTAGAGTTCTCAGGTACTCTATCCTGAGTAATCTAATATTAGATTTCTCAATCAAAAGTTTTCTGTTGTTTTCTGCTTTTTTCCACCGGAAGCCCAAATTACTTAAAATCCTGCGCAGACTGCGCTCCGACCCATTAAAATTTATGTCATCTTTTAATTTTTTTCGTAACTTTTCTACTGTAGGCAGCTCTTTATTTTTTATGTGGTAATTGTGGATGCACTTTCTTACCACTGATTGGTCAAAAGTGTCGAGATCTGTAATGGGCTTTGTTCTATTCCTCTTTTTTCCCGGTGTCTTAAAGACAGTAAGGAATTCGGAATTTCCACCTTCCTTGACTATGCGTCTCACTGTACTTTCTGACGTTTTAGTAGCTTCTGCAGTTCGTTTCAGCGTCTCTTTCACAGTTTGAGCTTCTTTCTCCATGAAACAGTACACATCGTAAACCATTTTTCTTGCATTTCTGCGTAAAACAGTATTTGGTCCTGGCATTGTAATCAACGTAGGTAACAAAAACTAAATTTAAAACAATAACAAAAACAACAGAAACTAAATTTAAAACAACAACACTCGTAACAAAAAACTTTTACTAACAAAAACTAAATTTAAAACACAACAACAACTCAAATTCTTAACAAAAAGAAATAACAAAAACAACACAACTTTCGTGCACCGCAAGTGTAATCGGGAGCGAACGGAACGTAGACGCTAGACGTGGTGCGGGGGTCGACTGATGTATTTGAATTTCATGCACCAATCGCACGCGCGGATGATGCTACCTCAGACCCCGCGCCCCGCTTGACCGCCAAAGAAACCTAAAAATTACTTTTGCGCAACTAATGACTCTTGCCAAGTTACGTGCCGGGGTCTGTAAGAAAAGATGGATGGAATATGTGAGGAATGATATGAAAGAAAAAGGAGTAAATTATATTGTTAGGACTGACAGGTGAGAATGGAAGAAAAAACGTGTCGGCGGCCGGTTTTTTTTAAGTTAGTGTAGATAATATATTATATTGACTTTCTGCACGCGTTGGTGTAAACTGTAAGTGCAGCAAGTAACTGATTAAGGGGCTGACAACACCAAACTGATGTTATTTAAGCAGTTTTTTAAGAAAAACTGTTTGTTCTAGCACATTAAAAAAAATATATGTTATTATTCATCATATTTCAAAGACCGTGGATGGACTCGATACTTAATTGGACGAAATCGGTTCGATAGAAAATAATTGCAAAGATTGGTCTTAAAATCATCGTTAAGCGGTTCTATGTCTTTATTTTTTTTTCGTATGGGTCTGCAATTAAAAACATGAAGTCAACATATTCATACCTAAACCGCTGACGAGTCATATTTCACAAATAATCCATACATTTTTTTTAAATCAATATTTATTCATTATTTTCTTCTAAAATCTGGCCGGCCCAGTAACAGTGATAGTGCGCTCTCGTTTACTCCGATACAAATAGACAGTGTGTGTGACAGTGACAAATCCTCAAGGCCATTTGGTGTTGACAGCGTCTTAAATAAATAAATAAAGCAACATGGGATACGGGTAGGAAGATGGTGGAAACGATTCAAAAATAAAACGGCTGTTGAAGACATTTTTAATAATTTACATCACGCCTATAATCTCCGAAGGGTTACCGCAGAGGTGTAGGTACCTTATAGTCGCATGTACTATGGGGCGAGCCTACCGACCGAGAAATTCCTGATGAAAAACCTATAACAATTTGCCCGACCTGGGAATCGAACCCAGGGTCTCATGTTCAGCAGTTTCGATTGCGATCACTAGACCAACGAGGCAGTCGTTTAATTTTTACTAGAAAACGGATTAGATTTATCCTTTTAATATTGCGTAGACAGAAACTGCAAACCGCCACCTGCTAGAATCCTTCCACACTTCTTTTGCATCGTACGGTACCTCACTTGTAGTAGTAGGTACTGACGCACCTGACCTTTCTTAAGACCTTTAATCATAAATAAGGTCAGTGTATGTCCTTCTACGGCGTCCCTTCCCGGCGTTTCTACTCACAGCTGCTTTGTAAATTCCGTTTGTTTTTCGTATTTTATTCATCCTCTCAACATAACCAAACCATCGTTAAAGTTATTGCCTGAGTTTAAGTAATAACTACTCATGCAACCATTTCAAGCCATAGACAAGAATTTGAACGAAATAAAAACCGATAAAGAAAGTAAAGTAATTACTACAAAACACACTTTTGATACACTTTTATACTATACTACAAAATAACAAAAATCTTAACTTTAATAATTACTTTTACTCGAGTAATCTTACTACTAAACTTCAGAAATGGTGTCTCGAATAATTACTTTTACTCGAGTTATTACTTTGACTTGTTAACAGTACAGTCGCGTTCCTTCAATATTTTTTTACTACTTCCACTAAACCTCAGTTGTTGTAAAAGAAATTAAAGGCCTTTTACATGAAACATGCCAGCCTCAGTCTATGCTTTTATGTAAAAAACGTATGAAAAACATGAACATGTAAATTTTCCTACCTCGCCGCCACTTATAGGGACATGGCAGGTTTTGCCTGGCTGTGACACAAAATCAATACTCCATGGGCACCGACGACACATCCAATTTTAAAACGTTAATGAGAGAAGAATTTTCAGCACGACTAGGTATTACAGTCACGCTGAAAATTACTCTGTTTAATATAGAAACATTGGTTTAACCAGACAGCTGATTTTATTATTACTTACGTTACTTAATTGTTTACCGTTTACAAACGGATCTTGTTATGACAACACACTCGCTTAATTATATCGGTATATCTAATAACGTAACACATTACGTATTATCTAGTGCAGAAATACACGCGCTAAAAATACCACGTTCCGATAAAGTTCCAATTAGCCCACACAAGGACGATAGTGGTAATATACGTCAACTAAATTACGTTGAAAACATTTCATTGAAGTTTTCGCGAAACCCGTTTCTTGAATGAAGTGACGTCACTACGTAGTAGATAGCTATACGTATAAACAGCTGTGTACTTATAGTATAGATTATAGGGTTCTTTCTTTTGCGTCAGATGTAAGTGGGGTTATTCGACAACCGTGAGGGGACGCGTCGCGGAAGCGTATCGTTGCCGTTAGCGGCGGTTTCTCTTTGTTATTTCAGTCGGGTTGTTAAAGGATTTAGTGCTAAATGTGCATCACATCATTAGTGAATGTTTTCATGTTGATATTTTTACGTACAAAATTTCGTGTGATATTAATCTGCGCTCATAAATTCCCCCAATGTAACTGTCACGGGACTGAACTACGCCCCATTATAAAACGTTGGCAGTAACGGATATCAAGTTTTGAGTCGCCCTCCGAAATAAAACCAACGAACATTTACAATGTCGTTCCTTTGAGAGCGCGTTCAAATAACGAAGTAACTATGGTCGAAAATTTCGGAGTTTTTTATACAGCTGCCATGCGATAACGACACTACATCATTAATTTTAGGCGCCTTGAGAAATTGAGAATAGCCCGTCAGCTGCCCTGCCTGAATAGAATAGTCAGAAGTACATAGTCACAACTCGGTAGCGATGTGAGACGGACGCAACATCCTCGTCGCCACTCGCCTCGCGCTCTTTCGCGCCGCGGCTTCATTGCTACACCGCGAATTTGGGCCAAGCACAAATATACCCCTCCCTTACCAACCCACGTGTTACTTATCTACCTGTCTCTTTCGGCTATTTTCTCTCTCGGCCCGCGGTATTATACAGTCATTTATGTAATAAGTTCAATGTTTACATTGTGACTGCTATCAGGTGATGAATGGAAATACATTTCAAATTGCGATAACTCGGCCTTATCTCCAATGCTGTTGCTGGTCTCTGCGGTGTATGTATAGGTGGGTAATAAATATAATGAAAAATAACAAAATTGTAAGGTTAGCAAATCATGCATCAATCATTCTAAAGTTAATTTAGAAAGTAGCCCAGTTTCACCATAAACAAGGTTTCATACAATGTACATAATATGTCTCATCGATATCACACACATCATACCTACTGTTTATATATTTTTTTTTTTTTTTTTTTTTTGTATAATGTGTCCTAATACGGTTACATCATAAAAAATACAATCTAGCTTAATACTAAAGCTAATGAGTAATTCTATTTTGACTTAATTTGCTAGGGAGACTACATATAAATGAAAATGTAAACACCATTGTTGTCAATATTGAGAATGACTAATATGCATCATCATCATCGCTTAAAATTACAGACATGCCTAATCAATCATACAACAAAGTTTTAAGCTTCATACTAGAATCAATTTGAATCAAACTGTTTTAATGTGAAGAATCTTTTAAAATTTCATCACTCGACATACATTTTGATTGCTGAACAAGCATATTATTATGATGAGCTGACAACAGACAGAACATCGTCGGTAAATTACAACATGATTTCATCAGTATTACCAACAATTAAGAACAACGAACAACAAAGTTTACAACACTTAAACCAGTAAGAAAATTTACTTTGATTTTCGAATCGTCAAATTGGAATTCCAATTTCTAACTAACCACTATAACAAGAATATCGATTTACGTGAAGGTAAAGGTCGGAATCGATTCCGACATAACTATTTTTACCGTCCTATTAAATAATGAAAACTAAACGACAGCTAATTAAGAAGCGTTTAACGAATGTCAAGAACAAGTCGTACCAATGACCTCCCAAGGTAGGTAGCGCCGACTTAAACTGTTTTTAATTAGTAGTTATAAAAAAAAATACAAATTTTACCGCAGAATGAGTAAATGAAACTTACTACAATCAAACTCAAACTCAAATTCTTTATTTCAATTAAGCCATTACAGGCACTTTTGAATGTCAGAAGAACATTTCACAAAAAAAACGAAACTACGAGTGCAATACGTCATTCCGAAAGCCACCACGCCGAACCACACGCCACCGAATGCCCGCAACAACGAACACTGCAAGCACGAAAGCACGCAGCGACGCAAACCGCAACAACGAATGCTCGAGACCCCGAATCACGGAACAACAAATGCACGCCGCAACGTGCAACCGCCGCTCCGCGACCCGGAACCCCGCGCACCCGCCGCCACGGCACGCGCCGCCGCGCGCCCCCGCACCCACAGCACTCGCCGCCGGTAACATCCGGCGCCGCGCAGCCCGACGCAGCAACTCCCGAAACGACGCATTGCACTCCTACGCTACAGTCACAATCACAAGGCATAATAACTTGTGAAAGTACTGCAGTTGCCAGTTCCCTAACGTAGATCTCATGAAGAAGAACGGGCAAGAAACTCCATGGACACTCTTTTAAATCAGAATTTGTTACAAAATCTTGGTACATTATATCATTCATGTTGAGATGGTATATTATGTGAGAACTATGTAGCAAGACGTGCAAGATAAGAGCGTCCAGAGTAAAGATGTAAAAAACAAATAAAAAAAAAAATATCTACACCATGGCAACTAAGGAATGACCAGTCTCCACTGACAGCGCCCGTTCACGAACATGACGCATGGATCAGCACCATCTAACTCAACCATTTTGAAGGGAACTAAATGATCCGACACACCCGCCACCATCAGCGAGACATTTGAGTGAGCATGACATTCTCATCTCATGACATTCAGCTCAAAGATCTTCATGCGTGGAACTAAGGAACATACCAGCTAAATTAAAAGAAACCAAGGAAGACCTATCAAAGATCATTATTGACACTGGTAAAACCTTAAACGTTCCAATAACCACCTCGGATATATGTGATATTTACCGTTTAAACACGAAAAGTGAAAAAAATAAACCTGTCATAGTCAACTTTACGACAGTGATCACTAAGGAAAAAATTATCAAATCTATTAAATCTTACAATCAAACAAATAAAAACAGCAAGTTTTCAACCTCCAAAATACACATAAACGGTCCGGATGTCCCTGTCTACATATCTGAACACCTTACTTCCAAGGCAAAACGATTGTACTTTTTAGCCCGTGATTTTTCAAAAACAAATGAGTATTCTTTCTGCTGGACGGCCCACGGAAAGGTTTTTTTACGAAAGAAGGAAGGTCTAACTGCTCATTGCATTAACAATGAATCTGATTTAAAGACCCTAAAAGTTGAAGATTGACTATTTCTCAAAAATATTTGTTACTTTTCGCCTAATCTAGTTTTTATTATTTACATTTTAATTATTATACTCATAGTCTTAGAATATGCATGTTTAACCATAATTATTTTTTGTACACGGAAATACATATCTGGCGCTTTTGTGACCCTAACTCACATATTTTGCACACATCGAACTCTTTTAAAACGCACTTACATTCCCGGCAAGCAAATAACCTGTTTTGAAAAACTGGAAACTATTACTAAACTGTTTATCACATTTAACACAAGTAGCTACCAGAGTCGAAAACTTGGACCCCTTACCAGCATCCCATCAGTTATTTTCTTCAATAGTGGATAATTTAAATAGGTTTATGGATTCCGTGGAATCTTACAATGTCTCCCGATCCTTTGTGTGTTCACCTGACCAATGTTCACAGCATCTTCAATCCTCGAAAAAAACACTGAATACATTGCATGTGAACATTCGTAGTCTAAACCGGAACTTTGATGGTCTAAATGTTCTTATTCACTCAATGGATGTTAAGTGTGATATTGTTATTCTCTCAGAGTGCTGGTTGAGTAAAGTTACCGACATTCCTATTTTAGATGGCTTTTACTCTGCAAAATCCGCCTTTACAAACCAGAATGACGGTGTATTGATTTATATTCGTTCTGAGCTAGATTGTAGTATTGCCGAACCCGTGTTTCAGGATGCTAACTGTCTGATTTTGAAGGTGGACCCAGACACAGTGATAATTGCATTCTACCGATCACCTTCGATCAGAAATCTTGAAAAATTCATTAGCTCTCTGAACGATACACTGAGTTCCCTTACATCAGTTAAAACGATTGCAGTCATTGGAGATTTGAACATTAATATTTGTCCAGGAAATAGTGACTCCAACTCAGAGGAGTACTTAAATGTAATGGCATTTCATGGCCTCCTGCCTGCCCACGTGTTCCCAACACGTATGGACAACTGCCTTGACCATGTATTTTTAAAATCAAACAAACAGTCAACAGTACTAGTTTTGGACTCTTTCTTTACCGACCATAAGCCTGTTTTGTTTTGTCTTGAGACTGTCTCTTTAGTAGAGAAACCTAAAAGTTTGTTCGGCCAAATAAATCTTCCTGGTGTCATAAGTTCCTTGGAAGGATCGGACTTCTCCAGTATTCTAAAAAGTACAGACCCCAGTCAGAGTGCCGATCTACTAATCTCCATTTTGACTGACTCTATTAATGAAAACAGCAAGTTGAGGAAAGTGGCGCATAGGAAGCGTATTATTAAGCCATGGATCACCCCTGGCCTCTTAAGGTGCATACGTAATCGAGACAAGTTGCATTTGAAGTCAAAGCAGGATCCTGAAAACTCCATAGTTGGGCTTACGTATACGAGGTATCGCAACTACTGCAACAACTTGCTCAAGACTATTAAGTGCAATTATGATCAGCAACAACTTCAGAGAGCTAGTGGTGATCCCAAAGCGACTTGGGATATAATAAAGACCATCACTTACAAAAGTTCCACCAAGTCAAGCAAATCGAGGGATCTTCTAAAAATCTGTAATGACCCTGACTCCTCTGTCGACGCCATAAACAATTACTTCGCAAATGTCGGAAGTAATCTTGCTCAAAAAATACAACAAGATCAATTTGCCACCAGCGATGGGTTTGTGTTTAATTCCACGTCCAACCCACAAGGCAACTCAATGGTTTTGCTCGAAACTGACTTTGATGAGGTGAACAACATAATCTCGGAACTAAAGCATAACTGTGCCGTTGGATACGATGGCATACCTGCCGCAGTTATTAAAGCTGCCAAGCATGTCCTTATCCCATCCATCACTCATGTATGCAACTTGTGCATAACACATGGCATTTTCCCAAAGTCTTTTAAAAAAGCTTTAGTCACACCGATTTTTAAGGGTGGGGAAGGGGATCGTGTTGAAAGCTATAGGCCTATATCTGTTCTTACAACCCTTTCCAAGATACTTGAAAAAATCTTAAATAAGAGACTTCTTAAGTATTTAGACCAAATTGATGCGATTGCTCCTAACCAATACGGCTTCAGGAAAGGAAAATCAACAGAAGATGCTGTGCTTGAGCTATCAAATCACATCGTAAACAATCTTGATACGAAGAAGAAAACGATAGGTATCTTTTTAGATTTGGCCAAGGCTTTCGACACGGTCTCAACCTCCATCCTTTTACAAGGGTTAGAGTCACTGGGAATAAGAGAAACAGCTCTAAAAATATTTTGTGACTACCTTTCTGATCGTAGCCAACGGGTCAAGGTTGAGAGCTATACTAGTAATGAAGAAAACCTATTTTTCGGAGTTCCTCAGGGCAGTGTGTTAGGCCCTACACTCTTCCTAGTGTATGTAAACAGGCTATGCCAGCTTTCTATACCTGACTGCAGGATTCTAGTTTATGCAGATGACACAGCACTTATTATTAGTGGTGATACCTGGGCATCCGCACACCGTTCGGCTGAGAACGCGCTTGGTGTTGTGATGGATTGGCTCTCCTGTAATCTGCTTACACTGAATGTTGCTAAAACACATTATGTTGCTTTCTCTGCGAACTCTTCTACGCAACCTAACATTCCGCCCATAAAGGCTCATAGATGCTCCCATCCGGCGCTTAATACCTGCGACTGTCCTGTCATTCATAGAACATCTTGCGTTAAATATCTAGGAGTGCACATTGACTGCACTCTAAGCTGGAACAAACACGTAGACGTTGCGGTATCTCGTGTACGTAAGCTTATGTTTCCAATGAAAAAGCTTAGAGCCATAGTTTCTACCCCATTGCTAAAAATCATTTACTTTGCTCTAGTGCAGTCAATTTTAGCCTATTGCATCCCGGTTTGGGGCGGAACACATAAAACTTTAATGCTTCGACTTGAGAGGGCGCAGAGGGCGGTTTTGAAGGTAATGCTTTACAAACCCTATCGTTACCCCACTATCCAACTATACAGAGACATATCTGTGCTTACCGTCAGGCAACTTTGTGCACTCCATATAGTCCTACGTGCACATTCCTCATTAACTTATGATCCTGAGCTTTTTACGCATAAACGACGTAAGGATATGGTTTGCCCTTCTATTAGAGCAAATACTGCTCTAGCAAGTCGTCACTTTCCGAACTTGAGTAGTCGTCTTTATAATGCTCTCAATAAAATCTGCAAAATATATTCTTTTCCAAAATACAAATGCAAGAAATTTGTAAGTGAATATCTTCAGGGTCTTACATACGACGAGACTGAAAGACTTTTCGCTAGAAATATATAAATATAATTACTAAGCGCCATTAAATTAAATTAAATTTCACAACTCATACACCTACACATAATTTCACTTCCACATAAGTATTTCCATGCATGCCTCTTTAATCTTAAAATTATTTTTATCAATTCAATAAATAAATCAATTCAATAATATTGTAATACCAATTTTAGTAATGTTAAATTCAAATAAAATTTAATTTTAATCTAATTTAAAATTTTAGAATTTATATTACGTAAATTTTAATTAAAAATGTTTTGCACCAAAAACATATGTTTGTTACACTATAAGTATCACTATATTGTGGATAATTGTGTTAAATTTTAGATGTTTAAATCTGTAAGAGGAATGCGCCGATGTCTGTCACACAGTTAATACTAGCACAGACATCGCCGTTTACTCTATCTTTTAAAAAGAATAACATAATTTTGTATACTGTTTTTAAATAGGATAGATCAATTGTACCCACTTTTCTGTTAATAAAATATTATTATTATTATTATTATTATTATATATTCTCTCAGCCACCAGGGCAACGTCACTAAAATATAACTAAATGTAAAAAGTGGCTTTATAGTACATAGTACTCACACATGTGCCATGCAATTATACAATATTAAGACATTGAATCTATACAATGCAAAGATATTTTTACAATCTTCTGCAGCCTCTACAATAACTTCACATGATAGTCGATTTATTTGCCCCTAAGGTTGTGGAGCAGGACCAGCATTGAGCCAAGCATTTTTATCATCAATGTAATCCCCCAACTTATAGTATGCTTGCCTACATAGTGTGCGTTTTACACAAGTTTTAAATTTCGTCTCACTCAGTTGAAGAATGTGAGGGGGTATTTTATTGTAACATTTTAAACAGTACCCCATGAAAGATGAGTCTACTTTAGCTAGCCTGAAACCTGGGTGAACTAGTTGGTCCCTATTCCTCGTATTATAGTGGTGTCTATCACCTCTTTTGCTAAACAAATGCAGATTTTTCCTAACGTACATGATGTTTTCATAGATGTATTGACAAGGTACTGTCATGATGTTAATTTCCTTAAACAGTTCTCTCAGAGAATCGCGCCTTCGTAGACCATATATGGCTCTAATGGCTCTTTTCTGCAGAATAAATATAGACTCGATGTCTGCAGCCCGTCCCCATAGTAAAATACCGTATGACATAACACTATGAAAATAGCTAAAATAGACTAGTCTCGCGGTATCTACGTCAATAAATTGGCGGATTTTCCTAACAGCATATGCTGCTCGTCGTCGTTCGTCGTTTTAATTTAAAAAAATTATCTTAGAAACAAAAGTGAACTAGCTTTTTCTTTTTTTCATTTACGAGTAAGTACAGATAAAAATTAATCGAAGTCCATTATGGCGCCTGTAAAGTCGCTAACATAACAAAAAAAACTACATAACAATGAACGGGAAGTATGAGTTTTCAGTTTTGTCAATATTCAATACCGAAGGTTTTCCTGTTACGATTCTGGCGCCGTATTTTTGAATCAATAGAATTCCAAATCGTGTACGAAATCGCAGAATTCATCACGTCATTTCCGTCATTTCTACTGGTAGAATATCGGAAACGAGTGGGTCGGACCACTCGTTGCAAAATTCACGGGTATGAATATTCAAAAATAGCGATTTCGTACGGATTCGCATACGAATTCTGCGATTTCGTACACGATTTGGAATTCTATTGATTCAAAAATACGGCCCCAGTTCGCTTTAGCATATGACTGCCATTCGTCGTACACGAAAAGACGTCTAACAATTATTTTGTTTCGGCTGAATTCGGGCAGTGTTGCCCGGATGTTTTTTTTTTTGTGTTTTGCGAATAGCACAGACTGTCGTAGTCGTAGCAGACTGTTTTGTTCTGTGATTTTATAACTAAAAAAAAATCAGACTAAATTTTACCCGGAAGTGATCATTGGAGCTCACACTGAACTATTAGGTCGCACTATTAAGTCTTCTGCTAATCCAAACTTATGCACAGTCAACGTATCTAATACGCACTTAATTTCGAGGTAGGTAACAATTTCATATTGACAACACTTTTATGGTCAAAGCAGTAAAATTGATGGTAAGACCGTGCCGCTTTCTTTATTGCACGACTTGGCGGGGGCACTGCCGTGCCCCCAGATTTTCGAAATTCAGGTCTTCTAAAGCGTGGTTACCTACCTAGGCTTGTTGATGCATCTCGTTGTAACACCAACTACCAAGATGGGATGAAATGGCTGCAGGTCACGGGAACAATCTGCGACTCCCGTACGTATTCCCCTTAAACTTAAGGTGAAGATTTGTAAAACAATGTTGAATTTGACAGAATGTTGGGCCACAAAAGGGATAAATGAATGTATGGAAGAAGATATGCTGCAAACCTCAAATTAATTGGGATAAGGACAAGAAATCGATGACCTATGAGGCAAGATGGGATGTTGCAGAGTTATTTATTTATTTACCACTAGTTTTATTATTCTAAAGAAACTTAAATGCTTTATTAGGTACATTTTATCGATGAACATCGTAAACAAGATGACATAAAACAAGAAAACAGAAAACACACAGAAATACCCATTTATGTCCCATATTAAATTAAAACCGTGGTTAGCATGCGAATTAGACCGTTGAAATTATCTGAAATCTCAAATTCAGGGTCGCTCATCGCAGTGAAATAAAGCTCACATTATATATGATTTAAGTCATTCATTTATCTTGGTTTGGACGGATTATTGGAACGAGAAAATACATCTGAAGATTTTTAGATATGTCTCTATTTTTCTTCACATACAGACGCATCAGCTACTCGAAGCTGTCGAATTTTCCCAATCAACCTTTAACCTAATGCTCTAGTTATAGAGTTGAAAATATATTAAAGAAAGACAGATTCTAGTAGCTTGATTTATTATGCTGGCTGGCATCTGTACATTCCTTGCACCATTTCCATTTTTCTACATCTATTGGTGGAATGAGCATAGTTCAGCATAGCATTACTCGTTGTCTATCTAGAAATATCTACGAAGCGAAAGGTTCCTCATTCGTAGTGAAACCACACGTTCGATCGATATGTTTGATTGCTTTCTACTTATGCACTAGGTAGGTAGGTACCTACTTTGACCTTTAAAGCCACAACCTACTTGCATATGCAACGATTAATTTTATTATTTTCAATTCACCGTTGCATACGAATTGTATACAATTATTAAGAGGGAACAGGACCTGTGAGGAATGTATTTGAAGTAACCTAAAACTTATTGCTATCAAGCTGCGTCAAGCCCCCGTAGAGTACGATAGGAATAGCTTCAGCTCAGACCGATTGAGTAATTTCATAAAAAAATTGACGAGATCGATGTTTTGTATTCCCGTTTTTTCCCCTCGAAAACGGGAGTCGATTCTATTATTATGGACATTAAAATTTTATGAAAGAGTACGTATGTTTAGTTAGGTTCCTATCAATTTACTTATTTTATGTTAAAAACTACTTATTTGAAATTGTCTGGTAGTCTAATCACGGCCGTAGAAATGGATTTTTGTCAGTTTTGGAGGGTCATATTTTCTTACTTATTAGTTAGTAGAAAAAAAAGACTCAAGAGTGGCAACCTAAACCGGGACCTAATACGGGTTGTATTTGGGCGTATGAAAAAAATCATGGTAGTACAATATTTAACGAAAATAAAAGGAAAACTATAATTACAGCTAAGTGGGCTTTACAAGTTTACGAGTAATAGTCGACCAACTTTTAAAATGTATTTGCATGAAATATTTTCCAATACATAATGTGTGACAGCGCAGGTCTCAAAACTGCAAATGTTTTTTTTTTTTTTTTTTTTAACTCCTTCTCTTTAATGCAATCTATCCTGGGACATTCAGCAATAGGTAGAATCTATCCTGGGACATTCAGCAATAGGTAGATGATGGTTCCTTATCTTGCACGGTATGAAGCCACTGCCTCATCCGATCGACATTACAGCTTATTCATGCTGGTTGTTAGTAAGTCTTGAGGTGCCCTTCTTTTCAGTCTTGTGAAGGTTACAGGGTTTGACATTAGTTTAATTGCCAATTGGTTTGGGTGAACTTTTAATCTGGCGGAGTATGTGGTGATACTAGCTTTGATTTCTTCTTTGACAGTCTTTATCTTTAAATCCTTGTGAATTCTTTCGTTTGTGACATACCAGGGAGCATTTACTATCTGTCATAGTGTTTTGGATTGAAACCTTTGAAGGATTTCAATGTTTGAGTTCGCTGCAGTTCCCCAAAGCTGGATACCATAGCACCATACGGGCTTGAGTATGCATTTGTAGAGAAGCAATTTGCTTTCCAGAGACATTTGGGACTTTTTGTTGAGCATCCAGTGTAGGCTGCGGAGTTTTTGTCCTAAGGCTTTGCGTTTAGTAAATATGTGGTGTCTCCACGTAAGGCGTCTGTCAAGGTGTATTCCAAGGTATCGAGTGACCTCTGCTTGGGGTACTTCTATATCGTTTAAGGTCACAGGTGGGCAAGTTTCTTTGCGTGTAGTGAAAGTCACCTGGACTGATTTGGTTTCGTTAGCTTTTATCTTCCAGTCTTTAAGCCATTCAGAGATCAGCTTGAGGCTGTTTTGTAGTTTTGCAGAGGCCTCTCTCGGGCAGACATCAGTAGCCAATATGGCCGTATCATCGGCGAAAGTGCCTGTTAGGACATTTCTATCCAGCGGCAGGTCAGCAGTAAATAACAGGTACAAGGTGGGACCCAGGACACTGCCCTGGGGTACTCCGGCCTGAATCACACGTAGATTTGTGACCTCATCTCCTTGCTTCACTAGGAAGTATCTTTTACTGAGGTAGGAGCGCAGAAACAGGTAGAAATTTGTTGGGAGAGACGTTTTTATTTTGGCCAGTAGACCCTGGTGCCATACACGATCAAAAGCCTGCGAAATGTCCAGAAATATTGCAGAGCAGTACTCTTTGTTTTCGAATGAGGTGTTGATTTTTTCCACCAGTCTGTGTACCTGTTCTATAGTACCGTGGCCCTTTCTGAATCCAAATTGGTGTTCAGGAATAAGGTTTCTTTCCACTAGGATCGGCATGAGTCGCTTAAGAAATAGTGTTTCCAGCAGCTTCGAAGCAATAGGTAATAGGCTGATAGGACGATAAGCTTTGACGTCATTTTCAGACTTGCCAGGCTTTAAGATCATGATGATCTGCGCGACCTTCCACTGTTTGGGGACATAGGTTCGCTGCAGTATAGCGTTAAAAAGGTACGTGAGAAATGTTATAGCGACTTCCGGTAACTGCTTTAGAACGGTCGCGGTTATTAGGTCGTAACCTGGAGCCTTGTGGTTTCTCAATTTATTGATAGCATATTTAACTTCGCTAGAAGAACATTTTCTCAGTGGTGGGTCTAGTTGGAGAACAGATGATAGTGTGTCATTGACAGAGTTCTGTTTACTTGAGCCTTCGTCAGAGTGGGGAGTAAAGACACTTTCAAGATGGTTAGCAAAAACTTCAGCCTTTTCGGCATCACTGTTGGCCCATGTACCATCAAGCCTTCTGATTGGAGGTTGGTGCAGTTGAGGTCTTTTAAGCTTTTGTGTGGCTTTCCATAGAGAGTAGTTAGAGCTTGCAGTTCCATCTAGTTTTTCCAGGTGTCTCTGTACTCCTGCATTTCTAGTTTCTTCCAGAGCCTGTTTTAGCTTTTTTATGTGTGCATTCAGTTTTTTCTTGACGCTGGGATACCTATTTACTTGCCAGCTCCTTCTAAGTTCACGTTTCTCAGCAAGCAGCTCTTGGACCGAAGCAGGGCAGTCGGTTCCGCTTTTACCACTTCTGTTCATTGGGGTAGCTTCCCATGCACTTTGTTGTATAATGTTATTAAAGTGTTCCACACCTTCTTCAATCTCCTGGTCACTTGAAAATGGTAAGTTTAAGTTAATTTTTCCAGCCACAAGGCGTTTGAACTTATCCCAGTCTGTTTTGTGGTTGCAGAGTTGGCACGGTGGCGAGATCTGTGTAATATTTGAATTTAGGTGCAAAAACACTGGGGAGTGGTCAGACGATAGTTCCAAGCTAGTTTTACACTCAAGGTTATGTATATTTACGCTTTTTGTGATGAAGAAATCTATCAAGTCAGGGGTCTTATTTCTGTCCGTGGGCCAGTAAGTTGGTTCACCAGAAGATATTGGTCTGAGGTTGAGAGAGTCCACTGCCAGGTACATTTGGCGTCCTTTAGTAGATGTAGTTCGGGAACCCCAAAAGGTGTGCTTGGCATTATAGTCTCCGCCTGCGATAAACTTAGCTCCAAATGTAGAAAATAGTTTCACATAGTCCTCCTTATTGGGTCTGTGTTTGGGAGGGCTGTAGATGGCAGAAACTACAAGAGGGCTTTGGTGGTCTTCAATCACAAGAATTGTTGCTTGAAACATAGCTGTGCAGATTGGCTGCATTTCATAGTGCTTGATGTTTGTCCTGATCAACACAGCACTTCCACCGTGCGCGGTTCCATCTGGATGCATTGATTGGTAAAACTTGTAGTTGGCTATGTCAAAGTGGTTTTTAATGGTAAAGTGAGTTTCAGAAATGAGTAATATATCAACGTTATGTAAGTCAAGAAAAGCTTTCACCTCTAGGGTGTGTTGTGACAGCCCATTGGCATTCCATAGAACAATTGTTAATTGTTTGAATGTTGCTGATTGGACATCATCTGAAGTAGTAGGTTCGTCATGGCACTTAGTTGCTGCATGATTTGTTGCATCATTACGAGCATTTCTTGCAGTTCAACTGGATGGGAAATAATGTGTGTCTGGCTTGGTTCTTTTTGTATTGGTTGAGGCTCAGCAAAACCAGCTGCGACTTTAGCGTAGGTGGGTACAGTATTCGTTTTTGTATGGTATGTCATTTTGGGTTCAGCTGTTACCTGTTTGACAGTAGGCATTTTATCGGTTATCGGCTGAGTTACTTTTTCAGATAATGTTTTCTTTCTTAGTGATGGGAATTTAGATTTTTGCAGGTCTTTGTAGACCTGGCAGCCTTTGTAATTGGCAGGATGATTTCCTTCACATAAGACACATTTTACGCTGTCTAGTCTCCCTTTTACTGGGCATTCTGCCGAGGGGTGGTTTTGCGCACATTTAATACACTTAGGCCGTCGGCGACAGTACCTTTTTGTATGGCCGTATTCTTCTCAGTTCGCACATTGTGGGATTTCACGTTTGGGTCGTGGTTCCTCAAAAACGACACAACAGTGAAGCAGGTCCTTTATGTTATAGATGTCCTTATTGTTGTTGTTCACCTGCAATTCAATGACAAATATTGGCAAGGGCCGTTTGGTCATTCTGTCCTTGATGTTCCAGATGTTTGTAGTAGTGTGTCCTCGCTCTGCTAGTGCTTCTTTGATATCATCAGTGCAAGTTGACGGGTGAATTTTCTTAAGAATTACTTTGTAACTTCTTTCTTGCTTAGGCTTGTAAGTATAAAATTCAGTTTCTTTAACCTCTAGTTGTTTAACAATGTTGGTATAAGCTTCGGATATTGTTGGTTGAATTTTAACGCGATCGTTTCGTAAAACTTTGACATTATAGTTGTCTTGTGCATGTTCGTCAAGTAACTTGATCAGTGGTTTAATATTGCCTACTTTATCAATGAATATTGGAGGTGGTCTGGGTGTTTTTTGATAATTAGGTTGATTTTCACTAGGACTCTCATCTTTTTCTTCCTCTAGTCCTGTGAAGCTGTTTGTTAGATCGATAGGTTGGCTGCTGAGCCAGTATGAATCTAGTTTAGATTGTTTATTTTGGTTTTCCTTATTTTCCGGACTGGCAAGGGGACGTTTTTTGTTGGATACTGTGGTCCATTGCTGGTTATTGCTGTTATCTACAATTTGTGAGTTACTTCCAGTATTCAATTCTTCATCAGGAAGGGTACGCGGGCGCGTGATGAATAGCCCTTTGTGAAGGCTTGCTGAACCATTGGTTTATCTTTTTGTGCCATTTTGTTTCACTCGAGTAACTGCAAATGTAAGATTGTTTTATTTTTTACAATAAAAATCATCAGGTAGGCAGGGTAGTTAATCAGTTTAGTAAGTTCGGAACCCTACATTGTGCGTGGTCCGACATGCACTTGGCCGGTTTTCTTTCTGAGTAATGCAACCTAGGAAGAAAAATGGTGTATATATTAAATTTGTATAGAGAATCACAGTCCCTGTTCCCTCTTAAGGTTCTACGTGAATTAAATAGTTCCATTTATTGTGAATACATAGATTACCTCGTCGTTATCGTCCATTGATTTTATAATAGTTGGAATAAAGACTGGATATGTAATAAAACGATTAAGGGAACATAGTTTTGACTAGACATTATGTAAAAATAAGTAGGTGTCCGTGGCGTCCCTCTGAGCTATTTTCATGTTCATTTCTTAACAAAGGTTCGATATCGATCCCCATCACGAGTGCGGAGTTTCCCTAGCTAGTTTAATTTTACCCTATATTAAACCAAATGTAGACAAAACTACATGGAGCAACACAACAAAACATAATATAGGAAAGCATGGCAATCACATTAAAAACATCAATATCATCCAGTGACAAATAAAAATAGATTACAGACAACGATCGTACATAACATCATAACATCATCATCGTACATAATCAACAACATAATCGTACATTTTTTTTTTTGGTGGGTGGAAAATCATCGAATGACCCTCCCCCCCCGCTCTTGGGCAGAGCGAAGGGGAGTGTCAGACTTCTACTGACTAAAAACCGAACCCATGTTCCTTCTTTGCCCTTGCGCCGAGGCCACGTAATCTAGTACAAAAATCCGCGGCCCCGACGGGGTATAACCCGCTGCCTTACTTAGAAAGGAGAATATAAAGTTTGTTTTCCCTTAGCAACGCGATCGTTCCAAAGATGACCTTTCTTTTAGAAGTTATCTGCGTGGGATCTTGTCTCAAAACACGTGGCCTTTGTTATGTGGATTGGCTTGTTTATCGACAGCTAGCGCCATCTACCTTGTGTTGCGTGAACTTTGGCTATCTTACTAGAATACGATTTGCTTGGAAATCTAACTAGATCAAACTAGACGAATATACATATAGACACAGTTAAGATTCAGCTTCGAATAAGCATCTACCTGAATTAAAGCAAAGAACAAAAATAAGAATGTAACTAAAAAACTAATAAGTATAAATACTTACAGCAACAGAAAACCCCGAAACTGGACCTGGATTTATATTCTATACCTATATGTCACATAATATAATTATGTTTAAGACCAACAAAAGGACGGGAAAGCTAGCAAAAGTGGTAACAAGTCGTCAGAATATAAATATTCCCAGCTACTTCAATGCTGCGTTCATAACTTTGATGACGAATGAATATAGGTAAACGTAAACCTACGCCATTGCTCCGCGTTAAATGCAATGAATCACGAGGAAATTGCAACAGAAAACGGAGCCATTTCTTAAATTGAACCTTAAGAAAACTGATTACTTTGCAGGGTTATAGAGAGACATACTTCCTCCCCTTTTGATATCCTTAATTCTCCAAAAACAGTTCGAAGATTTTATAGAGACAGTAGCTAGAAGGGAACTAACTTTGAGCAGGGACAAATTGCATGTAACTAAAAAGAGTGATGAATAAAAATATTGATGGATGGTGAGGGAGATGAAGTCCAAATAAACAATGGATGAATTGTGTGAGGAATGATATGCAAGAAAAACAAATAAACGATACCGTGACGTTTGGAAGGATAAAGCAGGAAGATGATGACATGATGATGACATAGAAAAAACCTTGAAGAGCTTTAAAAAGTCTTTCCACAAGGCAAATATATAAGAGAAATAATTAATCGAGCCGCAGTTTTTTTAATTGGCCACAGGATCAAACTTCTAATTTTATAACTAAGCCACGGGAAAATTATATAGCCTCTAATATACTAATTCGTCTTTTTTACAACGCCCACTAAATATTCTATAGAAAGCATCAAGTGACGATCAACAATTTTATTAACTTGTCCTTGTTATTTATACATAGGCACCTAATTTACTAACTCAACCACGGAATTTATAACTCACCACCATTTTACATTTTACAGCTTCAACACAAGGCCCTCAAAAAAATATAATTGAAGCGACCATAGTCAACATCATTTACTTATTATAACTTAGCATGTAAAATAATACATCACATTCTTTTATCGTGAAAATAGCAACAGCAAGATTTGGCGCGAGCGCGCGAGACGACAGTGACCGGCCATTTGCACCAATCAGAGAGCGCCATTCGATTCATGTACTGACGAGTTAGTCACGTGTATTCAAAATGTCAACTTTAGATACAATTTAGATTATTACATTTACGTTAAAAATACCTACTAGTAACAGAAATGTTTTTACCATTGTCTAATTGACTAGTCACAGTCAGATTGTATGACTCGTCATTGTAAACTGAGGCAAATAGGTTAGGTTAGGTTAAAACTGTGACCAAACGCGCGCGAGCCGAGCGAGCGAAGCGAGCGGTGCCGCGGCAGCGGCCGGCGAGCGCTACTTCTGAGTTGCTTGCAGAAATGTTTTCACAATTTATTGTCTGGTTTTCCGATAAAAATGAAGTTCTGAAGCGATTCTGTCGATAACTTTTGTAGCGCAACATGTAAATAAAATCGATCTTTAGGACATGCGATACTCTGAACTTCTATATTTAAGCCTTTCGATGACACGACAGGAGTTTATACGTACTATTATATTATTGGCTATAATATAATATTTGATGACAATTTTAATTAAATTTTGATGCTCAGTTAATGTGGCATGAGTTATAATTTAAACGTACTGAGTTAATAAATTAGAAGCTAATTGAATATTTTTTTGATGCCATATATTAATATTTTAGAAGTTTACTGTTTGAATCCATGTTACAAAGAACAATGGCAGCCGTTCATACATTAAAATAGTTGAGAAGAAATGGTAGTGTCTACATGTCAAAAATATCTTAAAATGTTAAGCTTCAGCCCCTGAGTAACTTTGTTCAAGAATTATGTCCTGGTAGGGCTCCAAAAAAAATATATTTAGGTTTGAACTTTTTTAGGTTATGTCTTATGTCACTTGAAGAAATTCATACGTTCAGTGGTTTTCTGTTGCTATCATAATGAAAAACGTCGCCGAAGCGGCCGGGACGTTTGAGTGGCTAATGAATTCTAAACATAACATGATTATCTACAGAGTTGAGCATTTAATATTGTGTTCTATAATATAAATGTATTTTTTGGACCTTCAATTGTCAAAGTCAGTCAACCTGTAGGTAATGTGTAATAACAAAATATTTATAGATAAGTACATACAGCGCTGGAGATTCTACTTGTATTGCACAAAAGTACCTAGGCCTAGAAGATTTCTTTAACGGTCTATGGTTGCCATGTAGATTGATGAATGTAAGAAAAGGCAAAAAATGTTTGCCAGGATTGTAGCAAGATGAAGCATGTTTTCTCTGCCTACCTCTACGGGGAAAAGGCATGATTTGCCTAGGTGCAGCATTCATCATACTTTAAAAAAATAATAAATGAAACAATTCTTAATTCTAAACACTCTTTTATTGTGCACACGCTATATTTTGTGTTTGCTGCTCATCTGTACTCC
This sequence comes from Diarsia mendica, assembly GCA_949316265.1. NCBI lineage: Eukaryota > Metazoa > Arthropoda > Insecta > Lepidoptera > Noctuidae > Diarsia > Diarsia mendica. The sequence continues at coordinate 9,970,867 of OX438892.1, forward strand.
GGTAACTCAACTGTGTTTGGTGCCTCTTGTTGGTTTGACGATACTGGTTCCGATGACTGGTTTTCTACTGGTACATTAATGTCAGATCTGGCCTCATCAATAATGCTCATACGCCGAGCCTCTCTCTGCGTGCTTAACCAACATGCATGGCATACACGATCAGACTGTTATCTGAAAGAAATAATTTAAAATAGTTTAACACTATGATCTACTAATAAACGCATTATATTGGAAGGAGCTAAGCACCAAGTGAAATCATATTAGAAAACTAATTATAGATTTTCTGAACTGCCCTGAGCGGGTCAAGGCTCGGTACCCCGGTCCGTTCCTGAATCTGGTAGGCTACTGTTTTCTATTTTTATGGGCACTTATATGAAGACATGTGTGTGAAAATAAACATCACATAGCAATTATTATTATGTTTTGTGAACGGCTAGTAACAATTATAAACATCACTTGTAACATACCTGTCGTGGTGCAAGCCTGTTTTCTATAATACATAGCTATGATAGAGCGTTGTAAATCAGTAGGGGTGTCTCTTAATATTTTATCGCTCTGTCTGCGTAGTATTGAGCATCCACATAAGAGACACATATGAGTATGGCCTCTGTGACTCGGTTCAGCATGCTGATCACCACTACCAAAAACTTCATGTTGGAGAGATTGATTAAACATTGCAAGATCTCTGCATGCTTCACATAATTATAGTCCTCCTCAGTTATCTGGAAAATAGATGATAATAAAATAAAACAGTTACAATCACAGTAACAGCTAGCAGTCCATATTGAATAGTTAATAATTGTTTCATTTGAGCTTTTATAATTTTATTTCAAGTTATGTAGGTACTTACTATGAGTGGGTACACCCAGGTAGGTACAGAGTAAACTAGTGATTCTTGGATCGAGTGTCAAGACAGGATAACGGCGCAACGTGTTAATGCAAATGTTGCAATTAACACATAGGATTCGGGTTAATCTGCTACGGTCTCCCAATAGTGGTTCAAATCGCACGTTCAACAATCCAAACAATGAGGCGAAATCGGAGTTCAAAGGGGCAGTAGCACAGTCAGGGCAAGATCAGAATCCTTTAGGCACGCACAAGTCACTCAAAGCGAAGAGAAAATCAGTCCGTAAGCAATCCAAGTCAAAGAGAAATAAGAAAATAGAAAATAACACGAACACAACCGGCACGAAAAGCTCTTTGGCATCAGTGACAGGCCGCGCTTTGTGACGTGACATTGACATTTCATTTAAGCTGGTGTTGCTATAACATTAAATAGAATTGTTACATAGATTATTACTAGAAGGTCCCGACCGCTCCAGCGCGATTTAACATTATGATTGCGATAATGTTTAATTATTTCAAGAAATTATTTTTATGAAACGTTTTTAAAAAATAAAACACTTTTATTAGTACTGATAGTTATTTCAAGTATATATGTTGTATTTTGTGTTATTTTGGTGGTTTTACAAGTTTACATGAAAATTGAATAAATATAGTAAATGGCAACACTTGAATTAAGTAAAAGTCATTTGATAGTCCCAAAAATGTATGTTTTTTACGGCGACCTTAAAAAATATTTTTTTTTGTTTGAAAAATCATAGAAAAATAATCTAACTCATTTTATATTTAAGATATTTCTAGACACTGTAATTTTTGTCAACTATTTTGCTGCCATTGTTCTTTAGATGCTAAAAAATAATCACGATGCTGAGTTGTATTTAGAGTGGCTTTAAAAAAGATAACTTGTGGCTAAGATAGTATTATTTAGATGCTCGTTAATTGTGGCTGACTTAGTAATTTAGAAGGCAAGTTAGATTTTTAGATGCAAATAATGCTATTAAAAAGAAGCCGGTTTAATTAGCACCCAATATATAAACGGTAAAAATAAAAGTCGTTTCTGCTATCTTATTTACTAAAAAACTTTTTAACAAAAAATAAAACCGACTTCAAAAAAAAACACAAAAAAGTGAAAAATAAACTTTAGAAGAAAAACCAGTCTCTGAAGTCGGTGACTTTTGTTTGTTTGATTTCATTTTTTTGCCACCGACTTCAGAGACTGGTTTTTCTTCTAAAGTTTATTTTTCACTTTTTTGTGTTTTTTTTTTGAAGTCGGTTTTATTTTTTGTTAAAAAGTTTTTATTATTTTTCACTTTTTAGTGGTTCACATGTTCATGGGTCAAAGTGGACAATGTAGTTTTTTTTTTAGTTTTGTTGATTTTTCAAAAACCGCTTGTCCAATTTCGAAAAAAAAATTATGGGACCATTTCGGAAGTATACCCTTTCCAACAAAGAAAGAATTTTTTAAATCGGTTAGCAAGTGACGGAGTTATGCCCGAACAAACATAAAAAAAAAAAAAAAAAATACAAACATCCGAATTGAGAACCTCCTTCTTTTTTAGAAGTCGGTTAAAAATGACTCCACGTTCAGAACCAGATTGCCAGATGTATACAAACTCGTTACGTTAGCTCATGCTTCGCCGCAGATGGTATAAGGCCAGCTGCCTCAATGCCCCTTAATGCAATACCAAAGCCGGACTGCCTGACTGTATTAGGTTTGCGTTCATGTTAGGAAATTCGTAGATGGTAAAAGAATCTGGAACTCTCTGTAGGTACCTTCCAATCTATAATTTATAACTATAGTTTCTGGGTACCTACATGTGTAAAAGCAGGAAGCGTTTCTATTCTATACATAAAATAATTTATGTACTTACCTTATATTATGAGGTAAGCACCTGGGTAGCTTGCAATATTTTTTTTCTTGTTTTGTAGAACAGTGTCGGGCTGTTTGCAGCCGTATCACGTATGTTGTTACATAATTATAATCATTAAATCATCAATACATCCCCTAAGTTCATTTAGGTAATCCCATTTAATGACTATTTCATGATATATTCAATGTGAACTTTAATTTGAATTTCGCGGGCTACCGTGGCGCTTCCACCAAGTATATTATTATCATGTAGCTTTTAGGTCCTTTTGAATCACAGTAGTTCATTTGCCTAATCGATTCAACTGTATTGAATTCATGACCTAAATGGTGCGGGCGTGAGTGTGACAATCAGTCGACCTACATACTAAAAAGATACAAGTCATCGTCGCCTTTTCTTTTCATGTTGCGTACACAAACTCACAACTCGTTCCTACCATTTCCCATATAGTTTCTAGAAAATCATCCTACCGGGGGATAGGCAGAAATTACAGAACGCCACCTGCAGCGATCCTTACATACTCGATTTGCTCTAAGGCCCCGGTTTCCACTCACATCTGCGTTGTATATTTACCTATATCTATTGCCTTTCACTCGACCTCTCAATTTTAGTAGCATTTTTTTGTATAGGTAGTATTGAGCCTATTGTCGCTACCTATGAGGTGTGAGTACTTATTTGGCAGATGGTATTTAGCAGGGCCCCGAGTCTGCTATTCAATAGTGTCAGAATGGTCGATCACTGATCTCATAATGGTTGATTTACGACAAGCCAAAATGTACCTTAAGTCGACAGGCATAAGGTACTTTTTGGCTTGTCATCAATCAACCATTATGAGATCAATGATCGACCATTCTGACACTATTGAATAGCAGACTCGGGGCCCAGGTGCGTAGTACCTACTCGTAACCAGCGTGCGTGTATGACCAGGGAGTCTAAAATGGCCACTTTAGCAGATCAAAATATGAATTGCGTTAAAAAGCGTAAAATGATCCTTTAATAATATTAACTGCGTCTGTGACCATTTTACGAATTTTAATGCAATTCATATTATTTTCCTATTAAGATCTATTTTCCTAAATGGTCACAGACGCAGTAACTATTATGAAAGATCCATTTTACGCCTTTTAAAGCAATTCATATGACGATCTGCTAAAGTGGCCATTTTAGATACCCTGATGTATGAATGTGGACGAGGCAAAAGGAGTATGTTAGGATCGTAGCAAGTGGTTGGTGGTTTCTGCCTAAACCCATGGGAAAAAGGCGTGAGTTTATGTATGTACGTGTATGGATTTAGCAGATTTACTGGGACAAATCCAGGCTCTGTGGATATTACTGAGAAATTCTTAATGGTAAAACCAAATCGACCTGGGAATCGAACCTAGAACCTCATGCTCAGTAGTCGCGCTTGTTACCACTAGTCCAACGAGGCAGTCAAAGGTCAGTTCTAGTTTTTTGAATAGCAAAAAAGTATTGAAGCCAAGACGATAGGCAGCAGTATCCTCCCCTAGCTAATTCAAGTAATATCCCTGCAAACAGGTCGTTATAGACGGTTGATAGGCACTCACTTGTATAAGCACCACTTAGAAGGGCCGTTAAAATATAATGATTATTAAAAGAACATTATGTAGCGTAGTATCGAAAAATACGCTAAGCACATCACTAAAGGCTTATAGATTGAATGCATGACGTAATTCAAAGGTATAATTAACCTATTCAGTTGAAATATTACCTTAGCCTTTGTAATTGCAGGATGCATTAAAAATATTGACAGACAAGCATTATGTTCGTTATTTAAAATTATAACGCTGCATGCGTTTAATGGAGGTCGAAGCATTTTATTGCGATGCCAAATAAACTAGTTCAAATGCATGTAGAACAAAGTCGAACTGAAACTCGTTAATAAATACTCATACAGAATAGAAAGAATTCTAGTTAAATTAATAAATAAAATAAAATAAATAAATAAAAATAAAATAAATAAATAGTTCTTCGCAAGCACGACTGCTAAACATGAAGTCTTGGGTTCGATTCCCGGGTCGGGCGAAGTGTTTTTGGGTTTTTCCTTCAGGAATTCCTCAATAGTAATAGACAAGGAGTCTGGATTTGTACTCGGTTGATGGCTATAAGCTCGCCCCCTGTTACATGGGACTTAAACAAATCTGGCAAAACGTGGGTAGGTATAATATTTCGTGCACCTCTGCCTTACCCTTCAGGGATTGCAAGCGTGATGTTATGTTATGTAGAAAGAACTGCAACAAAATCAAGCACATAATTTCAGGATCTTTTACTCCCCGTGAAAGTGTACGGTCAGCATCAGAAGTACAGCTGAACATTTCGGAATTTTAATTCTTTTGTGTATTGTTTTGTGTGTTTTATGTGTTTTTTGTTTCTTGTATGTTTATTTTATGTGTTGTATGTAGCTATTTTTTTTAATGTTTCAGAAGATTATTCGTTAAAATAGTCCTTACACTCCAATAACATGTAGTAACGAGTAATATCTAACAAGTTTTTATTAAAAAATCAGCTTCGAAACTTGTGAGTAATGTTAATATTCTTCTGATGCTGACCGTACCTACTGTTTTTCAAGGCAAAGGCGGACTATCTTGTTCGATCTTCCATCGTTAACTAATCCGTCTACCCAAACTAGGTGACGATAACTGGCCTTCTCCGTCCTTATCTACTACGTACTTTCAACACCCGGATTAAAACCTAAAGTGCAATAAAAAAAATCAAGATAACAAACAATTGAACGATTACAATCGCAGATAGTTAGGCCATCTTTTAAAGTTCACAGTACACATACATGCGATAATAACATTGATATAGCAGTTACCTAGTTACACATTATTATCATTCTTTACACGGCGTTTGCATTATAGACACGGCTTAAACAAATGTGCGTGTATTTTTCGAATTTTTATGAACTGTTCCATTCATAATATTCAATTGTAAGTGGCCAGTAATACCGTATTTTAAGCAGCCTTGTGACATTGTTTGTCTATGTGAACATCAACTTTATAGACTCTGTCTGACTCCATGTAGGTTTTATGTGTGAAGTGTACCTTAAATAAGATATTTTATGTAAAACCTTATTGTTCGTGTTTAGTCAATTTGCAATGATTTGAAAACCGCGGCATCGCTTCACTCTGGTTGTGTACGTCCTCGTTAAATAACCTCTGCTAATGTGTTATGTATGTGCCACTTAAAAAAATATTCACGTAGTTTTGTGTGAAACAGTGAAGACTTAGGGCCAGTTTCACCGGTTACGGATAAAGTGTCAGATAGTTATCTGACAGTTATCTGACAGTTATCTGACAGATAATGCTATCAAAAGTTGTAGTTTATCTGGCAGATAAGTTCCGGATAGGCTATCAGGGACTTATCAGCAAGTGGTGAAACCGGCCCTAAGATTTCCGGGAGGTTAAAGTAAGTTTTTGTAATTTCCTTGTATTCAGATTTAAGTCAAGGGAACAACCGGTCAGGCCATGCTCCAAAAAACTAACTTCTTAATTTTCATGGTGATTTCCTTAGTTCCAATTAAGGCGCAGTTAACGGGGGAACCGTAAAAACGACCTGTTTTTCGTCGCAGAGTTAGCCGTATTGCTACTTATTACAATTCCAAAAAAAATACAGTGTATAGTCAAATGTATAGGTAAAAGACTTATGCAAAAATATTTTCTAAAAGTAATCAAGAACCTCGAAAAAAAAAATCACAAAATCACAAAAAAATCACACGAAAAAACTTTTTCGTCTCGAAATGCTCAATATTTTGAGTGACAACTGTTATTTATTTTTTTACTATCAGAAAGGAAACTTAACCAACTAAAGACATATGTAAAAATATTTTAACATTACAGCGTATTTTTTTTTTTAATAAATTAAATCTGCGAACTATCGTTCATTTTGGCAGTCACGAGCATCAAACGCATCGCCATTTTCAACCTTATTTGTTTAGGCGATGAGTTAAACGCGCGCTCAAGGTCGCGGGCAGCTAATGTCGCCTTAAGGACCTCGCGCGTCACACGACCGGCTGTTATCTTGAACCACACTGGTCGGGTCGCAGGAGGTCTAAAATGGCCACTAGCAGATTCATGACAGAATAATAATTTGACGCAATTCAAATCTCCATTTTACGAATTTTAAAGCAATTCATATTATGATCTGCTAAAGTGGCCATTTTAGACCCCTGGTTTTATGACCAAACTTTCTTTTCGGAGGCCTAAAATAACCGCCAGATTAGGATAAAATAACATGAATTTCGTTAAAATTCTAAAAAAATACCTCTTTGGGTAAAGACGCAGTTTCTAAATTATGAATTGTGACTTTTCTTATTAAGATTCTACTAAAGCGGCCACTTTAAGCCATCTGGTGGGAGCTTCTGCGGAATGAAGTTGTGATCGTGAATTGTACGATGTCCTTTAAAGCCACCGGGTTATTTTGTTAGTGTTGTCAAGTACCAATGTCATCCCAGGAACAGATCGAAAACCGGAAGCTTTGTTAGCCGCCTTTTTTAAACCGGAATCGAATGGAATTAATTTAAAATATTTATTCAGTTATCAGTTTATTTACTCTATGTATTTATTTTAGAGATAAGTTCGTATCCTTTTCAAATAACCATCTACTTTTATAGTTGGTATTAATATGTAATATGCGGGGAAACGCTTATTACACTTCAATAATGTATTTTGATATTCCAATTATTGTTCACATATAAACCTGTAATACAAAACATGTTATAACCCGGTTCATTAAAGAAAGGAATCTAAAATGGCGGTTTTTATCGGGTGCGCCAAAGTTGACCTAAAATTTCAACTCCGAAAATTGGAAATCCGAAAATGTTCTTCCTAACATTTTTCATCCTAACGATCGCAATTCCTAAAGTCTCTGTCTCTAATGTTTTAATTCCGAAGCATTCAACTTCCTAATGTCAGTAGCAATAAACATCTATTATCCTATTATTTGTTTTCCTATATTTTCTCAACCTAACCATCTTTTACACTATTATTCAAAGTCATATCTTTTTTGTTTATATTACTTTTTATTCATAATAATCAGTATTATAAAAGGTCCCATTAAAATAGGTGGACAAAATTTTAGAAATCATTTAGACCGCTAAAATAAGGACAATAGTAAAAAAAAATAAGAAAAAGACATTAAAATACCTACTTTTATGGGATGAGTTTCTTCTAGAGTGCCGGCAATTTATTATTTTAAGTCAAAATAAAATCACTTTATATAGTGTTTTTTTTTGTTGTTTAGATGTCTTTAGTTAGGCTTACTTAAACGCTGTGTTAAAATTTGTCCACCTATTTTAATGGGACCTTATATGCAAAGATATCCATAGGTTAGGTTAGAACTGTGACCAACTACGCGCGAGCCGAGCGAGCGAAGCGAGCGGTGCCGCGGCAGCGGCCGGCGAGCGCTACCTCGAAATTGGTCGCGAAATTTTTCTAAGTATTTTTTTCATAGTGTCCACAAGACGAGACTCTGACCTGAATTTCATTCATTTATTTCATTTCAAGACAAAAATCAGTGAAACGACCTTTAATCATTCTAAACAGTTGTATGAGTGAAAATATTATGGTAATTATGTTTAGGTATAAAAACGTTAGGATAAAAAACAGTAGGAGTTGCAATATGTTTACAATAACGATAATAGGAATTAAAATTTTCGGAAACATGAGTGTTAGGAACATCGCCATTAGCATTACAAATAGTAGGAATTCAAACTTTAGGATGAAAAATTTTAGGAGGAGTGATCATTCGGATTACAAATCGTTAGGAAGAACAATTTCGGATAAAAAACTTTAGGTGAGCCAATATGGACCCGTTTTTATCATGTCCTCACGCTCGCACACTATAGTGAGCGAGCGAGAGGACATGCCATGTGTTGCCATTTTAGATTCCTTTCTTTAATGAACCGGGTTATATAGACTATTATTAGAAACTCTTTCCAGTACTAGGCATAATTATAAGGTAAGTATATTTATGTAGGTACACACAAGAGAAAACATAAGGAAACATCATAAACTATTCTCTCCTTCCGAACCACCCACTATTCCTCCCATACTGCCCCAGAACATCCAATCAAGAACTCGTACGAACTACCAATAAAAGTACTCGTTAAAAATAATTTTTAATAATTTTAAAGTTGGGGCGCGAAAATCAATTTAGGAGAGCTAATCAAGTTTTCTACAGAATTCTTATACGGTTTCATATAGGAGTATGGGACTAATATTTATTATGTAGTTCTATTTAAATGCCAAGAAATTGAATAGATTTTTCTTTACTAACGGAAGTTCTGACTGCTCAAATATTTATCACAAAAAAAAGGTTTTAAACTGCTCTGTATAGAGAAAAAATCCTTGTTCATTTTCCATCAATTAGCAGCTTTAAAAATAGAACTTGCGAAAGCCCTCTATCACGAGCTTAATTTATTAATACTGGCCACAAAGGCCCATCGACGTCAAACCATTTTAAATTGAGAGCGATGAGTATCTAAAAATGAACCCGCTGTCGGAAGTCCAATTTAGATCATTCTACCGTTAATTATTATAAGTCCAATGTGCAATATTGTCGTACATGTGTACGAGTAGATATTGATTGTTATTATGATAATATGCGTGACATGGTCCCAGTGTTATCAGTCGCACTGCGATCTCCACCTGCGCTGGTGTTGTGAGTCCCGCGAACTCTGAGGTAGGAACGATTTTTTTTTTCTGTTTCACTTTGAAATTCGAATAGGGAAGGGCAGTAGGTACTTTTTTTGTTTGACCTTTTTGTCGCAGTGTCAGGTTAAGGTCATACGGTCAAGTGCCTTCCTAGGAAAGCTAAGTTCCACCAGTAGCTAGATTTTTCTTATTACCTACTTGTAAATTTTACGGAATTAATTATTTATTTAATAGAGTTTCTCATCTTATTGAAAATGTTTTTAAAGATTTCACAGTCGTGTCTCGTGATTAAGAATTTATTTGCCTTGGGGCTCTTTCATAGTCACTTCATGTGGGTTAGACTGGAAACCGACCTCAATATAGTTAAGAAAAGGTGATGATGATGAGGCTCATTCTTAGATGTGACATAGTGGTAATTTTGACGACACGGTTGGCGCAGTGGCTAAGCGATTGGACTGCTGCGCTACGTGTCGCGGGTTCGATCCCCGCACGGAACAAGTATTTGTATGGCCTACAGATAGTTGTTTCGGGTCTGGGCGTGTTTGTGTATGTGAGTTTCAATGTTTGTAAACGCACCCACGATACAGGAGAAATTCCTAGTGTGGGGCAATGTTTAAAAAATTAAAAAAAAATTGATTGTAGATACCTGTTTTTTTTTGGTTTGCAAGAATTATACAAAAAAAAAAACAGTCAGTTTATGAAAAAAAATGTTTAATTTGATTTAAGTAAATCTCATAGCTGGTTCTACTTCACTTATTCTTTTTTAAATATATTTGACACTGACTAAATAAAGCACCAAGAGTTTCCAAGAGTATTTCATTTAGAGCAAAATAATGCTACTGACACAAACAGAGCGCCTACGGCTAGAAAATAAATTACATACCTACATTGTTATCACAACTTCCAAGACTTCCTCCATCTTTTTTCTTCACATACAACCGTTTTGAAACTAAACATGGGCCATGTTATGTCTTGGCGTATTTCCAGAACTGTCACAGTGTTCTTACAAAGATATCTTACACAGCTTTACGAGTATATTCGTATCTTGCCAACGATTTAGGAAAAATGTTCTCTTCTATATAGGTATTTCTTTTCTTAATAAAAATCTATTTTCTGACGGTCGGCTTACCAGCTTGTTTCAACGTATGTCGGAAAATGGGAATAGGTTCAAGGATTTTTGTAATAGTTGGATTTTATCTAGACATAGAGATTTTTTTCCAGCCGGGTGGTTTGGATACGTAAACCAGCTAATCTAACTGGCTACCCGGCCATATCGGGTCTTAGAAATAATTTTTACGACAAGTGTCAAAGATTTGCTTCGAAAATCAAAGGAAGTTTCAGAACATGAAATTTACGACGAATTGGATTTCGATGGATTCATTAGTTCATGAGCTATTAGAAAAAATATCAGTGTAACATCCTGAACGGCGTAGATTTCTCCCTCTCCCATCACTTTTTGGAGAAGAAATGAATAGTTTCCAAAAAAATAAAAGTTGAATGATGGCTTCGGTTTCAGTTTGGAGTTTGGGTTTTGCGGTCAAAATTGTGATACTAGACCTAATTAAGTAACAAGAAATGCACAAAATTACTAATCACCCCGAACAAAGTTTTCTCGGTAAGTCGGTAGTAAGTATAAGAAAGTTTTTTTAAATAAAATATGTGGTGTTTATCCATCCAGCACTGTACTTTACAGCTGGTAAACTTATTATCAACGCTTCGCTCTCATAAATCTGGTCCGGATATCGAATCTTTGAACTTGCGCAAGTCGTTCCGCCGCTGCGCCACTGGGGTCGATCGACTGACGTACCCTTTTCCGATTGAATATGGATTTTGACCTATTGCTTCTGTTTATTATTCCAAATATATTGAACTAGGTTGCCTCGTGTTACTAATTTGTCTAGTCTAGTTTGTGTGTAAAGGGTATGGACGATTTGACGAACTACAGCATTGCCCAAAATCAAATTTGACGAATTGCCGATTTGACGAATATCACACATGCCCAATGTCGTTCAACCCAAAATAACTTAGCATTGGTCTGTTTCTGACTTCGTTTTCTTAAGAATGTCGCTTTTCATACAAAATTTGGTTTTTCGTTAGCCTGTGTTGTGTCTCACCGTCAGGCTAAGGACGTCCCTTTTTTTTCCATACCGCTCTCGCGATCTCGTCACACCTCGTTTAAATAAATAAAAATCAACGTGACTAAATAACCTCAGTACCACAAGTTATAATTCCCTACCTGACGTGTAGACAGCGGGCCTACGCCAGTACATAAGCTTATACCCGCATGAGTAAATCCAATTTGGCTATCAATCGGTTATTGCCCGTTGCTGCCTCAGTAACGAGTAAAATAGGAGCAGACACCAGCATATCAGGCCATCTGAAACTGTCAAATTTTGCCAATCAACCTTTAAGGCGAAACCTTCAGGGTAGTTCATTTTACTTGCTTGGGTGAGTATTTGATGAAAAGGGCATTCAAGGAAGTCATATGAACTGAGAGGTTTGTATTCGTGATTTTAATCGTTATTACTCAGTAAAGTCACATTTGTTACGATTGCTAATCTTATTTTATTTAACACTAGCTTTTGCCCGCGACTTCGTTCGCGTGGAATAGTGACTTCCGGCAGATTTTTGGTTTATCTCGCGAAAAAAAAAAAAAAACTATCCTATGTCCTTTCTCAAGTTCCAAACTATGTCTGTACCAAATTTCATCAAAATCCGTTCAGCCGTTTAGGCGTGAAAGAGTAACAGACAGACAGACAGAGTTACTTTCGCATTTATAATATTATAAGTATAGTATGGAGTATGGATACGACCTGACACTGACCGGCGAATTGCAAAAACCGCGGGCTATGAGCTATCTGACTTGTCGCATTCACCTTAATATAAATCTTTAGTTATCGATAAAGTTGAAAAGTAGGTTGATGTTCTGGTATGTACAAAACACAATCCTTAGTAATACTAGCAAGAAAAAGTAAACAGTCATTGTATATAAAGTTCAGTAAATGTAACGATCTACATCGACCAGCAAATAGAAATCATTTACTGTGGCTTGCACAATTGATTCTATCTATTTAAATAACTTGTAGGACAGTTTATACAAACGTACTGTAATGAGGACAATTATCTAATGATCACGTTTTTCTTATTGTCATGCTTGTTCATATAGTCTAAACTCATCTTTAGACATTGCTCTAACTTGTATACCTTGTGACTGGTTGGGGAATATGGTTGTCGTGGTACCTATAGGCCGGCGGAATGTGCGTACAAATCTGACTAACTCTTAAAGGATTATAGGGGTGATGTTATGTTGTGTTTTATTTTGAAATTGTTTCATCACTTTCAAATGTTGCAGGTAGGTCCAATAAAACCTGCCAGGTCAGTCTTCGGTACAATATTCAGTCTTATAACAGCATTAGATTGAAAACCTTCTGAAACTTCACTCAGATCCGGCCTGTCCCTTGGCTGTCCTCCCCGGCGACGGCCTAAGCCGACGCTCGTACCCCGCAGGGCGTGCCATTAGCGCGCTGTCACTTAGTTCATTTATGTTGTTATACCCTGGCTGGATGCCTTACACTCTAGGCACCTACCCAATTAAGCAGACGTCAGCCTCATAGGTTGCCCCTGCAAGTCACCACTCCAAAAAAAACCCCTATGTAACGTTTCAGTCTTGTTTCAATACCTTTCAGTTTGTTAACCTTCTGAAACTATTAATTTACTATGTCAGCAAACGTAACTATTTCACACGTTAACATTCTCGCACTCGACTTGACCTTTACGTAACTCCAATAGTAACTTATCGATTGCCAAGTTAACGATAAGTGACGAGATTTGTTGTCAACGAGTATTGTTTGTAATTTGAAATTAGAATTACCTTTTGTGGGATGTCATGGGGTCATTGCTAATGGAAACCATGGAATTAATGTACTTTTTGTCTGTTAAAGGTAAAATGAAGATTCATTGTATTAAAGACAACATATAGCTGTCCTATTTCTAATTACGTATATTCCTATTTAAAATAATTATTTTTTATATGATTGTGATTCAATATCTGTTTTTAAACTGTGATGATCTTTTTATGGTCTTCTTTATCGTGTCACAGTTTATGCCGCCCATGCCTCTGACTTGGCTTCACATGACGGAGAAATATCACTGAGGCAAGCTGGTTTCCTCACGATATTTTCCTTCACCGAAGTTAAATATATACAATACACACAAATGAATCTGAAAAAATGAGAGGAACGTGTTTTGGGTTCGAACTTGAAACCTACGACTTAATAGTCAGACGGTCACAACACTACCCACTACTACTAATAGTGGTGTGACCGAATATGGATATGGTCACGAACGAAGCCTTGATTTCGAGAATCTGTGAAGCTTCGACCATACTTGACACACAAAAGTAACTTAAACTAATTACTTAGCTAACAGTAGAACTGTGTAAGCAAAGTAATCTATAGTTTGGCATCACTCAGCAGTAACCTTGATGGTAGTGAATGTTGGGAACTCAATTTATGTTGGTAGTTTATACGTAGCGTGTCTGAGAGCTATCGTTATCAAGAGGCGGCTTTATGGCTTCTGCATCGAATGGCCTGCGTTGGCGAGTTCACGGTCTGATTTACATTGATGGATTGGTGAGGTCACTTCATTTTGTGGATGATGGTAGGCCGTAGGTCGAATATCTATCTATCTATCTATATAAATAAAAAGAGAAGTCCTGACTGACTGACTCATCAACGCCCAGCCCAAACCCTTGGACCTAGAAAGCTGAAATTTTGCACAGAGGTTCTCTTTATAATGCAGACAAGGAATAAGGAAGGATTTTTCGAAATTCAACCCCTAAGGGAGTTAAATAGGGGATGAAAGTTTGTATGAAAAATCGTCATTTTTGATATTTTCCGACATCCACGCGGGCGAAGCCGCTGGCAAAAGCTAGTCTTATATATCTCTGTAACTAGAAGTTCTCAGTACTTCCAGGTATGTTCTAGAAAAAAAACGCAATTTTACGGAGAACAAGTGCCTTTCGGATTCGTTAAGGGTTTTACACCCGGCTTTTTGGCTAGGTTTCAGTTGTATATACCTATTTGCCACTTTTTTTCTAGTTCTGTTCTTCTTAGCGTGTCGATGGCAAATCTTTACAAAATACATTAAATAAATTTGGCCCAATATTCAGCTACGCGAACTCCACTCGCTGATGCAGTCATTATATCGTCAAGTGTGCAGGTGTCAGGGCATGCAGCGCAAGATGGAAGGTGGGCCATTGTCTGTGGAGATACGCCGCATACGCACTTGAGATCTGAACCGTCCGTGAACCCCCATCTGAAGAGATTGTCTTTGCTACGGCCGACCTGGGTTCGGAGTCTATTTAGAGATTTCCAAGTCGGCCACGGCAAAGCATGTCCAGGTGGTAGGCTTTCAGACGGCTCGATAAAACCGTCAGGGGGCTTAAGCAGGTCTTGCCAGAGCTCACATCTTGCTGTGGAGGCATTGCTGATAGCTGGACTAGTTTTTTCAACGCATCCAAAAAAACTTTTACGGCTTTTCAGCCTCTGAGGCACTAAGACGTGATAGTGCATTGGGTGGCGTGAGTCAGCGTGTAGCTTGGACCTCTCAGTGCAGCTGGCTATGGTCCTCCGAACCTTTGGGGGCGCAATCCCAGTTAGTGGATACAGCATTCGTACCGGGGTCGGTTTCAGGCAACCACTAATAATCCGGCACGTCTCATTAAGAGCTGTATCCACTAGGTCGGCATGGGCAGAACGGTTCCATACTGGACAGGCATATTCACCAGCGGAGAAGCAGAGCGCCAATCCAGTGGTCCGCAGGACTTGAGGGGACGCCCCCCATTTGGTTGATGTCAAGCGACGCAGTAAGTTGTTACGAGCATGCACCTTCATTTTTATGGCCTGGCAGTTATTTTTAAAAGTCAAAGACCGGTCTAAAGTTATACCGAGGTATTTTGGATGGTCGCAATGGGCGATTGGTAGCCCCTGCCAAGAGATCATTAGTTTACGACCCGCTTGTCTATTTCGGAGGTGGAAGACGCAAGACTGCGTTTTTGAGGGGTTGGGTTTTAGAGCGTTTTCAGCATAATACTGGCTTAGGTCACTAAGAGCTGTTGCAAGAACGGCTTCAATATCCTCAAATTTGGTATCTTGACAGGTGAGAGCAAGATCGTCAGCGTATAGGAAGCGGGTTGTGTTTGGGCTAACTGGTTGGTCGTTAGTGTAGATGTTGAAAAGTAGAGGGGCCAATACACTACCCTGAGGAAGTCCATTTTTTTGGGCTCGCCATCTACTTTTGTCTTCAAGGAGGTGCACCTGAAATCGTCGGTTACTGAGCAGTTCTCGGAGAATTCGTGTGAACTTGAAATCCTCTGTCAGATTGGAGGCCTTCCATATCAGGCGTTTTAAATTTACGGTGTCGTATGCTGCTGACAAATCCACAAATACCGCTCCTGTCACTTGCTTGGATTCATATCCATCCTCTATGTGTTGAGTGAGGTTAAGTACCTGGCTGCAGCAAGATTTTCCAGGTCTGAATCCAGCTTGTTCTGGGATTAGTTTTGGGTCAACGCGGTGTGTGAGACGTGATAACAGTAGTCTTTCGAACAGTTTGTAGGTGTGGCAGAGAAGGGATATAGGACGAAAGTTTTTGGGGTCGTCATGTGGTTTTCCAGGTTTCGGAATAGCTATGATTTTTGATCTCCTCCAAACACGAGGGATGCTAGCTGACTCCAAACAGTGGTTAAAAAGTTGCAGTAACCACGACACCGACACGGGACCGAGGTGTTTTATTTGTTCGACTGAAATTTCGTCCACTCCGGAGGCCTTACCGGAACTCAATCGTTGAATGGCTATGACGACGTCCGTTAGTTGGAATGGGACACAAATCGATTCACTCGTCGAACAGGAGTTGTTCACTTTGGGGATTCTGCCAAGTCGTTTTGGAGGCTTGCCATTCAAGATGAGTTGGTGAGCAACTTGGTTAGCTGTCACTGTGCTAGGCGTATGAGGTGGTGGTGGTTCACTGGTGAGTTTACGGATAGTGGTCCACGCCTTTTTGCTGTTGTGGGTCAAGTCAATATTTGTCACTGTATTCATCCATTTTTCTTGGCGTCGTTCGCTAATAAGTGACAGCAGTTTTTCACCTGCCTCAACAGTTTCCTCCGAGAAAGGGTCAGTTTCGTACAGTTGCTCGTACTTTTTAAGCAGTTCGCCAGATTCCTGGGATATTCCGGGGATGTATGATGTGCGACATCCTCGGGGGATACATTTTCGGGATGCTACTGAGACTACGCTTACGAATTTATCATAATTTTGCGAGGTAGGCGGAATGGTGAATAGTTCAGCATCTACAAGTTTTGAAAACTGTTCCCAGTCGGCTTTTAGATAGTTGAAGCGGCGCTTTTGTGGCATTGTCACAGGGTGAACAACGGACTGGATTTTACACATAATCGGTCTATGTTGGGTTCTAGGTATCGGAGGGCAGATGGTCTTTTTGCTCTGGGAACAGATATTTGAGCTGACGAATATCAGGTCGGGATTATATCCGCGCTTCCAACGTCCGCTATTAAATGATGCCGGTTGTTTTGGATCATGGATCAAAGACAGGTCGTTAGCTTCTGCCCATTCTTCAACAGATTGACCGTCAGTATTCGTGGAGCGGTAACCCCAACTGGTGCTATGGCTGTTGAAGTCACCAACTACTATTTTTGCACGCTGAGTGTTAAAGTCAGGTGTGTCAAGTTGGAAAGGAGTGCCGGGAGGTTTATACACAGACGTTACTGTGGTATTACCGAGGTCTAGTGTAATAATTTCGATGTCGTTATCGTTACTGCACTTTGTGGAGATAATACTTACGCCGGGAGCAACAAACACTGCGTTACCGTGCTTCGGGTGACAGATCTCGGCGACAAGTGACAGTCCAGCAATGTGAGGCCTGCTTTGAGTGGAATCTCGATGGGTCTCTTGAACGCATAAAATGTCGCAATGCGTTTTGCGAGCTAATTCAGAAAGAATTTCTGCTTTATCCTGAGAGAACCCTTCGATGTTAATCGAGATTACACACAATGCTGGTTTTGTTAGTGGACTGTTTGGCCCTGATGAGGGCCGTTTGTTTGTATTTGCCATCGTGGTGAAAGGATTAGCCAATCGAAAGAAGTCGATTGCCCAGGGTGCGCCGGACGTACCAGAGAGTAGAGGGATACGTCGCTCGGGGAGGCTCCTTTCTTGCACCCCTTCAAAAAAACCGACTTCAAAAAAAGGAGGAGGTTATCAATTCGACTGTATTTTTTTTTTTTTTTTTTTTTTTTTTTTTTTTATGTTTGTTACCTCATAACTCCGTCGCTTGCTAACCGATTTGAAAAATTCTTTTTTTGTTGGAAAGGATATACTTCCCAAGTGGTCCCATGATCACCAAGTCAGGATCTGATGATGGGATCCTGGAGAAATAGAGAGAACTCAAATTCAATTCAATCAAATTTTATAGGCACACATGAAGTGATTTGAGTAGTTTTTGGAAGAGTACTTTCTCGGAGTGGTTCCATTTCAATTTAGTGAAGATCTGGTGAAGAACTTCGGAGATAGGCAACGGAACTCCTCAACAAATGATAGCAAATGGACTGGGATTGCTGAAATGTCATGTCTGTCTATTGTTCAGACCAGATCATAACATAACTTCACGCCAGTACGCTGTGAAGGGGTAAGCACATGTGAACCACTAAAAAGTGAAAAATAAAAACTTTTTTACAAAAAATTAAACCGACTTCAACAAAAAATCAAACACAAAAAAGTAAAAAATAAACTTAAGAAGAAAATCAGCTTCAGAAGTCGGTGGCAAAATCATGAAATAAATCAAACAAAAGTCACCGACTTCAGAAGCTGATTTTCTTCTTAAGTTTATTTTTTACTTTTTTGTGTTTGATTTTTTGTTGAAGTCGGTTTAATTTTTTGTAAAAAAGTTTTTTTTAATCCAATCTATTTCATATTTTGCTCCTGGTAGTTTGTGCCGTAGTTGTACTTGTACCCTAAACTGTTTTATAGAACGAATGAGAAACTTGAGTCCAGCTGGTTTTACGATTTTGTAACATCCTTTATCGTAGAACTAGTGGGAACGAAAAAATCCATGGACGTTTTCGTTCCCATTAGTTCTACGATTTCGTACCACATTGAATCGTAGAACTAGCGGGATTTTAAAAAAAAAAAAGTTCCCTCTAGTTCTATCGTAGGACTGTGCAGTAGAACTAGTGGGAATGATCCGAAAAAACTGAGGGCAGCGGGTGTCGACCTCAGGACGAGCTGCTTCTCACACGCCCGGCAGCTGTACGTCGCTTGCTCCCGCGTCACCAGTCCTGACTCTCTTCACATTTTGGCTACGGAGAGCCAAATTATAAATCGAGAAGTATGTATTTTTACCCTATTCTGTATTCCTTATTCATTATTTTCTCCATCTGTTTCAGTAACAACTTATGACTTAACTCAGTAGTATCACTATAAAGTCATTTATTGAAAGCCGGCTGAAAATCAGAACTTTTTAAAGGTCAATTTTACAAAAGACAGTCTCCCTCTGTTACTGTTATTTTAAAAGGTATAATCGTAGGTATTTTTGGTGTTGTATAGCGTCCACGCAGAACGTCGCAGGCTAGTCTTTTATTAATTGTCTATTGTACATTTACGAGCCATCTAACTTCGACACACCTTACATGTTATCACGCCTATCAAGGTTAAATAAACTTTACGCACGTCGTGTCACCCTACCATCAGGTGTATACCTACCTAGCATTTAAAATTACATTTGTCTAGGTGTCTTGTGTTTTATCTGTTGGTTGACCTAAAATTAAATTAAATAAAAATAATATAATATTAGGTACTGACATAAAAGTCTAAACGAAAATAGCATTTTCATAGGTAGCCTCCAAATATTTTATTTTGTTTTATTTTGGATTGGGCTATAAACGTTACCTCAGATTTATTTTTCTTCAATGTCATGTGATAGATGTGATCGAAAGTTTTAATATAGGTATATAATATTATAAAAAAAAACTGATGTATGGATGATTTTGTAAAAATAACTTACTTAGGCGTTTACTTAGGCACTTTACTTAATATGATCGGTCAAAACGCTTTTTTTTAATTTAGTTTTAAAACATGAAAATGACAATAATAAAAATATACCAAAATGAAGAGTTTTCTTCGTTTTTAACCAATAGTAATAGCTATTTATTCACCAAGGAGAGTAATATGTACTAACCCTCGAGTGAAATATACTGCGTTATACTACACTTAGCTGGTTTTTCACTTTTCCACTGCATAAATATTTCATATTCCTTCATATATAGTTTCATCTTGGATTTTCCAGGCAAGAGATTACTAACAATGTCTTTAGCATCTGCTATTATGTCAGGTGGAGTTGTTGTTAATAAATTGCTATCATTGTCACTTGAATCACTCATTTTAACTTGTGGTTTACACCGCCAAACTTTAAACTTTACCAAGAAAATTGTCTACAAAATACGTCAACCAACAATAAGTCTTTTTTTTTTTAAATTTTAGCCATAGAGGTTTGAAATTTGCCGGCCATATCGGAATGTATGCTACCTGCTTTAAAAGGGCAAGGGCCAGTACTTTTTATGGTAAAATTAAATTGCTTGATTGCCAACGTCAGCAAGACTTAAAAAAAAAACAAAACGCCTCAGTGATGAACGCATTACTACCCTGTTTTTCAGGGCAGTAATGAACAGCTTTCAAGCCTTTTAGTGGGGTAGTATTGGTACACTTACTAAGCAAGTGTAGTATAAAAATAAAAATATATTTAAAATCAACAAACAAAACAACACACAAAAATAGCAAGAACCAGAACACAAAAATAACAACAAAACACAAAAATAAAAACACAAAAACAAAACAAAAAACAACATAACAATCAACAACAATAACAACAACAAACAAAACAACAACAACATGTTTTGAAGAACATAAAAATTTACTATAATTATTATTAAACTTAAACTCTTAATTTTTCCAAACAATGACCGACAGTAATCTCACCAGTCAATAACTCTTGTATGATGCTCTGTATTCTTTGAGTCATTTCAATGGTTTCCGCTTTCCTTTTTGAAATTTGGATCTCACCAGTTCTTGCTAATAAACCACAATAATGTTTGGCATCTTTTTGTATTCCCTCAAGAAACTGTGCAATATTGGGTTTTTCTGTAATGGTCTTTTTATCCTTGCATTCCACGACTCCACCATGTTGTTAGCTGTCGGTTTCATTAAAAGTGTTCCAAAGTGCTTGAAAGCACATCATAGTCATTCACAAAATAGTCATTGAACTGTGTGACATTCTTTGGACTTTCTGCCATTATATATAGCCAGCCATCTTCCAGCAAGTCCGGCGGTAAATGTGACAATGTCATGCACAATTTTACATGGTTAGCGCCCAGCTTTGATTTTACTATTCCCAATTGTTTAGCTTCACGCCATATACTGCGAATGTAGTGAAACCCGACCCGACAATTTTCACTTCTGGAAATAAGTCTTTTATTGCAGATATCGCAGTCATTTCATTCCATTGAAATATGTGTGGGCGCCCATTCTTTTACTTGACTTTTTATCTTTTGAAATAAAATGTCATATGTGGCTCTTTTCTTGTCGGGAAGCAATGCACAGGAACCACATTTACGTATTCACCATTGCAGCCTACATCAGCGTGAATAGTGTATACTTGATAGAAATACTTCGGGCAAATTCTGAATGTGCCGTCGATAAGAAATCGTGTTCTAGTTCTGTTTATATAAACATTCTATTTAACCGAGCTACTTACGATATCTCAGTGTGCATTATCTTCTTTGTTTACATTAATTTAATGCACTGTAATAGCTTTACGAAACATGATAAGATCATAGTTATCATATGTCATAACGTTAAGTAAGCTACTCTACTTAACTAATTAAGTGCGTAGGATCATTATGATTTATCACTGTTAAACAATATACCTAGGTATATAAAAAAAATACTACTTATAATAATTATAATTATCATAAGAAACAGTGCACTGCACTAGGTGCCTTCTAAAAAAACAGAGGAAAAATTACAGATGTTTAATCGTGTAGGTGACCAAGTATTTTTTTAAATATCAAACGACCATTATGTTTTTGTTTCTTAGTGGGCCATTATACCAAAAATGCACCCAAGGGTAAGTACATATTGTTGCAACTGTGCACACTGAGAAAATTAAACAGACTCCAGCAAATGTAACCTTTTTTATCTATTTTTAGCCACACAATAGACGTACGTAAATAAACCTAATCAGCATTTCCGATCTCAATTTGCCTGGCGCCCTTGTTGTAACAACGGTAGCGAACTCAATACGTTGCTATGTGAATGTGTTTGTCACTTCCATCCCAGGACCTTTCATTTGATCTCTGTATCAATGACTTCTTAATTTATTACCTACTAGCTTTTGCCCCCGACTTCGTTCGCGTGGAATAGTGACTTCCGGCAGATTTTTGGTTTATCTCGCGAAAAAAAATAAATAAAAAAAAAACTATCCTATGTCCTTTCTCAAGTTCCAAACTATGTCTGTACCAAATTTCATCAAAATCCGTTCAGCCGTTTAGGCGTGAAAGAGTAACAGACAGACAGAGTTACTTTCGCATTTTTTTTTTTTTTTTTAGTAGGTAAGTAGGTAGGTATGGAAGTATGGATTGACTAGCTGCGCTCCGCGAATTTTGAATCGAATATTGTTAACAATTTCAAGGGTTTTTTTTTCTAATCTTTTTTCCAAAATAAAAGTAGCCTTAGTTACTCCTTAGCATTAGCTATATATGCCAGTAAAGATCCCGTCAAAATCGATCCATCCGTTTCGAAGATTCATCATTATCCACAGCCCGAACTCACCCACTGCTGGGTATAGGCCTCTCTTTTCATGTGCCATTCTCCACGGTCCTGTGCTAGCCTCATCCAGGTTTTGCCCCCGATGGCAATTATGTCGTCTGCCCATCTCGCCGCCGGACGACCCACATTTCTTTTGCCAGTTCTTGGACGCCACTCGGTGACAGCCTTAGTCCACCTGTCATCACTGCGTCTTGCTAGGTGTCCTGCCCAACTCCATTTGAGTTCCGTAACGCGATTCCCAATATCGAAAACCTTTGTACGTCTTCGGATTTCGACGTTAGGAACTCGATCTACTAGTTTTATGCCGAGCATGAAACGCTCCATGGCTCTCTGTGCCACTCTCAATCTGTACACAGCTTCCTGCGTGAGCGTCCATGTTTCAGCACCGTATGTCATTGTGGGCAGAACACACTGGTTATAGAGACGGGACTTCAGACATAGCGGAATTCTGGCTGATTTTAAAATGTCGTCCAATTTACTAAACGCCGCCCACCCAAGCTGTATTCTTCGGGATATCTCCTTTTGCTGATGTTCTTTGCCAAAGGAAAGAATATGACCAAGATAGACATACTGATCAACTATCTCCAACTCTTCATTTTCAACTTTGAGAGAAGAATTTGAAGAGCTGTTGAAATTTGCCATAATCTTCGTCTTGGCCATATTCATCCTAAGTCCTACTTTGGAAGAGGCCTCATGTAGGTCTTGTCTGTAGATCCTCGAAGTTTTCAGCGAATAAAACGATGTCGTCTGCAAATCTTAAGTGCGACAGGTAGGCACCATTTATATTAACACCGCAACTGTCCCAATACAGGCATTTCATGATATCTTCAAGGACTGCTGTGAAAAGTTTTGGTGAAATGGTGTCACCCTGTCGCACTCCTCGCTTGATCTGTACGGGTTTGGATAGGGTATGCATGCGAACCTGTAGAGTGGCCGAGGTGTATAGTTCCCGCAGCACATCCACGTAGCGGGAGTCGATATGGCAGCGATGAAGAGCGTGGAACACGGCCCAATGCTCGACACTGTCGAAAGCTTTCTCGTAGTCGACAAAAGCCATGCATATAGGTCGGTTGTATTCTTGGCACTTTTCCATCAACTGCTTTACCGTGTGGATATGGTCGGTGGTCGAATATCCGCTGCGGAAACCGGCCTGCTCAATGGGCTGGGCTTCGTCAAGTTTTCGGGTAAGACGATTTGTGAGGATCTTAGTAAAGAGTTTGTATATTTGAGAGAGAAGACTAATAGGACGATAGTTAGCTAGTTTCGAAGTATCACCTTTTTTGTGGATGATAGTGATGATGGCATTCTTCCATTTCGAAGATTACTCATATAATATTATTTCTTAAGCCGGCTTTTGACTATGGGATGTAATATATATTACATCACACTTAGACCGGGAGATGGTGACACAAAATATTAGGTCATTTGTACCAGTATGGCGGCTCTTCAGCAATGACAAAAACGTAAATGATGGTTAAAGCGCTGGTATCGGCGGCCCAATTGCGTGGGCGTTAATCGAACGTGTCGGATAAATAACTCGCTGACATTCTCATTAAGCAAACCAATAGTTTAGCCTTCGAGAAGCGATGATCGATTGCGTCGTATTATCGCTCATAAATCGATACGCTTCGATTTTACTCCTTGGCGTAGGTACTTATCATGGACATGACCATGGTTTTGGAGTCGGTGGTTATTTGCCCCTGTGTGTGCCGAGTTTCGCTAAACACCTAGGTCTTTGGGTATCGACATGATCCAATGTCAATGTTTGCTAATATAATCGCTAGCTAATTTAATTAAACCTTCTCTATGGCCTTTTTTTTTCGTCCATCACATCATATTTTGTGTTGAATTTTCGATCAAGCAACAGAAAAAGAACTTCAAGTTTATAAATCTCACTAACAAATTCAAAAACTAAGAAGATCTACCATGCAGTATAATTAATAACTAAGATACAAGTTTTTTTTTTAGATTAAGAAACTTATTAGAGTCATTAATCAATCACACAGGATGTTCACATATTATAGTGCTTTAGGCACTCGGTGTGAAGCTAGATAGCATATGGTGTACATCTGGAGTCTTGTTTTTTTTTCATATCGCCTGGTTACTATAAAAAGCTGAGTAACAGGCCATTAGGTATTATTAAGTGCATCAGCCTTTTGTAATAGTGCAATGAACTTTAAAAGATCAATACGATTTTAAACTTTATAGGTGCTTCACAGCAGGTATTTTATCTAACTGTTTTCATGAAATTATCGAAATAGGATCATTTTGGCTAATTATTGATTTTCTATTTATTTTTCTATGTACTAGGGTGAACTCATCTAAATCTGTGATTCGCCTAATTCGGTGATATTAATACTTATTAGTACTAATATCACTTACACGAATTAGTTAGATGAGTTCACTATACTGTTTATTCAGAAGTATACTGAAAACATCCTCAGTAATTAACTATTCGATGTTATGTTTTAGTTTGGTCTGTAACTTCATTTATTTGAGAGATTCTGTAAGTGTACCAAAAGAATTTAGTAGGGTCAACACCATAGATAACAGAAACAACAGGTCAACACCATCGACTCGAAAATAAGGTTTACCTATGAAAAAAAGATTTCCAGAGACATTCTCTATGTCTGCCACTCCTTTACCCCAAACTGCTGAGGTAACAATGTCTGTATAACCCTCAGGTATTATGGGCAGAGCCGGTGACGTCGCTAGCTGAACATCATCATGCCGGTACTACGCAACGCCGACCATCCCGCGCACGCGCTGTCCGACTCCGTCGCGGTGAGGTACACCGTGGCTGTGCTCGGGTCTTGGGCTGCTGAGGGAGGTAAATATCCAGCGATAATAATAAATAGGTTAACATCATAATATTATTCGGGTGGAAGGGACACTGACGCGAAAACGGTTACCACATATTTTCTTTTAAGGGAGCTCACAACGATTTATTGAATAGGTACGTGGGAATCGATTTTTCTATGAGGTTTTAATTTTTAACAACATAGCATGATAAAACACAGCATCACGTCTGTAACTCCATAAGGATATGGCAGAGGTGAACCCTTTTTTTTGGAGGGTGGACAATCAAATGACTCATCCCGCTCTGGGCAAAGTGGTAAGGAGTGTCAGACTTCTACTGACTACAAACAACCCATGTTCCTTCTTAGCCTTTTGTGTCGAGGGCACGGTATGATATATCTTTCAAACAACCCGCAGCCCCGACGAGAGAGGTGAACCCTACATTTTACAAACCACAACCACTTTTTATAACCACATACATTTTTCGAAAGAAAATTAAATGTAACGGATCTAACATCACAAAAATAAATACAGCTTTTTTATGTTCTGTTTCCTGTTCTAAATCCTGCCATCAAATGTCACTAAAAACAACGATAAGACCGCATTGTGGTCTCTACATGATAACAGCATTACAGGTACTAAACCGGATGCTGCCACCCGGCCTCCGCCTTATAATTAAATCCTGTGCCGGACTGTGCCTGCCAGTTGACACCCTGTTTCCAGAGACGATAAAAGGATTAACAGCAATTAATCCTTTTTGCTTTCCCCTCGCTTTCGTCAGTTGCATTAGGCATGTGGCTGGAGTGAAATGTATGTCTAATGTCGTGCATCAGAAAAAAAATGTTAGTAATAGGTACTTAAATTATTGTTTAAAATGTCACTTACGGGATATCTTCCGTGATTATCATTTATTTTGAGTTCCCGATATTTCGACGCTGTTGCAAGCGCCATGATCGCGATTATTGATTGATTGTTGTTTTTTTTCTGTCTTTTCCAGTTGTCCGTTGTTTGTTTTTTTTTGTAACCTGCTGATATGAACTGGAAATTATGTTTTCCTTCTCCGCCCCTATTCTGATTTTCTGGTCGGTCAATTCTCTCGACTCAATTCGTACAAAAGACCATCTCAGACACTAATCTGCATACCTAGACTGCATGTGAGTTGACCGAAATTATATCTGGACCATATTAGACAATATGACTTGTGAGTTAGTTTCGGCATTTTCTTCTCAGAGTAGTTAGGTACGAAACAACGGCCTCATCTAGTTTATAAATACGTGTTAAATTGTTTGTACGAAATAAACATCCCTTATCCATACTTCCATACTAATATTATAAATGCGAAAGTAACTCTGTCTGTCTGTCTGTTACTCTTTCACGCCTAAACGGCTGAACGGATTTTGATGAAATTTGGTACAGACATAGTTTGGAACTTGAGAAAGAACATAGGATAGTTTTTTTTTTCTCGCGAGATAAGTAAACCAAAAATCTGCCGGAAGTCACTATTCCACGCGAACGAAGTCGCGGGCAAAAGCTAGTCATTTATATAATATATTGATCTTCATCCATAGCAACGCCCTTTCGAGCCTATCCTAGCCACTTACATCCCAATTCTGAGTAGTAGGTATATCATAGTTATTTATAATAGTTGTTGAAACTCAAAAGCTTTTACAGTGAAGTATAAGTAGAATTTATACCGTAAGTATCTTCAAGTGGTGCTAATGCTCCACTGATAATACTATTAATGCGAAAATCCTCTTGAACTCAACTGTACGTGACTGTACATTGTAGGTAATACTTTAGGTACCGGTAAACATATGGGTGATTAAAATTGTCTTGAACAGGTTTTAAAGTTGTGGATTTATATAATTTTTAAAAGAACTTATATGTTTGAGTACTGTTTAGGATTACCTACTATGACCGCCTCGTTGGTCTAGTGACGCTGACAGCTGAGCGTTAGGTCCTTTATTCGATTCCCGGGTTGAGCAAATTGGGGTTTTTAATCGGAATTTCTCAGTAGCAGCTTGGAGTCTGGAGTTGTGCCCGATCTCGCCCTCTTTCACAATTGACTTGATGATGGTGTTTACATTTTCACGACTTGACAAGTGATTTAATAAGGCAGTATTTTACCCCTTTTCGTAAATAATTGACAACTTTTTAACGTTTATAAATCAGGTTAGACCGTAATCCATTTCGGCTAAACATGGGTCTTCCAATTGACCTGTATATAGAACGGCCCTAAGGGAATGGAGCCCTGATACTGGCTGACATGATAGGCAAACATATTGGTAGCCGGATGGGATGGCACATAATTATGGCACGGCAGGGAACGTGGGGCGCAGACAATCTTATTACCTCACGTTGCAGACATTTTGAACGCTTTGCCAATTTGGCCTACAGCTAGCTAAGTTTACATCATAGAATTTCACTGGGCTTTGAAATATCAAAAATGAAGCAATTACTGTATTTAATCACTTTTAATTCATCCATTATTGTTTTTTTTTTTATGGGGCCACGTCAATATCAAATGCGAACAATCCCTCTGGGTTTGTGACTCAATAGGGGATCGGACTGACTCAAAAAGATATGATTCTGTTTAGTCCGTCAGTTAGATTATCGAAAAATATTGATGTTTTTTGTTTTATCAAATCAATAAAAATTGACGAAGCTATAGCGCGTCAAAGATCATGGAGTGGGGCTTGAAACGTCACTTGAATGTACAAAATGTACTATCATATTTATGACGTCACACGAGTTTTCGAAGCACTGTATCGTCTTAATTTTTTGTTTACCTACGTGAAAAAAGAAAAAATAAGTGGTCAATATTTTTTGGAAATCAATCTGACGGACTAATTAGTTTTTTTTGTCCGATCCCCTATTTAGTCTAGTCAACAAGTGCTTTTTTGATCAACTTTTTTCAGCAGTCTCCGAAAATTATGATTGAGGTGTCATTCGATTCGGAATGGCATCCCGATGATTTTTGAAAAAATTGAAGTTCCGCTTGCAAAAATTGCAAAAGTTATTAACAATTAACTAAAAAAATTAAAATGGTTTTAGTTTTTTTGCAAATATCTCAAAACCTAATTAAGATTTTTCAAATTTGAAATAAGATTCAAAAAGGGGAGGAAATTTCCTAAAGAATTTTTTAACTTTCGGAATTGTAGGACCAATATTAATAACTTTCCGATCGGGTTGAAAATACGCCCGAAAACTGGTACTCCGTCTTGCGCAAGCTACGCTCCATTCGGACCTTTAATGAATAAATGTTATTTAAACTTATTAAATATGAAAATTAAAAATTGAAAAAATTCAGGCTCCTGCAGGATAGATCAATACACAATAATCTGTGATCTAAAAATTTTTATCGCGAATTTTCAATAAGTTATCCATTAATTAATTAACAATTTTTTGTAGCACGAACACTGACATTGCAAGTGCGATAATTATAACACTATTCATCTGAGATTTTTTTCCTTTCGTGGAGCTATTTTTCAAAGGTCTTAGAATAGGCTCTCGTTGGAAAAATTAAAAAAATGTTAATTTTCGTTTTTTTATTAACAATTTACTGAAATGAAAAATTTCAAACCTTCATTAGACATTAAAAAAATCTTTTTTTTTTATTATATTATTATTGAACCGTTTTTGTATGATCAGAAGCTACTTAAAAATTATTTTTTATATCCTGTTTTTTAAAATATTTTTATAAACAAATGCGTTGTTTATGAGATAATTTAATGTTTTTTTTTTAATATCGTAATCTTTGATAATAATCATGTTTTTTTTTTAAAACCGTTTTGTAAAAAAAATGTTTTATTGCTTAAAAACGCATTTGTTGATTAACAATTATTTTCTCCCACTTCTAATTAATATTAAGGTATAATTTTTTTTAAATCACCATTATTTGTTTTTTCTTTTCGTTATATAAAAAAAAAATATTGTTATATTTTTTTTCTTGTTTTACTTATTGTCACAAAAACAGATATGATTTTTTTTTTCAAATTAAAAAAAAAGTTGAAAAAAAAGTTAAATGAAAAAAAAACAAAATCATATCTGTTTTTGTGACAGTAAGTAAATATTGTCACAAAAACAGATATGATTTTGTTTTTTTTAAATTAAAAAAAAAACTGTAAAAAAATTAAATGAAAAAAAAAGAATCATTCTGTTTTTGTGACAATAAGTAAAACAAGAAAAAAAATATAAAGTAAAAATTTATTTGTTTTTTACAAATTGTTTATTACATAAACAATGAATGTTTTAATAAAACAATATTTTTTTTTTATATATCGAAAAGAAAAAACAAATAATGGTGATTTAAAAAAAATGATACCTTAATATTAATTAGAAGTGGGAGAAAATAATTGTTAATCAACAAATGCGTTTTTAAGCAATAAAACATTTTTTTTAAGCAACGGTTTTTAAAAAAAAAATCATGATTATTATCAAATATTACGATATTAAAAAAAAACATTAAATTATCTCAAAAACAACGCATTTGTTTATAAAAATATTTAAAAAAACAGGATATAAAAAATATAAAAAATCATTTTTAAGTAGCTTCTGATTATACAAAAACGGTTCAATAATAATATAATAAAAAAAAAGATTTTTTTAATGTTAATGAAGGTTTGAAATTTTTCATTTCAGTAAATTGTTAATAAAAAAACGAAAATTAACATTTTTTTAATTTTTCCAACGAGAGCCTATTCTAAGACCTTTGAAAAATAGCTCCACGAAAGGAAAAAAATCTCAGATGAATAGTGTTATAATTATCGCACTTGCAATGTCAGTGTTCGTGCTACAAAAAATTGTTAATTAATTAATGGATAACTTATTGAAAATTCGCGATAAAAATTTTTAGATCACAGATTATTGTGTATTGATCTAGCCTGCAGGAGCCTGAATTTTTTCAATTTTTAATTTTCATATTTAATAAGTTTAAATAACATTTATTCATTAAAGGTCTGAATGGAGCGTAGCTTGCGCAAGACGGAGTACCAGTTTTCGGGCGTATTTTCAACCCGATCGGAAAGTTATTAATATTGGTCCTACAATTCCGAAAGTTAGAACATTCTTTAGGAAATTTCCTCCCCTTTTTGAATGTTATTTCAAATTTGAAAAATTTTAATTAGGTTTTGAGATATTTACAAAAAACTAAACCCATTTTAAATTTTTTAGTTAATTATTAATAACTTTTGCAATTTTTGCAAGCGGAACTTCAATTTTTTCAAAAATCATCTGGATGCCATTCCGAATCGAATGACACCTCAATCATAATTTTCGGAGACTGCTGAAAAAAGTTCATCAAAAAGGCACTTGTTGCCTAGACTAATTGTCACAATATATAGTTCAACATTAAAGTTCTCTCAGACCAATTATAACCAATTATCATAAAATCATCACAATAACATCACGCCTTGTTGTCCCCGAAGGATTAGGCAGAGGTGCACCTAACATGTAAACTCACATTTCGCCAGTTATGTTTAAGTACCGTGTAGATGCTGAACCTATTGCCATCAACCGGGCACAAATCCATACTTATGGCTGCTACAGAATAATTCGTGGTCATCATCATCATCATTTCAGCCAAAAGACGTCCACTGCTGGACATAGGCCTCCCCCAGGTGCCGCCACATTGACCGGTCCCGTGCGTCTCTCACCCAGCGGGTTCCTGCAACTTTGACCAGGTCATCGGTCCACCTAGTGGGAGGCCTTCCAACGCAACGTCTTCCGGTTCGCGGTCGCCATTCCAGAATCCAACTTTTCGGCCCCATCGGCCATCCGTTCTGCGAGCAATGTGCCCTGCCCATTGCCACATAAGTCTGGCAATTCGTGGTGGAAAAACCCAATAACACTTTTGCCTCGCCCGGGAATCGAACCCAAAACCACATGCACAGCAGTCGTGCTTGAGACCTAATGGTCTCAAGCACCAATTCCAATTATCTACCCCATAATTATCTACTACACAGAATATTGTAGTCGCCATTCAAGCAATGTCCTGACTGAGATAATGGCACCAAATAGATGAATGAAAACTTTTGAATGGACTGTTGGAACAATGTAGACATCGATTGGGAATGATTGGGACATTTCACATTTTACATTTTTTATTTGTATGCCACGTTTGGAGGAGTAATACTTTTGCGATAAAGTTGAAAATCTATTACAGAATGTTGACAGATTGTAGTAGGTAGCTTATCCCTGGTTTTCATTCGGAATCAACTGTTAATGTTCATCTGATTGATTCTCCTGTACATCTTTTATCATACTAAAACAATCTTGAAAGTAAAATAACATTTTTTGTTGCAGCAACCTACCCGTTCGACTTGACTAAGACTAGGCTTCAAATACAGTCGGAAGTCGCAGGCGCTAAACATGGATACAAGGTAAGCAGTTTTTTTTTTTAAATATGTCTATACCTTTCCTGGTAGATGCTACAGTAGGTATAACTCAAACTTGAGTATGAGAGATGGCGGTTTCAAAAGAGTCGGAAGTCTAGTAGGTAATAAATAACTAATGCTCAACTAAAAACCTTGTTTAAAAATATTAAGACTACCGATAAAACTAGACCGCCCATTTCCGAAAGCCAATAATGAATTTCCAAGTCTACTCAGCCATTAAATGAAGTACTTTACTAACGAACTTAAATCCAAAGCCGATAGCCGTCATATAATACGATGGCATCATCCAGTAGTGAAGTGGATTAAACCGTAAACGGACAGTATGGCGTGAGAAAGTCCATGCTTATTAGATTAGTACCGGCCAGTACTCTCTGTCTATTCCACCAACTTTTTAATTTATTTGAGTTTGGAAGTCGGAACAGTGTGCTTACTCTCGAATATAATTCCGATAGATCGACATTGGAATTGTCAGTCAAACGTCAGCAATTGGCTGGACTCATTCCGCCTTATTACAAAAGGTAGTTAAACTTGGTTTAACTTAGACCTGGTTTATCTCGCATGCTGTCACTTTCTTTTGAATATTATTGAAGTGAGACGTCATGCGAGATAAACCAAGTCTAAGTTAAACCAGGTTTAACTACGTTTTGTAATAAGGCGGACTGAGTCTAGCCAATCCCTGACGTTTAACTCAACCAACTGACGTTTGACCAATGTCGATCTATCGGAATTATATTCCAGAGTAAGCACCCAGATCTGGCTTCTACGGCGATAGCATAGTACCCACAGAACAGAAAGATAGTACCTGTTATAACGAGTACCGTAATAGGGGTGAGATTGAGACCAAGCTTTGAAAAGGCTTTCTACGAGTTTGTTTTAAAATTATTAGGAATTATATTTAGCTACCCTACCAACAAGGCTTGAACAAGGAATCGAAATTGTTACTAATAATTTAGTTAAACGAGACCTCGTAGGCGTAGGCGACACTAAAAATCCTTCTATATAGGTCCACTGCAATCGTTTCTCAGAGACTAAGTAAATAACATAATTAAACTCATTGACGCCCTAGGTAACAGTAGAGAAAATCAATCGTTATTTTGTAAATGATACCCTTTTAACGCAACACTTTTACAAGTTGTTCTACTTATGGGTCCAGTCAGTGCCCTAGGTTACCTGACCTGATTGTACAATTCCAATTCCATTGATTAAAGGGAAAAGCAGCTGGCTTATTGCTTAGTAGCTTTCTACGAACTACGTAGAAAGCTACTAAGCAATGGAAACTGGAATACCTACGAGGTTCTTATTAATCTGAAATAATATCTGTCGTATCTTGTAACCGAACTCCTTCGAGTTTCGCTGTGAGAGTTTGCGGTCATACGGTTCATGTTACATTACAGTACAAGTACCTAATACTTAGTACTTAAAGGAGTATAGCTACACCCGTTACTCAGACTTATTTTCGGTCTAACGGTCGGAGTTAGTTAGCAAGATTGTTTTCAGTTTTTAGAGTTCCGTACCCGAAGGGTAGATCCTATTAGTAAACCTCCGCAGTCCGTCCTTCTGTAATATGTAGACAGTTGAGATAGTTAGTACGTATTAGTAGTTCTTTCCTTGTAAGAAAACTCCGTCGTAAGGAAAATACTTCCACCGTACTCTTTCCTTATAAGAAAACTCCGTCCTAATTGAAACACCTCCAAAGCCACCCCGGTGTTCCCTTCCCATACTTGCACCGGTGATCATGGGCCTTCAACGATCCCCGGACACCTATAATATAAACTAAGTTAACCAAGGACATCTACTGCTAGTTCTAACCAAAATTTCCATTCTTCAACAGCTAGAAAACCACGGCATGATCAAAACAGTAGTGAGTATAGCGAAGCAGGAAGGTGTCACCAAGCTCTGGACGGGTCTGATGCCGATGTTCCAACGCCACGCCATCTACTCCGGCTGCCGGCTGATCTTCTACGAGCAGTTCAGAAACTACTTCAAGGATGACAAGGGGAAAGTGTCCCTTGGGATCGCTTCCGTAGGTGAGGAAATTAATTGATTATAGTTAGGTAATTTAGGTCTGAAATTGCCCATCAACGTTGCGCAAATATGATCAGTCATACTCGTGCTTTCTCTGAATGAGAAATGGTTTTTGCCCTGCAGTGGAGCAGACGGCAAGAAACAGGCTGGTATAAGTGTTTTACTGTGGTGGAATTTTAAATAACGTATGAAGAAATGATAGACTGTTTTCTCCGTATCATCAGCGCCTGCCTTTTCGCAACTATGTGGTTGGCTTGCAGACTAATCGGATGCAGCTTAATACCTGTATTTTACATGAAGCGACTGCCTATTAAACCTCCGCAACGCAACCCAATTTGTACTGGGTAATACGATACCCCTTGGAAATACTGTAACTTCAAGATTTTTAAGTTCAATTATTTTATAACAGGCTTAATTGCGCTATTTTTAATCTTTGGATAAGTATATCCTTTAGGTGCTGATCAACCAAATTATATCATGCAAATTGTTTTCTATTTCTCTCTGGCTCAAGAACCTTACGACCAATAACCGAATACTAGTTTCGAAATAATTCCAATATCACAGAATTTTCTCTTCCCATTGCTACAATTTCTGTCTCATATTTCGTACCAAAGCCGAGTAGATATTCGAGTAGATACTGGAATATAATACAGGACTCATTTAATCTTCTTATTCTAGAGATAAATTATTCATTGGAAAGTCTTAGCCCTCATCGTATTACGTCGGACTAAGCCGGTCCGTTTTCATTAACGTTGCCATCCGTGGCTTAAATACGACCTTCTGAGACGTAAAGGGGCGCAGTAGTGGATATGTAATAAGTAGGTGTCCTTTATCGGGTTATTGGGTTACCAAGAATCTCGAAGTAATGTATGTCTTTGGATTAGAAGTCCTATCCTATTCTCCATAGAGATCTTCGCCTTGGAATGGGCAACTACAGTACTTTCGCAAGTTATTATGCCTTGTTGTGACAGACTGTAGCTACATCCTTTTGTTTTTGACTTTCAAAAGTGCCTGTAACTGTCTAATTGAAATAAATGCGTTTGAGTATCTGGTGTAGGTTTCTTCAGGTAACTGCATCTACACTCTACACTATGAGAAGCTTTTTGACGGGTCTATTAAATGTATAGAAAATGATAATGCGCTGGTTCCAAAAAAAAACTATACTCTTTTATTTTTTTTTGCTGATGTCAGTGTTCGGAGTCACATCTACATTACATTACATTCTGTCCTTTAAGCGCAACTCAGTAAGACAAACAGACAGTTTTAGAGCTTCAAAGCACTTGGTCCAATGAATTTGTACGACCCGTTGAGTGAGATAGATAGCGGTGCTTCGGGGCTTGGCAATCTCTCAATACACAGTCCGACTATTTCTATGAGTTAGCTACTCTGCGTCGAGCGATACTAACGACGTTAATATTGAGTTATTGTCTCCAATTTTGTATGAAAACCCTCTGGCTACTGACCTAAAATCATAGACGTATATACAGCCTGCCCACAGGAGGTCAAAACGTTTTAGGTATAACTTCTAACACTTAGTTCTGCTTCGATAGAACTTCTGATAGAGGCAAAACTAACAGTCTAACAAGCAATCCTACCAAGGGTTTTCGTGTCATCCAGCCATTTTGTTCTGGAGTTCAATTAGTCAAAGAACTATGTGAATTCCTGGTATTCAGCTGCATCAGGTTAGACGCCCGGCTCGTTCAGTTGGGGTCGGCTTTTGGCGAATGACTTTGCAGATGATACTCTGGTTCGCCAGGTATTTTAAAACATAGGTAAAATTTCCTTCTACAACGATCGCTTTGTTCTACATCGTTTCCCACTTCGGCAAAGGTCACACCCTTGTTCTCTGTTTACCTTTACTCACTAAATTCATGATCTCTGACCACCTTAATAACTCACTTAATTCCCAGCACAATTTAGAACCAACTCAGCAACAACGTAACATAATTATCACGAAGTTTCACAGGTGGGCTAGCGGCAGGATCCTTAGCACAGCTGATCGCGTCTCCAACTGACCTGGTGAAGGTCCAGATGCAGGCTGAAGGCCGCAGGGTGCTGCAGGGCAAGGCTCCGAGGTTCTCCAACTGCAGGGATTGTTATAAGATGCTGTATAGAGAGAGCGGGATCAAAGGGTTCTGGAGAGGTAAGAAATTCTTGTATAATTGATATACTAACGTCTTGTATAGACGCCCGTAGATCTAGCTAGGTACTACAATCTGCCAATTTTCTTCAATGGATATTCAACTTTATCTCTAAAGCATTAGGTTGAAGATTGATTGGAAAGATTTTAGTATTTCGTGTAGTTTTATGTGCTGGCGTCTGTACGTAACCTAAGTCAGACCAAGACAGGTAGGATTATGTTACGATAAACTCAATCATACTTAGAACCTTTTCATATTTTCCTGCAACATAGAAATGTTGATCGTCAGCGAACTCCGAAAATCTCTTTTTTTTTGTAAAGAGATCCTACACTCGGCGACACATTAAGCTATAACATTTCCAGTATAATATAGCCTTGTTTTGTTTAGATTTCTCGTACAACGAGAGATCCGCTTATACTGGTTCTTTGCTTGTCTGGTCGTCCTACTTACAGTCGATGGCCTGCATTATATGATCCCTCTAACAATGAAACTGGGGTGTTAGAGTTTGTATGCTGGATACATTTATTCTATGGTAACTTAGGTTGCTAAGTAACTCTTGTTGATATAAAAATATGTTCTGTCTTCTGAGTTTCAACTTCTACCATCTTTTGAGTTTCACTAAACTGGCTCTATTTACAACTAATTTCAATCCTTATTTTTCTTTGTAAGAGGGGTCAGGTAATACAGTGCAAAGACTGTACCAAGGGAAGTACTACATAGTCTTCAAGTTTACCAAATTCAACAAAATGTAAACTAAGTCATTATTTCTCTTCTCGAGTACTAAAAGCAACTCCTCAATACATTAACTTTATGATGCAATAAACAAAAGAAACTAAAAACTATGAAATTATAAAATACAATACAAAGTTCCAGTAGTGCTTCTTCTTTAATAACGTATTGTTTTGGTAGCCATAATATACAGTCGACAATGACTCATAGATGAGCCTAATTTATTGGACTTTCGCACGCGTTTGTTTATGATGATATTTATACGATACGCTATCATTGTATATTATTGTGTTACATAAACTAGTTCGGTGTAGTATAAACATGACAGTTTAGGCGTAGGTACAATAATGATATGATAAGGGACTACCGTGGCCAAAGTGTAAAGATAACCGGTAAGCCAACCTTTTTGTGTAATCATTGTAATCAAACGGGAGTGTAACGTTGTCAAGGACCTGTCAGGGTTACGGACTTTATTTGAAAGAGTAACCGAAGCCTTGGATGGAAGGCAAAGAGCATAAGAAGGACACGGATGGGTTTCAGTCTGTGTCTGGCACGTCCTTTAATGCTCCGTGCCTCCGTCCAAAGCGGGAGGAGTTATTTTCTATCGTTCGACAAGTAAACTTTTTGTGATGTTGGACTACGCACATAAAATATGACCACATGTTTGATGCCACAGCGTCCCAGACTTACTTACGCGTTATGACTGACCTTAAATTAAGCATGCGTAATTGGTGGAAACGCTTTGCACGTGTGTGTAATACGATTTCGATAATAATGTTCCCAGTTGAAATACTGTATTTTACTTACTAATATAATTATGTCTACTGTTTAGTCTTATTATAATAGGGTGTATACAATAGGGGATCGGACAATAAAAAATCTCAAATAGATTTCCAAAAAATATTGAACACATATTTTTTACTTTTTTTACGTAAACAAAACATGACGACGATACAGTGCTTCGAAAACTGGTGTGACCTCACATGTCAATACATTTTTTACCCACATGTGACGTCATAAGCCCCCACTCATGATCTTTGACGCGTTTCATCTTTGTCAATTTTTATTAATTTGATAAAACAAAAAACACGTATCCAATATTGTTAGATAATCTAACTGACGGACTAAACAGAATCATTTTTTTAGTCAGTCCGATCCCCTATTGCGCCCAGGGTGGGGACTATAAATTGTGACTGACATAATCTGTTACGTTAGATTATAATTAAGGCATCTATTGTAATAGTCAGAAATAAGTAATAACGAGTCTTTGAATTTTGAAATAGATATCCTTTTCTTAAACTTCTTAATGTAAAGTATGTATGATTAGAAATAGAAATAGGGTCTAATACTGTAAGCCTATAACAGAATAATAGTAATAGGTAGATCTTCTAGACTTATGTATTGATTTTGTAACAAAAACCTTTTGCGACGAAATCCCTAGTCATAATCCGCGATTGGAACTATGCCCGTTGAATAAATAGGTAAGTAGATTTAGTTCAGCTTTCATACAAAGGCCCTCATATTTCGTTGGTAAGAAAACTGGGATTGAGATTATTTCGTAGTCCGAATTAGCTCCCTGTTCATAGCCATACAGACTTACACTACTACACGAAATTTGAACACAAGTGCGGATTAGTTCTGAGTTACACATCCTATTCCTTAGGTAAGACAGGTTGTCATATTATGTTTTGTATCTACGACCGAGTTTACTGGCGGTCTACCACACCCCCTTAAAACAACAGCCCCCTAGGTACAACCTTTACAATTTTAACGCTCTATTTACTACAACAAATTGTATTTTATCATATTTATGTGAGACTGTAAGGTATTGGGCCAAAGTTGCCTGAAAATAAATGAATGCTGTTGTCTTGAGTAATAAGGTGACAAGTGGTCGGCCATCAGTAAGTGTGGTAGTACCCACAGCGGTGGACTACAACAATCTTTTCACGAAGAAGAGATCTCCATCACCTAATCACCCTCCAATCTCATTTCTAGGCGCCGTCCCCAACGTGCAACGCGCCGCCCTAGTCAACATGGGAGACCTAGCAGCCTACGACTTCACCAAGCAGTACCTAATGCGGGAGTTCGGCATGGCCGACACCCCTGTGGTGCATGCAGCGGCGGCGTTTGCGGCCGGCTTCGTGGCTGCCGTGCTCGGCACACCCGCCGATGTGCTGAAGACCAGGCTTATGAACCAGCCTGTGGGACCTGATGGGAGGTGAGGAAATTGTTTGGGCTTTCCTCTTTTTAGGGTTATAGTTATCCCCTTATAGGATCACTCGTGTGTCTGTCTGTCCGACCATTCCCCCCCTTATCTCCGCAACTACTGAGCCTAAAATGTTGAAAAAAATATAGAAAATAGTAGATTACAGGAAAACTTATAAGAGTCGATGGAGCTAAAATAACATGGAAAATCTATCAATATCTACTACAATAATACGGAACCCTTCAACAAGTCCCAACCCGACCCAACCCGTCGGACAAGTGCAAGTCTGACTTGCACTTGTTTATAAAGACAGTAGCTAAAGAGCACAAGGAATTGGGGAAGGCCTTTACCCAGCAGTGGGACAGTACAGGCTATTAAAAAAAGGCAATAGCTCCACGTTTACAAGCGTAATCGATTTTATCTAGTCAGAAATAGCTTTGCGTCTATTCAATGAAAGCATGCATGCGAATAGTACGACGTGACATCGAACCGTTTCATTAAGGACATCCTACTAATATTATAAATGCGAATGTTACACACAAAAACTACTGAACGGATTTGTAGGAAATTTCCATCGTTTATAACCTGGATTAACATATAGGCTACTTTTGTAATATAATCCCGTAGGACCATTATCAAACGCCACGGAGGCAAAGCCGCGGGCATAAGCTAGTACAAAATAGTCTTTCGGAACAAACAAGTCGATTCTTCGGTCACATCCTCCACAGCACGCTTTCGCATGAATCAGCAAAAGTGTGTGATCTAAACAAAAATGAATGGGAAAACAAATGCCTTTCGGCTTCGTTACGGTTATACTTTTACACCCATTATTGTTTTAACAATGTTCAAAAGGCTTAGCATTGTAAAAGAAAAACAATACAATTGTTTACGAAAGAAAAGGAAAAAAAACTTAACGAAAAAGTTTCGGCGGAAAATTTTTGTTCAGTTATGAAAACGCTGTATTTCATAAGATGGTATTTTTGTATTTCATTGTTATTTTGGGGCTGAGCTTAGGAAAGGTTTATATCCAGCAGTGGACGAAGATGGCTGAGCCCATAACAATTATTTATTACTAGCTTTTGCTCACGTCTTCGCTACTGTAATACCTATACGGAAATAAACTCTCGGGAAAGTTTTAAATGTACCTAGCCTATGACAATCGGGGATATTGCAGCTTCCCATTAGTAATAAAAAATCAGAATCGGATCAGTAGTTCCGAAGATTACCGCCTTTTTATATTACACTACACACAAACTTATTTTACCTCTTTATAATAGTATAGTAGATGAATCGTACCTATTAATGATAATGATATTTTAATTAAGTTAGTTAACGCATTTCTAATTCGAAAATTATTTAACGCTCAACATATCATTTATTCATATACATTGTATAAGTTTATATCTTCAAACAATTAGTCAGTGACCGGCTAGACAATCGTTAGGTTTCATTAAAATCAATTTAGGGACCGTCACTCACAGTTTGGCTCAGCTCCCGGCCGCCTCGCCAAAACAAGGGGTGAGGGACGAAGGGCTACGGGGGTAAAAAGCAATCAATACTTCATAACCTGCGGGAATAACGACCCTTTTACACTATTTTAAATGAAGGGAAGAGTGTCCTAAAATATTGACTTCATTTTTACACAGACTTACAATATTAAAATAGTACTTAGGTACACTAATGGTTGCCAGTTGCCTGCCACTTCGTTCGCGGGGAAATATTGATGTGTTAGAGTTATAGGAAAGTATCCTATGTGCTGTCCAGATTATAATCTATCTTAGTGTCTAATTTTATCCTAATCCGGTTAGCCATTCTGGCGTGATTAAGTAAGAGTATCAAACATCCATCCATCCATCCTACTTAAACTTTCGCATCTATACTACCTACCTATTTAGATGTCTAAACATTACATAGGTACTTAGATCTCCCCCAAAACTAAATAAACCCTTTGATGTTTCTCTAGCATCGAAATATCTATACAAAGTCCATCTTTTGTATTCTATTTTAAACCTATCATCAATTACAAAGAGCGTAAAGTCCACGATGGTTATTCATTAGTCATTTTGGTTACAAAGCATTTCATTAATATTAACGATGGCCTATTAGAATGTTAACATGTGTCATATTTATTCTTGTTATTTCATTAATTATGAGCAATATAAATATATAACAGAGTCAACGTTTGTAGTCGAGCTAAATAAACACATTGGGTAGGTACGTTAGTCATGTTTTGCACAATGATTGGGCATAAATTACACTTTTTGTGCATTTGCTCTTGAGTAGTCAGCAAAAAATACTCAGCATGTTTTGTAAAGAAATCATTAGTAATGATGATGCTAAATGGAAGCTGTAAGTATCTGTGGGCGACTGGGCGTTGATTTTTAATGATACTATTGCCGTAGGTATATAATAATTTAGGTGTAGTTTTAATAAAGGCTTACAAGTAGTATTGCAATCCGGATTCTTCGAAATTCGAAAATGACTGAAAAATCCGGATTTTCATGACTTTTTTAAATCCGGTTTTTAAGACTCATTTCCGGTTTATTCGGATTTCAATGAAAACCGATTTTGACGGATAATATTTGTATTTATCCACAAATTTTTAGTGTAAGTAATCGGTAGATCGATATTACCTACCTACTGTAATGTGCAAATGCAAGTGTGGGTAGTGATCATCACCAGTCAACGAGTGTGATCAACGCAACTGATTTGCCTTCAATGATTCACGTTGAAATGGCGTTATTTGAAAACGGTGGAAGTCGTGGAGAAATCCTAAAAAAAGCTCTGAACAGGTTGCTTTCCATACTGCCGACCAGTGTTGAGTCCGAAAGAGCTTTTTCTACTGCAATAAAATAAGATCGCGCCTAAACGATGAGACTAGTCCCCTGCAAAAACCGGACGGGTCGCTCACTCCGCTACCGAGAAGGCAAATTTATTTGCATCTCTGTTTGCGAGCAATTTGCGTCTAGATACTGGGTCAAAACAGCCACCAACGATTTCTCGCTGTGATTCTTCAATGCCCGAGATCACAATACACTTGCAAGAGGTTCGTGAAGTACTTCAGTGCCTAGACGTGAATAAGGCTAGCGGTCCGGCCGGCATACTAGCAAGGGTCTTAAGGAACTGTGCGCCTGAGTTGTCTCCTGTGCTGACACGCTTTTATTTTACCGCCTCTCTCTCAAACCCAAAATAGTGCCGAACTCCTGGAAGGTTGCCAATGTACGACCAGTACCCAAGAAGGGTAGTCGTGCCGACCCCTGTAACTATCGACCGATCGCCATCACCTCCATACTTTGTAAAGTAAAAATGGAAAGGGTACTCAACGGTAAGCTGCTGGCGCACCTTGAAGCGAACGATCTACTCAGCGACC
Organism: Diarsia mendica; assembly: GCA_949316265.1. Classification (NCBI taxonomy): domain Eukaryota; kingdom Metazoa; phylum Arthropoda; class Insecta; order Lepidoptera; family Noctuidae; genus Diarsia; species Diarsia mendica. Next base: position 10,012,807 of record OX438892.1, read on the forward strand.
GTCAGTATGGTTTTCGCCGGGGACGATCAACTGGGGATCTTCTGGTGTTAGCTACGCACTGCTAGGGCGAGGCCATCGAGAAACACGGCGAAGCCCTTGCCGTGTCGCTGGACATCTCGAAGCGTTTTGACAGTATGGCACGCAAGTTTGTTGAGAAAACTTCCAGCATACGGTATTCCCGCTTAATTTTGCTGCTGGATATCTGACTTCCTGAGTGAACGGTCGATCCGAGTGGTCATTGATGGCTGCTCCTCTGACCTAATGGCTATCAATGCCGGAGTTGGGGTCTCAGGGGTCTGTTCTCTCCGCAACACTTTTCCTGCTGCACATCAATGACCTTGTTCCTGGTATTGTTGGGTACGCAGATGACAGCATTGTCATGGAGAGTTATACATCCAGTGCTAAAACCGGTGGTGATGAAGTACGTTCATTGAGAGAGGCTATGGTAGAGCGAACGAATTCAGCCTTAATACTTGTCTCAGACTAGGGTGTCGAGAATCTGGTTGATTTCAACGCAACCAAAACGCAAGTGTGTCTGTTCACCGCCAAAAGGAGTCCGTTTATTCTGGCCTCTACTTTCCGGAGTGCGTCTGTACAAGTTACTGACAGTCTCGAGTTTCTTGGCACGAAGTAGAGTGCGTGTCTGAACTTCGGCGCCTACATCGAGTCGAAAGCTCAAACTGCGGCAAAAAGCTGGTCATCCTTCACAAGGTTAAGCGGTACTTCAAGCCTGGACAGCTTTCAGTATTATATAAAGCTCAAGTCCGGTCCGGCATGGAGTACTGCTGTCACATTTGGGATGGCTCAACCAAATACCAACTTGCCACACTCGACTCTGTAGAGCGCAGAGCCAGGAGGGTAATTGGTGACGATAAGCTGGTTGCCAAGCTACATAGCCTGGCCCACCGCTGCAAAATCGCATGTCTGTCGGTCTTCTACAGACTGTGCTTCGGAGAGTGTGCTCAGGAGCTCCATGAGCTGATTCCACCATCTCCCTTCTTCCATCGGGAGACTAGACGTACTGCAGGTTATCACCCATACCTAGTCGACGTTCCACACATTCGAACGAAGCGCTTTGCTAAGTCCTCTAATATGCGCACAGCCAAGGAGTGGAACTCCCTGCCTGCGTGGGTTTTTTCGAGTTCATATAGCCCTAATCTATTTATGTCGCGAGTAAACAGGCTTCTTCTGGGTAAGCTCGTTCCATCGTCGACCTCATCTCTGCCCTTGGGGCAAGATTGAGGTCAAGAGTAAGCCCATTTATAATAAAAAAAGACTACTCGTTCATGTTTGTAAGATCTCGTTTTCTATAGAAGACTGATTAAAACACGTATTACTGTTATGATATGACTGACTGATTTGATAAAAATGAAATTGAATTACGTTAAACTTTTTTCGTGAGACTACATTTTTATAAAATAGGAGGAGGAGGAATGGAGGATACGTCAATTATCTTAAGTTTATGTTATGTTACCTATTTATTTAAAGTCAGAGAACAGTTTATGTTAAATGTTACTTATGTTTATATAAATTTATAACGGGAAAAATGACGTATACCCTAAGTTTTGTTGATTATTTCAGTTGATTTTATTCTGTCGTGCTGTGATTTGAGCAAATAAATACTGATTTTAAATAATTTATGCTATTTAATTCAAATTTTATAACATACCAACTTAAAACACTCAAAACTTCGAAAAATCCGGATAATCCGGATTTTACTTGGACAAGAATACAGAAATCCGGATTTCAAAAAAATCCGGATTTTGCAATCCCTAAGTACAACACATGTTATAGACTTATATGTAAGTAAGTATTTTAACTGCAGCTGTCTTTCTTAAATTCAAAGTAGTATAATTATTTTAAAGCTATGATTATTGCAGTAAGTATTAGATGTTACAAATATTTTACCACGATTCTGTCAAATAGGACTATTCAATATTAAAATGACGAATACAGATTTCGAATCGCCAAAACAGCTGACATTACGAACAAGACTGTTTCAGCCAAACCAAATTGTTACGAAGTACAGAAATTCCGAATGATTGTTTTGGCTACCTATTTATAGTATGTGAATAGATTCGTTACGAACGTAGGTACGCGGTCGAGGTCACAGGAACGAGGTCAAAGTCGTCTCGTGAGTCGCAGGACGCGCTGCACGCTCGAACGCTTTTGGATTCGAACTCACAACGCTAACGCACTACGCAACGATATAAATAAAACGGTTATGAATGCATGAATGGAGTCAGAATATTCTATTTTTGAACGTATGCGTTCTTCAGAAGTAGGTACGTGCTGCGTTTGAAATGTATTTTAGAGCAAGTTTTATGCAACTATAATAAGTAAGTACTTAATAATACCATGCTTTTTTGTAAGTCTGTCAAAAAATAATGCACATCAGCTTGAATTAACAAGTACTTTTAAATAAAACCTCAAATCGCTATTTCCTCTCGTTCTTTTGAATAATTGTGTTCAAAATAATGAAATGGACAACCCTCTTAATAATGGCGGTTAATTAATGTTGAGTATACCTAAGTATATTCTTTTTCCCCCACATGAGACGGTCAATAAGCATGTTCTATAAATATGCTTAGTTGGTATGGCTTTATGTAGGCATCTGCTACTGGCCTGCTAATTATTTAATCGTCTAACCACTACGCTCATAATTATATAGTCCATTAGTATCTGCTAATTAGACCGGCACGGACATAAATAAATGCGATAGGTATATGAATTATCGTTTAAGTAGGCTACACTAAGGCCCGCAAAGAACTGGGAATTGAGGCAGAAAAAGGGGAGGCACACAGATATAGATAGACCTAGATAACGCAAGTATCAGGATCTGTATGAAAACTAAGCTTGCCATTTTTTGACTACCTATTATGACGTCATCAGCACTATAAATCGGAAAATCAAAAGACACCGCCGCGTACGGCGCCTCCTTCGCCCCAACTCCTGCCTTTTGCACCAGCGCCGACGTCCGACTAGCGCTATACACCGATGCAAACTGAGCGCAAAAACTAGCCACTTACGATTTATGTACGTAAGCTAGGTACGAAAAGAGGCACGCGAAGTAGTTGCTCTTGCATTATCTAGGTCTTTCTATATCTGTGGGGAGGCCTACCACAGTATCCTATACCCAGCAGTTGGTGATTCCTGACTGATATGTTGAAGGCCAGGTTTCAGAGTACTGCCTGCTTGCCACCTCAAATCACTGATTGCTTTTAGTGCTAAACGTATACAAAACATCTTATCAATCGATGGGAAGGACAAAGACGATGTACGAGTATGTACCTACTCATTAACACGCTCAGCACCGGTGTATTCTTAATGATACACCGGGTGTTTTATCACAGGCCAGTGTATCCATAATGATACACCACACTGCCCCGTCTTCGGAGGTGTATCCCTCAGTATACACCGTTTCATACATTTTAGTAGGGCCGGGCGTTCAAAAGCGTTGGCCCTGGAGAATATGGCTGTGTTATAAAATGTTAAAATTGCCTTGGCGCTAAGCGTGTTAAATTTAACAAAACATTTTGCCCGCAATCTCCAAAGGCTCAGGTGGAGATGTACCTAATAGTACAAGAGCTACATCATATCCCCGTTTAATAGGAGACATGTCTATTAGTATTAACCCGGCGCAAATTCAGACTGGCTGCTGAGGATTTCCTGATAGTAAGACCCCAATAACACTACCTGACCCGGGAATCGAACCCAAGATCTCTTGGTCAACAGTAGCGCTTCCTACCTCTACACCAATGAGGCAATAATTATGTAAATTTAAACACATTATGTAAATTGTGATGCAAGGGGGTGTAAGTTCACACCGTGGAGTAAGGCCAACCATAATTGAAACATAATTAGGTTGGTAGGTACTTCATAATTACCATTATTAATCATTAGGTATGATCTATTTGAATATTTTTTTTTTTATCATTGTTCCTCTCAAAAAGAGCACCTGCCATCTAATCTCTACACCACCCTTGGTTGACTGGTAGAGAATGCCTAAGGCATTAAGTCCGCCTTTGTACCTTTTTTTTGTGTGCGAGAAGTTTAAATAAATAAATAATAATTATCGGCACGGTTGGCGCAGTGGCTCAAGCAGTTGACTGCTGCGCTCAGTGTCGCGGGTTCGATCGCCGCACGGAACAAATATTTGTATAGCCTACAGATAGTTGTTTCGGGTCTGGGTATTTGTGTATGTGAGTTTAAATGTCTGTGAACGCACCCATCGTGGGTGACAGGAGAAATTCCTAGTGTGGGGGAAAATTAAAAAAAAAAATTGCTGCTGTGCCTAGGGTCTTAGGTTCGATTCCATTAGGGATTTCTGTGGCAGCCACGTAACCTGAATTTGTGGCCGGTTGACGGCAATAGGCTCGCCCTCTAGTCCATGGGACTTTAACTGGCGAAATGTGGGTGTACTAATGCGTACTCCTCTGACAACTACTACCTACTATGTAGTAGTGGTGTAGTAACAACTTCAATGCATAAAATTTGAAATGGCCTAAAATATTTTTTTCTCGAATACTTATTATCGTAATATTATAATGAAAAGGATTTTTTTTATTTACTTATTATTTAAACCCCTAAAATAATATTCAAAAAGTGCAAAATAAGGGAGCGAAATTCAAACTTCCAAAACGCGCCACCATTGGTCGAACGAGATGTGACGTCATCTGACACGACATTGTATTCATCAGCGTCGAAACTCATACCGCCTTACTACAAAACGTAGTTAAACCAGGTTTAACTTAGACTTGGTTTATCTCGCATGACGTCTCACTTCAATAATATTCAAAAGAAAGTGACAGCATGCGAGATAAACCAAGTCTAAGTTAGGTAAATCAGGTTTAATTACCTTTTGTAATAAGGCGGTTAACTGTTTTACAAGGTAAATACACCCACTGGACGTGTCATGTGACGTCACGCGAAGCGCGCGCAAAATGGCGGCGTTTGAACTGCCTAAATTTTTTTAAAGTTTTAAATTTCATTTTTAAAAATATCTAGAGTATTTTGAAGCCCATTAATATTTTTTTCTACGTTATAAAATAGTATGAATATTCCCTATTAAGTATTAAAATCTCATACTTACATACCATCATATTTTGAATAACTTGTATTTCCTCCATTTTCAGGGGCCTTTCATACAAAGGCATGATAGATTGTCTGCAGCAATCCGTGAAACACGAGGGCATACTGTCGGTGTACAAAGGTTTCCTACCCCTGTGGATGAGGCTGGGACCTTGGGCGCTCATCAATTGGATAGCCTTCGAAAACATCATGCTGGCTATTGGTGGACATACCTTTTAGTTTCATAAGTGTTGGCTTCTTTCAGGAGCGTAGCCAGGGTAAAACAAAAGACATTTGGTCTTTGAAAGACCAGTGTGACCTAGTTTCGGTACAAAGTGTCAAACTATGTTACAGTTTTGTTATATTAGACCAGTGCCGAAGCCTTCAAGAATGGTAAAAAATGAAAAAAAAATACAGTAGGATGAAACCCAATGGAAAAAGTAGACAATATAACAAAAATTAAAGGAAAAATAAATTACGGTCGATCCGAGTTCGGGAAGGGGGGGTGGGGGGGGTTTTAAGGGGGGATAGCGGTTTATCTCGATTTCCGGCAAAACTACAAGTCCTATGGAAAAAAGTTAAATGGCAAAGTTGTAGGTAATAAAAAGGTCTACAACTTTTGTATTTGCAATTTTTTCACATAACCTCAAAATTTAGGTGAAAATTCCAAAAAACCAAGTTTTTGGTTTTTAATTTTTATCTTTTACAAAAAACATTTTTTTTTCACGAAATTTAGTGAAAACTTACATTTTTATGCCCTTAATACACTGTATTTGTTTTTGATTAAAAATATTTATTTTTCACCTTATTATTGACTTAATATCGAAAAATCAGCCATATTTTCAATCGAAAATTCTGACGTCAAAATATCTGCTTTTTTCAAAAAGTCAATGGGCGTTGTGTTCCTTATAATCTCTACTTTCTGATGATGTATAAAACATATACATTGCAATGGTAAATTTTCTCAGAAAATGCAAAATCAGCTGCTGCGAAATAATACCCACTACCATATAATGGCCTAGACAAGAAATTATAAGCGTATTTATTGCTGTTTTATGCCTATTTATTGTTATATTAAGATAATTTATATATCGTGGAGACCTACGGAAAATTTTGGCCCATCAAAAGGTATTTCACAGAGAAGTGGGGAAGGGGCTAGGAGGGTTTGGCCCTTACTACCTGTATTTTGTAGCAGCTGATTTTGCATTTTCTGAGAAAATTTACCATTGCAATGTATATTTTTTATACATCATCAGAAAGTAGAGATTATAAGGAACACAACGCCCACCGACTTTTTAAAAAAAGCAGATATTTTGACGTCAGAAATTTCGATTGAAAATATGGCTGATTTTTCGATATTAAGTCAATAATAAGGTGAAAAATAAATATTTTTAATCAAAAAAATTACAGTGTATTTAGGGCATAAAAATTTAAGTTTTCACTAAATTTCGTGAAAAAAAAATGTTTTTTGTAAAAGATAAAAATTAAAAACCAAAAACTTGGTTTTTTCAATTTTTCACCTAAATTTTGAGGTTATGTGAAAAAATTGCAAATACAAAAGTTGTAGATCTTTTTATTACCTACAACTTTGCGATTCAACTTTTTTCCATAGGACTTGTAGTTTTGCCGGAAATCGAGATAAACCGCTTTCCCCCCTCAAAACCCCCCCCCCCACCCCCACTTCCCGAACTCGGATCGACCGTAATTTATTTTTCCTTTCATTTTGATCATATTCCCCTCCTTTTCTAATGGGTTTCATCCTACTGTAATTTTTTTTGGTTTCAAAAATTATCGACCCTGGTCTATATGTGACGAATGACAAATAAAATCAGCCCCGTATTCACAAATGCTTCGAATCGACAAGCCATGTCTATCTTATTTTGGCTTAATAAAGGTGATTGAGATCGACAATATAGACATACGACTTTCTGAATGGAAATCGAATCGAAGAGTTTGTGAGTCTGAAGGGGCCTTATATTGTATCGACAAGGGGACTAAATCAGATTATGCCGGATAAAAAATAAAAATGGGTTCTGTAGAAAAGCTCCTTCTAATGCGAAAGTAAATAAAGTACTTGATCTTTTTCTCTTTCGATTCTGGCTACGTTCTGCTTCAGTTCCTGTATGTCTAATGCTTGTAAACGTCTGCTATTATTGTTAAGGTCGTGGTGCTAGAGTATAGCTAGCTACCTTGTTACCTCTTACTAGAACAATGTTATTGAACCAATTAGTTTAATTCACTAACTGCCGCACTCAGAAACGTTTAATGATTACTTAAGCCATCACTTAGTAAAGATTTTGCATCTTTACAAGTGACGGCTTCAGTAATCATAAAATATCTCTGAGGACGGCAGTAATACTTATACGAGTACGAACAAAAATGTTGTCACACTAGCCATGAAGTAAATTCACACACTAGAAAAATCACGTGTGTATTTCACAAGAATTGTATTATATACTTTTTTCGCTATAAAATGGGTAATATTAGATTCGAGTATGACTTCTATGTTTTATAGTAAAATATATATGTAGCTATGATCATTGATTTTCCTATGAAGGACCACAGCTTTAAGTCGACCACTATACATAGTACAGGTTCATTTGTTCGCATTCGTGCGTATCCATGGGTCGCAGTGGATGATACAAAGCGAAGATTAGCAATGGACTGCTATGTAGCAGCGCCTTAGAAAGGCTATGTTTCCACTTTGATCCTACTAATAAAATTATGGATCCAGTGTCTGAAATAAATATATTGAATTGATACAGAGTACAAAATCTAATCCGTAGCGACAAGAGACGTGTGGTTTAGATTTCAACCAATTTAATTGGTCGATTTTCGCAAGTCTCCTCTCCATTCTGCTCATCTTCGTTTTGGCGAAACCTGACTATTTCTCTTAGTCATATTATTAGGATAATTATTTACAAGTTTGTGGGACATAGAATTAGAGATGGCTATGCTAAAATTAAGTTTCAAGATTTTATTTTTGTTACTATTGAATTTTATTTCGATGTTATTTTTTTATTGCGTATTGTTTATTTTTATGACATGCCATTTGCAAAACGAGATGGAATATATTTATTTACTTAATCCTCAATACATTTATAGACCTTAGTATAAGTACATCGAAGCTTGCACACAAATAATAATTTAAACTGAATATAGATGTTAGAAAATAGCGTAATGCCTCAAAATCTTGTTACATTCACACAGATACTTTAGTTCACTAGTGATCGAAGTTAACCAAAAAATGACCTCAACGCGTTAAGTTGTTAAGAGCATAGACGGGCTGCGTATAATATACGTATATATAACTATTGCCGTCGCGCTGCGCTCTAGCAACCGGGCGGTATCAATATGTGAGTGCGATAGAGACAACTGCAGCTCAGAACGATTTTACCTATAAAAAACCTTGACCGATCGACGTTTCGTATTCTCCTGTTTTCTCCTCGAAACCTAAGCCAATTAAATTATATTTGGTATCAAAATTTAAAGGAAGAATAGATCTATGCCCCTATTACTTGTTTTTATTTTAAAAACTTTTCAATTTTCTTTGGTAGTCATCTGATTACGTAGGTAAAAACGGGGTATTTTTTTAGGTTTTTGGTAAGTCATATTTATTTTTGTAATAAATTTTTTGAAAAAAAAAAATGACAGGGGCATGCCTTCAATAGACCTGGATTTTTATAAATAAAAACGATTACTCTAGAGGCATTATCCAGGAAGAGAATAGGGAAATACATTTGTATGGAAAAATGCAGCCCGTCTATGCTCTTAAAGTTCATATTTCATTGTATTTTCGCTGAACTGAATGAACAGATGAAACGAAATGTATTTAGTACATTTTTAAACCAGTTTACTTCGTTTTGACGCTCTAACTATGCATCACTTGTGAACTAAGATATCCAAATATATTTATTGTTGCCAAAGGTGCTATTATATTTGTTTAGGTGTAAATGCGTGCAGAATAAGCTAAACTATAATGGTATTACATAAATAAAAAATATATACAACAAACAATCGCAGGTAGACAATTGTATAAAAGAATATTAATATTTTGAATATACAAAAATAGATATCACAATATTTCATAGATAAATGTAATACACAAAGCAATTAGTATAAGAGGCAGATACATTATATGGGTGATTGTGTTTATACATATTTAGAAAGGTTAGTAGATGCTTCTACATACATATAAATACTGTGATCTTATATAAAATCCTACAGTGAAGATGCGGACGCACTGCAGGGGCCCAATTCTGTAACTTAAAGATAAGCAACATGCCATTTGTCACTCTATCGACACACTACAGACATTATTATGCAATAGGGAAAAGAGGTGTCGTTGTTCGATGGCTTCACAATGGCAGTTCGATAGCCAAACACGATAGACACAACTGTCAGATTTCACTTGAAATATATTTACGGACTACCATAAAGTCCTACTATGGCGTTTCAATGTCACTACAGTGGCAAGTCAATGACCATAAATATTTGTAGAATACCAAATGTCAATGAGTAGTCTGTTGAGACACAACCGACACACTATCGACACACTATTGATAAGTTAGCTATTTTACAGAATTGGGCCCCAGGTTTAAATACTTCAACTTTCCTCGTCCGACTAACTACTACTAACTAGTGGCAGTATTCACTCCTACAGTAATTTAAAAATAAACTAAGTTTCGTGATCATATTTCAAAAGGCACTGGTATACTTGATCATTTATTTTCCGAAGCAGTTTTTTCAACAGCCTCACTTATCGTCAAAACTACCGCTGGACGATCATTTTACTGCAAATGAATGCTCAAGTTTTTCATCGCCAAAATGTTTATCAGCAGTGCGTACGCACCTTATGGTTAATTGTTTTAGAACTAGCCTTACGATCATGTAAATTGTTACAAATTGTGATGTTATCATATAAAATAAATTATTATAATTGTTGAAACACAATTTCATTCACAGGACCAAAAAATAAAACTAAAAAATATAATATTAAATTTATTAGTAAAAAATATTATACATCTTCCACAATATTGGAGAATCATAACTTAAATTATTTAAATATTTGATTATTATAGATTATAGCACTTCCGATTTATTGAAACTTGCCTTTATGCACTTACTTGTCACTATAGCTATAAGCACAAATAAGGGGCGTTATATCGGATGTGTGTCTCGCCATACAATCGTTACAATCGTTCAACAGGTGACACAGTGACACAATGACACTCACAGCGAGCACGTAACATACAGAGCTGTACCACACTTATACTATAATTACACACAGTTTAAATGCTTCGATGAAAGGGAAATTCTTTAAACGATATAGTTAAACATGCACGGTGAAATACTCCTTACATTAGATGTCTGCTTACGTCTAATGATTTCATCTGCCTAAGGATACCAGAGTTCGTCGGGGACGATATAACTCTATCATGTTTCCATAAATATAGTAATTTTGGGTACAATACAATAACAAAAATAAATATCTACATTGGATCAACGATCACACAAAGTTTTTATTAATTTCAAGTCTTGACTAAATGTTAAACGCTAACTAAGTACAATGACACGCGCGTGCCACGATGTTACGTTACTTGGGATTAGTGCGGTATCGACTGCCGCCGCCAAACATCAACATTCAATTACTTTACGTTAAACATTTTAGACATTTTCTTCGATAGATCGTAAATGGTAAAACACGTACAGGTAACGAATTTGCGCCGAACTAACACGTCAAAAGCTATCAAAAAGCATGATGTTACAACATACATATATTATTATATAAAATACATCGCTCATATACATCCGTTCATTCAAAACATCGTCTAATATAAAATTATTCCAGTTTTATGCAAACTAATGTTCGTGGCATAGTAAATTGTGCGCAACACAAACAGCTGACGAGTTGACTCTAAACCTAACGAGAGCTAAGCTTTTGGGGGACGCTACCAATTTATATTCTACATAATTACTGTACCAGATTATACACTGTTGTATACCAATAAAAAAATAAGATCGAAATACATGTAAACCGAACTTAAAATTATTACTTAACTAACGTATAAATGGTAAATATTTTAATAATGAGCATTAAAGACTAATACAGGGATAAATAATGGTCATACTTTAAAAATCACATCAAATAAGAAAATCTGTATACTTGTAGGGAGTAGTCAGTATGCACTGATTTGATCCCTTTCACCTTTTATTACTAAACGTATATTTCAAAAAACTACAAATAACATTCTGGCACGTTTTCGAGGATAAAATAATTCACTCTCATGCAGCGATCGTCACAATATAAAATGAGAGGACAATATAATAAATTCGTCACAGAACAATGAATACAATGAAACACGACACAAAACTTTTGTACTACCAAATTACATATCCATAAATTATTGCAAAATCAAGGCAGTTTCAACACGCGATAAACATGGACATTGACGATTACGCGTAAATTATTGTTATAAATTATTACATTAATTAAAATCATCGTAATCAGCTGTGAACACGAAGCACCATCTCGTCAAAACATTATATAAAAATCAAACTTCATCCGAGCGAGACATTGATGACACTTTGTGCCTGGTCAATAACTCGTGGTAAGTAAGTGTGACCAATTCTAAAGTCGCATCATAAAAGTATAATGTGTAGTAAAACTGAGAAAACTATAACGTTTTCAAAATGTGTAAGTTTTACTTGGATGTGTGCGAGTTATTGATATGATGTACTGCCGTGCTAAGTGTAAGAGCGGTATCCCAAGAAAAGTAAGTTTCGAGAAAAATTAAGTTGGAATATAGTTTGATGCAATATTTATTGATTGTTTTGCTTATTAGGTTCTCTTTTAAAATAGATATTGATATATCTATGTTTTTTTATCATCATCATCATCCTATAATGTAGCCACTGAAGGGACTCAGGCCTCCTCTCTAAGAGAGGGAATGGGCTATAATCTACCACGCGGGCCCAGTGCTGTTAAATAATGTGGTGTTGGGATTGGTAATTATATAGATGAATTTTATGATTAAACTCTACTTTGTTGAGATACCGTTTTAGAGCTTAGCAGGGCAGTTGTAGGTCGGCGAGTGTGATCATTGTCGGGCTGAGCGCGCGTGGTAGCGGCGTAGAGAGGCAAGGGCGAGCGGCGCGCGGACACTATGACGAGTGATACGCCGTCACGTACGACGCCGGGAACAGGCCGCGCCGGTGTGCTATCTCGCCCTGGAATTGTTTATTACAATACTCTTATAATAACAACATAACATTTATTTAGTTTAAGGCCGCTTTGACTTGCCGGGACAGCGGGTTGTTCGATAGAGATACCGCGGCGCCCGGACACAAAGCTCTGAGAAGGATCATGGGTGTTTTTCTCTTTAGTCAGTAGAATTCTGACAGGGAGTCAGACGGAGCGGGAGGAGTCATTTGATGAATTCTCACCCTACAAAAAAAACTTTTAACCTTACAGACTAACATAGATACCCATACATACCATACCTAACTAACTACTACGCTTCTACCCTAGATTTTGTAGCGTAGCTTTCTTTGTTTTTCTGACATTCAAAAGTGTCTCTAATGCATTCTTTTGCCTATGACTTCTAGTACAAACTCAAATAAATGTTTTTGAGTTTAAACTGGCAGTCAAAAAGGCATTTGTCCAGCAATGGAATGACACAAGCTTACGATAACTAGCAATATCATTCATGGATTAGATGAAATTGTACAGAAAGGATGCACTTTAGTGGTAGCCAGTATAAGCTGGCCTCTAATTAATAATAATAATATTCCACAACTATCACACAACGCCATCTAGTCCCAAGCTAAGCAGAGCTTGTGTTATGGGTACTAGACAACTGATAAACATACTTATATATTTCTAAATACATACATATTATAGATAAATTACACCCAGACACAGAACAAATGATCGTGCTCATCACACAAACATTTGTCCTGGGTGGGAATCGAACCCACGACCTCCGGCATAGCAGTTAGGGTCACTAACCACTAGACCAACAGGCCAGTCAATAATGCAGGTTCAAAGTGTGGCTTGTTGCTCTTTTATACTAACGTTATGCCCTGAGTAATAAGGTCAGTACAGACAGGTCAGCCTTTTTCTTCGTAAATGGACCGGCCACAAATTGGGATGGGTGAAACTCAACCAGTGAGAATCTTGAAATAAGTCATTCAAGTGGTTCTGAATCTCAGCATTTTACATGGAGCGACTGCTAATCTGAGTTCCACAACTCAGTACCTGGGTAAAATACAATACCCCTTGATAAATCGGGTTGTCATATTATCGCGCCACTGACTATTCGTTACGACTGTCCGAATCTACAAATGTCAGCCGGGACCAACAGAGGAAACTGTTTACAGCTAATTCATTACAAATCATCACATACCTGCCACCAATGCTGATCCGAGCGGTCAGTGACCGTGATGACGTCACCGCGCCTGAACTCCAGCTCGCCGGCCTCCTGTGGTGTGAAGTCGTACAGCGCTTGAACCAGCATCTGAAATAGAACAACACGCCCATTTAATTGTGTACATAACAATCAATCAACGCAGCATTTCGCACTTCTTTTATATGATGCTCCGTGAGAGTGGAAAATGTTTTCGTGCTAGCATAATATCTGTGTCTGGGTGTAATTTATCTATAATATGTATGTATTTAGAAATATATAAGTATGTTTATCAGTTGTCTAGTACCCATAACACAAGCTCTGCTTAGCTTGGGACTAGATGGCGTTGTGTGATAGTTGTGGAATATTATTATTATTAATATCACGCCTGTAATTCCCAAAGATTTAGGCAGAGTTGTAGGTAGCTAATAGTACACACATTTCGCCAGTTGTCAGGTTAAGTACAGTACATGTAATAGTGGCGAGCCTAATGCTATCAAAAAGTCAGAAATCCAGACTCCGAGCTATCGATAAATTCCTGATGAAAGAACCAAGAAACACTGAGCCCAACCTGGACATCGAACCGAAGTCATCATGCTCAGCAGTCGCGCTTACGACCACTAGACAAGCGATGCTCTTTCGTACTGGTATTAAACAAAAACCGATTTTTCTCTACAACCAGCACATCACTAGTGCTCCCCAAAATGGAGGTAAAGAATGTCACCTGCATGACATAGGTGTCCTAAAAAGAACACGAGTATTTAGACTTGGATTCCCGCCATCTTTTGCATGTCGTTAGTAGGTTGCACTGACTAGCTTAACATAAATTAAGAACTTATTAACCGACTTCCCAAAAGGAGGAGGTGCTCAATTCGATTGGTATGTTTTTTTTTTCTTTTTATTTACAACTACAGCTACTCTTGTAAGCTAAGGCTAATTCCAGTGGGATTGATCAGAAATAAATCTCCGCAACAATAAAGATCATTGTGAGAAATTGATGCCCTTGGAACCCGCGTCGAAATTAATCAGTAAAGAATGACTACTTCGTTGGTCTAATGGTCGCAAGTGCGACTGTTGTGCATGCGGTCATGGGTTCGATTCCCAGGTAGCTACGAAGTCTGGAATTGTGCCCGGTTGATAGCAATTGGCTCGCTCCCTATTACATGGAACTTAAACATATGATAAAATGTGGGTGAACTGAGGTGAACCCAACACCACTGCCTAACCCTTGGAGGATTACAGGCATGATGTTATGTATGTGGATATTTTGAACTTAAGTTATTAAAACTTAACATAACTCGAAAATATCAAAACCATTTGATTCCTAAGCATAGTAAGCATAGATAATTTACATTCGAGTGTCAAGAGGGACGTGGGATGTTATCGAAATCAATACTTTCATTGCGGCTGTCACCCCCCCTCGCAATCGCAATACGAGAAGAACAAATTAATGACCTACAAGCAACTATGTAAAGCTGCAATTAGGTCGGCTTTCATCCAACAAGAAATGGGAAAAACCATAACATCACGCCTGTAATCCCCGAAGGATTAGGCAGAGGTGTACCCATTAGTACATCCACATTTCACCAGTTATGTTTAAGTTCCATGTAATAGCGGGTGAAGGGTCTATTGCCATCAACCGTGTAAAAGGTCAGACTCTGTAGCTGCTACTGCGAAATCCCTGATGGTAAAACCCAATAACGCTTTGTCAGAGCTGGGAATCGAGCCTAGGATCTCATGTACAGCAGTCGACTACTAAAGCAACAAGGTAGTCAAGAAATAGGATACAAAATGAATAAAGCAATCAGTCAATCTCACACATGACAAACTTTTAGCTTAATGAACCATTTGAATAATAAATTCGATTATCTCGTCTTGTTGAAGGGGTGGGGGATGACGTAACGCGTGTCGACAGCCCTGTCCCACATAGTCAACAAGTTTGAACTTAAACGTAGTTATCAAAGTAACTACGGGTCCATTACGGTCTTACAAGAACAAAGATTCTGTTAAAATGTTTAACGAGACGAGGGTAGAGTCACCGACGCTCAAACGGTTACTACGTATACAAATATTTGCATATTTTTTCCATTTTCCTGTAAATATTGCGCTTTTGTAGGAACCGTTTTTTATTTTAATGAATGGCGAAAAATGTATATGTTTCACCATGATGTCCTGAATCATACATGAAAACCATTTGTGCGTTGATGTCCCTTTCACTCTTTAAACAACCAAAATAGATATTTTCATAATAAAAAAGGACCTAACTCAAAAAGAGATTGTATTGTTAGAAACAACAATAAAACTTTCTGTCCAAAGTCAGCACAGTTTCTTAGCACACACGCAAGTTATTTATGTTATTCAAAGTAATTCAGCGGAGCAATAATGTGGTTACGATTGAAAATGCATTCGACTAGCCACGACCAAAACACACTACGATTAAAGGCACAAATATTTGTACAAATGTGTGAAACCAAATGAAGCTATTAACTAAATGGTGCGAACACAATATTGGTAGCATTTACGAAAATTAATTGAATAGATCCAATTAACAAAGTGTTGGTATGAATTAGCAGTTTAGCATCAAGGGCTAGGAGATCGTTAGAGTGAAAGTGTTGTTATCATAATTAAAAGGAGTTTATCTGAGGATTTATCTAACCAATTAAGGATCGAAGTTATGGCTGTTCATGGTGAACTAGGGGAAAACAAAAATAGATCGAAGATAGTAAGGAAAGAAAGTTGAGGGGATAATCTGGAGACTAACATCAAGAATTATGAACATAGTTGGTACAGCTGTGTATATTTTGCTAGAAACGCGGTACAGCTGTGAGATAGTGACAATTACGTTTTGCGCCAAATGTGCAGTCCTTACTATTAAGGAACCAGCGTGGCCATATTACACGGTATTACAGAGACCCTATTATGTAAATCATACACAAACCCAAATGACACAACCAGAAGTCATAACACCAAAAACCAATTAATAAAATAATAATAATAATACTTTATTGATACAAATCCTTACAAGGAAGCCAAATACGAAGGAAACAAGCATACGTGCAAAAACTGCGTGAAAATTTTCACTTTCCTTATTTAGGAGTGCTACGTCAAAGCGCGCATCCAAATACGCAATACCTATAGTGAGTATTAGTGAGTCACAAGATAATGTATGCAGTAATCATCCAATGAAATGCGATGGGCCGTTAACTCATCGTGGGAAAACTTCAGGACTTATTGTGACATACATTATCATTTATGCGTGTGCATGTAAGCAAAATGAGCGACGTTTCAACGCCCATTATTATTGTAAGTGTTGAGAACAGTATTGGTTTTGAGTGTTCTCTTGAGTAGAGACGAAACCTACCGCAATGTTAAGTGCTTCGTCCATGAGAGATTAAACGAAGGTAACATTAAGCAGGCTGAGCACAGACGTGAACTAGCTACAATCATCATTTACCTCTGGCTGAGGCTGGCACAAGCGCGTGGAGCTTGGCACAAGCAAATAGAGCCCTATAACCAGCAGTGGGGATGATGATCATGCTTGGGTCCACTTCCAGTCTAACCAAATACAGCTGACTACCAGTATAGAGCGTCTGCCTATCGTTATGTAACGTTAATTAACCCCTTGGCTCGTCTGGCTATCTAACTTCCGGGCTCCTGTCTACCCTCCCCCAAATATCGCCACATTGACCTGTCCCGTGCATCTCGGATCCAGCGGATTCTTGCAACCTCCACCAGGTCATTGACTAACCTTAGGTACTGCCCGCCCATAACGACTACCAAAGATTTGCGAATGATAGACAGGCCCAACGGTATGGTACGGTTATGGTTGATCCCAACATCTTCGAATCTAACTAAAAACTAGCTGGAAATGTTTCCTGCGATGCGGACTAGAATATGAAGGGAACTGTAGAACTACGTAGTTCATATTGATGAGATGCAGATTCAAGACCTTGGGACGAAGTCTGACGCGCAAAATTGTCTGACTCGCCCCAGCGCGCGCCTCTCAGTCCATTTTCAAGCGGTCCCGAAGGGAATTGAAAAAGAGGTCATATAGTTTTGAAAAGGGTATGATTAGAGCTGTGGTCAATGGGGAAGAAAACTGTCAAATAGTTCCACGTAGAGGGCGCTGTGCGTTGGCTACAAACAAACTGTCTAACTCCATAGAAATTGAACAATATCTTAATATTTTGTGACTTTTTTCAATATTATGGGTCGTTGTGTAGCCTTTGGATGCAAAGAAATAGGCGTTGTCAGATTTCTAAGAAATTTGCGCACGAAGAGAAAGTGGGAAAAGGCACTGAAACTAAAAAATTTCAAAACAAGTAATTTTTCGAGGTTATGTGGGAAACATTTCAACGAAACAAACTACGAGACCACTTCTAAGGCGACAGGTTAGTACGATACCTATTATTAATTCTGACTTTTATTAATAATTTGAATGTGTGGGAGAAACAAGGGTCGAACGTTGACTTGGTTTCTCCCACTTCAAGTCAACGTTCGCTCATGGGGGATTTAAGCCACACTGATTATGCCAAGAGATGCCAAGTATTAACATTACCCAATATTGTTTCAGGCTTTCCACTCCAACGCAAAATTTTGAAGAAATCTGCTGTGCCCTCTATATTTTGTTGAAATGAATCACAGAGTGTCACCTCAGCTCGAACTGAGCGATTGCAACAGAGAAATGCAAGGCGTTGCTTATTAGCAAGCCCTATAATATCAAACGAACCACTGCCATCTACCAGCTTTGATCTTATTCCAGACATAAGAATTGGTTGAGTGGGGAAATGGGTTCTTTTCAAATAACTATACATTTTGTAACATTTTAACAAATGATGTATATTACCTTACTTTGTTTATTATTAGATCATTAAAAAGCAAAAAGTTAGTGAGTGAAGTTTATTTTACAACTTGTAGAACCATAATATTGCCCAGAAAACAGCTAAAAGTCGATAAAATGTTAAATCTATTGTACTTTTCGACAAGCTCCGCTTTCTTTCCTTGTTGCGTTGTTCCTCGTTTTTTCAATTCCTCCTTCAACTGGGTGATACGCCAGGTAGCATACATTGTGCAGCGACAAATTGAGTTAAAAAACCCGCGCAAATACTTGAAAAATCGTCCACACAATGCAAACGTTTATTTAAAAAAAATTGACATGTGTAGCCAAACACCAGCGCCATCTTGCGGCGAAGTTTCCAGGAAACAACCCCATTTAATAGTTTTGAATTTCTTGATAAATAGGGGGTTGAGTACTAAAAATCGAACTAGGATCCCTTGAAACAGTGAAACATTAAATCATACAAGATTTAATGTTTTGTTTTGTGTGATATCACGAGATAAATCTAGGTAAAGGACGATACAACGTAGAGACTATGCAACGTTCTGAGAATGTGAGCTCGATTTAATTATAATTAACCTGACGTTGACGAAGCGGCTTGGAAAATGGATCCTGCAAGGTTTGGATAACATACTTTGATTTACGAAGAAAGGGTTTAAGGTGATATATGAGTAAGTCACTTAGCAAACTATTGGGATCTTCTTGACTATTGTTTAGATCGCAATAATATAAAGTGATGTGTGACTGTCTCATTGGTCTAGTGGTAGTGGTTGGAAGCGCGACTGCTGTGAATGAGGTCTTGGGTTCGATTCCCAGAGCGGGCGAAGTGTTGTGGAGTTGAGGAATTTCTCAGTAGAAGCCATGGAGGCTGGATTGTGCCTGGTTGATGGCAATAGACTGTTCCCTATTACATGGGACTGTTTTATTTATTTCATCAAAAGTTAGTGGTAGGTATCATACAAATTTTCTGCCAAACTGCAGGACAGTTTGTCGGCAGTGTTCTCGTGAATACAGCTCTTAAGTCAAAATAATATAAATACAACCCGTGAAATGTGGGTTGTACTAATGGTACACCTTTGCCTAATCATCCGGGGATTACAGGCGTGATGTTATGTTATAAAGTGCTGTAACATTCCTACAGCAAAGCGTGTGCTCGCTTTATTTTTTACGAACAAATCTGCATTGCATAAATATCAGAGCTGTATCGATGACGTTAGAAAAACAAGAGCGTGTATAATGCGTCTGTTTTTGCGCTTATGAATATTTTATAGAAGCTAGACTTTAGAAAAACACACGATCAAGAGGCAACAGTAACTCATACTGAATGAAACATTAAACAACACCCGACCAGGTTTTTTTTTTGGCGACAAGCCTGCCATACTATTCCCAAACTACTGTAACTCCTGAAAGTCAGAATCAATAGTGGTGACCACCAGAAAAGGGCCGATACAATGAAGCTCGACGAAGTCCCGGAACGATTTAACGGTCTTGAATCCCACAACGAAATTAATAAGAAAAGAATAGCGGAGGAGTAGGAAAAAACATAATTTCCACTTCCCTACATTCAGCTTTCCATCTAAAACGCCAAATCAAACGGCAACTTGCCGGTTGCATAAAACCAAGTATTGTCTAGCAGCTAGCTAGACTAAATTGACAATTAAAATTTAGGCGTTTCCTGATCCTTAATTCCTGTTGTGCCTAATTTAGGAACCACCCAATGTAGGAACGATTTGCACTGACCGGTGCGTAGCGCATTGTACAATGCGGTGCGGTTAAGGAAATTGGAATTTCTATTGAGTCATTTACAATCTACTTATATTCGTATGTAATTCAACTTATGACCAGCTGCAGACTTTACTCGTGAATTTTGCTTTACATGAACTGTTTCCTTAACTAAGACTCAGTACGGCGTTAGTTCTTTCTTATCGCGTGTCAATGCCTAACCTGGTGTCAAGAGTTTTTCATGCCGCCAATGGGCCTCTGACTTGGTTTTACATGCTGTCATAAGTATCTTTCGCGCTAGTTGTTCTGCTGGTTTCCATCACTGAAGCAAGTAATAAATTATACAATACGCCTGTAACTCCGAAACATCAGAGGTGCGTGAGGCTCGAACCAGAGACATGTGTTTGGTCGTCCGACGGTCTCACCACTAAACTATCGCAGCGGTAGAAACGCTGGTAAAAACGGCCAAATCTCAAGAACGCTAGATTCACATCAAAATATTCCCGTCAAAAAAAACCGAGCCGCTAAACAAATCATACAACTCCCTATCAATTGGAGGAGGCTACCACTAGTAACCGAGATTATAGGAACACGCAGTGACCGGGTTATTTTCGTTACTTATCAGGGTCACAGCGGCCGCATTATTTACATAGACACGGCGCGGTTCCACACATAGTATTGAACGAGTATAAATCGTGCTAATGGAAACGACGAAAGGGAATTTTCGAATTTTCCTTAAGGTATCATTTCTTTGTTTTTTGCATGGAAACAACTCAATTTTCATGAGGAGAGTATTTAATTAATAAACCTTTTGATTCCATATATAAACGAGCAAAAGTCGTATTGATTTTATATTAATTTGTGTACCGAAACGTTATGTAAAAATTGGCAAAGGGCAATTTATTATAAGCCCAGCTTTATTACATTTGATATCTTAGCGACACGTTTATGATTTCGTAAGTGAGTGACTTGACAACACATTTTTAGAAAAAAGCATTGATATGGATAGATTTGAGACCATTCTGTGCTGCCCTTAATTGGGGATTTTTTTTTAAATCATGCAGATTTATGCAGAGAGAGGAGCTAGTTTGTAACTATAAACAGATATATAACCGAACTTTTGCTCTTTACCTCCTAAGCAACTCTTCTCGTAATATGCCATAAAATATCTGTAGCTAATGTTACTCATCAATTTACGCTTCACAAACTTAAAACTTTACGTCGTTTAGCAAATACCGTTATCTACGCATTGGTATTAAATATTAAAGAAACATGTTTTTATTTATTTGTGGTTTAATGTTTATTTTATAGTACGTTCTAATATTAACGGACCAAAGTGCATAAAATCGTTCATTTCGAGTGGTTAAGAATGCGCCCGCTAATATCCGATAAAATCTTTTCCCAAGCTATTACACAAGCAACTAGTCTTGTGCAATAGCCTAGGGATTGAACCGCGAGAATCCAGTCTAAAATATACAAGAACGCCGAGATTTAAGCCAGCTGTGTTAGGTCACATTAAATCTCTCTTTTTACCACATTCGTAAATACTGAAATTACTCTGGACGTGTGTGGTGAGATAGAAACGCTTCTGTGCGCAATCGAGCATTGAAAAGTGTTAGTATAAACTGTCAATCAAACATTTTCGTTTATGCAATACTAGCTGTGACCCTGGTTCCACTCGCGTGGATTAAGAATCAACACTAAAAAATACGGAATACTTATTGAAAACCTAGTAAGTTATTAAAGACACACGGGCAGAAAAGCATTACAGATGTTACATAGAAACTAGGGCAATATATCTCGGTAAATTCGGAATAAGGAATAGTATTCCATCGAATACCTGGGGGCCAATTCTCGGTTTTAGAGATTTATCTCGAGTTCGAGTTCGTAAGTCTATCTCTATGTCTATCAAAAATATCTCTATCTCTACCAAAAAATTTCGAATTGATCAGAATTCCGTATTCTCAGTCAAAATAGAAATAAATGTCACGAAAATGTCGATTCGAGTGAAGCTAATGTTACCATTACCCATAGAGATAGGATCCTATGGAGGCGCTGCGATATTCTATATATACACTTGCTTATACAAATATGAGTCAAATAGGAGACGGAATATAAAATATAGTTTTGTTTCGTTCTTTCTAATGCAGTAATCGTATTTGATGAAAGAGACAACAATATTTCAGTTGTTGCTCATAATGGCAACATTTGGTTATGCGAGTCACGCAATAGTACAGTACGCTCAAATTATCTTGGCAGCTCCGAACTTCGTGCAGGTCATTTTGTTACAACGAATGTATTAAAGTGTTATGATATTTACTTTATTTGTATTTCTCACTGTTTAATTTAGATATTTTCTGATCGTTTAAGTATTGGTTTATCTGGCAATAACAGTTTTATTCCCAAGTTTACATGCGTAAAATTTCGCAAAGCCTATGTTCAGAGCTGCCAAGATAATTTGAGCGTACTGTAGGTAAGTGCCATATCCGCCATATTAATTGCCGAGTTTCGTGGTAGTTCTGCTGTCAAATAGTTGTTTACTTTTTGTTAAATTGCTATTTGTGAGAAAATTACGACGAGATTATCTCTTAAACTGCGTGTATATGTTAGGAAACAGCAATTCAATATTCCTTCGTGTTGTATTGTGAAGTGTGGTGCAAGAAGGACTGAAAATCAACCTCAATTGTCTTTGCACAGGTTAGTAGTCGTTTTCATGCAATAGTATCTAGGAGTAATACATTTTCGATGAAAAAATGATAAGTGATCATTAATTTATTGCTAAAGTGTTAATATTTGGGTTTATTTCCGTCCCAGAGACCTTTTTGCTATTTCATAATTTGATTCGTTTGTTTACAAACATGGATAGTGTTGTACCGTTGCGTAATAGTTTTCGATACTAGTTCCTTCGCTGCGCTGAAACGATATCTGTTCGAGTGACCGTGCTAAGTCCGGTCAGGGCGGTCCCGTCGGGGCTGCAGATTATCGAAAGAGATAACGCGGCCTTGGCACAAGGGCGAAGAAGGAACATGGGTGGTTTTTAGTCAGTAGAAATCTGACACTCCCTTCCGCTCTGCCCAAGAGCGGAGAAGTTATTTGATGATTTGATAGGTCCGGTCCGTAGTTCACAGAACCAAGATACCGTCCCACAGAGTTATAAGATGGTTATACGTGATCCGAAAATAAGACTAATTTTGAAGATTATAAGTAAAATTATTATAGAGGATAATCGTATTTCGCCTGCCACTGATACCTTATGCTCCTTCATGGCGTTCTCATTGATATATAAGTCAGCTGCTTGTTGCCATTAGCAAGGTGGCATGCGACGACTGCCCTCTACTATCATTTTACTTATAATACGTTACATTGAAATATACAAATTATTATCTACTTACTAGACGATAATCAATTAGGTAATTGGATAAGGTGTTGATAGACAAGAATTATTTTCTTGTTTTCTACTAAATATAAGACCGCGGTTTTATTAGTTTGCGATTTTATTTGTAGTTGAGTTTTAGTAATATTCCACTTTGATGTTGGTTTGTTATATGAGTAAATAACAAAGACTTAACAGCGACAACTGTTTGACCGCAATCTAAACGTATACAGGGTGTAAATTAACCCCACACAGCCGTCAACCAAGCAAGGGGGGTACTTAATTTGATGTACAGAAACTTCAAACTAAGTACCCCCCTACCTACGCAAAAATTTTTGCTGGGAAACGATTTTTTTTTGGAGTCAAATATCACATTTTACGGTAAAACTCAATGTAGCACTCTTAACACATTGGGCTAGTGGATGCCATGAATAGTAAACGGGTGATGGAGGTAATATAAGTAAAGTTATAACCTGAAAAACTAGTATTTACAAAAAACAACTGTGAAATATTTGGAACTTTGACCAATATCTCCTAAAGTAGTTCCTAGGTATGGTCTAGAACAAAAAAATATCGCAGTGGTGGGGAGAACAAGTGTTCAGTAGTTTAGGCGCAATGGTGAAACATACAAACACACAACACATACACTGCCAAAATCATTACCCTTCCTTTTGGCTTTTCCGTAGTCGGGTAAAAAGCATTCTTTAATTGTATTCGGCAAAACCACTTTGAATAAATTTTATTCTCAGGTATCAGAAGGTAAGTAAATTTACTCATATTTTTCTGTTACAACTTTACAACGGACTGATAATTATAATTCAACCGTGATATCTCATAATACTCGTAATACTAGTATCGATACTCGTTACAGTAATACTATGTTTCATGATTGACACAACCCTAGCATTGGCAGCCATTTTATATGCCGTAGGTATGCACCTTTTTTTTGTAGGTATTTCAAGTCCATACCTTTTATTATGTCTATGCCATTACCACAGATAATATAATACTAGCGTCCATTACGAAGAATCGCGCGTTCCGTTTTAGGTAGCTATGAGTGAATGAATGATTTTGTTTTAAAACGCTGACTAAACCTAATTATTTAAGTATAAAAGAAAGAAAGAAAGGAAGAAAAAGTATTTATTAGTTTCACAAACAAACAAGTACTTAAACATAATTATGAGAAACACTTAAAATTAGGACATAATTATACTATATAAAGCTTTTATATATTAAATTTGAATAAGTCCCGTGCAAAGCCAAAGTAAAACGAACCGTTTAGTGTAAAAATAATCAGTTTGACAGCTGACTGTCTGTCAGTGACTAATAGAAATAAGAAGCAAACAATTATTTACTTACCTTCGTTTTCGGGTCTAATTTAGTGGTATCCAGTTTATTACAGGAGCCAATAGATCTAAGTATTAGAACCCTTATTAAATCTTTATTTAGTCTGAAGAAGTTTTTAATGACTTCTGTTCCGCTCAAGTCGTAAATATCGACGGCGGGATAGCTGTTGTCGCCGTGTATTGGCTAGTTGCTCGCCACTTTCCAACAACTCCGAGATAAAAATGCTAATAAACTCGTCCATCTTTCAGTGGTTTCAAGTCCAATCGTAGGTACACAAATTACAGAGTCTGTTAACTGCGCGAAGGTCGTCGTTTCAAGAAAACACAATGCACAAATCAAAGAGTATAAATCGAATTTCCAGTATGAGATGCCAAGCCGTATTTTATTTAAAAACTAAAGAAAAGAAAACAGTGCACAATCCAAAACTCAACAAATTCACTCAGAAATGACGTATCTATATAATCGACATTACATCTCTACTGCTCAGAAGCACTCGAGATGAACTCGAACGTTAGCCTTCGACAAATGTCGAATTCGACATCCCCAGAATAGCAACTTTTAAAATTTCTCGAAAAAATGACGTCATTAGAAATTTTTCTCGAGTTCGACACCATCTCTAAAACCGAGAATTGGCCCCCTGTCGTAAGTCCATGTGCGAGTGGGTAATACCGCACAAGTATGAATTGACGGCTAAAGGAAAACCCAATACATATACGGGCGTTTATTGAAAAGATAATATTGTAACTGGTAATAATTTAGGTAGGAAAAAAGTCTAGTATTTGTAAAATAAAAGGCTATCCATCGTTATATTGATGAAGCCTTTTACAAATACTAGACAAATTTGTCAATGAGCGGGTAGAAGTAGTACAGTAATTTGGAGAACATCGATATGATGTAATAAAAATGCTTCAGCCCTTATGTTGGTAACTAAAATTCAGGCTGTGGGTGACCCGTCGGGGCTGCGGCTTGTTAGCAAAAGATACCGCGGCCTCGACATAAAGGGCTAAGAAGGAACATAGGTGGTTTCTAGTCAGTAGAAGTCTGACACTCCCTTTCGCTCTGCCCAAGAGGGGGAGGGGTTATTTGATGATTTCCCACCCGCCAAAAAATAAAAAAAAAGGCTGTGGGTGGCCTTTGACTGGATCAGACAAAAGAAGAAGTCAAGTTTGCGTAACACAGCGCTTGTATCCGTCCAACACTCTCATAAACAACCTTTTCAAATAAATGTGCACTGCGTAGGCATTTAATTCAAGAGACCTTTAAGTGGTACTTAACTTCCAATTTACCCTCCAATTCCAAATATAACATAATCTCCTCGTTAAAATAAATCATTATATTTTACATGAAAATAAGTCGTTAAAAAAATATCCAATAAGAACACGCTATCATTATTTGAAGGCGTTATTCAATATTTCGTGTTGGTGCTGTTGATGATTGAGAAATTCTCTCATCTGAGGACGATCCTGGTTCTAGAATCAGGTCATACATATAAAATGGAGTACTGACGAAACTGAACCACCTTATTATATAATTTCAACTTCGTAAGATAAGAGGTTCATCATCTATTTGTATATTATATTTATAAATCATTAGGTATGATATATTTGAATATTATTTTTATTTACCATTGTTCCTATCAAAAAGAGCACCTGCCATCTAATCTCTACACCACCCTTGGTTGACTGGTAGAGAATGCCTAAGGCATTAAGTCCGCCTTTGTACCTTTTTTTTGTGTGCGAGAAGTTTAAATAAATAAATAATCACTCATTTCTTGCCCTTATTATGGGATAAGTAAATTAATTCATTTGGGGTCGGCGCAGCATGTCTTCTTGTTCCATACTTATAGAGAATATGGTTCTAATTCCTTGCACTAATTGACTTAATCAAGTTTAACGCACCAACATTCCAATTTAAATAAAAGCTTAGAAAAAAAAAACAAGAAATTTCAGTGGACTTACCTCTTCTGGAACCACATCTCTGAGTTTGACATCTTGCAGGCGGCTAACTGAAGCAGTACGATGATAATCAACCAGCTCGTTCAGAGAATTGAACTTCACCACCCACAGGAAGAATTTGCTCGACGCATCCCGAAGCACTTTGAAATGCTGCACACCATCCGGACATCTGAGGGAAGACGGTCGTTCAAATTGTGAAATTTAGGACAAGATTAGGAAGGGTGCCCTTTAGGTAATGTTATCGCGGATGTCGTAAAAGACAACTAAGGAATTTACAACGTCGGGAGATAGGCCACAAGCATCCTTCGAGGTCCTTATCTTTCGGCGACAGCTTATCCAAATTAGACAGTTTGCCGCCGATTCTTTTAGCTGCTGTCCTAAACTCCTGTCTAATAGTTATATCTTTATTGCCACAGCTGTTGATCCCGTAAAATTCCCAATCGCTGGACATGCAGTAAAGACCACTGCTTATTACTACTTCTTGCGCTTCATGTTATCCAGTCTCGGTGATCAACTAGCGAACTAAAAGTAGTGCGTCAGCTTATGGCTCACCCGTCTAAAGCGCTTTGGATCTGTAGAACGTATTCGAAAACGGGAGAAGAATAAAATTGTGATCGACTTTGTGCAAGGTTAACAATAATCGTCGCGATAAGTTGACCCGTCCGATACAGATTCAATGCAATTTTGCCAATTCCTGACCCCCCCCCCCCCCCTTTTTGTGTTGGAACTTGGAAGAGAAGAATTTTGGCAGGTATAGTACTTCTAGTCTTGTAGTTTGTGTAATCTGGGCGTGGCTCTAAATATTTACGTCTAGATGACCAGAAAACGAGACGATCCTCAAACTCCGAACAAATATTTGTGGAACTAATTGAACTTGCTGACGTAATAAAGATGTAACCGAAATCGTAAATGGGAACGGTAAGGTCGACATATCGAATGTCAGGCGTTAACCCGAGAATATCGTCGTACAAAATAAAATATGGTCTGTACTGAAACCGGTTGTGTGTGGATTGTTTCGCGGGTCATTCAAGTTTTCTGCTTTCCTGCTATTTGCGTAAATACCGAACGTTATCATTAGAATAAACAGAGCAGCTGTATTGGTATGTGAGAAATTCTTAGAATATTTTACTTTAGCTTAAGAACTGGCTAGGTATCCCAAAAAAGGGTTATTGCCCGTAGGTCATTCATACCGCAAACTGGTTAGTCCCTTCATTGATTCAAACATAAAGCGCTTAGAGAAAATTATCACAACTGTTTATAAGGAAAATGAAATTGTTTATTTATATAATTGTATCATGCCTACCTACATGTGTATGGGACAGTTATTTTTTACCCGACTACGGCAAAGCCAAAGGAGGGTTATGATTTTGACTGGCTATGTATGTTTGTATGTAAGTATCTTCATCTGTTCCCTCATAGCTTCTAATCTACTTATCGGAACTCGACATATGAGGTATCGTTAGAATCGTCTTAATCTTCCGCTGAACATAGGCTACGTGACGTGTCACAAAAAGCGATTTGGCGCCCTCTAGCGGACAAAAAGTAAGGCTTAAAAAATAAAAATGGAGATAAATACGCCGTGTTTGGTATCATTTGAAAGGGCCTCACTTGTACATTTCCAAAATATTGCTCAAATTAAAAATCACGCCCTCTAGCGGACAAAAAGTCAAGAGTAAAAAAAAAATTAACACCAAAATTGTTTAAATAAAAAAAAGTAAAAAACTAAAACCCGACTACGACAAAAAAAACGACGCTGAAAAAGTATTTAACAAGATTTTCAGGATAGAACAAAAAGAAAAGCCGTAGTCACACGTTATAGGTACCAACCTAAACACTTTAATACCGTACTACACTTTAAAACCTACATGTGTATGGGACAGTTATTTTTTCCCCTTCTTCTAGTTGTCATTAACCAGGGTTGATAAAAATCATGATTTAAATAAAAAAATCAAAAAAATCGGATTAATTTGATTTAAATCGGATTTATTTGATTTTAATCAGATTTTTTTGATTTTTTTAAATTATCTGATCGGTTTCAGTATGAAAGTCAGTTATTTATTAAAAAAACTAAAAAAAAAACACTTCCATTTTGCAATATATAAGGTCCCATTAAAATAGGTGGACAAATGTTAATTAACACAGCGTTCAGTAGGTCTAACCAAAGATATCTACTTAAACAAAACATAAAATAAAGTGATTTTTAACCGACTTCCCAAAAAGGAGGAGGTACTCAATTCGATCGGTATGTTTTTTTTTTTTAACTTAAAGTAATTAATTGCCGGCCACTCTAGAACATACTCATCCTTTAGGAGTAGGTACTTAAATGTGTTTTTTTTTTTTTTTTTTTTTTTACTATCATCTTTATTTTGGTGGTCTGAATGATTTCAAAAATTTTGCCCACCTATTTTAATGGGACCTTAGATAACAAATTATGTCGGGGGAAGTTCTTTGACACGTTTTGGCTGTTTTGGTTGTAGTAAAAAGGAACTGATTGAAATCATCGATTTTTTTAAATAAATCATTTGATTTTAATCGCGATTTAAATCACTGATTTTAATCAAATGATTTAAATCACATCATCCCTGTCATTAACTCGCGTCATCTGTTTCTAATTTCAACAATAAAGTTATACAAGAAGTTCAAATGGTAATCTTTGGCATGGAGTTACGGATTTTGGGTTTTTACCAGCTTCTTCTTTTTGCCTCGAGATACGAGCAGATCAATAGTAAGATCATTTTAGGTGTTCAATGACTACCGAAAAGTCATTTTTTAATACAGTTGCTCAAAAAGTGTCGTATTGCAGGGACGTATAGCGTTCGGGATGTGGGCTATTACGTACTCGTGCTTTTTCTTTACCTTTCCCGAACTCGTGCGTTCTCTTTCCCAACTGTCAAAATAATGTCTGTCTGCGCCATTCACATTATTTATCCGCATTTTTATTAATATCTATTTATCTAATTTGGAAATCACAAAACGCATACTTGCAACACTATACACGCTATACTCTTCTCTCATTGGTCAAAATGAAGGATCAGACGTTCATTCAAATCCCTTCCGCCCGCTCTCATCTTCCTTCATCCACCAGTCCTATCTCAGCGTCAATAACAAGCGCACGTGAAATTGCCCTGCGCCCGCGCTTCCGCGACCGCCATTAAAAGACTCAAAAACCAAGCTAGAAACAGTAAATAGAAATGTGTGTGTGATCCTCCTCATATCATCTTGTGACACTTGGTGGTTTTTCGCTGAATCAACGTGCTCCAGAAAGCTGTGCTATCGAAGACATTACGCTTTTCCCTTACCCTAAAACCGTGAGTACCATATTTCCATCCAAGTGTTCTGGTCCTTCTTTCCAAATAAAAAACAAAAAATTACTTCGCATATACACTACACTCATCAATCACAACATATTTATCGCATGTATCTATTTAATCGCATAAAAACGCTCAAATACGCATCCGCTATTACTCTCGTCTATGTGACAAGCCCACGAGGGCACATTCCGCTAACATCTCATCAACGCTAAGTTATTTCTTTAAAAAACGCATCATATTTTACCGCATTTAGCTATTTATTCGCATAAAAATACGCTCAAAACACGCATCCGCCATTACACTAACCTACGTGACTCGCTCACGAGGCATTTCCCGCTAACATCTCATCAACGCTAAGTTATTTATTCAAATACGCATCTTATTTCACGCTAAACACTCTATTGCTAAAATATTATAAATATATTTTAGTCATCGCACACATATTTCACAGGTTATCTCAACACATAACGCACACGGGCAAGTCCAATTTATTCTCGATATTTCGCATACATTCACTCATTTAAGTATTATTATTAACGATTATTAACTCGAATAGGCATTATCCCAACGCATAAAAATGGCTTCAAAGCATGGTAAATCCAAGGAGTCCGATAAGGAATCTTATGGCTCCGCAGAAGAAAATTCAAAAGTGCTTCTGTTTGAATCTAAGAAGGAAATTTTATTCAAAATGCTGCAATCAATTTATGACCTCGGTCGACAAGTTTCAGTAAATAGTTCATTAAAATCTCAATTTCTAGCTAGGATTAATTCCCTTGATCAAATTAGGACGAATTTTATTGAAACGCTTGATGCTTACAATTTAGCACTCTTGGAAGCTGGATCAGCTATTAATTACCAGCCGTTGTCAGCATTTGATGAAATCTATTGTGAAATAAAAGCAATCGAAGCTAACCTTCTCAAGTCTCAAAATAACGAAAACAGCAGTAGTAAATTCGAGTTTTTAAATCGTAAATTGCCACCTTTAAAACTTGCTTCATTTGACGGCACGCCCAGCAAATGGACAATTTTTCATGAAAACTTTAAAAGTCTTATTCATGATAATTCGCATCTAACTGACGCCGAGAAAGTACAATACTTAATAGGGTGTCTCTCTGATAAGGCATTAACTGTTTGTTCGGGCGTCGCGCCTACCGCTAATAATTACCTACTCATTTGGAATGCTTTAATAGAAAAATACCAAGATACCCGCGTACAAGCTTCCATGTACTTACATCAAATGATTCAGTTTAAGCCTTATCAATCTATAGACACATTTATTGAGCAGTTCCATGCATCGCAAGCCGCCCTACGGCGCTTAAACATAAAGGATTTGTCAGATTTTATAATAACGGATATTGCACTCAGCAAGCTTGATAAAGAGGTCGTTAACCTTTTCGAACGATCACATAATCATATTGAAATACCTACTTTCGATCATCTTTCGCAATTCTTAAAAGAACAAAGTAAAATAATAACACTTCGTAATCAATCTAACCCCTCTAAAGTCCGTAATTATAATAGTGAAAATAATAAATCCACTTCTAATAAATATAAAAATAGCCAAACATTCGCGATCACTACCCAGGACGCCTCCGTGCGTGCCTGCAAGGTGTGTTCGTCACCTGATTCACACCCACTTTACAGATGTTCTCGTTTCATGAATCAAAACGCAAAAGAAAGATTAGATCTAGTAAACAAACATAAGTTTTGTCGTAACTGTTTAGGATTTCATGATATTAAAATGTGCAAGTCAACAAATACTTGTTCGGTTTGCCAGCGTAAACATCATTCGCTAATACATTTGGACAACTATCGGGGAACCGGCAACTCGCCGCCGCATGTAACCGCGCCCCGCGCGCCCTCCGCCTCGCCCCCGCTGGTAGCCGCGCCCTCGCTGGCTGCCGCGACTGTGAGCACTGTGGGCTCGACGACGCCGCACGCGGAGCGCGTACATTCAGGCGCTTCGCATTTGTCAATGACTTCGGCTACCTCGTGCGTTGAAAATAATACAACTGTTTTGTTGCCCACCGCTTCCGTATACGCTTATAATAATAATAAACCTCATACTCTCCGCGTTTTCCTTGATACCGGCTCAATGAGTCATTTTATTACAAAGGCTTGCTGTAAACGTTTAAACTTAGAAATTACTCCTGACAAATCTTCCATTTTTGGGATCGGTCACGCTAAAATACCCTCGTTTGGAACTGCTACTTTTAAAATATTTTCCCGCTTTGATCACCGCTGCTATTATAAAATTCACGCTCGGGTTTTAGATCGTATTACAGACGACTTGCCCAACATATCTATAGATATCTCAAATCTCGCTTCATTACGCAATCTACCTATGGCTGATGACGCATTCCACGTTCCCGGTGAGATAGATTGCCTCCTTGGCAATGAACTTTTCCCGCTTTTGTTGGGCAGTGGAAAGGTAACTTTACCTGGCTCCTCGGTCGTCGCCGTAGAAACCACCCTTGGCTACATAGCCATGGGTCGGGCTGATTGTCAACCTAGTGTAACTCCGCGCGCTCGCCCCGCTCAAATAAATAAAAATAAAAGCGAGCAAACTTTTCTGTGTGCGGCTAGCACGCTTCGCTTAAATACGCTCACGCAACGCTTTTGGGAACTCGAAAGCGTCCCTAGTAAGGTTCACATGAGTCCTGACGATCAGGCGTGTGAACAAATATTTAAATCAACTTACTCTCGCGATGAAACAGGTAGATACACAGTGCAGCTACCATTTAAGGCTCCGTGTATAGACTTAGGAAATTCACACTCAACGGCGACGCGCCGTCTCCTTAATTTGGAGAAAAAGTTAGATTCTGATCCCGAGATCAGAACTAATTACAACGCTACGCTTCAAGATTATCTTGACAAAGGTTATTTAACCAAGGTCAACGACCCCTCTCTAACTATCCCGCATTTCTATATCCCTCACCGTGCAGTTTACCGCCCGGATAAACAGTCTAGTAAAACTCGCATCGTGCTTGACGCTAGCTGTAAAACTAGCTCAGGTAAATCACTAAATGATCTCCTTTATGTAGGCCCGAATCTACAAAGTAACATTTTCGATTTATTAATTAATCTTCGCATGTTTTCCGTTGCTGTAGTTGCAGATATCGAAAAAATGTATTTTCAACTTAATCTTTCCGCTGATCATCACGCATTTCAACGCATTTTATACAGATTCAATAAAGATTCTGAAATTTCAACTTTTGAATTTAACCGCGTTTCTTTCGGCGTCTCAAGCTCACCATACTTAGCTATGCGAGTAGTTCGCCAACTCGCATCTGACAGTCGGGAAAAATACCCACTCGCAGCTTACGAGGCTGAAAACCATATGTATATGGATGACTACGTATGTTCGCTAGATGGCGTTGAAATAGCTGAGCGGACGTACCAAGAAATGGTCACCATGTTCAGGTCAGGCGGTTTCCACCTTGTAAAATGGATCTCGAATAGTTCCGAACTGTTAGATAAAATTCCTTCAACTCATTTAAATCCGCAAAATATTGAGTTTGACGCTGACGCGGATAATAATACTAAAATTATAGGTATGCAGTGGAATCCAGTAGAAGACTTTTTTCAATTTAAAATAAATGGTAATTCTCTTAAATGTACGAAACGTACCGTCTTATCAGCAACCGCACGGCTGTTTGACCCCTTAGGTCTTATAGGTCCAGTTACTGCATTCATGAAAACGTTAGTTCAGGAATGCTGGAAACTTGATCTTGATTGGGATGATCCTGTACCCGCTCACATTGAAAATAAATTTAGTCGGTTTCACAAAGAACTTCCCTATCTCGAAAAAATAAAGTTCCCGCGACATGTAGGTATCACCTCTGGTTCTCATGTCACTCTCCTCGGGTTCGCAGACGCCAGTGAGCGCTGTTATGGTGCCGCTGTTTACATAAGGGTTAGTTCTAACGATGAAGATAGCGGATCAGTCCTCTTATTAACTTCTAAATCTCGCGTCGCTCCGCTTAAAAATACGCCCTTAGCTCGCCTCGAGCTATGTGCGGCTCTCCTCTTAGCAAACTTGATCAATTCAGTTGTAGAAGTTTTAAGTAAACGCTGTAAAATTAATAAAATCTTTGCTTTTTCTGATTCAACAGTCACGCTCACCTGGATCCACTCGCCCTCGCACAAATTTCATACTTTTGTCGCAAATCGCATTGTTGAAATTAATTCAAATTTACCCGCAAAACATTGGTTTCACATAGATGGAACTGAAAATCCCGCTGACGTAGTTTCTCGTCCTATAACGCCTAAACAATTATTAGATTTAACGCTCTGGTTTAACGCTCCGCATTGGTTTTCATTCCCCTTATCTCAGTGGCCAATCAAACCATTTAAAATCAATTTAAATAATAACAATTCAGAAATAATGGAAACTAAAAATATCGTTCTCTCTGTTAAAATAACGCAAGAAGGTTCACAACCTATTCAATCTTTAATTGATCGCATTTCTAAATATTCTATTTTACTTCGTAGCGTAGTTTTAATATTACGTTTCTGCAAGTTAATCAATTCGCGTGGTTGTATCACCGTTTCGGATTTGGATGCTGCGGAAATACACCTTATACGTTACGTACAAGGTAGATATTTCTCTGAAGAAATTAGCGCGTTAAAATCTAATAAACGTTTTAAAAATAAAAGTCTCGCTAAACTCAACCCATTTCTGGATTCAAATAATATTCTCAAAGTAGGTGGAAGGTTAACTCATTCTAAACTGGATTATGGTCAAAAACATCCCATTTTAATTCCAACTAAATCACGCTTTACTCAACTCTTAATTGACTTTTATCATGTAAGTAATTTGCATACGGGTCCCGCTCTTTTATTAGCTATAATTAGACAAAAATTCTGGATTTTAGCTGCTCGTAACATTATAAGACAACGCGTACATAGTTGTAATCAATGCTTTAAAATTAAACCTCGAAATACTTACCCTCCTATGGGCGATTTACCTGATTTCCGTGTGTCACAAGTGAAAGCGTTCGTAAATACCGCTGTAGACTACTGTGGTCCGTTCTACGTTACGCATATCCGAAAACGCGGAATTAAGAGCCACAAAGCTTACGTTTGTGTGTTTGTCTGTCTAACAACTAAGGCAGTACACTTAGAGTTAGTCTCTGACCTAAGTTCAGATTTATTTCTCGCCGCTTTCAAACGGTTTATTTCTCGGAGAGGTCCCGTTGCTATGATTTATAGTGATGGAGGCACAAACTTTATTGGCGCAAAGCGCAAATTGAACGAAATTTACGAATTAATTCAATCAAAATCTCATATAAACTACATAGGTGAACAGTTATCAGAACATCGTGTACAATTTAAACATAGTCCGCCTTACGGTCCGCATTTTAATGGACTCAGCGAAGTTAATGTTCGTTGTGTCAAAACTCATCTTTTTAAAGTAATTGGCTCTCAAATATTAACATACGAGGAGTTTAGTACCGTACTCGTTCAAATTGAATGTCTTTTAAATAATCGACCTCTAAGTATTTTAAGCTCAGACCCGTCTGATATTAGTGCTTTAACGCCTAATCATTTTCTCAACGTAACACCGCTTAAATTTCTACCTGCTGAAGATGTCACAGACATTTCAGACAATCGCTTATCGCGCTATCAGCTTCTTAATAAGATAACTCATTCCTTCTGGCACCGTTGGAGTCAGGAGTACCTCACTTCCTTGCAACAGCGGGAGAAGTGGAACACACCGTCAAAGCCTGTTGAAGTAGGTACGATCGTTGTTATCAAAGACAACAACGCTCATCCGCTTTGTTGGCCTTTAGGTGTCATAGATGCGACTTATCCTGGCAAGGACAATATAATTAGAACTGTGAAGGTTAGAACTGCTTCCGGTACTTATATACGCCCAGTAGTGCGGCTCTGTCCCCTACCTACGCAATAAAATAGTATAAATTCCCTTTAACTCTATTTAAGTTTAAATTCATATGTTTAAGTTAAGTTTTTTTTCTCATAAATTTTCTAATAGAGGAAAACCTCTAGTCCGGGGGAGTTGTCTGCGCCATTCACATTATTTATCCGCATTTTTATTAATATCTATTTATCTAATTTGGAAATCACAAAACGCATACTTGCAACACTATACACGCTATACTCTTCTCTCATTGGTCAAAATGAAGGATCAGACGTTCATTCAAATCCCTTCCGCCCGCTCTCATCTTCCTTCATCCACCAGTCCTATCTCAGCGTCAATAACAAGCGCACGTGAAATTGCCCTGCGCCCGCGCTTCCGCGACCGCCATTAAAAGACTCAAAAACCAAGCTAGAAACAGTAAATAGAAATGTGTGTGTGATCCTCCTCATATCATCTTGTGACACTTGGTGGTTTTTCGCTGAATCAACGTGCTCCAGAAAGCTGTGCTATCGAAGACATTACGCTTTTCCCTTACCCTAAAACCGTGAGTACCATATTTCCATCCAATGTCCATTAAAAAAAAAACCAACCACGAAGTATTTACTAAAAAAAATCATAGAAGTTTTTATGATTCATGCAAATATTTCTAAAGAAGCTACTAATTTGTTTCAATATCAGGTTTAATTATTTGATTCAATGAGTTAAAGGTTTCATTCCATTATTTTCATCTCATTAAATTTCATTTCATATCAATAAAAAAAATCTACTGAAGACTTGGCTGTATGGGCATAGTTACCTTTGCCTACCCAGAATGGGTGAAGAAAACAAAAAAAATCTCTGCTTATATTCTTATATGGTTGGTGCCATTTTCCAAAAATGTTCTTTGCGAGTTCGCGAGTTACGGTTTTATTATTTTATTAAATTCCTTCATTTTTTCGCAACTGTATTAAAAATAGTTGTTCAGTACACGTGCGGAACCGTCATTGCAACTTGTTCCGACTGTCAACCCTCGCCGTCGGCTGTGCCTGGGCTCGGCTAGACATTTGTCGGAACTCGTTGCAATGACGGGCTTTCCGCACTTATAATGAAATATACTATTTTAATACAGTTGCTCAAAAAGTGGCGTATTGCAGGGACGTATAGCGTTCGGGATGTGGACTATTACGTACGCGTGCTTTTTCTTTACCTTTCCCGAACTCGTGCGTTCTCTTTCCCAACTGTCAAAATAATGTCCATTAAAAAAAAACCAACCACGAAGTTTTTACTAAAAAAAATCATAGAAGTTTTTATGATTCATGCAAATATTTCTAAAGAAGCTACTAAATTGTTTCAATATCAAGTTTAATTATTTGATTCAATGAGTTAAAGGTTTCATTCCATTATTTTCATCTCATTAAATTTCATTTCATATCAATAAAAAAAATCTACTGAAGACTTGGCTGTATGGGCATAGTTACCTTTGCCTACCCAGAATGGGTGAAGAAAACAAAAAAAATCTCTGCTTATATTCTTTTACGGTTGGCGCCATTTTCCAAAAATGTTCTTTGCGAGTTTGCGAGTTACGGTTTTATTATTTTATTAAATTGCTTCATTTTTTCGCAACTGTATTAAAAATAGTTGTTCAGTACACGTGCGGAACCGTCATTGCAACTTGTTCCGACTGTCAAACCTCGCCGTCGGCTGTGCCTCGGCTCGGCTAGACATTTGTCGGAACTCGTTGCAATGACAGGCTTTCCGCACTTATAATGAAATATACTATTACGAAACGGTATGTTTCAACTCAAATGAGGCCCGTGCCTAAAATCTATAGCCCGAAACTGGTTTCAGCGTAATCTCAGTACCGCTGATTCATACTATTTGACAGGAAACAGGTTTTAAATAGAGAAAACTTTACGAATGTTATGACCTGTCTCTTGAATTCATTTAATTTTACATCCATAATTTGCTCTTCGTATTTTTCCCGTTAGATTAACTGCGGATTTGATTTTCTAAGGTTTTCTCTGCGTAGCAACTTTCCTGGCGGGGTAAATGAACGGTTCAATAGCAGAGGTCAAGGGTATCTAACCTAAGGGGTATTTTACTATACGCGTAAACATTTTTACTATTCCAGTTTGATTCTTATATTAATAAAACAGAATGAGGAAATTGGAAACACATTAATATTTTAGCGTTGCGTCCCCAATTCCCAGTTAGAGTTTCTCGGTACCAAAAAAGTCTACGAACTAAACTAAATCATTCATGAGTTCGGCGAAACACTCTAAAATATGTAAACGAAAATAGGTAGAACTAATAATCAAATTACCTGTCGACGTAATGTTAGCAGTATATACAGATAAATATGACTAATACAGCACGCCAAGACAGATTCAAGACAAAATAAAACGTCTCTAGATATTCGTGACTCATGCTCTCCCGACCGTCGAAGGCGCAAACCTTATTTTTTTATTATCTACCAATTTAAACTGTAATGAAATTGTTTGTTGTGCGTCACCTCACATGAACCACTTTTGTCATGACCTATTTTTATTGATTATTTGACAATAAGCTTTTTAAGGAAATGGAGGAGGCGTTCTGTGGTTTCTGCCTACGACCATGGGAAAAAATGCGTGAGTTATATGTATGTGATAAGCACGAATGCGGAAGTTGTCGTACATAACTATAGAAGGAACTATAAAGGAAGTATTCTTTAATTAGTCATTTATTTAATAATATTAATATTTCTCAAATGACGTTTATATTCGGCGGCGCCAATGTAGGGATTTTAATCAGAATTCTAGTGATTAATTATAACTCCAGCCGGATGCCTTATCAGAGCATTTAACTACCGTCATACCATGGGATTAGTTTCATTCCTAATCATTCATTTAAGGAATATTCTGGTAGCTATACTTATGCATCATTTTTAAAGTTTAGTGTTTCAGTTAAAGTATTAGTCGTAAGTTATTTTCAAAGTATCTTGTGAGTGTTTGCAAACCACTATTGTATTGGGTCTGCCTGTAAAGATGGTGTGTTTATAATAAATAAATAAATAAAAATCATTTAATTTTGCATGTACATATTTCCCAGAATAAAATATCATAAGGTTTTTACAGTGTTATTTGGTTTTTCATCAAGAATTTATCAGTAACAAGCAAGCAGTATTTGCGGCCGGTTGACGGCAAAAGGATAGCCCCCTGTGGCCCTGTCACATTAGATTTACAATTATTTGACTGGTGAAATGTTGGTGCACAATTAGTACACCTCTGTTAACCCTTGGGATATCAAAGACATGATGTATGATACGATATTTTATTTTTATTAAGTGTTAGTATACAATACTCGTAGCTACGACTGTACCTCAAGAGTATTGGGGGTCTCTTTTTACCATTTTACGAATTTTAACGCAATTATTATTATTTTCCTATTATGATATATTTTCAAAAACGGTCACAGACACAGTTCTTCTTTCTTTTTTTTTATAAAAACGTTGCCCCACACTAGGAATTTCTCCTGTATCGTGGGTGCGTTCACAAACATTTAAACTCACATACACAAATACCCAGACCCGAAACAACTATTTGTAGGCCATACAAATATTTGTTCCGTGCGGGGATCGAACCCGCGACACGCAGCGCAGCAGTCCAATCGCTTAGCCACTGCGCCAACCGTGCCGTCGTCGTGCCGACAGTTACTATTACGAAAGGCCTATTTTAGGCTTTTTAACGCAATTCATATTATGATCTGCTGAAGTGGCCATTTTAGACGCCCTGATAAGAGTTAGTGGATCGCGCTCACATAAATCAGACACCTATTAGCTAACACGATTTTTTCCCGCTACGGGAATCGACCTCCAGCAAGACCCCGCGCTATTTAAGATTCTTTGAACTTTCTCCTTCCTATGTGACGTCATCATATAGTAAACATAAATAAGCACTTAACAAGACATGATACGTCATCTTCCTAATCGATATGGGGCAAAATAATATCGAAATAAGATTACCCTTCCGTGGAGGTGCCGATATCATTAGAGTACCTACCTTGTTTGTTACGGAATTTTGAACTGAGGGAATCCCCATATTAACATAAAGAATAGCTGATAAGCTGAAGGTTATGAGGTAGACATTTGCTTAGCAGTGGGACAATACATAGACCTAATAATAGACTGTTACCTTTGGGTAAACTTTTGTGGATGAAACAAGCATTAATATTCCTTTAAAACAAGAGCATAGTTATGTACTGTAATTATAAAATAACAAACAAAGCTTATAATCTAAACAATCAATAAGAAAGTCCTTCTGATAAGAAATAATAACAACATTCCTATAGTGGCTGCACTTATTATTAGCTGACCTTAGTTCTTGTGTAAATGTTATATACTACTCACTATACCACTACAGGGTGTGGTAGTAACATAACATCACGCTTGTAATCCTCGAAGGGTTAGGCAGACTGTTTATTAGAACATTTCTACCCACATTTCGCCAATCATGTTTAGAACTATGCAGTGTGATACTTATTATAATTAATTAAAAATCATAACACTCTTTTTGGCTTTTAGTATTTTTTTATACTTGTATATGTGTACCCAGAAAAGACTACATAAATTGATTGAATCATTATTTTTTTAACATATTATTGTATAAACTCTGGGTATAAATAAGACACTTATTGTTTTCTGACAAGATCTTCCTAGCAGTATTACATGCAGTGGTCACGCCATTGGAATGATTACCTATAGCAGAACCAATTACATCAAAACTTTTGGCCGAACTTATTTTCACTCTATTATCCGCTTAGCCTGTTTGACACTATGTTGGAGCCAGCTTCCAGTCTAACCAGAAGCAGCTGAATGCCTAACATCCACAATCCAGTGACTGGGCAAAATTATACCCTACGGTTAGATTGTCAGCGTTCTAATAATCATAGAGTTTCTACTTGAGCTGAAAAGGGCAGCATGTGACAATTAAAAAGAAAACTGATTGCAAATGACGTTTCTATTACAAAACATTGATAATAAAGAAAAGACAATCTATGTGAGCAATGATATAGCTAGGAAAAAGTAAACAATATGATAGCCAACAGTGATGACTGAGAAGCTGAATATAATGGAAATCATCATTAACATAATCTCAAATTACTCTAAATAATTAGTGCCCATTTCTATAATGATTTGCCTACCTATCCAATTACATTATGCTATCCAAATTGGATATAGTATTTCAAAACCAACCAGTCAATTGGATAATCCAATTGACTGGTTGGTTTTGAAATACTATTATTACCTTATTTGTATTGTTTACTGTATAACAATTGATCATTTGACGTTTAGGAGACAATTAATAATGTTACAAAAAGAGATATGTGCCATAAACCGTAATAAGACTTACATAGACATCATAAGGATAAGATTGAAATTAAGATAATAACTAAAATAAGTGGTAAACAGAAAAAAGGTTGTCTAGAAAACCCACAACCATTGTAGTTTATTTTTTTTATCATTATAGTTAGCCTATATTGCCCGACTACTTTGCAAAGGCCTCCCTAGTTTAATTAACTACTTTTATTTCTTAAATAATGCTATCACTCAACTATCTATTATAATAAAATGTCCTACTACGAAAATGAGTGTATAATGAACATGAAAGTTAAAGAATTATCAGGAAAAGGAAGACCAAAGAAAAATGGATAGATTGCAATAGTATGAAATAAAAATGTGTTATGCCAAGCCCTAGTTAGGACAAGGGCAGGGTCATGATGAATTTGAAAAGAAGTGCCATAGCACATACACAAACAGTGTAATGCTCTCAACAACTAGAGCTAATTGGAATTCAGTAAATAAATACAGAATGTAATTGATAACACATAACAACATACAGCAGCTGTCAATCTATTTGCTTAGCATTGTGATTATTGTAATATTACTCATGTTATTTCATTGTAGCAACTACATTTGTGTTTTTAAAACTAGAATCTATGTAAGTCAATAGTTTTTAATCATCCATGTCAGTGCAGTGAAGACATAATTTAGGAAATTGTTTGTTTCATAGAAACATTGACATTATTTGCTTAGACTTTTGGCAACTGTGTTGGGGTCAGCTTCCGGTCTAACCGGATACTGCTGAATACTCATATTTTTTACAAGGAGAGACTGCCTATCTCACCTCCACCCACCACCCAGCATATTAGGATAATAATTTATCACCCTATAACACTATGGTCAGACTACATTTTACTAAACCAACAACAAAAAATCAGGTCAAATCCTCCTTCTCAGTCAAACTATTAAATACTGACACAACTAATGCACATGTTATCATACACAGTGACTCACTATGTAACTAATAATCCAATTGGAAAAAATATTCTTAGAACTATAATAAAAATAAGATAAACATGCATTCATTTATGGAAACTACTCACTTGACAGATAAGGAAAAGTCACCAGGGCTTGATTCACTGATTCTTATCAAAAAACCACCCTCTGGTTTGTTTGCTAGAAGTTTCTCTGCATCTGCTCTTGTGATCCTTCCGTAATACCAGCTAAAAATGAGGTTTTATTTAAAAACTATTCTATTTTCTAAAGTTTGGTAAACAA
Source organism: Diarsia mendica (assembly GCA_949316265.1). Lineage (NCBI taxonomy): Eukaryota > Metazoa > Arthropoda > Insecta > Lepidoptera > Noctuidae > Diarsia > Diarsia mendica. Next base: position 10,055,288 of record OX438892.1, read on the forward strand.
TAGTTTTCAAACAAGATAGTTTTATAAATTGAAACTGTAGCAGCACTAAAGTATTTACACCTACATGGGCATATTTTTAGAATGATTAATGGGATGTGTATGTTATTACAACAATTCTATAAATCTGTTTTATTTGACTAAAGTTGGCCCTAAGATTTATTGTAGTGAGATTATCATACTTTAGGATTAACTAAATGAATAGTTACAATTTATTATAACCTCTTACATCTTTCTTGGAAAAGATTTCCAATAAGTTTCAATCTTGTGCATTGAACAAGGTAAGTTTAGTCTGAACAGATAATGCACCCCTAAGTTGTATGCAAGAATGTAACATGTTGTAAAATAATAAAGATTTATGTGATACACAACGGGTTCTTGTTATTCTAAACATATCTAGTTTTGTTTTTACAAACGAAATTAATAGATACGATTTATGTAAGACTATTATTAGAAGTAGAAACATTCTTCACGGAATGTAAGTATTTACCTGTGACTTTTCATTTGAATATAATTACTAGGAATTAGTCCTTCTTTGCCGTCTAATTCAGCCCTGTACCAGTTCATATCGTCCTCCATGTTTAGTATCTGTAATATCAAAAATTCTAGAAAGGACCCGTCATTTTACAAAATAAAATACACTGCACATCATTTCGATGAATGCAAACGTACCTTGAGGACTTGATTCTTCCTAAAGCTGAGCTCATCATCAGCAGTTGCAGTGAAATCGTGTTTTGCTATAGCCTCCATGATCAAATTAGGCACTTCACTAAAATGTCACCGATTACCAAAATAACTCACTAAGTATACAAACTTTTTACAACGTTTAAGGTCAGGGAAGTAAAGTAATCATAATGCATGTATTGTCTTACAGAACAATCTAAAATTAGTACGATAGAACGCCGATACGGAAAAATAATCTCCGTTCACAGGCCACACATCAGTCACATCACCAGTCACAAAAGTATAAAGGCATGTTGCCATACACTATAAATAACACAAATCTTTACAAAGTTGCCAAGGTTCTCGCCATTTACGATAAAAAATTAAACGAACGCAACCATAGCGCTGCTAGTTCCCTGGGCATAGCATAGCACAGCCACCGCGCCGCCGCCGCGCCGCGCCGTCGCGCGTCGTCACGTTAGCGGTGCTGCCGGTGAACAAAAATAAAGATCTTATCATAAGACCACCGAGTTAGCTAAACTTGCTGTACTGTACCTAATGGATTACACTAACACTCCAGAATTTTTCCTATGAGTATTTAATACATGATCGAATCAGAAATGAGGATATCCGCATGAGAACCAAGGTTGCCGACATAGCCCGAAGAATTGCCAAGCTTAAGTGGCAGTGGGCAGGGCACATTGGGCCGGAAGGTTCTGGAGTGACGACCGCGAACCCGAAGACGTTGCGTTGGAAGGCCTCCCACTAGGTGGACCGATGACCTGGTGAAGGTTGCGGGGATCCGCTGGATGCGAGACGCACGGGACCGGTCAATGTGGCGACACTTAGGGGAGGCCTATGCCCAGCAGTGGACGTCTTTCGGCTGAAATGATGATGATGATGATGATTTAATACATTAGCCTGGAACGCGTAGTATTATTTTATGTGATTTGCAGCGGGTTTTTGTGACCATGTGAAACACATCGGGTTGCCTTTGCTGTGAATAGGCTTCATTTCATGATTACGGCAAAGAGCAAATTTTCACTCAGGTGCAAGATGCGTCTCTTTACCGCGGTGATCCGTTCTCCATCAGGAGGTACGCTTGTGTCGTGTTTTATTCACAGGATACCTACAGACCATCCAAAATATTGATTTTGGAGGGCGTGATAAGTCGATAGGTAGGTACCTACTTATGGAAGATCACGGGAGCCCCACCTTCGCGCACGCAACGATCGTCACACATTTTCAAGTACTAACTGTTACTTTATCACTTGGACCCAGTGGTAATATTGTCATGTCAATAGACTAGAAACAGCCCTTGCCAAACTTGACTGAATTTGTTTTTTGTAAACAATTCCCTTTACTCTGTAAACATATTTCAATCATTGGAACATAATAATATGATTTTCATACTTATAAGATTAACAAAATAATAAGTAAGGAAAAAACCTGCTGAGTTGGAGATTTATAAATAACTCTGCAATGGAGTGGAAATGTGGTGCTGTTCCTCAAATAATTGGGTACCTAATATGGTGTATTTCGTTTCTTGTTCATTGTTCACTACAGGAACTGATGGACGCTAACAAAAGCGCCAAACTCGTAGCTCAATTCTGGGGCCGATACAATTTAGATTGCCATCGACACTATGAAGATTGAAAAAAAAAAACAAAATAATAATGTCATGGGTACTTTGTTTAATATGTTGCAGGCAAAACTCATAATCAGTCAAAACTACTTTTGACTGGTTTCAGTCAAAACCCGTATATTAATTTTAAAACGCGTTTATTCTAATGAAATAAATGTTAGCTATCGCACAGTCGAACAAGCTATTAAGTATACAGCCAGTAATTGAGGTATAATGTAAGGTCAATGTGGGCAAATCCGTCTACGGGGCTATTCCATACACATTCGTTTACTATTCATTCCAGAATAGTTACGCTGTTACTGGTTCGGTCGATAAAACAGGGTCAGTTTTTAGTTCTAACTATGATTCATAGATGGAGCAAGGTTGTCTACAATTGTCAAAAAATGCATTTGAAGTTTACTTGTGCTACGAACTCGAAACTCAAGTGTTGCGTGCCGCCGTTTCATATAGGATAAATATTAAATTTTACAAGTTACGACTTTCTGAGTATGCCTAACATGTAGTTTAATAAGTGTTACAACGGATTTTTCTATTTGTTTTGAATATAAACCAGTAGATACAGAAAGAATTGTTAAAAAAAATACGTATCCTCAAAATGTTCAAGTGGGAAAATCCGTCTAATTTCGAAGGGGCTAAATCGTCATATACAGGAATTACCCCATTGCAGATGTCGTCAACCTTTTCATCCTTCCTATTTTTAGTTTATACTTTGAAAGTCCACTGGTAACTAACAATTGGGTGTTTGACTATTATTTTTTTTGTAATTATTTTTACAAAAACAGTTTCACAACCTAAAGGAATTTACCAATTAATGAATTAATAATACTTATACATCAAGGCGTTTTACAGTTTTCGTCAAAAAAGTATTTTTAAACACTAAATTCATGTGCTTTATGAACGAGACTACTCCTCCGGGGCAGCGACTGTGTCGTTATTAGGAAGAAGAAACTGACTCCTGAAATACAGATATTTAATATCTAGCTCTGGAGTCAGGGCTTCACAAATATTGTATAGAAATGTTTTGCAATTAAAGAATTTATTATTATTATTATACCTAACCGAATTCATTAAAAATAACCCTGTTTATTTAAGTTAATACCATAAATACCATTGTCATAATAAGATAGGATTGTTTCAATGTACCTGAAAAATTAAACTGATAAGTAAAAATATTTAGTTTTCAAACTTTTTAGAAAGGTTTAAAGTCCCTGGTTATAAAAATAGGCCGGATTAGCCCCCAAAAAAGATTTTAGGGAGTAAAACGTAAAATAAACCTTATTTTTATGATGTTAAAAAACATTTTTCTTCATCATGTGCATTTACTTGTTTACAAATTGCATACTTTGATAAAACGGCGTAACTCGAGGCAAATTTGCTACTAGACGGATTTGCCCCGAATCGTCGGGAAAATCCGTCTAACGACCGACTTTTAAAAAAACCTTGTTAGTTACATGTGGATGGCTGTTTTGTTGTTTAAAATGGATGTGTATACAAGAGAATAAAATTTTGTATCGCTTACAACCATCAAATTTATATTAAAGTAGTAAGTGTACCAGATTTAGTTAACCAAATTCGACTTTCAAAAAAGTATGACGGATTTGCCCACATTGACCTTACTTACATTATACCTCAATGCAGCCAGCTAACTTGTATTTACTTTTAGGATTATATAGATTTTGAGAGACTGATGTCAAACGATCCAGCGTTTAGCATCAGCTGCTTAGTACGAAACACTTTATAAAACAAAATTGCAACCAATTTTCAGTGTACTAGGTACTAGAATTATAGATCTCTACCTGTATATTTATTAGCTTGTTCGACTGTACAAGGTTATCAAAAGGGTCAAATAAAAAACCTTACATACCTAATAAGTTTCATAACGACATAATTATTATAATTTAGTAGAGAAATAAAACAGAAACCACCTAATACTAGTTTTGACTGATTATAAGTTTTGCCTGTGGTGACTGTGTTTGTATAACAGAATATGAATCATAGAGGTGTGCTTTACGGTAAAAATATAAACTGTTTACGTAGTTAATTCGGTTCGATTATTTTCTTGATTTTATTTTGAACGCAGCAATATAAACCGTAATTACGTACTGTGACAGTTATCGGTTTTTAAATCGAACTGTGTAAATCTGTTTGTTTCTCTCTAGTCTTCGAAAGCAGAGCCACTAGAAAGAGAGAGCAAGATACATGAAGTTATCATCAAGTTCACAGAGCTGTCAAAATAAGTTGTTTTCACTGACATTAGGAAAAAAAGCGCGGGAAACTCGTAACGAAAGGGCGCCTTTTTTAAAACAAATTTTCAATTAATTGTTTTATTAATTCTTAAGTTCGTTTGCTTGCTTTTCTCACGATGGGGAAGAAAGGGAATCCCAAGAAAAGAAAAAAAGAAGATAGTTCGTCTTCTGCTCCACCATTGGTGTCCTCTGAAGACGACGGTGGAGCCTCAAGTTCTTCAGAGGAATCTATTACTGTTGAAAAGGATAAGTATCGGGAATTCAGGATTCCTGACTACATTAGGTCATATCCTGAAACCGGAGGCAATTTCGAATATATTGTATTTTTAGAAAGCAATGAATCAGTCCCGATTGGTGATAGAGACATGATGTCTCTTTCAACTAGTATAAAAAAATACAACAAGGGCATAAAACAATTATTACGCATGAACCGCTACAAAATTGGCGTTATATTTGAACGTCCTGGTTTAGCCAATGCAGCGCTAATGAATAGAAAATTTCTGGATAGCTATAAATTAAAAGCCAGTATTCCTGCAGCCGCTACGGAAAATACGGGTGTTATCATGCATGTTCCAATTGAGCTGAGCAACGAACATATTTATAATGCAATAACCAGCACAAAGAATATAATATCGATCAGAAGATTTATGCGTCGCACTATTTCAGAAGGAGGGGGGGTGTCCTTTCAGCCTACGAAGACGGTGTCCATCACATTCTCGTGTGCAGCGATACCCGATAGTGTGGACCTGAATAGCTGGCGATTCGAAGTTCGTCCGTACATTCCGCCGGTAAAACAATGTCTGAAGTGTCTAAGGTATGGTCATATAGCCAAATTTTGTAAGAACTCCCAAAGATGTTCCATATGTACAAAGGACCATAATTATAAAGAATGCCCAATACCTTTTTACCAAGGTATTGGTAATTAAAACGCAAGTGAGATTTTGGAATGTTTTATTGTTGGAATAGCCTAACCTATATATACAATTTAACTTTAACCCCTTACCGCATTGCGTACCATATTTGCACACCAAAGTATTCGTCCTAAAATTCAAATTTTATTCAAGTTTGAATGCTGGCAACACTAAAGATCATAGACAAGATGTATACTTTGACGTTTAGTGACGGGGAAATGTTGGCAGCCTTGATAGAAAAAGTTTGAAGTCAGTTTGAACTGGAACGGACACAGAAGGTGAGTAGCTCTGTATTTGAACCCATATTTCTCGAAATCCTGTGAATATTTAAGGCTTGCATAATTTTATTCGAATAAAACTATCTTTCAAGAGGCTATAAATTGAAAAAACTACCCCAAATCCTTATAGATTGAAAATGTATACTGCAATATTGTTGTGTGCATATCTGGGATCTCATGAAGAGTTGACATAATTGTACGGTTCATTTATGGGACCATATGCAGATAGCGGTGAATTTGCTATTGTTCATATATGACACGATATGCAATAATACAAAGTGTAACGGAAATGGGATATCAACCCAGAAAGAAGTGAATGTATCAACCCTCAAGGAGGTGAAGAAGGTGGTTTGATGCCCCATTTCCGTATTATAACGCGTATAAGCGTGGATTCAATTTCATAGGCCACCCTCATAACAACTCACAAGCTTTAGGTTTGTTTATGTTGCTTGGTGTTTGCTTACTATGTTTATTATGCTTCTAACAGATTTCGCTCGTGGCTTGCTGTTGAAAGAAAAATGAACTATAATTCTGAGGATATACCGTCTGGCAGCGACGACGAAGGTCTTTCTCCTTGATTTCAAATTGGCAATAGCTGAAGTTTTAGTCAAAAGAGATGCACATATTTTCACGCCCACAACGCGAGGCAGGCCTGCAACCGACAGAAATGAACCACCAGCGAAAAAAAGCAGGCGTAAGATCGAGATGCCTGCAAGAGAAGTCGCTGAAGACGGTTTCCACCATTTTCCAGACTGGACGGCATCAAAACAGAGATGCAGGAATGAATGTGGCGGTCAAACTTTCATTTGGTGTATCAAATGTAAAATGTATTTATGCATAAACAAAAACAGGAATTGTTTTCTGGAGTATCATGCTTCTCCAGATCCAGTTATATTGCAGTAAATCCCTTATGACGAGAAACCACATAAATCAACCACTGATTGATGTTGTTTCTCGTCATAAATGTGTATTATCATCATATAATTATTGTTAAGGATAAACTAGTTTGTTTCCTATAAGTAAAGAGGCTATGTTACGACAATTCAATTGTTTTATTTCCCGGAAACTTCAGCGCAGCAAGCTGCACTAACCACCACTGTGCCATACAGACCGTTTTACACCATTAACCATGCATGATTGCATGTCGTCCCATATTTGGTATAAACAATATTATTTAATGTAATGCATAACGTACCATATATGCACATTTTTTATTTCGTTAATAATAATATCAAAAAGGGGGCTATGTTTTTTTTATTATTTTTTATGGGATCCATAAACTCAAAACTACAACATATATTTTTTCCATAAAGATGCAAAATTCCATGCAGTAAGGGGTTAATGGTAGTTGGCGTAGTAACTAAGTAAAATAAATGGACCAATCACGAGCGAGCAGGTGCGCGGGTCCCGAGTCGTATGTGTAGCTACTGTTGCATGACGTCACGCGCTCGGCGAGGTGGCACACACATAAATACGCGCGTGGTCGGCGCGGACGCCTCAGTATTGGATGCGCGCGCACCGTGTGATGTCGTCTATGGTTCCTTGCAGGTTAGCTGGTACAGTGCTCCCCCCCAGCGAAGCGTACTGTTGGTTTAGAAATTCTTCCAGACCTCGTGGTGTAAGCAGCATCGCGGATGACATCAGCATCAGGCTCAGGGTCCAGTAAAAATGCAGGTTTTAGTCGATCCACGGAGATATTCTTCGGTTTTCTATCGATTTGAATAGTGTACGTTTTGTCATTTCGTTGGAGAACTCGATGTGGGCCGTTGTATGTTGGTGTGAGCGGCTTGCGGACGGCGTCATTACGCACAAATACATGCGTACACGTACGTAGCTGTCGTGGTATGAACGTTGTTCGGCGATCGGTGTTGATGTGTGCGGCGGATAGTTTTTTCATTGCGTTAGTTATCACGTCTTCGTAATGTGATTGAGTCTGGTTGGTTATCTTCACGCCTAACATTTCGCCGGGTAGTCTAAGTGACTGGCCATATAGTGCTTCTGCTGCAGAGACGTCTGTGTCGTTTTTCATTGTTGCACGTAGACCCAACATGACTGTCGGTAGCTCGTATGTCCAGCTTGTATTTTGAAGACGAGCTGTTATTGCGGTTTTTAGTGATCGATGCCACCGCTCAATCATGCCGTTTGCTTGCGGGTGGTAAGCAGTCGAACGTGTGCGCTCGATGCCTAATCGCTTCATAAGGCTTCTGAATAGTTCTGATTCAAATTGGCGTCCCTGGTCGCTGGTCAATCGTTCTGGACATCCGTAGCGAACAATCCAACCTTCGTACACAGCGCGGGCGATTGTTTCGGCTGTTATGTCTGCGACTGGGTAAGCTTCGGGCCATCTCGTCGTCCTATCGATGATTGTGACACAGTATCGTTTTCCATCTGATAATGGCAGTGGTCCAATGATGTCAATGTGGACATGTGACAGACGGCCAGCAAGTGGAAAAGCTTCAAGTGGTGATACTGTGTGTCGTTGAGTCTTCGTTTGTTGACATGCGATGCAACTTCGTGTCCAGTTGTTTATGTCGACATTCATGCTTGGCCAAAAAAATCGCTTCGTTATCAGATGTCGTGTTGCTCGAATGCCGGGGTGACTCATCTCGTGGATTGCAGTAAACACTGTTCGTCGTAACTGTGGGGGTATGTAAGGCCGGGCGCTGTTTGTTGACGTCTCGCATAATATCTTGTGATTTGAGTTGTTTGAGGTCTTGTGTTCAAATCGTAAGTTTTTGTTACGTGTGACGTTTTTAAGTTCGCTGTCATCTTGTTGTTGTCGTGCCAACTCGTCGTAGTCTATCGGAGATGGTGCCGTAATTGTTTCTAGTCTTGACAAGGCGTCGGCTACAATGTTTTCTTTACCGTCGATGTGAATGATTTTTGAAGTGAACTGGTTGATATATAGTAGGTATCTGGTCCGCATCGGTGTTTCTGCTTTGCTGTTGTCTGATGTGAGTGCGAACGTGAGAGGTTTATGGTCGGTGTATATGGTGATTTCTTTTCCTTCAAACATCCTTCGGAAATGACGAATAGCTAGGTAGATAGCTAGCAATTCACGATCGAACGTGCTGTATTTAGTTTGCGCGTCGGTCAGTTTTTTTGAGAAGAATCCGAGCGGCTGCCATCTTCCGTTTGTGTACTGCTGTAGGGCTGCGCCGACACACGTATTTGATGCGTCACACATGAGTGATATAGATGCATGTGTTGACGGATGTGACAGCATAACGGCATTTTGTATGCTATTTCTACATGATTCAAATGCTTGTTTTTCGTCGTTCGTCAGCTGTATTTGTGTCTTGTCATTCTTTTTTGAAGTGCGAAGGTACTTGAATAATTTTTCTTGTGTGTGAGCTGCGTGTGGAATGCTTTCCTTGTAGAAGTTAATAATGCCAAGGAAGCGTCGTAGTTCTTGTACTGTTTTTGGTTCAGGATACGTTCGAATGCTTTTGACGCGCTCTTCAATAGGATATATCCCGGCAGCCGATACATCGTAGCCCAGGAACTCAAGCTTTTCCTTACCGAAAACGCACTTCGACACGTTTATTCGCAATCCATGTTCTTGTAACCTCTTAAAAACTTCTTCAAGATGTTGTCGGTGACGAGTTGGGTCAGGGGACGCCAGAAGAAGATCGTCGACGAAAGGGAATACGAAATCCAAGTCTCCCAGTATGTTATTCATGTGCCGTTGAAAAGTTTGCCCCGCGTTGCGCAAACCGAAGCACATTCTTGGGAACTCGTATAATCCAAACGGTGTTATAACCGCTGTCTTCTCTATGTCTTCTTGTCGTACTCGCAGTTGATTATATGCTTTACGCAGATCAATCTTTGTGAATATCTTCATTCCCTGCAGCCTATATGTGAAATCACGTAGGCGGGGTATCGGGTATCGATCTGGTTTCGTCACGGCGTTCAACTTCCTGTAATCGCCGCAGGGTCTGAGTTCACCATTCTTCTTTTGGACTAGATGGAGTGGACTAGCCCATGGTGATTTGCTGGGTCGACATATGCCTTGTTCTTGCATAAGTTGGAACATGTCTCTGGCGGTCTGGTATTTGTGCGGTGGGAGCGGGCGTGCTCTGCAGTACACGGGTGGTCCATGCGTAACGATGTGGTGTTCCACATCTCTGTCGGTTGCGTCACTGAAGTGAGCAGACGTGATGTGGCTATACTTCTTCAGCAGGTTGCTGTATGGATCGTTCACGTTGAGTGTCAGCACTGTCGGCGTCGTTGTACTGTTTGATAAACAACCGTCGATTGATAAGCCGGTCCTCTTGTCAATAAGTTTCTGGGCTCGTAGGTCAACTAGTAGGTCGTGGAATTGCAGGAAATCAGCGCCGATGATTGGTCTCTTCACGTCTGCGACGGTAAATTTCCATTTAAATGGTCGACGTAAACCAAGGTTAAGGTCAAAGTCGCGTTCGCCATATGTTCGTATCGGTGTACCGTTAGCTGCGTATAACAGTACGTTCGATGTCGTTAATCCTTTGTTGCAGGGAGGCACCACTGACACGTTCGCTCCAGTGTCAATTAGAAAACGTAGTTTGTTATTGCTATCGTAGACGTAAAGACGGTATGCAGAAATGTTGTTGATCTCAGGTTCCGTCGTTGCCAAGATCTCGGTTAGTTTTCCGTTTGCTTGTTGTAGTTGCATGGAGATCTACAGATGCGTGCGTGCTTGCCGAAGCGCCGGTGGAAATAACAAGCGTCGCTCGTGTTGCGCTCATATTTATACTGTCGGCCGCCTGACCGCGAACGAGACTGGGATCGTGAGCGTGCGTAACGACGAGAGGTGTGTGTCGACGTCTGTGCCCGCTGTACTTTTAGCTCGGCAATCTCCTTCGTCAGTTGCATTATGGCATTTTGGAGGTCTACTTCGCCATGCGGTTTCTGTTCTTGTACATGAGGTGACGGTGATGTTGTTTTTGTATGTTCTTGACAGGTGCAGGAACAAACGGATTGTACTTCTGTGTTTTGATCGTGCATTTTGTCTGCCATAGTCGCGAGTACGTCGAGTGATGATTGTTCACTTACTGCTAGAACTGCTCGTGTTGACATTGGTAGGCGCTGCATCCACAACATCTGAAGAGTTGAGTCAGGTATCTTCTCGTGAGCCAGTTCTCTCATGCGTCTGAGCAGTTGTGACGGCTTTTGATCGCCGAGTTCCATCTCGTTTAAAAGTTTGTGAAGCTGTTTTGTTTCTGACTCTTCATACACGGAAAGTAGCCTTTTTTTTGCCTCCTCGTATCTTCCGATGCGGTTTGTGGACAATATAATGTCACCAATCTGCTCGACATCCATTTTTTCTAGATGCGCCACCATCAGGCTGAATTTGGCTTCTTCGTTGGGTTTTTGTTGGTTGACAACGGTTTCAAATTGAGCAAACCATAACGCCGGTTTGTCACGCCAAAACGTAGGAATTCGGGCTTTGACGGAGATCGTTGCGACTTCTGCTGATGCCATTTTGATTAGGTATGCACAAGAACGTTCGTCGGGGTCACCACTTTACCAAGGTATTGGTAATTAAAACGCAAGTGAGATTTTGGAATGTTTTATTGTTGGAATAGCCTAACCTATATATACAATTTAACTTTAATGGTAGTTGGCGTAGTAACTAAGTAAAATAAATGGACCAATCACGAGCGAGCAGGTGCGCGGGTCCCGAGTCGTATGTGTAGCTACTGTTGCATGACGTCACGCGCTCGGCGAGGTGGCACACACATAAATACGCGCGTGGTCGGCGCGGACGCCTCAGTATTGGATGCGCGCGCACCGTGTGATGTCGTCTATGGTTCCTTGCAGGTTAGCTGGTACACCTTCAACTGAGGCAACATGTTGCCACTGTCAAGGTAAACATGTAGCTATTTCGTCGCAGTGCCCTGTCAAACAACAAAAAGTGGAAGAAAACAAAAACAAAATTAATAAAAAATCATATGCAGATTTATTCAATGAAAAGTCATTTCCATCTCTTTCAAAGTCCAGCCCTGCTAAACAATTACAATCACTAATTGAAACAGAACCAATTTTAAATATTTTAATACAGACAATAGTAACATTAATTTCTCAAAATAAAAATAACGAAAAGAGTATTTGCACTCAAAGCATAAAAGATGTTCTATTAACAAAAATTCAGAATAATATAAATAAACCTTAATTTTATGGATCAGCTGAATATTGTACAGTGGAATGCTCAGAGCATCAATAGTAACAAACATGCTTTTTCGTATTTTTTACATGAGTTTAACATACATGTAGCTCTATTGTGTGAGACTTGGCTCAGGCCTCACATGAGATTTAGTATTAAAGGATATAACATATTAAGATTAGATTCAGGTAATACACACAATGGTGTAGCTATTTTAATACATAACAGTTTACAATTTAGTAAAATAAATACTTCCTATGATGATTCCATACAAAATATAGCAATTCGTTTAAAATATGGCAATAATAAAGAAATTTCATTGGTCAGTTTTTATAGTCCTGGAAACACTTCATTTACTAAGTTTAAGTTTGATAATTTAATTCGCAGTATTCCTGGTCCCCTCTTGGTGGGTGGAGATTTCAATGCACATCATTCGGCTTGGGGATGTAACAGTGTGAACATTCGCGGCCGAGAGGTGCTTGAAATCATTAATAACTATAATTTGGTTCTATTAAATGATGGAGAAATGACAACTGTAGGCTCTGATAGATGGCAAAGAAATGCACTTGATTTAACTGTAGTATCAGCTTCAATTTCATTGTCTTGTAACTGGTCTGTCCATGACGATCCTTTAGGTAGTTACCATTTGCCTGTAATTACAAGGGTACTAGTTAATAACAATTATAATATCCCACATGGTACAGAAACTTCAAATTTGCCTAAACATTTTAATTTTAACTTGGTTGATTGGGAAATATATAAGAAGAGTGTTGATAGTCTGGTAACCGATTTTAAAATTAATCAAGATAACCCAATAAAGTCATATAATGACTTAATAGAGTTACTAAATTTAGCTATTAGTAAATCATTACCATCAACTGTAAGACCTGCTACATCTTTTGATACAACATTAGTAAATAATAACCGTAAAAAACGCATTCCATTACCATGGTGGAATTTGAATTGCACTAAAGCAGTAGAAGTCTCTAGGAACGCCTATAAAGAATTTAAGTACAATCCCACATTAGAAAAATATATTGAGTTTAAAAAATTACAAGCTCTTAAAAAGTTAGTGTTAAAAAGAGAAAGATATCTAAGTTGGATTTCTCTATGTGAGTCATTTAATAGAACTACTCCATTATCTAGAGTTTGGCAAATTTCAAAAAGATTTAATAAAACATTTACACCTCCAAGTAATAATATCTCTTCTTGGGTATTCGATTTTCTTAAAAAATATACTCCAGATACTGTTGAGGGGCCATTTCAATCAATTTCTCATGAAGTAAAAGCTTCAGGACATTATGAATATCTAATTAATCCATTTTCTCTTCAGGAATTAAAATCTGCCATATCATCTAGGCGTGATTCAGCTTTTGGCCTTGATGGAATACCTTATAAAATGTTGAAAAATGTATCAATCAAGGCACTTTCTGACATACTAAGTGTTTATAATTTACTCTGGCAGGAAATGATCATCCCCAATGAATGGAAAATAGATTGCCTCATTCCAGTACTCAAACCTAACAAAGTAAGACACAAAGCAGAATCATATAGACCAGTAGCATTAACATCATGCATGGGAAAAATCTTTGAACAATTAATTAAACAAAGGCTAGAATTTTATATAGAAAGTAATAGTTTATTACCATCCAATCAATTTGGCTTTCGACGTGGTTGCTCCACTCGTGATAGTATTTCTCTTTTGCAATTAGATATATACAATTCTAATAAAATAGACAATTATTTTGTTGGTGTCTTCTTTGATGTAGTGGGTGCATTCAACAACATCAATCTGCACATTTTGTGTAGTGAACTTCGTGCCCTTGGTATTCCTGAAAAAGTTATAATATGGATCTTTAACTTTTTACATGGTAGAGAAGTATATGTCAAAGTGAATAAACGTTTAATAGGGCCACGTTTTTCATACAAAGGGGTATGTCAAGGTGGCATCCTTAGTCCATTGATTTATCTTCTTTATTTACATAGACTAAACATTGTTCTTGGTCTTGAAGTGGCAAATTTGCAGTTTGCAGATGATTTGGTTATCTATGCTTCAGGTTCAGACATAAGTTCTGTTGAAAGTATTTTAAATACAGCTTTAATTCAGCTAAAGAACTATTTTCATTATTTAAACTTGGATAGTAGTCCAGAAAAATCTAAAGTTATAGTATTTGGAGAGTGTGAAACAGACCTGCATATTTTTTACAACAATAGTGTTCTTCCAATAGTGAATGAAGTGAAGTTTTTGGGTATAATTTTTACAAGCAACCTCTCATGGACTAAGTATGTTGATTATCTGTTAGGTAGAGCTAATAAGGCATTTAATTTTGTAAAGTCACTGTCAATTGCAGCTGATCCTAAAATTTTGCTTATGCTGTATAAATCATTAGTACGTAGTCATTTTGAATATGGATTTTTATGCTTTGGGTCTGATCAGAGATTGGTTCACAAATTGGAGATTCTTCAAAACCACAATCTTAGATGTGTAACTGGTGCAATGAAGACAACCCCAATTAATTCACTTCAAATTGAGTGTAACACTCCTCCTATGAATATAAGATTTCAGTTTTTAAAATCCAAATACATTCTCAAGCTTTTATCTTTCGAAAATCATCCTTTATTAAAGAAAATATTATTTTACCATAGAGTATACAATCCCTCTAATTCCGTAAAAGTCCCCTATATATTTCATGACTTTTCTAATGTAATCAGTATTGATGATCAATATCAAATTGAGAAATCTAAAGACAGATGGCCATGTTACTCTGGTAATTTTATCAGCAAATTCTGGCCCATGGACATTTACATTAACCGTGACCTGCGGAGTAAGGAAGATGTATATCAGTTGATTGCAGAGTTCCCTGGGTACAGGCAGATATTTACTGATGGCTCTAAAAACAATAGAAATGTTTCGCTAGCTATTTACCTACCTCATATTACTGTTGGACATGGAGTTCGGTTATCTGGAGCCATGTCTATATTTACAGCAGAATCTTTAGCCATTTTAACAGCTTTGCAGTATATAAATGAAAAGAATCTTGGGCACACAACTTGGCTTATAGTGACTGACTGCATGAGTGTTCTCATGGCCTTACAAAACCCGAAACTGGACGCCAATACCGGAAATATTTTATATGAGATTCGGACTTTATACGTTGATCTTTGTTCAAGAGGATTTACGATAAGTTTAATATGGACACCCTCTCACATAGGAGTAGCAGGAAATGAAAACGCAGACTATCTTGCAAGAGTTATTGTTGACATTGACATCCCAGAATTCCCAGAGACGAGAAATGTTGCCATACCAAGTTCCGACCTGCTTACCAAATTACATGAACAAAACACCTGTATTTGGCATGAGAACTGGCAAGAAACACTAAGAACTAAAGGAAAATGGTATGCGAAGGTAAATCAAAACATTGGTTCTGCGCCATGGTTCACCAGATCTGTTCTTCATAGAAGCAGAAAATTCTATACTACTTTAAATCGACTTAGATTTGGACATGGAAGATTTAATGCACATTTGGCCAGGATGAAGATCATAACGTCGCCTGTTTGTGTCAATTGTGACCTGGGAAGTGATCAGACCCTTGATCATATAATTTTTGAATGCCCTGCTTATGACTCACAAAGAATTCCTTTATTTGAGAAATTATTGGAAATATATAAAACGCCAGCAAGCATCCCGCGCGACACTCAAGGTTTGCTGGAAAATTACAGTACATATTTATCACTGTATAAATTTATTGACAGCACTGGATGGGCAATTTGACCGTCTGGGGCGTCGAATATGAAGAATTTAAAGAAGAATATGACCCGGATATGACTACAAATGATAACCGATGAACACACGGATATGACACCCTAATATGATTTTGACTATAATTATAATAATGAAAACTGAAGACGTGGCTCAGGCCTAAAATTAATTCTAAACAAGATAATTAAAAGTTACTGAAGACGAGGCTTTGGCCTTACTTTTGTAGATGCAAGCTAAAATTACTGAAGACGAGGCGGTATGGTCCAAGACTTTAGCCTGCCCGAGTAGGGCGAAAGGGAAAAAAAAAAAAAAAAAAAATCACTGACATTAGAGATTGACATTGACAATTCTTTCTTTCATGGCCATTTCGCCTCCCAGTGGCATTATACGCGTAAGTATTTTATAAATCTTTGAATAACTTCTAAATCATCTCTGAATTACTGAAGATAGTTATTGAATTCGAAGTGGGAACTGTTCTAAATATTAAAATGTAAAGTATTTTTGAAGTAAAATGTGTAAATATAATTTTAAACTTTGTTTTCAAGCGGTGTCACATTTGTTGTTTCAGGTTTAGCCGTAACTCATTTAAACGCAACGATGTCGGGAGGATTAGACATACTCGCCCTCAACGAGGAGGATGTCACCAAGATGCTGGCGGCAACGACCCACCTTGGGTCAGAAAATGTCAACTTCCAGGTGTGTACCAAACATAACCTCAAAGGTGAAAAATACCATGCAAACATGATGATATAAGAATCCGTTCCATATATTTGTCTGAAAACATTGACGATCTATTCTCCCAACTGAGTTATTACCACATAAAAATCACCACCTGTGTAGATTGTGAACATGTAGTGACAAACATGGTTTTTGGGTTTTAGATGGAAACGTACGTGTACAAGCGCCGCGCTGACGGCACACACGTCATCAACCTACGTCGTACTTGGGAGAAGCTAGTGCTGGCTGCCCGCGCCGTGGTTGCCATCGAGAACCCCGCCGACGTGTTCGTTATCTCGTCGCGTCCCTTCGGACAGCGTGCCGTGCTTAAGTTCGCCGCACACACCGGAGCTACCCCTATTGCGGGACGTTTCACTCCTGGTGCCTTCACTAACCAGGTAACTATGAGGCAGAATGATGATGTGATAATGGCATTCAACCCTTGTTCTCTCTTCAAACAACGTCTGTCATGGTATATTCCTTCATTTCTAAAATACATTGTTTACAATTGAGTAGTTAATAACTGTTTTTAATGATGACAAACAAACTAAGGAACCACTGACTGCATTTATGTAGTAATGATTATAAGATAGTCTGATCGTTTACAATACACAACATGATGATGACCATACATATCACTGAAAGTTTTCTAACTCTTAACTTAATTATCAACAGATCCAAGCTGCTTTCCGTGAGCCCCGTCTCCTGATCGTGTTGGACCCTGCTCAGGACCATCAGCCCATCACTGAGGCTTCCTATGTCAACATTCCAGTCATTGCCCTGTGCAACACTGACTCTCCTCTGCGTTTCGTTGACATTGCCATCCCATGCAACACCAAGGTAAGCTACTACATTCAAAAGAATAAAGCAATTCAATTTACAAACTTCAGAGAAAGTTATTGAATTTGGTAATAATGTGGCTGTCTTTGGGGCTTTTCCACTTGAGACTAGGGTGAAACTACAGAATGCCAAAATTAACATGCATCTACCTAATTTACGATTTTAATAATTTTTTGGAACCATACTTTTCAGTAGCACTTGTATTGTCTGATTACTGTACCAAAAGCTTAACAAGTTAATTTTAAAATTATTTTATTATTTTTCTACAGTCCTCTCACTCCATTGGTTTGATGTGGTGGCTGTTGGCCCGTGAGGTCCTCAGACTGCGTGGTGTGCTCGCCCGCGACCAACGCTGGGACGTCGTCGTCGACCTGTTCTTCTACCGCGACCCTGAAGAGAGCGAAAAGGAGGAGCAACAGGCCAAGGAGCAAGTAGTTGTAAGTATCACCTTCATGAAAGATATCTCTGATAAAATAAAATTGCTAGGATAATGTTTACCCACTCATATAGCCTAGTTTGAAATGTTCTGGTAAATGTTCTATACCCACTTAGAACTTCGTTGGTTTAATGTTTAATCTAATATTACTTTTCTATTATCTTATCAGCCAGCGGAAGTAGTTATGGTAATGTATCATCTAATTAGTAGCTATGTATATTCTCAAAATTATTATTGATTAATTTATAGAAGAAACAACATTCTAGAAATGACTGAGCCTTTTTCTAGAAACTCAGGTATTAGGACTTCAATTCACTCTAAAACAATAAGTATCTCAGTTACTGGAGAACAGAAATAGAGGCACTTCAATATTATGTCGCTTTTTCTTATATTTTGTTGCCTTGTTATTCAGACGCAGTTAACAGCCATTCATTCTGGTGTGTTTAGTTTTGTGAAAACTATTCACAAGTCACTCGATGCGCCATATTTGCGGCTAGATTGCATGTGATCTCTATTTTATATCACCAAGGAATCCTTGAACTGCTTGTATCTAACCTGTTTATTTAACCTTACTGAAGGCGCCACCACCGCCCAAGCCCGAGGTGGCCGCACCCGTGCACGAGGACTGGAACGAGTCAGTGGAGCCCGTCACCTCATGGGCTGAGGACGCCGCGCCACCACCGGCCGCTGCCTTCGGAGCTCCCCCCGCGCAAGAAGACTGGGCTGCTCAGGTATGTAGAACAGAATATTATGTAGTCCTGAGATGAAGTTTTCATCATCAATAGTATGCCATTTGCAAACTTTTTGTCTTGTTTTACTGACTAGTCTCATCCAGTCGCTACTAGCTACCCCTCAAATATTATCGCTCCACCTGACTTGAAGGAAAATTCTTTGATTAGCCGCGTACTGACTGAGCGCACAGCCTCGGGCAAATGCCGCGCGACACGATTTTTTTCATTGTTTCATTGTTTTCCTCGGGCGAGGCACGTCTTGACCGACCGCATGAATTGCCTCGCGCGCATGCTTCGCGAGGCTGCGCGCTCAGTACGCGGCTATTCGTTAATTTACAAATAGGATGACGGCCGGCTTCACGTCATCGTCAGTCGCCCTTGTATAGGGTAGTCGACAAAAAAAACTAATTAGTCCGTCAGATAGATTTCCAAAAAATATTGAACACGTATTTTTTCTTTTTTCACGTAAACAAAAAATGAAGACGATACAGTGCTTCGAAAAGTCGTGAAACGTCACAGCTTGGTCCAATTTTACCTAACTATGACGTCAAACGCCCCCTCTCCATGGTCTTTGACAAGCTTTATTTTCGTCAATTTTTATTAATTTGATAAAACAAAAAACACGTATCCAATATTTTTCAATAATCTGACTGACGGACTAAACAGAATCATATTTTTTTTAGTCGGTCGACTACCCTATTTTACCCATTTTTAGTTTCAAAATTGCTCATGGTATTCATTTTGTATGCTTATTCTCTCAGGTACAAGAGGAGTGGGGTACCACTGCTGCTGCCACGGCCGCTGCACCAGCCCCGGTTGCTCCCGCACCGACCCCGTCTTGGGGAGGCTCTGCCCAGGACTGGAGCGCTGCGTAAACGTTACGTTTGCTTTGGTTAATATAACGTAAAACCAACCAACTGTTTTATTTACTCAATACTTATCCTTTTGTAGACCTTCCCTAGATTTGAGTGTAGACTAGAAAGTAGATGGTAGCGCAGTAGTTCCTTCTTAACATTTGAGCGACTGTTTTGGACGAAAAGTTTGTTGTTTTTTTTTTGTCATTTGGTTGCAAATTGTAAGTCGATGTAACATAGCTGCAATTTGGGAAAAAACGAAATTCGTTAGGACTATCTTGGCACATTCCCCTGAAATGGGTTCCACAAAAATTGGGTCAGTTTCATTTTAAGAATATAATCACAACATTGTTGTGAAAGCCCTAATTCATTTCCCAATTTACGAGTAATTGTTATTTTGTAGATTGTAAAATAGAAGTAGTTATACTAAGAAAACAACATCATTATTACCTTACTAATTTACAGTTTATTAAAAGGAACTAGACTATTTTCAACTTTTCCGTACAAATGAACTCTATAAACACAAGTATATTTCTCATTCCCTTGGTTAGTCAGCACCCTGAATACTAAGCTCTTCCATTCAATATGATTGTGGGCTAATGGGTAGTATTGTTTCGGAGGACCTCTTGCTCGGTATTCTGCGTCTGCTACTTTTATCCAAGTGTTGTTTGCATGGATACCCTGGAAATAGAAAAAAAACAAAGACTGTAATAATACTAACGGCATGCCTCTGTTCTACCTCCACACTGCTAAGTTGGCGTAACGGTCTGCGCATTTGGTCAGTGTCAAGTGTGGTTTAACTTTAAACTAACATTTTTCACACACAAGGTTGATTTTTGGGACCCACACGTTAAATAGGTACCGAGTTTCCTCCGAAATCACGGTAAGCCGTTGTCCCCGGCTGTCATTTGTAGATCCGAAAGACTGACAATCAGTCTTACCAACGGGTATCATATTACCCTACTAACTGGGTTGTGGTCAGATTACTCTTAACTCTGCTGTATCCGGTTAGATTGGAAGACGACCCCTACCCCTACATAGTTGGGAAAAGGCTAGGCTGAGGGTTGTTTTTGAAAACCGCGCTAGTAACACTCGCCCTTAGCTAAGTCCACTCCTACCTTACGCCTGGCACATGGTTTGACTAAACATACCGACAGATGGCGTAGATATGATCAAACAAAGAAAAATACTAGCCGAGTCAAGAGACAGAAAAGTAAGAAAATAATTATGTAGTCCGTTGAACTAGAACACATCTCAGTGGCGTCACTTTACTTCACGGTATTAGTCAATGCAAAAGCATTGCTGAATAACAAAACTGAATTTGCATGAGTTCGCATATCCGAGGCTCCGAGCGCGAGCTAAGACTGGCAACAGCCAACATGATACGAATAACATAGCATCCCTATTTCTAAAGTGGAATTGTTTAAGTGCTTCTGGAAAACAATTTCACTGAAGAGCGTCCTAAGAAATTGAAATCAGGATATCCTATCTCAGCTACGACTAAGTTTTGTCTGCGGCTTTGCTCTCGTGGAGCTCGGAAATTCATGCATAGGAATGTCACCAAGACCTAACCCAGGTCTCTGGTGTTATGGGGGGGGAGGGGCTTTTGAAATCCGAATAGCAGGGTTGTGAAAAGGCTCAGACCGATTTTAACAGCTTTTGTTAGCTTCACCTGTAAATTTAATATACCTAGCTGTTATAAATATGACCCACTTGTTGGTTTCGGATTAGGCTGAAATTATGCATACTTGTTTAGTTTGGATGATAATGCATGGTTAGCTAAGTGACGTTATTCTAGATACAGTATGGTGGACTAGTTATTTTTTGTGCATTCCCTTGATATAAGTATCAAATGAAAGGGTTTGCTGGGTTGAATACGAGAAATAAAATGACGTAACTCTAAAAACGAATTTTACCTACAGTTTTTTTTAAACGAATGTTTTATGGAGATACTTATTTTAATACAATATATCGATGAAATTGCAACAAAAAATACGTAGGTAGTCTCTATAGCTCTACCTACATATGAAAAGCGATGAACTCAGAATGGAAAAGCAAACGTGACATTCCTGAAAATGATAATGCTGACTGAAATACAATGCAGAATAATAATTCCACTCATTTTGCTCAGAAATATCTATGACACTGATGCTAGAGACAGCTCGTATCCACGTAGGTCGTAGAAGGTTCTTACCTTTCAGGATACCTATCTACCGTTCCTAAGCTGTGCCGAAGGGGGATTTATCCCGGGAGCCACTAAAAGTGCGTTTTTTGCCCTTCGCATCAAAAAGCAAACAAACTTTTTACACAAGGATGAAATGAAGCATCTTCTAAGTTTATGAAAATAACTGTTTACGTCGCGTGTAGTAAAAAAATGCTTTATGGGTTTATTGGCCAGCGCGCAGCGTATGACTGCGTAAAAAATGATGGAATTTCAACTAGTTTTAGCGTTGATTCGAGCATTGAAAATCTAACTGTGCTTTTATTCAGGGACACTAGGTGTCATTAACAAAAACGTAATATTCTTTTATTGTGAAGAAAACTAACATAATTATTGAAAATCTTAACTTTTGCTCTCGTGCTAAACCGCGAATCACATCCACTAATTTATATAAGTGAACCGCTATGCAGAACAGTAATTATATCCAACGCGGTTCTATCATCTATACTATGTTGAAAGTTTGTTTTAGCATTGAGAGTTGAAAGCGTAATCTCAGCTGTTTGACTACTAACGTATATTAGGAAATGCTTGGGCGCACTGCGGGCGGTGTCTGGGTGTATGTGCTCGACGGTGATGTAACGCACCCTCTGCGTTTGTGCCAGTCTTATTATTATTTCGCCGTAGGATCCGCTGAAAATGATTGCAGTGTTATTAAGAGGAAGTCTTGTTTATACAATCTTAATGTTACAAGAAATTGTTAACCAATTTTGGAGACCTCTCACGTACAATATTTACAAACACTTCTCGTACCTACATTATTAACAAACTATAAATAGACTTCTATGTTAGCGATTTGGTTTCCGCACTTAGTCCCTGAAGTGTGCTGAAGTGGACCTTTGTACGTTTATAAATAGACTTTTATTGGTAGGTAATAATTAATTGGATCGCGAGGTTGTTGACATGTGGGCGGTGAGCTTCGTGATTATTGTGCTGAAAGTCATTTCAGCCAAAGAGCCTCGACCAATACCTGAGGAGGCTCTCGTTAATCATCTGGATCTAGAGCGTTTTGGAAAGCGGTACTACTGGACACGGCTCGTATTGTTACGAGGTTCCACTATCTAGAGCCCTGACCTGTAGCATGGACCCTGCCCCCGATACCCAAATGTCCAAAGCATGATGTGGCCCGAAGTTAGAAAGTTATTTCCCCACCATTGTTAGGCTTCATGATCAACCCAATAATGAAGACTTTGTTTCAGTAATTTAAAATAAGTTTGTGCTCATAAGAGTCAACTGATAATAGCTTCTAGGTCCTTGAGTTTTTATTAAGAACTTGTGTCTTGTAAAACTAATCCAAGCCTAATGATAATTATTTGTAAAATAACATTCAAACAGCAAATTAAAGTTGCCCAAACTTCGATGTCTTTATCTCTAAACGTCTATGCACTAACTAAAACACGGGTTCCAAAACTTAGAACCTATCTAGTATCTACTTCTAATCTTTGAAATTCGACTCACATGAAAGGCCAACAGTCGGACAGCGTAGGTCTTCGCAAGCCGAGTATTGTGTCGGGCGGTGGGGCAGCGCGCCACAGCGGTACAACCCCCCACAGGGCTACCCTGCCACCCCACTCCGTTGTGTCACTACCCTTTGACGCCGTCGCACCTTCTATGTATCGTGTATCAATGTCCTTAGCTCCTGCAACTGTTGCCATTTGTTCTGAACGAATGAAACTTGGAGATTAGATTACAGAGAATCGGTCACGTTAGCTCAAAGGTAGCGTTGAACTTTAGACGATACGTTTGACGGGGTGGTTTGGTTTTGTTGTGACTTGCAGCTTAGAAAAGGTTTATTAAAAAAAATAGGTTCACTGAAGTATAATACATTATTTTTTAAATGAAAACCTTAGCACTTATAAATATTAATTAATGGATTTCATTATGATATTCGCTACGTTGAAATAAATGGATACTTCTCCGAAGTGTGATATCGAGGTTGCATTTTGATTTTGTACCACTTAGCGTTCTCTTTGTGCATAAATCCAACATTTCTAGGAATGTTTTTAGGCACAGGGTAGCTGAACTTAAACAACATTTTTAGCTTTCCCAAAACTTGGGTCCAGCTATTTCAGCGACCGAATGAGTTGAAGTTTGAAAGACGTTAGACGTTTTTTCAAGGACTGGTAATTTCGGCGGGATTTCTGGTATTCTGTCTGATGACAGCAAGACAAAGCCATGAATTTCCAAAGTTCAGGTTGGTTCACTTTTCCCCTAAACGTAATGCCAGTAACCCACCTGGAGCCCCTGGAGGGTCCACTTGCAATATGTATAGCGGGATTGCACATGAGCTCTATGAAACGTGACTTGAATGTGTTAAATATATACCTACCTGAGTAAATTAAAATAAGGTGTGTTACCTGTCTTCGTTCGCGATGTCAACATCATGGTCCGAGATCTAAGCGTGTTTCTGTAATGAAACGTATTTTTATTGATACTTCTATTCTCTTGTTTTTTTGCAAGGGTTAGGCAGAGGTGTAGGTACCGAATAGTACCCTCCACATTTCGCCATTTATGTGTAATGGAGTGCGAGCTTATATCAACCGGGCACAAATTAATCCAGACTGTTGTTAAGAATTTGCACAGTATCATTAGTTACCCTATTTCAGTTCCTAACCAATTTTGCAGTATTTGTCATCATGATTCTCTTGCCCTTATCCCAATTAATTAGGGGTCGGCGCAGCATGTCTTCCTCTCCCATACCTCTCTGTTTCTCGTCATCTCACGAGACACCTCCTTTCTTACCATATCATTCTTAACACAGTCCATCCATCGTTTCTTTGGTCTTCCTCTACTCTTCTAGCCATCTACATTCATATTCAAAACTTCCTCACGACATACAGTATCTGTGTACTGTGTAGGTACCTAAGTATTAACCAGTGTCAGTAGTTTTAGCTAGCTAATGATGGGTATTTTAATTCCTGGAAATGTATTTCCAGGAATTAATCTCCTGCATCGTGGGTGCCTTTACTGCCTTTACAAACATTTAGATTAACATAGGTACAAATAGCAACTACATTTTGCACATCATATAGGTAATTGTTCCGTAAACGTATTCCTTCTAGGTTCCCCTTCGTTGTAGTACCTACTTTCTGTTTACTGAATCCTTACCGATATCGATATGGAAACAAAGGTAAATCGTTAAAGGATCAAAGTTTGGATTAACAACCGTTAGCATAACGGTAGATTCGTAGAAATAGGTAGGTACCTACCTAAGTTAGAAGAAGCCTTAAATATCCAAGGCAGTAAGAACTCGTGTTCCCTTTCAAACGCACAAGGATTAAATTAAACTTAAACGAACTATGTAAGTAGTTCATATCCGACGTTACTTATAACTTTCTTGTTTGATTGTTTTATTCAGTTTTCGTTTGTGAGACGGCAGTAAATTAACATGTCTAATAGCTTAGCTAATAAGTAAATAGAATACCATGAGCATTCTCGTTGCCGCATATTAGTAATGCAACGAATGTTATTTTTTGAACATTCGCGAATGCGAATGCGATATTCCGTTTTTTATCAAATTTGGCGCTAATTTGTCTATGATTTGTTGGCAGTCGTC
Organism: Diarsia mendica; assembly: GCA_949316265.1. Taxonomy (NCBI): domain Eukaryota; kingdom Metazoa; phylum Arthropoda; class Insecta; order Lepidoptera; family Noctuidae; genus Diarsia; species Diarsia mendica. The sequence continues at coordinate 10,080,285 of OX438892.1, forward strand.
GTCGTCGAGGTAGGTACCTACGTTCCGTTTGTATTTTGTTCTGAGAATTTACGAGTTGATAGGAACTCGTCCGAAGTGTCATTCGGCTCGCTCGTTATTTCGTAAACAAAACAAGTGAATTTTGAGGTAAGAGTGTGAATACTGAATAGTTATTTATTAAAATTATTAAGTCAACTTTTAGTGACTTAAAGACTTTTTTACACTTTGCGATGCTGAACGAGCTAAATGCAAGCAGTGTTGCAATGAATATTCAAGAGAAGAAGAACTACAACTGCTATGAGAAATCATTTGAAGATAATGCGTAAAACCGAGTTTTCCAAATTCAAAATATTTTATTGTGGATCATCCGAATTAGTAAAATGTGAAAAACAAAGAATCGCCAGACTTAAGTTGCAATGGGCAGATCTGGAGTGGTGACCGCGAACCGGAAGACGTTGCGTTGGAAGGCCTCCCACTAGGTGGACCGATGACCTGGTGAACCACCAATACAACGGTCTCAGTTCATAATTCATATAAGTCTCTTGAGTGACTATTTAATGAAAAAGGCATTATACCTATAAATACTTATACATTTTGTCTTAAATGTTGTAATTATAATAATAAAGTTGTAATGTAACTAAGCTTTGCCAAAAGTAAAATAATACTTAAATAAATAATACCAAATGATAAAGTGTAGAATGATAATTTGCTTACGAGGGTATGTTACTTTCTCTTGCATTAAAAAGCCTAAGATGAATGGATTTTGATTTTATTAACCTATTATTATCTTCCAATTGTTTTTTTCCATTTCTGATATGCATATTCGCAAAACATTCGCTGATATTTTGCGAATGCGAATATGCAAAAATATGCGAATTTGAATATTCGTTGCATCATTACCAATGTTAGTTAGTTGATTAGCAATTGTACAAATTGCCTATGTGTATTTAAAGCGTTAAATAAATTAAACACAAATGCTTATTCACTTAGCCTAAATATGTTCGCAAAGTTTGCAGTAAGTAATTATAATTAATAATATATATATATGTATATTTTATATTTTTTTTTTTTTTTAATTTTTAATTATATTGTTATTATAATTTATTTATTGTATTTATATTGTTTAATTATAATTGTTATGATTTTGCTGAAAATCTTGCCGCGGTATTGAAAATATCCCCAGTAACGGGAATTCTCACTTTAAAACGCTCCTGAGCGTAAGCTCTGTGCACTCTCCTTAGTAAGAGAAATACAGATTTTGAATTATTTTGGCTAAACTGGGATTCTGACAACAAATCTTTCTGCCATGCAGATTCCTGTCAAAAACCGACTGTGGGCCAACAGTTTTGGCAACTACCTGAGAGTTTGTTCCGCTTTGGCGAGCTGTTCTGCTAAATATTTCATTCTGTTGCAGCATTGGAAGCCGATCGATGAAAATGAGTCCGTAGCGGCTGGAAAAGAGATAGTAGAGTATTACTGTCCATGGGTCACTTGCATCTGGCAGCAATTCTACAAGGGAATGTTTTGCTTGGCAGACCAAATCTTGAATGCTGATCGCAAGTCTCGCAAGTGACTTGACTTTTGTATTCAATGAAAGAAGAATCAATGAGAAAATATTATATTTTTGATTTAGGTTAATACGTGAATGCAAATGTCTCTAGGTAGGTACCTACGTTGCCGCGTTGGGATAACATTTGTTTTTGTACTATCAACTTAGGTACATAGGTATTTCACCAGAAAGATCAAAACAGGCCCTATACGGTAGGTAAGTTATAAAGTTGAAATCAAGATGACCTACTATGCAGGTGCTCCTACATACTTCATACAGGTACCTAGGTACCCTTTACGATGCGCCCATGGTTATTGCTCATGGCACGGCGACATAGGTAGGTACATAATTAAAAACTTTTATTACTTGGCATTAATTACCGATAAGACTTGATGGATGGTCGAGGCCAGTTATTTTAATGGTGGGCAATTTACCTACATGGAATTTACTTGTAAGTAGTTGTTTTACGAATAGGTATTTACGATATTTGATACGTATGTTCATAAAATGCTAGCTACACATAATATGTTACCTACATTAAAACATCAGGTCTGTAACTACTTAATTCCGAAAGGTTTGGCAGATGTTTACTGATAATTTTTGCACTGGCTAAGTAAGCATTCATTTGGCAATGTTAGTTACATGGCCATCGTAAATTGTATGATCCTCGTACCTACCTACTTTCTGCCTAAACCCGTTGTACCTATAAGGGGAATAACGTGTGTATAATAACTGCGAGTGTTTATCACGCACAATGGCCCAATCAAGAGGCTAACTGCGGATAAAAGCCCAGTTAAACTAAACTAAACTTAAACTAAACTCCGAGTGTTAGTACCTTATGTACCTTTTTGGATTCTCGTGGCTTCAGTTTACTAGTAACCACGCCTACATTGGGTACGGTAATAAGATGGATGAAATTGAATTTCCTACAAACCTATCTAGCAAAACTGTAGGTACTCTAAAACTACACTTACAAAGGCCACATACAACAGCATGTAATTGAATTAAACGTCGTAATGCTACTTACGTAACGACATTATCTTGGTCTTAGGTGTCAAGTGTTTTCCGGCCATCTTAGTCTTCCATGGATATACTGAAACTGAGTTAATTATAGCATTTGTGATATAATCTTACAGATTATGCACACGTTACTACTGTCTCAAGCTAATTAATTAGGGTCGTATGGGTTTCTAGATTAGTTGTGTAAGAGATAGGATACCTAGGGAAATATTTTTGTTGCAGATGAGGTAAAAAGCCTTTATCAAGGCCGGCATCAAGGGAAGTCGGACTACGGATGACGATGACGAAGGAAAATGTGAAGACCTAAATGGTGATCGACCGTTGAGAAAGACAGAGGTGGTGTATGACCAGATGTATGAACGTTGACGAGGCAAAAGGAATATGTACCTAAGGATCGTAGCAGGTGGCATTTGTGTTTTTGTGCCTACGCCCATGGGAAAAGGCGTGAGTAGACATGTGGATGTAAACGGTGATTGTCTAACATCGATACGTTAGCATCACAGCCTTCTCTTGGCTCTCAGAGCATGATAGACCTAACAAATCGTAAAAACAAATAAAATTACAAAAAATCATCAAATTAATCTCAACACGAAACGAACCTAAAATTCCCATCACGGTACCAAGTATTAAAAGAAACCAGACAGCTGTTTTCCAACAAGAATCGTTTTCCACCGACTTTTGTTTACATTTCCTATGTCTTCTTTTATTGCTGCAACTGAACTTTTGTTCGACGTTATCTTCATACAGATATTCCCAGATGTTTGCCCGTAACGGATACGTGGATCGCATTTCCCACTTCGGTGTTGCAAGCTTCTTAGATTTGCTTCTTTCGTAAACTTTTCCTGCGGAAATGTAAGGCAAATGGACCGGTGTAAGTAGGCCAGTGTGTTTTTGATTTGTATGCAGTTATAGTTGCTATGACGTCAATGATTTATTGTTTAATTACCGTCGATTTCCCTAACTTCGCCTGGGTTTTGACACTTTTTTTAACGTACCTACTTTTTTAAATATTACCACTGCAGGCAAATTATTAACATTTTATGGAATAATTAAGGTTTCTTAATAATCACAAGCTAAAGTAACTCTTAAAATCATCGATTTAGAGATAAAAATACCTTGCCAAAGCCAGTAGGCGAAGATCGGGCCGTTGGCCTAACTTCGCCTACCTATGTTTCCTCGCTTTTTTTTAAGACGTCTATGGCTAGTATTTTTTTTTGGCTATAGAGCGATGTAGTAGAAACGAAACAGAATCTTTTTATAAGTGCTTAAAGATCAATTTTCTAAATTACTATCGAGTAGGCGAAGTTTGGCAAAAAAAAAAAAAAAAACAAACACCTCACACCACTGACACTTTCTGATGTAATGACCGCCAAACTAAACGCATTAGCTGGGTTGCCATCAGCAAAATATTGCCATGACTAAATAGAAATTTGAATGTGGGTGTTTATTTTGTAACTTACTTTAAGATTTCGGTGATATTGAGAATTTTATAAATTCAGGCGAAGATTAGGCGACTAGGTGAAGTTAGGGAAATCGACGGTATTGTAGTTCCGCTGAGGTAAACAATAATGTAGGTATTGTGGCCTTGAATCGGGGATTACAACATTACACTAACAGTCAGCGCATTGTTTTAATATAAATTTTACAATTAGGAAATCCAAACGATTTTGAAGGAAATTCATACTTAATGCTTCGTAGGTAGGTATGTTTGTTGTTGTTGTGGTATTAGAAACTTCTTCCGTTTTTGGTTAAACTGTCAAAAGTTTTACCTAATCACAACAACAACCGTCAACTAAACCGTCTGTCTCTAGCGGTTCTAAGTAGGTTAAATTATTTGATAATATCAAAACCAATCTGCATGTTAAAGAAAATTGGTCGTCTTTAATACTAAACTCTAAAGATCTTACGATATTTATAAAACGTAATATAGAGCTATAGCATTTACTAATACGTTGATAGCGGTAGCTTTTATAGTAGATATGTGATCTATTTGGTTCCGTTTCATTGCTTATTTTACGATTGCAAAGGTCTAGCCGTATGGGAGCGGGTGGGACTTTGGTCATTTGGAAGTCTGGCTAGTTATTTCAAGACTAGGTTTTGAAAAAATTACAACGGTGACTTCGGTAGAAATAACTATCGAGCTTACCTAAGTGTAGTCTGCAACATACGTAGTTTGCACTGTAAGGTACTTTTACATCCAAAATCGATTCTTTAAATTATTTTTCAGCATGCTAATTTCCATACTAATAGCTGCTATTTAATTAAACTTTATTACTGTTAAAATTTTAATAAATATTTATTTAATAAACAACTTGCCATCACGCCTGTAATCCCCGATGGGAAAGGCTCATTTTTGGCCAGATATTTAAAAGTCCAAGGCGGGGTTGCAGTAATTTTAAGATTTTTGAACCTATAAAAATCGAACTAAATACGAGTTTTTTAATAAATAAAAATCATTACTTACATAAAAATTGAACATACTCTCTAATACATCGTAAAGATAGGAACGCGATTTAGAATGATCGGCTCGATACTTTTTTTTATCAAACATGACTCTAAATCACAATTTCAAACGTGTACCTACTGCTAAGACATTTCATCATGAATTTATGTATAATTTCTTTATAGTTTTTCTCCAAGAAGCAAAAAACAGTCAAAATTTAGGCATTATATCGCTCGCGCGGCAGGGCGGGGGGCGAGGTCGTGCGTACATAAAAACAAAGTACTGGAACCTCGCCTTAATCTCGTTTTGTTACTGGCCGTCGCAACTTCTGTGTCCATTATGAAAAACCTTTAGTTGCACTGACAAAAATTACCTAGCTAACAAGGTTTTTACCGAAGGCAAAGGACAGATTTAAGACACAATGTAAACTTAATCTTATATGAACGTTACGTTCCTGAAAACCGGGAACTAGCCATACAGTGATTGTAAATATGTATGTCATCATAATTATGGCTGACCCATTTCGTGTTAACCCTTAGCCTCATCAAAACTTCCCATATCCCAGCATTAATGTGACATTTCCCTTCGTATGTATGTAGACCATCGTCGTAGTGTTCCCTTGGGATCTTACTCCCCTTACTTTTGCCCCTAACATAAGGGAAGGTTTTATTTTAATAGCTTATTACACATAATTTCCTTTTCTAACAAACTATATTGGACATGATTATATCCCCAAGGGATTGTTATAAAGGGTGTAAAAATACACTTAACGCCGATAGGCACTTGTGAATGTGGGCATTTTTGTTCTGGACTGTACTTGGGATTGGGAACCTTCTGGTAATGGAGATATTGGTGTTCAAACTTCGAAAATTCTAACAAGTATTTTTAAATAGGTACTAGTGTTTAAGGTTAAACTTCATTTTTAACCGACTTCTAAAAAAAGAAGGAGGTTCTCAATTCGGATGTTTTTTTTTTTATGTTTGTTCGGGCATAACTCCGTCACTTGCTGACCGATTTGAAAAATTCTTTTTTTGTTGGAAAGGGTATACCTACAATCCCAAATGGTCCCATAATTTTTTTATCGAAATCGGACAAGCGATTTTTGAAAAATCAACAAAACTCAAAAAAAATACTACATTGTCCACATTATGACCCATGAACATGTGAATGTTTAACAAAAAATAAAACCGACTTCAAAAAAAAAACACAAAAAAGTCAAAAATAAATCAGTTTCTGAAGTCGGTGGCAAAAAAATGAAATCAAACAAACAAAAGTCACCGACTTCAGAAACTGATTTATTTTTGACTTTTTTTTTTGAAGTCGGTTTTATTTTTTGTTAAAAAGATTTTTTATTACTACAATGAGTCCATGACTCAGTGTGCCGTGTGAGTTTTATGGTACCGTACGTAACTCGTCATTTTTCACCCCAAAAAAAGTCGTTCGCACTTTTAATAACTTTTGCGTAGGGACTAGGGACACTAAAGTTTGGTGTACCTACATAATGCTTTGTTGACGGCTGCGTGAAGAGTCCGTTTACACCCTGTATATGCAGTGCGGTAACTAACGATATCAAAATATCATCTCAATATATTAAAAGGGTTCTAAAACTATAAATTTAACTCGTAGCTTACGTAGATATAACTTATAAGTTTATATCTAAAGTCTGCAAGCGCCCATAGGTGACCTATTTCGTTTCGTTGGCTTTTGCAATTTGTGCTGACAGAGCAGTCTAGGTACAAGTTTATCTTTTCTATTACAATGTAAGTAAGTTTTTTTTAGTTAGATAGAAAACGTATAAGACTTTTTTCTATTCACAAAGTAGGTACCTACCTACTAAACTTTCCACAGGATTTTCGTTAAGGCCGGGTTGCAGTAATTTTAAGATTTTTGAACCTATAAAAATCGAACTAAATACGAGTTTTTTAATAAATAAAAATCATTTCATAAAAATTGAACATACTCTCTAGTAAATCGTAAAGATAGAAACGCGATTTAGAATGATCGGTTCGATACTTTTTTTTATCAAACATGACTCTAAATCACAATTTCAAACGTGTACTGCTAAGACATTTCATCATGAATTTATATAAAAGTTATATCAATAGATAGAACTTTTTATTTTGAAGTAAATGTTGAAAGCATATTGTATAATTTCTTTATAGTTTTTCTCCAAGAAGCAAAAAACAGTCAAAATTTAGGCATTATATCGCTCGCGCGGCAGGGCCAGGGGCGAGGTCGTGCGTACATAAAAACAAAGTACTGCAACCTCGCCTTAAGTAAAAATGGAAGATAACAAGTAATTAGGTTCAAATACTTAACCCTTATTTCAATTGGAGAATATATTTAACGTTCAATGATTTCATGAACAAGCTTTTCATAAAATCAAGCTTTTAATAGTCTTAATGACGTTAAAAAATAATACGTAAACTACAGCAAACAACAATTTAAAACTCTCTAATGACGTCTTTTAGCTGAAATTTCGCAGTTTTCAAAGCTAAAGTGGCCTTAATTAGACAGTAAAAGATAATTCGTCTGATATTTAGTGCTGGCCGAGCTTCATTGCACGGAGAGGCAGGTAGCTGAGCTCTGAGGTAGCACGCTCCAATTGCATTATGAAGTGAAATCGGACGAGGCGAATCCGTTTTTGGGTAGCACTGATTATAGTAATACGGACTTCATTAAATCGGTATTCTATGGAAAAGTTTGACGTTAAGTTTGAGTTAGTTACTGTTTGTTTTGCTTATACCTGACATTTATTTACTGGTTTTTAATAATATTATAAAAGTAGGTAAATTATGTTACTGCTATTCGTGTGTATAATCAGTTACCGCCAGCAATTAAGCAATTAAATGGAAAAATTTATCAAAATAACTTGAAAAAAAAAACCGGCCAAGTGCGAGTCGGATTCGCGCACGAAGCGTTTCGTATGTACCATTATCTATAAAAATCGCGTTTGTTGTATGGGAATAAACCCTTTTATATTTATTTTGTTTTTAGTATTTGTTGTTATAGCGGCAACAGAAATACCTACATAATTTGTGAAAATTTCAACTGTCTAGTGTGTATTTTTTTTTATCTTTAAGATAAAAAAAAATACACACTAGACAGTTGAAATTGCATATTATATAAATAACCGACTTCGGGAGACTGTTGAAACGAAATAATCTAATTTGTTTTATTAAAAAATGAATGAGCTGACTGTGTGCTGACTGTGTGTATTCTTCTAAATACCTATTAAATGTTTAATTAAACGTACCGTTATCCAAAAACGTCCTTGAATGTCGTATGAATGAATAGGTAGGTAGTACAAACATGAGTATATGTAATATGTGTTTTCTAAAACAAACAGTCTATATACGAAATGCTGAGAAAACAAGAAAATAATACTGAAACAGGAAAAATCTCTCGAAAATGAGTTCAATTTCGTTGGGCATTTAGGTCAACTTGGGGTTGCACAAACCATCAAAAAAACCATATTGTTGAATATAATATAGGCATATGTTTATATAGGTATGTATATGGTTCAGCCGAGCGATATGTAGGTACGTGCGGTCACCCTTATTGTGTGTGGAAAACTCGAGAGCGACATGAAAACTGTTTTTCAGAATAATATGCTGAAAACGTAAATATTTGCCTTAACAGTAGGGAAACTGGTACTGAAGAGGTAAACATCTCTTGGGAGATGGCAAGATTGAAAAGGAATGGAATTTTACCATGGCATTGCTTAGATTACTGATTAATTGAAAATCCGACAGGAAACCGTATACCTAGGTACTTATCCTTTATTGCAGTAGGCTGATAATAGGTCTTTACCTATGTAATTGGAGATTCTATAACCGGCATTTTCAGATTTAATTATCTGTGGATTTGCGCGTAATTCGAAATTCAAGTAAATTTTATTCGAAAGACGTGTTAATTTAATTTCAAATTCAGTCATTTGTTTTTTGATAGTTTTTTGTTTTTGTGACATTGTGGTAGTTTTTGGCGCCATGGATAAACTGCAAATTCGTACAATTTTTGAATAAGAGTTTATACGTGGAAATACCGCTGCGCAAACAACACGAAACATTAACGACGTGTACGGGCTTAACACTGCTTGCATAAACACGGTCCATTACTGGTTCAATCGTTTTCAACTGGAAATTTTGAGTCGAAGAAAGAGCCTCGCGGTTGGCCGGTAAACATTGTCGACAACGACGAATTGAAGGCGATAGTGGAAGCGGATCCAACTCAATCTAAGGCTGAGCTTACTGCAGGCCTTGGAGTTAGTGTCAAAACAACATTGAGGTACTTGCGTCCAACAGGAAAGATAAAAAATCTAGATAAGTAAGTGCGTGCCACGCGACTTAAGCGACCAGCAGCGAGATTTACGCGTCGAAGCATGCATAGCACTACTGAATCGGCATAGAAACGATGAAATTCTTAATCAAATTGTTACCTGCGATGAAAAATGGATCCTGTACGACAACCGTAAGCGTTCGTCTCAGTGGGTGGACCCGGGTACATCACCTAATCAGTGCGCTACAAAAAAGATTACTCATAGGAAGATGATGGTGACTGTCTGGTGGACCAGTACATTTGGCCACGGCCGGACTTGTACACCGCAGCTTCTTACCGAATGGCACAACAGTGACGACAGATGTCTATTGCCAAGAATTGCAAGCAATGATGGAGAAGCTCGCAATTCAACTACCAAGACTAGTCAATCGTTCTTCCCCATTGCTTCTCCACGACAACGCGCGAGATCACACTTTACGAAAGACCATCGCAAAGCTACAAGAGTTACAGCTGGAAGCTCTTCGTCACCCACCGTACTCACCGGACCTTGCCCCAACAGATATCTACTTTTTTCAAAATTTTGACATGTTTTTAAGTGGTAAAAAATTCGACACCCGATAGGCAGTACAAAACGCTTTCGCTGACTTCATCGCCTCCCGTCCAGCAGACTTCTACAGTAAAGAGATAAACAAACTGCCATCGAAATGGCAAAATTGTATAGATCATTTGGGCCAGTACTTTGATTACCTAGCTGAAATAAAAAAAATACTTACTAAAATTTTTATACTTATTTTAAAATTGTCATACAAATCTCCAATTTCATAGGTAAAGACCTAATATTTATCTTAGAACTGGATCAAGTACAGTGATTTTACTTAGGTACTATTATAATCTAGTTGTAATTTTCCCACTGCAGGGACATAAGCCCTATCTCTGTGGGAGAGGCCTACCTACTTATGCCTTATTATGTTCGTAGTTGGGTAATTTCCATGTGTAGGTACTGTAGTAGTGGTTAAGGTAATAAGTGTCGGGTTCCTTCCTAGGGTTAATTACTGTTAGCGGACTATACCAAAGCGATGTAGTTACCTGAGGCTACGTAAATGTTGAATGACAGGCAACAGTTGCTGAACACTAGCTCTTGCTCAAAATTAAGTTCTTTTTCAATACACTTCTCGAAAACTGGCTCTTGGTTCGACATGCGACGTATTTCGCCCGCGTGCGGTAATCTTATTTTTCCGCAACCAAGTGCGGGAAAGAAAATTACCACAGATAACTATACCTTATAATAAGTCCAGTGGAAATCGATTATAACATAGGAAATTAAAAAAAAAACACCAACGACTATTATAGAGTGCGGTGTTTTACCGTGTTTTTTTTAACTTACGTCTTTTTAATTTGCGTCTTTACAGCATAAATCATTTTTGAATATTAAATTGTGTATGTAAAAAGAATTCTATACCTACATACTAAAACATGATTCTTTTAAGCAATTATTTATTTTTATGAACAAGTACCATTTATTTGTGTTCATATTTAAAAAATATTTTAATTTTATAATTTTACTGTGAGGCTGTTTAGCGGCTTCATACCTTTGCTTCTTCTTCAACCTGGCGAAATTAAACCGCGGAAAAAAAGCAAATTAAATCATAGTCTCCTAAAAATTGATGACAAATGTTTTAAATGTTGTTAAGTATATTAGTTAATTTCTTCGAAAGTGTATTGAAAAACGTCGTTTGATAAGTATATCAAATATCACCGGTATACCGGTGGGAATTTGTTATTGCATTTCTCGACCCCATGAACACCCTCACCATACGGCTCGGGTGTTCAATCCGCCTCGAATGCAGTATCAAACTATCTGTACCTATACTTGTATCAAAATGTACTAATTTTTTGTCACCCTACTTTGTCCCACCCACTGCTAGGAAAAGGCCTCCCCCATAGTTTTCCAATCTTGTTTACTTCCCACCTCTGAGTAATCCGTTAGGCATTAAGATTGCCGACAATAAAAACAAAAGAAGAAAAAACCATAGGTATTTCATGTTTGAGCTAAAAGCAAGCAAAATAATCATATTTAAAGTTTCCACGTACTGTCCATTTTGCCTTATTCGTTGGATATTTATTTCAGTAAAACGTAAACAAGTTTGTGTGCAAAATGCTGACCGCGCAGATGCGAGCCATCACTTTTATCACGATTAGGTAATCTTGCACATTTTTACCTGCAAACAGCATAGCTACGGGATATCTGTCGTAAGCTGCTGTTACCTACATAATTATACATACAGATTTCTGTAGGTATGTAATTAAAATAAAAAAATGTCATCTGAAATAGCATCTGTTTGAGAAGGAGGGAGTAATGAGAAAATAACGAGATTCTTTTATAATTTTAACTTTAAATCTTTGCAACTTTACGATCAGTATAATATACTTAAGAGGGAACAGGGGCTACGATTCTCGATACAACTGTATCTGTATAAGGAAATGACAGGGACGTGTCGTCAAAATTGATTTTATGACAAAAAAAAAGAATGTTCTGAGGCATTATTCAGGATAAAAGCAAATAGGTACATTCGAATCGGAGCCATTGTTCACTATTAAAGTCTGTCCATGCCACAAAGGCATCATAATCTTTGCTATTCTGTTTCATCGCTCTAAGTCTACATACCTAGATGCTGAGATCCATAAATAAATATATTCGTAATTGGTGAGGACGAGTGTTACCATACCTCTAAGATTGTTACTTACTCTGTGTATCTAGGACTTGTGTGTTTAAAACACAGTTACTCAGGTTTGAAATTGCTTTAATTAAGTAGTACCTACCTGTTGGCAATTACTTAGTTATGCTTTTACCGACACGTAGGTAATTAGGACGTAGGTAGTATGTATTTACCTTTACAGACTACGTTACGTGGTAACACTGAGTTTGGGGCCACAGTTGGTTTTAATAGGTACAAATAATATTTAGGACAAGGAAAAAATTAGGAAAAATGTAGGCTATCGGTGAGTACTTAAGTACTTGTTCCATTATTCAAGCGAGAACCTATATTCCGTGTGGGAGTCAAGTCGCCCACGTTCTTGTATTTTTATTATTGAGGCTGTCATTGATATCTACCTACCTGCTACTAACCTACTTATCATCAGCCTATATTGTTCCCACTGCAGGGACTCAGGCCTCCTCTCTAGGAGAGGGATGGGCTATAATCCACCACGCGGGCCCAGTGCGGATTGGTAGATGTCGCATATCTTCGAATTTTGGTTCTAAGATATGCCGGTTTCCTCACGATGTTTTCCTTCACCGTTTTGAGAGCAGTGGTGATGAAATAAATTACACAAAGTAATGCGCCTGCCTGGGTTCGAACTCACGACCAACTTTTCGTAAGTCGGGGCCGCCACCACTGGGCCACCACTGCTCTCTAACCTAACCTACTTACTGTAACATTTATATTTCGGAAAATGAACCAGTCTTTTAATTTTTTCTCATTCAATTGAGTTCAGATTGGACTTTCGCCGGTATAATTGTAAATGCTCCAGTAACGAAATGAGCGTAATCATTGATTGAACTTCAAATTAATTTCGTCGATTTCAAAGGTCACGTACCTACTTAGATAAATACGTCTGAGAATTTTCATAATAGGTACCTACTTAATTACTTACTTAACTTGAAGATATATTTAGATGAGTAGGTTTTTCACATTGGACCCGGTTAAAAAAACATAATTGATGCAAATAAAGAAATTCTTCTTTTCGAGTTGAGCATCAATTTTAAGTTCCTAATGGCTACCCTTCTTTTAGAAGTTCTATGCTCATATACGCACCCATAATAATGACATACTTACTTAGTAACATAATATCTACAAAAGCGGTTCATTATTCCATTGACTTGACTTCGAACAGATTTCTGGCAATGCATAATGTAGATTTGAAGTTATCTGGTTAATTCATGACCCCCTCGCTCGCCCTCATGCCTCTGTACTGTGTTGGTAACTGTACCAACTTATTTATAATTTACGCATTCACTGCTAGGCTACTTTCCATGCTAGACTGATGTTGCTTGAATAATTTCTTAACTGAATTATTCATAAAACTAAAACCTAAATGGTCTCTGTTTTAGAACTATGAGGCAAAGACAACACTTTACGGCCTAGTTTAATGATCGCATTCATTACCGTGCGCCCAAAAGCACGAAATAAAAACTAGAGTATTAAAATAAATTCATCGTTTGGAATTTAAAATAAATAAAATCATCTGCACATTTTTCTTAATTTGGTGAGATCAGAGAAATTGAGTAGAATAAAATGATAAGCTTGTACTTTTCTAGATTCGAATCGTTTTGAAACTCAATGAAATCAATTCGCACTCTTTTAAGATATTGATAGATACTAGGTAGTTTTTATATCAATGATAGATACTAAGTATAATTTGTCATAATTATACATTTATAGAAAACGATCTTACCTGAAGAGCACCATGGTGGAATGATATTTTTCTCTGATATTCCGCTACTATCACAACTCTCGCAAGCTTTTCTATACGCGCTTCTAGTAACGATTACCATTTATGCGTATTGAGTGAATGCTTTTATATTATTTACTGAATAAATCTTTGTCTTAATTTGGCACGCGACCAACTCGATGTTTTTATTTTTTTGTCACTCTCACTGCAGTGTCATATCTTATGGTTTTCCCTCCAATTTAGGTACAGGCTATCTGGAGAAGGCAAAGGACGAAACTCAAACAGTGTGACCCAGGACCTACGTGTTTAAGTTGATTTATTATAGTCACTTAAAAAACCCTGCAAGTGGCTGGCAATTTACTTATTTTATTTTATCTGGCTGAGTATCATTTAAAAAAATAAGTGCAACATTTTGTATTCGTTCACGTTTAGAGCGCTCTATGGTTTTATCGGTTAGTTACGGTTTTAATCAAAAATATTTCTCTAATGTTTTTTTTTTTTTTGTTCGTTCCTTACGGAACAGGCAAAGGGATCTAGCCCATACAGCCTAGTCTTCAGTGGTTTTTTGTCATTGTATTTACATTAGAATGCGGATGTAACACATTCTAATGCTTATAGGAGTATCTGGCAGCAAATAAATCGATTCGGCCTTCTCAGTAAGTGTCTATGAGGTAGTCAAAACTACAATAAAATTCTCAACTCCACATAACCGAGATCACGCTTGTTTCAATTATTCCACATATTTTCCAGGTGCCACTTAGATACAAAACTACACCAATTTTACATCACAAAATCCACTAGGAATCAATTTACGAATAATTAAAACAACCACTAAACTTCTTTCGACAATTTCCCGCCAAAAACTCTTTCTCTAATGAACTCAAAAGTGTCGTCAAACTATTATTTTTTTCTTAGTTACAAACTTATTTTCAGAGCCTATTTTTAGAAGGTAGGTACTTAAATGTTTTACAAAGGTCGTACGGCTTTTATTTAATTCTGTCGTAAAAATATAAGAATCACACAAAACACTTTCATCACTTGCTCTTAAAATGAAATGACCTGACCCTTGTACCGTTGCTTTAAATTACACAGAGATAATTATCTGGTCCCGCATATTATATCTTGAAATTCAAATTTCATGGGCGAGGTTTTAAACTAGAGGAGTTATTTGAAGCGGAACAGTCTGTGAGCTATGTTTGTGTTACTGGTTGTTGTTATCGTTGCTTCCCAGGCTTGTGCTCAGGACCAGTCTTTGAGCACGGTGCCTCCGTCTAACTCACCACCCATGCCGTTCCTGGATTTGTTCACTGGTGCATCCAATTATTATTCGGAACCTATACGAAAGACTTATTCTGATCCACCGCACTATGTGTCGTGTCCGAAAACCGACGCCCTGTCAACTTTGGCGAACATACTCGGCAGTGCTGCTAAAATAATGTTCTCAGCTGCTCTTATCGCATTTCTAAAAGTGATTGTCGGAAAAATGCTTCTCCTGCCAGTCGTGTTTCTACTATTTGTTAAAATTGGGTTCAAGGCATTCCTGCTCTGGCCGATGATATCGAAAATGATGAAGTACTTCAAAAAGAAAAAGAAGAAAGGACTCAAATCAAGAATGATTACGGATTGTTCCCAGAGGTTCGCCTGTGTGATTCAAAGATCGGCTGACTCTAGTTGGGCCAGTTATATTGGAGCAACTGCCACATTTTTCTTAATTGACGACCTCGAAGAGGATAGTTCCTTAGCCAAAAGCATGCTTAGTATTTTATCCGACGATAAAATAGC
The DNA here is from genome assembly GCA_949316265.1 of Diarsia mendica. Classification (NCBI taxonomy): domain Eukaryota; kingdom Metazoa; phylum Arthropoda; class Insecta; order Lepidoptera; family Noctuidae; genus Diarsia; species Diarsia mendica. The sequence goes on from OX438892.1 coordinate 10,095,788, forward strand.
TCAGTGTATGTCACTGGACTGTAGTTCCGGAATCGATATAAGCTGACATCTTAATGTTTACTAACATTCAAGTATGTGGGACAATGCAGTTGCTTCATTCACAATGTGACCCAGATATTGTGCGGCTAACATGAACTGCCAACTTGCAAATTGATGTTTCACTAATTTATAAGTAAGTGTGTTTAGGTAACTGTACATATTTGTTTTAATTACTTAGTCACAATGAGTCAAGTGTGTGTAACATATCCGCTGCTCGTGTTATTTTCGTTTCGATTAGTTTATGGATTTCCGGGTGACAATGTAATGTTGATGCCTCAATTCGAGGTGCGGAATGTGGACCCGTACCTGACACACCCGTCACAACCGTATACGTCCCAGTTTCAAGCAATTAGAAGTAAACCGCAGCAAGTACTTAACACTAACGTCGTGCACAGGAGGCAACCGCAAGTTCCTGTGACGGAGAAGCCAAGTAACCAAAATATGACGTTTGGTGAATTTATGGACGCGTTGAATCAAGTGTCTCAGCAGTCTCAACATAAGGAAGAAGAGTTACAGCTGCTTCGGACGACTGGATCAACTGGACGTGATGACAACCAGGCGTATCCCACTCTCCCCCGACCGGTGGGATACTCGGGATCGCACTACCCAGCTCCTGCGACGTACCACGAGACTGCTTCCCTTACTCCGCTGACTCCACCGGCGTCTTCAGCTGAACCAAAAGCTTCTCTGCTGAAACCTGACTTCTCCGGCTTCTTAGCACCAGTGGCTACAAAGGCTGCCAGCAAATTCAGTGGTCTGATTAGTTTGATCTTTTCGCTCCTCAGCGGTAGCTCGTCAGGTTCGCAAATGTCTGGATTGAGTGGTATCCTTGTAGAAGGAATTATAAAACCACTCTTGGCCTCAAAAGGTGGCTTAAAAGCGTTGATTAGTAAGCTGTCTATCCCTATGATAGGTTTATTGTTAATCAATGTCGAAGTGTTGATAACTGTGTGGTGGTTGTGGGAGGACTGTCCTGTGTATGAGCCTGAGCCTGCTCCATCCACTCCAACTTATTCTAAGCCTTCGACGCCTTCGTATAATAGTAATAACTATAATTCTTATAGATAAGTATTTTTATGACGAACATTATCCCAGTTATGTATATTTTATAGCTTTTCAATAAGATTATAGCAGTGCTAGGATGTATTGTATCGCAGTGTGTTGTTGTAAGACTGAATGTAAAAAGGAAAAATATATATGTTATTTTACTTACGGTAAGAAAATTATATTTTTTAGTTACGACCCTATACTTACATAAATCTATTCCTAAAAACCAAGATAGTCAGAAGAAAAGACGAAAAGATTTGGTGGCTTACTCCCCGGGGGTTCGAACCGCTTTCGCACGGCGACAGTATGCAACCCAGTCAGCCTACATTTATAACAAAATTAACAAAAAAATAAGGTTCCACCATGAGGTCTCATACTTATGCAAAAAGGTAATAACAGAGTGGCTCAAAACCTTGACATACGAAGAAACTGAGCAAATACTGGTAAGACTTGGTTAAACAATTTCACACATCGGCACTTAAAAACAAAAAAAGACATACACATACACATTCATACACACAAACACAAACACACACACACACACACACACACACACACAATTACACATACATTATGCTTAAAAATAAAAATCAAAATGCACATACTATAGATAGAGCATCACATAGGCATACCTCAACATTTACACAAAGAGCTACAAATTAGTTTATAAGTCATTTATTGTTAATTTTTCATCCTAAATTTATTTTTAGTCACCTTTTGTAATTACTAGTACAATAGTCTCAATGTTGTTAAATAATTAAGGGAAAGAGCGAGATAGCCCCAACACAAGTGTTAACAACTACTTACTGGGGATGTCTCATTATAATCCATGTAACTGCTTTTTTGGGACAAATAAATATTTTTCATTTTTCATTTTTCATTTTGTAATTGTGGTATTTTATTTGAAACCGTGTAAGCTTTCCTTTCGATTTCAGAACACAATGATGCTTAAATAAAAGGCAAAGAAAAGCGTTTGCTGGGTAATAATAATGACGTAGAGATAGAGTACAGAATTACAGATGTTCTGAAACACAACATACAGGTATGATATAGGTACATTTGTTCACAGAAATAATTACAAAAAAAATACCGACACATACAATTCACGTAGGTACTCTGTATAATAAGTAATTGGTGATAAACGATTTTAACTCGGTCAGTTGATTAAATAAAATTATTTAAATCATGTTGACCTGGGTTTATATTGATCGCTACGGTTAATATTACTATAATTAAACTGTAGTCAAACAGAATAAAGTTAAATGAAAGATTTGCAGTGGAAACGTTTGCTGTTCGGTCATCCATTTTGGGCGATCATATTTAATTAATAAATCACCTCAGACCAAGAAAAAAAGGAAGACGGCGCGCCGCGAACACCAACAGTGAAGCCACAAAACCACACGCCTATAGCAAGTAAACATACAAGCTCACGCACACACCTACACTAAAACCACACGCATTTCTCCTAGAACGTCACGACTTCACGAGACATTGTCTACACACATAGATAAAAAGTTGGCTTCACTTTTGATGTTCGTGGCGCGTCGTCTTCCTTTTTTTGTTGGTCTGAGTAAATCACTGACACAGTAATATTTTATTCAATTTTCGAGGAAGTTTTTAAGCGTTTTTATTGCAATCTAGTTTAATAATCATAAAACTGATCGATTATTCGACCAGCCAGCCACGGAGACAAACATTTAGCCAGCAGTGGGATGACGCTGGCTAACAGTATCAGTATCAACAGTATCAGTTCAATAATAAATGGAATATTGCCCACCCTGCATAAAATCCGTCGTATTCGTATCATAATATTCGTACATAGGTACCTACTATAAATGTCGAAGTTCTCTGCTGCCTGTCTGCTGGTTACTTTTTAAGCGCTAACGGCTGAATGGATAAAACATAAAACCGGCAATCTAAAGTGAGTGTGTTGAGCAGGACAGTTGTCTAGACGCGGAGATGGCCCATAGAGTAAAACTTTGATTCACTCAGGCCAAGGTTAGGGCAATGAAATCAGGAATGGGCAAAAGCTATTTGGGTTGATGATACCGTCAAAATTCCGGAGAGCACTAAGATGAGGGACACCCAGAAGCGGAAAGTGTGGCTATGTGGCTGAAGAAAGGGGAGACAGGGAAAAATGTACCCTTCATTTGGGCCTCCCAATAATTTTTAGACAGGGTCTAGGCACGCTTTGTCAGTTCCCATAGAACAAATGCTAATGGCCTTTCTAACCCGACCTTGAGAGCTGTCTGTGGCGATAATTTTCTAACAAAACATGTTATCCGTTCGTCGCGATAAAAAATATATGTCGTCTTTATGTGAGCTTAGAACCAAGTGTGGTGTTAGTTAAACACGATTACATGGCGCAGCGGTAGGCTAGGTAAAGTGAATACTTATCTCAGCAGGGTGGCTGGCAGCAGCTGCATGGATGGGATTTGCCGTGCAATTGGAGAGGCCTATCTCCAGCATTGGATTGCTGTAGACTGATGATGACACATGTAGAATTGTAGATCATGACATGGATTGCGGACATAGGATTCTTTTTATTCCAAAAGTACATTCTTGTTTTCACGTTTTTTAATTCGTGAGAAAAGCTGTGGGGTAAAATCTAGTTTCTTTTAAATAAAATAAGTAGGAAAGTATTTTGTTGTTTTAGAACAGTCATCATATTTTATATTTGTAGGTAATAGGGACATCTTTTCAAGAAACAAACTATGCTCAGCAAGGTCTTATTACAACATAAGTAATAATCGTAATACTGCGCTATAATTGTCTGTTAGTTTTCGTGCTTAGTCAGAGTGTTTTATCAATCGCCAGTATTTTACGGTCCGCGGTACAATTGCGCTCAGAGTATAAATACAACGTGGTTAAAATTTTGCTAATGGCAATAATGAGCTTCGAGTCCGAATTACCTACCTATTGTGTTATGGAGCTTACAGACCAAATCTGCTGACATCTCAGTGACGACGACGTGACGAGTTGACAACTTTCCGCTGACATGTCTGCGGCTTTGGCGTATAAGCTCTATTCCCTACAACAAAATCAGGCATTTTATATTACCTACCTATATCTACATACTTTATGTATGTAGGTACATAGATATTATCTATCCTATCTGTTTTGCACAGTTTTAGTGATGGGATTACAAGAAATGTAATGCAAAACTATAAGGAATATTATAGAGTATTCTTTTCAAAATATCCTAAAACTGTCGAGAGGCATAATAAAACTCTACGAATCAGCTACCGAATGGTTAGGAGTCATCTACCAGAATTATGTGGAGGGGTCTTAAAACTTTCATAGCGATTTTATTCTACTGTAGCTGTAGCATTAATTTTCCACGTTCATAGAATTTTGGAGGCCATACTTTTACGAAATAAAAATCGCTTTAGAATTTTACAAATTTTGTATTTTTTGGTAAGTATACCTCCATTTCGTTGTTAGTAACTACAAGTTTCAGTCATAAAGTGTGCAGATGGGTAATGCTATTAGGTGTCAGGTGTCTTCATTTGTTACCCAGTCATGTCCTATTACTCGTAATTGGGTCGTGCACGACAGGAGACACTATTGTGATATAAGAGATCGTCTTATTCAATAAACGGACCTTGAGAGGAGTTCTCGAGTCTTTCATCACAATTAGGATGTCGACAATTTCTTAGTTTTTAAGTGGAATAAAAGTTTTGCTACATTCAGGAATTTTAACGTTTCTAATCTAATAGGATGTATTGAACCTGGTGTTGATCGTATTGATGCCCAGACCAAGCTGGTATTTTCCATGAACAAAAATTACTACAGGACTAGGATTGCCTCGTTGGTCTAGTGGTCCCAAGCACGATTCTTTAGTTTGAGGTCCTGGATTCGATTCCGCGATCGGAAAAATGTTTTATTTAACAATTTATTTTATACACTAAATACAGAAACGCAGCGGTTATTTTAATTCATAAATGTATATACTTACCTATTATTATTACTACAGATTAAATAAAGGTAAGTATGCTTATTGTCCTTCAATCAGCTGCTAATATGAAGCACCAGTGGATTGCCCTTTTGTCACATCAGTTTCCGACAAACTTATGACGTCATAAAAAATCTCGCAGCAATTGGGCGATAAAAGTTTCATGGCTGTCTGCACTAAACCTAGGCATTGTGTAAACTGACACTAAAAAGTTAGCCTTCCTAATTTGAAAGTGTTAAACGAGCTTTGAAGCCACTTATTTCCATTCTTTAGATATGATTTTGTATGTTCTTTATATATGAGTTCTTGGTTCATTCTTGCGTTCATTCAGCGTTTTTTTTAATACGAAGCGACCAAGAAATCACAAAATTATTGTTGATTTATCAATAAGTCAGAATTTGGCCGTAAACGTTTCTGTGAGAAAATAAACTGTTAGGTAAATAAAACGTTCCACGGTTTTCCAGATAATTGCCACGGGCGATTAGCATAAAATTAACTAAATTATAGGTTAATTGGATTTTGTTTTGATGGGTTAATTATTACTTGGTTACGAGTACAAACCTTGACATTTTCAGTGTGAGTGATGGAAAACTCCGCGTGAGAAATCTTTCTCTGGAAAATTACCAGAACACATTTGTGATAGGTGAAATGGATTTACATAATGCGAAACCCATGCCTATTAATTTGTCATATTGCTTTGAGTTTCCATATTCACCAACCCGAACTGTACCCGTAAAGGTCATGGCCTAAGTAGTGGGAACGTTTGACAGTGATAACGCGAACGTCAGTGCAGTGACAATGCTGGCAATCATGTGCTAAGAGTTGCCACACTTCAAAAAGTTTTCTTATTAATCAGCTAGGCAAATCGAATGTACGTTTATTTTGTCACTGTTAAAACTAAGTCGTAGTTCAGCTATCATCCCCAATATAACATCACGCCTGTAACGCCCACAGGGTTAGGTAGAGGTCTACCCATTAGACACCCTTATTTCGCCAATTTTGTCTTAGTCCCATGTAAAAGACCATGCCATCATCCGGGCACAAATCCAGACTCTGAGGCTACTACTGAGAAATTTCTGAATAAAACTTTGCCCGACATAGGAATCGAACCTCGTGCACCAACGAGGCAATCATAGCAAAACATAGCCAAGCATAGTAGTAAAACGCAAAAATGGAGAAGCACAGACAACTTAATAAAGTATTTAATGTCGTTACAATCGCGAGGGTAACGAGTTTGCGTGTGAGCTCATTAATACCCTCTCGTTACCCTTCCGTCCACGGCTGCGCCACGTTCATTAGCATTGTCTAATTGTCTGGACGATTGTTTGATCGCGCCATTTTCTTTTTCCATGCTTCTGGCTGTTGTTTTAACTTGCCCCCTACTAGTTTGTCTCTGGATTAACGTTTTTTTTAAATAGAATTCTAGTTTTTGCACGAGACTTGCCTGCATGTAGGTCAGAAGCTACCTCTGCAATGTCATCATCATCTGCCTAGCCTTTTCTTCCTAGTCTTACCGGATGCAGCTGAATGCTAGTATTTTAGAAGGGGCGACTGTCTATCTGACCTCCATAATCCTGCAATGTACAACCGGAATAAATCTTATGTCGTAACCCAGATCATGGACAATCCTCGTACTGAGTTCAACTAAATCCGCACGCCAATAAGACGTAAAAAGGTCCGACAGAGAGACAGAGTAACCTGCACATTTCAAATATATCGATATTTAGTATGGATTTTTTGATAAACACTATAGAAGACTTTTTGTCACTTTCATCCCAACTTACAATTTGATCGAAAGTACTCTTCATAAATGTAGGCGATATTTAACAGATTATTCGGCATTTAGGCACGAAGCGAAAGCATGAACCAATCTCGATTATTACGCACGAATTATGGCCAATAGCCGTCAGCCGTCAGTTTCTGTGGGAACGCTGATTTTCTAACACATTTGGCGGCCGGACGAGCTATCGGTCTTATCCTGATGGGTAGGGACACTTTTTATAGTGATAATCGAGTTGAATCGATGACATATTTATTGCGGAGAAGGTAGGCGTTACCTGTGTGTGAAAATGGATCTTGTGAACCACATTAAATATTTACTGAATAAAATAGGTTAACACCGTCTTGTGTGCCTAAAAAGTATTCAAACTAAGACTAAAACCTAAATGAACGTCTAAATATTATGCAATGTTGAATTTTGAGCCCTTGCCGCATGGCAAAGTGTTGAAAATCGAACACTACGACTATGTGGTATTAGTGCTCAAGTTTGACTTGTTATATTATTTAGGTCGAATATCAAAGGTTGGACTAACTTCTAGGATAATATAATATGGATTATGTTTGCCTAGGTTGTGTTAATCGAAAGATAAGTAAAAGCGGGGGCGTTGTATAACTTGTGTTGGTTAGTTAAATTTGTCTATAACTTCTATCAGATTTAATTAATATGTATTTAAATCTTGTTCATGGTCGCAGGAACGACTGCTGAGCATGCCCTTGGTTCGATTCCCAAGTCGAGAAAAGTGTGCTGGGTTTTTCCACCAGGAATATCTCAGTAGCAGCCACGGGGTCTGGAATTGTACCCGGATGATGGTATTAGGCATGCCCCGTGTAATATGGGATTTAAACATAACTGGCGAAATGTGGGGGTACTGTTAGGTTTCTCTAGCTAACCCTTGGTGGATTGCAGGACGTGATGTAATTCTCTGATTAGGTTAGGTGGGCACTCCGCACTGTCACTAAAAAGAGAAAGCCTGTGTCGCAGTATTGGGAACGAAGTAGACTGATCATGACTGACATCTTGCCCTTGTCCCATGTTATAGGGGTCGGAGCAACACGTTTTTTTCTTGCAGTCTTGCCAGTCTTTAATATCTCAATAACATTATTTTACTGCTTATTAATTTACTAACGACCCGCCCCGGCTTCGCACGGGTGCAAATGGATGTTATTATACATGTCGCAGATCGCGTAATGGAATGTCAAGCGTTTATCATAATTTTGATTTAGTTTAATTTAATTTAATTTTTGGTCTGGCAATGCTTGAGTGTGTTTAGTCGGATAAAGTTATCGTTGGTCATTTTTGATGTTAATAAAAAGGCGGTAGACTTGTGCAGTTGACACATTCAAATTAAAATCATGGTGACGAACGTTTGACTTGGCTAACCTCACTACATTCCATTTTATTTGATTTAAATCTGAAAACAGATCTTCAATCTTTTGTTATTTTTTATATTGTAAAGTGTTTTGGACGGTAAAGTTTAGTGTACCGAACAGTGCCTGTGTGTTATTTCACGTTGGACTCCACATTCCATCATGACCGACCAACAAATCAACGAAGACAGGTCTCATCTGTCGTCATACATATAAACCTTCCTCTTGAATCACTCTATCTATTAAAAAAACCGCATCAAAATCCGTTTCGTAGTTATAAAGATTTAAGCATACAAAGGGACATAGGGACAGCGAAAGCGACTTTATTTTATACTATGTAGTGATGTATGATGATGTAGAGCAGCGGTGGCCCAGTAGAGCAGCGGTGGCCCAGTAGAGCAGCGGTGGCCCAGTGGTGTTGGCCCCGACTTACGAACAGTAGGTCGTGGGTTCGAACCCAGGCAGGCGCATTACTTTGTGTAATTTATTTCATCACCGCTTCTCTCAAAACGGTGAAGGAAAACATCGTGAGGAAACCGGCATGTCTTAGAACCAAAAATTCGAAGACATGTGACATCTGCCAATCCGCACTGGGCCCGCGTGGTGGATCCCATCTCTCTCCTAGAGAGGAGGCCTGAGTCCCTGCAGTGGGAACATTATAGGCTGATGATGAATTTATGTATTTCCTAGACCTACCATCCATCTTTTTGGCCTTCCTCTCCATCCACCATATACCAGATACATTAAAGACGGGTTAAAGAAGCCTGAAAAATATCCGACATTTTATAACACTTTAAAACTTTACTAGGAAAAGGGGTTTAAGTAATCTGATCCATCAAAAGGTACAAGGTTACTCAAGAGGTCAAAAGTAGGTCGAATTGGTTCCAAAAAAGATATTCTAGGAAAACTTTGCGCTTGTGAAAATTCGTCAGAATTTTAGATTTCTAACGATTCTATTTAGATAACAGTTTGTGTGTATATTGTCTGCATCTGTTATAGTTTCGTACATTAACGGCTGAACAGATTTGGTTGAGATTCACCACACAGACAGACCAACACCTGAGTTAGGACTTAAATCCCAGTAGGTACATATTGCGTTTTTGTGCACGGTCGATGGCTATAAGTTACAACTGGCGAAATATGGGTGTACTATAGGCGTACCTCTGTCTGACACAAGTCTCATTGGTACTTGTCAGGATTTGAACCAACCACGTGCATGAAAGTCTGTTATCCAGTCTTACCAAGAGGTTTTTATTACCCAGGACAAACTGGCTTGCGGAGGTCAGATAGGCATTCGCTCCATGTAAAATACTGATACTCGTATTCACCTTCATCAGTTAGACTGGAAGCCAACCCTAACATAGGGAAAAGGCAAAAGGCAAAAGGCAATTTTTTATTTTTTTTTGCAATTGGGAAAAGGCTACGAATCTCAGATGAGCCACGTGCATGAGAGGCGAGGCGGCTATTGTCAAAAAATACTGTCTATTTATATATTTCTATGATGTTAAACTAATTTCGACCTTCTGGAATCTATTCAGTTATATTTATAGAACATTTCTATTTGAAGCCCCTCTCCTCTAATTATGTGGTTACTTAGCGCTCGCTAATTGCCTTTTAAAGGAAACCTATTTCATTCATGTGGGAAGTTTTAAGCCTGAAATATTCTGCTAATAACTACCTTTTATGTTCTTCGAGGTATTGTGCTGATTGCTGTAGAAAATGATCTTTTGGTATAGTTTCCTAGGCTCGATTAGCTGTTTTAATCTGATTTTGTTAACAATTTTAAGGTTTTTATTGCTTTGCACGCGATTTCCAATTTTTTTCTCAAAAACGTAACCTCTTTGTTTGACAACACATCAACTATTTGGCAAAAAAAAATCCCGTCAAAATCAATACGGCCGCTTTGAAGATTCGCTGAAAAAGAGGAGCAGGAACAGAAGCTGATGGATGCTACTGAAAATGCCAAACTCGTCTCCAAATTTTGGGCTGAGTCACGCTAAGAAGAAACCGGAACAAAGAGACAAACATTTAAGTAAATACAAATGTGATTTTGTTTTAAGTGCCGTATATATTTTCTTAAACATTCAGTAAAAAGCTGATAAGTATAATATTCTGACATCATAAACAGACACTTATATTATTATTTAGTACTTACACATTAATGTAGGACTCATTAGCGCCAAAATATTGGAGTATGTACTTACATAATAATATTTCCTAGTAAATAAACCTCAATATTTGTATACCCCACCAACGAACATAATTATTCAGTTTATAATTTTAATTAATATAATTAATTAATATACGGCACACGTGTACGGTCGCATACCAATTCGAAAGCATAATATTATTATAAGAGCGAGTATAAACTATAAACTACCTATGTATGTAGGCAATACTTAGAATTATAAATGGGCTCAATTATGTGTTACTGGTAAACCTTGAATTAATTAAGTAAATGTATAATTATTTTTTCCCGAACTCTTCCACTCTTGGGGAAAAACTTCCCCCCTGTTCCTTCCTCTTTTGTTTATGTTCCACTTTCTTCATAAGAATAAGAATAAGAAATTTTATTTGCTTAAACATGTGCTTACATACAGAATTAAAATAATACATGCATGCAAGATAACAAATAAAAATGGGTCACGACATGTCTGCCATTTCTCATGGCGTGCAAATATCTTGAGTACATATTACAATTATTATTATTACATTAATGATTTTTAAACTTTACGCATTAACATTAAATATCAGTCAGTCAAAGTCATTAAAAAATGTCTTCAAATCAATTATTAAAATTATCAATTTAATTATTATTTATAGTCATGTCCAGTTAGTTCATTAGATTGAATATTATTTAACAATTACATGTGAGATGAAGTATTAAGTATCTCGCATGTACGCGTATGAACGTGGACGAGGCATAAGGACTATGTAAACATCGTAGTAGGTCGCATTCTATGATTTCTGCCTACTCCCAGGGGGAAATGGCGTGAATTTACGTATGTATGTGTTAAGGCGACATTAGCTGCCCGCGACCTTGAGCGCGCGTTTAACTCATCGCCTAAACAAATAAGATTGAAAATGGCGATGCGTTTGATGCTCGTGACTGCCAAAATGAACGATAGTTCGCAGATTTAATTTATTTAAAAAAAAGTACGCTGTAATGTTAAAATATTTTTACATATGTCTTTAGTTGGTTAAATTTCCTTTCTGATAGTAAAAAAATAAATAACAGTTGTCACTCAAAATATTGAGCATTTCGAGACGAAAAAGATTTTTCGTGTGATTTTTTTGTGATTTTGTGATTTTTTTTTTCGAGGTTCTTGATTACTTTTAGAAAATATTTTTGCATAAGTCTTTTACCTATACATTTGACTATACACTGTATTTTTTTTGGAATTGTAATAAGTAGCAATACGGCTAACTCTGCGACGAAAAACAGGTCGTTTTTACGGTTCCCCCGTTGACTGCGTCTTAAATAACAAGGTTTTATGGTTGTTATGTGCAAGCATAAAAATAATTGTTTCCTTAAGAAAATACAATCATTGGTTTGATTCCTGAAACTCACACTAGGATTCCCTGTGTCGTGAGTTCCAGGCCCCATGTGTCTTATGTTATGTGTATATGTACCTAATACCTTCTATCAGGGGTAACGTTGACTAAGTAACATGCCCATTTACTTAGTCAACGTTAATAATTGGCTCATCCGTTTAAGCAAGGCATGAGCAGCGCTCACCCTTCCGCAGAGCTTTGCCTGGTGGCATGTGATAGTCTGATTCGCAATAATCTCATCAAAAATTGGAAACTAAGTAAGAACCCAGCGTGGCAAACTGGCAGTTTAGTGTGCTCGGGCGTGTTCAAGGAGGTGTATTTGATACCCGTTATTTAAAATATTTTCTGGGCTTATGCTTTTGCGATTTTATAGCGACATGCTTTGCACACGCACGGGTGGTAGTATAAACCCAGGCCTATCCTACTGCCTCCCTCAGAGGCGGTAGGATGGCGGGGTCTTGAGGGGGAGCGCCACGGTCGTGTAGATCCTCAAGGCAAGTCTGGGGGATTCACCTTCACGAGGTTGCCACCCTGTTTCTTGGTCTAGTTCCATAAGAAATAGACGCAACAAAAACTCCCGGGCGCTTTTTCGCATTCCCGAAAGCCAAATACCAGGCCTAGGGTGATCCCACACCCCACTCCCATGATCCTACGCCCAGTCCCTCCCTCCCGTATCCCTCTTCTCCTTTCGGTCCATGAGGACGGGTAACCTCATTTCCAAAAAAGCCCACCACCAATCCAATGAAATGCAGAGAGGAAAAATAATTATTCCCCAGGCAGGTACCGGCAATGCCGGAGAATCCTGCACCGACTCGTCGGTCTGCCTCCACCGTAATCTGGGGGGGGGGCACCAATCTGCCTAGTGCTGCGCCTTCTGCGCAGCTGGCTGCTTCGGCGCCAACAGCTTTGGCTGCGGCTCACGCGCCATCCATCACGTCTACGGCTGCAACTTCTGCACCTACTGACCCCAAGACGGCTGCGACTCCTGCGCCAATTTCCCTGACGAATGTCACACCTCCCACGATGGCCTGGAAGCAGAGCATCGTTCGGAACAGTGTGACAAACAATCCTGAAAATGACGATGACAGAGCTCGACAATCCAGTCTTAGCAACGAACTCCGCGTGCTGGCATCCCAGCGCGAGAAGATCGAGGCTAGGCTGAGGGACATGACCTCTCTCGGGACGGGAAAGGAAGTGGAATCCGACGGTTCTGGGTTTATCTCTGTGGACGAAGTACGCTGGCTGAAGTCAAATTGCGGAAAGATCCGAAACAGGGAAAGAGTACTCAACAGCCGTTTGAGCAAGATTTGCGAGGGCAATAGCCAGCGCGAAGCACAAACGGCTAATTGTAAGGGAGTACGCGACCGGCTGCAGACATGCGAAGGGGAAACCCAGCGCGTGAAGCAGTCGGACGCGGAAACGAGCGGGCAGGGAACAGTGCGCGAGGGGGAAACCCAGCGCGAGAGATCACTGCCCGCACCAGGACCATCCGGAGGAAACGACCGGAACCGCGACGAGACCGTAGACCGACGACGCACGAAAAAGAAGCGAGGCAAGCGGTCTGGGTTTCTGCACCGGGTATCCCTGGCACAGAGCACTGTGCCAAGCTCCTCGGAACCGCAACCTGGCCCAAGTGGACAGGGAGCGGCGAAGAGGGAGCGCCCGGACGACACGGCATCACCGAGTACGCTCCAGGGGGACGCCAAGCGCAGTAAAACCGAGGCCGCTCAAGGGGAGCGGAGAACCTACGCGCGGGCCACGAAGGATATTCCTGCGCGACTCGCCGTAGCAATCTGCCTCTCGCCTCCATCCCGAGACTTGACGACTGTGGAGTTCGAGCACATCAAGCTCAGCCTCGAGAGCCTCATCATGGAGACGTGCCTAACCGATCCCACCAAAGTCCCGGCTTTCCGTGGCCTCCCAAGGGAAGCGGACGGCACGGTCCACGTGTGGTGCGAGAACGACAACGCCCTGACTTGGCTGACCCAGAACGTACCCAAAGTCAAAATGACCAACACTGACGAGACACTGACGGTAGTTAAACAGTCCGACATACCGACCCGGGTTCGGGTGGCGCTCTTCGTACCTCGGTACAAAGGGGAGGTACCAGTGCTCCAGACGCTCCTGGCCTGCCAGAACCCGTGGTACAGCTTCGGTAGGTGGACGATGCTCAGGGCGACAGCGGTCGGTGGCGAAAACTACGGGACTTACATGACCCTGGCTATCCCACCGGACGAAGTCCAGAAGGTTCTGGAGAGGGAGCGACGGGTATCGTACCTACTTGGGTCGATATACGTGCGTTTCCTCTCCAAAACCGCCCCCTCTGACACGGACAACGACACTGAACGGACGAAACCGACTCCGACCGACAATGACCCGACGATGACGCACCTGGAGGAGGAGATGGCCAGAGCGGCGATGGCTGATGCCGACGCTGCGGAAAGGCAAACCTCACCACCAGGGTGGTCGGAGCAGATGCTCCTATCACCGCCACCGGCACCGAACGAAGACCAGCATGGGCTGGAAGAGGGGGGCGAATCATCCAATGGATCGACCTCCTCCTAACTCCACCCCACTGCCGCCCCCATTCCGTCCCCTAAACATCATCCAGGCCAACCTCCAGCATAGCCAGACGGCTACCGCCTGCCTGCGCAGAGCACTGGAGATGGAACCCCGAACCATTGCACTCATCCAAGAGCCGTGGATCCGCAACAACAGAGTATGCGGCCTAGGTAACATTGGAGGTAAGCTGATCCTCGACACACAAGGCACAGATAAACCACGAACCTGTGCTTACATACCCAAAGATGTACCCACCACCACACTCACGCAATTATGTTCCAGAGATCTAACAGCCGTCAGGCTCAAAACCGACGGTGACGCACCCGACATCGTCCTGGCCTCGGTATACATGCCTGGCGAGGAGGAAGACTGCCCACCGAAAGAGATGGCTGACCTGATAAGGTACTGTGAAGGCACCAACCTGGACCTGGTCATCTGCACGGACTCAAACGCCCATCACCCGCTTTGGGGTTGCAACAAAGCCAACACTAGAGGTGAGGTACTATGCACATATTTGTTCTCAACTAACCTTAACATCGCAAACCGCGGCTCGGAACCCACTTGGGTCGCATCGCGCGGACAGACGATTATCGACCTAACGTTGGTTTCGGAAGGCGCGGCAAAACTTATCTCTGACTGGCACGTATCCAACGAGCCTTCCTGCTCTGATCATAGAAGGATTCGCTTCTCACTTACTGCTAACATAAAAAAACCCGAACCTAGACGCAACCCACGCCGTACAAATGTACCTGGCTACAAACGGCTGTTGGCCTCACTACTAACACAGCACCAAACGCCCCAAATTCTAATGGACCCCAAACAACTTGAAGAAACCGTAACAAAACTCTCGGAATTTATAATTGAAGCTTACCACGCGTGCTGCAAGCTAAGAGATCCAAACACCAAGAGCAAGGGCAACTCCTGGTGGAACGCGGAACTTAGTAAGCTCAGGCAATCTATGCGTAAACAATTTAACAGAGCCAAAAACTCCAGACTACCAGAAGACTGGGACACATTTAAGAAAACACAATACATCTTCAAAAAACAAGTCAGGAACGCCAGCAGGGCGGCCTGGCGGAGGTTCTGCGAAGAAATTGAATCGAACAGCGAAGCCGCGCGTGTGAGGAAGATCCTATCCACCGATCAAGATCGCACCCTCGGGTCGCTGAAAACCCCAGACAACACATACACCAAGTCGGACCACGAAACAAGTAAAGTTCTCTTGGAAACCCACTTCCCGGACTGCAGTCTATCCGAGGACAGAACCTGGGCAAGTGAGCCAACGCACATCCCGGATGACCAAGACTGGGCCAGAGCCCGCACCATAGTAACCGCAGAAAGAATAAAATGGGCGATAAAGACCTTTAAACCATACAAGTCCGCAGGCTTGGACACAATCTTCCCCGCCCTACTGCAATGGGGAGTAGAAGCTCTAACGCCATGGCTGACCGCCATCTACCAAGCCTGCATAGCACAGAAATATATACCATTAGCATGGCGAGAGGTGAAAGTCATTTTCATCCCTAAACCAGGAAAACCAGACTACACACAACCCAAGGCGTACAGACCGATAAGCCTAACATCTTTCTTACTGAAAACCCTCGAGAGACTCTGCGATCGACACATTCGGGACGGACCTCTTCGGGAACGACCACTTCACAAACAACAACACGCGTATTCCACAGGTAAATCAACAGAAACTGCGCTGCATAATGTGATCTCCAAGATCGAATGTGCAGTGGACCACAAATGCTCGTCATTAGCTGTCTTCATTGACATAGAAGGCGCTTTTGACAAAACCATCTTCCATAGCATCAACGCAGCCCTCGAGGAACACGGTGTGGACTCGACACTGCGAGGATGGATCACAAACATGCTCAGACTGAGAGCCGTACAAGTTACGGTGAATGACACTACTAGAGCCATAGTGGCCAAGGGATGCCCCCAAGGTGGTGTCCTCTCGCCACTACTGTGGAACCTCGTAGTAGACAGCCTCATTAAACGCCTAAATAGTGGGGGCTACTACACGGTGGGTTATGCGGACGACCTGACCATAATACTAAACGGCACACACGAAAACACACTATGCAACCTTATGCGCCAAGCACTAAGAATAGTTGAGGACTGGTGCAAGGAATACAAACTAGCAGTGAACCCTACCAAAACGGAACTCGTCCTCTTCACAAAGAAAAGGAAGTTGGCAACGCTACAATTGCCAAGCTTCTTTGGGACAACCCTAAGCCTATCGACTGAAACCAAATACCTGGGCATCTTTTTGGACAAACAGCTGAACTGGGCAAAACACACTGAGCACACCATCACAAAAGCCAGTATAGCTCTATGGCAATGTAAGAGACTCCTGGGAAGAAACTGGGGCTTAAGCCCCAAAATAACCTACTGGCTATACACCACAGTTATCCGACCAATCATCACATACGGCTCTTTAGTTTGGTGGCCTAGGACCAACCTAAGTACAACCCAAAAGGATCTCGAGAAACTACAAAGGCTGGCCTGCGTAGCAATCACCGGCAGCATGAGAACTTCCCCCACTGCTGCCTTACAGGTGATGCTGGGGCTACCTCCCCTGCATCTCGTCATAAGAGAGGAGGCGGCCTTAGCGACTTTCAGACTCGAAGTATCCGGTATCCTAAGAAATGACTCGAGAATCAAACACACACGCATCAGAGAAGATGCAATCAAGGAACAGCCAATGATGACATCACCCATCGACAGAACCCTGAAGACCCATTGCTTCCAAAAACATTACGACATAGAGCTCATAGAGGAGTGGTGTGACTACTCAGGTACAAATGAGCTAAGGATTTACACCGATGGATCAAAAACCGACTATGGGACAGGCGTCGGGGTGTTCTCCGACGACCTAAACATCAAGATATCCAAACCACTTGGAAAACTTAACTCTGTTTACCAAGCAGAGTGTGTAGGTATCATCCAAGCGGCACACGCTATAGAGGCCAGGGAGGTCACGGATACCAATATTCGAATACTCTCCGACAGTGCCTCAGTCCTTCAATCCCTGAAGAGTAATCAGTTCACGTCGAGACTGATACTGGAATGCCACAAAGCCCTGGAACGAATAACGGAAATAAATCACAACAAGGTAACGCTGCAATGGATTAGAGGTCACAGCGGATCGCTTGGAAACGATGCGGCCGACGAACTTGCCAGAAGAGGATCCAGCACAAGGCCTTACGGACCCGAACCCATTGTGCCCATCCCTTTCAAGCAGCTAAGAAGCTGGTTAAAAGAACATACTCGAATACAAGCAGAGAAATGGTGGAGCTCGACACCAGGCTGCAGGCAATCCAAGGAGGCTATGCCATCCCTGGATACAAAACTGACCAGGCGCCTTCTGCGCCTGGACAGAGATAGCCTGCGCCTGGTGGCGGGGACCATCACCGGACATTGTTCACTGAATAAACACTTTCACACCCTAGGAATCACTGACAGTCCCCTGTGCAGGGCATGCATGGAGGCGGAGGAAACTGTGGCGCATGTGCTCCTCGAGTGCACAGGCGTTACCAAGATTCGTGAGGAGACCCTGGGAACACCACGATCTCTTGCGGATGCCCTGAGGAGACCGGGAAGCCTGATCTGCTTCTGGAGGGAGGTGGGCTGGTTGGAATAATCGGCCGCCACGGCTCACGCACAATGATCCACTTTAAGGATTAAGTGCGGAAACCTAAAACCCATAAAGAAGAAGAAGAAGAAGAATATTTTTTCTGACAAAACTTTTGCCCGATTCATGAGTAGGATTCAAAAAAAAATCTGTTGAGTTTCTTTGGGACGTTGTTACTTAATGCGACGTTATATGTAGAAGGATAAGACAGATAAGAATTGGGATAATAAAAATCCTATCGCAGTATCTCATCACCTGCCAAACCTTTTCTCAATTATGTTGGGATCGGCTTCTAGTCTAACCGGAGACAACTGATTATCAATATTTTACTTGGAGAGATTGTCTTCCTGATCTGGGTAATACGATACCATGACGATACCCTTGGATAAGACTGGTTGTCTGACTTTCGGGTCACGTCACGGTGTAACATCTGTCAAAGACAGGTCAAAGATCTACAAAATGACAGCCAAGCGTTGTTTCCGAGTCATGGGGAAAACTCTGTATGTGGGTAATTCCGAGTTAAATACATTGTGCACGAAACATGTGTTTCTGTCTATTCTAGTTTCCTACAAAATTGTTGGCCAATATCAGGCAACACAAAACGTTAAAGTTAGTGTGTTGTAGTCCTGTTACCGTTTCTAACCATGGGTTTTTTGTTTCCCCATTGTTTGTGTTGGTATTGGTTATTTATTAATCGTTTAACTTAATAAATGCGGATTTATTAAGTATTATTTGAGGAATTTAGTCGTGGCTTTTGTTTGTATAACGTGGAAGAGACACCGACACCAAACCTATGTGGGGAGTTCAGAATGATGTACTGAATATGTGCTTTAGCGTAGGAGCCCCTTCCACCCAGTAAAGATCATATTAATGTCCAAAGATTTAAGATATAACATATATTTTAGTTATAATTTAAAGTGACTTTTCGTGTCTGTTCTTATGACCGGCGCTATTCTTTACGCAACGGATTTTGAAACGATTTTTTTTCAAAAGGACATTGCCCAAGTTTATATGAGGTTTGGTCCAAATGCCGCCCAGGAATGGGAGTACCTGCGCTGGGTTCCTGGCACTAAACTAAGTCATTATTCAAAATATTTTTAGAATCCATCCCGGGGTTCTCACTTTTTTTTACCTATTTACTCTGATGATTATTTTTTTTCACATGGTGTTTTTTGACGCCTTTTGAAGATTTTTACACCTTTTAAGACCACAACTAAAGACATTTTGTATAAATGGACAGTTTTAATACTTATTCCGTATTGGAAGTGATAGAAAGGAACAAAAAAAAACTGAAATGGCTTGTATTATTTATTTCTATTTCAACCATCGAGAGGGCCAGGTGCCAGAGGGCCTAGGTCTGATAACAACTTGGTGCCGATATTTTATTAAGCAGTGAAAAATGCCCAACGTATACCGCACCGTCCGCGTCCGGAGAGACGGTTTGGTTATACGAGGCTTGTAAAAACACCGCCGTGAGCTTACTGTCGCCTTGGCGGATGAGCCCCGAGAACTGCTACGCATGATGTTCGCGACCCATCCAGCGTACCCTGCCTCCGGGCTCCAGAATCCTGTGGCGATGTCTGGGCTCACCTAAAACCGCCACTACTCATGAGCACCGTGCAATACGGAGATGACAGATACCCCGATCTATCGCCCGCTGGCACCTCCTAGGGCGGTATCAGGTCGCCATGGCGCTTCCTTCACCACCCTGTCTTCCTGCGACTGATCGCGGAGGTGGTGGAGCGCGTCAGGGTGAAATGTCTCCCTGCCTTCCTCCCTGACGCTCTCCGCCGCCTCAATCTGCGAGATGACTTCCTCGCAGAAGGACGCCACTGCCTCCCATGCCTCCCTATTGTCAACTATGCCCTTGGCCACGGCCAGTAAAGCGCACGCGAGAGCACGGCACTTCACCACCCATGCAGAGCAATGCTCAAGAGTGTGAAGCACCATGTCCTCGCTGCAGTCGCACTGGTGACACACGGGAGTCGCCTCCCGTCTGGCTACTTTGTGCAGGTATTTGCCAAAGCACCTATCCCCTGACAACACTTGCATTAGACGGAAGGTTAACGTCCCATGTCACTTCCGTACCCACTCCTCCAGGAAAGGCTGTATAGCGCCCACGGTTCAGTGACCTGCACTAGGCGTCTTCTGCCTCACCCACCATTTCCCCAGGGTATGGGTTTGGTCCTCCCTATACCATTTCATGACCACCTTCAGGCATCGGACAACCTGCCAATCTCCACCTGCAGGTCTGCGCCACGCCGGTAGACCAGTGCTTCGTAGAGCGCCGTCAAGCGAATCACCGTCGTTTACAGCCGTCTCAGACCACGTTTGATCCACCCAGGTTCGACAAAAGCCGGCTGAGGGCTGACGCCGTGCCGATCAGGTCGGTGCAAGCTAAGCAAAGTGCTCGCCGAAGTATGGAACCAGGCCCAAGTATTTAATGCTTGCCCGCACCGGTATCGTTGCAACACGATGGTGAGGTGTACGCAAACCGGAAGCTGGCGTCGGAGCACAAGAAATACCAGAAGATGGAGAAGATGGAGGCACCATCTTATCGAGAGCCACCTTGAGGCCCAGTGCCTCGATTTGTTTCAAGCGAGTCTGCAAACGGCCAGGACTCTGTTTAAAAAAGCTAACAGACCGTCGATTCCGACATTTTTGACATTTTTCATGTCAAAAAATGAACGTATATAACTGTCCATTTACACTAATTGTCTTTAGTTGGGAAAAGGACGTATACGTGACGACTAACAGGGCAGAATGGAAGAAAACAACGTGTTGCGCCGACCCCAAATGACATGGGGTAAGGGCAGGAAGAAGAAGAAGTCTTTAGTTGGGGTCCAAAAAGCGTAAAAATGTTAAAATACCGTCAAAAAATAAACATGTAAAAAAAATAATATCATCAAAATAAATCTGTAAAAAAAATAGGAACCCCAGGATGGATTTTCAAAATATTTAGTATAATGACATAGAGTAGTGCCAGGAACCCAGCGCAGGTACTCCCATTCCTGGGCAGCATTTGGACCAAAGATGGGCAATCTCCTTTAGAGAATTATTTATCCTAGCATAGGTACCTATATAAGATAAATTATACAAATCAAGTTTTCGGAAACGACTCTAACGACTTCGATGAAAGTTGAATATAGGGGTTTACAGAGGCGCAAAGCCTCGATCAAAGCCAAGATCTCCTTAAGGTGAATCCTTCAACCAGCCCGCGAAATTCAAATTTTCTTAAGTTTTTTGCAATTTGCAGGCCAGTGATAGGTTGTATGTTGATGAACATTTGATTCGCGGCTGTAAGACATATGTAGTTACAGAATTATAATCATCAAAATCATTAATACAACCCTCCAAGTTCATGTAACTCTCAAGAATGATTATTTCATCAAAATGTCATTCTTGAGAGTTACATGAACTTGGAGGGTTGTAATGATGATTTTGATGATTATAATTCTGTAACTGCTTATATTTTACACCCGCGAATCATATTTTCACTAACATACAACCTAGCATTGGCCTGCAAATCGCTAAAAACCGTAAGAAAATTTGAATTTCGCGGGCTACCGTGAACATCAACCTTAAGTCTCATTCTAGAAAAAATAGTTTTCTCTATTTTTACCCATACAGAGCTCTTTTGTTCAGGTACTAAATAACGAATTCTCGATCTCATGTAAAGTCTTAACAACAAAATCAGGAGTCGATCGCTAGTATTCTACACGTTTCCTGTAAAAAAGTGTGTGTCCTCGGTTTGTATCAATATTTCAAGTTAAATCTTTGTTCTTTGTCTAACACCAACATGTGTGTGTGTTACTTACTTTTCAATTACAAAATAATTATGGTTTCTAAGAATTTTCTTTATCGCTTAGATTTCCTTAGCGTACTGAATTGTTCTTTGTCAGTCGTTCGTCGACATTTTCGTAACAAGGTTCGTTCATCTAATCATGGCAATTAACTTGACGAACAATCATTACAAATTCATGACTTTGGTTGCCAATGTTTGGAGCACGTGGTTTTGTAATAACTACCTTGGGTCGATGTGTAGGTTACGCCGAACGCCTCCGGTTGGTCCGCGGATGGGCTTGACACACTACATACCGAGTTTTAAGCCGTTGCCAGTGATCTTAAAACCAGTCTTACCAAGGGTTATCTGACCCAGTATTAACAGGATTTCCTTTTGAACCCCGTCATTTTGATACCTCACTCGATAGTAATGGTTTTTAGGGTTCCGTACCTCAAAAGGAAAAAACGGAACCCTTATAGGATCACTTTGTTGTCCGTCTGTCTGTCTGTCTGTCTGTCAAGACCTTTTTTCTCAGGAACGCGTGGAGGTATCAAGCTGAAATTCATATCAAATACTCAAGTCTATGGTCTCTTGGAGCTGTGAAAAAATCAAACTTCTAAGTCAACGCGATCAAAAGATACTCCCGTTTATGCCGCAAATTTTCGACACTCGCAAGGGAATCAAAACCTACAGGGTACTTCCCGTGAACTCAGAATCTTGAAATTTGGTACGAAGCAACGTCTTATAGCATAGATAAAGGAATAATTACGAAAACCATAAATTTTTAGTTACATCAAGATACTCCCGTTTATGCCGCAAATTTTCGACACTCGCAAGGGAATCAAAACCTACAGGGTACTTCCCGTGAACTCAGAATCTTGAAATTTGGTACGAAGCAACGTCTTATAGCATAGATAAAGGAATAATTACGAAAACCATAAATTTTTAGTTACATCACATAATATATTTTTTTTACGGAACCCTCGGTGCGCGAGTCCGACTCGCACTTGGCCGGTTTTTTTTAAAATTCGCGATCTGGCCCCCAAAATTTGCAAAGTTTCTTTGTTTTTTTTTAAATTTTAATAAATCCAGTGATACTCGCGCTATCAAGACAAATCTAACGACGTATATTTTATTCAAATCCCTTCATCCGTTTAGGAGTTATAAGGGAACAAAGATACAGACATACATACCTACATACCTACACGTCAAACACATAACCCCTTCTTTTGGGCTTCGCCGCAGACGGGTAAAAAGAAATGCGAATAGCGCATTTCTTTTTACTAGCAAGCGATACTTCTGCATGATGCCCGATTCGATTCCTTGTGGTTATTATTATATATTAGTTATGGTGAACTATTACGGGGTTCATAAGGGATTTCTTAGAAGCGGTCCGGAATCAGGATCTGTTCTAGGTAGGAAGTAATAAACTTCCTGTTACCCAGGATTTAAATATAACTGGTAAAATGAGAGCTCACATTCTATAAATTCCTGGAAATTACGTTTTGTCCTTCTTCTCCGCTATTCTTTTCTGATTAGCGGATCCAAGATAGTTAAATTGTTTCTTTGGGACATCTTCGAGCGTCGTGTTGTTCATTGTGTTCAGCCTGTTCTGTTGGTCGCCACTGTTGATACTGGCTTTCAGGGATTGTAGGGGGTTTGGCAATAGTGCGGCCGGCTTGTCCCAAAAAAGCAGAACTTTGTATGAGGCCCTGAGTTCGATTCCTGGTTCTGGCGAACTGGTGTCCGTTTCGGCCGCGCGGCCACGACGTTTTTTTTTTAAAAAAAAAACTATGCCAAGATTATGTAAAAGCTGTAGAAGTTGATTCCCAAAACCATAAATTTGTCAAAGTTATGGTTACAAAGTTGGAAGGGTTTGAACGTGGCCGCGCCATCAAAACGCGGAGAACCGCGCGGTCACGGAGATTTTTAAAACTAAGCGTTGCAGAGACCTGATTGAATAAGTAAAAAAAATGTAAAAATATAGAAAAAAATCCTAGGTTTATATTTTAGGAGCTGTACAACTAAAACACCCATGGCCGCGCCATTAAAACGGTGAAAACCACGTTACCGCCGATATCTCGCTGAAAAAGCATCGTAGAGGTCTGGAGTTTCTTGTAAACCCTAGCTTTGAATATGTCAAATTTTAGAAAAATCAAAAAAAAAGTCCTAGGTTTATATTTTAGGAGCTGTAAGACTAAAACCTCATGAACTGTCATTTGATTTTTCCATCACGAATTTCTCAGTAACGGTCCGAAATGAGGACCTTATTATGACCTACCTGGACCTTTATGTACATGGTAAAAGGCAATTAATTAAGTTTCTGTTACACGGGATTTAAATATAACGAGTTCAATAAGAGTTCACACTTATAACTTCGGCCTAACCCTTCGTCGATAACGTGCGTAACGTGAATTTACGTTGGTTCATTACAAGTTTATTTTATACAGACTGATTTTCCAATAAAAACAAACCACATCATTTTCTCAACACGTCACTGTCATCTTACGGTCATCCAGCAACTTCTCACACTCAAAGCTTTATGTCCATCTACATCATCTCTAGAAACTTTCATCCAGAACCAGCTACACTTAATTTGCCCTCGTAATAGCAACAATTGACAACTGTAGGTTCAGAACGTGACGCGAATAACAACTGCGGCCTCCTACTAACGCAGTTAGTCTTTGACTATTTAATTTAGTCCGTTTCTCCCCGAGTACGTCCGACGTTTCTCGTTTTCCGACGTCAATTCTGAGATGCGTGTTATCCTGAATATACTGAATAATACATACCCAGTTTGCATGACAAGTGAAGCCGGGTGATGGCATTGCGAACGGTGTACGGCACACCTTCGTTATCTCGAAGTTGTGTCCCCTACATTAGGTTTCTTTGGCTG
This sequence comes from Diarsia mendica, assembly GCA_949316265.1. Classification (NCBI taxonomy): domain Eukaryota; kingdom Metazoa; phylum Arthropoda; class Insecta; order Lepidoptera; family Noctuidae; genus Diarsia; species Diarsia mendica. The sequence continues at coordinate 10,120,413 of OX438892.1, forward strand.
TTTTATTGATTAAGATAAAATTGGGCTGTGTTTTTATTCAGAAACTCGGAGTTTTTGGTTCTAAACATAACATAACATTACGCCTGTAATTCTTGAAAGGTTCGGCAAAGGTGTACCTAACTAGTACACCCAAATACCCCAAGATATGTTTAAGTCCCATGTAATAGCCAATACTTATTGTTTCTTTGATTAGTAATCTTGAAATAACATTTAGTTTTAACCGTTAATTAATTCCGATTATGCGAATATCGACATTACTCGTGAAACCTTCGAAACTGTTCTCGTAATAATCGAAGCGCTCTACTTATATAAAATTGGGTCAATATTCGCGTACAAACAGAGAGGGAGCGCGGAAAGTTTATCCTAAAACAGTAATGTCACGAAATAGGTTCTTAACCTATTTCGCTAGTGGTTCTACAGCTTCAAAGGACTGCGACACAGCCGTTTGTGCCCATTCGATAACGTAAAAAGATTGTAAGAAAATTAGCCAGATGAAAGCCGTGGGCATTTTCTTTATCTCTACTTTTTCCTAATCTAATTGATATCTGAAGCAGACAATTTGTTATTTTCAGCTTCTTTCCTCGTTTCTTCTTTTAACAACTTAGGTATTATTTGTTAATATAACGTGTCAAACATAATGAGGAAAACTGCAATGATAAACATAGGTAAGGTCTGCGATTGCCTGTTATGTATGCCCTTCAAACATAAATCGTATAGGTCATTTAGACGTAAGCACTCTGAAAACGAACGCTCTTTTTTTACGAGTAACGAGCTTATGCTGAAATTGGGAATCGAGGTTATTTCAATAAAATTGGATCAAATTAAGGTTTCGTGTGAACAGGATACGGGGAATAAAAGTAGGCTACAGGCGACGGTCGTTCGTTTTGCAATCGAGTGTTTGTGTCGGTGCGGCGTGAAGTGCGATGCGTGGCGCGGCGCGGGCTGCGCGGCGGCACGCGGCGTCGATAGCGCACCGGCCTGACGTCGCCGCGCTCCCTGCTCCCCCGCCCGCGCTCCCTGCCGCCCCCCCGCGCCCTCTCGCCCCGCCAGCGGCGCACGTCACACTCGACACCCGCGACACCCTCGGCACCCGAGCCGAGCCGCGCCGACCAGCACACCGCGACGCGCACCATCACCCCTGTGACTGTTTACTGTGAACCCCATCGAGACATAGCCTCAGGAACCACCCAGTGTCGCGTTCTGTGCAAAATCAGTATCTGGTGAAAACAAACACATCACACGGCATTAGCGCAGGCGCGACGCAAGCGGACATGATGAGAGCGGCCATCTTGGCCGAGGACGCACTTTCGCCTCGCCCCAGCTTCAAAGCTCGTTTCGAAAGCTCCATATAAGCCTAGAGAAACAAGCGATGCGTCTGGAAGCTGGATCCGCGGCGTGCGCCCTCTGAGGCCGCCCTGCGCCGCTATCGATCCGGTAGCGTCATGGCGCCCGCGGAGTGAATGCGGACATCGGGACAGCGCCGCAGCCCCCGACCGCGAGCGGAGCGCCCGCCCAGTGATAGTGCTAGAGTGGTCGCGCGGTATGTGAGACAGAGTGTTGGCGTGGTTGGGAGGGCGCGCGGGCGGCGGCGGGCCCGGCTGACCGCGCGCCATGGGCGAGGAGTACGCGCGTTCACCGTGCGAGCGCTTCCCGGCGACGGGCGCGTTCAGTGTGGCGCCGCCCGAGAGGCTCAGCCCGCCGCCGCCCGCCCCGCTGCCGGATCGGTTCTCAGCGTCCCCGCGGCGGGTGCGCCGCTGTGCGGAGGCCGAGCGCGCGCGGCGGCCGCGCTATGTGCCGCCAGCAGCTCACGTGCCCGTGGAGCGCTACGTGCCGCGGCCGCCGGCGCCGCTGCGGCCTCCGCCACCAGTGTACTGCGGGCTGGCGTGCAGGCCGCCGCCACCAGCTCCACGCAAGTGTTGCGGCCCGGCGTGTCGCGAGGACATCGCAGGCTCACCACCACCGTCGCGCTATGTGGAGTACGTGGGCGCAGCGGCAGCGCGGAGGCTGGCCTGCACCCCGCCACCACCACCGCCGCCCGCGCTGCAGCTGCCTTGCGAGCCCCAGGAGCCCCCGTGCTGCGTGCAGGCTCGCAGACGTCCACAACCACCACATGATTGGTAAGTACCTAGCCAGACAGGATAACAACACGATAACATCACCGTTTCTAAGTCGAGTCCTATTCACAGGTCCAATTCGATAGTGTTTTCTTACCCTGCCACCCATCAGAATCTCCAACTACCCGCATATAACCAAACCAACAGAAGTAGTAGTCCATTTGACGTCAAGATTTAATTGATTTATGTTAGAAATAACAAATCGAGTGACATTCACAAACAAAGTAAGGTAATTAACTAGATGCGCAATAGATCTTTGCTAACTGCGTAACTCGACTAAGTTAGCGTTATATACGTATAAAGCGTTTTTAATAATTCGCCGATGATAGCGAGAGCCAGGCTGTTATAATTGGTTAATATTTTGTGGATGAGGCCGATAACGTGTGATTGATGGCGGCTGGCTAACGATCGACGTTTGTGAGCTACTCACATGTACATTAGCTCCTCGCCAACGTTCGGCATTTCGATAAATATTTCGGCGAACATTTCACCGACGAGTATGTCGCATCTGTTGGCTTGTATTGTTGTACTATGTCGATGTAGGTAGGTAGAGTTTTCCGTCCCTTTATCTCTGTCGATCCTTTGATGTCGCGGACCAATTTTTCATTAACGAAAGCTAGCGATTTTTGAAACTATTGTGACGACGTCATTACATGATTCTTTTCACATTACTATGTATGTTATGAAAAGATGAAAACATTGTATTTTGTGTTTGACAGTTAAATTCATAAGGCACACATTATCTATTTTCACAAATTGTACTGTTACGTGAAATGCAAAATGATTTTAGTCTGCATTAAGCTTTTGGAATTGTACCAAAATTGTTTAGTGTCCTACATAGTTCAGTTTTACATTATTGCAACGTAAATCCTCGTAGCTTTGATAGTGATTACGTATTATGTGGACTACTTTTGTGTATGAAATTATCTTTAGACTATGGTTAACTGCTATATATTCTGTTTTGGAATTGACTGTGTTTATGTGCACCATGAAGTCGTTTGTACCAACCGAAGTTGGATTTATTCACGCTATTATTTCAGCAATAATAATAATAACGTGCAAAATTACTAACACCCGTATCTATAAACAAGTCATAGTCAAGTGTTACTTAAGTAAAAGTCATTGTTTAAGATACGATTTTTTCTCTGTAGTTTAGTAATTCCTTGATGTTAGTAGAACTATCAAAGGTTAGAATTCTTAGGTTTGCTTTCATTGACGGTTCTAACTTCGTTTAAATTCTTGCCCATTGCATAAAAAAGTTTTCATAAGTAATTACTTAGGATCAAGTAATTACTTTAACTTGCCTATAAATACGGGTGTAAGAGATACATTATGACACGGGTGACAAGCTGTCAGTAACTAAAACAATACTGTATTAAGAAAATATGGGGAAATCTCCGGAAAAACACGTGTAGCTCTATTGTTCATCATCTCGGCTAATTTTAGAAAACTACAGTACTCTTGTTGATTAATTATGTAAAATACCCGTGAAATATCAGAAAAAAATCATTTCCAGTTGCTTTCAAAAGTGTCTGAGAAAGGTTTATGAGTACTTTTTCAGGCATTTTCAGTCTATTTTGTACAGTCACGAGCAAAGTGATTTTCTCTTTTTTGTTACGAACATGGTATTTTAGTACCCATACAATTATGTCGATCTTTGATCAATCATTCACTCAATAGTCTTTATTTGTAAACATAGGTTACAACAGTGCGAAAGATCAAATCAATGTGTGTAATCAAAGTTACCTTAGTTATTCAGCGAGAAAATCACTGTCAAACCTTCATATGTGTATACATATTACTGTTTGTGACATTGACATAACATCGCACAATAGTTTTCCCTGAAGGTTTCCCTTCTTCTTCTTGAGTCAGAGATGTCCTTATAGTACACCCCACATTTTCCATTGATGTTACCCATACAGTACCTAACTGTACCTACAGTGTGTGTGTGTCCCATACAGTACAGTAAAGTGTGTGTGTGTCCCATACAGTCCCATGTCTGGGTTTATTGTCTTTCCCAATAAAGATACGTTCAAAAAACTTGTTACGAAACTTAGATATTAAATAATAATTCTCTGCTCATAAGTGCTATAATGTTGTTTTCAAAAGGTCTTCTCCAAAATCTCTCAACAAGTGTAATTTAATGTGAAACTTTTTTCATATAAACTTTATTATAAGCTTTTTTTAAGGCTAGGCTGGGCACCTAAAGCACCTAAGCTTGAAGAGGCGTAATGTTGCTAACTCATTTAATTTCTTCATTTTAAATCGACTCACTATTTACACTTTTATTGAAATCGAATTGAAGATGTTTTTTCCAGTTCATTTGGAACTTTCTTTAAAATCAATGGTAACTTTTTTTGTGTGGTAGCTTTCACAGCCGTGAAAAAAGATTTGATTAGGTATTTTACGCAAAAGTACTGTCTATAAGATTATGGCTATTTTATTAGTATCTTCTAATATAGCTGCTCCATCTAGATTAAATCTAATAAACTACTTAAAAATGCAATATACGTATCAAAAGTGGACCTTACGGTAATATTACACATGTTTTTTTTAAATAAAATATTACAGTAGTTATGTATCTTTAACTAATCGATGGACATTTACAAGAAAAGGAAAATACACCTACAAAGTGTTATCATTACGTAGAAGTTGATAATCGCGATAAGATTCGGGCGTGTCATATCATCGTATCATAGCTTATCGTTGCTCCAGTAACAATTATACTAGCATACCATTTGCATTAGCCCAGTGTACTGTGTATTATAGCTTTGTGAATAAAAACTCTACTGTGTATGTGAGTGACTTGAAAAAATGTCTCATGAATAGTGGTTGGTCGCATTTTCTCCAGTAGAGGATCTCTATGGATGATAAAAAGTAAGTGAGCATTTTCTGTGATGTCATCAGTGTTGTATACGTTTACAAATCGAATCATCAAGTATAACACAACGTCTTTATAATTTAATTTTACAAGCTTTATCTTAGGTAGCGTGGGTAGTATATTGTTTTAGGTGTTTACTGATAACCTGTCTGTAGTATTTTTCGTGGAAAATACACTGAATGATAGCAAACTACTAACAACAGTTAGATAGTTCAAGTTACTCGTGTGACTATAGAAACGTCGAGTTGAAAAGTTTAGGGACTCTTTAGTTGATTTCTTTGAAGACTTGACGTTCTATTACTCTGGGGAAATTGGTTTAGGATAACATGTCTGCTACCAAAATTGGAGTCGAGTAAATCAGTGTATTTGTGGAACTTAGGTCGCTAGGTAGGACAAAAATCAATAATCGTGTAGGTAAAGCAGTTCTCTCAAAAAACGTGTTTATATTTAGCTTAAAAAGGCCGCTGTTTGGGCCTTGTTGTAGCGTTTAGTGATTAAATTTTAATCTGGGCTGAGCCCTTTATAGTTAGGTTCTTACGTGGAGCCCGACTTGTTTGCTGACACGCCATTTTTATATTACATGGGGATTGGATTAGGTTTGACTGCTGAATTTCGCTGAACATGTACACATTCATAATAATTAAGTATTTGTATATTTAATTGAATAATTTTGTGAATAAAGTAATCATATTTATTTCTGTAAATTGGTTTAAAATAACACTTTTACACGGGAATCATGTTGTTTTAAAACTGCCTAGTAGTAACTGACTACTCTGATAAGAAACAGCCGAAATAAACACAGAGGTTTTTGTCGCTTTTAAAATCCAATCATTGGTCAAGTCATTTGAGAAAAACGAAAATTAGTGTCAACGATGGTCTTTTGAAGATAAACCACACAGATTTTCAATGGACCTGTCCAGTCAGTGTTTTTAGTTGCAATTTCATAAGGGTTTCACCTAGAAACAGCTTATCTTTTTAAACCGATACGGTATGTAATTAATACGGTGTGTAATTATGATTGTTTATAAATTGTCTAGATAACGACTGAAGGATGTCCTGAAAGAAACCGTTACTGATAGTGAGCCTGACTAATCAAAATTATAATGTTAGCAATAAATATAGGTTTGACAAAACTGTCTTAATTGTTTGTTGTGGTTTTGCTTCAGTGAAATTGTGATTTGATAACGCGTTGAGATGTTTGTACACACAGGTCTATAGTGAATAGGTACAGAAATTAACGTCAACACAGAAATCTAACCATACTTTAGAAACTGTAGCAAGATTTCTGTCTTTGTGTCCACTTTCTTCCGATTCATGAAATAGAAAGACGAAGTAATTTTTCTCTTACCTACTCTAAATAAAGAAGCTAATTCTTATGACTTATTACATACTTCTTATTTTTACCGTTTTTTTTTGTCTAAAAATCTGGAATAATCCCAAATTCCATATGAAACATTTATTGACTTAAAAGTACGTACCTATACCAGAATCTAGTTTATCGAACCGTCTACCCATTTAAAGCCAGACATTTGTGTCCAACCCTTTTGTGCCTAGGAATCTGCGACCCGTACCCTTTTCCTACAAACCTATAAAGCGCTTATCATAGTTTTCCTGAAAAGCGAAAAGGATTCTGTGATGTATTGTAGCTAAACGTAATCAGGGTTGGCACTACTTTCATTTGACTTTCGGTTTGATAATGTTATTTTTTTGTTAGACGGTCTCTCTATGTAAAATACTGGTTTCTGTATTCATGTTCAGGTTTCACTGTAAGCTAATCCCAACACGGTTGGGAAATGACTGGCAGATGTTCTAGGAATATCATTTTGGCGGTAACAGTAGGGTCCGACCGAAGATCTATTTCTGGCCGAACCCGCAGGTTTAATAGTCCTAAAATAAACATAAATAAACAATGAAATGATACATTTTTTTTTCTTTTTAGTAAATATTCATTGTATATTAACAACTAAACTAGATGATTAAAATTACTGTGTAAATAATTCAAATAATGTTCACCGTCCAAAATTTGTCGGCCCATTTTGGCCGAAGTGGAATGTTTGATTAAAGATGTCTTTTTTGGGCAAAACCACCGAAAGCTGTGATTTGGGGTGAACGAACTATATCTTCTCTACTTATGTATAACTAGTGAATGCACCTGATTGCGTACTGCTTGCTGGCAACGTTACATAAGGTAGACTACACGTCAGGTGTTTTCAAAACCTGTTTAAGTTGACCTCTTATTCTATTGAAATTACGTACTACGCTTGGCCATATCTGGCTGCATCTACGTAGTTTTCGAACACTCCATAATATGATACAATTTGCTTTTATTACATTTTCCTTGGGTCGTGGTTTGTTTACGGTATGTACTTATAAGATGAGCTTGCGCCTCGTTTCCTGAAATAGTATGTTCCTAGTCCGTTCCTATTTCAGGCGATTTCTAAATACTAATATCGTAAAGGGACCTACTAGACTCATATATTTCACATCCACCAACAATTACTTTGTTTAAGAAATAATCTCTCAAGTACATCGAAGGAAACAAGTTTAGCAATATCTGCGATCCTTTCAAGTGTAACTGCGCATCGTCTCGTAGGAGTCGTAGGCAACCCTGCGAACGCAACATGAACGAAAAAAATATACAAATGATTTTACGAACAACGGCAGGGCCAGCAAAGGTAAAAGAAATTATCCTAAGTAAGGAAACAAGGTACGTGATTTATTGATAACCTCACTGAAAATGTGGGGCTGGGCAAAACAAGCGAATAAGGAAGATAAATGAATTACTTTCATTTCCAAAGATCCATTTGCGCTAAACCCTAACTGTTTTTTTAGTGTGATAGATCACATTGAGCTCTCTGATATTTGTTGTTTATCTGCATTAGTGTACTTAACAACATGTTTTTCAATTATGTAGGTACTTAGCTCAGAAAAGAAGCTTTTTCTACCATTAGTTACCTGGCGTGTATAAATGTACCTCGTATAGGTATGTGCCTATCCCGAGCTATGTGCTTGCTCTGATTAAAAAAAATCTAAAACCGTCAGCAAAAAAAGAACCTTTAACAAAATACATGATTGAGAGGAACTTGTTGCCGAATAAGCCTGTATTCGGTCTCTACTGGAATGTATTCGAGCCAACTTAATGATTCATTCCTCCAGACCACTGAGTGAATATTTGTAATGAAAAACAAACGCACAGTTCGATAATTGGCTGTCTGATGCAAATTAAATAATGCCTCTGATTTTTGACGTACGGGTGAGTGCTGGAAAATAAAAAAATGGCTGTCTTCCCCATTGTACTCGAGTTATTTATTTCTGTTTTTGTTGTTCGTTTTCTTTAAAATATTCGAATAAAAATATGTCGATATTTTTTACGTGATCCTTTTTTGTTTTTGAAGCTGAGTTCAGCGTAAATGATGACGATTTTCCTAGACAAAAGCGGCAGATTTTTCCCGAATTTTTTATAAATCTGCTCTGATAGTGGTCGCAATCACGACTGCTTGGATATGAATCCCGCGGGGTTCGGGAAAAGTGTTATTGGGTTTTTTCATCAGGAATTTCTCATTTTTGTGCCCCGTTGATGGCAATAGGCTCGCCCCTATTATCATAATCATTTATTTATTACATAGGACTTAAACAAAACTAGCGAACTATGGGTGTACTAATGTACTTTAGGTACACCTTTGCCTAGCCCTTCAGGCAGTGATATTATTTATGGATATGGTTTACTCATAAAAGTGTTGAAACCCACGGATTGAAAGAGCTTGCAAAGAAAACATGAATCTATACGTTCGCAGTTGAGGTCATGTAGGAGGTAAAGTACATAGCTTATGAATGGATCTGAAGCTGCTTACATTAGCTGCCGTAAAATGGGGCTAGTCAAGGACTTAGCCTTACAGGAAAACTTGTAAAGACAATTTAGTTCAGAAGACGGAATTGTTTAGCTGTCATATTTTGTCAATGTAAATAAATGAATAAGTAAATGAATGGAAATATAGGATACAAAACAATTGAAACAAAAAAAAACAAAAGTAACAAAGCGATCTTCCTCACTCTCTTATTTGAATTTGTTGTTCCCATATATTTTTTGGGTTCATAATTGTTTCTATGTATATTTTACTAGCTGAACCCGCGCATGCGTTGCAATGCGTTTTATCCTACCTACCTATCTACTACCCTACCTACTACCCTACCTACCCTACCTACCCTACCTACCCTACCTACCCTACCTACCCTACCTACCCTACCTACCCTACCTACCCTACCTACCCTACCTACCCTACCTACCCTACCTACCCTACCTACCCTACCTACCCTACCTACCCTACCTACCCTACCTACCCTACCTACCCTACCTACCCTACCTACCCTACCTACCCTACCTACCCTACCTACCCTACCTACCCTACCTACCCTACCTACCCTACCTACCCTACCTACCCTACCTACCCTACCTACCCTACCTACCCTACCTACCCTACCTACCCTACCTACCCTACCTACCCTACCTACCCTACCTACCCTACCTACCCTACCTACCCTACCTACCCTACCTACCCTACCTACCCTACCTACCCTACCTACCCTACCTACCCTACCTACCCTACCTACCCTACCTACCCTACCTACCCTACCTACCCTACCTACCCTACCTACCCTACCTACCCTACCTACCCTACCTACCCTACCTACCCTACCTACCCTACCTACCCTACCTACCCTACCTACCCTACCTACCCTACCTACCCTACCTACCCTACCTACCCTACCTACCCTACCTACCCTACCTACCCTACCTACCCTACCTACCCTACCTACCCTACCTACCCTACCTACCCTACCTACCCTACCTACCCTACCTACCCTACCTACCCTACCTACCCTACCTACCCTACCTACCCTACCTACCCTACCTACCCTACCTACCCTACCTACCCTACCTACCCTACCTACCCTACCTACCCTACCTACCCTACCTACCCTACCTACCCTACCTACCCTACCTACCCTACCTACCCTACCTACCCTACCTACCCTACCTACCCTACCTACCCTACCTACCCTACCTACCCTACCTACCCTACCTACCCTACCTACCCTACCTACCCTACCTACCCTACCTACCCTACCTACCCTACCTACCCTACCTACCCTACCTACCCTACCTACCCTACCTACCCTACCTACCCTACCTACCCTACCTACCCTACCTACCCTACCTACCCTACCTACCCTACCTACCCTACCTACCCTACCTACCCTACCTACCCTACCTACCCTACCTACCCTACCTACCCTACCTACCCTACCTACCCTACCTACCCTACCTACCCTACCTACCCTACCTACCCTACCTACCCTACCTACCCTACCTACCCTACCTACCCTACCTACCCTACCTACCCTACCTACCCTACCTACCCTACCTACCCTACCTACCCTACCTACCCTACCTACCCTACCTACCCTACCTACCCTACCTACCCTACCTACCCTACCTACCCTACCTACCCTACCTACCCTACCTACCCTACCTACCCTACCTACCCTACCTACCCTACCTACCCTACCTACCCTACCTACCCTACCTACCCTACCTACCCTACCTACCCTACCTACCCTACCTACCCTACCTACCCTACCTACCCTACCTACCCTACCTACCCTACCTACCCTACCTACCCTACCTACCCTACCTACCCTACCTACCCTACCTACCCTACCTACCCTACCTACCCTACCTACCCTACCTACCCTACCTACCCTACCTACCCTACCTACCCTACCTACCCTACCTACCCTACCTACCCTACCTACCCTACCTACCCTACCTACCCTACCTACCCTACCTACCCTACCTACCCTACCTACCCTACCTACCCTACCTACCCTACCTACCCTACCTACCCTACCTACCCTACCTACCCTACCTACCCTACCTACCCTACCTACCCTACCCTACCTACCCTACCTACCCTACCTACCCTACCTACCCTACCTACCCTACCTACCCTACCTACCCTACCTACCCTACCTACCCTACCTACCCTACCTACCCTACCTACCCTACCTACCCTACCTACCCTACCTACCCTACCTACCCTACCTACCCTACCTACCCTACCTACCCTACCTACCCTACCTACCCTACCTACCCTACCTACCCTACCTACCCTACCTACCCTACCTACCCTACCTACCCTACCTACCCTACCTACCCTACCTACCCTACCTACCCTACCTACCCTACCTACCCTACCTACCCTACCTACCCTACCTACCCTACCTACCCTACCTACCCTACCTACCCTACCTACCCTACCTACCCTACCTACCCTACCTACCCTACCTACCCTACCTACCCTACCTACCCTACCTACCCTACCTACCCTACCTACCCTACCTACCCTACCTACCCTACCTACCCTACCTACCCTACCTACCCTACCTACCCTACCTACCCTACCTACCCTACCTACCCTACCTACCCTACCTACCCTACCTACCCTACCTACCCTACCTACCCTACCTACCCTACCTACCCTACCTACCCTACCTACCCTACCTACCCTACCTACCCTACCTACCCTACCTACCCTACCTACCCTACCTACCCTACCTACCCTACCTACCCTACCTACCCTACCTACCCTACCTACCCTACCTACCCTACCTACCCTACCTACCCTACCTACCCTACCTACCCTACCTACCCTACCTACCCTACCTACCCTACCTACCCTACCTACCCTACCTACCCTACCTACCCTACCTACCCTACCTACCCTACCTACCCTACCTACCCTACCTACCCTACCTACCCTACCTACCCTACCTACCCTACCTACCCTACCTACCCTACCTACCCTACCTACCCTACCTACCCTACCTACCCTACCTACCCTACCTACCCTACCTACCCTACCTACCCTACCTACCCTACCTACCCTACCTACCCTACCTACCCTACCTACCCTACCTACCCTACCTACCCTACCTACCCTACCTACCCTACCTACCCTACCTACCCTACCTACCCTACCTACCCTACCTACCCTACCTACCCTACCTACCCTACCTACCCTACCTACCCTACCTACCCTACCTACCCTACCTACCCTACCTACCCTACCTACCCTACCTACCCTACCTACCCTACCTAAAAAAAAAAAAAAAAGTATCCTATGTCCTTCTCCTGGTTCTTAGCTACCTCCCTACCAATTTTCATCTAAATCCGGCCAGCCGTTCTTGTGTTATAAATGGTGTAACTAACACGACTTTCTTTTATATATATAGATTTATCACCTGTAAGTGTATAATGATTTGATTGGATTGCAGTTAAGTATTTGAATTTGAAATGTAAATCTATTACAGATTTCATAACTGTGTGATTCTGTATGTCGTCGAGTCCGCTAGTCGAACATAATTATAATAGTACATTGTTACCTTAGGAGTGAAAGTAACTTATTTGACGGGGTTTGGCGCCTGAGCGCAGCGAGGGCGCTAATAGTTCGAGGGACTAAATAAGTCTTTAACCCGAGGTAAACACTGTGCTTTTCATTACGAATACAAGGAAAGTTGATGGGAATAGGCTTGCGCCCAATTACCTAAATCGAAAGAAAGAAGAAAGAAAAAACAAATTGACAAAAAAAAGTAAAAAGTAAACATAAGAGAAACACTTAAAATCGGTTATATCTAATCGGTGGATGGCAATAGGCTTGCTCCTAATTACATCAGTTGATGGCAATAGGATTGCTCCTAATTAGATTGGTTGATGGCAATAGTCTTGCTCCTAATTACATAAGTTGGGGGCAATAGGCTTGCCCCCAATTACATCAATTGATGGCAATAGGCTTGCTCCTAATGACATTGGTTGATGGCAATAGGCTTGCTCCCAATAACCCAAATCGGTGGATGGCAATAGGCTTGCTCCTAACCTAATTAAATCGGTTAATGGCAATAGGATTGTTCCTAATTAGATTGGTTGATGGCAATAGGCTTGCTCCCAATTACCTAAATCGGTGGATAGCAATAGGCTTGCTCCTAATTAGATTGGTTGATGCCAATAGGCTTGCTCCTAATTACATTTATTGATGGCAATAGGCTTGCACCTAATCACATCAGTTGGTGGCAATAGGCTTGCTCCCAATTACATCAAATAATTTGACAGCTGTCAGTAGAAAGCGATTCTCCCTAGGGCTGAAAAGTAGTACTTTCAACCCGCTCCGCAGGCATGTCATGAAATACTTTCAGAGTATGAGTAATGAAAACATACATAAAATTAACCTATGTATAACCGTCTTAATAAGTGCACAATCCTATGCCAGATGTTGATATTAATTTAATATAAGACTAGTTTCTCTTACTAATGCAGTAAACATTACCTAGCAGTCTGGATCATTGCTATGATTAATTTGAAGTAAATCAGTCAGATTAATATCACAGTGTAACAATAGTTGGTGGGCTAGATTAGTTAGACTACCATTATATGTGAGATTGGTTATTAATTGATGATAGTCTGGGACACAAAATTAATTGTGATTGTAGTAGTAAACAGCATGCTATAACCTCCAAAAGATTCCACAGAGGTGTAAAGGCAAGAGCACTAATTATGTATATGTACACATAGCGATATTTAAAAGTGATTTCCTCCTAATCTCTTGATTGTAATTCCTATTTGACCCTAAGGTTGACTGGTAGAGAATGCCTTGTGGCATTACGCCCGCCTATGTACCACGTTTGTGCATGAAGTTTAAATAAATAAATATTTAAATAGACACACCATTTTGGTACCCATTGAGGTATATCTTTAATCAAAGTTGCGTTGGTTATTCTGCGAGAAAATTACTCTCGAATCTTTTTAAGTGAATATATAATATAATTAGTACTCATGACTGTCCATGCAGTACATCCACATTTTACCAGATAAGTTAAGTCATACTATAATCTTGTCATCAAATGCGTTAAATCCAGGACCTCGTGCAAGAACTAACCCAACGAAAAGCTGCCATTGTTTTTTATAACTTCATTTTCAGCAATGAGCGTGTGTCTAATTTGTACATTTTGATTCTTATCTGTCTCCTTCTTTCAACCTCTATAAATTATGAACAATTTTTATCATCAGTGCAACATGTTCTATCAAATCTCAAAAAAATGCGCACAAGCAAAACAAACTGCTGACCAAATGAAACTATACATCAGTAAATTTGCATACTTTTATGATACTCATGATTTAGTCGATTGCCTTTCATTTTATATTTTGTTGTTTCAAATATTAAAAATATTTGCAAGAGTAGACTGAAAAACTGCAATAAGTTTATTGTTTTATGAATAGATTTCATTTTGGTTTTGTTTATGATTGGTACGGTGGTGATATCATCTTAATAATACAGGTATTTAGAACTAGCTTTTGCCAGCGGCTTCGCCCGCGTTAAAATGACGATTTTCCATACAAACTTTCATCCCCTATTTAACTCCCTTAGGGGTTGAATTTCGAAAAATCCTTCCTTATTCCTTGTCTATAACCTCTGTGCAAAATTTCAGCTTTCTAGGTCCAAGGGTTTGGGCTGGGCGTTGATGAGTCAGTCAGTCAGTCAGGACTTCTCTCTTTATTTATATAGATAACTATAAGATAAACTTGAAAAGGGGACATTGGAGGTATACTCGTACCTATTAAATATTTATGACAGAAATTCATTCTTGTCTTAGATCTAATCTTAATTAACTAAAACTTAGTTCAAGAAAAATTTGAAAATAATTATCCTCGTGTCTTTCCAAGTTTTCCTCAAAAAAACATTTATATAAATGTTTATTGGCGTCATATTTTTCTTTGTGTTCATTGATACACTTAATAGTCCCTAATACATACTTCAAAGTAGGACTTTTACACTCCCACGGGTCGTCAGACAGTATTGAAGGATATCGTAGGCGGTATTTAACAAAGAGCGATATTATTAACGCCACAAGAAGGGGAATTTCGCCCACTTCACACTTGTGTGACGTTCAATATTGGTTATAATAGCCGATCGGTATTGTTAAATGGGTCTTGAATATTTGCCGGTTTCTCTGTAATTATCGCTCTGCTTTGAAAATAAAATTTCATTAGTCTAAGTAAGACGTCGTCAAACTATAACTTAATTAAAAACAGAAATAGTTTTCATCAACAACGAGACGTTTTCACAAACAGAAAGCAACAGATATGAATTTAATTGAAAATGTATTAAATAATTATTGTAATTTCTGTGGAGTACATATAGATCTTTTGTGGTGATCATTGGTGACTCGACATCGTGTGTTTTTTTTTTTGAAAAACGCTGTTTTAAATGAATAGTTGTGATTGTATTGATTGACGTCTAAATTATAACAATGCATTGGGCAAGCATGCGGTGATCGGTGTCTTCTCTGTATTAAAAAAGTGGGGTCTGTGGTGGTAACACCTATTAGTTGAAGCGGAGTAGATTATTTATTTTAAAATATAACATTATATAGTTAGCATAACAGTCCAGTTTGAGCTACTCTTTCATCACCTTTCTTTTTACGGAGTTGGGTAAAAAGATAAGATGATCCTAAATAGTTGGCCTTTAGATTCGCCCTACCAAGTTACAAAATGATCTCGTTTTGGTTTTCTTGTAAATGACATTCGTGTAGCATTATTTCGCTCACTCATATGAAAAAATATATCTACAGTTCCGCGCGGAATGTGCGAGTTCATTTTTCTCAGTGAAAACACTTTTACATGACCAAGGGCGTTGAAGGCACATCTAACGATTTCAAATCTTTGCTGAAAGTTATGTCATACGCAAATAAGGGGCAGTTTCATTCCATCCGCAAACAGGGGCAGTTTCATTAACATTAAGAGCCTTCCATCATTACCATGATCATTAAGTCGGACGATGACGTAAACGATATTGCACCCGGACATTGACAAATTACTCCGACGTTTGGGTAGCCATCACTGAATTGATCTTACTTTGGTGTAATATGGTGGCTTTACATAGGATTTAATTTAGTCTTAGTTGAAATATGATGACTTTAATATGACTTTGCAGATTTTTGAAAGTCGTTACGTATAGTCTTGTTGCCGACCATGACGCGAGGCGTTTAGGAAAGTGGGAAAGGGATGTAGCTCGAGGTCTATAGCTCCATCTCTTACTCACTATGGAATAAGACTAAAACAGTACTTCTGGTTATTACTTAGAAAATAATCTATCTATTACCAAGCTTCGTAGGAGAATCATACCCAGTTTATGAGGTCGATTATGCTCTCAGTATGAAATACGTAGGACTGTTCAAATTTTGAAAAAGTACCTTCCCCAACTACGATTACGGATTTATTACTATATTCCTAATTATCTTCTTTCGTACCCACATATCTAGTACATATCTAGTATAACAATGCCTTGCTTTGTATAGATTTCCAGTACCAAGAGAGATATTTATGAACTGGTTATGTTTAGCTTGGTACGTAAATTGACCTACATACATATTCGCATGTAGGTGTACGTATTTGTACCTTTATATTTACTTGAACGAGAACGTGACAAGAATGAAACATAAACGAACAAAATAATCTTCTTTCGCTTAGCTTCCCCATATTATTGATTGAATATTTTATAACGGCAGGGGGAATCATTCTGTATTACCTACTTCTTAGGCCCCCTCATTATTAACTTGCTATCATTTTTGTGTATTGGTAATATACGTCTTGTTAGGTCAATTTGTAAGGTATCCTTGCGTAACGACTCTGACCGATCGGTTCTGATGCATTCTACAGACATGGCCGGTCCAATCCCACTTCAACCTAGCAGTAATTTATGAAGCGAAAATCGATACCTATATTTGATATGGTGTCTTTAATTAAAGTACATATTCTGATGTTTGTTAATACCTATATTAAATTAAATTCACAATGACCCCGAAAATCCAATTAACGTGAAAGTTTGTTCGCAAATATTGTATGAAGAAGTTTTATATTTAAAAATACTTTCTATTGCAGGTATTATCACTATTTACAATGGTATGTTGAACATTTGTACAATTTGAGCTTTTTAGTCCTTTGGGACATAACGGTTGAATGGATTTTGATGAATAACACATCAAACAATCCGTCTTGGTACTTACGCAGGTCTTTCAATGTTTAGACGTTAGAATTTTTCATGATACCTTTTCTTTATAGAATAAAATATATCTAGAAAATAATGGAAATGAAAAGAAATTCTTGAGTAAAAGTACGCCTACAATTTATTTGAAGACAACACCCGTAATTTGTTTGAAATCTATATTTATAATTTACACTTAGGAATATTGCTGTAGGTACCTCACTCCTTCACTCAATTGAGTTCGGTGACTTCTAATGGAAACCAATGGGAGAGGTAAATTATCTTTGGGAACCACTATGGTTTCCGTTTTAATATTCAACAACAGTCAACTGTGATCATTTGATCAGCTGTTGCTTTGCAAACTTTTAAATACGGTAGAACAAGCATAAATTCGCCAAACAAAGTAATCTTACTTTAGATCGTAACCAGAAAACGTCAGCTAACGATGTTATTGGCAAGATATCTGTTACCTTGCATTATTTTTCTTATTATTACAATCTTTGATTTGCTTGCTTTTTGCTTGTAAATTTTTGAGCATCACTGAACAGCTTACAATTATTTATATAATTATATAATATATAATTAGTATTACAATACAGCTTTGAAATGTATTTTATTCCACAAGAAGTTAGTAGCTTTTTTTTTAAGTTTTCGCCTTTATTCGTCATTTGGCCATACTTTAAGTAAGTGTAGTAATAGTAGGTATAGATCCATGAAAAATAACACTTTTTACTGTGAGACTACCTTTGAAATATGGAAAAAATTACAGTACCTAACAAAATTGCAATATCAATACAATTAAAATGCATAAAAAAGCTATATTTCTTTTAGAGTCTTTATATAATTTTCTTCATAAGCCAAAAGGAACATAATTTTCAGTAAGTAATCGATACTGCATTGCGCGCTTCTAAGAACCAAGCAAAATATCGAGTTGAATGAGTTAATGACTCGATCGTTTGTCAAGCTCTGCCACCATTTAACTTAATGACATTCAAGGATGCCATTTCATGGAGGAGATTGTTCGGTGCCGACTTTTTGATAATGGTTGGTGAAACTTTATTGCTTTCATATATCTGGTATTACTTATTATTATGGCTAGAATACTGAAAGGAGTATTTGTTATTTATCTTCCTCAATAACTTCCTAAAAATACTGTAACAAGTTAACAACAAAAAACGGTCAAATACAAACCGGGTAGCAAAATCGAATCTTATGTTTTTGTACCTGACTGTGCCCAATGAGGCAGACCCAAATATAATAAAATTTGTTTCACCTAAACGTTTCTAAATGAGAAGATCATCGTCTCTTGCAAATGCAATTGCTGAGAATCTAAGTTCGTGTTCGGGGAAATGATAGAGACGAAAATATGCTTTTATTTGTCAGCATGATATTTGAGCACCAAATTGTCACTTTGATTCACTAGCCGATAGCCCATGTTATTAGTCAGTCAGTTTCGGTATTAACTCAATTCGCTATAACTTTGAGGTCGGACATTTTCGTTCCGACTAAGTGATATCGTCCATAACGCCTCAAAAATGACGACTTTATTGTTACAATTCCCTTTTTTACTCCAGTTCAGTCGTTAAAATTTCTTTATACTCTACTCTGGCTCCATTATTGGTTCGCCTCATCCAGTTCAGATCATTTCGGCGTGTCTCATTTGCGGACAACCCGTAGTCTGTCTGTACAATAATAATTCAGCAAATATTAGTACTGGAAAGGCCTGAATCCTGTAATCCAGGCAGGTTGAGCTAATCACGACGTACGTCTCATTTGTCAGACTGAAACTGGTTTAACGTGGTCATCATTGAATACAAAATTGGATGGCAAGGATCGAAGTATGGTGGATGGATACTTTTGTTTTTTTTTCGACTTTATAGCGGCCTTTGCGATGTTATCTGTTGTTGGATTCTAGTTATTACCATTTTTATCTTGTAGTTGTAATTTTATCCGATACTTATGTCAAAGTTTATAGTAATTATAAGATGACCATTTCAATGCAGGTTACATTAAAACCTTTGCAGCCATTGTGGAGTAATTGACTGACAAACAAATCTGTTAATCCAAATTCAAAATTTGCCAAAATGTTCAACTTTCTTTGACAAATCACTTTCATATTATTATTATGGCCTTGGAGACAACCTTGTTGCTCTATCCTGCCTATCTTCCTTAGGGTCGAGGTTTCTACGACCTTAGAGGACGTGCCCTCCCAACCTTGTTTACTTAAAAGCTTTTCTCTTCGCACGGGAACGTTTTCCTGTGTACTGCATCGTTTCCGAGTTCGTGCGACAGGTAACTCTTAGCTTAAGTGCCAGTACTGGAGTTTGTTGTTCAAGGAGACTGGTATGATGACTGGTTGTTGTTTTATGTTTACTGGTTTTTCCAGTATGGGAGCATTCATCGTAGCATAGATCAAGTTAGAGATTTTTGCAATTTATTTGTTTGTACTGTCATTTTTCATTGTCCAACATTTTTAAAGACTGATTGAATTGGAATTTTCAAGTGTTTCGAACTTCCAAAGTGGGTTCAATGTTACATAGTTAGTTAATTACAGATTATTCCGTTGTTCAATGTCAGTATAGTTCAATAAAGTAATCTATATTTTACGATACAAGTTGTTACGCAGAAAGTCTAGCTTCCGAGAACCTCTGGTTAGAATTTTAATTCTCAATATTGTACTGTGCATTCGAAATTTAATTAAAAAAAAAAACACAAATACTAAACCAACAAGTCTAGCTTAAAAGAAGTTGTTTTACAAAATTAAAAGTCAACGAACGACGAACTAAGCTTTATTTATTAGACAAAAAACTGTTTGACACAAAACGTTCGCTGGACTAATTAAAACGGGCGATCAATTTGCGTATTCAAATACTCTATGTTGTTAATTAACGCATTTGTTCACGAAATTGGTTTCATCAGCTAAGAGAGTAATTTGAAGACACTGTGCATTTTTGTGGTAATTTATACAATCTTTATTACGCATAGTTTAATTTTTATTTGTGTTTTTTTTGCGTCGATCGCGCGTTTTCTGGATTCATGACTTTTGCCCGTAACCTAAATGGAGATATGGCAGGTGTAGTTGAATATTACAATATTAATGAAACATCAAAGTTTTAACCGAAATTAAATCTAATCTTGAAGTGACCGCAGTTGAAGCTAGCCAGACTATACTCTCTGTATATAATATTGTAAATTAATTACACTATGAAAGCATTTCAAACTCAGACATCGACTGGAATATGAAGCACATTTTAAATTAATTAATTAGACTACGTACTTGCATCAACAGGCGTAAAATACTCATTCATTCTCCGGTAAACGTTTTTCATTAAAGTCGATGCAATGATTGTTTCAATTTGCACTCAGTCAGTTTTACTGTTTCGTCCAGCAACAAGACCCAATTAAATCGTTCCAACGTTTGATCGGGCGCAGGCCGTTGGGTTCAGTACAACTGTACAATTGATTGGATCCCTTGCTATTGGACGATTGTGCTGATTGCTCGTCGTCTTCAGTTGTTTTTGAAACAAAAAGCAACTGCATTATTAGCTTCTTCGTTCAAGATGTTATTGGAACGAGAGACGGTACCATTGTTTTCGAGAAATGTGTTTACAGACTGAGAAATTAATTGACAACTTAGCTGCGTCAAATTGTGATGTGATATGAATATCATCATCATCATCTGTCTATCCTTATTTATATTTTTGGGTCGGCTTCTAGTCTAATCGGATGGAGCTGAGACCAATATTTTACATGGAGACCAAGACCAATTACAGTTGGTAGTCGATTTTACTCGACTATTACTTATTACTTTGATTTTCCCTAATAAATATGTTTGTAGTTGTGAAGTTTAGTACCAAGTTCGATTGAGGACTGTAAGTGCCTTTGATTAGTATTGGATTGTAATGCATATTGTATGAGTTGGCTTACATATATTCTTCTTAAATTGCGTTACTTATGAGTAAGCAGTTTTAAAGGATTTCGGGGGTGGTTTACGGGCTTCTAAGCGAATTCAATTTCAGAGATTTACCTACTTGAAAAATACTTCTATATTGGTTTAAAGTCGAAGCTATTTTAGGTCATTGAACTGTGTCTACCAGCTGTTGAATGAAGAACTGAACTCATAAAGGCTGACTTGTGATAACTTGAGCCTTAGCGATGCATGACGTACCTAATCTAGACGTTTGATGGACTTGAGCTTCAAAAATTCTGTCATGTTTTCAAGATAAAACTTAGATAACAGTAAAAATCATAAATACTTAAATGACCTAATCCTAGTGTTGAGTAATAAATCGTGCTATGATAATCACGTGATCCATCCATTCTGCATTAATTATTCTATGGTGACGTCAAATTTATTCATTTTTTACCCGTTGCGTGGGCACCAAGATTAATATTCGTAATATCTGACGATCTTTACGCCCATTAATTTATCAAAGAAACTGAGTGTATCTCGAGTGAGTCTTGACAACGCGATATTGCGGGAATCCTTTTCAATTCATTGTTTACATCCGTGGCGGCCATTTTCATTCGACGTCATTTATTTCAAAAATCGAACCGGCTTGTGCTCGTCCTAATGTTTCTGACATTTGTATTTAGAAAGAAAGAAAGAAAGAAAAATATTTATTTGGGGCAAGCACAGGAACTACAAAAAATAATAATAACAAAAAAGAATATAAAACTAAATAAGAGAAAACCTGTGCGAGGCCAAAAAGGCTCCTATCTCAGCATGATGCTGCTGCTGCTATTTAGAACAGTTGAAGGTTTTTTACACAATGTTGATGTTGAGGTTTTGGGAATTATAAAGTTTTGTGGTAATCGAGCCAAAAAGGATCGTTACCTACCTATATTTTTGGCTGTTTTTAATCTATTGCATAGATTCTATCGCGGGCCTTGAGTTGAGTTGAGCGTGGAGAGCGAATCCAGAGATTTCCTAACAAAAATATTCAGCATTCAAGATTCAACCAGGTTCCTATGGTTACGGAAAATAACAAGGTTGTCAACTGAGGTTGTCAAATTAAATAATTGTTTGTCTCTCTGCTTTCTCCTTCTAAAATATTCTTACTCGTATAATTTGTGTACAAAGTGTTTTAAATATGAATAAACAAAGTGCATTTATTAATGAAGAAAGTCACGAAAAAATAGTGAAAGAAAATAAGTGAGGAGTGAGTACCTACTCTATAAACATTCATTTTATTATTAGTACGCATCTATCATAAGTTTTATTGGTCTTTGCATTACTATTCTGCGAATCGGTCTAAAACGATTCGTTTTCTTATAAAATATCTAAAATAAAATAAATAATTTTCATATTTTTCAATATGACACTTACGTCAAGCTGTCAATACTTTTTCTTTTAAATTTTCTGTCATAGAGTTTCTTACTAGCTTAGTTAGTCTATGAAGGTTAGTTTTGATTTATATAATGTACATCGCGCGAAATTCGAAGATCAAACTCTTAATATCGTTATTTTTGTTCAAATTTTTTGAATGAATAATTATTTTGGTGTGTAATTAACTAATTACACTATTAATACCTAATTGTTTATACCTATAAGTTGATAAAAAATGCTATGCAATAGATTTACCGCGGCAGTCTCCGAGTGCCACACGTTTTTTTAAGACGATGACAATAGCTATTGACTTCTGATGTTTCAGTATTTTTGGACACGCCCACAATTTTTCCGATACCCTAGCGCCATACTACCAAGTAAGAAACAAATAGTCCAGGATCCGCGGTCCATTTTTGCACTTGATTACTATCAAGCTAATTTTGATGAGACGGCGAGACGCCCAACAATTTCCTGCACGAAACTCTCGAATTCTCGATTGTGGTAAGTAATAGGGGTAGCAGGGATAAAATATGTTGGTTTGATGATTCTCAAAAGTGTTAAGTACAAACACTTTTGAGAATCATCAGCTGGGTTTTTTTTGTTAAATCTGATGATAATTATCTAAATTATTTGAAAAAATATTTGTCCTACAAAATGTATGGTTTGATCAAAGAGTCCCCTTCCTTCCTTCCAATATGTATCGATAACGAAGTCATTAAAAATGATTACTTACTAACTGGGTTTTGGGGATTGAATATTTTCTATTAAACCCACTCTTTACAAGTTGCCTACAAGATTCTAAAAATTATATTAAGTGTTTGGCACTTACTCCACGCACCATCAATACTCCTGTACATCATAAACAACAGGCTAATACACTTTCTGGAGCCACAAATTCCAGAAGAGCAAGCAGGTTTTGTTAAAGGCAAAGACACGCGGGAACAAATCCTGAACGTTCGCCAAATTATAGAGAAAAGTCGGGAATTTAAGAGCCCTGTATTGATATGTTTCATAGATTATACCAAAGCATTTGATTGCGTGGAGTGGGGCAAGCTGTGGGGGGTTCTTAAAGACATGGGAACGCCTCAACATCTTATTGACATAGTCCGATGCCTCTACCTACACATCAACAACCGCTCTTTCGTCAAAATAGACACCGACTGTTCAAATGCGTTAGGCAGGGATGCATCCTCTCACCTCTGCTCTTCAATATGTACGAAGAGTAATATCATTCAAGACTCTTTAGGGCTGGGACAAGGGGTTTACTGTTGGTGGAAAGTGGATTTCCAATCTGAGGTACACTGATGACACCGTTCTCCTTGCTACAACATTTGGCAACATGAAAGAGATACGGCACAGATTGGAAGTGGAAAGTGGCAAAGTAGGGTTTGCAATAAATAGGCAGAAAACCAAGCTTATGGTGGTAGATCGTGCGGGAAACCTATCGGGCGCCTATAACATCTAAGGCATCTATACTGTGGACAGCTTCGATTAACTGGGCTCCAATATAAGTAATGAAGGTAGCTGCATCACAGAAATAAAACGGCGGATAGCCATGGCTAAAGATGCTATATTACGCCCCCGGAACATCTGGGAAAAACGTGGTATAAGTTTTAAAACGAAGGCCCGTTTGGTCAGAGCACTACTTTTCCTGATTTTCCTCCATAGAGTTAATAATAATAATAATATTTATTTATTTTCAGGCTACTTTGGCCCATAGATAAATACCTTACAGACTAACATACATACGATATAATTGACAGCTTGTGTTAGTAAACAAAACCTTAAAACTATATTAGTATCACTACAGTTGCACTACGTCACTGTGCGATCATGTGGCACTTGCCCGCGGAAGCGTCGAAACACCACCCCCTGCGGCCAAAAGTCCTCTTCCAAGACGAGGTGCAGGTAGCATGTCGGTACTCGCACCACAAACGCCTTAAAGTTGACGTTGCGGCGCGACTCGAGCAGCTGCACTCTCGCCACGTACTTGATCTTCTGGCGCACGTACTCCACGATGTCCTCCGTCGTAGTGGTGTAATGTAGACGGGAGAGGTACAAAGGAGTGTTCGGCTTTGCGGCACGAATATGCACATTGGGCTCCGATGGAGCCGTGCTGCAGCGGTTCTTGATGGTTCGCTGACGGCGCTTCCTCCTCAACACCGTCACGAAACCATCATCAGCCTGGATCGGTTCCTTTTCAGGCACAGGCTTCTCGGAAGGAGCATTTTTCCCCACAAGTTAAGACATGGACAATCCAAACAAGAGTAAGACAGAGGATAGACGCATTCGAAATGTGGTGTTTTAGGCGGATTCTCCGAATTCCATGGACGGCCAAACGCACAAATGTGTCTATCCTTTACCAACTCGATATCAAGACTCGATGGTCAACAGTTTGCCTACAGCGTATTTTGTCTTATTTCGGCCACATAATGCAAAGAGGAGATAGCAGCCTTGAAAAGCTGGTCATTGTTGGCAATACCGAAGGCAAGCGACCGCGAGGCCGGTCGCCATTTTACAAATTTGGAAGTGTCTGTCTTCCAAACGATTGGCTTTGAGAAAAAATTGTTTGTGGAACCTCAATGTCATTTTTAAAGACCTGTCTAATGTCTATAGACACCCCACACGTAGGTATAGGTTTGATGAAAAAAAAAATATAGTTTCCCATGTATGGGGCGACCCCCTAAATCCTTTTTTTTATTTTTGTATAAACATCGTAAAGCGGTTCACAGAATACTTGTAGAGTTTCAACTGTGTAGTCTCAATAGTTTCCGAATGAAGTGGCTGTGACATACGGGTGGACAGACGGACAAACAGACATGACGAATATATAAGGGTTCCGTTTTTTGCCATTCGACTACGGACCCCTAAAAAACAGCTGGTTTGTAGTAATCAATATATATTTTATCCCTGCTGCCCCTATTACCTACCACAATCTACCAATACCTACCAATTGACTGGCCTGTTGGTCTAGTGGTTAGTGACCCTAACTGCTATGCCGGAGGTCGTGGGTTCGATTCCCACCCAGGACAAATGTTTGTGTGATGAGCACGATCATTTGTTCTGTGTCTGGGTGTAATTTATCTATAATATGTATGTATTTAGAAATATATAAGTATGTTTATCAGTTGTCTAGTACCCATAACACAAGCTCTGCTTAGCTTGGGACTAGATGGCGTTGTGTGATAGTTGTGGAATATTATTATTATTACAATCGAGAGTTTTCGTATAGGGTAATGTTGGCTCACGGAAAATTAGCTTGATAGTAATCAAGTGAAAAAATGTACCGTGGATCCTGGACTAACATTGTGACGCGGTCAATAATAATTTATAGATGAACGGATAGCTGTCAGTGGGGCGCAAAGTGACATACGTCCGTCTAGCACCGCGCCTAAGCGCTCACTGTCGGATTGCATACGTAAGAAAGAGAGCGCGATGACGCAACGCTCGAACTTCTTACAAACCATATAATGATTAATTATAAAATAATAATTTATTAAATAATCAAAAATTAAAAACAACCAAATTTTGTATTTAAATATGATACGTTATTGTTATAAATTTTAACAACTTACGTTCATCAGTAATACAGATATTTTTGTTGGAAGATCATTTTAAGAGGTTAGTTTACCATTTTTTTGTATCGAGAAAACTTTTCAAAAACGTGTTTTGAAAACAACGAAATTATCAGAAATGTGTTCAAGATTAACATATATTTTTTCCGCCGTGTCAAACTGTATAGATTTGGCTAAAAATTGTTTAATACAAGCCTATTTGGCTCTTGTCAGCGCCTTAATTGTTTATTTAGAATGTGCTAACATGACTATAGGTATTTTATTTCGTCGTAATATCTAAAAGTCAATACACAGAATGACATTCAGCCAACTTATTTTTGAATAAGCCCAGACCAAATTTAAAATGCGACACTGACAAACTGTGAAAATTGAAGGTAAAAAACTATTTAACCATTGGATTTTATATAAAGTAGTAAATTCTGTATAAATGTAGTGTTGACGTTCACTGATGTAATTATTAGGTACCAGCAATTCTGATTAAACTGTCTCGCATACGAAATGAACAATCGACATTGATGTGTGGCCAGCATCTATTGTGTACAAGATAGAATAAAGAACAGAGCAGAGAGCATATTTTTCCTTTTTTTTTCTTTTGTGATACGCTGGCAATACTAACTATTTTATTTTACTGGGTTCAGTTTTACAACTCTTTTTACGACATTCAAGTGCTATAGATTGAAGCTGAAAGCTTTGTGGCTAATGGCTTTGGATACAATTTAGATCGGAATTTGATTTTACGCGAATACTATTTTCTCGCTAAATATTTTTCAATTAGGGTTTAAATGGGGCTAATGCTTTTATTTGTGAATTTTAGCATGATAATGAAACTAAGAAAGACGCAAGAAGGAATTGAACGTGATCAGGGGGTCTAAAATGCCCACTTTTGCAGATCATAATGTGAATTGCGTTTATTAGCGTAAAATGGACCTTTCCTATTAAAAACTGCGTCTGTGACTATTTTACGAATGTTAACGCAATTCATATTATTTTATTTATTTATTTAAACTTTATGCACAAACGTGGTACATAGGCGGACTTAATGCCACAAGGCATTCTCTACCAGTCAACCTTAGGGTCAAATAGGACATAATTGTGGTAGAGTACAAAAATAAATAAATCAGGAGAACACTATTTTGTTAACATAAATTAAATTAATATACCTACATAAATCGTACATACTAATACATATACATAAAAATGGAATTAAATAAACTAATATATATTATAATACATACAAATAGTTCATAAAACGAGGAACCAAACAATAATTACCATGACTTTACACACTTAATTAAGAGTAATTCAGTCCGATTTTAAAAAATGCTTCCGCACAGCTCTTTTGAAAGCCATTTTGCTTTCCGCTTTTTTAATGCCAAGGGGTAGCGCGTTCCAGAGTTTTATGGCTGAGACAGCGTAAGAAGATGACATGAAACCAGTACGGTGTGAAGGAATTTCAAGGAGTAGGTTGTTAGAAGCTCTAAGGTTACGACTGTGTGAACTGCCCAACACTTTGAAGTATTTTTTTAAATAACCGGGAGTACATGGATCCTTTAATATAGTGAAAAGCGTGCAAAGAGATCTGAGGGATCTTCTGAGTCGGATAGGCAGCCATTTAAGCTGAGAACGGTATGAAGAGATGTGATCGTATTTACGAAGGCCAAAAATAAACCTAATGCAATTATTGAGAAGACGATCCAATTTGTTTAAAAGTTAATAATAGGAAAATTTGTTTATTTTCCTATTATGATGTATTTTACTAAATTGTTACAGACGCAGTTATTATAATGAAAGGTCCATTTTACGCTTTTTACGCAATTCATATTATGATCTGCGAAAGTGGCCATTTTAGACCTCCTGTACACTTAAACAGCGATCTAGCACTGCCAGTTAATACCTAACAGTAATAGGCAATATAGTGAGAGCACTTGAACCTAGTTTATGTGTTTATCGCGTTTATTTTCGTCCTTAAATAGTTCAGTGAAATTCTCATTAATTATAAAACGAAAATTAGACCTTTCAAGCATTTCGGAGAACATTTTTTTTAATTTTAGGGTTTACTTAGCAAACAGGTTGGGTGCCCAGTTGATGGTAATAGGCTCACCCCCTATTACATGTGACTTAACATAAACTTAGCTGGCAACATGTGGGTGTACTATTTGTTAGATACACCTCTGTCTAACCCTACGGGGACTACAAGCGTTATGTTACGTTATCTAGCCAAAAGTACGTAACTAATTTTAATTAGGGATTGTAATTATTTGTTTGAGCTATATTAATAGTTAGAAATACTAAAAGGTATGCCAACGGTAATGAGAAAAGTTCAAATTACATTTAGGTACTTAGTTCTATTGAAAGTCTCTTTGTGTACTTTTTGGATCTAACTAAGATATTTTACCTTATAACAGGAATAAAAGAAATGTCGAAATGAAAAGGCCTAACCGTAATTGAATGTTGGTAGATATCTACCTACAAGAAAACAAAGTTTTTTCTTAGAATATTCTTAACAATGCAGACGTACCTTTGCGGTGGTTGATAAAAACTGATTAAAAATCAGTGCTCTATGGCTGTGACGTATTTTTACAGGGGAGAAGGGTTATTCAGGAGACAAAAAGTCTTGTCTGTCTCCGAGACACCGAATAACAAGAGATGGACCGAATTTCTCAGATTCCTGAAGTAGAAACCAGCAGTTTTAGAATCCACAACGATTTATCTCTTCAAAATAATAGGCCTTTCTTCTTGCGATTTATAATAGGTAATTTTGTTTGAAGTTTCGTCGCCAAAGAATATACGTAATTGCAGTGCTTCATTTAATGGTTGTTTAATTATTCTAATGTCATTGTGGAAGTTTTTTTTTTGGAATAATTTATTCATTGTGCCGTGTAATTAATGTTCAGGCCATTTACATGCTTTGATGGATTTTGGAAGCTTTCCATTATGTTTTAACTTATAGTAATTGCCGCTATTATTGTGGTATTGTGTTTAATTTGTAATTATTGATGGCTGCTGTTATTTACCCATGTAGGGAATAGCTGTCAACAACATTTCAGTCTTCGTATTTGTATCTTATTTTTTCATAAAACATAAAATCACGCTTGTAATCCCCAAAGGGGATAGCTAATAGTACAATCACATATCGCCAGTTGTGTTTAAGTCTTATGTAATAGGGGGCGAGCCTATTGCCATCTAGGGAGCACAAATCCAGGCTCGTGGTGGTGTCAATTTTTTTTACATGTTAAACTACTTGGTGTAAGGTTCAAGGTTCTCAAATGGTTGCGGTCTATTCTCACTCAGTGAGTTTGCAAGCTAAGCTAACCTTTTGACTTTGCTTTTACTGTATTTATTTCTCACAAATACAAAGATTTTTGATCTCGAAGTGCCAAGTCTATTCAAATTCTGCACTTCATCATGTAACTCTGTAACATTGCGGTTTCAGTCTATGACGTTGGCGCGATACCAAATCACATGGTGCCCTTGGCAGCTGCCTCAACCAGCAATGATAGCCTGTTACGACTTTAAACTTCATTATCTTAATGCCTTTAAACCTGCGGTAGTCTCTAGCCAACAATCGGAGCCTAATTTTAACTTAAAAGTGACGTGTACAAAAGCAGATTTTTTACATTTTCGCACAAGTGTCAAGCATGCACTTTGTGTAGGTCTATATCCATTCTGGAGACGAATATTATAAAAATGCGAAAGTTTCTCCGTTTGTCTATCTGTGGATCAGTCTGACTGTCCATTGCCTTGACCTCAAACATTACTTCACTTCAACTGCTTAAAGGTACGCAGAAATATATGATTTGAGTTTACTACTTTTTTACTCGATACTATGTCCCCACAGAAAAATTTCAAGCCTTTTTTTTTTGGATGGTGGGAAATCATCAAATTACTCATCCCGCTCTGGGTAGAGCGGTAGGGGAGTGTCAGACTTCTACTGACTAAAAACCATCTATGTTCTTTCTTAGCCCTTTGTGTCCGAGGCCACGGTATCTCTTTCGAAAAACCCGCAACCCCGATAGGCGTCGCCGTAGGCCCTGAAATGTTGCTGAAAAATTTCCAGCGTCAGTTACTTTTATTTTATAGTCAGTTCTTCTATAAATAGACTCATGATCCGATATGTAAAAACAGAAAGAAACCTCCAGTATCATAAACATAAAGAAATATTTAGTACAAAGTGCTCCCAGGTACCAGGAGAGCAGTAATCTAAGAGAGGTAACTCAAACAGAATTTTGAATGCATTGCGCAATATACAGGCTGCTTCATTTAGATACTCGCTCTGTGTGTAACCAAGGTGCTACTCGTAAGTACACGGTAAGCGATGCGGTGAAACAGTGCTTTAATTTGAGGGTGCATTTAGTCCTTCATAGATGGAGTAAAGATTTCGTTTGTGCTATTAAAACCGCGTCAAAAACCAGCACTTTTACAGTCTCTACTACGACAGAAAAAATTCACATACACACCTCCATTCTCTTTTTACTCGAAAAGGAGAATGGAGGTGCGTATGTTATTTTTGTTAGTCTTGTAAATATGGTTACCTACAGTGTTTATCGCTTTAACTTTTGGGAGAGTGATGGTCTTCTTCTTCTCAAATCGATCTCAGAGTTAGTTCGACTAGTATGTAGGGACATCTCTATCGTTTACTTTATTCAAGACTAGCACTTCGCCCGCGACTTCGTTCGCGTAGAAATTACTAGGTTTACTAAAATCTTTCTAGGAAACCACTCTACCCATTAGTGAAAACAGCATAAAAATCGTTGCAGTCGTTTTTGAGTTTATCGCAGACAGACAGACGCGGCGGACGACTTTGTTTTATAATATGTAGGTAGTGATGATAGTAATAGCGCTAGTATTATATTATCTGTGGTAATAGTGATTACAGTGATGGTGTTTTTAATCAGCTTGTCAATTTTCTAGGTACCTAAGCTTAGACATCTCTTCTAATAAAACCTTATTCTTAGTATTTTCATTCATAGGTCGTCAGGTACATTGACCTTAGACATCGATCAATACAAAAGACGTAAGACAATGTACGGGTCAGCCTTAGTAAATAATTTAATAACCCTTTGTACCTAGAATTATATCTTTGCGTGGGTGTACTTGAACTGTGTATTATTTTACAATTAACATGAATCTGAGTTGCCCTAATTATAGTTAAGTCAATGAATCTGCCTACCCATTTCTTAATTATTTAGGGGTAGGTTTCCAGCCTGACCGTATGCAGCTGAAAACTAGTAATTTACATGAAGTAACGACCTATACAAACCAATTACTTGGTACGATACCGCCTTGGAAGACTGTTTGTCAGACTTTCGGGCTGTAGGCCATTGACTCCCTGGAACGACTGTCAAAAGTCTACAAATGACAGTCGGGACTAAATTGTTTACTGACTTTCCAAGCTACTACGGAGGAAACTAGACAAGTAATGACGGTCAGCCATCCTCGGACCGACCTCGGCAAGGACTGCTTAACTTTGAAGATCTATCTATGCGACTGTTATTATTGAGCCACAAACCCCTCCAAAGTTATAAAAACCCACCGCCGAATACCTGAGTGTTTCAGCGTATAAAAGCGTTTTAAAAATAAAATTTCTAGGCGTCTAAAATATTCTAGAATTCAGACAGAGGCAAAGGTAGACCGAACTAACTCTGGCAAATGTAAACAGTCCGCTACTGCGGTCTCACTTACAGAAATTGTCCCACTTCATAGTTGGTCACTGGGGGGTAGAAAGGTGGCACGGGGGGGTGCGACCCCAACCCCCGAGGTGTCTTTCAAAGCTGTCAATGTCAAAGGCGATGTTCCCACTTACATCGAATAGATAGTACCTACCTATCACTGTTAATAATACCGTGGTAAATGGGTAGGTACTTATGGACCGGACACATTTGTTTGAGCGTGTGGTCATTGTGGTTGTTAAAGAACTAAATTGAAATGTACCTACTGGATATTTTTTTTTTCTAAGTGAACAGTGTCTTTTGACACGCAGAGACTTTTGACAGTTCTTTTTCGTAAGATATAAACCTTATGTTAAGAAGTGTAAAGTTCACTTTACATGGCAAAAACTGAGGTCAATGAACAGTACTCGTAGAATACGTGTGAATCAGATTATTTTAAAATTATGGTTCTATTTTCAAAACGAAAAGCAAAGGAATTTATTATTTTATTATTCCTACAAAAGAATTCACATAATTAAATAATATATTTACATTCATACAGTTTTCATGGAACTTCCTTTAAACATTGATATTAAATCGTTCGTAGGAAAACAATAACCATTTTAATTTCGCAGAATGAAATAATTTGCCTTTTCCTTCACGTAGAAAAATATACCTAACATTTGATTCAGTTACGATAGTTTTTGTTCTTACAGACAAAGGTGCTATGGATAATGTATGAAATTAATGAATTACTTATAGTATTTAATTGGAGAAGTGAGTTTTTGCATTAATGTTCTTCCAAAACAACATTGAGTGGGAAACTTTCTTATTTTCTTTATTGCGCATCCAAACACGAGATTCGTAGTTTAAGAACATTCAGAAAGTTCTTCGTACCCCAAAAATGTGGTATGTTTAACTCACCTACTGTTTAATATTTTATTTGACTGGCCTGTTGGTCTAGTGGTTAGTGACCCTAACTGCTATGCCGGAGGTCGTGGGTTCGATTCCCACCCAGGACAAATGTTTGTGTGATGAGCACGATCATTTGTTCTGTGTCTGGGTGTAATTTATCTATAATATGTATGTATTTAGAAATATATAAGTATGTTTATCAGTTGTCTAGTACCCATAACACAAGCTCTGCTTAGCTTGGGACTAGATGGCGTTGTGTGATAGTTGTGGAATATTATTATTATTATTAATATTTTGTAATAATGTACCGATTTTATTTACAGTTCAGTTCAGTATGTTTTTTTTAAACAAAATAAATGCAGCCACGTGCTTTTAACCTTTCAATATGAATGCATTATTTATTGTTCGAGCGAATAAATATTTCAAATCGATTGTTATATTAAATCCCTGACTGTCAATTATACCCTGAGGACTTGAATATTGAACTTTGTGTATTTATTTTAGTAATTAATATATAATAATATGTAGACAATTGACGTGCCCCACGGTTTTCTATTTTATTATTTTTTGGTTTTTAGTACATTTATCTTAAACATTGCAATGTATGTTTAACATAAAACCGTTTAACTTAAAAAGTTTTTTTACCTATTTTTTATTTTCTAGTTTTTATTTCGCATTCTGTTTAAAGGGGCCGCCATCTTGGATTTTAATTTTATATAGTATATTGTATTATACTGGTTGAGCACTTTCATTTGATACCCATATTGATGGGATCGATAAAACCTACGTTATCCGCCATTTTGTAGCGGCCGCCATCTTGTATTTAATTTTTTTATAGTATATTGTATTCTGCTTGTTGAGCCCTTTCATTTGATACCCATATTGATGGGATTGATAAAACCTACGTTATCCGCCATTTTGTAGCGGCCGCCATCTTGGATTTCAATTTTTTATAGTATATTGTATTCTGCTTGTTGAGCCCTTTCATTTGATACCCATATTGATGGGATTAATAAAACATAAATAAATTATCCGCCATTTTGTAGCGGCCGCCATCTTGGATTTCAATTTTTTATAGTATATTGTATTCTACTTGTTGAGCCCTTTCATTTGATACCCATATTGATGGGATTAATAAAACATAAATTATCCGCCATTTTGTAGCGGCGGCCATCTTGAATTTATAATGATAATGAATAAACATAATTGTATTGTCACCAAAATCCAATGTGTATACAAAATTTCAGATTAATCGGTTGACTGGAAGTGGGTGAAATTTGAATTACTAAATTTGATCCAAGAATAAATAATAAAACAAACTGGGTGAGCTAAATAAAACCGTTTAAAAATACGTTTTTAATAGATATTTTCTCCACACACGCCATCACTTTGAGCCAAGCCCCGGGCTTAGTGTATAGCTGACTACTTGCTTTGATGTCCCCATTGTTTACGAATGAAATGATGTTCGTTGAAGTGTGGCAAATAGGGGTCATTGTGTAGTTGCTATTGAATTGTATTCAATTGTGTATTAAGAGCCCGCACTGGCTGGGAAAGGTCAAACGGTCTGTTTTCTAAGCTCTGGGGACTACGATGTTTGTCATGTGTTAGTGAACGGCACACCGCAGGCCCACTGACCGCAAAAGGCAAAAACATAGTGAACTTAGTAGCCGGATCGTTACATATGTAGGACAACGTTTCATTTAGGCTTGTGTTAGAAATTTGAAAAGCTAGAAAAGCTTTTCGCTGTTGTAGATCATCATCAATGTCTTGCCCTTAACCCAATTAATTTAGGCAAGTATATCATTTACAAAAATGAAACAAAATATTCTCTTAGAGTACCGTCGAAAAGTTATTAAAATTTGTCGCGCAAGCTTCTTTTACCGATTGAAAAGAATCAGTAGTAGTAATCACAGTGAAATCAACCAAAAAAGAAATGTTTAATAATTTTAAAAGTCGGTTGAAAAGTGTCGACTGGTGTGAAGGCTATTTCAAGACCCTTCTGGCCTGAAACATAAGCATAATCAACCTACATTTTCTCCATTGTTAGGGAACAAGAATCTACTCTAATAAAAAGCATTTATGATCAACAATGGTCTCAAAAGCCTCTTGCGCCAGCCTTTTGTCACAGACCAAGTTCATTGAATGCAACTATCAAAGGGCAGGTGTACATCGAAGCAGCCATTCAAGTTCTATATCGGATTAGTGCAAGCTAGGGAGTTTGTATCTTGTAACAATGGCGGTACGAAGTTACAGCTCAAGTTACTATCGAATTTCAGACTGTTACCTATCTGTCTTTGCAGTAATTTTATGAATGAGAAAGTTTATCTTGAGTTGTATTTGGCTTGTTTCTTCAGTCTTGTGCTCGTCAATTTTATTGTAAGTTGACTTACTATTTGTGTAGTTTTTGCAATTTATTATGTTCTTGGAGTCTTGACTGGTACAAAGACTTACCACTGTGCACTGTTGACGAGGCAAAACTAGAAGACATATAAAGAAATGCCTCGTTAGCCTAGTCCCAATCACCATTGCTTAGCATGAAGTTCCAAATTAGATGGGTCTGACAAAGATTAGCTTGGTCCACTAGCCACTTAGCCACGGAGTATGATTTTGTACCCGGTTGATGGCAATAGGCAAATGGCAATGGGCAGCACACATTGCTCGCAGAACGGATGGCCGATGGGGCCGAAAAAGTTCTGGAATGGCGACCGCGAACCGGAAGACGTTTCGTTGGAAGGCCTCCCACTAGGTGAACCGACGACCTGGTCAAGGTTGCGGGGACCCGCTGGATGAGAGACGCACGGGACCGGTCAATGTGGCGACACCTGGGGGAGGCCCATGTCCAGAAGTGGACGTCTTTTGGCTGAAATGATGATGATGATGATGATGGCAATAGGCTCACCTTCTTTTACATGGGACTTTAACTTAACTCTCGAAATGTGGGTATTCTACTAGGTACACCTCTGCCTACCTCTACAAGGATTATAGGCGTGGAGTTTTGTGAGGAGTCGGGCATGTCTGCAAAATAGGATTTCATTTTCTCTTTTTCCTTGTTTTCCACAAAACAATTTCACTAACAGTTCCAAAATCTTACTACCTATAGATAAAGAATAAGATAAAATGTACTTAATGATTAATCTTACTTTCAGTTATAAGTTATACCTAAAGGTAAAAGTAAAGACATAATTTAACAATTATTTTGCTTGAATAACAATTTCGTTGAAACCTTTTTGTTAGTTTTGCTATTGTTAACTAGACTTGTCTGTGTGTTTTTAAGACTGAGATAGTTTATTTGCTTAATTAGGTACAGAAGAAAGACTTAAAATTGTGAATAAATACTCTTTGTTTGATGTTATCTTTGTTTTCAAAATGTTCTTCAAATGCCCTCGTAGTAAGCGCAGTATTCTGTGACTACAAACAGAAATTCAACTCAAACTCAAAGCATTAATTTCAATTAAACCATTAGAGCAACTTTTGAATATCAGAAAAAAACAATTAAAACGAAGCTGTAGTCACAGTCATAAACTCATAAGACATAAAAAGTTGTGAAAGTACCTGTAGTTGCCCATTCCCTTGGGTAGATCTCTTGAGAAGAACGGGCAAGAAACTCAATGGACGCTCTTTTAAATTAATACAGGGTGTAAATTAACCCTCCACACAACCGTCAACCAAGCATTCTGTACATCAAACTAAGTACCTACTATACCTACCCCTACGCAATTTTTTTTTTGCTGGGAAACGACTTTTTTTTGGGGGTCAAAATCACATTTTACGGTAAACCTCAATGTAGGACTCTTAAAACATTGTGCTAGTGGATGCTTTGAATAGTAAACAGGTCAGGGAGGTGTTTTAAGTAAAGTTATAACCTGAAAAACTAGTATTTACAAAAATAGCTGTGAACAATTTGGAACTTTGACCCCCAATATGTCCGTAACTAGGGGGTTCCCAGTTATGGTCTAGAACAAAAAAAAATATCGCAGTGATGGGGAGAGCCCTTCGTTTGCGTTAAGGGTACTTGTACACCCTTTAAATTGATATAAAATCTTGGTTACATCATGTGAATTACATAGAGATACCTAATCGTTGAACAGTAAATGTAAATTAGGTGTGACACCCATTCAGCATCCCTTTCATCCATCTGCAGCAATTTTCAAAATAAAGCAATTAAAAAAACAACTCAACTTGGATAAACCGTTTCAATCCGTTTGATTGCTATTGTTATTTGTTTTTTTTAATGTCTATTTGATTAGTTTTTAGAATTCTATTTTAGTGCCTTTTTCAGGCTTTTTAATAAGATGTTTTAGTTTGTCCTTCGAGTGGGATCCTAGGCATCTCTGGAACGTTGCTAGGTGATGTGGGTGTAACCCTTTGTTGGTTAGAAATGAGAGGGTATATATTTATAATCGTAGCACAAAGGTCACTGAACTCTTGTGAGCGAGGAAATTATTGTTATTTACCTGTATTTTATTCTTTTCTTGATGTTTTTTGTTTTCAAAATTGTCTTTAAATGTTCGAGTAGCGAATTACATAGAGATATCTAATGTACACTGGTATTTTTGTTGACCACGACGTAAAATCGGATTGTATAAATATTTTGCCTCTTTAAATTGTGATGATTTTTTAACAGTCAAAAGTTTATTTAACAAAACTGCGACCATTTTACATAAAAATATTTATAACGATCAATTTTTTAAAAAACAAAATTTTCTACGAGAATTCATTTAAAAGTCACACAAAGTCTTAGATAGGATTGGCACATAACACGGTGTAATGGCACAAAGGGGATTATACTCAGCATAAGCTGCAAAATAAGCTGAACATAGCTTTTGAGCACACTTCGGTTTCCATTGTCCTATATGCAAATCTACAAAGAGTAGATGATAAACTATATTTTACGACGCCCCAGATGCGCATAGAAAATTGTATACGAAAGCAATAACTTTAATTTTAATGCTTACCGCACAACATAACATCAAGCCGGTACTCCAAAGGGTTAGGTAGAGGTGTACCTATATAATAGTACACCCACATTTAACCAGTTATATTTAAGTCCCATCTATCTATATAAATAAAAGGAGAAGTCCTGACTGACTGACTGACTCATCAACGCCCAGCCCAAACCCTTGGACCTAGAAAGCTGAAATTTTGTACAGAGGTTCCCTTTATAATGTAGACAAGGAATAAGGAAGGATTTTTCGAAATTCAACCCCTAAGGTAGTTAAATAGGGGATGAAAGTTTGTATGGAAAATCGACATGTTCACGCGGGCGAAGCCGCTGGCAAAAGCTAGTATAAAATATAAATAAAAAGAGAAGTCCTGACTGACTCATCAACGCCCATCAGCCCAAATTGGACCTAGAAAGCTGAAATTTTGCACAGAGGTTATCTTTATAACGTAGACAAGGAATAAGGAAGGATTTTTCGAAATTCAACCCCTAAGGGAGTTAAATAGGGGATGAAAGTTTGTTTGGAAAATCGTCATTTTCACGGGGGCGAAGCCGCTGGCAAAAGCTAGTGTAATATAAAGCTAGCCTATTGCCATCAGCCGGGCATACATCCAGCTACTGAGAAATTCTTGATGGAAAAACCCTGTAACAATTTGCCCGACCTGGGCATCGAACCTAGGACCTAATGCTCAGCAGTTGCGACTGCAGTCACTAGACCAACTAAGCAGTCCACTACCGCGCCACTTACCGCATCTGTACTTAAAATATGAACTGTATTCTCGCAGTTAACATTATAAGTGTAAAGAATCTCAGTTCTTGGTCAACTTTCCACATTATATCTAGGCATTGCCTTGAATATTGAAACCAATAGCGTAAGTTTTCAGGCGAACATAATAAGAACCTGTGCTAAAGAACTATATACCTAATATTGTATTTAGTAAAATACTAAGCATCTACTTCAAACTTCCGTGTGCAATATGGAACGAGGACTAACTTCTTTGACCATTTAATTTCAGTTTCCGACTTTTATACGAACAGTGTACCAATATAGCATCCATGTTTTGTTGTTCATTTTGCATATTAAGTGAGAACTTGATGAGAATTTTTGAGAAATTTTCATTTGTTAAAGTAAGTCTTAATGCTTTTAGCAGATGGTCGCTTTTAAATAGGAGTCGAGTCAGAACTGATTGCCTTGTTGGTTCAGTGGTCACAAACGCACTGCTGAATGTGACGTCCGGGCGAAGTGTTATTGGGTTTTCCCATCAGGAAATTCTCAGTACTAGCCATGGATTCTGGATTTGTGCCCGGTTGACGGCAATACGCTCGCAATCTGTAACATGGGAAAAACATAACTAGCGAAATGTGGGTGTACTATTAGATACACTTCTGCCTAAGTGCTTGGCCATGGCAGACTGGTAGCGCGGAGCGGGGAGCGGCGTGGGTGCGGGAACGCGCGCGATTGTGCCTGTCCGCAGTCGACCGCGGCTTCGTTCCGAGCGTTGTCGTGTCCAATGTTTGACAAAATATAATATGGATGAAGAAGTCTGGTTTTTACTGGAAAATTCTTCTTACCACCTGCGCACACACTGCGGCCACTTGTATGAACGAACTATGGCTCGAGTTGCCCGCGCACTCCCCGCGCCAAGTAGCCCGCGGCGCTTCCCGCACCCGCTTGCTCACTATGGACTCTCAAATGAAGTTCATACGTTTGAGTACGTCGCGCCGCGCCCTCCCCGCGCCCGCTTTTGCAGTCTGGTCTTACACTAACAGTTCATAGGCGTTATGTTGTAAATGTCGAGTCAGAAAAAGCTGTTTACTGTCTGGAACATTGCAGCATTGAGTGGAAGAGATAATGGAAAAAGCTGGTCATCATCATATCAGTCTGGAATCACCCACTGTTGGGTATAGGCCACCCCTTTTTTCTGCCACATTTCTCGGTCCTGTACCTACGTCTCTTATACAAAAGCTGGTACTTATTCAAAAGTGTCTCTAAGACGATCTTCTATGATATATTATTCTAGCAGCGTGCCTTCTAGACCTAATAATCCAATCATGTCATTTGGGACTGCTCACTCCACGGAAACAAGATTTTCATTGACCTGGATTCTGCAGCGCTCAACTAGGACACGTTTGGTTTAATTCCATTAAAAATATATTCCATCCTAAAATATTGGCATTGGATATATTCATAGAAAATTCAATTTACTAAAATAATATGAAAGCGATTGACGTCACGTAATCGAGACCCCAAACATGGAACATCAAATGGAAATTTTAATTAACTTGTGATATTCGTATTTCAAAACATACGAGGTATCATTTCCTCTTGTCACTCAGTCTGTTTACAAGATTTAAAATGTCGTGTTGTGCACCAAATTCGTTGTCGTCAACGAGAAACTCGGTTTCGGGTCGAGTGTTCTGACCGACCCAGTTGTTAGCTGCAAGCCTGCAACGTCGATATGCTGTCACAGCATACACCCAACCACTTTAAATTTACCACTAACTGCTAGCTACCTTATCCCAACCACATAAAGTATAAAATGCCTTGACAAGCACTTGTGTACTTTTATATTGACGTGGTTGTACGTGTCGCGTGCCCGTTTGAACTTAATTTGACGCTTACATTGCATTTTTATTTATTTCTGTACACTGTGTTGGTTTGCTCATAAAAATTGCAGTCGCAGTGTAGTATGACTTTATAACCTTATTTTTTATCGTTTCTACATGCAATGCTGTTAATATTTTACACCGATTTGTTCCTGTTTAGAAATCATTTCTGTTTGGTGCGAATTAATAAAAGTTGTTTTATTGACTAACTCGCGGTTCGTGGTTTTTTATCTTTGTTGTCATATACAATGAAGCCGAAATTATGCCTTGTAGGTGTTTCATACAATAAGTAGGTACCTACATACCTACCTACAGAGTTGGTAAAGGAATGTCGACTAATTTATCGAAACGTTCTCAAATAAAAACATCATATTTATTGTTAAAACGATGTTAATGTTTAAACTTACCGCGAAATACTAAAAAAGGATACAAAGAACTTGATTGATTACAAAGAACTAAGTCGAGCTATTTTTAAAGACACCTTAAAAACTTTTGTCATTACTTGGAAATAATGTTAGGTAGAAAACTGGCGGCCAAGTGGCAAGCAAAACTGGCCTTAAATACGCCTCAATTTCGAAGCCTCAAAAACGTAGCTCGGCTTAATTTAAAATCACTCAAGGGTGTCGGGAAGGCAGGGTGCACACTATCTGCGGAGATCACGATAGGCCGCGTGCAGACTTGGCACGGACTTGGCCGCTTACCAGCAGTCTTGGCAGCCAAATGCGGGGTTCCGTCTTACCAGATACCGCCTTACGTACGAAATATTAAAAGTAATAAGCCGTAAGATTGTGTTGTTTTGGTGTTATTCATAGTGTTTTGTTATTGTGGAGGCTGACCGAAGTGTATGGAGTCTCATTTAGCATACGGACATACATAGGTAACGCCTTTTCACAGTTAAATATGTCGATTTTCTAACTTAATAACAAGGTAAATGACTTAATTTGAAAATTTTAAAAATGTTGGTCGTCCAACAAGATGGGCAGACGACATTGTTGCTATCCTGAAAATATTCTGGATGAGACTGGTACAAGACCGTGCTTGCTTGGCAAAAGCAAAGAGAGGTCTGAACCCAGCAGTGGGTGAGTTCGGACTTTGGATGATGATGAAACATGTCCTGAAAAGTGAGCTAAAGATACTCAGCCTAACACTTTACATAATAGTCGATTGCAACCCAATCGTTACAAATGATTTCCTACGCATTACCAATTTAGGCACGGAATTTCGCATCCACTGTGGGTACTCTACGCAAATTGGTTGTATGTAAATTGTGCCTCGGCTCATTCACACTCAGATATAAACGCCTAAACGAGTTGACTAAATAATGATGGGGAAGCGTGCGTTTCAATCAATGCATCAATAGAATGATGACGCATTATCATTCTCATGCCCTAATCCCAATTAATTTGGGGTCAACACACCATGATGGAGGTTCTGGAGTGGCGACCGCGAACCGGAAGACGTTGCGTTGGAAGGCCTCCCACTAGGTGGACCGATGACCTGGTAAAGGTTGCGGGGATCCGCTGGATGCGAGACGCACGGGACCGGTCAATGTGGCGACACTTAAAGAAAGAAAGAAAGAAAGAAATAACATTTATTGGTACAGACACAGGGCATATAAAAAAACATACAAAAATTAAAATGAACAAATGTTTTTTTTTTTTTTTACACTTAGGGGAGGCCTATGTCCAGCAGTGGACGTCTTTCGGCTGAAATGATGATGATGACACCATGATGTCTTCTTCTTCCATACTTCTTTGTTACTCGTCATCTCATGAGACACCACCTTTCTTGCCATATCATCTTACACTATCCTTCTTTGGTCTTCCTCTACTTTATACCTAAAAGAATGATGACGCAGTCAAACAAAGTTTTATTGTCGAGCAATCTAGTGTCATGTGCAGAATCCTTAACTGGAGCGACTGCCCTCTGACCTCAACGACCCAGTCATTGGGTAACACTAGTTCTCTGGTAAGACTGATTTTCAGATAAAGCATGCTTTCCGATGTGTTAACTAGAAATACGACTACTAAAGCGTGTGTTTCGCGAAAATATTCTTTCCCTGATATCGAAGTACTTGTCTGCCATTCGAATACAAATCAAAATCGAATGGTGACGTCGCGTCTGATGTAAAAAATAACAAGTATTATGATCACTTTGTTAAAAACATGTTGAAATCATTGTCTCACTTTTTTCACCGTTTTGTTGAAATGTTTATTATTAGACGTGTTTTATTCGAATTTTCCTCAAAGACAAACAGAAAGTGATTTAAACATCTCGCCGCTTGAAGATCACAGACAAAAGTTGCAAACAAAAGTTTACACACATCATTTATGAGATTAATCCTTCAAACATTAGCCCAGATACAATATGCATGTAACCACGTTTACCGCACTGAGTTTAGAGATTTCGGAGTACCCATTGAAACACCAAAGTACTACCAAGTTCTGAGAAACTTATTACCGTGAAAGTACATTAATTATGTACCTACTGAGCTTAATATCGAAAAGTGAAAGTTGATTAAAAACCTTTACCTTTGACTTGAGGCTTTTGAAGCCGAACGTTTATGTTGAATTTGTACTTAAGTACCTAATCTATACTAATATTCGGTACAGATGTCGAAGTTTCTATGTAGGGATTATACATAGGTACAAACTTTTTGTTCTTCAGAACTACTCCTACTAAATTAGTTCCAATTCGTAGAATGGTCACAAATGTATTTTCATAATTTTAACTGCGTTTGTGACAATGTTAAGAGCATAGACGGGCTGCGTATAATATACGTATATATAACTATTGCCGTCGCGCTGCGCTCTAGCAACCGGGCGGTATCAATATGTGAGTGCGATAGAGACAACTGCAGCTCAGAACGATTGTACCTATAAAAAACCTTGACCGATCGACGTTTCGTATTCTCCTGTTTTCTCCTCGAAACCTAAGCCAATTAAATTATATTTGGTATCAAAATTTAAAGGAAGAATAGATCTATGCCCCTATTACTTGTTTTTATTTTAAAAACTTTTCAATTTTCTTTGGTAGTCATCTGATTACGTAGGTAAAAACGGGGTATTTTTTTAGGTTTTTGGTAAGTCATATTTATTTTTGTAATAAATTTTTTGAAAAAAAAAAATTACAGGGGCATGCCTTCAATAGACCTGGATTTTTATAAATAAAAACGATTACTCTAGAGGCATTATCCAGGAAGAGAATAGGGGAATACATTTGTATGGAAAAATGCAGCCCGTCTACGCTCTTAAATTCCTATTATGCTGCAGCTAAAGCGAAAAAAAAAACTTGTTTCTCTTGTAAGATTAGTAACTAAATGGCAAAAAATATTAAATGGACTAAACTGTGGGCGCATGTTATGTTAATTTTTACCTTTAAAGCACCTTCAATTTAAAATAACCAACTTAACCATTCGTTAATGAACTTAATCTTGGAAGAGCTACAACTATGATTAGAACTTTATAATGACTTTCTGAACTTATATTGCCGGATTACGAGTAAGGGCCTGCTTAGTTCCCGATTCGAATTTTGCTTAGTTAAACAAAAATTTTGAATAGTCAAGGACATATTTGAGTTGAGATAAAAACGTGACAGTTGTGCCACAAAAGTTGTTGAAAATTAGAACATGTATCGTGACGGTCTAGGATTTACTTTTTTTGGCTCGAAAAGAACGGCATGGTAGTTAGTGGTAACAAAGCCTACAAGCTTGCTTATATTAATTTAAAAATACTAGCTTATACAGCTTCGTTAGAGTAATATTCTCACGGGATCCTACTAAACCAGATAGGCCCCCGATCTGTCCCACAGTTTTTGCGTGAAAGAGTAACAAAAATTCATCCATGGATCCTTACAAACTAGCATTTATAGTAGTAAAAATAAAGTAGGATAACTCCACCTTAGTAGGGCCCTCTCCATCTAGTGATATGATCTTTCACAAAGTCAGTCCATTGTTTCTATGGTCTTCAACATTTCGGATTAATAAAAAAAATGCCCGCATTTCAGTTTCGTTAGTCAGTAGGACATTCAATTCGCGTTATTATCATAATTGGTTATTTTTAAGACGTTGCCCCATTCTTGGAGTTTCTAAACTTCTGTGCAAACATTAAAACTCATATTACACAAACAGCCAGACCCGGAATCTGTAGGCCATACAAATATTGGTTCCGTCCGGTATCAAACCCGCGACAAGTAGCGTTGGTAGAGGTAATCGCTTAGCCACTGCGCTAGTCATGACTTCCAATTGTGATTGTGATGTTGAAATCGACGAAACATTTTCTAAAGGCCAATATGTATAAGTACATGAGAGCTCGCTTATTTAAAATACACGTGTATGTTTAAATATTCATACATTTGATGAACATCTGCCGACACGTGCCTACAAAAAACTTACTCGTATATTCAATAAAATGGAACATTGCGTAGTACTCGCAACCCGCGTGCGTGTATGACCAGATGTATGAACGTGGACAAGGCAAAAGGAGTATGTAAGAATCGTAGCATGTGGCGTTCTGTGGGCGTAAATTTATGTATTTATGTTATGTATTTGTATTTACCCTGGAGATTTTTTTATTGAAACTGAATCTTGACTAAGTATATGATTGAAGTCAAATAGTCATCCACAACTACTTGTACAGATGGAATATTGTCAAAGAAGTATGTAACATGGTTTACAGACGCACAAGTTACCCGAAACTGTAAAATTGTTCCCAATCAACTTTGAACCTAATATGTCAGCGACAAAGTTTCAAAATCTATCAAAGAAATTTGACAGATTGTAGTAGCTTGTAAC
The DNA here is from genome assembly GCA_949316265.1 of Diarsia mendica. Lineage (NCBI taxonomy): Eukaryota > Metazoa > Arthropoda > Insecta > Lepidoptera > Noctuidae > Diarsia > Diarsia mendica. Next base: position 10,165,311 of record OX438892.1, read on the forward strand.
TTGATATACGAATACTATAAGAAGTAAGCACTGTATACTTTGTGGTTAATATTTCCTATTCTGCACCAAGTTTGCACTTCATCTAGCAGTACGGAATAGGAGAGAAACAGAGCGTACCGACGAGTACGTCGTCAATGCTGTCCTGTGCGATAGCACCATCACACCTTTCTCGCTCTAGCATATGGCGGTTCTGAGCGATGGAAAAGGATAGGTTATATATAGATGTACGCCAAGCGCTGTGAAAAGATTTCCCACTTGTGATTAAAAAACTTTAGAGGGCACACGCGTTAAGTTGTTTCTATCAACGAGCCTGCCTGACCATTAATCAGGGCAGTCTAAAGAGTCCAAAGAGTTAACTGGGCTCTCTCTCACAAAAACAAATGTGTTTATTGGTTCTATAACATAAAAATGTAAAAGACGGAACTCTTATAAGATCCCTTTGTTACCCTTCTGTTTGTCTACCTGTCAAGACCCTTTTCTCAGTAAACCTTGGCCATTTTGAATGAAAACATTCACAGATTGAAGGCTGAATGTTTTTTTAACTCTTCTCTTATTCACTACCAAAAAATAAAAAAACTGACGCAGGTATTATTTATATTTTAAACGCTGGAACAGCTAAATCAGACAGATACGCGAGCTTCACATATTTCAACTCCTAAAAGTTAAAACAAATGTGAATGTGACTCGTTCCAGTTTTCAAATAATACTTTTCATGTTTTTTGACCTGGGAAACAATTATATAGATGGAGTAACAAACTAGAATAAAATTGGTACTACAGAATCGTAACAGATTTTCTACTTTAAATAGACAATACGGTGATGATGAGGATCGCTCGAATGACGTTCGACTCACATAAGAATTAATTTGTAACATGATTACATTATTAAAATGACAGTGTTATCAACATCAGTATACTGTGTTCGCCATTTAGTATCTAAACGTGTAAATAAATGTGTTATACAAAATACAACTATACCATCCTTATGATAGAGTTAGTTTGCGCTACAACGTTAAACATTTTATGACTTATGGTTTAGTACAATACATTCTGGAATCGACTTAATTTAAAAAATGATAAAGTTGATACTGTTAAAGTGTTAGGTGATAGTAGTAAGTATTGAAAAAACAAAATGGCGGCGAAAGTTCAGACTTTAGCCAATGAAAAAAGCGCCAATGATCCATGTTGTATACATTTCCATATGTCTCTATGTCTAGGTATACAATTCTCTTCAAAGTAATCGGTTGTCCATCAATGGACGTTGGTGGACACCAATAGTCCATTGTGTGTAGGCCACAGGAATATCGATTCAATAGACGCTATTTTACCCAATACTGTGAGGAAAATTGTATGAATATCAGTGGTATTTTTAGACGAAGTGCTGTATGGGCTATTGAAATGATTGACGAATAAAAATATTAGGAAAAGATACTTCAAAGGAAACCCTATCTATAAAAGAATAATTAAAAAAAAATCTTAAGTAAAGCCTTAAGTTTTTGCACGAGTTGTGGATCTACTCACATAAACAAACCTTTTCCATAAATGTCTGTGAAATGAGATGTGAAAGTCTAAATATACGAGGAAAAAAATACCGAACCAATACCGCATCCGATAAGGAAAACTCCGAAGCGAAAATGATACTTTTTATTTCCCAGGCTATTTGACAAGTAGATTTGACAACTATGTTAAGAAAGCTGTCGAATGTGTTATTTCATAAATATACACCGTTATTTTTGTAATAACGGTGTCTTTTTATCACGAAAAACATTCACAAACGTGAATAAATATCTTCTGGGTTTCACAATCTAAAGCCAATTCTTTAGAAAACTACACTTAAACTTACTTGTATGTGTTTCCAATATAGACACCAAACTCAGAAATTACACTATTCACTACAATACAGTAGCTCTAGAACAGTTAGAATAATTGTTTGGACTCGTATACTTGTCAGTTCTAAAAATTGTCAGTACTGCCAACTTTCAAAAAATATTTTATTTTTTTGCAAGCACAGTATATTCAACACATAATACCTCACCCCATGAGGAAAAGTATCAAATAAAGAAGAAAAGTGATACTTTTTATTCTGAGAGCTCAACTGTTAAATCAGGCTCGGAGACTACGACCAAATATTTCAGCCAGGAGTAACAGACAAGAGTTATGGAAAATGTATGCAGCTCCCCCATTGCATGGGAACGGCTTAATGTGTTTAGTTATAGTCGTATGGCGTTGGTTTACTGTTATGGCGGTCCCCCACTTCGGGTTAATCAAAGTAATTGTTTTGTTCGTTATCTGTGCTCGGGCGATAAATCGGAGGGTTGTTTTTGATGTTTAGTGAATGAAATCTGATTAGTTTAATTGTGTTACTGTGATTTTGCTTTGGTGTGTTAAAAGGGTGGTTATTAGTGTTACGAGTAATTATGGGGTGTAATGAATGCTGTAACAACCTGCATAGTTGTGAAATAAAGATTTTCTTTCTATTTTCTTTGTTGTTTTCATATAAATGTGCACTGTAAAAGTTAAGCTGAAAAGTCAAAAATTATATACCAAATGACGAAAAAAAAATGCCCGTCGGGGCTGCAGATTGTTCGAAAGAGACACCACGGCCTCGAAACAAAGGGCTAAGAAGGAACATGGGTGGTTTTTAGTCAATAGAAGTCTGACACTCCTTACCGAGACTGCCCTGAGCGAGAGTAGTTATTTGATGATTTCTCACGCTTCCAAAAAAGGGACGTTTAAAATAATTAAAATAACCCACTATGACCTCTACAAAGCTCAGTGCTATGTAAATAATCCCTAAAAATAACACAGCCAGCTGAAAAACTCTTAAAAGCTTAAAATCATAAACAAGCCATGAATTTCGGCCTCCATTTAAAAAGCGCATCAAAAGTTAAGCTCGTAAATCTGCCGAAACTATCAGATAACAGCACGTGCTCTGCGAAAATGATAATTAATTACGAAGACATAAAGTTTTCCACCCCAAAAGGGCTTGTTTTAGAGCCGACGAACTAAGTACGACTAAATTGAGTTTTGATTAAGCTGAAACGAGTCTTGTAACCGTTGTAAATGGCATGTTGGGCACCACTTGTACGTAAAGTCTATTCAATTATTTTTTCCAATTAATTGTAGTTCTGTCACAGGAGCTCTTGGCTAAATTATAACCATCCACTGGTTAAGTCGCACAGGCCTAGGTCGTCGCCTATTACATATCGAGTTTCCTCCGTGCCTCGGAAACCGTATTACCCAGCGAGTGGGCAAATGCCTCTTGTTATACAAAAAAGGCACGAGTATTAATCACCAAGCTTGCTCAATGCCATTTGGTGATTTCAGACTTATATCACTACTTAACATTATCAATTTTATCTTTGTGTTAATTAAGTTGATTGCAGGATGACTTGTACCAATGAAAAAGTTATACATTTTTTAAGGTTGTAGCGCAAACTGAACTCTATCATATGCGCGGTACAGTTGTTTCTCGTATGACACATTTGTTTACACGTTTGTATACTAAATGAACGCAGTATACTGATGTTGATTACACTGTAATTTTAATATGTAATCAAGTTACAAATTAATTCTTGTGTGAGCCGAGCTTTAGGAGTAATTAACCTTATCCGTCAATGTTTTGCTTGTGTAATTTTACGCCGAGATTTATTTTCGTACTCAGGACCAAAATTCGATGATCGCACTTGATGATTGGAATTAAATGCGATATTGTTTCCGATTGTTTTAACGAAAATGTTTGTTTATACACGTAACATAACGTCTATTATTCTTGAAAGGTTAGGCAGAGGTTTATCTAATAGTACACCCACATTTCGCAAAGCCACAGTCATATTTAAGTCTAAAATAGGTAAGAAATTTTTTAAAAATCATTTCACGCCGACGAAAGTCGCGGACAACAGCTAGTTTCTAATATAAAATCTACACTTCCTTGGAAACGAAATTCGTAGCTAGCCCAAAAGGTTCAGAATAGTTCAAAACTTTCCATCTATACACGCGAACGTAACTAAAGCGACAAACCAGTTTTCTTTTTCCCAAAGTTTTCTGATTTCGTTCGTTTCCCAGCTATAAAGTTTACACAGTGAGATGAAATAAAATACAGGGATTATACACATCTGTGCTTACATGTTTCTCTTGTACACCGAGCCACACAAGTTTCGATCACGTACAAAGTGCGATCGAGTACAAACTAAACGGCTTCTTGCAAGTTATACAGTTCTTCAATCTTTGAGAAGCGTGCGATAACGCGTTTAGTGTTCAACGCGGAAAGTTCATTTTACTTTGACGGTTTATGCTTGCTTTATACAGTTCCGTTTTATTTCAGTGGGTTTACGGGTAGGTAGGTACTGTTGAGCTTGAAACAGTAATTTTGTAATTTAGATATGAGTCGCCTTGCGTGCTAGTTTTGTGTACATGTATGGTGAACTGTGTATGTACTCTAATCTAATACTTATTTCTATAAGGAAAAAGTCGACAATCTTGTGTAGGAAGAATGAGGTAGACAAGAAGGAAGCAAGACAGCTGTTACTTAGAAACATTTAGAACACTTCAAGAAAAACAACGCCCAAAGAAAACACAAAAGTTAGACGCTTTATTATCAGCATTCCGATATGATGTAACACCGAAAGTTGTGGAACTTTCAGCGGAGAGGCGTTGAACACCTAATGGACTGATATTTATTTTATTTCGGATTCATTGAGGCGATTAAGTCAAAATTATGGATATTTTTGTAAGATAATTTAGTTCCAAGTTCAAGTAACACGAACTTTGCTAATGAACTGGAAGTTTTTCAGTAATCTTTGTTAAATTCTTGTTTAGAATAAGGTAAATTAATATCATCGTTATCTCTGTATTAACTAATTGAAATTGTTCTGCAAAACCTTCTAAAGAAACCTCATTAGAAAGGAATATTCTATCGCTTTGTGACTAAAAAGATTTTACTTAGAAAATGATTATACAATATACCCAAAACGAAATACTTTCAAAGCTTTGTGATACACATTTCAATGTTGAAAACCGTCTTCATACCTGTATTTGGGCGCTTGAAATGCCATATCGTTACATACATTAACCCGAAAATGTCCATTGCTATAAACCTTTCCGCAGATGGCTACAACTAACGACCCGAGGCGAATATTTCCATTATCACCGCGTTTTCCAGGCGGATTTGTGATCGCAGTATGGTGTTATTAATACGCAGGTTGATACCGTCCGAACACCGCGTTTTACGAGACCCACGGGACGCGATCCGGCGTACCCACAGGCGGAACTATACGCAGAAATATAATCTTCAATGGAATTAATTTCATACGCGTCGTGTTTTTCCATCGTTTCTGGGGGTGCGGGCATCAATCACTCAGCCGGTAACCGCGTTACGTCACCGCTAATTGTGATCCCGTTCCTCCGAAACGAATGGTTATCGGCACTCGTCCGCGATCGATCGTCCTCGCCGCTCGCGACTCGCTTTTCTTCTCACTTTGTCAGCTTTACATTGAAGTACGAATTCCCTTGGAGCTGTCGGTAGGTGGTATAAACGCAGCGATAGGAGAGCTGCGATGCCGGCGCGCTGTTGAAGTGCGGTAGGGTTGTGGGTGAGGGACCTACGGGAAAGTAGGTCGGGCCGGCGACTCAACCCCCCCCCTCTCCCTCCCGCAACACCCTCGCTCTCCCGTCTCCCCCCGGTGTTGTCGCTTTCACTGCGTCCGCTCGGGATAAAGCCTAATTTTATTGCGTTGCGTTCGATCGTGTCTTTTACTTGCGGTCGGTTGTTTGATATTAATGAATCGGATGATCTAATGCTTGAGGGGTCTTACTGTTTACTCGTACGTTCTCTCTAATTAGTTGCCCGTGACCTAGATATGCGCCATTTCATGCTGGTAAATATAATTTCCGTCAGACGAACTCTATTTTGAGATCAACCCAGCCTTTTTTAATTATGATAGCGTCGACGTCTAACCTAATTAGATGTGGCTGTATTTCATATATGTAGGTGCTGCACTGGAACAAAATTCATCACCGTATCTCCGCACACCATCAAACCGAGCCATTAACTACTAACAGAAACTTACAGAACCTCATTACGCGTTCGCAATTTTCACTATAATGTTTACCTGCGGTTTCTCTGTATACCTGCGCTCCACCGCTTGTTTATTACTGCAAATAGGAGTATGCATTAACCTATATACACTATGAGCTGAAAAAATGCGTCCACACTGTTTTCAATGGCCTGCTTTTTAAATGTCGCAGTTTTCTGCAGTCATGAATCACGCGTTGACAAGAGCCGTGGGAGCTTGCCCGCGTTATAAATTGGTAGTAGTCAGGTATAGTCGCATGATATATACGTGGGTACTGTGCTTTTTTGTTGATCTAGCCATTAAATTTTTATGGCAAGAAAATCTAGCGACATTGTTCACGTTTTAATATATCCTGTGATAGGTGTTCGCATATATCATTCTGACGTTTTCCTATCCGTTGGTGCGCTCACATTTTTCTAAACTCCGTGTTCAAGATTGCAATGTCTAGTTAGATAGTGTGATATTGCATTGAAGAGCGCGAGAGTTTCCACCGCGCTGTTTATTGACACTTTTATCAAAGGCGTTTTTCTTGCTTCAAAAGATAAATTATATTGATGTGATGATAAATGGTGGAGGTGAAAGTGATTGGCGTTACTGTATTTTGTGTAAAAAATACATACACACGAATAGAGAATCTCCTCCTTTTTGGAAGTCGGTTAAAAAGATACCCATCATCTATAAAATATGTGTAAGTGTATGTTTGTAATTTCAAAATACCACCTTTTTACTGAATTCATAGTGTGAAAGAATAAACAGAAAAACTATATTTTCAATTTTTTTAAGGGACACAATATAGGGTCTATATTGTGTCCCTTAAAACAACACACAGCCGAAGGTCGCGGACAACAGCTAGTCATTAGAATATTTTTTGAGATCAAAAAATGGTAATCTATCAATATTGAATAAGCTTTCGAAGAAAAATAGTCTTTGTTCAATTTTAAGTTGGTATAACTATCAAACGATATTTTCGGATGATCAACTTACTAAGATAATTATGTTTTTTTTTTTTTTTTAATCATTTATTTAAAGATAATGTAGTACAGAGGTGGAACTTAATTTTAAACTCGCCAAACTATTACGTTTGATGGCGAGAGGCGCTCATTTTCGAAAACAATAAACCATCTTACTCACTATAATAACTACTAACAACTATTTATTTAACTAACTACAACATACTATTCTAGAATGTTAGTAACAATTTAACTTATAAACTATGTTAGTTCTAAATATTAACAGGTAATAGGTACTGTTGTGTCCTGTGATACCCGAGGTGGTAGCACTATTTACTTAGTTATTCACCGGCTCACCAGATCAGCAAGTCATCTGTACCGGTCGCTTCACAACACACTTACCGCCATTCGTAGTGACTGTCAAGTGTCCCTTGTGACAGCTCCCTGACACTTACGTCTGTGAGACGGTGTTGCTATATCAATTAAATAGATACAACTCCGATGTACACTACATCCCTTTCTTATTATATTTGTTTTAATCAAAATGCTTTACCCATAATGCTCACAATTACATTCAGTAATCAAGCAAATTCAACAACTATCGAATATAAAATGTTCAACTGTACTTGCATGTTTTTGTTACCAGATTTACCTTGTCATCTTAGACTGACTGCCACTGGCCAACTATAAACCAACCAATTCTAAATGTACAATGAACCCTCTCAGGTTTTACGCAGTTACCCCATTTGAACATCTCCTCCAGTAGCCTCCACTAAGTGTGGAGTAGGATTAAAGTTTATTAGACTTTATTAGACTATTTCTATGAACTTCATCGCCTATTCTAACCTCTGGGGGTCTGCATGATTTCATCTTCCTATTTCCATATTCCTCTTCCTATTCCCATATTCCTTTCCATTCCATTGTTTTTTTTTTTCAGACATTTTTTTTTCAATGACATTTTCATAACAAAAGTTCTAATGGTCCCTGCCCCGTAACCGATCATGGGGTTTAACTTATCCACAACTTTGTGGTTTGATCGTTTTCTCTTTTTAAATTATTGATGACCCAGGGAAGACCAAGGCTTCTCTCTTTCTATGTCTTGCTATTTCTTCGTACATATCTGGTGTAGAGAAATATTTTTATATTTTATTTATTCATTAAGATTCTTTTAATTATTCTTGACATCTGTACTTTTTTTTATTTTTATTTTTTATCTTCCTATGTTTGTTCTTGGGGAATGTGAATTTGTTGTTGTTATTGTTAATGTTCGTTGTTTTTTTTTTCTTTGGCTATTTACTAGGTAGCTGCTATTTTAAGTTTGAGTGGTTTGCCTAGTGCTATTCATGAATTCAAGGGCATTTAATTTGTTTTTTTCTAAATTGTAATACCTCTTTATGTAAATTCTTTGTAACATATTATGTTGACTCTTATTATCTGGTTGAGTTCCCACATCTCAAATTCTCGTATTCCACACTTTTTCCTTAAGTATGTAATTTAGGAATCCCACAACTAAATTCATGAGCTCAGTGTTATTTGTCTCTTGTTTCTTTGACCCATGTAGCTGAATATTGTTTCTTCGCATTTCTTTTTCTAGGTTCTCAACTTTGTTTGTCATTGTCATCACCTCGTTGTTAAGTTTGGGGTTTTCTTCAAGTAGTGGATTTAATTTCTCTTCTATTATGTTTACCATATTTCTCCAAGCCGGCTGGTCACCGTGGGGATTAATGACCGCTACCCTTCAGTAAAAACGTCCAATTTAATTACTTCTCATCAGTCAATTTAATGGATATTTACCATCCAATTTAATGGATTATTCTGAGCCAACGTAACAGTTGCTCCATCCAATTTAATGGATATCATGAGCCAGCCCAATGGTTGCTCCATCCAATTTAATGGATTTCATGAGCCAACCTAATGGTTGCTCCATCCAATTTAATGGATTATCATGAGCCAATCAGCCAACCCAATGGTTGCTCCATCCAATTTAATGGATTTCATGAGCCAACCTAATGGTTGCTCCATCCAATTTAATGGATTATTATGAGCCAACGTAACAGTTGCTCCATCCAATTTAATGGATTATCATGAGCCAACCCAATGGTTGCTCCATCCAGAGCCAACCTAATGGTTGCTCCATCCAATTTCATTGCTTTTGTCCAGCCAATGTAATGGATTATTTTGAGCCAACTCAGCGGTTGCTCCATCCAATTTTATTGCTTGTTCAAAGCAAATGTTATGGATATTCGCATCCCAACTTAATGGTTGCCTTCAAAATCTTACCACGCGTAAATAGTGCGATGGTAAATGTCACATGCCTTAGAAGTATTGGTTCTAGGCCATGCCGGTTTCCTCACAGTGTTTTCCTTCACCGTACTAAGAGCGTTCCCTGGTGATGAGTGAATGAACACAAAAAACCTGCCTGGTTTCGAACCCACGACCTAAGTAGAGCAAGGCTATCACCGCTCTTACAAAATTTAATATAATACATGAGATACTTATATGTGTTATTGTATTGCTGCATATCATCTTTACTAAAACACATTATATTATATCGGGAAGCGATAATTTTTTAGCACTAGTCAATAGTTAACTGTGGGCCCCGGTGGGTAGAGTTGGATGAAGAAAACAGTCTTGTACCCCGATACACTCAAACAATAAGACGAATTAGAAACACAGTACATAGGTAGGCACGAATAACCCTGTAGGTACAATATTAATATTTATACCGAATACGACTCGATGCCGACATTTATACATTAGCTTCATATTTAAGTTAAACCATTACACAACCACCATTACGATTCCCTAATCAGAACTTAGTGACCTGTGTAACTATATTTATTTATGAATTATTTCAACTTATTCCAATTCAAAACTATAATTTTGACAAACAGTATTTTATTTATTCAAATTTCATGCCCAAGAGTACTTTCCATTATCCGCCTGACCTTTCCTCAACCATGTTTAAGTATATATATTTTTTTTTCTAAACACTTCATTTCTTCTTCTTTTTCTGTATAAGAAGAGACTTGCCCCTCAGTCATAGGCTGTTATTATTTGAATGTTCACTTTAAATTGTATTATTAATATTCTTGCATAGTAATAACATCCCTATGTAACACCAAGCTTGCATTACGGGGCAACCTTGTACCCTCAATCATACAGTAATCCCGATTCATTGGCTTCTAGGAGTTAAACCCAATAAGCTCTCCTCAACCTGGGAATCAAAACCAGGACCGCACAACAGGCTACTTTGCCTGAAACCAATGAGTCATAGTGTCAACATTCTCCTGCCCCTATCCCAATTCATCTGGGATCGCCACAGCTTGTCTTCCTTACATACCTCTCTATACTTGCATTTCATTCGACACACCAGGTGTATATTGACAGAGGTGTCTTTACAGACTGAACAATCCATTTTAATAGACTGGACATCACATTAATAAACAAAACAAACAAAACTGGATATTTCATCGACATAGCTATACCAAATACACACAATTTACAAAGTACAATCATATAAAATTATCTAAGTATATCATAATCATAAAAAATTATCTAAGTATACCGAACTAAAAGATGAAATAATCCGACTTTGGCATCTTGAAAAAGTCACGATAACTCCCATAGTGTTGTCCACAACAGGAGTAATTCCAAAACAACTTCACTAGTCCCTTACTTCTCTGAATCTGCCCCCAACAATGTACTACCTCCTGCAGAAAGCAGTGATATAAAATACGTGCAGACTGGTGAGGAAGTTCCTCCATGTGAATCGGACAACCCGCACCAAGAACATTTTCAATCAAACATCCCTTCATCTTTCATTCAACCAACAGCACAAAACCATGTTGTATCTCTTTCTACTGTTTCACTCTTAGCCCAGCTGATAACCACATGGCTTAAGCCCGTGCTATCTGTACTTTCCGGCTATCCGGATAGCCCAGCATAATAAAAGCTTAAATAATAAAGCCCTTTTATTCCAAACTACATACAATTTGTTTTTCTTTATTGCCTCTTGGCATTGACCTCTCCAGCTCTCTCCATTGAACTCGGTCTTCTGCAACTCTGGTCTAGTATGGGGATGGCCTAGGGTTAGACTGATATCGACGGTCCATCTTGTTGTCGGACACCCCTGTTTTCTAATGTCCGCTTTTGGATACTATAAGGTTATGAATAAACTCCAAAAACTCCATTATTTATTTTGCAACATAGCATATGACCTGTCCGACTCCATTTTAGATGTTCTATTTGCTATTATACCCGTTACTTTTGTCTTCCTTCTTATTTCCAAAATTCAGATTCCGTCACTAAACCTGATGTTCGACATGTTTCTTTCCATTGCTCTTTAGGTATACGTATCTACATACCTATATTTTTTCTTAGTACATGTTTAAATTGTAGGGCTTTAGTTATACTCCATACAATGTTTATTTTGTCTAATAAAACACATATCAATTTCCTAGGTGTACTTTTAATTAAATTAAGTTTGTACTTATTTTGTTTAGGAGAAGGTATCAACAAAATCAGCCTACTCAAAATCAATCAAATAACTTGAACAAATGTCGGTTCTCCCTTAATAGGACTGTTTGAGGTGACATGTCAAACAATAGACATTTTCAAAATAATAAGTACCTAGGTTACTTACTTCATACAATCAAGGTTATTATTAGTCACTATAGGAAATGGTTTGTGATAAATCATCACTATAATAAACGGTCCTACTTACTATAAGTAAGTCAACATGTTCACAGCTAAGTATAGGAATTTAACCTATTGCTAGCGGTCTGCATATAACAGTTAAGTGAAGTTTATAACCCTAGAAATGGGTTATGAATTAAATCATTTGTCATCAACTTGTATTTATTCTATTGACATCCTAGCTAGTACCTAGTTTGATGTTCGGTAAGTACTAAATAATTAAGGTCATTAATAACTTACCAATGTGTCTTAAACATGTAACAAGTTAACATATTTATTAATTTTCTTCATGTTATTGAATATCCAAACGTCACTGTGTGATCTATCTCTTCAAAACAGTGTAAAAGCAGCCCATTGTGGACAATTATGTAGGTAAAATGATAAAACAATAACATAACTCTTCCTTCACCTTGAAATACTTAATGCCAGTACGTATGGCATGCAATAATCATTAATTAGTATCAATTACAGTCAAATAACTGTACTTACTTAGTAGTGAGACGACCCACTGACCGTGTTTTGTTTTTCAAATTGTTGACAGCTCCTTGCAAACTTTTCCTGAGTATTAATATGTAAATTTCAGACCTTAATCCTCGTCGCCACTTGTTGTGTCCTGTGATACCCGAGGTGGTAGCACTATTTACTTAGTTATTCACCGGCTCACCAGATCAGCAAGTCATCTGTACCGGTCGCTTCACAACACACTTCTATTCTATTCTATTTTTCGTTAATGGCAAGCAAAGCCGATGTCGACTATTCTGCCAATGTCAAAAGTGAATTGGAACGGCAAGTGTGTATATTAAAAAAAAAAAAAATAGGAAATTATAAAAGTCTTCGACGATACATTGAGCTTAATGTAGGACTTGTGGGGTTAGTACTGGACTGAAACAAACAAAAAATAATAATTACTTATATATGTTTTATGTGTTAAAACATTAAAAATATACATATACCACATCCACACACAGTTTATGGGGAGACAAATATTATTATAATTTTATATTATTGTGGCGAATGAAGATCATCAGCGCCACAAGCAGTTCAGGGGAGGAATATGTTAAAAGGGAGGGAAAATTAATGGGAAGAGGAATTTTAAATTTACGGAGACGGCTATATAAATCTAAAGGCGGTATATTGTTAGAGCATTCAAAAAAGATGTGATCCAGGGTACCATCCTCCAGCCCGCACTCGCAGAGAGAGGAGTCACGGACATGAATTTTGTGTAAAAAGACAGGAGTGCAGCAAAAACCTAAGCGGATTCTACATAGGACAGAAATAACGGTTTTCGATACTTTTTTGTGACAGAAAAACCACGGTTTTGGTTTTACGGTCGGTTGCACTGCGTGGAAAAACTTGCCTTTCTTTTTGCTGGACACATTCCACTGTTCCTGCCAGGAACATTGCAGGTTCAGTTTTGGAAGAGACAAAAGATCGTAACCCTGATGGGTATTGTGCGTGAGATCTGACGATAGAGATGAACAAGCATCTTTAGCCAAAGCGTCAACACATTCGTTACCCTTAATGCCGCAATGGCTAGGTATCCAAACTAACTGAACATCTTTTTGTTTATTAGCGCAAGAAAATAAAGAGTTTTTAATTCTTAAAATAAGGGTGCTGTGTAATTTACTCTTAAAAGGATTCTGAACTAGGGCTTGTAAGCAGCTAAGGGAGTCTGTAAAAATAACGGCTTTCTGAATATTGTGGTGTGACTCTATAAAGAGACAAGCTTCCAATATAGCCACACACTCACCAGTGAATACAGAAGACTCCTTAGGGCACTTAAACTGTAAGATAATTTTGGAGTTTTGGTAGTAGACCGCAGCACCAGTGTGGTTAAGGTCGGTGAGTTTCGAAGCATCTGTATAAAATAATTGAAAACCATTCCATCTCTCGCCCACCACCGCATTGAAAGTCAAATTCGCTGATGGGGATTTTTTGAATATACCAATATTAAAGAAATTTTTTGGGATATAGGTTAAAACTTCATAAGGAAAATTAAAAAGGGGTAATCTGGGATACTGGACGATCGGGTTCTCTAAATTTAGAATTAGCCGGAAGGATTTTAGGATTAAAGGGATTTCTTTATTTTTCCAGTAATTTGAGTTTCTGCATAGGGCATCTAACTCTTTCAATCTGCCTATAAGAGGATGGGTGGATCTTCATTTTAGTCTAGACACAAAGCGGGAGGCCAGGTATTGACGTCTAAGGTTCAGAGGAGGTTCAGCACATTCGACCTGCAATGCGTTAACGGGAGAGGACTTCATACAACCAGAGATGATTCGAAGGCACTTGGACTGAACTCTATCCAGCCCAGCCAAAGCTCCTTTGTTGCAAGGAATCAGAAGGTATGTTCCATAATCTAACACACTACGAACTAAAGCATTATAAACTAATTTCATGGTGTAGGGGTGTGCACCCCACCATACACCTGCAAGACATTTTAAAATTGAAATAGTTCTTTCACATTTTTGTATGAGAAAATTTATGTGATGTTTTCCAGTTAATTTTGAATCTAAAATAACCCCTAAAAACTTAGCTTTATTAACTATAGGAATATTGTGGCCTAAAATGTTTATAGAAATGTGAGGAATGAGTCTTTTCCGAGAAAAAATAAGTGCCGTACTTTTTGGTGCAGATAATGACAGCCCATGGTCAAAAAGCCAATGGTTCAAAGAATCCAGAGAGAGGCATAAAGATGACGCAGCGTCAACTATAGAGGGATCTGTCACATACAAAACAATGTCATCGGCGTATTGTAACATCTGACAATTATTATTTAAGCAGGACCCAATATCAGCCGTGTATAAATTGTAGAGTATGGGGCTAAGGACATAGCCTTGCGGGAGTCCCTTCCATGTCTGCCTTTTATCGAACTCCTCACCCTGGACTCTCAGAACCAATGAGCGGGACATTAGTAGTTCACATATGCATTGTATCATCTTAGCCGGAAGACTCAGCTGTTGCAATTTTTGCCTGAGTACGGGAAGAATTACATTATCATATGCAGAAGAGATATCGAGGAAAGTAGCAACAACGGATTCGTTTCTAGAGAAGGCTAAGTGTATATCTGTAACTAAAGTACCAACACTATCCATTGTACTAAGCCCTTTCCTAAAACCAAATTGATGGTTCGGCAGTAAGTCTCTCGATTCGACTATCCACTCAAGACGATTTTTAATGAGGTGCTCCAGTAGTTTGGCTAGAACTGAAGATAAGGCAATTGGTCTAAGGCCATTCGGATCATCTGCATGTTTGCCTGGTTTCAACAGAGGGATAATGACCTGTAACTTCCATTGATCCGGGACCCAACCATTAATGTAGCAAAAGTTCAAAATATTTAAAAAGTAGATTTTAGCCTTTTCGCCAGAATGGGTTATAAAAGAATATGGTACACCATCAATACCAGGAGCTGAGTCCCGAACATGTTTGAGTACCACATTCAATTCCTCCAAGGTAAATGGCGCATCGAAAGGATCCTCTGATATGTTAAGCAGGGGAGTATTTTGGCATTCTGTTGAGAGTGGAACATATGATGGTGCAATTTTGTCAAAAAAATGTTCAGCCGTTTCCCTAGTAATTGGTGAAGAGATTGTTGGGGAACATCCACGTCTAAACCTATTTATATTTTTCCAGACAACTGAAATTGGAGTGGAAGGTGATAAAGAAGAGCAGAATTTTACCCAACCCGTACGTTTCTTTTTACGGAGAAATCGTTTGGTTCTGGCATTATGCTGACAGTATGCCAGTAGGTTTTGTGTGCTCATATTTGTATTGTAACACACCTCGGCCTCATTCCTAACCTTGACTGCCGCAGTACATTCAGGATCCCACCATGGGGGTGAAGGTATTTTGTTGCGGGCACTGTTCTTTAACGGAAAGCAGGAATCCGCACTGGAGGTAATAGCTGTCACAAAACCCTCATAACAGCTCTTGGCATGGCAGTGACCAGAGGGGTGTGATAAATTTGAATTTAAATTTGGAAGAGTATCAATTTTATCCTCCAATAATGACACAAATTTTGTCCAGTCTGGTTTCGACAGGTTATATTTCAAAAGTGGAGGGGAAGTTTTTTCTAAATAAGATTTATTAACTAGAGATATGACTATAGGGTAGTGATCACTACCATGCGACAAGGTTGTGCATTCCCAGTGAGTTGATGCTGCTAACTCAACCGAACAGAAGGTAAGATCTACGCAACTCTTTTGCTGCCCTGGAAGAGTTCGTCGTGTCGAGCAGCCGTCGTTTAAGACGCAGAGATCCAAGTCATCCAGGAGATCGACTAGAGCTACACCGAAGGCATCACAGCGTTCAGACCCCCATCTATAATGGTGGCAGTTAAAGTCGCCCATGACCAGTATCGGACCATGAACATTCGCGAAAATATCTTTAAGAATGTTTAAAAAATCTAGTCGAGGATGTGCAATATAAACGGAAAGAACTGTGATGCCCTCCACCCCTCCTGCGGCAATACTCATATCACCTGAAAGTGGCGGTAAAGTAAAGGGTAGAAGTGGGACCCGGTTGTTGACTAGGAGAGCAGACCCTCCATAGCCATCTGATCTGTCACATCTGACAGTGTTAAAATGTGGCATACGGAAGCTAAGACTTGGAGTAAGCCAAGTCTCAGCTATAGAACAAGCTAAGGGCTTGTACTTATTTAAAAGGAATATGAGGTCGTGCTTTTTATGCCACACGCTCCTCACGTTCCACTGAAGGAATACTTGGCGAGACGCCATTTCTGATATCTAAAAGAAGAGTTATAAGTTGGTTGGCAACGTTGGACGGTGATTGAGTATTGGTAGTAGAAGAAGAAGTAATGATAGGTATGAGTTTAATAAGTAAATCGATAATAGAAGTATTTTCGGACGATAAAATATTATAATTGAGACCACAGCCATTAGGCTGTGAAGTGTGAGGGGAACTAATTATCTGTTGATGAGAAGCTTTGTCATAAGACGGAGAGAGAGGGGCATGGGATTTAGGCTTTAGGGTAACAGTCTTGCGATAGGACTGAGAAATCGGAGTTTTAGCAATGTTGGCGTAATTGCGGGAAGCTGTTGGTATAGATTTACTAGCCTCAGCATAAGAAATAGATTTCTCAGCCATAACAGTTTTGATGGCTTTCTGTCTACCATGCTCGGGGCATGACCTGCTATTAGCAAAGTGATTACCCGAACACAGAATACAGAAGGCCTCGCCCTCAGAAATGTTGCAACCATCACCTGGGTGATCGTGGCCACATTTGCTGCAGCGTGGTTTCGACCTACATAAGTTAGCCACATGGCCAAATCGGCAGCATTTGCGACATTGGATGGTGGGGAAGATATATTGTTCAACAGGAAGGGACGTGTAACAACAGAAGACTCTTTTGGGTAAGACTTGACCATCAAACGTGATAACGCAAGTTTCAGTGGGTTTCCACTCGTTGTCGCCTTCTCTTTGAACTTTCCTGTTGATTCGACGAACTTTAAGAATGCGCCCACATCCTGCAGGCACAGACAGGTATGTTAATGCTTCTTCTTCTGATATATCGGAGGGAATACCAGTTACTACTCCCATCCTTGTAATGTTGAATGTGGGAATGGAAGCAGTATAGCTGTACTTGGCCAAAATATTATTAATTAAAAATGCGTTGGCATCCTGAGGGGAAATGAATTCTACGGATACGCGGTTTCTACCAATTCTACTAACCCCACCACGAACTATGTTCGTGATGTTGTTAGACATCAGAAACTTTCCGAAATTGACCGGGTGTAAGCTGGTGCCAGAATTGGGTTGTGTTTCTACCCGGGAGACATGGACGACAAAAGGGGCTTTATCTAATACTGAATATTTGGTACGTCCGATTTGGCTTTTTTGTTGTTTGTTTGGGGGGGAAGGTGTAACTGTAGTATCTTGACTGTTGACGGGACGTTTACGGGAAGATTGGAGCTGGGGTTGGATCACATCCATCTCTGTAACACTACAGGCAATATCCGCTAATTGTGATAGAGAATTTGGGAAAAGTGGAGGTGAATGAACTGGAATGTCGGGGGGAGCAGGATCGGGCGGTTTATGTTTATCCATGGTGGATAAAAAAGATTAAAATATGTCAATTACAACAAACCTGTTTACGAACACAAGGACAAAACACTTAAAAACTAACAAGTCACAGAAATATCAACGAACACAACAATTAAAAACACCCTAAAATTCTGAACACACGTGCTACCCAAGAACACTGTGGCGAGAATCACACAACACACTTACCGCCATTCGTAGTGACTGTCAAGTGTCCCTTGTGACAGCTCCCTGACACTTACGTCTGTGAGACGGTGTTGCTATATCAATTAAATAGATACAACTCCGATGTACACTACAGGTACTTAATTATAGTCACATCTATTTAAATACCATAGTAACCAGCGCGAGTGTATGACCAGATGTATGAATGTGGACGAGTCAAAAGGAGTAGGTAGGTATGTAAGGATTGTAGCAGTTGGCGATAAGTGGTTTCTGTCTACCCCCCATGGGAAAAGGGCTTGAGTTTATGTTATATACAGTTTTATAGGTATAGGTTTAATCTTGTACAATTTAGTTCTGTATGCTATCTAGTATAAAGTTTTTTAATTTCGTCTTAATTTCGTCTAATTAGGTGGACGTGGTATGAATTTATGATAGATTATCACCAACTATAGAAAGTCATTCGGATTGGTGACGTAATTATGAGCCTCGATATGCAAAACTAGACTTAATCAATCAATCAATTGAGCTTATCGCTGTCCAAATTTGAATGCCGACTGGTCCTGAAATAGGGTGTTTAATGCCCACCGGGCTCAGTGGTTATAGAGCTTTATATTTGCCTGCATTAAGGTTGGATTTTAATTAATTTAGCCGCAGGGTAAACACTATTATCCAATTGGCCAATGATGCCTGGGTTTTGGGCACGCTACTAGATGATGTTCACTTTCCTACAAGCCGAGTGAAATGACAACCTGTGTGACCTTCGTATTTAACCATACATCTTTTGAATTGTTGTTCTGTAGTTGCTTCTTACTCCCTCGGAAAATGGCGTATGTATTATGTCAGTTTTCGTGGTTCAAATAATTTTGCTAATTCATATAATTATTATACACATCAGGGTAACGGCGTCCCTTCCCTTCTTCCACTTTTCGCGATCTAGAGCGATTGTAGGCCAATCATAATTCATTAATCATATTATAGTCCTCCAACTTATCCAGCATTTTATGGTCCACCGTGTCGAAGGCAGAACTAACGTCCAGAAATAAAATTCATCATTATTTTTGGTTACAATTATATGTGGCAAGTCAATGACCTAGTTATTTCAACTCAAACCCAAGATTTACTGATTTCTGACGCCAACTCATTTGACACATTTTACGACTAGATTTTTATCGTTTTATTTTACTTACAGCGTGATTATATTCTACCCTATTACAGGGCAAGGGACGTTTAGGATTTTACTTGTCATTTTATGGTTTACGGAATCAAAAGTAAGATTTCGATAAAGATCTGTCGTTTTTCCTTTGGGTTAATGTGAATCAAAGTTATCTTATGGAAAGTGAAAATGGGGAGAATAATTTTACGTTTCATTTGTTGAAAAAAAAAAAATATTCCCATAACTTTTGAAATGAGGATTTACTATGGGTACACTTTGCCTAACTTTTCGGGGTTACAGGCGTAATGTTGCGTGTCGCGGGTTCGATCCCCGCACGGAACAAATATTTGTATGACCTGCAGATAGTTGTTCCGGGTCTGGGTATTTGTGTATGTGAGTTTATATGTTTGTGAACGCACCCACGATACAGGAGAAATTCCTAGTGTGGGGCAACGTTTTTTCATAAAAAAAATAAATAAATATTGTATTGTTGAAAAAATCGTAAAAGTTTCTGTATTCTGTCACTCACCTTTTGTTTATTAGACCAGCCACATTTATAACCTCTTAACACATAGGGCTTATATTTCCTCCATATTACCACCACTTTGCTCGTTTGCCTCTGCATCACCCAAAGGTTGACTGTTTAGCAAAATGTGTATGGGATTAAACCCTGCCGGTGTACTTTGTACTCGAAGTGTTGAATAAATAAATAATAAAAATAATCATCTATCCAAAGCGCGTATGTATGTACAAAGCGTTTTTTGTCGACTAAGTATTGTCGCGTCGTTAAAAATGAAATGTGTTTCCTTTAACATGGTTGCAAAGTGCTATTAAATTTATACGAGAGAGTGTTTCGATGGTCCATATAGCTTTGTAACGACTTCCTTTGATGCTTGATACTTGAGTACTATAAGTTTGTAATATTACATTGTGTTGTTAAAAGTTCAGACGTTACAGTGTATGCCGTGCCAAAATGTAGTATGAATGACTCTATGGCCCTCCCTCTATTGACCAAGCGCCCTTTTATGTCGGAAAAATAATCAATTATTTCGTCTAGACTCAAAGAATTCACTTACAACTCACGAAAACTACGAACATGACGAAACTGGAAATAACAGACCATCAAACAGCAGAAGAAAGGAGCAAAAATACCATTATTTTTTGACAGAATTAAAAAAAAGCCGTACGTGAAATGTCCCGAGTCTACTTTATCAATTTTATTTATGCTACACTTGTGATATATAATTTTACTGAATTTAAAAAGGAGCGGAGAGCTTTCTGCCTCCCCACGGCGTGACATGGGGTATATAAATCGTGCGCTGTTCCCGTCCCCCCGCTCCCTCGTCCCCCATTTTAAATAGGCGTCATTCAACTCATTTGACGTGTAATTATTTTCATTTCGCAGCTCGGTTTCCGAACGTGACCCGCCCGCGGTCGCTTCAACGACATTTTTGTCACTGGCAAACCTAATTTATGTTTTGTTCTTTTAATTAATACGATTTTTTCTTGCCTGCTAGCGGTCTTCTAGATCTTTTTATAGCTTTCATTTGTTAGGTTGGATGTCGTTAAGATACTGTTGTATAAAGCCGGAAGGCTCTTTTGTTCTACTCAGTACAATGGGACTAGGTTAATTACATCGTATTTATTGATGGGCACATAAATACGTTTGAGGACAGGAGGTGTATATGGACACGCCTATGTTAAAACACTGTATTGGAACTCACATTAACTCATGATTGTGTAAGTAAGTTGTGATTACAGATACCTTCTTTCATATTCAAGATACCATAAATCGCTGCTAGGATTCCTTCTAACATTTTACAGTCCACGTATGCTTCAGTCAGATTTCCTTCAAGTTTACGACATCTAGACTTATTCAACGCCTTGAGAAATCGATACGTATTTTATAGCCAGTCTTATCTTATAACTCAAGGGAATGGCATTTTTAAGGCTGAGAACACGATTATATTAAGCGAAAGCGATGTAAGCGCTTGAAAATAGAGCTTATTCGAATTTTGAATTCAAACTAGGAACTTTTATCGCTGTTAAAATGGCGGCCCGCGGTTAGTGTGTGGTTAAACGAATTTTAGAATGTGAAATAGTGTCAATTTTTAATTGATAATTTTTCCGCTTCGAAATATTTTCGGATTGAAAACAGCTGCATTAGTGATTTTGTACTCATTATTAGTATTAGTCACTTCTATGCATTGCTTCACATAGATTTTATGCATGAGTTAAGGATCTAAAACCATACACATCATAAACGTTTCACACCTTTTCTAAATGTCACGTAGGCACCTGATTGTGCCTAAGTGACCTCGTTGATGCCTAAAAGTACCTCGTTTGCTGTTTCCACCTCATTTGTTGACTTCAATGTATTTACTTATACCTCACTACCTGCTTTATCGTCCTGAACAGTTCATTCTATTTTTTTTGTGTGGGTTTATCACTAGACTGATCGTAAAAGAAAACTTCGGGAGAAAATCTGGAGTTACAATGACCAATATTGTGAGCAAGGAGTGATGGTGACAACAACAGTTTAAGCTGAATCTTACAGTGCAGATTTCTTTTTTTTTACTTTGACACTTGTCAGAGGTATAGTTTAGTAAGTAGTGGCTATTCGGACATCGTAAAATAGGTCCTTAGTTGACTACTAATTAGTTAACTAAGGACCTATTTTACCAAAAAATCGAAAACATGTGACATCTATAAACCAGCACTGGGCCCGCGTGGTGGTGAGCTCATTCTCTCTCATGGAGCGGAGGCCTGTGTCCCAGCAGTGGGAACTTTATAGGCTGATTATGCTTATACTAAACAATTTAAATGTGAAAACAAAGCCGGAATCATGATAATTTAGGGTAAAGAAAAATATAGAATATATCAGCCACTGATGGCATGGTTGGCCGTAAAGTATAGAATTTATCAGCCGTTTTTCCTTCCGCAGTCGTAAAAAAAGACTTAAGGAAAGGGTTACAGCCACACTATTCACTACATAGTGCGTTTACTAACTTTTAGTCGAATGCCTCTTTAAGCGTTTTCACGATCTTGGATCGACATGGGGAGGAATTGGTAATAAAGTGTTTTTGGATAGAGGTGAATGACCCACCGAATGTTCTTTTTTTACGATATGTTGATAGGTCTGTTGATTGGCCATTTGGAAATGATCTACTTACACCGAAGTTACCAAACAATATTTAGACTAATTATTGTTAAGCAATTTTGTTCTTGTTTCCGAAATAGCGCGGTATCACAAAAATGGCGGAGCATTATAGCTCATGTTAGAAATAATATTCCTCTGTAGATGAGTGCAAAAAAGGCGTTATTCGCTCTCTCTCTTTTCGTTTCGGATGACGCGACTCTATACCACGTTGGACTATTCGCTTAAAACGTTGCTGTACTTTCTTGACGAGTCACTTCGAGCGTATATTGGAACGCTGGTTCAGCATCCGTGTTCCTTGATTGACTATACACTCTTGCACTAGCCCTCCCTTTGAGTGTACAGCCACCATTACAGCATGGACACAAAGCTCCTAATACGAGACGAAAGGCTCCTCGCTCTCCACGTCGGTAACTGTACTCACTAACAAAGAGAGAAAGACACGTCAGAACTGAATAAAACACTACTCCCAAGCTAAGGTTCTAATTACATCTTCATTGATCATGTCCAACAATAGCCAAGCCCTAACATGTCCTAAATACCGACCGAGCAAAAGCTACGAGTACTTCTAGGTCATCGTGAGGCAAACAATATACTCAGAAATTCAATGAACAATGTATTACCGTAATGGTGGTTAAACGAGGGTGCGAGGGGAACAAACTAGGACAGTTTTTGTGCACTTTCTAACTGGACCAACTACAGTACGTATTACGTGTTTTGTGACAAAGGTATGCGGGGTAATGTCAATGTGGGCGAGTTTTTCGTGGGTTTGTTGTGAAATGTTGTAATTGCTGTACTATGGAGCAGAAGGACACTCATGGACCTTACAATTTAAGGGCTAAAAGGATCTTTTGGAACTAAAATGATGTTGAGAATTAGGTGCTGTTCGTAAATATTTGAGAAAAACAAGATGGCTGCGTCAGCCGTTTGCAATGCGTCGGTAGATCATTGTTCAGTTTGTGTGTTTTGTTTAGTACCCAGTTTTTGGAATATGGTGGTCCGTTTGACGCTCGACTATTTGAGTTCCAAAAATATAAAAAAAAAGTAAAATACCACCAAACAACAGTTTCAGTAAAACATACGTGAATGGTATTTATTTCGACGTAGGACTATCACGAAAATTCAATATGGCTGCCAATCTGTCCCTCTTTTTGGCGCGAATAATAAATAAAATTTTGTTCACTGTTTTGTTTATTCCGACCTAATGCAGAAACACAAGGTACGGTAAAAAGTAACAGTTCCATGGTTTTATGATATTCCTATACATATAATCCCGCGATATATAATATATCTTTCGCAATTTACAGTTTTTAAAGAATTCCTGAGTTATCCCATCTAGATATTCCGTGGGTTATCGAAACCCATTTTTTTATATCATTTTCAATTCCAGATGTTGTTGATTTGAACTCATAATCTTAAATATTTATATTTGACTATAAAACCTTCCAACAGTATTTGCGTTTATAGATTTATTTGAATGATTTAGGTAAGCGTTTGTCCCGTATTTGGCCGGACCTGCCTTTTGCATGCCAGACATAAATCCTCATAGCCTTCCCAGAACACCTATTGACCGGGATGTAGCTTAACAACGAACTTAGTTATCTCGCTGTCACAACTTATAAGCACAAACATGTGTATAACATTCCCACAGTATTCCAAACTAGTCGATAGTCCAGAGACACAAGTTAACACACAAACTAAGCAGTGATTACTAACATGATTACACCACCAGCGGTATGATCGTCGGACTGTCATTGGTTTCAGTTTGAACCCTCTGAATATCGGATTCATTTGGATATTGTTTAACCTTTTTAGCGCCACAGTCACGTATAGACGACAAGCCGAACAAGCAAAAAAGTGCCTTAAGACTGTTGACTTAAGGTACTTTTTGGCTTGTCGGCTTACTTGACTGTGGCTGTCAAAAGGTTAATTATCACTTGCTTCAGTGAAGGAAAACATTGTAAGAAAACCAGCATGCCTGAAAGATTTTTCTCAAAGGCATGTAAAGCCAAGTCAGAATGCCTAGAGGGTCATAAGAACTACGACACCAGGTTAGGCGTTATTCGACTGTGGTCCAATGTTTTAATGCAATTATGTCATGCGACCGTGATTGTTCTACAATTATATTTTGCTTCATTGCTGCAATATTAACGTATCATAACAACAACAATACCAGCTGTACAGCTACCCACTACTGGGCAAAGGCCTGTGCTCTTCTGACGGGGGTGCGGGTTGTTCGAAAGAGATACCGCGGGCTCGGACACAAAGGTCTAGTAGGCAACATGGGTGGTTTTTAGTCAGTAAGAGTCTGAAACTCCCTACTGCTCCGCCCAGAGCGGGAAGAGTCATTTGATGATTTCCAATCCTCTGAAAAAAAAGGCCTGCACTCAAACAGAGGAGGCACGTGCATTGATCACCAATTCACCACGCTTGCTTATGACGAACTGTTGATTTCAGACGATGTTTACCTTTACCGAGAATATCATAGTCACTGATATTTTCGTTATTTTCGTTTCGTATTCAGAAAAAAATATTTTTATCTGTTTTGATTAGGTCCCTTAGGTTTGTTGCCACCGCAAAAATAGACAAGAACAACCTACATTTTCGTCAGTGTTCTAACATTGGAATTTATTTTGCCGTCCAAAACGAGCCACACATTTGTTGAAACTTTCGTTATATCTGTTGTCGCTGCTTCAGCAAAATACACAGCTGTTTTCTGAAACGTAATATTTTAAAAGTAACTGATTGGGTATTTGTATAATATAAGTTTTAAAATTTTATGTTAAAAGTATGCATCAAAATTAAACTGACACAGACGCTCTCGTTTGATATACTTCAACTTGATGACCAGCTGATGTATCTGGATCAGACCAAGTGGCGTTCTATAGTTTCTACTACACCTATAGGAAGAATGAGTGATTTGATGTAAAGTAAGCAATGAAAAAAAAACATTAGTGTAAACAAATAGTTAAGGTACTCATGTCCATGCTATTATTATGTAAATTATTATTATTTAGAACGTATTTACTCTAATACAAGGCTATTATTTTTAAAACATCTCAGCAGTCACCTCCTTTCTAGCCATATCATCCTTCACACAGTCCATCCATCGTTTCTTTGGCCTTCCTCTCCTTTTATAGCCATCATACTCAACATTTTCCTCACAACATTTCCTTCATTCCTTCGCATCATACGACAATCGATTACCAATCAACTTTTCATTCACTG
Organism: Diarsia mendica; assembly: GCA_949316265.1. Classification (NCBI taxonomy): domain Eukaryota; kingdom Metazoa; phylum Arthropoda; class Insecta; order Lepidoptera; family Noctuidae; genus Diarsia; species Diarsia mendica. The sequence continues at coordinate 10,190,795 of OX438892.1, forward strand.
GCGCCACTTTCAGACTTCCTCTTATGTACTCATTCCTTATTTTATCCTTTCGCGTCACACCACACATCCCTCTTAGCATTCTCATCTCAGCTTTTGTTTTTATATATTATTATAATATATTTATATTTTGGATGCACTTCTTGTCTCTTAAACTATTAGCCGGCGTCATCCCACAGCTGGACCAAAGCCTCCTCAATGACTTCCATTTATTTCGATCCAAACCACAAGTAGACTGGTCGTAGGTTCTGTCCACGTCTGTGCGACAAATATGTTTTCAATACACTTCGTCAAAAACTGGCTCTTATCGCACTACGATTAGGTTTAACATGCAGTATATTCCACACGGGAGAGTCTTTTTCATTTACTACAACCAATCGCGGAAAAAAAACATTACAAGTATAGGCTCCATAACAAATTCACCTGTGGCTCGGATGTGAATGTAATAACAAACTTTCCACACTAATATCAAAAAGAAATATTTTTTTCTTTCTTTGTACGTACCGTCTATCGTAAGTACATTTAAATGTTACCACTTTGACTACAATCCAAACTAAAACTAAACATTCTCAAATTCTATGCACCGAAATAGCGCAAATCACCGACTGGGTCTTACGATACAGATGATCGTGTAATCCGCTTTCAAATCGATTCCGCCGTTACCGTGCAGTTTTTACTAACACATCGGTTTCTCGAATGGCTGCCGAGGCAACAGCTGACTGTGTAAGCAAACGTTTACGGGAATTTATGCTATAGGAATTATAAAGATAATGGCGACCTTTGAATACTGTGTGGGTGTAAGATGTACTGATATTTAGCGTGCTATTTTAATACTGTGTTGTGTTTTACCTCTGTATAAAGTCTTCTTCTTCCTGCCCTTATCCCATGTTATTAAGGGTCGGCGCAACACGTATTTTTCTTCCATTCTGCCCTCCGTATAAAGTGTCCCAAGGGAATTTGAGTGTGGTGTGTAGGGTGAACTTAACCTAGGTTAGTATCTCTCAGTGTGCCAAACTTCATCAATATCCTTTCAGCCGTTAAGGCATTAAACGTGACAGACCCATATACTTTTGCATTTATAGTTTTTATTTAATTGTTATTCTGAAAGGTTCAAATATGAAATATGAATGATCCTCAAAAGAGGAATTCTGTTCCAGTAACCCCATACCAAAGCATTAGATAGAGCTGCAATTTACTGTTTTGACTCCATATCTGAAGGGTTATACAGAAGTGTACCTAATAATACAGCCAAATTTTGCTAGTCAATTTCAGTCCCATGTAATAGGGGGTGAGCCTATTGCCATCATCAGTACCCAAATCCAGACTCCGTGGCTGCTACTGAGAAAAAAAAGAAAAAAAAGCCCCACCCGAGAATCAAACCCAGGATCTCACGCAGTCGCTTGCGACCACAAGTCCACAGAACCCATATCCAATCTAAGGAAACAAACCTTTTAAATACCAATGAGGTTATTAAAATTCTAGTCTAACCTTCTACATAAATAATTCCTTTTGAAAATATTTTAGAGAACTAATATTGGAGTTTTGAGGTAATAGCTGAAAGGGTCTTCATTAACACATTCTTATACAACATTGTTGGGATGTTTTCGGGCGAATTAATGTGTTCAGGTCTACGAAAATGTTTGCGTTAGATAATAGATTCAGTATCGACTTAGGATGTCTATGTCGTGAAGTCAACGAATCGTAATCTCTGCTTCTGTTTGTATCTCTTACAGTCTACTTTGGTCTTAATATTTGCTGTGATGAACATCATCTAGCCTTTGTTGGGGTCGGCTTTAAGACTAACTGAAAATATCTGTATTTTACATGGAGCGCCTGCCTAAATCCTACGTGCTTTCCGAGGCACGTAGTAAACTCACTGTGACAAATCAATGCAACGCGTAGGTAATGAAGAAAATCAGTGAACCTATAAACTAAAACTCATGTAAAGAAAACGTGAACAAAACCTGGCAATAAATCAACGAAAAACAAGATAAAGTAGGCAACAATTTAGTCACTAGTGTCACATCTACGCATAACGACGCTCAATCACGTAAGATGGTCACGCTTCACTATGCTCTCCTAATGACTCCATTACGTAGCAACGACCGGCGACCAGTCGTCAAGCGATTAGTAGTAATTGCTAGTTGCTCTATATACCCACCGAATTTTCCAAGACAGATTTTCCAGCACTAAAAGATTACATTTAATTCGCCCCAAAGTTATTCATGTCGTAAAACAAGGTTGAGTATTTGAGTAATTTCTAAGTGATTTAACCGAATTTATCATCATTTTGATTAGCTTTTTGGAGAGTTGACAGTGGAATTTGAAAAGTTATTATACTTTTACTACTTTTTTTGTGAGATAGAGGTTAAAATTGCTGCAAACTTTTTTTTTTTTTTTTTTTTTTTCTTTATTGTTTTATTAGGGGGTTTTGATCCACACGGATACGTCAACCCCATTGTATCTTAAACTACATATCGTACATTAAATGGAATACAGAGAAATATAAAACTACTATGAAATAATTAGGTATTCACCACAGCCAAACTACAGAGTTGCTTTGCTAAATTCGATCCGGGACTTGACAAAATTGTTTGAATTAAACCTATGTCCAATATGTTCAAGGAGTGTTCTTTTTCTAATTCTTCTCTTTCTTTCTTATTTCTAACACATTCCATCAGCAGATGTTGTACGTCCTCAATTTTGTTACAAGCAATACAGTTTGGTGATTCGACTTTTTTCATCAAGAACGCAAACTTCGCCGATGGATAGTGCCCAGATCGAAGTCTTAAAGCCAGCTTTACAAATTTCCTACTTACTCTGCCATCATCAAACCAAAGGTAACGAGGAGGCTGATGCTGAATGGTCTTATACCAAATTCCTTTTGTTTCCGATTTTTCGTTAAAATATGTTTTCCAAATCTCATAACATTTAATTTTGAATTTAGGGATCAAATCAGAGTAGTCCGGCAGAAAATAGGTTTCATTTCCTTCTAATGCTGCTAATTTAGATAATTGATCAGCCTCCTCGTTACCCTTCACCCCAATATGAGCCGGGACCCACTGCAACCTAAACTCAATGCCATTTTTATTGAATTTATTTATGATATTTATAATATCGTAGGCTATCGATGCACCTCTGATACCAGAAGTGCATCGAGCCACGTGTTGCAAAGCGCTTTTGCTATCTGAAAAGATAACAATCCTATTTAATTTTTGTTGATCTGCATATGTTATGGCTTGAAAGATTGCAATTAGTTCCAGCGTCATGATAGATACATAAGTATTTATTTTACTACCATACTTAACATTCAAGTTCTGATAGTAATAACCGACCCCCTGTCCATGTGCACTCTTCGACCCATCAGTGTAGAATTTATGCCAACCATTATACATTGTGCTGAATTCCTTTATAACAATATTCAATAGAGTATTAGGTTCAAAAGAAGTCTTGCAGCCCGTTACGCATTCAATATCAGTTTTAATACTCTTCTGCAAGTCAATAGCTGATACCCAGATTTCCAAACTAAACATCCTAAGCGTATTTGATGACGAGACTGGAAGTGGTCTTATATCATTGGCAGCTGAAACAAGTAATGGTATTTTTTTCCCCTCCCAGTATCTATTTTGGCACAAATCACTTAGAGTCGACACCATTTCAACAGTTGCATTGCTAGACCAGGACACACTTTTTGATATAAACTTATAAGCTAGGTATTGTCTTCTTAAAAATAATGGCATTATATTTAGCTCACACTCCATGACGTGAATTGGGGTACTTTTAATAAATCCTCCCACTATTCGCATCGCTTGATTTTGTATCTTATCCAGTCTGCTAATGTGAGTCTTGGCTCCAGAATCATAAAAATAGCTACCGTAGTCCATTCTACTTCTTATTAAAGAAATGTACAACCTACGTAAATGTTTAGTATGTACACCCCAAGTACTACCCGCTAACATTTTCAAGATGTTAAGAAATTTAGAGCATTTATCTATAGTTTCCTTTATATGTTTACTCCAACGTAAATTCTCGTCCAACCAGATCCCCAAATACTTAACACAATCTACTCTAGTCAACAATTGGCCGTTCGCTTTAAGGGTAGGAAAAAGTCTCCTATGGCCTCTACTAAAAAGACAGTAACTAGATTTACTGGCGGATAAAGCTAAACCCAATTCATCCAGTAACATAATGATAGCATCAAGCGCTTGTTGCATGCGTGTTTCACAACTTTTGATGTCCTTATCACTAACAAACAGTACAAAATCGTCTGCATACTGCGATATTAAAATATTTTGTGTTTGATTACATATTTTGTGTGTTATTAAATTGAAAAGCAATGGGGATAGGGGGTCCCCTTGTGCCAGGCCTTTATTGGTCCATCTAGACAGTGTGGTCTCGTTTGTTTCTGATTTAATTTTAAGGTATCTCTCGTTTAAAAAGGACCAAAGGTATGTACAATATTTTTTTCCTATTTGGAGACTGTCTAATATCTTCATCGCTACATCAATAGAAACATTATTGTAGGCACTATCTATATCTAGGAAACAAGCTAAAGTTGGAATATTTTTTGAGAAACCTATTTGAACATAAGACACTAAACGAGTTAAAGAATCCAAGCAGGATTGTGACTTTCTAAAGCCAACCGTATGGGGTGATAGGACTTTCGTCTTTTCAATGTACCACTCTAGGCGTTTAAATAATAATAAATGAAAAATTTTACACAAACAAGAGAGTAAGGATATAGGTCGTAACTTAGGTTCACTATTAGGAGTGGAATTTACTTTCGGGATGGGAATTACCTGTATGTTTCGCCAGTCACTAGGTATAATAGCAAATTTAAAAATACTATTAAACAATTTAAGTAAGAAATATTTAGCTGAGTCAGGTAAATGATAAATCATTGAGTAAGTTATACCATCTTCCCCAGGAGCTGTGTCCTTTTTTTTCAAACAACTTTGAAGTTCGTGCATGGAAAAATCGGCCTCTAAAGCAACATTACTAGACCCAAATGTCGGCATCTCATTTGTGACGTAATCCGGGGTGAGCGAATACAACAACTTGCTTTGGTTTTCAGGAGAACAATACATTTTATTTTGTCTAAAACCCTTCATCCATCTCATACGACGCCAAAGCTCAGGAGCTGAAGTCACCTCATCAATGGAGTTACAGAAACTTTGAAAACTAAGAAATCTTGCTTTACGTATAAGGTCTTGGGATTCTTTAGTTAATTTCTCTAGAGTTGTCAAATTATCAGGTGTAGGGTTACCACGGAAGGTGGACAAAGCTAGTCTACGCTGTGCCACTATTTTCGATAATTGAGGGTTCCAATACTGTTTTGGGGTAAACTTTTCACTAGGTTTATTAGAATATTTTATAAAGGGTATATGCTTATCCGCCGCATTATTCATCTGATTAACGAAAGTATCATACATATTTTGAATCTGGTCTGGACCGTCACTATAAACACCAAGATTATTTGCAATAGCCTGATTATAACTAGGCCAATCTGCATTTTTAAAATTCCGTTTTTTAATAAATCTAAAATCATTTATAATATTCATCGACATTTTAATTATCAGGTGATCACTTCCTAAGTTTTCATTATATACCTGCCACATAAATCTGATAGCTATGTCTGAGGTAGCAAAGGTAATGTCAGGCGAAGTTTGTTGTAAGTTTCCGTTGACTAACTTTACTCGAGTGGCTATACCATTATTAAGAGAGATAAAATCATTATCAAGTGACGAGTCCATAATTTGCATACCCCTCGTATCCGATTTGACTGACCAGTTAGTGTGGTGGCCATTGAAGTCACCGGCAATTAATGTTTTGACCGAAAATTTTGAAAAAAGTGTATCCCAGTCAGACAATTGCGTATGTACGGAAGAGGGGCAATAAACAGAGAGGACATATTCCAAGTCCTTGCAGTTAAGAAGTTTAACACATAGCACTTCAATACCAGGATTATTAATACTAAAAGAATGAATATGAGAGTGAATAGATTTATGCACTAATATTGCTACTCCTCCGTACGAGTCGTCCCTATCCGATCGATAAACATTGTAGCCGCTTATATTTATCGTGGTATCGATGTCAAACCATGTTTCGCTAATAATGGCAATGTGAATACTTTGTCGTGCTAATAAATCTCCAAAACTAATCAATTTAGGACATAAACTTTGAGCATTCCATTGAAGTATGTTTAACTTAATATGTTTAGAAGAACTATCCATTAACAAACTTTATTAATCGTTCGAATAATCTCCCATTTAATAATATGTTAGTCAGAAAATTCTTAAGTTCCTCAGAAACCATTTTCAAAGCCAGAATAATTTTTTCCTCAAAAGTACCCTCTGACATTATTATATTTTTAATTTTAAACCAAAACTTCTTAAACTCAAATATACTTGTCAAGTTACCATCCCTTCCACCGCGTTCTTCATTCTGAAGGTTTTCTCTTACAGTTTCCATAGGTTGTTGAGTAGAATCCTGTTTATCCTTTTTCTTGATATTTCTGCGTTTTGGTCTTGTTTCTTGAAGAATAGTAGACATTTCACCTGAACTTCTTTCTGACTCTTCTTCTCTGTTTTGTTGAGTAGATTCTAATCCCATAACAAGTTTGTCTCGGTATGACCCACCGTCATTTCGTAGATTATTAGACTGAGAAAGGTGATTAATAATGATGGGCTCATGAGAATACTCATTATTGGCCTTTTCTCTTTGTTTTTTCTCATAGAATAACTGTAAAGCTCTGCGATATGTTACTTGTTCTTTGCTCATGATGCTTCGTATAGACTTTTCTTTCACGTAAAACGGACAATTTTTGTTCAGAACAAAGTGATCACCTTTACAGTTAAAACACTTAATATCTTGTGTATCACAGTTAACGTGATCACCCCCACATTTAGGACATATTATTTTTTTTGTGGGGCAATACTTAAGGAAATGTCCAAACTGCCAACAACCATTACATTGTGTCACTGGAAACACATACGGCTCAACTTTGAAACGATAGTCGTACGCGTAAATAAAAGGAGGCATGACATTATTTTTGAAACACACTCTTATCGACTCACTATCTACCCATTTCCCATCAGAGTTTATTCGTTTTAATCTCTTGACCGATAAGATCTCCGCAGATGACTCAAAGATTTCAACAAGTTCATTTTCTTTTAAATCCAAATCAACCCCCCTCACCAAACCATACGTCATGGTCAACTCTTGAGTCAGTTGACAACGCCAACCTTTTTCTTTAATTTTGTGACATTCCATTAATTTACTCGCATCTTCCTTATTCTTAAATTGAATTAATACTTTGAAAGGGGTCTTATATTTAATATTTAAAATACCGGTGATATTCTCCGACCTTAGTAATTTGGCCATAGCTATTTGCTTAGGTAAAACATCGACGGAGGTGACACACAATTCGTGCTCCGCTCGCGAGACACCGTTTTGTTCTTCATCTACCCGCGCATTTCTGGTTATTTCTACTGATTCACTTCTATTCAGACGTTTTGATTTTTTCCTTTGCACTGTTATAAATTCATTATCTTCACTATTATCATCATCTCTTTCTTTTCTCTTCTCAATCATCCTACCAGTACATTCTCTGCTTGTTTTTCCTCGTAAATTGTCTCCTTCCAGATCTTGGTGATTATTTTCACAACTAGTCAATATCTCCACATCATTAACATTATCCATATCGGTAATGGTCGACATTCTCCCAAAACAAACCGCCGGTCGGTTTGTAACGTCAGCCGGCGGTCAATAACAATAAGCTCGCTAGCTAGTGAGTTGCACACAATACTATTACACCGTACGCGTCCGTTCGAAACGAATACCGATACGACACTGTGCTGCAAACTTTAAACTCTTTCGGTTGATGCGAGTTTACAATTTTTGCTTTTTCTTTGCGTCTGTGTAGCTGGGATCTTGAACTAAGAGTTTGTTGCCCCTGTTTATCTATGGAACGTTTGATTTATAAGAGCACAAACGTAAATGGACGAATAAATATATATTTCTTTCAGTAGAAATCTAGGCAAAGCAGCCCGTTACAATAAAACTCCAACTCGACTGCGTTCTCCAGCAACCATCTTCAGCAAATCTATTATTTTTCACAACAGAACTAAACTCCTAAACACACCACTGTATATTCATTGTAATTCCGCCATTGAAACATAATTATGACTCACTTTGACTGCAAACACGAACCTTAAAACTGTCACATTACGTAAAAGCTTGCTAGCTTCACAAACGTGTGCTACTGCGAAAAACGTACATTGAATACTTCTGTAGCTAGATGTATGCATATAGCGTCTTCACTTGTTTTTCTCTGTCGGGTACTTGGTGGCAGGGTGCAGGGTGCATTGACCCCCACAATGCCAGGGTAGCTAGGTAGTAGGTACCTACTTGAATGCGAAAGCATTTTCTCAACGGACCGTGAGCGAACATATTATTATGAAGCAACTGTTGTTGTTTTCTTTTGCAATTTGCTTTTACAGGTTGTGACGTCATGTCAAGTAGGTTAGATGTTTGTTAAATTAAAATGGAGAACAACATGTTGTGTAAGAGTTTTATAATTTTGTTGAAGTTGTTGAGACATGAGTAAAAGTGTTGTTGATTTTAAAGTGTAATGGAAGTTTAATAAGTTCATAGCTGTAGATAACCCAAGTATTGCTCAAAATCAAAGATCATGAAAATTAAAATACCTAAGTAATTATAGCAACATGGGTACTTTATACTAACCTTGGAAGTAATTTTAAACATCATAATTACTTATTCAAATATTTGCTTTTAAACAGTCTAAAAATGTGTTTAAACAGTTTGGCAGTTAGTTAAACTATAAATTAGAAATGTTTCGAAGTACTTTAAGTGTTTCGTTTGAAATAAATTAGAAATGCTTTGATAATGTTATGAATATCTAGATATTTAGTGGCCTAGGCATTACCGTGAAACCTTTGTCAGAAACACTGTTAAAGTAGGTGCCTATCAGGAGGAGGAATTTTAGTTTCATCGTACTGTTACATTGTCGCTAGTGTTGCTTCTAAGCGTGAATGCGTGGGTTTGATTCCAAGGTTGAAACAAAGTGTTATTGGGTTTATCCACTAGGAAATATACAGTAGCATTTCGGAGTCTGAATTTGGGTCTAATTGATAGCAATAGGTCCAACCTATTATATTTAACTTAAACAGAACTGGTGAATTGTAGGTGCTTGAAAATAAGTGTGATTAAATGTTGTCAATTAGTTTTAATTTACATTTCTAAACAAAATTCTTTAATACATTTATTAGTATGAAAATTCCCAACACTGAACAGGTATCTAAATGAAAAACTTAGGTACCTGCTTACGAGATCCATGAAGAGTCAGGTTATTTGCTCTTTTGATTTGATTGATTTTGTTTTAATAGTCGCTGTGGAATGTTGTAAGTGAGAATTATCTATGACAAGGTAATAAAGATTTATTAATTATGTTAATTTTATGTAGGTCCAAAATATTTTGATGTAACCTGAGGATGACCAAACTTTTTGAACCCTAAATATGGACTGACTAGACTGCTAAGTTTAATTGGGGTTCTGGCTTTCATTCACGGGTCGGGTGAAGTTTCATTATATTATTCAATCAGGAATTTCTCAGTAGCAGACATGGAGTCTGGATTTATGCCCGGTTGATGTCAATAGGCTCGCCCCTATTACTTGGGACTTAAACATAACTGGCGAAATGTGGGTGTCCTATTATCTACTAGGTGCACCCTTAGGTTTAATATACTTTATTCTCAAAAAAGACAAAAGAGCCACTTACATGAGAACATTATGTAATAAACTTATTCTAGGTAACGGTCAAAGATACAATAAAATATGTAGGTAGTCTTAGAATTATTTTGTTATCGCTGAAAGTGTGTGCTCCTTCATAGGTGATGTTTTTTTAGCATAATTTGTACGCGTCTTTGGCAGGACAAGTAGACTGGGTCGACGAAGACTACACACCCTCTCTAACCCATTGGTGATTACTAAGCGTGATGTTATGTTATACTTTATTTTTTATTTTTTGGTGTGTGGAAAATCATCAAATGACCCCCCCCGCTCTTGGGCAGAGCGAAGGGGAGTGTCAGACTTCTACTGACTAAAAAACGAACCCATGTTCCTTCTTTGCCCTTGCGCCGAGGCCACGTCATCTAGTACAAAAATCCGCGGCCCCGACGGGCGGTTATGTTATACCTTACGAGTCCGTCAGCAAAATGAATAAATATTCTGACCTCTATTCAAAATGGTTATTATTACCATTAAATTAATGTAAAACTCAGAATCCATTTTAAAGAGATATAAAAAGACAAAAGACAGACCTCAATTTTCTTTTCCCGAGAAAAATATGATTTTTTATTATCTTTGACAGCTTTTAGTAAAAGAAAATGAAGGTATTTTAAAAGATGTCATTAAATAAATATTGAAGAAGTTCTTTACGGAAGTTTTCTAGTAAATAACCTTTTTCAATGATTGGCTCTGAAACTAAAGATTGTGCCGAGAAGTGGTTTTACTGAGAAGTGTTTTTTTCTTTCATTAATAGTTCACTTTACTTAACGATTAGAACTGACAAGTATTTTTAAAATTTTTAAGTGTAAAAAAGATGGTCGATTTCTTGCAAATGTTTTTTAGATTTAGGGGTTTGCATACGGCAGACTTTCCATCGGGCTGCAGTTTACTCGGGTTCAATCAGTATGAACATGTATGCTATAAGTGCGCATACTACAACGTTTCAGTATATATCTGTCATCAAATCAATTTGATGGGCTACAGGATTGCCTTCAAACTAAACTATCGGGCAACTGCTAGATCAGTTTGGCGCTCTCATCCCGCGCGCTTTTGCGATTCGGACGATAGTTCTATAGTTGCTGCCAGTTAAGATGCCAATAGCGGTCATTGACCCACATACATTTATTTAAGTTCTTAACTTTGATATCCAAAAATAATCCTGTTCATGTCTTGAATCGTCACCTATCTCTTAGACATTTTTTCTATTTTTTTTCGAAAAACGATACATGGTTCATTTGTTTTGGTTCGTACGACGAGATACTAGGGAAAGGGCAATGACCGCTATTGACGTCTTAACTGGCGGCAACTATCGTAAAATGTTCGAGCCCATGCGGCCGGCTGGTCTAGTTTGCGCATTTTTCACCAACCCCGTGTTTAGATGACCTAGTATGGGCATTAGCGGGACGAGGCCCGCAGGTCAAGAGGGCGCCTAGTCTACGGCAGCGGAAGTCACATTAGATCCCGCTGCATCCTGACACAAGTGTGCGAGGAAACACCGGTGTGGTTTTAGTTAGTACGAGTCTGAGAGATCCCTTCGCTCTCTCCAGGGCGGAGGCCGCGGAGGACATCCATTAAGGATTTCCACATCAAAAACAGAGCGACCCGACTAAACTTGCGACCAACAGAATGTCTGCAGTCTGAGGTAACTCTTATAAATCAACTAGCGGACGTCACGCGGTTTCGTCCACGTAGTTCCCGTTCCCGCGGGAATACAGGGATAAAAAGTTACCCGGGGATACTGTAGCTTGCCCACGGTGAAAGATTTTTTTAAATTGGCCCATTAGCTTTTAAGTTACATATGAAAGTATAAATCTTTTCTCTTCTTTATATTAATTATAGATATAGATTAGTAGATAAGACATGCAACGATATTATCACTGCAACACAACTCACAAGTCTACCGCTCCAGTCACAACATGATCAATACCAGTCCAACGCTGCGTTTACCGATATATGCTTACAAATAATGTTTAATAAATAATAGTTTTAACAATTGTTCTTGTACACACTTCATTATTGTTAATGGTTCTACACCAATCATTATAATTTAAGGTTCCTGGTAGAAAAACATAGATTGGAACCTTTCCTTTATCACCGACCAACCCTTTATTTTTCAAAATATTGGAAAAAGAAGCTTAAAATAATAAATCCTGCAAACTGGGTACTGTTAATGACCTAGAAAGGTGATAAGAAACACAGGTCACGTAACGTTTAAGCTACCTATTTATGAGCGAAAACCTTTTGAGTGTTGCTTTTTGATTATGTATTCTGAACAGTTCGTGGGCCAAAGCTAAAAAGCTAGAAATCTGAAAAGGTTTCAGTTTTCTTTTTAATGTTTTTGTTAGGTTATTTTCTTTGTCAAATCAAAATAGAGTGTATGTGTGCTAGGGGATCGGACTGACTTAAGAAAATATGATTCTGTTTAGTCCGTCAGTTAGATTATCGAAAAATATTGGATACATGTTTTTTGTTTTATCAAATTAATAAATCATAATATAAATCAGTGTCTCAAGACGAAAGTCTATGACCAGTGTGTGTTGCCAGTGATTACATACGGGACCGAAACGTGGTCGCTCACAATGGGCCTTATCAGAAAGCTCAAAGTCACCCAAAGGGCAATGGAGAGGGCTATGCTCGGAGTTTCCTTGCGTGATCGAATCAGAAATGAGGACATCCGCATGAGAACCAAGGTTACCGACGTATAGCCCGAAGAATCGCTAGACTTAAGTGGCAATGGGCAGGGCACATTGCTCGCAGAACGGATGGCCGATGGGGCCGAAAAGTTCTGGAATGGCGACGGCGAACCGGAAGACGTTGCGTCGGAAGGCCTCCCACTAGGTGGACCGATGACCAGGTCAAGGTTGCAGGAACCCGCTGGATGAGAGACGCACGGGACCGGTCAATGTGGCGACACCTGGGGGAGGCCTATGTCCAGCAGTGGATTAATAAAAAAATACGAAAATAAAACGCGTCAAAAATTATTAGTAGGGACTTATGACGTCACTTGTAGGTAAAAAATGTACTAACATGTGACATCATTTTTTCTTTACGTGAAAAAAGAAAAACATGTTTTCAAAATTTTTGAAACTCTATCTGACCGACAAATTATTATTTTTTTGTTCGATCCCCTATTCTTCGAATTAATTGGTATTGATTTTAGATAGAACACTAATTAATTATTAGTCTTAAATATTTTCTAAACATACATAACATACGATTTGAATATTTGTGAGACTAATTTGACTGAATAGTATTTGATATACCATATTTAGAAAGTGGGATTAATTTCACGTTATTAACAGAATTTGATTTGACTTATTTTTGCAGAACTACGAAGTATTGGTAGTCTCACAATTATACAGTTTCCCTACGTCTAGCCATTTTGTAGTCATGATGAGCCCTTTCCCAACTGCGTTGGAGTCGGTTTCCAGTCTAACCGTATGCAGTGGAATACCAGTATTTTTTATGGAGAGACTGCCTATTAAACCTCAACAACCCAGTTAGTACGGGGTAATACAACACCCTTCGTATTACCCTTGGTAAGACTGAATGTCCGACTTTCGTGCGTGCCATTGCACTGACTGTAACGACTGTCTGTCAAAGATCTACAAATGACAGCCGGGACTAATGGGCCTACTACACGCTCAAGCTTCACCACACTTTTCGTTCACACTTCACAGTACATCGCGCGTATGGTTGGTAAAACTGTATTACCATTACAAATCACATGCGCGATGTACTGTGTGCACCGTGTAATCGCGCAGGCAAGACTGTGGGGAAGTGTGAGCGTGTGGTAGGCGCATAAGGGCTCCCACACATTAACACGATACGACGTCGCGTCGTCGAAATCTACAATGAGCATCGTAAAAAAAACACGACATCGTAACGTAATGTGCCACGCACTATACACGGCACGATACCGTCGATACAGTGGGGTGGTGTTTAAGTTCATTCCGAAAAATGGACCGCCCATAGATGCATTCTGAAAAGAATATTTAAATGTTTTTGAAATTAGAACCCAAATAAATGTTAATTTGTTCAATAAAGTAACAAGACAACTGCGCAGGATTGCGTCATGATGTTCAACGTCACGACTTCGTATCGTGCATCGACACGTTACGACGTCGTGTCGTAGATTTCCACGACGCGACGTCGTATCGTGAAACTACGCCGCATCGTTGTACGATGCGACGTCGTATCGTGTTTATGTATGGGGAGCCCTAAAGTTTTATCGTGCTTTCTGAGGCACGGAGGGAACTTGGTATGTAATCGGTGGTCTGGGTCCACCTAGGCAAGCGCACCTTAACCTGATGATCGACCGCAGAAGCTATTATTATTTAGTCAAGAGCTCCTCTTATTGGAGTCATGCATGACTAAATTTGGTATAGTATAGTACCAGCCTAAACGCTTTTCGTATACAGAACTATGTCCTGATACAAATTCCTAAATTCAAACTACGAACATTCCAGGAATCTATGAACTATAACCAACGTTTTGATTGGCTGTGGCGCCAACCAATCAAATAACAGAGCGTAGCCTTTGTCACAAGCCAGGAGTAACCCACCTATAATTCAATTCTCTTGACTCAATTAACACCGTCTTTCGAATAAAGCACTACATTACACTAATTGAAATAATTAAAATCAATGGTTCTTTTCTATTCCAAGTAATTTAGTAAATTGAACTGAAATTATGAGTCACTATCATAAAGTAAAATAAGTGTTTCATTATTAAATTGAGCTGAATCACTCGGTAATTTCATTTATTTTTTCGTTGTGGCCAAGAAATAACAACAAGGAATATAAAAGTTGTTATGTTCTGGATAAAGGCAAGTTTAATGGCTGGACAGTCTTTCTAGATTTTCTCGTCAAGGTTTCTTCTTAACGAATCCATTAACCTGTTTGACTACCATTTCATTGCTTTTTCTAGGTCAGTTATATACATACCTTATATACCACCATTCCACCTTTCTCAAGATAGATCTACGAAACACAAGGGAATATATATTGCTCTACATTTTTCTTTGGGTCGACAAGAGTTATAGGGCACAAAACCGGAGTTTTCCGATGACAAAATTAAATGAAACCGGTTTTTATTTTTACCGTTTCTAGATACGTAAAAAGCATAATGTCTTTTGCTTAAACTTTTACGACTATTATTGCTTTGGATTGCGCCATAAAAATAAACTTTGCCGGGAAGTTTGCTACAATGCAGCTTCACGATTTTGAGAGTATATTGTTAGTATACTTATACTATACATGTACTTCAGTTTACTTTTGTACTAATATGTATTAACTTTCCTGCAAAGTAGTAGCTTTTTGTATCACCTAGGTACTATTAATGCTTTTTCTTTTAAAATTACAAAAGCCTCTAAAGCGAATAAAAGATAATTCTTAGAAACATAGTATTCTAAGTGTTTGAAGTAGAAAGTGGTGGTGGGTCGATCTATTGAAAAATGTTACAATGTTTTCTCATGGAGACTAAACGTTTTAGTCTTATTCTTGTTTCAGACCTCTCTTTCCACATAATTATATTATTTTACCATTTTATTTGTAACATTTAGGCCCACTTCCAACACAAATTACCTAATGTGTAACATTAAACATAATTAAAACTTCATTCGTTTTCTGTGTACAAACATAATATACATATATATTATTTATCATTGATCACATTTATTGACGTTAGATGCTAAGGCAGAGAAAGGTGTATTTCTAGACGTTACACCATAAACAAAATTCCAAATATGAATTAATATTTGTAAACCATTATACCAAAAGCGAACACCAAAGAACAAAAGTATAATACAACTTGCTCTGTACGTAGTAATGTAGGCATTACAGATTGTTAATACCGAATACATTTTGTTCTCCGACTTGCAAACAAGCCGAGTGATACAATACAAGTTTCACTCATTGAGATGACTCGCAGTCGAGATGAGTTCGTAATTACATAAGTAGCTACGTTCTATCTACATTAGGGAGATGTTTCGAGAACTTTCCTTTAGCGAGGTTGTTTCGTCTATTCATAAATAAGATACTGAATGTGCGTTGTTTTTATAGGTATATTTTTCGTTCTTTTGTGGTCTGTCCCTAAGGTTGTAGGTAGTTCATGCTAGTTATTATTAGGTATTTAATCAAGTATTAAGTACCTCATTTCTAAATAATGTATCGCAAGCTAAAAATAATAGTTCTATTATTAAAATCGAATAGAAAAGTACATACCTGCTTGGGTAGGTACAGACCCCAGCACATCAAGCAACTACCATCTGCCAAATTTCTTTAATAGATTTTCAACTTTATTGTTCAAGCATTAAGTTCAAGTTTGATAAGTTTGATTCGGAAAAAGTGCTGTCGTCTGCACCTTTGGCGATACTTTACTGAATTTGACCAACAGATGGTCTGACCATAGTTATTCTGACATTCGTTTAGCAGAATGGAGTACCTATTAGCATTTTAATCATAAAAAATAACAATAACTAATTAAGGTTGACTGGTAGAGAATGCCTTGTGGCATTAAGTCCGCCTATGTACCACGTTTGTGCATGAAGTTTAAATAAATAAATAACTATGCTATTATTTTCTCTCTAACGTATATATTTTTTTGTATTCACAGACTACAAAGCCGCCTTTTGTTTTTTCTTCGTTCCAAAAAAAATTGCGCTTTTAGATAACGACCTTTCTCTGATTTAGTTTAAAAAAGATGTTGAATATTCATCCAGTGTTGCAAAACGAAAAATAATCTGTTTTATAATTAAGATTTTCAATTATTATTTGTTAACTGAGATTTATGTTCCAAGTAAGTAATTAGTATTTGTGATTCTATGAAAGTTACATTTCATGACTAGCAAATGACTTTAGTACTAAAACCATCTTTTGTTAAAATAATTATATCTTTTTTCTTAGAAAAATATTTTTATTATGTTGAATGTTAAATATTGTTGTCTCGCTGGCCTAGTAGTTCTGCAAGGATACTGAGTTTGATAACCAAGTGTATGTCCAAGTGTATGTCCTTCGGGTATCGTAGTTGGTATGTCCTTCGGGAACTTAAGAAATTCCTTTCACTCCTTATAACATGACGCTTGGTCAAGGTAATGTACAGCAGAGGTGAATAATGGGTTAGTTGGGAAATATAAATGTGAACAGAATAACAGCCATGTTATAATATCCCGATATAGTTATTTTAGTCTTCAGTTCTAGTTAGGTGAGGTCCTGGGTTCGAGACCTGAGTCGGGTACAGTGTTATTGGGGTTCTCAGTAGCAGTCATGGAGTCTATATTTGTGCTTGGTTGCTGGCAATAGGCTCGCCCCTTATTACTTGGGACTTAAACATAACTAACGAAATGTGGATGTTCTAGTGGGTATATATATTGTAATGAGGCAGAAAATTGTATCAAACAAGTGACCTTTCTTTAAAAGAAGTAATAGATGTCGCTTGTATCTGTTCTCTCTTATTATCATCATAATCAGATATCTCTTGTACAGTTATTTACTGCTGAAGTATATAAGAATGTGTACAACAATATGATAATTCCTTGTGGCAGTAAATTAAAATGCTCATGTTTACAAATAAACATCTATAGGCAAAAGAAGCCTTCATTAATAATACCCCGAACCTACGGAGGAGTGGATGGGAAAACATCCACCTTCTTGTACATGAGTAGGTATTCGCTTCGAAAACAATTCCGTTTCAAGGCTAAAGCAATAAATTACGTCGCTAAGTAAATTATATTCCAAGAAATGATACGAAAACCACTTGTACACGACATTAATTATTTATTACATACATTTGCGCAGCTTACCTTCACTTTTACAACTACCTTTTTGCGTGTAGCCACCCTATTTTTAATCGAAAGCCGTTTTCCGAATGGCCACCCAATTAGGTACCAAGTAAAGTCCACATTTTAAGTCTTAAATGCCAAGGGTAAAGTGGAAACTGCGTACATTTTGTTAGAAAGCCTTTAAATATGATAATAGCCTTGTGGGCGTTTGTTCTTTTATTGTGTAGCCATTTAGCCTTCCTGGTGTAGCCTGTTTAGTTTCAATGGACTCTAGTAAGAGATTAAAGCAGTTACTGTGATTATGCAAAGTGGAAATGGCTATACCAACCATTATTACCTACATAAAATGTCTAAACATGCAAATTCAGTTCAAAAAAAATACGGAGTAACGGAGTTTGGCTGCTGATATACAGTTTTGCAAAACCAAAAAACAACAAACAAAACCCTAAAACGGCATTTTTAAAAGTAAGCAGTCTTATCTAGATCTTCATAGTCAACAGCTGTTTTGTGTTCAAAAAAGGCTTCTTTAAACCAAATACAAAAATTGCACAATTATAGACTGTGCAATCCACAAACATTCACTATCTCCATCATTCCTTCCCACATCTAACCCAGAAGCCAGAACCGATCTCCACGACAAAACGTTAAGTGGGGGCCCATTTCCCAGTGATTTATAGTCCCATAGAACATATACAACCAATGTACTATATCCACTTTACAGTATACACACACCGCTATAAAACGTAGGGACAGCCTCCGCGAGTCGCGTCTCGTCATAAATCTACATCACTGTGTTCGTTCCCCACACCCCTCAGATGTTCTGTGGAAAGGCTTCGATGTAATACGTACAATCCATCTTTCCCGCGACACTGACCGGAGTAATTGCCTGCTAAAAGTTTCTGAGATAGGGTTAAAGGCGCAGTGCGATTTGTAGTGATATAGGTCATTTCAAAATTGGTAAATACCTAGTTATATGGTGGAGAGAATATTGCTAAAGCTAGTACCAAGTAGCTTGGTGGTGGAGGTCAGAAAGGCAGTCACTCCTTCTACCGTATTGAAATTCAGGAGCACTTTGCAAGACATCGTTTGGAAAAGGCTAAGCAAATGAAATGGGAGTCTCATTCTTATGCTCGTTTTTGAGTGAATTATATTTTTTTCCGCCTCTCCGCCACAGGTTCATAGCCCATTGCAGACTGATGTTATAATTATGTTTCGATTTTTAGGTTCTAAGACATCGATCGGTTTCCTCACTACCTAATATTTCCCTTCATCATTTAACATCTGTAATGCAAGCCTACGCAAGTCATAATATATCACAATGATTTATTAAATACACCTTCCTTCGTAGAGTATATAACAAAACCGTCAAGGATGCATGCACACATATTTGTTGCCAAGTCTAAACAGTAGAACATATAATTCAGTGCCTGTTCATACTCATGCAATATATATGCATGGGCCGTCTGGTTTCCGTAGCCTTTTGTATGGGGTTTAGAGTTGGGAGTTTCAGAAACTATCATCTATGGAAAGGGGAGGTGGTTAGAAAATGTAATATTACCTGTTGGGCACACGAAGAGATAGGAATTAAGTACGCACTTGACTATTGTAAAATCACAAACGACTGTAACAAATTATGATGGAGAATACAAGATGAAAGTTTGTATAGAAAATTGAACATTTTGCCGATTTGACATCCAAACGCACATACAAACCCCTAACCTGTAACTCACCCCTCCTCTCCTGTCCCACCTCTTCTTCTACCTTTTTACCTCCCTAAAATCCAAAAAAACTGTTCCTTTATAAACCAAAGATTTCTTGAAAAGTAAACGTAAGAAGTCTTTATATTTTACCTAGAATTTATAACCATTCTTATCCACGAACGACATGCTAAATTAAAGCTTATAGCCAAGTTAAACAAGGCCGAGGTTTTAATAATTCTCCTTTACTTAAGCTATCCATTTACCGCAGTTTACTGGCTAACATATTCCTAGAAGCCATTCATAGTCCGCCACAATAGATGACCTTGGCAGAATATTGCTATGAACTTTTATATTAATTCATTTCTAGAGCTTTATGTTTTTGATTGATTGTGCAATGAAATATTAATAATGATTCTGTTTCTTTTCAGGTATGTACCCGTTTTCAAACGCTTTGGTAAGATCGTACATATTCTATGTGTTTCTCATTTAAAATTCTGTTAGAGAATCAAAAACACCAAATTTATAGCTACGCCGATTAAAAGAGTAAATTAGAAAAAAAGTAGGATCGAAAATATCTTACAGAATGAAAAACAGATGCTTGCATTTCTGAACGAGGATGAATATTTTATGTATCATTTCGCAGTACCGACGAATTCATCTCCACTTGAAAGATTTATATCGGACGAAATCTCGAGTTTACGGGCGGCGCACGGTCTAAACGCTCCGACATATTTCAGCGGATACGTTGCAATTTTTTCGCTACTGCATTTTCGCTGACAGAGAATCTGTATGCATTCGAACGATTCGCACTACCAAACATTGAAGAACGATTTGAATTTTTAATGCGAATTTTATCGCACTTTATATTTTCCTGTTTAATGAGATGGGCGATGAAATGTTTTTTGGAGCGTGAATAAACCTTTTTACGAGTTTACGTCGTTCATTTTGAATTTAAAACACAATTTAGGTACTTTGTAGTAAGCTACTCGCGTGTCAATTTTGTATTGAACTTCTTATCCAATATTTCTATAAAAAGCTGATGTAGACACAACCTAAATACAAAAATATCAATATCATTTATCGAGATCTGTTTGCATAAGTACTCTATCGATGCCTGAGTAAATATTCATAGGTTTATGTTTATATCGTGAACTTTTGACGCTGCGTAGAGTTAACTTTATTACGTAAAACAGTTATAAATAGAACTAACGAACCTACGTTCAACAATAAAATTATTTATTAATTTTGGTCGATAGAATGTGTATATGTTTTTGAACTTTTTACCCTTGTTACTGTTATATATAGGTAGTGTACCTACAGTCACTTAAGTTACTTCAAAATTTATTTCTACAAAAGCTGAATAAAAAACTAGGACCGCCATTAATGCACTGCTGAAGACAAATTGTTTCTCAGTAGTAGCAGGATTCATATTATTAAACTGATGTTTGTTTGTCTTATTATCTTTTCCATACTCTGCACTCAATTTACCCCAATCATTATTTTTTATTGTAACTTCTTTTTCTCTCTGCTATGAAGCAATCGGTCACCCTCATCTTGCTATCATACCACGTGTCTGAACATACTACATACTTTTGTCCAATATTGGCTACACAACGATTTCCATTGCCGAGTCACTGACCAGTTTGACGAACCTATTGTCTATCAATGAAACGTTGGTCGTTATATCTCCAATGTTTGGTATTGGCATGTTGGCCTTTCATGACCTGTCTGAGGTGGGAAATAGGTCGAAATGTACGGGTCGGTGATTGACTTGCAACTCTCGATGTATCCCAGCTTTTGTCTTGAAAATATACAACGAATAATGTTGTGTGTTCAAATGGTCAAATATCAAGTTTATAATAATTATGTACTAGTATAAACTTAGCAACACTCAAAAGTTTTTCTTGTAAATTATCAGTTTTACTTTTAGATTAGACCAATTTTGAAATAGTATGACTTCCAAAATACGATAGAGAAAATCACTTCTAAAAGTTGGTTCGTAAATACATTTAAAGCTACTACGTACTACTATTATAGAGTAAGATCCCAGGGCCGCCAGACATCACGTATTTTCTGACGAAGGAAATGTAGACGATTGAGTAGTGTTAATATGAACTAAGAACACGCTACTACCAGCTAGCTTGCTTGGACGGCCAATTTTCAGGTATCAGGACATCAAGGTATTACACAAAAACATTACTAACTTCACGTATTTTCTACTAGCTGATTTTTACGGTACTCCCTTACTTCTCCTAAAATTGTTTGTCCGAAAATCATTATCCATAACACGTTTGTCATAAACTTCATTAACCATAATGTTCAAATTGCCGAAATTTTGTTAAACATAATTATCTTTAGTTCTAAAAGTATTCTGTCATAATATCGATTACTATAATAATTGAATCTCCTAATTTTACATGACCTAAATTAATATGTCCTAACTATTGCTTTACCTAATGTGTATTATTACGAATGTTCGTTTATAATAAATTTTATAGTCCTAAAAAATTCTAAGTGTCTAGTCGTCCGATTAGCGGACGAATCACCGTCTCGCGACAGTATCCTTTATGGGCGGCATGGGCACCGGGCCGTAGGCCGACGAAGGAGGCCGGCGGAGGCCCGGCACTTCGGGGACAGAAGATATTAGTGTTATTTAATATGCGAGCGAAGCGAGCGCGCGTCATGGAGTACATGCGTTGCATGTATGAGTGACGTGACCAAAAGCTTTGTTATACTTTGTTCTAATAATATTATTATGATAAATAAACATTATGTTATTTTAATTTAGGACTTAAAACTTTTATGGAAAACGATTTTATGTCTTTCGTATATTATTGATTGTAATATTTATAACAAATGGATTTAGGACATATTATGTTTAGGGATTTCAATTTTATGGCATGTGATATTATGTGATATTTAGTTCGGATACGTTATCATTCGGACAAATGATGATTAGGACAAAAAAAGTTATGGCATTTTAAATTATGGATAAAAAAGTTAGGTGACACAATAGAGAACCGATTTTTACGTATATTGTAGGCAATATCCTTAAAAATAAGTTGCCAATACTCGTGACACTTCCTAGCGGCCGTTTAAAGTTCCCAAAAAGTTTAGACTTAAAAGTATTGTGGCTGTTTACCTGAGATCGCATGGCATCGCTCGTGTGGCTGACATACAGATCTCCACTGGACTCCTCCTCATTCGGTGGGCATTCAACAGGATCTGTCCATTGCCTGTGTCTTCAGAATTTTGTTGAAAACGTTGCTTTCAACGCTCGGATGCATTTTGGAGCGCCTGCCCAAAATAGCATGGCAATATCCCGATCAATTAGCTTTAAGTATTAAATAATAAGGCGTTCAGTATTCTTTAAAGCGTCTGTTAAGCAATACGGCCGACGGAAAGTGTCTGGGAGTATTTGCGACTTATTTTTAAGGATATTGCCTAAAATATACGTAAAAATCAGCTTGTAGAAAATACGTGAAGTAAGTGATTTTTTTGTGTGCCTTGATACCTGATACCTGAAAATTGGCCGTCCAAGCAAGTTAGCTGGTAGTAGTGTGTTCTTAGTTCATACTAACACTACTCAATCGCCCACATTTCCTTCGTCTAACACTAATATCTTCTGTCCCCGAAGTGCCGGGCCTCCGCCGGCCTCCTTCGTCGGCCTACGGCCCGGTGCCCATGCCGCCCATAAAGAAAATACGTGACGTCTGGCGGCCCTGGGATCTTGGACTATTATCACCGTTCAAATCAAATACAGAGTTCTGAGGTCTTCCTACGTATTGATACAGTATATTCGCCTCAAAAGGTCTTTCGATTCAAGGAATGTATCTTAAATTCCTTGAATCGTAGGACCAGTGAATCATTGAGGTCTTTCTCCGAAATAGCAACCAAAGGTGTGTCTCGTATTGACTTATCAGAATCAGAGTTACTGCCGTCTCTAGGTACACTTCGACCGTAATTAATGACAGACCGCAACTGGTTTCTCTGTAACTCTTCGGTGAAACGCTCCCAAAGGTTGCAGTATTGCACCTTGATGCCGTTTTCATACATACATATACTCACGCCCTATTCCCATGAGAGTAGGCAGAAACCACAGAACGCCACCTGCTACGATCCTTACATACTCCTTGTACACCGGTTACGAGTACTATGCACCTGTCCTTTTGAAGAACGTTTTTATCAAGTTACATAATCATAAGATAATCACAACTCTGATTATATTTTCAAACTTGTTTCTCAATGGTTAGTCGCATTTTTAAAATAATCTGTAGGTATACATCGTTCTAAGCGAATCTACGCCAAGCCTCTACCCACTCTCTCTCCATTAACTTATAAAATACAGTTATCTCAGACTGAAATGACATTAATTGCTGAGGACGCTTTTAGATAGGCATACCTCACGTGAAAGACAGTGAAATTATTAAATTCGCTTGACCTATTTACTTGCAGTCTATTGTATGTCACAGCGTAGCGAAATGTGCCACCTTTCAGTCAGTTGAAGTTGCTATATAATTTGTGTGCTTTTGTTTGTGCTGTGGCTCTCGAATACACCTACATTTGGCCAGTTATATTTTAGTCAGAATCAGAATTTTACATAAAACGACTGCATATATGTGACATGCATAAAATTCATCCAGTTATTTATATTCCAATTTACGAAAGGCTGTTGTTAATAGTTACAGTTGTTATTGGCATTTAAGGACAATTTAACTTTTTAGTCAATTTAAATAACTAGATTACATTTCTTCTTTTAACGTTACATATTGGAAATAATGTTCGCAATTGTTATTTATGAGTTAGCTACGTCTGGAAACCTCACGAATATGAATTTAATCAAGTTTCAACAAAACAACATTTCCTTGAATCATCTATTTTTGTAACATTAATTAATAGTCACGGTTTTCTAGAGACGTTTTATTGTTTGGACACGTAAATAAGTTTCGTGGATAAAATAAAAAAATGTTAAATGTTCATATTTTTTATCATTCAATATAAAAATATCAACATTTATACCGACAATGAGATTTGTCCCGAAGTGTTCGTAATTTCCACTGTCGATGCGATAGTTGTCGGAGAAAATTAAATCACGTAAGAAACATTGATTGGTCTGTTGAACTTTCCACTTTTGACGTAGAACTTAAAGTTGAAAATGTTACAGCACGCTCCATGTGGCGCTACGAGCATTTTCATCGTCAACAAAGGAAAAAAAAACAAGTTATTTGGGTAACCTTCTTTTATTCTGGAAACTGATAGTTATTCGTTTAGTCAATAGGCTTTACATTAAATACAGAAGTACGTGCCAAGTACCTGCCTCCGAAAATATTCAAAATCGAAATTGACATTATTGGAGTTGTAATAGGACCTCGCCAGCCAAGAGGACTTAACGAAAGCCTCCTCCGAAATTATTCTTAATGGCATCATAAGCGGTTTTTCCCAGCATTCAATTTATTTTCATAAGATAACTCGTTGGGAAAATTAAACGAATATAGAGTGATAATTTGGCGAAATAAAAGGGAGAGTGGAAAAGTACCTTAGTGTAATTGTTTCAAAGTTGATTGTTGTTTATTCTTTAGTACCTTAAACTAAACTACTTGGCTATGACTACTACGACTTAGCTATGTGTCATGCCAGTCTATGCTGGACAGTCCAGGCTTGTAAGGATCAAGGCACGTCATTCAGTAAAGCATCCGCACAGAGGTCTGCGGCGCTCACAGCGCTATCGATTTTCCGCAGTCTGTGGCGGGGGAGAGGCACGCGGCGAGGGAGGCGGGGATCTCAGCTGGGCGCCCCCCTTCCCCCTGTAAACATAAACACAGGCTCTGGCCGCCCGCGTCTCAGGATCGACATCCGCCGAGGTGAAATAACGACACTGAATATTTATGAAGCCCTCGTATCACGGATTAAGATTCGACTTTTCTAGGTCATCAATTCGAAAGGCATTTGTTAGGGGCTAAGCCGATGGCTGGTAACCAACCAGTGTCTCCGTGATGAGGGTAGCTTGTGAAAAAGTTTGTAATCAGTGTTGGCACAATAGAGTTGTTCGGTTAGAATCGATCGCTTTGTTTGTAGTTATTGTTAGGGGCATGTACCTACACCGTACATGCATTGTTAATTTAGTGTGGAACATTTTGCGGTAACTAATTAAAGGTATACATGTACGAGAGCGTTTATGTGTGTGGATGAAAGATTAATGAAGCGTTGAAGGCATAACGGAGTTGGAAATGGATTTCTGGTTTATATAATAGACTTTTCAATGGCGTTCTGTAATGATTGAGTTATTTCGAACAATACTTTTGTAGTATTCAAACACGGTACTTAAAATTAATGGCTCAACTGTTTTCAGATCTAGATGTTAGTGAAGATATACTCTCATGACTGCCTCGTAGAGGCCTGCCTCTGCTGAGCATGAGGCTATTGGATTCGAGTTCAGAGTCTGAATATCTGCCCGGCTGATGGCATTAGACTCGTCCCCTTTTACATGGGGCATTACCTGACGAAATGTGAATGAGAGTACTATTAGGTAGACTTCTTGCAAACCCTTCGGGTATTACAAGCATGACTTTAAATGATGAATTTCTAACATTTTGACAGTTCTTTAAAACTCAACTCTCAAATAAGCACACAGGTACCCTAAGTGCTCTGAGAGAGTGAAAGAGACACATATAACACATTACTTAGAGAGTAAAAGAGACACATATCATACATTATAAGACGCCGTCACAAAATAAAGTGTTCGTACACTTTATTGCCTCCAGTTTAGAGTGGCACCCACTTATATGTTACCTGTACGGCTAGACTATTACTTTCAGTGCTAGAGAAAGTACATAGTCACCTTAGGTAAGTACTAACTTTAATGTCACCTTATAGAATTAATTTGTAGAAAAGTGATTATTATTATCTCTATAATTTTAATATAAAAATATAAGTCCTGACTGACTGATTCATCAACGCCCAGCCCTAACCCTTGGACCTACCGTGCCTTTATAATGTATATACTAGAAATAAGGAAGGAATTTTCGAAATTCAAACCCTAAAAGAGTTGATTAGGGGAAAGAAAGTTGAAAGTTTTTATGGAAAATCGTAATTTTTGTAGTTTAACCGACATTCACGCGGGCGAAGCCGCGAATAATAGCTAGTTATCTCTAAATAGTATTAAACATCGTCATAGCCCGTGTTTGTCTGTTTCTCCGCTTTCTTCTAACGCAACGGAATCTGACAGTTTCATCGTAATTTAGAGAATTTATTCCATAAATTTGGTATGTATTAAAATGATTTAAATGTCACCCAAGCGAAGCCGGTGCGAGTCACTAGTAACGCAATGCAATGAAGAAACTCGTGAGATTCGCCCTCTCGATTACAAAAACATTTGAATACTTTCGTCTCTTACTTATATTCTGAAAATCATATAATAATATATCTATCGTTCCACGTGGCATGTACGAGGTCCTAATCTCAGTCTGAATAGTTTTTGCACGATCGAAGTAGCGAAATGAAAACAAAAAAATGTTTACTTCAATGAAATATTTTTTTTACGTAGGTTGCTTCAATCTATTCCGTACGTCACGAACGCTGCGTAGGAAAATTGAAGCGTTTATCGTAGAAAAATAGAGACGCAAAAAATAGTGAAGATAGTTAATACGCTTATAGTACGCACGGCGACCAATCAAATCATACAAAACCAGTTTATATGGATCTCTAATTTATATGTAGACTTGGTGAAACAATGTTAATGGAAATCAATAAATTATATTGATAAATTGATTTCATACGTCAAAATAAATTGTGTTCCAAAACTAGACGAAGTTAGTATTTATATCCAACTATTCAGTAAAGAAACATCGAATAAAATCATAGAACACCTAAAAACTACAGATATCCTCAGGCTTATTTGATCTTATTCAGGTCAGAGAATTATTCAATGCGATAGCATTAAAAGTCAAAAGAATCCCCTTTCCCAATCAGTTAACAAAAAAAACCCCACGAGAACCAAAAGCTAATAAAGAATCACTTAGTTCCAACTAACAAAACCCTTCAACATTTTTCCTTCCAATTTTGAAGGTAAAAAAAGTACTGTCACATCTCTATAGAGCCGTTTAACATTGATCTTAGAACCAGCCAGTACTTACGTGTACTTTACGGAGTGAATACCTCACGGCTCATAGACCGATTTCCCGTCCCTTTGTGTGACGTCATTCAGCGTAATGTAAGCTCACCGCAAAATCTATACCGGGACCCTTCGCGGGAACCAGGTTATAATATAATAGGGGTGTGTGTTTGTGAGAGTGAGGGTGTAAACATGTGAGGGATACTGAAACTTGTGAATCGTAGTACGTTCGTTTTCTGGTCGGCACATTCGGTTCGGCATTTTGTATAGCAATGCCGACCCGGAGATATCTCTACATGGTACTATGCTCGTTTTCGGATCGGTTCATTCGACTCCGCATTTTACACTAAAACGTCCGGACTCCGGAGTAATCGCTACATAAAGCCGGAATTCCGACTCTCGGCAATCGGCAAACTCGCCTTATAACATGGCTAATTTATGTTATTTTGTTTTGACGCAATTAGATAAGTCAGACTCCTCAACATATTTAAGGTTTTGCCGACCGGCTATACCTATCGGTCATGCCGACTCGAACATAATGTATAGCACTCCGGACTGGAGAGTAAGTGTTGAAGAAAAGATACCCCAAAACATATCACATAGATTACACTCGATCGAAAGTTAAATCCTCAAAGATATGCCGACGAAAAATTGGGTTCGGCAGATGACACACATAAAGCTTAACTGGGGCAAAAGTAATAATTAACATATCACTCGTGATGACGATAAGCTCATAAAAGTTGGGCAAGAGCAAAAGCAATCAGTCACTCGATACCAATTATCTTCGTAATATGCATGGCTTCGAGTTTCCAGTCTGCTTTGAGTGAGACAAGTTCAGTAGTTTACTTATTTATTCATTCTAAAAGGCATCGAGTCCCCAGTATTTAAAACTATAAAAGTAATGAAAGCAAAAATATTTTTTCTGTATTGTATTTTATAGTGACTTTTATATGTGCTTTCATCGGTACTGTATACGCCGAAAAAAAAACACAAAAAAGTAAAAATAAACACGACCTGCGGTCGATGACCCTAGAAAACTTCATCAAAAAATAATTATCGAAAGAGTACCACTTTCTGAATTACCTTACCTTACCAAACCTTAGTACAGCTGCCTAACGAGAACGTCCTTAGGTTTTAGTCGAGGCTCTGCGCAATGAAGCCATTGGCTAATACGGCTATCGGTACAATGATCTCTAATAAATACTTGACTGTCCCATAAAAATGCTTAGCCGTAAAATAAGGGTGTCACCACACAATTATGTAGGTACCTTACCATCTTATGTACATTCAACTACACCCACTACCTCTTCATTAAGATAGCGGGTGCGGCCGAGCCCTTAAATAAATGTTACCTTAATGCTACCTACGAGTGTGTTCTATGGGGTATTTTTATTAGCCCATAAAATCCGGAATCCAAGTACATTTAGGGTCTGCTACCTAATATCAATTTACTTGCTATTCTTCTTATGTACATAAAAGATTGGAGGATATTTTGCAGGCTTAATTGAATCTTCAATTATAGCGAGTTTCGGTATGATACCATTTTAGTGATATCATAAAGGTGGGTTATTTTTATTGCAATTAACTGAGGTGGGGTCTTTTGGCTATTGGGCAAGTTTAGTAAATAGTTTTATGGGTAATATTAGGAATGATATTATGTAGGTTGCATCGGGCCAGAAGCGTGGTAGACTAAGCCTATTCCCTCTTATAGAAAGGTGGCATGTGTCCCAGCCGTGGGACCTTTATGGACTCTTCTTCTTCGTATCTCTGGCATCATCATTTCTTTAACCCATAACTTCGCCGCTTCCATCACATCATCGGTGGCAGCGCAAGGATTTGGCTGCATGCTTTGAGTGAAGAGGGTAGGATAGAAGATTGAGCACCCCACTGCTGTTTCATGGATTTCATGGACTGATTATGCTATTCTGAAGGCAGCCTCTGCGGTCTAGTAGTTGCAAGCACTACTTCCATGTAGTTTTAGGTTCAATTCCCAAGTTGTACGGCCAACAACAGAAGTAGAATTTTAATTATTTGATGTACAGGTTTCCAGCTGTTATTTTTAATATTTCATAAGATTGTTCTATAAAATATTCATTACTCTTCAATAAGTTAGTAGGTAGAGAAATATGTAACAAGTTTTTATTAAAATACCTACTTTGAAACTTTGGGTAGTGTTAATCTACTTCTGATACTTCTTCTGACTGTACCAGCTCGAAGCCTAGATTGGCGCACGGTCGATGGCAATAGGCTCACCTTCTATTACGACTATGAGACTTATACATAACTGATGAAATGTGGGTGTAGAGTCTAGGCACACCAGAGTCAAAGTAACATCCTGTATTTCTTCGAAGGGTTTGGTAAACCTTACCCTTCGAGGAAATTATATGCTGTTACTGTAAATGTAGGTAAATGTTTTGAAAATAGTTCGTTGCTCCTTTAATTAATAATAATCAATTTTCTATTCTCATAAATGTCATGTTTGTTTGACAAAACAAGGGTTTCTAGGTCGTAGAATTAAGTATAATTATTTTACCTTAAACACATATTTTCATGTTAATTAAAATAGTATTGCTCTTTTCAATATATATTGCCCACGTTATCTATTCCAGTAAATGTCAAAGAAATCGACCTAGCATAGTTTCTAGTTCATAAGCTAACGTTTTAACTAGTCGTGTGGAATATTAATCAATACGTATATTTGACATTTCACTAAAATAATATAAGTTATTTTAATGAATAATTAATAGTGTCTGAAACACAGTGTCTGACTAGGTGGCTTACCATGATGTCTTCAAGCAGTATTGTTTTAATCTTATTCCAAAATAGGAAAGACGTCTTCTATAGCTCCGTCTCTTTCCCACACTGGAGTATCATTTTAACAACAATACTGCTTTATGACGTCATGGTAGCTAAAGAAATAATTATGTCAGGACCGATGGGAAAAAAGCATCAGTTTTTATATATTATGAATGTGTTTGTATAATATTCACTGTTAATTTATGTACGGTAAGATTAATGTTTGGTTTTCATACTGTTGCTACGCCGTAGCAGGCGCTACGAGGCTACGAATACTGTCTTGGCATGGCGTAGCCGGCCTACTACGCGCTACGGAGAGACAGATAATTATTATTCTGAAACTTAAGTTTGTGTATTAAATATTGTGTTTTATCTGCAGTTGTTTATTAACTTCTTTGTTAATGGAGTCACTACCAGTGCTACTACTAAGCATGGAGTATTGGCTTCGATTCCCAGATCGCGAGTTGTCACCATGGGACTCAAAACAAAACTGCCGAAATTAAAGGCACAAGTCTGCTTAACTTATCTGAAAAATATTAGGCCCACCTAGGATTTAAAATATGGTTCTTCCCTATAATGGCACCTACCTAATAAAATACCAAACAAAATGATATCCCCAAAATTTTCGTCTTAGATGAAAATTTTCAACATATTACCACGTTACGCTCGAAAATTAATAAGGCTTAAGCTACGTTGGAAATATAAAGCGCGTCGTAAATTAAACGCATTATTTCGATAATGTTCGCTTACACTACGTATTGTGTGTGACTTACGATTTGTTTTGTCGCACAAGTGCGGCAATGTACGCTGGTTATATGGTTACGTTCGGGTAGCCGTTGCCAACAGCTTACGTGTGTGTGTGTGCTGTTGGCTTTATAATGCGTTTGTGTGCTGTTGCTGTGTTTTAGTTAGTGCTATGTTTTGTACTGGCTTATTTTACGCAATTATGTAGGATTGTGTGCTAATGTTAACGCATGTTTAAATTCATATCTAGCCTGTGAAGAAGTAATACCTACCATAGGTCAAATATCCTTGCTCTTTGCCCACGTCATAATTTTATTTATTTGTATAGAAAGAATATATAAGTATAAATATCAAGCTATTTACTAGACGAAGTGGAACTGCCATTGATAACCACAATCAGTAATTCCTATCAATGAAATTGTAAAATTGGACTCTCACAATTCAGATCTACAATACACCCATTCCATCCATTTCAGTAAATGAAACGGCTGAAATTCAATACAACATTCTGTTATTTTTCCTTTACGTGCCGTAATTATTGACAAGGACATTCTGTCGGAGCAAATAACACGACATCTGATACGGTGGACGTTTATATATTCGTCGTTCGTTTGCTGAAATGAGATGTAAATAATTATATAATTTTCGAGGACAGCCCGAATGTCAGACGTGAATGAGTGACCTCTAGGGAAGTTGGAGTGTAAATGTGTCACATACGTGTACATTCATTTATAGGTAGGTATGTAATGTATGTGGATCATAATATAAGTATATAGATAATTATATACATTACTAGCTTTTACCCGCGGCTTTGCCCGCGTGGATGTCGAACCATATCCCAACAAACTTTCGAAAATATATATATACTAAAACCTTCCTCTAGAACCACTCTATCCATTGGTGAAAACAGCATGAAAATCGGTGTAACAGTTTTTGAGTTTATCGCTAACAAACAGACAGACAAACGTGGCGGAGGACATTGTTTAAAATGATGAACAGCCACGATTATTATTTAGTGGTCATCGATCGGTGTAACAACTGAACGCAGTGTCCTAAGTTTTGATCCTCGGTCAAATAGTTAATGACTTTTTCTATAATGACATTCCCAGTAGCAGAACGAAGTGTGTTGGAGTTGCTCATGAGACTTGCAACAAATGGCGTTTAGATGTACTTAATAGAGAGTAGAATAATTTAGATGTACGCAAAAGACGTGTTTTAGACGTAGTGTTGCGGACACCGGCCCGTTATACTATATTATAGCTACCTACTTGTTTTGTTCAGAAGAAGACATGGTATTGATATGTTTTACGTCGCGGCAATGAAAAAACGAAAGGTTTCACAAAATAAACAAGCTACTTTAAAAATAACTCTCCAATATAAAAACGCGTTATGGCTTCTATCGATCAAAACAAACAAAGAACGGGTTAAAATGTTCTGGAATTTTTTTGAGATTTAACATAAATAACACCTTTATTCGTCTGTACTCATAAAAGCGTTATTTCTATTATTGTTATGGATCACAGGATCACTTTTGAAAACTCGAAATGTGTACTATGATTTCTTCTACACAATATGCTCGCCAAAACTAATATAACTGAGTCAGCTCAAAAGGTTGCCCAACTCGTATTGAACTGGCCAGGACAAAGGTTGAGTAAATGGAAATATTTTAAAATTGAGTACTGTCGATGGTGTGACCAGACGTGAATATATATATAGAGTATAATATATATATATATATATATATATATAGAGTATTTAAATATCGGTAGCAGGTGGCGTTTAGTAGTTCCTGCCTACCACCATTGGAACAACGTGTGAGTTTACATATATTTGTATTTATTTAATTCATATCCTGCGTGATGGCAATCGTGCTTACCCGAAAAGATAAACTAAATTGCTACCGAATAGTTACTATTCACAATCGCTTCATGTAAAAAATACTGGCATTCAGCTGCATCTGATTAGATTAGAAGCCGACCCCAAATGTTAGGCAGATGATGAATCATCCGTGTACGTTGCAAGTTCGAGCTAGGGCCTCCGTAAACTGTCCAGACTTACCACTAGTCTGTTCATCGGCACCTAAGGGACGTATTTAGTCTTGAACCAGTAAATTCTAGCCTTACATTGTCTAGGGCTTACACTAGAAGATAATAACAATTTATGGGCGCTCGATGAAACATCTGCCCCGACCTCAGAGGGGGATTATAACGATAATTATAGATATTTCTAATATGTAGCGACAGTAATCCTGAACGATAGATAGCAGAAAGTATCATGTCTAAGACTGCTAAAACAAACACGAGTTTTGTAGACTTTGTAAGGATAAATCGAAAATAAATATACAGGATTATTTGAAAGCTCTTTATTAACGTAAGAATAAATAGGGAACCTGCATTGCCTCTTGTACTAAGGTAACTATAAACTAGCCCTTAAGAGGACATGCGGGTGGTCTTTTCTCCATACTAACGCTCTCGCCTTTCTTGTTTAAGACTTTAAAGCAATAATATTTTACAGTAAAATAAAATCAACCTCTTCTATGTCACTATGTAATAATTTTGTTCAAACTTATCTATTTTGTATATAGAAAGATAAATCAACAGACCACCTCAAGGTCAACTCTTAGCGAGAGCAAGGTGTAATTAAGTAATCGAGAAACTGCTAAAATGCAAGCCTGTGCAATAAAGAATTAATGGAAAAAATACACAAATTGCAAGCGACATTCAACCTTACGATAGTGAAAGAGTGAAGCAATATACAAGGTACAAAACCTAACGTTGAAAACTCTAAAACAATGGAGACATTCTGTTTTGCTCATGCAATCAAATTATTTCAACCAGCCATGCCTCTATTGACTGTCGGAAATTAAAAAGCTCACCTGAATGAATAGTCGTCCGATTAAAATGAATGAAAATCATGATTGGATGATGTCTGTCGGGATTTCATTGTACGTTAGTAATATGAATTGAATACGGAGTAAATAGTTATTTACTCCGTATTCAAGTTTAGTTTAGTAAACTTTACTATAATCAAATTAAGTACTGGTAGCACTACCACTATTACTTATTTCTGTCAAGAGGTATTCCGGTTTTAAAGAAATGGGGTGCCATTAAAAACATGAGAACTTTCAGTATGTTCTCTGGGGTGTAGACGTACCGTACTTTAAGCTATTGCAGAGTGACTATTAGGGTCGGCTTCCAGTCTAACTGGATGTAGCTGAATACCTACTTTATATGGAGCGAATGCCTATTGTGACCTCCACAACCCAAATAGTTCTCGGTAATACGATACTCCTTTTGGTAAGTCTGGTTGCCAGACTTTTGGGCGACTGACTACCTGTACACACTACCTTGTTTAACACCCTATAATGTAAAAATATACAATGGCTCACAACGGAATACAATGATACTGTTGTTGATCCCCTTAGAAACACTTAAGCTGCTTGAATGAAAACATCGACTGAAAGAGAAATAGTAATCCGTTCCTGGTAACCTATACAACATGATACCCATTCTTTCTTCAAAAGAAACTAAATAATCAATGATTCCGAACCGAAACTAGGTAACCTACATTAGATTCTAGGTATTTAAATTATTTTTCGTAGTGCTGCATAAAAAGGGTTGGAGAGAAAAAGGAATCTATTAACCTAGTTCCACAAGGCAGGTGCTAACAGTTATTCTTAATTAAATACTAGAAAGTCTTATTAGCTCGAAAGTTAGTTTTAAGGTTTAACTTTGAAACATTTTAATTTATAAAGTCCTCAGGGAAAACTAGTGACAGGTGAAAAGTTTCACGAAAATGAAATGGAAAATATTTTTGCATACTCGACGTTTTACTGTACTTACTCAAGGAGACAGTTATATAAAAAGTAATATAGAGCTCTTAGCAATATTCTTCATAGCTTTCAAGCACTTAGACTAACTAGATGTACCATCTTCTTGGAATGATCGTCTTCTTTTCGAATCGATAACTCAAATTTTGTTCGATCATTACGTAGTAACCTGGACAACTCTGTCGTTTGTTTCATATATGACCTTAAACGTGCAGTTATTTGTGTCAGAGAGGTGTGGCATACTCTGTGTTGGGGTTCCATACTCACATTCTATCTGGAACGGGTCGCTTATACCTAGAAACGATAATAGTTACTCGTTACGATAGGCACCTAATTTGACAACTTGTCATCCAAAGATTAACTGGTGTGGTTGCTATTGCTTATACTATTCAGTATTGAGTCTTAAACCTGAAGCTATATGCGGTCGGTAGATAAGATGATTAGTTAATGGTAGTCTATATAAAAGACCTAAAGGTATTGCATTTTCAGTAGCATCTCCGGTGACTGAAAAGTCGTTTGATAATCGGTTGTCTTGCTGAAGGCATGTATTATCATCGGCACGATTCTTGAGCGCTGACGCAAAAGTGAGTTATTGGGTTCCTTTGGTGGTATGAAGTGAGACGCGGGGCGGGGAAAGTGCAGTGATTGGCCCGTAGCGCATCGCGTCATAGCCGTCACTCGGGATTTGTTCTTTACTCCTGCTGCACTTACCTCACGACCAATAAATAATAAACGGGTGTGTTTTATTTGTGATAAAGTGTACGATGCGCACAGCGATCCCCACTCTTCCGCCGAGCGCTCAAGAACCGTGCCGGGTATTATAGGTAATGCGGAAATGTCACGAGGTAAGTTTTGAGTTTGAAAGTGGATAAGTATAAGAGTAGAGGAAGACTAATGAAACGATCGTTGGACTGTGTTAACGATGATATGGCAAGAATCAGGGTGCCTAATGAGATGACGAGTGGAAGGACATGTCTGCTTCTACTACGCCGACTTCAAATAAATTGAGATAAGAGCAGGAGAAAGATGAAGAATAAAGATGATAATGATTATATTTAGTAGTGATTTAGGGTTCCTTTCCAACTCTTTTATAAAGATGGACACCTAACTAAAATTAAAATTTATTTTTATAATAAAATTAAATGCGGTGATTAAAAAGGACTCGCTGTGAATAAATGAGAACATCGTTTTCCTTTATAAAATCTCTTTCATAATTTTCATCCTAGTTCCTTTGTGGCGCGACAAACGCTCATTAACCAAGCTATTAATTAAACACGGATATGTGATCAGGCAGCGGACGAACCACATAAAACAAGTTAAAAAGGCACATAAAGAACTGGCTGGTATTGATTACTACGGGATAAGTTGAAATAGCTGGTATGTATGGTGTGTTTAGATACGTTTTTAAATAACTAGCTTATGCTTGCGGTTTTGCTACCATTTATATAAACTATCTGTGTGTTGCACACAGATAGTTTATATAATTGGTAGCTTGATCCCGTAGAGCTATTACAGAATGCCATGAGGGCAAACAAGAGTTTGTGAGGACGAATTTAGATTCATGCTCAAAAACTTCCGAGTCTATAATATTATTATTAATAAAATATATATTGAGAGAGAGACAATTATATATAATTGTGTAATATCTTCCTAAAAGGGTTCCATTAATATGTGATGTGTACAAAATGTTATGCAGGATGCCCCGTAACTCAACGTCAAGCGGGACCGGGGCGATAGGCTAGGTTAAAATAATAAATTTTTATGTACATTTTTTTACCGAAACATCACATGGAAAATAACATGGACTTAAATCCCCGTACCCGATACATACCCTAATAAGTAACATCTCGGTTTTCCACCGTTTCCTTTCACGGTCACTTCTTAGGAAAGGATGACACGTGTCTTGTCACGGCACAATGGGCACGTGTGTTAAGGGGGAGCGTTCACTATTAAGTAGGCATCTACATATTGATACCAGTTTTCTATATTATATACACAACTGTTATTGTAAATAATTTAGAGACTAACAGGTCAATATTCATAAACAGAAGCGTCGATTAAAAACTAAAACTGTAATTCAATACATATGTTTATTTCTTGCGTAGAAAGACCTCTTACTAGGTAGTGAAAAACCTGGTGAAGGTTGTGGGGATCCGCGGCCATGCGAGACTATGCGAGACGCACGGGACCGGTCAATGTTACAAAACTTAGGGAAGACCTATGTCCAGCAGTGACGTCTTTTAGCTGAAATGATGATGATAATATATATATATAAACTCACGCCTTTTTTCCATGGGGTAGGCAAAAATCACAGAGCACCGTCTGCTGCGATCCTACTTACTCTTTTGCCTCGTTCACGTTCATACATCTGGTCATACACGTAATTAATACTGTAGAAGAAATTCTGATTTATATCGAAAGAGATGACGTGGCCTCGGCACAAGGGCGAAGAAGGAACATGGATTGGTTTTTAGTCAGTAGAAGTCTGACACTCCCCTTCGCCCTGAGAGGCAGTTAAAATGAATGTAGGTACTTGTAGGTAGAAAATACCCTATCAATTTAAGGGGAAATGTATTAAACCTATACTCTATACTAATATTAAAAAGAGGTAAAGTTTGTGTGTTTGTATATTTGTTAAATTGTAAGGGGTAATGTCGGGATCTACTGAACCGATTTATAAAATTCTTTCCTCAATAGAAAGCCACATTATTGCTGAGTGTCATAGGCTACTTTTTATCCCTGTATTCCCACGGGAACGGGATCTACGCGGGTGAAACCGCGGGACGTCCGCTAGTATTAGATAAATCTGTAGAATTTTCAATTATACTTAACAATAGGAACTCGGCAAAAGGGCATGAGTTACTTTTGTTTGGTTGGGCCAAGGTCACTTGGGTTGTACGAGCCCCTGCTGACACGTGTAACGAGGTGACTGTTTAAGTAGATTTCAGGTTCGTTTGGTTTTGATTAATTAATTGACTCACAAAAAGGAATACACTACCGAACTAAACGTTTAATAGGTTAAACATCAAAATCAATCAAAGTACAAAGCTGTAGTTCCTTTATTGTCCAAACCGCCAGTCTGTGGAAATCACTGCCGGTTTTTCTGTTCCCTGGTCATTATAATCTGGATCTATTCAAAGTTCGAGTGAATGTGTTACTTCTAGGTAAGCATGCTCCACCCTAAGCTATATCATCGTTTCAAATCAGGTAAGTTGCGGCCAAACGCAACCCAATATAATATGTAGTACTAGCTTTTGCCAGCGGCTTCGCCCGCGATGAAAATGACCATTTTTCATACAAACTTTCATCCCCTATTTAACTCCCTTAGGGGTTGAATTTCGAGAAATCCTTCCTTATTTCTTGTCTCCGTTATAAAGGGAGCCTCTGTACAAAATTTCAGCTTTCTAGGTTCAAGGGTTTGGGCTGGGCGTTGATGAGTCAGTCAGTCAGTCAGGACTTCTCTTTTTATTTATATAGATAGATAGATAGTTAAAAAAATACGAGAACACAGCAAACAAATCGCAGTGCAGTCAGCAATGTCACTGGCTAATCATCATCTGCCTAGCCTTTTTCCAACTACGAGTATGTTTGGGTCAGCTTCCAGTCTAACTAGATGCATCTGAATGCCGTATTTTACGTGGACTGGCTAGATAGATATCATAATATGGCGTCCGAGGCGTTTACACAAAGAATAGATTGCTTGCAGTTGCGTCAGTTTTCGGTTTTATACCATTTTGAGACGTGTGAAAACGTATCCGTAACGTATTTATAATACAAGCACGGCATACTGATACACGGTTTGTTATAACGATATAAAAAATAGCGTTTCGAATAAATAACCCGAGCTATCAAACCATTATTTTTCTATTTTTCCGTTGGTGGAACGGCCACGCAATATTTTATACTCCTCGATTGAATAAAATGTATAAAAATTGTGAAATTATTTTTTTCAAAGTGAATTTTAATAAAGTTGAAAAGTTTGCTTTATTGAATATTCGGTGAAAGATCATAAAGCATGGAATAGCATGAGCATTGTGTGCTAAGATGCCTTTTTAAAGTGTTTCTACTGCTGTGACGCACGCCTCCTTACTAAGAGAAGCATTTGTTTTGAAAACTTAAGAAAACGTTTCTTTTCATCCATATCAAAAATTAAACCCGACACTTCTTACAAGCAGTCAGATTCACAACCCCTCTTTTATACTTTGCTCTACATTCTTCCCTGAGTTCATATGTCACTTCTTATTTGTTTGAAAAACCAGACGGGGGTAAAACCGTTTAGGTTTGCTGATAAAAAGTACCACGGTAAAGGTTAGATTACCAAAGGGTTTTTGGTTGTCAGACTTTAGGGCCACTGACGACCTGTCAAAGATCTACAAATGACAATCGAGACCTTTTTTATATTAAATGGGCTTACTCTTGACCTCAATCTTGCCCTAAGGGCAGAGATGAGGTCGACGATGGAACGAGCTTACCCAGAAGAAGCCTATTTACTCGCGACTTAAATAGATTGGTGTTATATAAACTCGGGAAGACCGACGCAGGCAGGGAAATCCACTCCTTGGCTGTGCGCATAATTAAGGACTTGGCAAAGCACTTCGTTCGAATGTGTGGAATGTAGACTAGGTATCGGTGATAACCTGCAGTACGTCTAGTCTCCCGATGGAAGAAGGGAGATGGTGGACCTACGGGTTATCGTGCTTTCCGATACGTGGAGGAATCTTAGTATGTAATAGACCAGCCTTTAGGTAAAGATCTTTAGATCGACTCGAGCTGCTGTCATTATTCAGATGTACCACAGTAAACTATTTTACTGGCTGATCCGCTAAAACACCAAAATTGTCACATAATTTATAAAATTTTAAAACAAAAATATCTCCCTTTGATTTGCATATCTCAAGGTTCTTTTCTTTGTCTTTTAGTCAAAGTTTTGTTATTAATTTACGAGTAAAAATATTTCCTCTTTTATTTTCAACAATGGCAAGACAAAATTAACGTTTTTTGTTTAGGAAAAGGAATTAACAACTTAATCTTATTCACAGGTCTAAATATTATAATCTATACTAATAGGTAAAGTTTGTGTATTTGTTAAATTGTAAGGGGTAATCTCGGGATCTACTGAACCGATTTAAAAAATTCTTTTACCAATAGAAAGCCACATTATTGCTGAGTGTCATAGGCTACTTTTTATCCCTGTATTCCCACGGAAACGGGATCTACGCGGGTGAAACCGCGGGACGTCCGCTAGTGTTCAAAACAGAGACTGACTAAAAGGCACGAAACATGCACTCTACGCGCAACGAAATGTTATAGTCGTCACGCGGTGGCGCGCTTGCCTACGTGCTTTTCGCGAATACACGAAATTTTTTGTAACATTACAAGAAGTCACGCCTTTAGTCCCCAAAAGGATAGGCAGAGGCGTACCTAAAAGTACGAATGAATGTTTTAAGTCCTATGTAATAGTGGGCGAGCCTATTGCCATCAACCAGGTACAATTCCAGATTCCGTGGTTCCTACAGAGAAATTTCTAGTGGAAAAACCCAATACTAAAGCATAAACTTTTGATTTCACGAAATCAGACTTCCATTGCGTAACTAGTCCTAAGTTTCTGCTAATTACCTTTTAAGAGCTTTTAGTCCTTCGGAGCTGAATTCAATTAGTCGAACGAATTAGGGATGCTTACAAAATGACTCGATACCTGATCGAAATGGGTTCAATGAACTCTTTATCACCGTTCCCGGTCAAGGGGCACTGGGTCTGAACGAACAACTGCAAATTGAATAAACGAACAAACAACTGGAAAAGTAAAATATTCTAACATTTATTCGATATGTCGAGTTAAGCTATTGCATAGCTTGTATCGCGGGCCTTGAGCGTGGAGAGCGAATCCAGAAATTCCGTAACGAAAATATTCAACCAGGTTACGGAAAATAACAAGGTTGTCAACTAAGGTTGTCAAATTAAATAATTGATAAAAAATGCTATGCAATAGCTTTACCGCGGCAGTCTCCGAGTGCCACATTCTCTTTTTTATTTTATTATTTTCGGGAAACTTATACAGCTAATACCTACAAACAGTGTTCTTATACAATTGGAATTTGAAGGCCATTTACAAGTTTCCACAAATAAATAAATTAAATTAAGACAGTTTTGATTCATTAAAACCTACCTCTTCAGGATATAAAAGTCATTATGAGTTACTATT
Organism: Diarsia mendica; assembly: GCA_949316265.1. Taxonomy (NCBI): domain Eukaryota; kingdom Metazoa; phylum Arthropoda; class Insecta; order Lepidoptera; family Noctuidae; genus Diarsia; species Diarsia mendica. The sequence continues at coordinate 10,231,760 of OX438892.1, forward strand.
GGTGGCCTTGTCTCACCCACTCATTGTTTTGACAGGTATATTCCCTTCTGGGCTTTGCTTCACCTTCTGATCGTTGGCTCGTGGTCCGTGATAGCCTTGCGAGATTGAGGTTAAGAGTAAGTCCATATAATATTTAACAAAAATATCCGTGATATCCATCCAAAATTCTACGATCAGAACATTATCATTTAAAAGTAATAAACATAATGTGGAGATGGAGAAGTAAGTTAGCGGGACGCCTTGGATGGCTTCCTCGAGAATTTCTAAAAAGAAGCACACCATCGTGAGAAGTAGAAGGAATAGGGGGAATCTATTAGACATACGCGCTGACTTCCTCCCCTATTTTTTTCTGATTAATTTCGTCCGGGATCCAAGACAGTTAAATTGTTTCTGTGGGACTTCGTTGAACTTCATTGTCTCGGCGCTTTTCTAGACCAGGGTCGATAATTTTTGAAACCAAAAAAAATTACTTTAGGATGAAACCCATTAGAAAAGGAAGGGAATATGATCAAAATGAAAGGAAAAATAAATTATGTTTGACGTCAGAATTTTCGATTGTAAATGTGGCTGATTTTTCGATATTAAGTCAATAATAAGGTGAAAAATAAATATTTTTAATCAAATAAATTACAGTGTATTTAGGGCATAAAAATGTAAGTTTTCACTAAATTTCGTGAAAAAAAATGTTTTTTGTAAAAGATAAAAATTAAAAACCAAAAACTTGGTTTTTTGAACTTTTCACCTAAATTTTGAGGTTATGTGAAAAAATTGCAAATACAAAAGTTGTAGATCTTTTTATTACCTACAACTTTGCCATTTAACTTTTTTCCATAGGACTTGTAGTTTTGCCGGAAATCGAGATAAACCGCTTTCCCCCCTTAAAACCCCCCCACTTCCCGAACTCGGATCGACCGTAATTTATTTTTCCTTTCATTTTGATCATATTCCCCTCCTTTTCTAATGGGTTTCATCCTACTGTAATTTTTTTTTCATTTTTTACCATTTTTGAAGGCTTCGGCCCTGGTCTATTCTGGTAGTCACCACTGTTGATTCTGGCTTTCAGTAGTTACAGTGGTTTGGGAATAGTGTGACGGGCTTGTCCCATTAAATGAAAAATACACACCAACTAGAAAAAACGCATAATGTTCCTACTATCCCCTAATGTTTGTCAAACTGCGCCCTAATTTTGTAATTGTGGTCAGGCCAGTTTTCCCATCAATTACTAATGTTACCACTCCCATATTTGATTGCTTTCAACGTTTAAATTACCGGTGGTGTTGCCGGTGCTCGATAAATGGTGGAAATGTTTAGGCCAACATTGATAAACGTTACTTTTGGCATGAATTTGGTTTGTCACTCATAATTTTTTCGTTAATATAATGCTTATTATCATAATATCTAGGTGCTAACTTTCGCTATTTCTGAGGTCCTGGTATCGATTCCCAGGCCCGGCTAACAACTTATTCAGTTCAGGTAGATTACGAATATTGACCATACTCTTACCTTAGGTAAAGGTTTGATTAGTTATTTGCTTTCATGTTTTTAACACAGCTAACTTAACCTAACAAATTAATTTGAATTTCTCATTTATAATTTGAGATACATCGTGAATTTCTTATGTCTATGGAATTAATAATGCAAGAAATAGCAGAAAGCTACGGAAAATTTAGGAGGCAATAATGATTTAAAATATTTCTGAAATCATACCTTTATATACTTCTAAGAATGTTTGATTGATTCATAATATTAGCAAATAACTGTCTTAGATTATACTTTTTTTACTTGTCTGGATAGTGTCCCACTGCCGGACAAAGGCCTCCCCTTTCTCCTTACTTAGATTATTAGGTACAGAAAATCTGACAAGTTTCTGTTCGCTCAATTTATAAGAAATGAAAAATAAAGATATATATAATATGTGTATAGTGTAGATTATGTACTTCGTTTAACACCTACGTGTCATAAAGTGTCTGATGTCATTCAAGATTTTTGTCTTGAAAAGGTCCCTTGAAGGACGTTTTTTATGAACAAAAACTGTGAATATTCTAAAAAGTAGAATAAACCTAAATGTTGAGCAAAAAAAAGAAAGTTACGTAAAATACTTGAACGCTTTCGTTACTTACGGCGTCATCTCGATTCAACTTTTAATATATTCTTTGACATTTTCTATCGAGAAAAACATCGCTCTCACACTTTTATGTCCTACTCCGTACACATAAAATATTGTCTATCTACCTACATTCGTTGCCAAGGTGACAAGAAGCCATCAAATTATGTATCGGTCCCTCCACTATAGCAGTAAATATTTTACATTGCCAATTTTTTCCCTCGTACTATTTTTCCTTTTATACGTTGCCGAATCCAGTCCCATTTCTGAGGGTCACATGTAAAAATGTTGCCTGAATAACCTTGGTACGTTAAAAGGACGAATAGGTCTATCTCTACAATTGTATGGAATGTTGATAATAGGGTCGTCAGAAGGGGAACGACGCTCCTTACGCGTAAGACCCGGTAAATAACAGTTTTGTGTCTATATTTTCGCGAATATTTAGAAAAAGTTTAAGGTGATCAGGACACTTCATATTTTAATAATCGTACGACTCTTATTACCTGCCTCACTTAAACATGACGGTTGAAATGTGTAGGCACCATAGTTACACACCTCTGCCTTACCTTTCAGGAAAAATAGCCATGATGTTATGTTAAGTCCTCGACCTACATAAAATCTATGATAACATTGTGCGTTAACGTTGATGTGGCGACAATGTCGTAAAGCGATAAAGCACTTTAGAAAATTTACGGCTTATAAGTTTAAAGTTTTACTTCAGTTTACGATCTTCGCTTTCACATACTGACCACGAACGAAACGTAGGTAACTTTTTAAGTCAACATTTTGTTTATATATTTCGTAAATTTTTATTCAAAACTAAGCTTATTAAAAGCAGTATGCCAGACTGGCTTTGCAACTAAAACTGGTATTTTTTCAAACATTCCTGTACACACCCCGAGAATTCTTCCAACATTTTTGTTAAACGATAAAGTACAGACAACACAAATGTACGCAATATAGATGCTTTTACTTGTATTTTTTGTCAAAGAAAGACACATAAGTTTTTCATAATATTATTGTCCTTTTTTGCTAACCCACTTTACGGGGCACGCGTCACAAAGGGGGTATTATCTTGTCCCTATTGAAGGTACGCGAATGATATTTCAGTCGCGAAACGACCTGAATGGAGTCGTCAAATTATTTCTCATGTTTCAAGGGCAGGCACAGCTGTGACATTATTATTTTATTTGACATGGAGAATTATGTTAATGTGTTCTTATATTATTTATTATTGTGTACTGCCTCTTTGATTCGTTTGTCGCAAGTGCATGAGGCGCTGGGTTGGATGCCCAGGTCGTGGAAAGATTTAGTTACTCAGTGTGTTTTTGGAACTGAAATTCATAGTAGCAGTCCGGGGCGTCTATTTGTGGTGTGGGTTGATGACAATAGGTTCACCTCCTTTCTTGATCGTCTCGATACACCTCTAGGTAGGCTAAGTATATTTCTAGAAAGAACAAATAATTTATTTATGTAGCAGTTATTCAGTTATAGGTAAAACTAGTATAGTGTCCGTACTAATTTTATTGTATACCATTTGTTTCGATCCCACAGACAAACCGTGGAAACTATATACCACCTATATGAATGTATCAACTTTGATGTTATGTATGTTTATTTGCAAAATAATAATTTCATTAATGAAAATCTACTCTTGATTAAAAATAGAAATTAGAACCAGACCCAAAACAAATAACTTAAAGCCATTCATATAACTGTCCTGCTTAAACATACAACAACGCTTAACATTATAGCCATAACACATTGTTTATTATATAGCCGCTTGCAAGTTAGGCAGACGGCCAGGCGCGTTCGCTAATCTAACGATCGCAGCCGGCTTGCATAGTGTCCATTGCGTAGTGCGTACTGCGTTGTGGCGTACTTGCGTAGTGACATATACGCTGCCGCATACTGGCTATGGTACAGTGTAGCCGTTGCGTTGTTGGCGTTGTAATAAATGTTTTACAGGGTAAAGTAAAATGTACTTAGGTACTTGTGTATCTCAACAAATGTTGACTTAGTACAAAAATTCCAGTTGTTTAACGATGGCGTATTGTTAGCTGGTTCTTTCTCAAGAGCCCTGAGCAGGTCGGACCCTGTTTACGATGCCGGTGGGCTACTATATTTAAATATTTTTCAATGTATTTTAAATATTGTTTAAAATAAGAATATTTCAAAATTAATTAAAGGCAGTAATATAATTATGATACATTTATTTTTATTTATTACTTATAAAAAAAAACATTCAATTTATTTGATCGATGCCATTTCAATACCGACATGAACATTTACTTTTTACATGTAAATACTCCCTGAAACAAATGGCACAAACATAATACAAATCGACATCAAAATAAATAATGCACGTGAAAAATACAATGCATACTTATACAAAGCGAAGGTTTCGAAATATCGTAAATATTTAAGTGCGCCCCTTGAGAAGTTACAGGCACGGATCATTATGTAGTAAAAGTTACGTTGTAATGTTCACCGAGATTGCTTCGGAATCGTCCTTCTGAATTCTTTTGTTTACAAGGAATTCAATTAAACTCAAGTGTGATATCTCTTGTCCCAGTATTTAATTTAAAATTTCTTTATTTCAACCGCAAGACAAATCGAAAAAGACAGCTTATTTATCTGAGGTTGAATGGAAGTTTAAAATTAAAATGGCGACTCCAATGGTTTTCCAATGAGGGGGAGCAATAATTGTCCGTAGGCTGGGATGCAAATTGGATCGCAGCTTGGTCGGAGATTGTATATATTTGTCAGATTCCGGTTAATGATTTTTCCAGCGATTGTTCTCGCAATTTTGTTTTGGTGTATTCTTTGCGTTGTGGTTGATACTGAATTAATTTAACATGAAATATTATCGAGAGTGCTAAAGTGTGTACAATGTTATTTTGATTGTGGTCGTTTTTCGAAGCAAAGAGGTATGTTTTCTACATAAGATGATTATCATATTTAAACTGCATTTTACGTAAATGCAGAAAAATCTGCATAAACTTTCAGTGCCTTCATTCTGGAAGATTGCCAACATCGATTGGTCGATGGGCGATGACACGTCAATGCAAGGAACATATTATTACTACAAAGAACTTCCATAACGTTCATATCATTCAATATTCACGAAAAACGTATTCTTGGTAATATCGACCATCATTATTTTTCCTTTGAACCATTTATTCATTAATGAATAGAAAATAGTCGGTTGAAATGCCATATTGAATTAAATATGACCTGAAAGTGTACTAGAAAAAGTAATTGAATTTATAGAGTAGTACTCTTTGTCTTCGTTGGCATGGAATTTATCTCCGCATCTTGCAGCCTTTGTTTTATCGTTTCAATAGACTGTTGGAAAAGATATATGGCCTTCACCGAGTGTGTAGGCTGCTTTATGCAGTATACAAACATGGCTTGTGTATGTGGCTTAATAGTGCAGTTACGTCATGGGGTAACTCAGTGGAAGCAGTCATGTTTGTGTTCCGTAATTAGGTTGCCGGTTGAGGGAATGAGAGGCTTATGGTTAAATGTCTACTTTACTCGTAGATATGTGTTGATGATTTGATCAGGGATCATGTCTTGCTTAAGCGATATTGCCTTGCACAGGTATTACTTTGTCTGAAATAGCATTCCTACAATGTGTTTTGTTGTCTAGTTGTACCTACAACTAGACAACAAAACACATTGTAAAATAACGATTTTATAAACATTACCTTAGTTATTGACCAACTAAGGTAATGTTTATAAAATCTCACATCACAATCTACCTACCTCGGCATAGAAGCTAGCAGGCAGCTTCGTACCTGCATGTATTTTACATGGAACGTCTTATCTGATCTCCACAACCTCGTTTGTGGATAATGCGACACCCCTTTTTAAGACGGTTGTCAGACTTTAGCTATTGCGACAGTCAAAGATCTTCAACTGACAGATGGGACTAACGGCTTAACGAGCTTTTCGATGCACAGATGAAACCTTTTGTTTGATGGATGTTATATCCTCTAGATATCAGGATCCAGACGTAAAGTTCTTTGTACTCCGTTGATATGTGAGAGTCCTCTGTACCGACCGGTGGGTGTTGTATCTGGTGGTCTATGTCCTTATTCACTTTTACTAAACTTTGGTCCAAAACAACCGACGAAAATTATGATTTTCAAATAAACCCCAGATTGTATAATTATTAAGGCAAACTAACTAGATACAAAATAAAGGTTGACATTTCGTGTCTTTTCTGAAGTAATTTGTTAGCTGTCAAAAGATGTTAGCCCGTGATTTTTCAGAATTAAAGGCTGCTTCGGCTGGTTTCGTTTTAATTTGATATTTTTCGCAAACAGTTTTTCCCAAATTGCGGACTGACAGCTTTAGGCTTTTCCGTAAAATGTGTAAAAATGTTTACAGATTATTTTACCGTAAACTGTATATCAATTTCATAACAAAAAATATAAAGTTTCTTCCTGAAATTAAAAAATTCCATTTAATTTTGATGTTCTAAAAATATAATGTCAGAAGCTTTATTACACGACTGCCCCAAAAAAAAGAGTGTTATGTTTTTTGTGTTTGTACCTAGTCGTAAGTTAAGTTACATAAGCATCATCAGCCTATAATGTTCCCACTGCTGTGGTACAGGCTTTTTGTCTAGAGAGGAAGTGAACTGCTATCCACGATGCAGGCCCAGTGCGGGTTGGTACCTATATAATGTCACATGTTATTCAATTTCGGTTCTATGACATGTCCCTTTCCTCACGATATTTACCTTCACCATATTGAGAGCACTGGTGACGGAGTAAATTTCACGAAGTAATACGCCTGCTTGGCTCCGAATCCATGACTAATTCGGGGCCATTACTTTTGGGCCACCACTTTTTAGCTTTGTAAACATAATTCTTCTTGTTTCAATAAAAACCCATGTTACAACATACCAAAATCACAACTTTATCAAAAAGCTAGATTAAATACGTCAAAACATTCCTTGCTCCACATTCCTCACACGCAAACTTCGTTTGACCCAAAAGCCGTTATTGTCCGGGCAATGCCGTCATGCACATATTCACCTATGTATAACCGGGACAACAGATCCAGCTACCCACGGGATAAGGACAAAACTCAGCAGATATGATAATAAAAAGCTCATACGAACATTTTAAGAGCACCTCAGCGGGACAATACACCGAGAAAGAATATCAAAGTCCTATTTCGTAAATGTAATTGTCATTATGTATTCATAAATGTAGGTCCTGGATAGCTCCCCACCGAGGGTGTCCCCACGTTGTCGTCGTGGTGGGGCTTGCGTGTCTCAATGATCTTTGGGGCTCTGCCGGTAGAGTCACTCATGCCGGAAAGGTCCAAAGTGAGAGACCAGACTAAGCGGGACACGAGGCAGAGTCCATTACATCGGACCTCTGTGGCGGGCGCATCGACTGTTCACTTAAATTGTGCGCAATTCACTATCCAAGCTATTGGAAAGTGAATAAGGGGTTTTCTTTGGGTACCATGTGATGGCTCACTGAACGGGGTTGTAACGGCACGGTTCGTTCCTCGTTGAATTCGAACAGCGAAATTACAGTGAAGCGTAGAGTTCGCTAGCCAGTCGTGGCTGCAGACTGTGGGGAGAAAACCTCTTTAAAAATCTACTACATGGGGACCCCACCCCATAAAAAAAAAAAAAGGCAAAGCTGAGTTCAGCAATAACAATGGAAGCGAATCAATCAAAAGAACTACCCCAGGAGGGTACCTGTTGCTCCGCAGCAGGAGAATCCCTCACCGAGCAGAGCTCGGTCTGTCCCATGTATTCTGGGGGGGACACTGATCGCTTTAAATCACAATCGAATTTTTATCCGTCCTTTAGGGGCGCATTGAGCCAAGGTGGCTCACTTACCGGTGATGAGGAGTTGCTGAGTCGTATACCTAGCACATCCGTGGCATCGGAATCTAAAGAGCAAGTTAACTTAGCCAACATAGAGAAGAAGAAGAAGAAAGCACCGAAAGCGACAAAGGGGGTATCAGCTCGTCCACAATTCGTGCGCCCGCCTACTCCAATGGCCGACGAGGTGGTCAGTGACACTTGTGAGTCTTCTTGCTCGCAAATGTCATTCGCCTCTGGAACGTCGAGGTCATCTCGGTACCGCTCATGCAAGCGAACGCAGAACGGAACTAGGAAGAAGCCTGTTACGCCACTGAACCTTAACAAACCACTGGCCAACAGCGGAGAGGACGGTGGAGGTACTGATATTTCGAGTCCACCTGCTAAACAGGCTAAAACTCGTGTATCGGCAAAGCAAAACATTCCAAAGCCAGAAATGTTGATCAAAACGATGCAGGCGCAACAAACGGCGGAACTTAATTTATGCATCAAAGACAGCCTTAGAAAAATAGAGGAAGTTGCTAACGAATCTCGCAACCTCAAAGGGAGTTTGGTCCACAGTCTCAAGTTGGCTGCAGTGACAGTGCGAGCTGCAGTGGATGAGTTGGCCACGCGATCAGCCGTTGAGGTCAACGTTGAGAGGTTGGAGACAGAAAATGCTGACTTAAAAGCTCGGCTTGCCAGTCTTTCAGCACAGGTTGAGAAGTTGACAGAGCAGGTCACACTCCTAAGTCGCCAGGGTGTACAGATGACGAGCACTGCAGTGGGCGCCTCATCAACGAGGCTCAGCCATGCTGTTGCAGTGGCTGGACCATATGAATGCAACGAGTCAGAGGCCCAGCTTCGGCGTTCTTTAGTTTTAGAAATTGGGAGCATGATTGACGCTAAATTGGCCGCTATGGAGAAGAGACTGCCTCCAGAGACACCCTTGCGCCCGCCACTTGCCCATGACGCTAGAAGTGTTTTGCCAAAGGATGCCGCTGCCGACCCATGTAATAATTCCACAAAGAAAAACGTTAGGAGAAAGGGAAAAGGAAAAGGCAAGGCGGTAGCTCAAGTAGTTGAGTTGCCCGCTGTGTCTGCAGCGTCCTCGCAGGATTCACAAGCTCCGCAAGATATAGCTGTGACTGAGTCGGAGACCTGGTCTACCATAGTTGGGAGAAAGGCAAAGAAAGTACCGCCTACCCCTTTAACGTTGTCCGCCCCCGCAAAGGGGAAAAATCTACCAGTGAAACTGCCTAGAGTTCCCACTACTGCGGCTATAACAGTCTCACTGAGAGATGGATCAACTTCGACTCTTGGTGAGGTTATGTTTGCGATGAGGCAGCGTATTCGCCTGGCTGATTTTGGCATTGAAACTGTCAGCCAGAAAAGGGCTGCTGATGGGGGTATGGTTATTACCGTATCCGGCGCCGATTCTTCCACTAAGGCAGACCATCTCGCCAGCCGTATGCGCGAAGTCCTCATCGAGTTTGATGTTAAAATTTCACGTCCAACCAAAAGAGCTGAGGCGAGAATAATGGATCTTGATGACTCTGTGACACCTGAGGAAGTGGCAGCTGCTATTGCTGAAGCAGGCGGCTGTTCCCCAGAAGACGTGAAAGTGGGTGAAATTCGTCGTCCACCCGCTTCTCTAGGGCACGTCTGGGTGCGTGGCCCTTTGGCAGCAATAAAGCAGCTCGAATCCGATAAACGTATGCGCTTAGGTTGGACGATAGTTCGTGTTCAGATTTTGGCGGCGCGTCGTATGATGTGCTTTCGGTGCCTCGAGCCCGGGCACGTTCGCTGCCGTTGCACTAGTGCGGTTGATCGGAGCACCCAATGCTATGCTTGTGGGGGAGCTCACAAAGCGAGAGAGTGCACATCGCTGACAGTGCGGTGTCCACTGTGTGCAGATCATGGACTTCCAGCGGATCACAGACTGGGTGGAAAGAAATGCGCACCGCGTAAAAATCGAGCTTCGCTTGTCCCCCTTACTTCGCAAGGACCCGTTCAGGCACCAACGGGTGCAGACCCTGAGATGGAAATAGATGCTTCACATTCCCAGCCTTAAATGTTCTCCAGTGCAACCTGAACCACTGCCGCAATGCGCAAAATCTTTTTATGCAAACTATTGCGGAGTGGTCTGTTGCTTTGGCGGTAGTAGCTGAGCCCTACGGTCTTCGGGATCACCCTCGCTGGTTCCGGGACACCGGGAACTCTGTCGCAATTTATTGGGCTGGTGGAAGCGGTGGGCTTCATTGCTCTATTCTAGACAGTGGGCAAGGTTTTGTAGCTGTGGAATGGGGATCTCTGGCAGTCGTGGGTTGCTACGTTTCTCCAAACATTTCTCTCACCGAATTCGAGGCATATCTGGATGGGGTTGCGAACTGCATTCGGTGCAAATGTGCACCCCGGCCGGTACTTGTCATGGGTGACTTCAATGCTCACTCCAGAGTTTGGGGTAACTCCCGGGACCGCCCTAGGGGTCAAGCAGTACAAGACTGGGCGGCGTCACTTGACCTCCGACTTTTAAACCAGGGATCTGTTGCCACTTGTGTTCGCTGGCAGGGGGAGTCTATTGTCGATCTGTCATGGGCATCTCCTTCTGTTGCTCGTATGGTATCGGAATGGAGAGTAGCGGAGGAAATAGTCACACTCTCTGACCATCGCCACATTATATTCAAAGTGACTCTTCGACCTTCTGGCGGCGCCATCCGCTCAAATTCAAGCCCACCGGCACGAAGATGGGCCCTCAAAAAGCTCAATCCAGACATGCTCATCGCAGCTGCTAACATAACGGCTTGGCCGGAAGATAATCCTTCCCAGATAACCGCGCCCGATCCAGAGGAAGAAGCGGCCTGGTTTCGAGAAAGGATGGCATCCATTTGTGACGCTTCCATGCCGCGAGTCAGGAGCAGCCAGCGCCTTAATTCGGTTTACTGGTGGTCGGAAGACATCGCACAGTTGCGCGTTCACTGCCTAAGGTCACGAAGCCAGTATCAGCGGACCCGACGCAGACGACAGCCGAGAGCCACGGAGGCAGAAATTGACAGGCTTTATAGAGCATACCGCGAGGCGACAATGGAGCTCCAACACGCCATTGCGGAAGCTAGGTCAAGGTCTTGGAAAGAGCTTATTGATGGGTTGGACAGAGATCCATGGGGAAGACCATATAGGTTAGTTATGAATAAGTTACGTCCATGGGTTCCCCCTATCACAGAAACCATGGATCCAAATCTGCTAGGGCGAGTCGTTAATACCCTCTTTCCCGTAGTTAGGGATAATCCCTCGCCACTATTATCACCGACAGGCTGGTCTGATGAGTTTGGAGTTACTGAAAGCGAGCTGGACAGAGCCGTTAGACGCTTGGGGGCTCGTAACACCGCACCAGGCCCGGATGGTATCCCTGGCCGGGCTTGGGTTCTGGCTTTGCCTGCTCTCGGGGATCGCCTAAGACGACTGTTCAACAGCTGCCTCCGTGCAGGCTTGTTCCCCTCTGGCTGGAAGGAGGCTAATTTGGTATTGTTGAGGAAAGAAGGCAGGGACTCAGAGTCTCCCTCTGCATATCGACCAATTTGCCTACTTGACGACGTCTCCAAACTATTCGAAAGAATAATTGCCGAAAGACTTGTTGAGCATCTGACCAGTGTTGGTCCTGACCTTGCCGATTGCCAGTACGGTTTTCGAAAGCAGCGTTCAACCGTGGATGCGATCCTACGCGTTCGATCGCTGTCGGAGCAGGCAGTATCCCGGGGTGGGGTAACGTTGGCAGTAAGTTTAGATATAGTTAACGCCTTTAATTCTCTGCCCTGGGATGCGATCAGAGCAGCACTAGTACATCACAGAGTGCCAGCTTACCTGCAGTGCATCATCGGGGCTTATCTTCGTGGCCGACACATTCGCTATGTGGGTCGGGACGGTAGCGTTCATCGCAGAGAGATTACGTGTGGGGTTCCGCAAGGATCTGTTTTAGGGCCTCTTTTATGGATCCTCGCTTACGATGTTGTCCTGCATATTGATCTCCCCATTGGCGTTAATGTCGTTTGTTATGCGGATGACACCCTGGTGTTAGCCGCTGGGGAAACCACCGAAGAGACCATTCAACTTGCCGAGATCGGATTGGCAAAAGTCGTGGCGTCGATCCGCGAACTGGGTTTAGAGATAGCGCCTCATAAAACTCAGGCACTATGGTTTCATAAGCTGCCGAGAAACAGAGAGCCACCCAGTTCAATAGTTAGAGTTGGAGAAGTGCAAATCCCCGTAGGACGATACATTAAGTACCTCGGCTTAATCCTAGACGGTCGGTGGGGCTTCGAAGAGCATTTCGAGCGCCTAGTTCCCCGAGTTGGGAAAGCAGTGGGTGCTCTACACAGATTGTTACCAAACCTCGGGGGGCCACGAGAAGAAGTTCGCCGCCTGTATGCAGGAGTCGTGCGATCGATGGTCCTCTATGGGGCGCCTGTTTGGTCAAACAGGCTGTCTGGTGTCCGCCGCTGCAGAACTAAAATCAACAGTTTGCAGCGTAAAATAGCTATTCGAATAGCACGAGGATATCGTACTGTGTCCTTTGAGGCGGCTACTCTCCTGGCACGTTTTCCACCACTGGACATTCTAGCAGATATGGACGCGAAGGTTTATAACCGTCTCCGCGCTATCCGCCAAAGTGGTAATGGCGGGCCAGGAATTGCTGTTGTGAGGCTAAGACGGCAGGAACGGCGACACGCGCTCGAGCAGTGGCGTGAGCGGCTTCAACAGCCGCAATATTCACGTAAGCGCGTTGTCGAAGCCGTCCTGCCACACTTCGAAGCCTGGCTGAAAAGAGGGGATCGCATCTCCTACAGACTCACTCAGGTACTGACCGGGCACGGTTGCTTCGGTGAGTACCTGAATAAGATTGGGCGAGAGGCCACGGCGAATTGCCATCATTGCGGAGTTGGCCAGGACTCAGCACAGCATACGCTTGAGGAGTGTCCTGCGTGGGCCTCTGAGCGGCAAGTCCTGGTAGCCAGGATCGGCCGAGATTTGTCTCTGCCAGCAGTAGTTGGAGCGATGCTGGCGGATTCTGACAACTGGAGGGAGGTGACCTCGTTTTGTGAGACCGTGATGGTCCAGAAGGAAGCTGCCGAACGGGATCGTGAGAGGGCAGATCCTGGCAGGAGAAGAAATCGTCGGGGAAGCAACCGCCTCGACGGTTAATATGCCGAAACACCGCCTGCATTACTTAAAGTCGGTGGAACTTTGGGGTCACGGGCGTTCAGAGTGGGGACTCTGTGCGCTCACCGAGTGACCTCAGAGATGAACGGCAGCACATCAGTGGTCACGTGTTGCCGTATACAATTGCGTAGTATGACTTAGGGGAGACTCTAGTCATCCCAGAGAAGTGCCGTAACAGGCGTTGCACAGAGGAGGCTCCGGACAGGTCTTTTAAGAGGTAACGGTGCCTTCTCTTATGTGCGGATGGTGACCACCGGGGTGGTTTTAGTGAGGTAAGAATCCCACACTCCCCGGTCTTCTCCCCAAAAGACCGGTCGCCTTTTGAAGGTTTCCCCCCGAGAACAAAAAAAAAAAAAAAAAAAAAAGGTCCTGGATAGCTATGGGCCTTTCGCCCCCACTCCCTGTCTCTCCAGGGAAATGGCTGGCTAGAATTTTGGAACATAAAATTTTCAAGGCAACATCGCTACGAGCGTCCATGTAACTTTATTTCTGACATCTCTTTTGTGTTTTGCGAAAATAAAAATGGAGTATAGTTTTCTATCGCTCGTTTACGTCGTATATAAGTAACATGACGTGGAATGTGCGAGATTTTTTTTCTGACAGCGTGTAGGTGTTTGGCATAACAATGACATTAGAATCCTTAAGTGGGTGTTTTGTGAGTGGATGTCTAGGTTAGATTCAGTGTTACAGAACCCTTTTCTGTTACTTTCAGTTCAATAAAATAAGACTATGTGAAGTACTAGTTTCGGGTTGTGTCATCCACAACCCGAATTCACCCACTGCTGGGTATAGGCCTCTCTTTTCTGGTGCCCAACGCCACGTTCTTGTGCCAGTCTCATCCAAGTACTGTTTTGTTTTTATTACTCAAATTGCACTGCGTTTAACATATAACTCGCGCAACACGCTAGTTATATGTTAAGTATGTCATGTCTACGCATTATACAATGGTAATTATTCAATATAAACATCATTCAATAGAATAATATTATGATAAAACACGAAATAAAATAAAGTGTTATGGACATAGTTACTTTATTTTATTTTAATTTGTGCGTTTCATGTTTCATGGCATGCTATTGTTTATCGTGCATGGGGAATTGAGCTTTTTTTTGCAAGCGGGGATATTTTTCGCGGTATTAAAACTAAATATTTTGTATAACAATAATTAACATCATGAATTTCCGCAAAGCATTGATCCTAAAACTCATATTAAATTGGAACGAGTTAAGCTATAAAACTCCCGATAACCAAAAACACAGAGCAGATGATTTTAAAACTTCTACCCGTCATTAAATACCCTTTGATGTCATTTAACACAATGTTTAGAAACCAATATTGGTTTCGTTAAAAATAAACCGACGGCTTTGTAATAGACAATCAAAGTTTAAAACGGGTGGGAGTTCTTTGCAGCGTTTCTAACTTTTAACTAGAAGAGTTTAGTTGATAAGGGAGCGCCGACTTTGCGCTTCGTTTTACCTGACGCGGCATAAACTGATAATAGTGAACGACTTTCAACTTTAGTTCACAGATGACGGAACTGAGGTAGTAGTATGTAATTATAGGGGGTTTAGGGTTTTATAAGCTTGAGGAGCTTTAGGCTAAATAACAACAGTTGCACGGAAGGTCATGTAGTGCTTGCCAGGGTCGAGGTTCCTATAGTCAGACAATCATGCAGTGTTACCAAGGGGTATCGTATTACCCAACTAACTCCGGTGAAATTCGACCCTAATGATAGGGTTTATAAAATAGTGTTTTGTGATGAACTACTCTTTATGTTGTGATAAATGAAACAGACGGTTAACGCAAAACAGTTTTTTCGGCTTCTTACGCAAAGTTTCTATGGAATCAACAATTTAGGAGACTCTTTAAAGGCAATCAACAATCTATTAGCCTGATAAATTAGATAGCCAGTTACCGTTATATTTCCATTGTAATAATAAAAATATAGGTAGGTTGGTTTTATATGATTGAAAATATGTATCAACAATCCTAAACAAACTGTTATCCATAACCAACATCTTGGCATATACAAAGAAAAAATAACTATAAAATCCAGGTAGATAAATCCCAAGTGATTGAACCGACCTGCCAGTTGTTTACCCATCTCCCTATAATCTTTATACCCATCTGTCTTCCCAGACTGAGTGGTCTGCTTTCTTACATTATCCCCAAGAATACGATCAAAAGTTCCTTCTTTCATAATAATATTTTGAATTATACAGTGAGACGTCTAGACTCTGATATAGAGTGTATACATTAAGTCTTCGTAGATAATTTTCGTTCGGAATATTCAATAAGCTGACGATGAGATTGCAGGTGGCTTGGAAACTATTCTTATAAATTGATACTTACAATAACCAGTCTCTTTTATATAAATTGCTAAATTGGTTCTGTAATCGTCAGTTACATCAGTCGCGCGGTTTGTAAAGGGAAGGTTTCAATTTTAGTTTCATGTCTTTTATTTTTTTGTATGATTGTAAATTATAAAGTGTCAGATTTCTACTGAC
Source organism: Diarsia mendica (assembly GCA_949316265.1). Taxonomy (NCBI): domain Eukaryota; kingdom Metazoa; phylum Arthropoda; class Insecta; order Lepidoptera; family Noctuidae; genus Diarsia; species Diarsia mendica. The sequence continues at coordinate 10,247,427 of OX438892.1, forward strand.
TAAAAACCACCCTTCTGTAATCCTTGAAAGGTTAGGCAAAGGATTATCCATTAGTACACCCACTTTTCCCGACACGGAATCGAACCCAGAGGACCTCATGCATAGCAGTCGCACTTGCGACCGACACTAGACCAACGAGGCTCTATGGTAACTAGTAGGAATGTCATTCAGTGTATAAAAGTAAAAGTTTTATACTCACTTCTGCATTTCCTAAAGGCGTAAAAGCGCAAAGATAAGAGTTTGAAAAGCCCTTTTGTTTCGAGAAATTACATGCTTAAATGTGAAAGTTGAAACCCGATAATGTGGCGTGACCTTTGCACTACTAGCTTTGAAGCGCGAAGTTACACAAGATGTGTGACATGATTACTTGAAGGTTTTTAACTACTGTTTAAGGTCAGCACTATTTTTAGGTTAAGTTTTTTTATGGTTATCATTCATCCATCATCTGCCTAGACTTTGCTCAACTATGCTAGGGTTGGCTTCCAGTCTAACCGGATACAGCTGATTATACTCCTAGGCAAATAACTTGACACAAAATGTCGTCGTTCTGCGCAGGTTCTCTGCTTGATTTGCATGGGACGCCTAAAAAACGACTACTGCGCAGGTTCAACTTATATGCCGCGTGGTATACGAGTATTTTACATGAAGTTACTCATGCCTATCTGAATTCCACAACCCAGTTAGTACTGGGTAATCGATACTCCTTGGCAAGACTAGTTGTCAGTCTTTCTGGTCACTGACTACCTGTTACGATTGTCAAAGATCTCAAAATTACACCTGGGATCCACGGCACCGACGTACCTCGGTATGTAATGGATGATCACTCATCCAAATAGCAAGCGTAGCTTAGCCTGAAGGTTGTTCCGAGTGTCAGTTATTATCTAGCCCCGAGCTCCTCGCTTTTACGGTTATGATGAGGCTAATAAATGCGTGTTTTATATAAATATTCATATATTAAAACAGCTTTAATTTGGCTGTGAAACTGTTTTGTAATACGTGTCCATCGTCACTTTTGATTTCATACGTTTTATTAGTAACACATTTTTTATATTTGTATTATTTCATTTTTATCTCTGATAGCAGCATCTGAAAATCATTCTTATTGGGAACGCAATAAAGGTCACTGTGATTTTAACAGAAATAATAAAGTCTGACGTAAAATATTGTGCTGCAAGAACTAGATATAATCGGTTGAAAATTAGTTACGACCGCAATCACTGACCGACTTTTCAGCCCTAAAGCTCAGTGCATAAGGGTGAAAACTGGTCGACCGTCAGTGAACTCGGTAGTACGTCGTCATCACTTACTAAAATATAAAGTAAAACTTTTGTCTCCAAGGAGTCATTGACCCTCTTCATAGATAATTAGACTTTTTGTTGATCTTAAAAAATAAAACTTTGCTACTCAAAGTAGGCTACGCAATAAGGGGAAAATGTTTCATACAATTTATACAGAAAGAAAAAAAAACTTTTCTATATTAGTCCCTAACATAAGTGCTTTGCGATAAGGCCCGAAATCTTGGGACAAACTTTCACCTCTGTGCCGAATAGGGCCGCCTTATGGCCCAGAAAAGGCCAGAACTCAAATGTTTTCGACTACTTATTGTTATAAAACACTATCGAAACGGGTCTTATCGCGATATTCTCCATTCAGTCCTCCCGTGACCACGATCGCTGCAAGGCGGTCGAAACGTCGGGAAACAAGTAGGTACCTGTTTACCTCGTTAAAAAGAATATCGCGATAAGACCCGTTTCGATAGTGTTTTATAATGTGTACTTATTGTTGTTTAAGTTTTTTATCAGATGTTGGAGAAAATATTTCTTGTCAAAGTATCTGTGTTTGATAAAGTTTATCGTAAAAGGATTTTTAATTTTGTTACTACCTGCTTGCTTACTGAACTGGCGCAAAACTATAGTGGTACTTGTACATTATATTTGAGAAGCGATATTTTCTCATTTATTAATAGTTTATTTATATACATTTTTTTAAATTCTTTTTTTAAAACGTTGCCCCACACTAGGAATTTCTCCTAGTATTTCGATTTACGATTTCTTTCTGTATCGTGGGTGCGTTCACAAACATTTAAACTCACATACACAAATACCCAAATATAATTTTTAAATATTCCTTAGAACAGCATTTAAACATATCAAAGTAGTGGTCCGCCGGGGTAAATATAAAATAAATAATAGTTGATAATGATGGAGATGATTAGGGTTTCTGAGACAGGAACCCCCTCACAATGCGAGCCGTATCGTAGTACTAGCTTAAGGAGCCAGGCTCTTTATAAGACCATCAGCAAAATTATAGCCGAGATTACATTCCACGTGTCATTTCAACATTAGCAGGACTGAGTAACATTTGCGTTTAGAATATTATATAATCCTCCTGTAAATGATGCCGTGACGTCTGACAGGGGAGAAGAAGAAAACGTGTTGCGCCGACCCCAAATAGGTCAGGGGGCAGGGGCAGGAAATTAATGATAAGTATGCTATGGATGTACACACGGCTACACATCAAGCTATACAAAACCAGTATAATCTGATCGTTCATTGTGCGAAAAGATCTAGTAAATTGAGGCCAAGATTAACTGGTTTTGTATAGCTTGATGTGTAGCCGTGTGTACACTAAAATAAACGACAGCGGTTTTACCAAAACCACATCCATATTACAAAACATCAGTTTATCATGTACAAAACAAGAGCTGAAAATATAGTTACATGAAAGAGCGACCAAATATATTATTCGTTGCTTTTTCATCCAGTGTAATTGTAGTAAAAGGCCCGGGCTACGTCATACGGACAAAACCACTATTTGTATGTTAATTTACTCTCTACTGCTTTGTTTGCCTTAGAAAAATGGCATTATTATACAAGTATTTGTAAAAAGTTTTGGTAAAATAAGTTCTTAGTGTTTTACAATGGGTTTTTGTGTTCTTTTTGTCAGTACTTTTAACGATTTTGTTTTGTTTAGTGCCTTGTTGTGTTACGGTAGTTATTCTGTATTTAGTGGCCCGTCCCATCTTGGCTTGGGCGGACATTTGTTTTTTTAACTTGTTATAAATATAGCCTTTTTTTTTCGTTGGTGGATTATCATCAAATAACCCGCTCTTGGGCAGAGCGAAAGGGAGTGTCAGACTTCTACTGACTAAAAACCACCCGTGTTCCTTCTAAGCCCTGTCGAGGCCACAGTATCTTTGTGACCAACCCGCAGCAGGTATAAATATAGCCTATGTTACTAAGGTATAATGTAGCATTATAATGGTGGAAGAATTTTTGAAATCGTTTCAGAAGTTATTGAATACATTCGTTACAATCATATAAATCTTTCTTCTATTGTATATTATATTAGTGTAGATTGTGCATGGGTCTGTTTGTATGTGGCCACTAACGTCGCCATCTTGTTTTCAGTTCAAGTTTCACTGTTATAATCTTTTGTTAAATTGTTTCGCAAATGTTTAGAACAGAAACCCTCCTGATATAGTCATTCAAGCGCCAAAAGATCTTTGAAGGACTCTAAATTTTTTTTATATGACGAACTATCATTTGATGTTTTTCTAAACCAGTTTCGATGACAGATTGTTATTACACCTTTAGCACTATTTACTAATGGACGATTTGTAGAGAATTAAGACTGTTTTTCGGAAGGTCCGTACTCCCAAATTCATTGATTGTGGTAATTATTTTGGGTCCGCACTAAACCATAGGTTAGTAGTAATTACTACTTACTATTCTATTGAATATTTAATACATGTTACGTCTAATCTAACTCGTAATTGAGGTCTTATCAAAGTCAACAAAAGACTACGTCGTAGGTCTAGTGGTCACAAGCGCGATAATTAAACTTTCTAGATTAATTGAAGTGCTACTAGTATATCCTTTAGGAAGATATCAGTAGCAGCTATGGAGTTCGGATTTCCGACCGTTTGATGGCAATAGGAAACTTGAACATATATGTCGTTATGTGAGTGTACTATTAAAGTATACCTCTACCTAACCCGTCGGGTATTACAAGAGTAATGTTATGTTATTTACCTAAAAAAACCTGCCCATTAAAACTCTTTTTCACTAAACCGACACCCATTACCCATTCACACAATTCTATCCAAACAAAAGCGCCACAACGAAACACATTACACGCCATTTCTCTCCGCCCCAGTTGGGTAAAACTTGCCCAGCAATACGGCTAGACAAAGCAACGGAACCTGGGTTATGACGGCCATATAAATGCGAATTGTCGCGATTTAACTTGCCGACTTGTATATACAGTGTGTTCGGAAATGACACAGAGAGCGAGTAAAGCGAGCGTTTGTGTCGGCAAGCTGTATACTTGTGTATTGCGGTACTTGTATAATAAACTAGTATAGTATATTACTGTACGATGTTGTTAGCATGATCTGTGAGGTTAGAAGAGTCGAGTAGGCGAGTGCAGTGATGTTTTGATAAATGTAATACGCTCTCAATTTCAAGGAATTAGGTGCAATTAAGTAGGTGTATTATAAATTCTGGTGGTGTTTTGAGCATGTTATGTGAGAGGCAAGTTAAGAGTTGGGTTTATGTTAGTAAGCACTGATATAGGTAAATAAAAACAAACAACACAAAAACAATTACGACCACTCTATCAATCACTTGAATGATTGTAAAAATCGTAAAATGCAGTAAATTACTTGGAAAAATTTAGAAATTACCTTTGTAATGTGAATAAAACGATGAGAAAAACTCCCAGTAACTAGAATACTATCTGTCTATTAACAGATACTGTCGAAATACTTACATTTACTTACATGATTGGTTGCTAGTATTTTGTTCAACCAATCAGGAGAACCCATCTATATGAAAGATGTACTTGTTTAGGCTTTCTTTACTTAGCCAACCTTTCCTTACGTCCCATATGATTTGATTGATGGATTTTTCGCAGTAGGTAGGATATAGAGAACTTTCAGTACCTTGGTAGTTATATAAGGAATGGAATTGATAGGGCTATTTGGGGTTAAAACTTTTAACTTGTAAACATGGGTTCGGTTTTTAGTCAGTAGAAGTCTGATACTCCCCTTCGCTCTGCCCAAGAGCGGGGGGGGGGGGGGGGGTCATTTGATGATTTTCCACCCAAGAAAAAAAAAGGATGCAGTGGATTTGAGTTTTAAACAGGGTGGTTCTTTCAATACAACTGTGGGGAGTAAACTTGATTTGTGGATGTCAAATCTACTACCTCCTTGGTCTAGTAGTCACAATCGCGACTACTGAGCATGGGTCCCTGGGTTCGATTCCCGAGTTGGGCAGAGTGTTATTGGGTTTTTCTTTCAGGAATTCTTTATCATGCTGGTTTTTTTGGAGCAGTAAGTAAATGCATAGTCAACAACTAGACCAACGGCCCAGCCAACATTAGTCATGAAATAAATATTTAGGTGCTTATGAGTACCCCAGCACTAGAAGTGCCCTATAGGATACAACATCCGTAAACCCGAATACATTAATGTAATTGTCATCCGGTATCCATTATGAAAACAATTAATAATTTATACACTAATTAGGATTAGCCTCTGCTAATACGATTTGGTCGAATTTGTATACAAAAGATGCAATTTTCACCATTTCATTGTTTAATTATTAACATTTTGGTTGAAATGTTTGAATAGGTTAAAAAAAATTGATTTCCTTTATTAAATGCGTCCTTTAACATTTATACATTAAATAAATAAATAAAAAAAAACGATGTAAAAATTGGAGCCCACCGGTATCAGGAACAAGGTCCAAGCTACCGGCACGGCGATCAGGGCTAAATTTTGATTGCTCCTCAAGTGGACTTGGATAGGATATCTGGGTAGACGCGGTGATGGCCGAAGAAGCAAGGCTTTGACCAAGTGACTATCATAGAGTAAGTGTTTAGATTTTCTTTTCTACAGTCACAATGTTGCCATGTCCTATATAACCCAAAGGTTGACTTGTAGAGAATGCCTTGTGGCATTAAGTCCGCCTATGAACAACAATTCCACATGAAGATTAAATAAATAGCACAATCCGTCTAAAATATTTCCCACTGCTGAGACGCAAGCCTCCTTTTTCCCTAAAGGCAAAAGGCCTTATGGATGCTTTAAATTCATCTACGGTCTAGGATAGTGTTATCTTAGGTAATTAATGTTGAAACAAATGTCTGTTGACTGAACTTAGTCCTAGAATTTCTATTCTGGGACAACGTACTCTAGTGTAGTATTAGGCTACAAAAACAGACGCTTTTTATTTCATGCATCTATATATCTATATAAATAAAGAGAGAAGTCCTGACTGACTGACTGACTGACTCATCAATGCCCAGCCCAAACCCTTGGACCTAGAAAGCTGAATTTTTGCACAGAGATTCCCTTTATAATGTAGACAAGGAATAAGGAAAAAAATTTTGAAATTCAACTCCTAAGGGAGTTTAATAGGGGATGAAAGTTTGTATGGAAAATCGTCACTTTCACGCGGCCGAAGCCGCTGGCAAAAGCTAGTCTTTAAATATAATGAAGCAAAAAGTAACATTTAATTTACTTAAGAGCTTATACTACCTCAAACGCGAGTTTTATAATGCGTGTAAGTATATGATTCACTGCAGTAATAAAAATCAGAAAAATATATGATATTCTTCAGGATATATGCTAGTGACATAGTGTTGTGATTACATAACACAACTAACTTTGCTCGATAGAAAAAAATCGCGAAGATACCTCTAAAAAAATCTTTTAACGAGTACAAATCATACTTAAACACATGTCAACGTTCTGTTTTTTTGCCAAATAATTCTACAAGCAACATACTAAAATCATAGTGTTTTACTTTTTTAGTCCAATCAATAGTTTATTTGTAAATCGCAAAATACCACTAATTTTGCACTATTCGGCCGCAGCGAAAGACGTAACAACCGCTTTGTAGTGCAAGCTGATTAGAACTTTATTCTAACAGTATTTCAAGCGAAGTTTGAACCACCACAAATAGGGTTGCTAATCTGAGGTAGCATACGTTCTTAAGATGCCGTTGCAAACTCGGCGGTATTTCATAGGTCATCATCATCATCATCCTGCCCTTGTCATATGTTAGTTGGGGTTTACGCAACACGTTTTTGTCTTCCATTCTTCCCTGTCAAACTTCACGCTATCATTTAGGTACTTTTTGGTTCCTTTATAATATGAAGCTATATCTTTACACAATTTAATCAAATTCATAGGTATTGTTGCGTAATTATTAAAACAATAAAATAATGAAAAAATAAAACACGGAATGTATTACCTTGACAAACAAAACTACTAGTGTTGAATGCCCATAAAAGGATAGTCCTAGTCATCGCTTTTACTTATTAGGGTTCCGTACCTCAAAAGGAAAAAACGGAACCCTTATAGGATCACTTTGTTGTCCGTCTGTCCGTCCGTCCGTCCGTCTGTCAAGACCCTTTTTCTCAGGAACGCGTGGAGGTATGAAGCTGAAATTTATATCAATTACTCAGGTCTACTGTCCCTTGAAGCTGTGAAAAAATCAAACTTCTAAGCCAACGCAATCAAAAGATACAGCCGTTTATGCCGCAAATTTTCGACACTTGCAAGGGAATCAAAACCTACAGGGTGCTTCCCGTGAACTCAGAATCTTGAAATTTGGTACGAAGCAACGTCTTATAGCATAGATAAAGGAATAATTACGAAAACCATAAATTTTTAGTTACATCACATAATATATTTTTTTTACGGAACCCTCGGTGCGCGAGTCCGACTCGCACTTGGCCGGTTTTTTTTCTATATACCGGCTTGAAACGCAATTTCTAGGTCAGAAAATCTACAGTAGCTCCGTAAGTACCCAATTGATATAGAAAAACTATCAATTGCTCATGTTTTTTATTCCCATGAGAAATAGCCTTTGGCCTTTCGAGCTTTTTGTGGCAAAAAGAGATTCTCTTATCGACGGCCTTACACATTTTCCTGAAATCCTCGTTTTTGCTACAATATTATCAATGTGGAGTACTGGGTACTGCTCTGGTATTTTCTTTCTACTGTCGGCAATTTCAGTGTTAAGCAATTTAAGTTTAAATTTAGTTTCTTCTATTATTCTGACATTTTAATTAAAAATGATATTTAGCAAAAGATGGCATGCGCCCGTTATCTAGGAACGAAATATGTTTAATAATAATTGCTTAACATTGTGTCTCCTTGATAATTAAGCAGTTTATATTAAAGAATTTATTAATCCTAATCAACACTGCAATTCTTTTAAATGTAAGTTCTTGATTAATGAAATTAATGTAATTACTGATCTCATTTTAAACTTACTTTAAGTCAAGGAAAGTAATTATAAAACAAATTGACTACCCACTTAATTGGCCCGTTTATTCAAATCACAACTGTAATTCTTTGACAGTTGATCGCGTAGAGAGTGAATTAAAAAAAAACCATTTCGTAACCGTAGAGTACCGATAATCATCATCATCATCATTTCAGCCGAAAGACATCCACTGTTGGACAGAGGCCTCCCCTAAGTATCGCCACATTGACCGGTCCCGTGCGTCTCGCGCATCCAGCGGAAGTATCCGCTAAAGTAAGGTGAAGGTTACGGATCCCCGCAACCTTCACCAGGTCATCGGTCCACCTAGTGGGAGGCCTTCCCACGCAACGCTTACCGTACCGATACCTGAACTGAAACATAACAAAACCACAGACTCCCTACATAGTCCAAATACTAACAATACAATGACGTAATCCAATGATCAAACTAGATCCAGTGTCAGATAATTTGAATACAGAACTGTATCATAATTCTGTGGCCGAAATATGGTGCAGATAGCAGACGATGTAACTGGACAGGCGGGCGTGATGAATTCACTGGCGCATTCAACCCCACAGAGTACTCGATACAGTGGGTGAAGAGAGGGTTAAGTGGTAGGGGTTAAGTAAAATATTGGTTTTGTTTGTGATAACAGGCTAAATTCTGAGGACTCCAGGAATATGTTACGTTAGTAATAAAGTAGATATCGTACATAAAACTTTAAAAAAAAGTTTGAAATTGTATTTTTCTGGCTTTAAAAACTTTAAACGAAAAGCATTGTAAACATAGGATTTCGTTTTTATTACAATTTATCTTCTGAATATTACTCCAAAGATTTAAAGAGAAAAAAAGACGAAACCGTTAAAGTATTCTCGAGCAAAAAGCCTTGTAGCTCCCTCGTGGCTCTCAATCAGTATGTCACTAATAGCGTACATAATTGACAACTGACATAAACCACGAGACAGGCTTACATTTTAGTGAGTAAGCCCAGAGGCATTGGCTCTGAACTATTGCACAGAACCATTCAATTATTTAAGTTATGAAATGCTTCACATGTACTGTACAACGGACGCACACATGTCTATTGTAACAAGAGTTTACATGTACGCGACTTAACAGTCCATTTTGGAGCGAAACTGGACTACTGTCCCTTGTAGTCTGTGGCATTATTCATAGCAATCTCGGTGTGGGAGAGGCGCCCGCTACGTCGCTAGACAATGCTATATTATACTGGTTACTGTAACAGAGTTTATTGGTTGCCAAGTCGGTAACTCTGTAAGATGCAACTACGGACATTTTCACATGCTACTCCGGATATTCGGAGGTTTTATCGGATTAAGTTTCGTTATGAGCACAAACTTTATTATTCTGCTTTATAGCATGAGATTTTCCGTTCATTATCTTCTTTTGTAAACATTGTGTCGCTGTGAAATTAGTATGAACGTTTTTCGGCTTTTTTCTGAATGATGTGTTGTTTATTTTTGTGTTTTTTTTTTGCTTATTTTAATGTATAAATGAGTCTAGAAATCTTTTCTTTGTTGTTCTTTGAAATCTTTGGTAGATTACTAGTACATTCTGAACATAAACTAGGTATTTTGATGAACCTGGTGCTTGATCCATTTGTGATGTCGATTAATTAAAAGCCATTAAAATTATAACTAAATATCATAATTATATTGTATGTGTTGACAAATATTTTCCTCAAATGTATTATGCATAGCTTACGTCGGTCTATGGATAGAACCTGAAAGGGGTAAATAAAGCTCCATTTATAACTGTTTGTTTGTTGAGCATAATATCCTGGGTTTGATGCTCGGGTCGGGCAAAATGTTATTGGGTTTTCCCATCAGAAATGTCTCAGTAGCAGCTACGGAGTATGGATTTGTGCCCTGTTTGATGGCAATAGGCCCACCTCCTCTAACATGAGACTTCTACATAACTGGCGAAATGTGGGTATACTTTTAGGTACCTACACCCCTATCTAATCCTTAAGGGATAACCGGTGTGATGTTATGTTATGAGTACTGAATAGTCATATTGGATATTCCAAAAGGTTTAACATTATTAGGCATTTGTTCTTTTTATTCGATTCTTTTTCTAGACAGCCTACTTTCACCAATATTGCGTGACTCGGCCCAATTGGTTGAACCTTAATTTATTGAAATCGGACAGTTGAGTTAAGCTAGCAGTTATACATAAGTGGCTATTTACATAATTGTCTTATGTTACTGTCTTTAGGTAATAGTCGAGGTAGCTGTGGGCTGTTTATATGGTTTTTATTACTTAACATTTGCGGGTTTATTTTTATGCAGGTGTGTGAGCTTTTGGGTAGTTTTAGAGTAAAACAACTTAAAACAAAAAAACGAAAATAGCTGTATACAAAATAAATAGATCACTGGCAGAGTGACATGAAAATAGTGTTAAATGGCAGCATTATAACTATGAAGCAAGGTCACCATGCTGCCCGTCGGGGCTGCGGATTATCGTAAGGCATAACGCGGCCTCGGCACAAGGGCGAAGAAGGAACATGGGTTTGGTTTTTAGTCAGTAGAAGTCTGACACTCCCCTTCGCTCTGCCCAAGAGCTGGGGGGGTTATTCGATGATTTTACACCCATCAAAAAAAAAAAGTCACCTTTTCTAGAGATTTGGCTTGATATGACGTTCGTATTCTTATGTATGCTATAGTAATACCTACCCACCTGCCTACCTCATCATTCTCATGCTCTAGCCCCAATTTATTTGGCGCACGGCGCAGCATGTCTTCTTCTTCTTCTTCTCTATATTTGCCATCTCATCAGACACTTCCTTTCCTGCCATATATCATTCTTCACACGGCCCATCCATCGTTTCTTTGGTCATCCTCTACTCTTATACCCCATCCACATTCACCTACCTAACTACTGATTTTTAATGTTCAACTGCTGGAAATAAGGAGAAGTGGTTATTTCTTCTTATTCTGTTTTCTTGAATACTAGTGGCCAATAAACTTATATTGTAATGTGCGTTTTCGTTGCGAAATACTTTACTTTCCATACAGATACACGATTGCTCAGTACTAATAGCCGAATTGAAAACACAGCAACAAAAACTTTAAACATTAAATTGTATGATTTTCTCTATAAAAGTGGAACAAACACTGTTGTTTCGACAATGCCGGTAGATATTCACAGAAGCCCCGGCTTCATTTACATTGAGAACAATTTGCGATGTCTGACCGTGGCTGAGCACCCCTGAAGCGGTCATTTGCGTTGTATACCAATTAGTTTTTGCAAATCCCTTAATTTTCTTGTAAAGATAAATGACTGAATTCTCTTCTTTGATGGCTGATAATTTTGGAGGCATTTTGTTTGCAATTACATATTGTAGACTATTGAGTGCTTGTCGGGTGTTAGGTTCGTATTTTCGGTATAATAATATATTAAACTAATCGTCAAAAGAAGTTGGATTTAAAAAAGCTCGTTCTTTTTTCTCAGATTCTATTTAAGCGCGGTTCATCTACCTAAAAGCTGTGGTGGTCAAATCCTTCAGCATCAATATCCCTCCAAGGAAGGATAACCGCATATTTTTAATGAGCAAACATTTTTGAAACCACACAAACTTCCAACAGGTAAACAACAACATCAGTCTTTTAAAAACAATTTCATTATGAAAAGTAAATAAAAATGTTACCATAAATTACTGAGCTTCACTAAAAGCCTGCGGCTTAAGGATCAAAGCACTTTTCTAGTTAAAGAATCTAGAAAACTCCACGCGAGCTCTTATAGAAATAAATTCCGTGTAACTTGAAGTCAGAGGTTTAAGAATAATCCAGTGGAAAGTTTAGAATTTATTACTGTAGTCTGACACTTATAATTTTAACACTGGTCTTGGTTTTCCAATTATAGTTGTACCATTCTTTCTAACAGAGGTCATATTTTAAGTTCAGAGGAGTTTAAAACCCGATTTGGTAGTAGGAAAAGGTTGATAAGGATAACTTGAAGAATATGAAAAATTACCTGTAGAAGTGATAGGTGTCTAAGCTCTGGATGAGCTTAGACACCTATCACTTCTACACTTCACTTCTACTATCATGTTTTTTGAAATACTTTTATACCGTTATCCTACAAACTTAAAATTTTGTCTCTCCGTCAGTTTATTCCGGCTAATCTTCGAAGCGGCTTCAGGCGAATTTCAAGTGAACGAAGGTCGCCAGCAATAGCTTGCCATAAATAAGTACCTACGTGTTGATAATAAACAACAAACGTGACACGTCCAAAAATACATGAGACAAAAATAGTTCCAATCACTTATTTTACTCACAAACACATTCACAATCAAACAGAAACGTCAGTTTCCCTCCCAAGTGCGGTAAAACTTTACCATTCATCAATGAATGTAGTATGTTCTGGTCGACGTCACTCCAATTAAAGGGTGGCGCGATAAGACGAGGGGTAAGCAACCATCCGGCGCTTGACTTTCTTAATTAAGAGGCCGATCTCTAGCTCGATAGTATACTTGTTTTAAATGCGCTGGTTTGTGTAAATGATTGCAAGGTTTTTAGTTTGAACTATGTAGTTTGGTTACTAATGTTGGTAACAAACCTTTCTTTTATGAATGTATATTGAGAGGAGTTCGTGGCTTAATAAGAACTGCCACTCGGGTCGATCTTAAGGTAAAGCTGTGCTTGCCTAGGTCGGTCTGTGGATGGGTGACCGCCCGACATACCGGGTTTCTTTTTATAACCTGGATAAACACATAGGGTACTTCTTATCCCGGTAGTATGATCTCGTGGGACAATTATCGAACTCCACGCGGGCGAAGCCGCTGGCACAAGCTAGTGTAAAATATGCGTATTAAGGGTAAACAAGCCAGCGGCACGAACTGGTTGGTGGGCGGGGGTAAAATGGCTAAAATGCATGCTATTTCATCCGACATCACGAACGAAATGCATAGAGCGAAAGAGACACAACTAAAACGGGCGCGCGATCGTTTCTATGCAGACCTTTGGTAGTATGGATACCATGAAAATTCCATTGAATGTATCTGTTCATAATAAAATTATTTGAATTCTTTAATAACTAATCTATGTCTGTATGGTTTCACCTTTTTCATTTTCGTACTATTTATGTAACTTATTTACACCTAAAGATGGTTAAAATTAGTGCTAAAATACAAGTAGTATAATTATAAGTTTCGACGCTCATAACTTCCAAACCAATTCCATATAGACCTAGATAATGACAAGATCAGTTGATACAATTTTTAATTTTTAACCTACACCGTCAACCAGAGGAGTAATCACCATACTACGTTTGTATGGAAGAATGACTGGCTTGTGCAACCTTAAGCTGCACTCAGTGAGTCTGGAAGCCGACCGTGGTAAGTGATAGGTGTCTAAGCTCTGGATGAGCTTAGACACCTATCACTTCTACACTTCACTTCTACTATCATGTTCTTTGAAATACTTTTATACCGTTATCCTACAAACTTTAAATTTTGTCTGTCCGTCAGTTTATTTCGGCTAATCCCCGAAGCGGCTTCAGGTGAATTTCACGTGAACGAAGGTCGCCAGCAATAGCTTGCCATAAATAAGTACCTACGTGTTGGTAATAAACAACAAACGTGACACGTCCAAAAATACATGAGACAAAAATAGTTCCAATCACTTAGTTTACTCACAAACACATTCACAATCAAACTGAAACGTCAGTTTTCCTCCCAAGTGCGTTAAAACTTTACCATTCATCAATGAATGTAGTATGTTCTGGTCGACGTCACTCCAATTAAAGGGTGGCGCGATAAGACGAGGGGTAAGCAACCATCCGGCGCTTGACTTTCTTAATTAAGAGGCCGATCTCTAGCTCGATAGGAGACGGACATGCGATCTACTTGTTTTAAATGCGCTGGTTTGTGTAAATGATTGCAAGGTTTTTGGTTTGAACTATGTAGTTTGGTTACTAATGTTGTAACAAACCTTTCTTTTATGAATGTATATTGAGAGGAGTTCGTGGCTTAATAAGACCTGCCACTCGGGTCGATCTTAAGGTAAAGCTGTGCTTGCCTAGGTCGGTCTGTGGATGGGTGACCGCCCGACATACCGGGTTTCCTCCGTGCCTCGGAAAGCACGTTAAGCGGTTGGTCCCGGCTGCCATATATAGATCTTTGGTAGTCGTTACAGATAGTCAGTGACTTGAAATTCTGACATCCAGTCTTACCAAAGGGTATCGTATTACCTAGTATTAACCGGGGTTTGGAGGTCAGATAGGCAGTCGCTCCATGTAAAATACTAGTATTCAGTTGCATCCGGTTAGACTGGAAGCCGACCCCAATATATTTGGGAAAAGGCTAGGCAGATGATATTGAGAGGAGTTCGTGGCTGAACCATAACTTGTTCAGCCAGTCGGGTCGATCATATGGTTAAACCGTGATTACCTTGGTTGGTTTGTGGATCAGATAGGTGACCACCCAGTACATAGCGAGTTCACCGTGTCTCAGAAAGCACGTTAGGCCGTTAGTCCCGGCTGATATAGATCTTTGACAGCCGTTCCTAGTAGTTAGTGACCCAGCCTGTCATGCAGTTTTACCAAGGGGTATCGTATCACCCAGTACTATTTGGGTTGAAGAGGTCAAATAGGCAGTGGCTCTATTCTATCCTATCCTATCCTAATAATATATAAATGCGAAACGTTGTAAGGATGTACGGATGGATGGATAGATGTTTGTTACTCTTTCATGCAAAAACTACTAAACGGATGTGTATGAAATTTAGACCACAGATAGTTTATAACCTGGATTAACACATAGGATACTTCTTATCCCGGTAGTATGATCTCGTGGGACGATTAGCGAACTTCACGCGGGCGAAGCCGCTGGCACAAGCTATAGTGTAAAATATGCGTATTAAGCTGCACTCAGTGAGTCTGGAACCCAGTTGGGAAAAAGCTTGACAGATAATGGTTAGTGATGGCCCATGCCTTCGATCGCTGTATGAGTATCGCTGATATCAGGACAAATAGAACCTGTTTTTCACATGGACGATAGTGTGTAAAACATTAAGTCATAAGTCATAAGTCATAAGTCATTTATTCATTTGTTTAACATAGGTACAATAATAGTGGTAGGAAGGTAATAATGAGTGCGCTATGTTATGCCAGAGAGGAGAGCATACAAATGTTTTAAAGTATTAAATTAATTAAGCCAGACAACTCACAATAATTAAATTAAATAATCCTGTTCACCAGAAAAATCAGCTACAAGTGACATAAAACAAATTAATTTGTAATAAAAAGAAATATAAATCAATGTCAATAAAAGTGAAATAAAATAAAATTAAAACATTGTTAATATTAATATCAGAACAGTACATGTCAGGGCAAACACTGAAATCAATGAATAATACTAATGTCAATATGCAAAAACTAATGTCAATTTACAATACTAATGTCAAACTACAAAATCTAATGTCAATATACAATATTAATGTCAATTGGCAAGAACTACTGTCAATATACAATACTTGATCGCGCCAGGACTCAGCCGAACCTTATCTCGGGCCCATGGGAGACAGGTCTCAGAACAGCTGCCGTCCTAACGGGATCAAATAGACGCGATACGCGCCTCCGAACAATATTACAATTTCTGAACTTAAAGCTACCCTTACCTCATTTCTTCGAGCCGGTCTCACTTCCTTGACCCCTCGCAAGTTGTGTAACTGTGTATGTGTATAATGAGTGTATATGACCTTGCGATGGTTTGCTGGTAGTTCCGGACGATTCTTCCACGTCGCTGCAAGCCACGCCGTTAACGCGAGCCACCACACTCACTCCGTATTAGTCTAACCACGAAAGCCTCGGTGCCTTCCCAATAGCACTCCCGTGACAAGGCAAACCAATGATATTATCAATAACCCGTTCGACATTCACAGCGTCGCTAACCGTACTGCTTAACTAGTATAATTGGGTGCCGCGAAATGACTCCACAAGTCGATTTAATCAATGCGCGTGCGCTTTCACCCGTTCTATGGCTACTATAATATTCGTTCGACGCCCAGCGCGACTCAATACGAACTACTATTCACGCCGAGCCCAGCGCTCGACCTCTACCTCCGCCCCTTCGCCCCTGTCGCACCGAGGCGGAGAAAATCAAAAATCTGAAGGTAGATTATAAACAATCACCCCCCCCGGACCGACCCGTTGTCGGTCCGCTCAAACTCCCGGGAGTCGAGATAAAGTTGAAACTGCCCGTCTAAGGATCGAGTCCCTCACCTGGACGTCTGCGATCCTTGGAAACCCATCCTTGCCCGTAATCAGGTTAACAATGCGCCCCCGTCGCCAACACAACGGTGATAGGTTAGCATCCTTAACCAGAACGAGGTCTCCAACGCAGGGTGGGGTCGTCCTGTCCGTCCACTTAACGCGTTGCTGTAGAATATGCAAATACTCCAGCGACCATCGCTTCCAAAAATTTTGGCTCATTTGCCGTAACATCTGATACCGTGACAACCGGTACAACTTGACATCAGTATACGGATATTCCGGCAAGGCGTTAAGTGGTTGGCCAATCAAAAAATGACCTGGGGTCATGGCCTCAAGGTCATTCGGGTCAGCGCTCAACGGGCACAAAGGTCGCGAGTTTAAGACCGCCTCAATTCTGCAAAACACCGTTGACAACTCCTCAAAGGTGAGAATCGTTGAGCCGATGACCCGATACAAGTGAGTCTTGGAAGACTTGACTACTGCCTCGAAAATTCCACCCCAGTGGGGGCATCCAGGTGGACTAAAATACCACGAAATGCCCCGACTGGCGAGGCCCGTGCCAATCTCTCGCTCATTCTGACTTAAAAACAATACAATTTCCTTTAAGCACCGGTCGGCGCCCTTGAAGTTGGTACCACAGTCCGACCGAATCAGTGACGGTACTCCCCGTCTAGAAACAAATCGATCTAACGCCGCCAGAAAGGCCTCCGTAGAGAGATCGGCCACCAATTCCAAATGAACGGCCTTGGTCGCCAGACACACGAAGACACACAGATATGCCTTAACCGACTTCGCGTTGCGAAGGTGCGATGTCTTGACCATGAAAGGCCCCGCGAAATCTGTCCCTACGCCAGCAAATGGCCGAGCCTCCGTGACTCGATCGGCCGGGAGATCTCCCATTTGTGGCTGCATTGTGGCTGCCTTGAGTCGGTAACAAGGCAAGCAACGAAACACAACGCTCCGTATGATTCTGCGGGCCGATAAAATCCAAAATTCACGCTGCAAAATGCCCAGAAGGGTGTTACAGCCTGCGTGTGAATTCTTGGTGTGACGGTCCCTAACCAACAACTCCACCAAAGCTTCTGAATGAAGCACTTTCCCATGAACGTGACCGGCGCGATCCAACCGGTTGGATCGAACGTTCGTGCGATAGTCGAAAGGACCGATCGCTTGGTCCAGGTCTTCGACAGCAACTCGGCCTCACAACTGTATGTGAAGGCATCCTGACTCGGTTGATACTGGACCCCTAAAATGGCCAACGCATGAAGATTCTCCGAATCCTCAAACAAATGCGGGTCTTGTTGATACTCAGTTGGCAGTCCTGCCAGTACCTCTGGGCAGTTCGACAGCCATTTCCTGAGTTCATAGCCACCGGAGGCCATGAGCGCCACCAATTCATCCCTTAAGATGAGCGCCTGCTCAATACTGTCTGAGCCCGTACAAATGTCGTCTACATAGACGTCCCTATCAATGACAGCAGCCGCGCGGGGAAAGCGGAGCCGTTCTTGATCAGCCAGCTCTCGTAGCGTACGCATGGCTACATATGGGCTGGGCTTTAATCCGTACGTGTTTGTGTTGAGCTCGTATGTGACCATCGGTTCTTCTGGGCTCTCTCGCCACAATATCAGCTGGAACCGACGGTCGTCTGGATGAATCTCAGTTTGACGAAACATCATCCGTACGTCCGTAACGAAGACAACCTGGTGTCTCCTGAAGTCCGTGAGAATGTCTGCAATGTCTCTGGTCAGCTTAGGACCAGCATGGAGACATTGATTCAGGGACACCCCGCTAGACGTCTCCGCGCTCCCGTCGAACACGACCCTAATCTTTGAGTCAGGTGTCTTCAAAACAGCATGATGAGGCAACACATAATGCTC
This sequence comes from Diarsia mendica, assembly GCA_949316265.1. NCBI lineage: Eukaryota > Metazoa > Arthropoda > Insecta > Lepidoptera > Noctuidae > Diarsia > Diarsia mendica. Next base: position 10,265,821 of record OX438892.1, read on the forward strand.
CTCATGACGATAGTCAACCCTGGACACCGACATGTGACCCAACGTCAGGTATTCGCGCATGAACTCCACATACTTCTGTCGGAAGTTGGAGTCCCGCTTCATGCGCCTTTCCATTGCCACTAACCGCTTTTCTGCCAGACTCCATGAGCTCCCCAGCGGAGGTCGAATTGACAGAAATGGCAACCTTGTCATAAATCTACCCGATGGGAGGCGCACCGTGTTAAATCGATAGAATGTTTCGCACTCCTCATCACGTGGGTTATTTCTAAGAGCGGTGGGTGGCTCTTCCGTTGCCCAGAACCGTTGCAGGACGTCGGATAACACGCTGCCATAATATATGGAGCTATAATCCGTTGAGTGCTGTGGTTCCCGTACTGGGCCCAATAACGCGTAACCACCTGCGGTACGCATGGCCACAACCCCGTTTGGTTGCAGCTCCCGTTTGCCGCTTCGGAGCAGCTTCCCGAGGACGTCAGACCCAAGCAAGACGTCCACCCGTCCGGGGATCGCGAAGTGGGGATCGGCTAACTCCAATCCATTGGTCAACCCTTTTACCGCAGACGGTAACCGAGTCTGAGGGAGGACCCCAACCACTTCGTCCAAAACGATCGCCGTGGCATTCACCCGCGTGACCGATGCCGTGTCACCCATCTCGAACAGGAATGTCGTCTGACCCCTGAGGTGAGGCACCCGATTGCCACCTATACCTACGGCGCCATCCCGTGATGGCTCTAATGTAAGGCCCAGCTTTTTCACTAAACAGCTGGACACAATACAACCTTGTGCCCCTGAATCTAACAGTGCTCGCACGTGCACCGGCTGTCCGTCAGTACCCCTGACAGTAATCCTAGCCGTCGGTAATAATACCGTTACTGTCGGGGTGGGCACCACTGACGAACAGGCTGCTAGTTGCTAATAGGAGGCACCTCCCTCCTCCCCTGCCGGAGGGGGAGTAAATACTGTCCCAGTATACGGGTCCCAACCCGGGTAGTAACCCTCCCGACCCATCGGTGACATCCGTGCCGGTCGGAAGTAGCCTACTGGCATCCTTCCGAACGGTGGCGGGCGCGCCGTCAGCCGAGGGCGTTCTGCGAGAGGCGGGGAGAAGCGACTACTCGGGGGTGGCAACATGCCCCCCAACGCATTCGAGTACGCCGCGTAACCCGTCTGTACTACCTCCGGGCCCCTGCCCGAGTCTCGGTGCCTATCCCCCCCCCGCGGGGAAGACGACGGTATCGGGTTGTGCTCTGGATCAGCCCTTGGCCCACCCCCCCGAGGGGGCGGCGACCGCTGATTCCTGGCCGACCCACCCCCCCTAGGGGGGGGTGACCGACCACCCGAATCTGGCTTAGGAGAGGGGGGGTGACCTCCCGGCGAGGCTCCGTGCACCTCCCTACTCTCCGCCAGGCATAGCAACTCGTGATGGGCTCCTCCGCAGGTTCCACAGTTAGTGGTCCTGTGGCACTCACGTACAAAGTGAGTCCCCAAGCAGCGGAAGCACAAATAGCGCTGCTTGACCACCCCTCTTCGTCTATGCACCCGCTGCGCCTTAAAGTCCGCGCATGCGGCGAGACCGTGCCCTTCCTTCCGACAGAAGGCGCACACTTCCGATTGGAGGGCGTGGTATTTCTTCCCCCCCCGACGGGGCTCAACCGGCTTGGGCCCGCTCGTACGTCGGGTTGACGGAGGAGGGTGCGACGTGGATGCCCCTTGGCAATCCGCCCGCCGGCACTCGCCTTCTAAAAACACCCTCAAGTCATCGTAACTTGGGAGGTGGTCCGTCGATTCGCCACCATGTGACTGCTCAAAGCGCGCCACCACGTCGATCGGCAACTTCCGTAAAACCCTATTGACGATGATATATTTATTGTCCCCTAACGACAACTTAAGTCGATCTAACGTGTTCACCGCAACCGTGACCGGATTAAGGATTTTCGACCTTATTTCGTACACGTTAGACACCTTCGGGATTTCAAAAATCTTATCAATGAGGCCATCAACTATTAATCGCCGATTATCATATCGGTCGATTAATAGGCCCCATGCCGTCTCATAACTGGCGTCCGTAATCTCCAGGTGGGTCAAGATGTCGTGCGGCTCACCGTTAAGCCTACCCATTAATTGAGCCATCTTGTACGCGGGCGAGAGATCTGTACGCGAATGCACGACACTATTAAATATATCGCGGAATCGCGGCCAATCGGCATACTCGCCGCTAAACTCGGGTACATGAACTGGTGGCAACGGCGCCTGAATCCCTACGCCTGCTGGCCGACATGAATCCCTGACGTCACCCTTGCGCGATCGCTCAATGTCGGCCGCCGCCTGGATTATGCTCATGGACATTTCCCCACACTGGTCCACATTGCCCCGTACCACCTGAGCATCCTTGTCCACCGACGACAGATCCGTCGATTCGAGACATGCTAAATACTCAGCGTGACACTTTAACACGGCGTCATATCGTTCGTCAACTTGCCGAGCGCGTGACAATAACGCATCTTCACGATCGGTGCGACCTACCAACGTAACAACCGATGAAAACCATCTCAATTCAGCTTCGATTCTGGCTGCGATAGTTTTCGTTACTGACGGAGCCATAGTACCAACTTCAATACGCGATTATGCAATAATAAATAACAATAACCAAAAAAAATAACAATTATTGTATCCGGAATTAACAATAATAATATATTCGTTGAGTGAATAAATCTACGACGCTATGCCAACTCTTGAACTTATTCCTCTACGTGCTCTAGAGGTTATTCCTCTATGTCTCAAATGTTGACAATCATAACACGATTTGTGATGAGGTTATATTTGTGCGTAACCGAACGTAAATAACAAATTATTTTATCAACGAATATTCACATTCCATTTATGTACTTATTATTAATAATTCCAAACTCAACTTGAGGTGTACACTGGTATGTAGGTCAATGTACTACTACCTACAAGTTGAATTTGTACATGAACACAATTTTTACAAAGTAAATTGGTACCAAGTACCTACTAATTTTTACAAAGTGGGTTTAAATAAACCAAGCTCTGCTACCAGATTTTGATCGCGCCAGGACTCAGCCGAACCTTATCTCGGGCCCATGGGAGACAGGTCTCAGAACAGCTGCCGTCCTAACGGGATCAAATAGACGCGATACGCGCCTCCGAACAATATTACAATTTCTGAACTTAAAGCTACCCTTACCTCATTTCTTCGAGCCGGTCTCACTTCCTTGACCCCTCGCAAGTTGTGTAACTGTGTATGTGTATAATGAGTGTATATGACCTTGCGATGGTTTGCTGGTAGTTCCGGACGATTCTTCCACGTCGCTGCAAGCCACGCCGTTAACGCGAGCCACCACACTCACTCCGTATTAGTCTAACCACGAAAGCCTCGGTGCCTTCCCAATAGCACTCCCGTGACAAGGCAAACCAATGATATTATCAATAACCCGTTCGACATTCACAGCGTCGCTAACCGTACTGCTTAACTAGTATAATTGGGTGCCGCGAAATGACTCCACAAGTCGATTTAATCAATGCGCGTGCGCTTTCACCCGTTCTATGGCTACTATAATATTCGTTCGACGCCCAGCGCGACTCAATACGAACTACTATTCACGCCGAGCCCAGCGCTCGACCTCTACCTCCGCCCCTTCGCCCCTGTCGCACCGAGGCGGAGAAAATCAAAAATCTGAAGGTAGATTATAAACAATACTAATGTCAATCTACAAAAACTGATGTCAATATAAAATACTAATGTCAAACTACAATACTAATATCATACATTACTAAGCTCAATTTACAAAAACTAATGTCATTATACAATATTAATGTCAATCTACAAAACGAATGTCAATCTACAAAACTAATGTCAATTTAAAATACTAATTTCAATCTACAATACCAATGTCAATTTACATTACTAATGTCAATATTCTTACAATAGATTTTTATCTGTTAAAAATTCCGAAATACTGTAATATGCTTTGCTCACCAGTAACGATTTTAGCCGTTTCTTAAATAAGTTCATATTCAATTCTCTGATTGACTGTGGTAAGTGATTAAATATGACTGGCGCCATGCAAAAAACACTTTTTTACCATTGCCATTCGAAAAAGGGCATTTTTTTCATCGATAACAGTGAATAAAACGCTCTTTTATTCACTGAGTGAATAAAGACATTTTGAATTAGGAACAAACACGAATTACGTATAGTGCGCGCGGAACTAGTTGGCCGCGCCTTAGGTGGCGACAGGGATGAGGGGGCGGGTTGCCTTATACAGCTCGCAATGCACAGGAGACTATAATTAGACAGTGATGACCAATCTCGAGATATTAATTGTTCAATTTATTGAAAAGAATACTTAAATAAAAAAACAAAAACATGCCTAAGGTGCGGCCAACTAGTTCCGCGCGCACTACACAAAAAAAATCGCTGCTGCTGAAATAGTACGTACTGGGTGGCTGAATGGAGCTATTCCATTCCAAATTTTAAAATACATATATCCCGCCAATTTAGTTACGTTCTTTTCTGTCTTTAATTGTGGTTGTTTTGTGTAATTGGAAAATCTATTTACATAAGTAAGTAATTATAATAAAATGAGTTCTTCCGATGACGAAAATGAGAGACTGACTCCGGAATAATTTCGTTCTAAAGCAGCAGTTATAGTAGATGATTTGTTGCCGCCAAAATCTCGGGAGTTGTACCTGAAAACATACAATTTATTCTGCGACTGGAAAACCATGAATGGCGCCAATTTCCTTCTCTGAGTGCATATTTCTTAACTATTTCAATGAATTAACCAAGACCGCCGTCGACACTTTGGAGCATATATTCTATGATAAAAGCCACAGTGAGAATCAAACACAACATTGATATTTCAAAATACTCAAAGTTAGTGACATACTTAAAGTACATCTATCCGTGGGTAATAAGCCAAAGAAATTTAGAGTGCTTAGCTCCGAAAATAAATACCATCCTAATTATTTTCTCACAGTCAATGGTAAAAAGTAGAGTACACAACACGTGAATAAAAAAATTATCTCGGTATAGGTACTTGTATCCCTCGCTCCGTTCAGGATTCTAGAGTATAGAATCCCTCGCTACGCTCGTGATTCTACTCTAGAATCCTTCGCTGCTCTCGGGATCCAACTTCGTACCTCGAATTAAATTCCCTTTTTATTCACTTGTTGTATAATCTACTATTATGCATTAACGCTGTATGGGACCTTCTTATACATAAACTACTGTTATCCCTTCGACTTCGGTTATTAATTTCCGACATTTTTTTAAACAATTTAGGATTGGTCATAACAAAAACAGCAACCTCAAAAATATATAAAGAGGGAAGAGTCAATATTTTAAATTTAATAAATAATGGTTTGCATGTTTCCATGACCTGTAAGCCAAACATTGTCCTAATGCACTTTTTCTGCGCTTTAAAGACTATTTCCCTATTGGTTGAATTCGCCCAAAAAATAACCCCATATCTCAGAGCTGAACCCACCAAGCCATGATACGCTGTGACTAAAGCATCCACACTCATCACTGATCTTAGTTTGTAGAGGCCATAGGCAGATTTACTAATTCGTTTGGTTAGCTCTTCCGTATGTGCTTTCCAATCTAATTTACTATCAATGGTTAAACCTAGGAAACATTCAGGTTATGTACCTATATCTATGACAAAGATATATCACCCAAGAGACCGTGGAGGTAAAACGTATCTACTCTTAAAAAAAGAGCAAAAACACTTGACAGAAAAAGAATAAAGATGTTTCGTCAATGAAGACTTATTTCGCAATAAACGACTTTTCAAGGTTCGAATAAAAAAATCATGTCCTCATCAGGTAATTCTTCGGCAACATGACATCTTGTTATTAACAAGTTTGACGAAGCCTCGAAGAAACTCTAAAGAGCCTCGATGAACTCTCTCGAAGTTTCTCGAAGGCACATACTTGCGTTATTTAGGTTAATACTTTATGGGACAGGAAAGCGTTTCGACTTTTGTTTCCTACGACATAATAACACCGTTTTATGTTTGCACTTATGGTACACTTGTTAATATTAAACTTATTGTGACCTGGAAGCCATATTGTTTTCGAAAATATATTTCTATGCTGTTAAATTTTAGTGGGGTAATAATCTGTGGATATTTTTAAAGTTTTTGGAATAGTACACGTACATCACACATGACATAACTTCAAGCCTGTAAACCCCGAAGGGATAGGCAAAAGTAGGTTACCTAATAGTACACCCAAATTTCGCCGGTTATGTTATGTTATACAGTATCTGTGAATATTACCAACAAAATATTACAAATCTAGTTATATATCTTATGTTTCTAGTTGAGCGTGGTCTATCATAAGCACCTACACACTATACAGTGTACGTCTTGTTTTCTCTGAATCGGAATGGAGTGCCAAAACCGGTTTCATTTGACGACATTTTCTTGCTCATTTGAGCAATTTTTTCTTTACCAAAAATCATATCAAGAGGGATACAAAAATCGATTTAGCAATACATTATTTTACATAATAATATCACTTTTATTCTGGTAGTTTTTATTCAAGAGATAGTTGACAGAAAAAGATAATTAATCTGGTTTAGAAATCTACAATGATCACAAATCGTTTTTTTTAAACTTAGGTACTGTCCCGATCAAAGACAGAATTTAATTCAAAGCATTTATTTCTGTTAAACCATGAAATATAAATTTAATAAATGCTTGAAATTGGTAAGATTCGGTCAGTTAGACCGAAAGTTGCAACTAGTTGTCCGTATCTAAACGTAGATCTCTATGCAGAAGAACGGGCAAGAAACTCCATGGACCCTCAACTACTAGATAAAGGCCTCTCTCAAAATACGTCACAACATACCACTTCCTCCCTTTCTGCAACCCAGTCCCCCCCCCCCCCGCACCCCGTCTTCAGGTCGACTTTCGATCAACTTATGTCACTTCAATCTCAAAATGTGTCAACTGTCGTTAACACACCAATTACAAGTAACAGCATGTGAAGGGCCTTGTAAACAAACTTTGTCATCACAGTATGTTCCAGAAGCTCTTATTGAAAAACTTGTCTGCGTAAGTGTACAGACCTACCGTACCACTAACACTAGACGACAAAATCGTGAAGTTAGATTTCCAACTTTGGGCTCAGCGTTGAGAGTCGAAATTACAATAGCGCTAAAATACTTAGGCGCCTATTTAAGTGTTGCTTGATTTTAGTGAGAACAGCCACATATGTTCCGTTTCTAGGTCAGCCTTACGGACCGTATGTAACTTTGCGAATGACAAACTTGGTCCGTGATTTAGATTGACGGTAGTTGAAAATACGGGTCTTTAAACGTGAAGAATCGTTTGTACGGCTTGGTGGCAAGTGACTGGTTGAATACATCAAAGTTAGTGTGTTTGTTAGAGATGTAACACGTGGAGGTTGGTCATTATCTGACGTACTGTTTATCTCCTACTATATTTTAGCACTCGGTAGCATCCAGGCCTACCCGTGTGCAAAATCTCATAAAATCCGATGAACTATTAGGCATTATGAGGTAACAGACAGTGGTAAACCTTCGCATTTTTTTAAAGCTTTATATTATTTAACGTAAATGTGCTTTTCCAAAGCAAACTATAGAGTATGTCTGCGTTTTATTCCGTCATTTTAAAACTACGAACTTTTTCAAGAACAAAGACTGTTCAAACCGACAGAACAAGTTCTAAAAGGGTAATGAATGCTATTTTCTCCTGACCAACAGGGAAATAGTGGCCTTAACCTCTCTGTGGCCGCGCGAAATAATTGACCCCTGCCCCTCCCGCACCGCCTGGTTACGTCATCGCATGCGTCATCTGACCTTGTTCACTAAAACGCTTATTGCTCGAGTTCTGTTATCTCTTATCTCAAACCGTAAACAGTTTCGTGTTTCTGAAGAGCTAGACGATGTATTATTATATAAACAACTCTTTTATAGCTTATTTAGAATTAAAAATATCGTATAGTTAGGACAGATCTCGCCGCCACTCGACCTGTTGCGTATTTTATTTTGTTTTGGTAAAACTACTGAATCAATTTACACGAAACTTTAGAACTGATATAACAAATGTACAAGTAATATAGTGACAGTGTTTTTTTAGGAGACCTACATACATTATTCTAATAAGATCCCAACTCAACTCCCTCACGGACCGCCTAGTTACGTGATTACGTCATCGCATGCGCCATCTGACCGTGTTCACTAAAACGCTTATTGCTCGAGTTCTATTATCTCTTATCTCAAACGGTAAACAGTTTCGTGTTTCTGAAGAGCTAGACGATGTATTATTATATAAACAACTCTTATAGCTTATTTAGAATTATAAATATCGTATAGTTAGGACAGAGGTCGCCGACCTCGACTCTGACTCGACTTGTTGCGTATCTTATTTTGTTTTGGTAAAACTACTGAATCAATTTACACGAAACTTTAGAACTAATATAACAAATGTACAAGTAATCTAATGACAGTGTTTTTTTAGGAGACCTACATACATTATACTAATAAGATTCCAACTCAAAATTCTTATAAGATTCTTATTAGCGAACTGTCATTTTAGAATTGCGAAATAACCTTGAAATATAAATAAATACGAAATTATTTGCTTCGAATACACGATATAATGATTTATCACTATATTTTACGTTGATAATAATGTTTCCAAGACCATTATTTCAATGAAAAGGAGTCAAATTCATATTTTCAATTCGGTCATTCAATGAATCTTTGTTATGATATTTTGTTGGCTCGAAACATAATTTTGGATATGAATTGTCAAGCAAATTATTATCTACAAAGTTGCAATAGGGACTTCTAACCTAATAAACATTTACTTACCAACGTTTCACAAACAAACTCAACACAAAACACAAAAAGACTACGACACCCACACTTTACCACACCGTTTTTTGCATCAACTGTCAAACGTCACTATGGCGCCTCTCAATATTTTTTTAAAAGTGTTCCGGGTTTATGTTTAGTAATTTCTTGCTGCCATACACAGCTCTAGCTAGTTTCCCTTTGGCACAAATTTTGTCAAACGATTTAGAGCCTTATTTTACGTAAAAATAAGGTTTGAATTTGCTGCGCCCGACTGGAACGATATCGTTCCAGCGGGTCTCAACGGAATTTTCTCACTGGAACGATATCGTTCCAGTCGGGCCTGAGCGGTTAATTAAAATAACTTGGTAATCTCCGCGGGAAAATAATGAATTATTACCGCCCTGGTTTAGCGCGGTCTAGATTACAAATAAGGTCATTTTTGAACGACTTTTCGGCTTAGTAGTTGATGTAGGTACCTACCTACCGTACATACTAGGAATTTCTCCTGTATCGTAGGTGCGTTCACAAATATTTAAACTCACATACACAAATACCCAGACCCGAAACAACTATCTGTAGGCCATACAAATATTTTTTTCCGTGCGGGTGTACCTCCAATTTCATTGTCATCGTGAACATTTTTTAGTGGACTTTAGTAGGTGTCAAAAGTTTTCTGAACAATCACAATAATTTTGATTGTTCAGAAAACTTTTATTTATTTTTCAATATGATAGCCTAGTTGATATAGTTGTAACATTCAGTATAAATCCTTTAAAACTGTTTTATGACATTATTATTATTATTATTTTTTTTTTTATTAGCCTACGTTGTGTCCCACTGCTGAGCAAAGGCCTCCCCTTTCTCTTTCCATATGTCTCTATCATGGGCGATCTCTGACCATGTTAGCCCCGCAAACATGATCAGATCGTCACGCCACCTTCGCCGCGGTCGACCTCGACGGCGCTGTCCTTCCTCAGGCGTCCAGTGAGTGACGATCTTTGCCCATCTCTCCGGGTGCATCCGTGCTACGTGGCCTGCCCACTCCCACTTCAGTCTGGCTGTTTTCTCTCCAACATCAGCTATTTTAGTTATAGAGCGCAGGGTGGTGTTTCTAACGCGATCAATTCGCTTAACACCAATTATGCTGCGCTCCATTGCTCGCTGGCAAATCTTGAGTTTGGACTTCTGTTGTTCAGTAAGTGACCAACTTTGTGCACCGTAGGTTAGGACGGGCAGGATGCACATATCAACGAGTTTCCTCTTTAATGTTAGAGGAAGGCTTCCCTTTATAAGCCCAGGGCCCAGAAAGTCTTCCAGGCATTTTGAACTCGTCTTTCGACTTCCTTGTCTTGCCTGTTTTGGAACGACACTATCTGGCCTAAATAGGTATAGGTACTCGTCGACATATTGCAACAAATGCCCGTCTACCGCGACCCTACGTTTCGTGCTGTTGGTCATGATCTGGGTCTTGGATCTATTCATTGAAAGTCCAACCTCAAGACTTGCTGTGCTCAGATCTTGGAGCATTTCTTCGAGTTCTGGAGCTGATGTGGAGAAAAGCACGATGTCATCGGCAAAGCGGAGGTTTGTTAGATGTCGGCCGCTAACATGTATGCCTCGTGACTGCCATGAATCGGGCAGCTTGTTGAAAACCTCCTGCAATGCACTTGTAAACAGCTTGGGTGAGAGTGGATCGCCCTGTTTTACACCTTTTTCTATATTGAAATTTGGACCAGAAATGTGCAACTTGATGTTCGCAGAGCTATTTCGATAAATGGTGTCAATTAAATCAATGTAGGTGTGTGGTACGTTTTGAGATACCAAGGCATTAATGACTGAGTGGTGGTATATACTGTCAAATGCCTTGGCATAATCCACAAAGGCTAGGTATAGCGGCTTGTTATATTCGTTGTACTTTTCGATAACTTGGTTTACAGTATGGAGATGGTCTGTTGTGGAGAAATGGGGACGAAATCCTGCCTGCTCGGGAGGTTGGTGAAGATCAAGTGTCGGAGCGATACGGTTTTCTATTACTTTTATGAAAAGTTTGTATAAGTGTGAAATGAGGCTTATGGGTCGGTAGTTTGAAATTTCTGCTTTGTCTCCTTTCTTGTGAAGTAGTATTATGTTCGAGTGGCACAATTCAGAGGGAATTTGGCCAGTATATAATATGGTGTTGAAGAAAGAAGTGATATGAGGGACTAAAACGTTGCGCCCTAACTTTAAAACTTCTGTTGTTATTCCGTCTGTTCCAGGGCTTTTGTTCATTCATTTTATAATATAATATAACAATGTGAGACGTCCTAACTAACAGAAAACGTTTTTTACCCACGACGGAACAGAGACGGTATATTGATAAATTATATCTGTACAGTAAAATCAATAATGAATAAAAAACTACGTAAATTCATAATCTCACAAATGCTAAGTCACTAAAAACGTTATTATAATTTTATAAGTTACTAAATAACTTAAAACTCATTTTGTAATCAAATAAGAAACCGCAAAAATATCAACTTACAAAAAAAATATTAAATTTTCCGTCTCGGCCAAGCACAGTGAACGGGTTCCGTAGTCTGTCGGATTTAATCGATCGCAAAAATCTGTTTGAGTTTCTACAATCTTTATCAAAAATCTATGCAGATGTAACAGTATACTCGTATCCCATTTCTCAAATACTAACTAGCAAATAAGTATACAATCTTGATAATAACAGTCAATCCTATCAATCTTCAGGTTAAGCCGCGGATGCCTACCTAGGTTGGTCAGTGGACGGATGACCACCCATTACATACCGAGTTACCGGAAAGCACGTTACGCCGTTGGTACCAACCGTAGATCTTTTACATTTGTCATTTGTTTTGTGTAACAGGTAGTCAGTGGCCCGAAAGTCTGATAACCAGTCATACCAGGGAGCTATCATATTACCCAGTTTTTACTGAGTTATGGAGGTCAGATACCCAGTAAAATACTGACCGGTTTGACTGGAAGCGCCAACCTAGCTGGGAATACACTACGCAGATGATGACACGATGACCATGTGTGTTTCATGCGAGCAGACGATCACTGACGGATGAAAATTATAGCTTTATTGGCTAAGGAATCCTACAGAATATCAACCCAGCTTCAATGTACCATTTAGCACCGACTTTAGAGACAAAGTTCTTAGACAGTTTTAATTGCTTTCGACCTATCTGATAGGTCGACATTGTTTGACCGACATCTCAGTGTGTTCTTATCTTTATTTTATTCGACACTTTTATTACTTGAATGTTAATTTGTTAGATTCGATGTATCTTTTGGTTTTAAAGACTTTACTCTCTCTGAATATGTATAGTTAGTAGTTAAATCAAATTTAATAAAACGTATTTACATAAACTCACGTCCTTTACCCATGAGTGTAGGTAGAAGCCACAGAACGCCACCTACTACAATCCTTACATACACCTTTTGCTTCGTCCACATTCATACATCTGGGCCCCGAGTCTGCTATTCAATAGTGTCAGAATGGTCGATCATTGATCTCATAATGGTTGATTTACGACCAGCCAAAAAGTACCTTAAGTCGACAGGCATAAGGTACTTTTTGGTTTGTCATCAATCAACCATTATGAGATCAATGATCGACCATTCTGACACTATTGAATAGCAGACTCGGGGCCCTGGTCATACATGCACGCCGGTTGCCAGTACTACGCACCTGTCCTGAAGAGCTTCACAAATTAGGTCAGTGTCCTTCTAGGGCGTCCTATCCCGGTATGTCCTATTATGTACCTACGTAAAGTTGGTACTTTAAAAGGCGCGTAGGCGTTTCAACCTTGACAAGACTAGACGAGAAACTTATAATTCTTATTAAATGATTTTACTTTAAGTACCTATAATCTCAGGTCTCAATGGATTTCCAAGCGATTTGGCAATTAGGTACAATTCAATTTGTAAGGGTTCTTTCAAAGAGAAATATGCTATTGATCTTATTTCTAATATTTAAATGAAAGTACTTCATATTTGTAGGATATAACTCAAATTGTATTACGATTATTTGACATTATTTGATGCTTCGTAGAGCGTTCTGAGTAAGTAATTTACATGTATTTTATGCTTGAATGTTTTTTGTTACCTGTGTAGTAAAAAAAAAGAACGTTCGTAGCTGATATATTGTGCTTGCTACGATCGACGCCTACGCCGGCCGTAGTAGCATTACGACCACTTTTTAAAAAGCGTAGCAATTCATCTATTACGCGTAAAGTTATAGTTTTATTGTGGCTTGGAAGTGTGTGGATATAATCCGTCATCCTTGTGTCGTTTCTGCCTCAATATTGAAGGTCGTGACCTCTTTGAGTGACTTCTCATGGACTGTCTTGCGTTAGCTCACTCTATCTTCGGCAGCGTGTATGGCATCGCATCGTAGACAGAGGTGTTTAGGGCTAAGTGGAACTGGTCTGACCAGCGCATTGGGTTTCTGTCTCTAGGCTTTCCTTCGCCCACCTTACCCCTTGTGGCGACTAGCGACATCTATCGCAACACCTGCGTACAAACAACGATTGACAGAAATCCTACATCGCGCTATCAACTTTATCCGCGACATAAGCCTATATAGGAGTTCCGACTTACAACTGTCGGGCAGTTAGCCCGCCGGACACAACACCCGTCCGGTCGGAGGATCCTCCCTTTTCTACGGGGGATGAGGAACTTTACACCCTGTTCCTCATGACCCCCAAACTGGTGACCCCGAGCATGAACGTCAGCGCAGCCTTCGTGCAAGCACTTCATACGTCGTCATCACTTCCCCTTCGCCTTCGAGCAGCGAGTCATACCGTCAGCCAGCAGCCACGGCTTCATGGGGCATCCTGTCCACCAGCATGCAGCGGAAGCGCATTCCTGGACATCACCCCCAGCCTCATCAGCGACTTTGGCACAGCACACTGCACTTCGGCCGGTCAGCAAGCAGAGACGCCCTTCTCTCCTGGTCGACGCAGCAGCCAGCCACTACGCAGCACTGCACACTCCGACTCACTGGAGCATACGCAGCAGCATCACCCCGACTCACTGGGGCATCTACGGCAAGCACTACATCACTCCGACTCACTGGAGCTAATATGCAGCATCACCCCGACTCACTGGGGTATCACCGCAGACAGTTCCGACTCACCGTGAACTATGCGGCATCCGGTTCCGACTCACTGGAACCTTCCACTGGCTGACAAGCGCCAAGACTTAACCTGCTTTCGACCTCCGGTCTCGGAGGGGAGTGATGTGGCGACTAGCGACATCTATCGCAACACCTGCGTACAAACAACGATTGACAGAAATCCTACATCGCGCTATCAACTTTATCCGCGACATAAGCCTATATAGGAGTTCCCGACTTACAACTGTCGGGCAGTTAGCCCGCCGGACACAACACCCGTCCGGTCGGAGGATCCTCCCTTTTCTACGGGGGATGAGGAACTTTACACCCTGTTCCTCATGACCCCCAAACCCCTTATCAGCAGGTTTTCTAAATTATCGACTTTTTATTTTGTGGTTTCATAACGACTTATTAATATTTTCATTAAGAGCTACTATGAAATGTGTGTAAATTGCTCATGAAAATTTTATTAAGTGAAGAGTTTGTCATACAAAAAACAACCTTCAGTGCTATGTAAATAAGAGTACAACACAAAATAAATCCCGCAGTAAAATTTACGGAACAAGACAAGAGACATCACTCATCCATTTGTAAGTGTAACTCCAGTACGTAATGTGCGCAATATTTTACGTTACGGAACTTTTGTGTGTCGCATAAACGTACAATTGAACGTATAAAACGAAGGGAAAGAGGGTAATGTGATGGCTCCAGGTCTCGGTCTCCAAATCCAGTGATGGTAGCCCTGTCTTAAGACCAAGTCCTGCAACGGTAAGGATGACGGTCTGTGTCGTCATCATACCAAGGTTCTGTGTTGGCTCGCGTTGATCGTCTAGTCTGTTTGTTTTGTGAATGAATATACTGAGAAAGAGTCGAACTTTCTTAGTTAGTCTTTGGTAATCAATACTGTGTTTAATCTAGGAAGGATTGAACTTCCTCACACCAGTGTTTAGGAAATAATGTTGTATCAAGAGAGTCATTTCGGGGTTTTTTAATCAACAATTAGATTTAGATTGACCACAGGTCAATCTCGAGTACACTCCACTGTGCGAACAATGTAGACTTATCAATCATTCTACTCGAAAATGCGGAGCTTGTCTCGACACATCTGTATTATTGCTTAGTACAATACTTAATCAGTCTTCTTCTGATTTAATAAAGGAATTTACAAGTTAAATTCAATTTGACACGTTAGAATGATTTGTGTAAGTTGATACATGTGCGTTTGTGCTTATTTTAGCCACCGCGTCTGACTGATATCGTCAGCATGGGGGAAACCTACACCGCGCCACGGTCCTTAATCAATGTTATTGGGGGAGCAACCGACTTCCTATAATCGCTGCGAAGCGTAAGTGATTCCCTTATCCATATAGGCAGGTACTTGCATTTTTTTATAGCCAGATTCCCGGTTAGGGCGGCATTGCCAGATTCCCAGTTAAGGGCAGACTTATTTGCCAATTCCCAGGTTGGGCAGACTTTCCCCCGGAACCATGGTTTTGAGTATAATGTATTTGTATTTGAGTTATATTTAGATTTGGCCAAATCTAGGTCGGAAGTCGGATTGCAAGAATGACGTGTATGGTATGCTGCGTTATCACTGCCAGAGGCGTCGCGCAGTCGTGTATCTCAAGCCATCAGTATATCAAAGTTAGGAAATATTAATGTGCATTATGCAACACAGCCGAAATGTTTCTCTCTCTCAAGACAATATTTCCCCTCCAACACAATTAAGTGATTGTTGACTTGAATCAACAAGTGATGATTAGGTTCCTGTAAACTTGTGTATTTTACTAGGTTCAATTCAGTTCAGAAGGAACTTATAGTCTCAGACCTTAATTGAAGGGTCTGGATTCTTATCTCAGACTTGGTCTATAGTAGTACAAATTATTATATTAGGTTAAGTTCAATAACGTAAAATCGTGTCTTTCAAGGTTCAGTGTGCATATTATAGAGAATTCATTATTGGAGTTGCAACCTGAATTACTACACTGATTTTAAAGCATTGCCTTTGTTATTACTTGATCTTAGCTTTGTCAATCTTCCATTATCAAATTCTCTACACAGGTAATCTTGGAATATAAAAGAAAGAGGTGGTTGATGTTTAAATTATTTATTTATTTTCGATAAATTTATCGAAAGAAACTGTTTGATTAATTAGGCCTAGTTCGCTAGGATGATAGCGAGCTAAGGTCGAGTGTCCCATTACTAGACCTAGTCAGTTAAGGGGAGACGGAACATCTCAAGCGAAACCCCTTCTGACAGCGAACGAAACTGTTTGATTATTTAGACCTAGGTCCGCTAAGATTTTGACGGACCTTGATCGAGTCGTCCCATTCCTAAACCTAGCCAGATAAGGAAAACCGAACGGCTCAAGCGAAAAACCTTTCTGGCACATACAAATTGGATGTTTACAACATATTACAATATTGACAATTATTTATCAGCTTATATAAATTGCAATACAACTGAGAGGAGAGGCAAGTTACACATAATGGTTACACAGTTTATTCAAGGTACTTAAGCCACAATATCCCATGATAATTTACAGTAATATACTCAGATTTCTAGCTTAAGCCATTTCACGTAGTTCAAGGTCTGCGTGATGTGTATCGCCTATACAATTCAAAGCGATTTCTCCACAATTCCCGCCTTTCAATCTCTTGCAAACTTCTATACAAGTTATCACGAGGAAATAAATTACTATTATCAAGAATAGTATAGCAGCTACTTTGTCTAGGCCAGACTAAAGGTGCTCTCGTGTCCTTTGACTTAGTGAATATAAAATATCGAAGTTTGTTGCGGCCTCCATTTTTACTTGGGTCGTTAAATAGATTGGGTGACTGAAGTTATTGTAAATTAGCTTGGGATCTTGCTTTTACACAAAATTTGAACTTGGAATACGTTACCGAATTTCAGCTCTCTCTCTGTCTTTTGAGTTCACTTAATATTTACTTAGACTTAGACACACTGCTTCTAATTTTATTTTTAAATACAATGAATATTCAATTATGATTATCACTAGCAACCGTTCTTCGTTCGCTGCAAAACTCGTCTGTCTTTGCCAAAGCGCGTTCCCTCTCGTCTGCCTGCTCCACTCCCGCCAAGCATCCAGATAGGCTCCTCCTAGAAATGTAATTTCACACGCGAGTAATGTGTTTTTCATTGGCTGTCTTGTATAAGACGCTAGCTCATTGGTCAAAGGCATGGCGTCAGGTTCCCGCCCAATGCTGCGTAGGCGCCCCTTAGGCATCGCCATTTCAAACATCTGGTTACCATAAGCCCAGATATTCCGAGAAAGGTTACTCCAACGTACGATTTATTGCTTTTCGAGTGTCGTTTTGCAATATTATTTTAAACTAAATTCAATAGATTTTTATTTTCTAAGTGTTTTGGGTCCGTTTCTTATCTTTTGTTTCTAAATAATTTCTTCCCATGGATATTTCAATAGGTAGTTTTTGACAAGGGTTGAAATTTATGGATGGCTATAACGTAAGTTATTTATTACTTCCATATGCAAAAAAAAGAATAGTGGTTCGAAGAACGACCATCTCACACTCCCCCAAATAGATTTGTTTAATCACCTAGTACTCATGTATCTCTCCATCGTTACACTAGGTCGTTGAAAAATCTATTTCCTTCTTTACATTCTCACGCTAGCCTTAAATTTCCCACGTCTATTAAAATTTTGTTTCAAGTACGATAATAAACTTATTCAACTTAGTCTCCCTTTGTTTGTTTAGTTTGGGTCTACTGGTTTATGATGGTGGCTACGCAATTGTTTGTCTCCTTTGTTCGTCCCATCCCGTAGCTAGTTCTACTTTATGTATTGTTTTTGTAGTAGCGAAACAGATGTATTGTATTGTAATTCCCTTTGACTTTGTCAGTACGGACATCAATTAAAGTATATACATTACTATATGGAACCGCTCCAATTACATAAGGTCCTTCATATAGCCGCATAAATTTCTTTGTTAACTTTTTGTCGGCATCTGACTTTGCAAAAGTTTTAAGTTTCACTAGATCTCCTATTTCGAACTGTATTAATTTATGATTTTTGTTATAATGAAGTTCTCTATTCTCCGCCGCCTTGATTATATTTTGTCTTGCTTGATTACGAATCTGCTCTAGTGTTTCTAATTGTATATCGGTTCCCCTCGATATGTCTTTATCGAAATCAGTCGACAGTAGGGTCCTCTTTCCCCATACTATCTCATTCGGTGAATACCCCGTTGTGGTGTGTACTACCTGATTGTAGCAATCCTCTATGTTCGGTACTAAATCTACCCAAGATTGGTGCGATCTGTCGCAATATGTCCTGAACAATCTTCCTAATTCTTTGTTTACTCTCTCCGTCGAATTTGGTCGTGGATTTCTAATAGATGTGTGCGTTAATTCGATGCCTAGCTGACGAATACCCGACTCGAAAACCGTTGAAGTAAAATTTGAGCCTCTATCTGAACATAGTGTTTTTATCTTGACCTGTCCGTGGAATTTCTTAATGCATGTTAATGTTGCCTTTCCACTTGCTTGGCGTAGCGGGTATAATTTGATTAATTTACTATAGGCATCTTGTATCACAAATATGTATTTGAATCCGAATCTTCCAGTCGGTAAAGGTCCATAGATATCGCAAAAGACACGTTCCCCTATCTCCTTTGCTATCACGGTTTTAATCGGTCCTGTATGTGTTTCTGGCGCGTGTTTCGATTTCTGACATACCTCACAAGCTCTTACGACCTGACCTATTAAGCGAGACATGTTTGAAAAATAGTATCGACGTTTCATCAACGCATAGATCTTGTAACGTCCGAAATGGCCTATTTCTTCATGTATGCTAACAATCAAATCCCTTTGTAATTTCTCGGGAACATATAATCTCAAAGTGTCTCCTTTCATGTCTACCCTATATAGAACCCCATCTTTAAGCTTATAATATTTTGATTCAGGTGTGTCCGCGATATTCATACGTTTAATTATTTCACTAGCTATCTTGTCGCTCTCTTGGTGACTACCTATCTCTGTCCATCGGTCCCGTACTACCTGTCCCAACGATACTTTGAACAAATTCATTTCAGGCCACACCGTTTTATTAATTAATACATCGGTGGTCCCCTTTATATGTCTAGATAACACGTCAGCTACAGTGTTTGACTTTCCCTTTACATGCTCAATTGTGTAATCGAATCGTCCTATGTAATGTACCCAGCGTATCATACGTGCGCTCAATAGTTTACATGTCTGTAGAAATATCAGACTCTTATGATCGGTCCTAATTACTAACCGTGCCCCTCTTAGATAAGTTTCAAACTTCGATAAACTAAAAATTATAGCCCATAATTCTTGTTCTGTAACTGTCCATTTGCGTTCCGTCTCTGACAATGACTTACTACAGAATCCTATTATCTGTTCCTCCCCTACATCATTTAGCTGATAAACATATCCCGAAACTCCTAGGTTACTGCTATCAGTTTGCAAATAATAAGTCTCCTTAGGATTTGGATGTGTGAGGAGTATTGTGTCCACAAATAATCTCTTAACCCTCTCAAAACAATCATTTGTTTCTTGCGTCCATGACCATTTTGTATTTTGTTTTAATAGGTCACAGAGCGGTCTAACTTCTTCGCTATATTTCATAATAAACCTTCTAAAATAATTGATTAATCCCAAAAATCCTCGTAATTGCTTTTGTGTTCGAGGTACGGGAAAATCTAGTATGGCTTCCACTCGTTCGGGATCCATACACACCCCCTTTGTATTTACTATGTGCCCCAACAACTTCACTTCTACACATAGGAATCGACACTTTCCTAGTCTACCAGTTAATCCCGCGGCTCCTAATTTGTCTAGTACTCGATCTAGATGTTCTAGATGTAACCCTATGTCCCCTGTCGTATATATGACAATGTCGTCTAGATAATTTACGCAAAATTCACGTACTCCTTCTAATATAGAATCCATTGCTCTCGAGAATCCTGCCACAGATGTCTTTAATCCTTGAGGCAACACGCGATAAGTATAGGTCCGCCCCATGAAAGAGAACCCTGTATACTTTCTTGAATTTGGATGTAAAGGTATTTGGAAATAAGCATTATTTAAATCTATTAAACTGATATAATTTATTCCGTGAAAAGACTGTAGAATCTCTGACGTGAGTGGTGGCGCCCCTGCGTCCCCAATCATTTTCTTATTTAGCTCGCGCGCGTCTAACAAGATTCTTATTGTCCCATCTCGTTTCTTAGTGAAAGTGAGTGGACTACAATATGGAGTTGCCTCCTGTCTGATCACTCCTAATCTTTCTAATTCACTTAATTCCGCTTTAACTTGTTCCCTATAGGCCAGAGGTACTGGATAACTGTGCTTCACAAAAGGAATTTCATCTACTAACTCAATAACGTGTTCATACCTATTAGTCAATCCTAGCTTGTCTGTAAATACTTTACAATGTCTATCTAGTAAAGGTAACAATAGTTCCTTCTGTTCGCTACTTAAAGTTGAATTGTCCAGGTGATTTTCTTTATTCTTTTCACCATACGTCTCTTTACTCAACTTGCTATGCTCTACCGGTTTAGTGCCTTCGTTTAGTATTGAATTAATCGTTGCTGCATTTGTCTCTCCCCCTAACCTTTCGAATTTGCAATCTGAATTCAGTTTTACGCAAGACCTAACTCCCAAATGTTCTATTGTTAACGTCCGTTCGTTTCCACAGTTCACTACTCCTTTTACTCGTTCTAGCCAGTCATAACCTAGTATTAATGATCTAGGTAACCGCCGCATAATTAAAACGGGTGCTTCGACTAAGGTACTACCTAATTTGAATTCTATTAAAACCATCCGATTCGTACTTTCGCTACGTGATCCGAACGCTCCTTGTATTTGAATGGCTGGAATAGCAATCTCAGGTAAAATTTCATTTCTCCTTAGAATAGACTCGTACAATTCTCTAGTTATTCCGCTAATCTGGCTACCTGTATCGATAAGTGCATTCATACTTCTGCCGTACAACCTCACGCATACCTCAGGTAATTTAGGTAAAGAGTAATCAATCTCTACGTCGATCGACTCGTCGAGCTCGTGAATCATTGTATACGTATGTAATTTTCTCACCACGCAAAGCTCACACACCATACCTATCTTGACACACTCGGTTACGTTGTCAAACTGATTTTCTAATAAAATCCCTATGCTTTTAATTACTGAGTGATAGTCATATTCGTCACCGCCTGTGTTAGGTTTTAGTAGTCGTTTAAGGCCTCCTTCGCCAACTCCTAAACTCTGTCCCGGCTTCCACCCTCTGTTAGTTAAAATTTTGTACGCTACTCCTGTTCTGCCGCGTTCCGAGGTCCCTTTATTTCCCGTGCTACACAATATCATATTATCGGACCTAGTTTGTGTGGGAAATACTAGTTTTTTGGTTGCCCCTCCCCCACATGTTTAGACGTGTTAGATCCTTGGCCCTCCTTTACAAAAGCGATAGCCGGCCTGATGTTAGTTCTCTCTTGTTCAGTTCCGGATTTTTCAGGTCTGTTAACGTTCGTTCTATAACTTGGTCGTCCCTGACGATACCCGCGTCCTCTCGACGAGTTTCCTCTAGTTCTCCACCTATTAGTTGATATCGTTGCTACAATCGGGTGCGCCGACGATGGCCCGTTGTTCCGTCTTTCTCTAAAATTCCTACCAACGTTAACTCTCGTAACTTCCTTCGGTTTCTCAACAATATTTTGTTCTATGCTCCTTAGAAAATTAATCCCGCTCATGATGTCTACTTCCTCAACTCTAGTAAACCATAGTCGTTGTATATCTGTATTATAGTGCCGCATAATAGAATTTACTATATCCCGCTCACTAAATGAAATAGTCAGTGACTGCATTGATTCAGCATACTCAGCGAAATGTTCCGACATCGTCATTCCCGAATCACCCTTATATACTGAATTAATCAACCTATACCTTACAGATTCCTGGATTCGTTCAGTCCAGTAGATACTTCTGAAGTCAGCCTCGAAATCAGCGAATACAGCCCATCCTTTCGAGTATAGATCCATAACCCTTCGAGCGTGTCCCGTGATGCATCCTAACGCTATGTCAATCTCGCGGTCTGATCCATTTACTGCCCTTATATACTTCTTTAATCGCTTCAAAAATGCAATAGGACTAGTGAATGGCTTTCCATCAAAGTTTGGTTTGCTAATTGATGGTTGAATCACATATAAATTTCGTGTTTCGGAAGGTACATTAGAACTCGCGGATGTAGGACTAATCAATTCCTGTCTATCAGTCGTATTACTTCCGTTATTGGTTACTCCATACGTCTCGGATGAAGAACCACTCGTATTTCCATTTTGTATTAAGTTAACATCCGAACTTAGTTGTTGTAATTTCTTATCGAACTCATTGATTTTATTTAGAATCAATTCTAATGTCGGATTTCCTACGACTTCAGCTTCGTTTTGTCCGTTCGTCTCTGTTACGTCATTATTAACAAGATCCGATTCTACCTTTCTTTTATTACGTCTTCCTCTACCTGTCGACATTTTTTTATTTTTTATTTTTTTTTTTTTACTGTATTTCCTTTTCTATTAACCGTTTAAACCCGTATTATGTTAATTTATTCGTCCGTTTAAGCAACCTTCTCGTCAGATCTATGGTAAATTGCTAGGGATAAACACAAGGTAAACAACACAAGGTCAAACAAATTAATATATCTAGTCACGCAGTCTCCTGCTGAAGAAATTAATCTAAGAAATAAGCTAATCTAGGAAATAATTTTAAGGAAAATATTTCTGGCGTTGTAGTCTCTTCCTGAAGAACTTAATCTAGATATAAACTTAGGAAAATATTTCTGGCGTTGTAGTCTCTTCCTGAAGAACTTGATCTAGATATAAACTTAAGAAAAATATTTCTGGCGTTGTAGTCTCCTCCTTGGAATCCTGTAAATTGTACATTTATTTGTAAGACATACAGCTTATTTCTCTCCCCCTATACATAAGGTAAATTTAAATGTACAACACATTATAAATAATAACATGCACAGTATGTATTTTATCTCTCCTCTCAGTATTTCACAATTTCTAAATTTCTACGTTGTGTTCTTTTATTTTATATAAATAGATCTAGTCATATCGTTATTTCGAATATGTACTTAGATCCTGGTCACGGCACCAAATTCTGTGATGGCTCCAGGTCTCGGTCTCCAAATCCAGTGATGGTAGCCCTGTCTTAAGACCAAGTCCTGCAACGGTAAGGATGACGGTCTGTGTCGTCATCATACCAAGGTTCTGTGTTGGCTCGCGTTGATCGTCTAGTCTGTTTGTTTTGTGAATGAATATACTGAGAAAGAGTCGAACTTTCTTAGTTAGTCTTTGGTAATCAATACTGTGTTTAATCTAGGAAGGATTGAACTTCCTCACACCAGTGTTTAGGAAATAATGTTGTATCAAGAGAGTCATTTCGGGGTTTTTTAATCAACAATTAGATTTAGATTGACCACAGGTCAATCTCGAGTACACTCCACTGTGCGAACAATGTAGACTTATCAATCATTCTACTCGAAAATGCGGAGCTTGTCTCGACACATCTGTATTATTGCTTAGTACAATACTTAATCAGTCTTCTTCTGATTTAATAAAGGAATTTACAAGTTAAATTCAATTTGACACGTTAGAATGATTTGTGTAAGTTGATACATGTGCGTTTGTGCTTATTTTAGCCACCGCGTCTGACTGATATCGTCAGCATGGGGGAAACCTACACCGCGCCACGGTCCTTAATCAATGTTATTGGGGGAGCAACCGACTTCCTATAATCGCTGCGAAGCGTAAGTGATTCCCTTATCCATATAGGCAGGTACTTGCATTTTTTTATAGCCAGATTCCCGGTTAGGGCGGCATTGCCAGATTCCCAGTTAAGGGCAGACTTATTTGCCAATTCCCAGGTTGGGCAGACTTTCCCCCGGAACCATGGTTTTGAGTATAATGTATTTGTATTTGAGTTATATTTAGATTTGGCCAAATCTAGGTCGGAAGTCGGATTGCAAGAATGACGTGTATGGTATGCTGCGTTATCACTGCCAGAGGCGTCGCGCAGTCGTGTATCTCAAGCCATCAGTATATCAAAGTTAGGAAATATTAATGTGCATTATGCAACACAGCCGAAATGTTTCTCTCTCTCAAGACAATATTTCCCCTCCAACACAATTAAGTGATTGTTGACTTGAATCAACAAGTGATGATTAGGTTCCTGTAAACTTGTGTATTTTACTAGGTTCAATTCAGTTCAGAAGGAACTTATAGTCTCAGACCTTAATTGAAGGGTCTGGATTCTTATCTCAGACTTGGTCTATAGTAGTACAAATTATTATATTAGGTTAAGTTCAATAACGTAAAATCGTGTCTTTCAAGGTTCAGTGTGCATATTATAGAGAATTCATTATTGGAGTTGCAACCTGAATTACTACACTGATTTTAAAGCATTGCCTTTGTTATTACTTGATCTTAGCTTTGTCAATCTTCCATTATCAAATTCTCTACACAGGTAATCTTGGAATATAAAAGAAAGAGGTGGTTGATGTTTAAATTATTTATTTATTTTCGATAAATTTATCGAAAGAAACTGTTTGATTAATTAGGCCTAGTTCGCTAGGATGATAGCGAGCTAAGGTCGAGTGTCCCATTACTAGACCTAGTCAGTTAAGGGGAGACGGAACATCTCAAGCGAAACCCCTTCTGACAGCGAACGAAACTGTTTGATTATTTAGACCTAGGTCCGCTAAGATTTTGACGGACCTTGATCGAGTCGTCCCATTCCTAAACCTAGCCAGATAAGGAAAACCGAACGGCTCAAGCGAAAAACCTTTCTGGCACATACAAATTGGATGTTTACAACATATTACAATATTGACAATTATTTATCAGCTTATATAAATTGCAATACAACTGAGAGGAGAGGCAAGTTACACATAATGGTTACACAGTTTATTCAAGGTACTTAAGCCACAATATCCCATGATAATTTACAGTAATATACTCAGATTTCTAGCTTAAGCCATTTCACGTAGTTCAAGGTCTGCGTGATGTGTATCGCCTATACAATTCAAAGCGATTTCTCCACAATTCCCGCCTTTCAATCTCTTGCAAACTTCTATACAAGTTATCACGAGGAAATAAATTACTATTATCAAGAATAGTATAGCAGCTACTTTGTCTAGGCCAGACTAAAGGTGCTCTCGTGTCCTTTGACTTAGTGAATATAAAATATCGAAGTTTGTTGCGGCCTCCATTTTTACTTGGGTCGTTAAATAGATTGGGTGACTGAAGTTATTGTAAATTAGCTTGGGATCTTGCTTTTACACAAAATTTGAACTTGGAATACGTTACCGAATTTCAGCTCTCTCTCTGTCTTTTGAGTTCACTTAATATTTACTTAGACTTAGACACACTGCTTCTAATTTTATTTTTAAATACAATGAATATTCAATTATGATTATCACTAGCAACCGTTCTTCGTTCGCTGCAAAACTCGTCTGTCTTTGCCAAAGCGCGTTCCCTCTCGTCTGCCTGCTCCACTCCCGCCAAGCATCCAGATAGGCTCCTCCTAGAAATGTAATTTCACACGCGAGTAATGTGTTTTTCATTGGCTGTCTTGTATAAGACGCTAGCTCATTGGTCAAAGGCATGGCGTCAGGTTCCCGCCCAATGCTGCGTAGGCGCCCCTTAGGCATCGCCATTTCAAACATCTGGTTACCATAAGCCCAGATATTCCGAGAAAGGTTACTCCAACGTACGATTTATTGCTTTTCGAGTGTCGTTTTGCAATATTATTTTAAACTAAATTCAATAGATTTTTATTTTCTAAGTGTTTTGGGTCCGTTTCTTATCTTTTGTTTCTAAATAATTTCTTCCCATGGATATTTCAATAGGTAGTTTTTGACAAGGGTTGAAATTTATGGATGGCTATAACGTAAGTTATTTATTACTTCCATATGCAAAAAAAAGAATAGTGGTTCGAAGAACGACCATCTCAGTAAAGAAGAAAAATATGCTTTTAGAGCGCTAACGTTCACCATGGTAGGTAACTGGAGTCTCCGGGGCCACGTTTAATAAAGATTGGTAACTTGTTTTTATGATTTCCTTTTGCGTACGTCGTTTAAACGCATTAGACGAGTCTCTAGACGTTGTATAAATGAGACTGTTTCTCGATTGTGGTGAGTTTTGAAGTGGCAGTCGTTTGTTTTTCGATTGTTGTTTTTTTTTTTGTTAATTAAAGACGATAAAGATGATAGACGGGAAACGATTGAAATGTCCGTAGTGGAATAAATTTAAATAAGGTTAAGAATACACCAGGTGCTCTTGAATTCTGGAAAAGAATATGAGGGTGTGGCCATTTTATAGGTTCCGTAAGATTATGCTTTCATTGTTGTTAAAAGTTTTATTGAGCTTATCCATCAAGAATATCTCAGTAAAAACCACGGAGTCTGAATTTGTTACCCGGTTGATGGCAATAGGGTCGTCCCCGATTACATTGGACTTAAAAATAACGGGTGAAATGTGGGGTACTAATAGGTACTCCTCTGCCTAACCCTTTACGTATTACTGAGGCGTGATGTTATGCGTTCATTATTGTGTTATGTATAAGACAATAAACAAAATTCCAATTTTCTAATTATATACAGAAGCGCTAACAGATGGAACCAGCAAGCGTAACCACAGGCTTAATTAACCATTTCACCAACACAACTCCCAATTTAACCGATTAAGCTTGTCAAAATCTCATTTAGTGCCATGTAAAATTGCCTTTACCCCTCAAAGGCACCGCTATGACCTACTCGAGCAACAAAATCGAGCGATCTAAATCATAAAACTGACATTTATATTAAGAAATGCAAATCCTGATACATAAATAATATCTTCAGATACCCCATTAAAAGTTTCATGGCTGTGTAAGATTTTCTATAGGGTTGTACATTAAAATATTAATCAAACATTTTGAAGTAAAAGTGAATTAATTTGTTAGATAAATTAAACCGTGTCAAGCTGCGTCTGAGGTATAATTGTGGTGACCCAGTTCGGTGCGACCGACGACATGAAGGTGACGCCCCGTGGTTGACTGCGGCTGTAGCGCGAGCGGAGCGGAGCGAGCACAGAAATATATAACACTAGCTTTTGCCCACGGCTTCGCCCGTGACGATTTTACACACAAACTTTCATTCCCTATTTAACTAGGGGTTGAATTTCGAAAAATCCTTCCTTATTCCTTGTCTACATTATAAAGGGAACCTCTGTACAAAATTTCAGCTTTCTAGGTCCAAGGGTTTGGGCAGGGCTTTGATGAGTCAGTCAGTCAGTCAGGACTTCTCTTTTTATGATAGAAAGATAGATAGACACGCCTGTAATCCCCGAAAGATTAGGAAGAGGTGTATTTAATAGTATACCTAATAGTGATAGTGAGGTGTATCCAATAGTATGATCGTAAGCCCGACTGCTCTGAGCTTGAGGTCCTGGAGTACCGATACCCGGTGTCCGTTATTGGGGTTTTCTCAGGAGCATCCACGGAGCCCGGATTTGTGCCCCGTTGTTGGCAATATGCCTATCGTCCCCTGGGAATAAACACATGTGACGAAATGGGGGTGTGCTACTTATTAGGTCCTAACCCGTCGGAAATTACAGTCGTGATATAGATTGTACGAAATTCAAGTTTGCAGTTTTTGCACGCTAGAAACAAGTTTAAATTAAACTAATAGGTTAAGTTCGTTTTAAGTATGGAAAAGTTGCCTTTTTGTATAAACTTAACTAGTTTAAATACACACACACATAGACACAACACAGATTCACCATCTTTCTCAGTATAACTCAGCTCAGCTTGCTATATCGCCTTGCTCAAAACAGGGCATCGAGAAAAGAGGACGACTAAGGTTTACTCCGAGCTCGCGGCTATTAATGCGGCCTTTTTAAATTTTATTCATTCGGTTAACAGCCGGTCCCGTATAATTTTAGATTTATTTTTTCGGAAATGCTGCTTCGTTAATGCTGGCAACACTTTTGGTTTTCGAGGAATGTTGCCGGTATGGGAGTTTCGGGGACGTAAATTGATGATTCCGTTGACGTTTTGCCTCCGTCCACTTGGATCCCATGACGAGGCTCCCATGGGATCCACAGATATTTTTTTCGCCTCTTTACTCCGATATTTATAGGATCAAAATATAACCATATTTGTCGTACATTTCTATGGCAACTTAGTTCCTATGGCCGTTTTAGAGGAAAAAACGGGCGGCATGGGCACCTGTTCTGTGGGCATGGGCACCGGGCCGTAGGCTGACGAAGGAGGCCGGCGGAGGCCCGGCACTTCGGGGACAGAAGATATTAGTGTTATTAAATATGCGAGCGAAGCGAGCGCACGTCATGGAGTACAATTGTTGCTAGTCGTCCGCTAAGTGGATGAATCACCCCAATGTCAAAAAACATATTGTTCACGTGGCAAATATTGTCAACGACGCATGTATGTACTCCATGACGCGTGCTCGCTTTGCTCGCATATTAAATAACACTAATATCTTCTGTCCCCGAAGTGCCGGGCCTCCGCCGGCCTCCTTCGTCGGCCTACGGCCCGGTGCCCATGACGCCCATAAAGTATTTTACCACCACCAACCAGGGGGAGGTGGGTGAACCACACCACATTTAATACACACACACACACCGTACTAATAATTTAGATTTTACCATCCCATGGGATTGAAGGAAGAAAATAATCTTAGGATCCCATGGGAGTGAAAAGGTGAAAAAATTATACGAGGATCCCATGGGAGCCTCGTCATGGGATCCAAGTGGACGGAGGCGACGTTTTTGGGGGTTCGCCTCTATATTATGGTTTCGGTTCTGATGAATAATATACAGTTGATGATATTACATTTTGTACTAGTAAAAAAAGTTTGGATGTAAAAACAAGAAGAATATGTTTAGAAAATGGTTATCTAGCTAGGTCATTCAATAGAATAGCGAGTCGACCATTTTCGACATCTCATTTCTTAAGGCCGAAAATATGTGCCAACTCATTATATTTTACGGGTCACGAGGATAAAAACTAAAGTGTGATGTGTAGTGCACGTATACGTATGTATACACACTATGTTATGTTGTACATGTGTTTCATGACTCGCTTCGTTTGTGTAACATTAGTGCTGCATGCCCTCAGTGTTATCTTATTATTAGGTATAATCGTTAATGTTCTGCCAGAAGAGATGTTCTTATGTTTTGTTTGTATCGATAATGGTAGCGTCTACTTGGGTACTAATTTGGCATAAACTTAGGGAATTTATATGCAGCTTTGCACCCACATATTTTACAGTGAGTTTAGTTTATAAGTCTATTTAATTTAAGTAACATAGTTTAATGTTAATGCTCATACAATAAGTGTTCCTCCTCTTTTGCAAATCTCGCTAGCGAAATTAGGTTTGCTGTAAGAAAACCCAATTCTGGGTTAAGCTCGTCTTTGTACATAAGCTTTATTATTGTAATTTTTGTTTATATTTGTTATTTTATGTGTGCAATAAAGAATAAGAATATAGGTAATAATGTCTGCAGTAGCAATTGTTTTGGCTACCCGCTGTTAATTTTATAATGCGTTCATTATAATAAACTTAAAAATTAAATTAAAGTCACCGATACGATCGATCATTTACCTAGCCTTTTCACAACTCTGTTGGGCATTTCCAGTTCGTATTCCAGTCTAGCTGAATACCAATATTTTACATGGAACGACTGCCATTCTAACTTCTACAACCCAATTAGTATTTGGTAATACGATTTGATAGCCCGTAGTAAGACTTGTTGTCAGCCTTTAGGCCACTGACTACATGTAACGACTGTCACATATGTGCAAATAACAGCCGGGACCCAACGGCGGAGAAAACGTTATGTAACGGTTGGTCAGGGTCACCCATCTAAGGACCAACCCAGGCAAGCACGCCTTGGCCTCGATCTCTTCGATACAATCGATAGAGCAGCTATAGAACAAAATCTCATCTCAATTAGCAGAAAATTCGCCTTTAACGAATAAATTCTAATGCAAGACTCTGATACTGACCCAAACTGTTGACATTTGCTGTTGAAAAATAAACAGTATTCCCAACACAATAGATACAATGCAAATGGTGACTTCGCTACGTAAACGCCGGTTAATGTATGTCAGTGTGGCTTGTAACGAGTTTTTAATGTCACATTTTTCAATTCAGCGTATTTGGATGAGTGCCATTTGCAATATGACATGCATTTGAAATGTTGTTTAGCCATTGATTGTGTATCTGTCGACAAGTTTCTAGAAATATAGTATACTAGCTGATGCCCGCGTCTTCGCCCGCGTGGATACTGTAAAACAATCCTTGTTGCGGATTATATATCATTCTAAAATTTCAGCTCGATTATATATAAATACAAGATTGTAACGTCATTATTGTCTGATCTGGAATGAAAAGCTCTAGCCTAATAAAATCAAACATGAGACGATGTTCAAGGTAAAGCAGCGCTTGCCAAGGTCGATCCGTGGATGCGCGATCATCCGTGCCTCATAAAGCACGTAAAGCTAGCTAGGTGGTAGCTGTTAATGGTAGATATTTGAAAGTCGTTACAGATCACAGTCGTCAAAGGAAGTCAGTAACCTGAGAGTCTGCCAACTAGTCTTCAAAGAGGTATGGTACTAGCCAGTACTAACTGGGTTCTGAAGGTCAAATAGGCGGTAGCTCCTTGTAAAATACTGGTATTCAGCTGCATCTGGTTAAATTGGAAGTCAACCCCAATACGATTGGTATACCATATATTTTGGGGCAGACGATTATCGTAAGCTGTAATCCAAGATCATTTAAAAATAGACTTTATCCCCTGGCTATAAAAACGAACGTCATTTAAAATATCGTCGTCTAAATATAAACCTATGCTCATCACTTAGGTAGGTAAAGGAAGCGAAGTTACCGAGTACGCAACTCTCACTACATAGCCAAGTCGATAGTCGGCTGTTTCCGCCGCCCGTCGTCTTTCATCGCAATGAGATATCGTTCATTTCCTCACCTCCCGTCTCCTAATCGGCGTCATCTACCGACACCCTGTCTACCACTTTACGCCAAGAAAAATTGTCTTTTTCGCACATTTTCTTATTTAGGCAACCGTTGCTTGTTTCGTTCGGAAATAGATTTTGACACTAGAGAAATACGAGCGATGGATCGCGTGATAAAATCCGGCCATGATGTCAGACGGTTGTTATGTTGGGTGTATACAATATGAATGTACCGTCATATGAATTCAGTCGTTATTTTTGTTATAACCAACCTTTTTTAATTGGAAAGGCGCCTTTGATTGGGTTTTTAGGGTTCCGTACCTCAAAAGAAAAAAACGGAACCCTTATAGGATCACTTTGTTGTCCGTCTGTCCGTCCGTCCGTCCGTCTGTCAAGACCCTTTTTCTCAGGAACGCGTGGAGGTATGAAGCTGAAATTTATATCAATTACTCAGGTCTACTGTCCCTTGAAGCTGTGAAAAAATCAAACTTCTAAGCCAACGCAATCAAAAGATTAGCCGTTTATGCCGCAAATTTTCGACACTTGCAAGGGAATCAAAACCTACAGGGTGCTTCCCGTGAACTCAGAATCTTGAAATTTGGTACGAAGCAACGTCTTATAGCATAGATAAAGGAAAAATTACGAAAACCATAAATTTTTAGTTACATCACAAAATATATTTTTTTTACGGAACCCTCGGTGCGCGAGTCCGACTCGCACTTGGCCGGTTTTTATTATTTCATTGTTCCTTTAAGTGTATGTTGATATTGAGTATTGTTTGTTAAATTGGGTATGTATTTCTACGAATTCGGGAAGGAAATACGTTAGGGAAAAATAAACAAATACTGGCTGTATTTGTTTAATTTTCCCTAACGTATTTTCTTAGTTAAAGAAAGATGGTAGGTATTGAAAAAAAAACTGCATTGTGGTATTATTACTTGTAGACATCTTTATGTTCTCTTTAAAAGTAACGTTGACGTGATGAGAATAAGAAAACAAAATATTCAATGTTATCTAAAATGGTTTTTTCTAAAAAGTGAATAAAATCATAATTATTTTGTCCGAGACTATTTAACATGTAAAAGCTTTTAATTAAGCTAACAAAAAAAAAAGGTTGCCAACCTCTGGTAAGAAGAGGTTATCAACATTTTGTTACTCAAAATGCAAGAATATCCAGATTAATTACACTAAATTGTTTTTGCTTTTATATTTCAAATATGATAATTTACCCTAATGTTATGCATGGCTATAATATAACTAAAGCTGAATTAAGTCAGACTGATGTCCTTTAGGCCACTGCTCCAAATTAACGAAGACCGAGCCCTGATGCTGACATAACGTAATTAAAACTAAAATAATTTTGTAAATGTTTTTCTTCGTTAACTATTTTATTTAAATACGGTTTTAATTTTAAACTTTTGAAGATTTGTAATGGATAATGTCTTCTTAGACGGAGTTATTATTGTTTTATCATTAAAGCTAGCTATTTATAGAACATTTTGAAATGAACCTCGTGATAGTTTGGTTTAAGTAGTCCTTTTGTCATTAGTTTTATCCATTAATTATCTTAAAATATTTTTAAGCTACTGCTTTACCCAATCTCATCACGATCAGATGTATAGGGAATATATATCTACTATTGAACTTGTGATTGTTTACCACTTTTGACGACGGTTCCGAACTAATTAAAAAGTCACTAACGCCCGAATACTCGAACGTCACTCAATTATAAGTAGCCCTCAAAACTCGTGCTATCTCTGTCACTCTGCGTTAAAGTAACAAAGACAGCACGAGATTTAAGTGCAACTTAAAATTGAGTGACGTTCGAGTATTCGGGCGTAAGAATGCAAATATTGTTTAACTAACACATGATATACAAGGTGTAAACGAACTCATTAACCAAGTATTCTTTGAGTTGACTGGACTCCAGCTTACTACGATATATTTTACATGAGTTTTACTATAAAGAAAATTGTATTTATCGTCGTATGCCAGCCGTGAGGGAAAACTCCATATTTAATCTAAATCATGTTCAAATTATTCGCCAGTTTCTTGACCTTAGGCCAATTAAACATAAACCAAAATATTCGCAAAGAGCTTATTTACCTCTGCGATTATACTACTTTTGTTGTTGTCCTGATAATTATAATAGGTTGGTTGCCTCTGGCGACTTACACGTGTACGGAGGTAGATGATAAAACTGAGGAAAGTAATTGGTTAGTAGAACTCGACTTTAATCTCCACCTCAGCAGGTTTTCTTTGCTGCGACCAACCTGGGTTCGGAGTCTGTTTAAAGACTTCCAGGTCAGCCACGGCAACTCTTGTCCAGGTGGGAGATGTTCAGCAGGTGGAACAAATGGGTAAGGTAAGGATGAACTACCTCGCCACAGCATAATGGTAACATTATCTAACATCACGCCTGTAATCCCCAAAGTTGTATATAGAGGTTTTGTTCCATGACCCATACAAAAAAGTGTGAGCATAATATGCTCACACTTTTTGGTTGAGGGCCGGTTGAGGGCA
Source organism: Diarsia mendica (assembly GCA_949316265.1). Taxonomy (NCBI): domain Eukaryota; kingdom Metazoa; phylum Arthropoda; class Insecta; order Lepidoptera; family Noctuidae; genus Diarsia; species Diarsia mendica. Next base: position 10,299,360 of record OX438892.1, read on the forward strand.
ATATTATTGCCCTCAACCGGGCAAAAATCCATACTCCATGGTACTGAAAAGTGCCTGATTGAAAAACCCAATAACACTTTGCAAGACCTGGGAATCGATATCGTGCCCTCATGCTTAGGAGTTGCGCTATAATGTTCTGCTGTTCATATGAATTCAATGACTTACTATTTTTTTAATATTTTCTGTAAACAATATGTTTCAATTATGTAGCAAAAAGCTGCTCGTTAGTTTTTATTCAATTAAACGCTGAAATTATACTATTTAGTAGACTATAATTATGATTTAGCCTTGTAAATTTATACGTTTTGAACCTTTCATACATTTTTCATTTTTCATACTCATTCTCTTTTTTCTAAACATAGACTGATGTGAAAACTCGTTTGATTTGGGTTGCGGGCAGAAACATAACAAGTTCTAATGGACATGTTATGTTTCTGCCCGAAACACGCACTGCAAAGGTAGGTGGTTTTACAACCCGCATGGGAATGTAAAAAGTCTTAAATGTCAAATGTAGCAGTTCTCGGAATTTTAATTCTAATTACACAAGGGTTGGTAGAAGGATTACTTTCGAGCAGGTCACGACTTTACAGCCTGACCACGGGAAAATCGCGCAGTGTGAACGACGAAGCATCTAGCTACCTATACAAAAGTATAGAAATGTACAGTCAAGAGCACCAATATGTATACACAAAGCAACTTTTAAAAAGTGTTTTTAAATATTTTGAACTATTCATTTCATTCATCAACATTAATCACATTCGTTGCTTATCTGAAAAATGTTGACATTTAGAACCATTTATGTTTTAAGCTAATGTTATTCTGATTCACTGACAAATGAAGCTGTATGGTATTGATGTTTTGGTTTTGAAGTTGAGTATCCCACCCGTCACTTGGGCCTGTAGGTTGTGGCCAAACGGTTATAGCGATTATTTTGTTTCTATCCTATCCATTTATATCGAGGTAAACCTTCTTAGTCCTTAATTCCAAGATCTCAAAATATGGTTTAGAAAGAGATTTATTAATCCCTTGGAGAATACAGAAGTATTTTAATAATCTGGGCACAGATTTCAGTCGTATTTCATACATTAACATACAAAATATAGAAGTGCTTTCGCGGGAGACTAAGCTCACCATACCTTATGGTGTCACTTCTATTCATATGATGCTCGGTGTTGGCTTTTGTGGAAGTGTACGGGATGTTAAGCCCTATCTGACTTTACTTTACATAAGCTTTTCCCGTGACGAATGTGGCTTCAGAGAAGAATCCTTGTAAGAACCAGTGTTGATTTGATTCCGTTGAGGTGTCATTGTCACACATGGAGGTTGTTTTTCATACTTCTTAATTATAAACACTATCTTTTATAGGCAATACGTATGTCTGGAAAGGTGATGACGGTAAGCGTTTTGGCCTTAAAATAGAATTCAATTAAAATAAATAGAAGTTTTAGCTTTACCTACTACATTTTTGACGTGTCCAAGTCACTGAGATCTCCTAATGAAACACTTATTTACGAACTTGCGCAGACAAAATTCTATCAAAAATCGCATGCATGACTTGCAAAAACTGTAATAAATAATCCAAATTGCTTTTAAATCAAAATTCTTTTATAAGTTTCGCGAAAAATGATTTTATTTTTGATAGTGGACTGGTCTATGTAAGCTTTTAGCGCATTGTATTATTTTGTACCGATTCATTTTATGTGGTACCCACTCACTGTAATAAATCCTTTAATTAATAGATCCAATTATGAAGCAATTACTTTTATCACCGAGCTGAAAATATCACGATTGCAGGTCGTGTTGAAAACCACAGTCGATTTATAAAATGGTTCATGATTAATTAAAAAGATGTGTTTAAGAGTAAAAGGATTTTTGCTTCGCTGTTGCTTTGTTATGTCGAAAGTTTTGTCCACATGTATGGGCATAAGTAAGTTTTAAGTTTTATTAATGACTAGCTTTTGCCAGCGGCTTCGCCCGCGTGAAAATGACGATTTTCCATCGAACTTTCATCCCCTATTAAATCCCTTAGGGGTTGAATTTCGAAAAATCCTTCCTTATTCCTTGTCTACATCATAAAGGGAACCTCTGTGCAAAATTTCAACTTTCTAGGTCCGAGGGTTTAGGCTGGGCGTTGATGAGTCAGTCAGTCAGTCAGGACTTCTCTTTTTTTATTTATATAGATAACTAGCTTTTGCCAGCGGCTTCGCCCGCGTGTAAATAACGATTTTCCATACAAACTTTCATCAACTATTTAAGTCCCTTAGGGGTTGAATTTCAAAAAATCCTTCCTTATTCCTTGTCTACATTATAAAGGGAACCTCTGTGCAAAATTTCAGCTTTCTTGGTCCAAGGGTTTGGGCTGGGCGTTGATGAGTCAGTCAGTCAGGACTTCTCTCTTTATTTATTTTTTAATATGTTTCTCTTAATCTAGAGCATGAATTACACTACCCTGATTTATTTCACAAAAATCTAAAAAATCATACAGTACAGAAAACAGTTATTTTTTTGTTAAACGCGCTAGTGTCTGTCTGTGAACAGTCAGATTCAAAAATATTTTTAGTGATCAGTTTATAGGCTACTAGCTTTTGCCAGCGGCTTCGCCCGCGTGTAAATAACGATTTTCCATACAAACTTTCATCCCCTATTTAAGTCCCTTAGGGGTTGATTTTCGAAAAATTTGTCCTTATTCCTTGTCTACATTATAAAGGGAACCTCTGTGCAAAATTTCAGCTTTCTTGGTCTAAGGGTTTGGGCTGGGCGTTGATGAGTCGGTCAGTCAGTCAGTCAGGACTTCTCTCTTTATTTATTAGATTAGCTTTTGCCAGCGGCTTTGCCCGCGTAAAAATGTCGATTTTCCATACAAACTTTCATCCCCTATTTAACTCCCTTAGGGGTTGAATTTTGAAAAACCCTTCCTTATACCTTGTCTACATTATAATGGGAACGTCGGTGCAAAATTTCAGCTTTCTAGGTCCAAGGGTTTGGGCTGGGCGTTGATGAGTCAGTCAGTCAGTCAGGACTTCTCTTTTTATTTATTTGATAATGATAATTAAAAAGTTAGTTTCTCGATAAATAATACAATTTCCCAATGAAAATGTATTATGAATTGAAAAACTTACTTTTTGGTTGTTTCATTTCTGTTATTGATTTTGCAGAAGCCGGTTGCCAAAACACACGTGTCCAACTGTGGACTAGGTGAACAGTAGCTTATAAATGTCTATATGTGATATGTGCCACGATTCTTTCTTGGCATAATAGATCAATATAGTGTGCAAAAGTATTACAATACACTACAAAGCATTACAATAAAAGCCAAGACACTTCGTCTTAAGACTTCAGAATTCTTATTAAAATGTTGATACAATAAAAATGGTTTCTTCAAGATCCAATTTCCATTAACTAATTCAAAGAAGAAGAAAAAACAGTTTTAAGCAAACTTGGCTACAGAATCTATTTCTTTCAAAGTACGTCTGTAGCCAGTATTACCTGACCCTTCTCTCACACCTTTTGCCGTCTTCTTCTTTATGAGAGTGGTCAAGTAATGCTGGGTACAGACTGTACGTTGAGAAAGAAGTCTTGGCTAAGAGGCCAGGCTCGACGATAGTCTATATTTTCATCACGGAGGATACAAAGGCTTTCTTTTAATTAATTGCAATTAGACCAGCGCCTTATCTAGCGAGTCAGGTGATACGATTAATTCGTTTTACGAATAGGGTTTTTATTCTAGAGTTGAAATGTTAGAAATGCTTGGAGTGTGGCTACTAGAGATGTTTAATTTAACGGATTGATAAGGACTGAGAACTACCTAATATAACATTACAATATATTTTCTGAAAGGTTAGACAGAGATGTAGGTAAAAGTACACCCACCCACATATCGCCAGATTTTATAAGAGGCGAGTCCAACCATCAACCGGGCAAAAATTCAGTTCCCATCACTGCTAGTAAGATAAAATAAAAATAAACATTTTACTTTTATTTTCTCTGTTAATTAAAAACTATAAAATAAACTAAACTAACAATAAACTATAAAAAGGCATCGAAATACTGCTCCACAACGCTGTCAGCCGGTAATGTGCTCAAAAGACTGGCGGCATTGCCTCGTTGTATGGCAACACTTAGCCTCTGGCCAAGATAAAAGCCAGCCCTTGGGTCACGAGAAGCGTCAACTAAGCGTTTCGAGATTTCCTTAAATAGGCTATGAGCACTCGGACCCCACGGCCCCAGAGTTTCAACCCCAAACGGCTCGAAAATATAGTTTCCGCAAAGGTTACTATATTTACGCCGCTTGAGGTTTTCTGCAGCCGCAGCGGCTCCACCTGCGCAGCACGATGAACTTGGAAGATGTGATGGCGCAAGAGTATCGACACATGTTGCGTCCCACACTAAAGGCCTACCCATCTTCCAAGGAAACAAAGACATGCCGTCCGGTCTCTTGCCATCGTCGCGTGCCAAGCCATGGGGTTCTAAAAACATTTTGCAAAACATCAACCAACTTCCAGAATACACTAATAAAGTCTAAAAACCTTTACATTCGGTAGTCGATAACTTTATTTGTTACATTGACTTTTTGCCACCGACTTTCACGGTGTTGATAGTGCTTCTTTCATAGTAACGAATACAATTCGATGAATTCGAGGAATATATTATTTTATAAATGTATTGCGAAGAAAAATATTGTATTCTTATGCTGCAATTCTATTCTTATAACTTCTGCAGGGTAAAAATAACGAGCCCATACCTAGATATATAGCATTCTATAAGGAACCGGTAACAGGGTAAGATCCGTCTCCTCACTCACTTTTCTATATTCATTTCCTAGTACGACGACTTATAATGGATAACAGGGGTTCCGACCTTGCAATAAGTTTATTTTGATCTAATGTAGTTCATATTTGAATTGTTATGTGCTTCGACTTCTTTCGCATAATGTATTTTTGATGTTTTGACAATGCATTTCATTTAAGGGATGATTATCACAATAGACCATCATTTAAGAAGATTTACAATTTATAACAATACATAGGTACTTTATTCTTGGCTGTTACCTTCAATCGCCGTTCCATTCTTCTTATTCCTCAAGTTCCCCTGATAAATTTAAGTCGGCTCAAAACAGCACTAATACAAGGCAATGTATAAATTAGTCCGTTAGGTATATTCCGGGAAATTTTGTACCTACTGAGTTCAGGGACCCGTAAAACAATACGAAATTCCCCGAATTTTCCGAGATAGGTACAAAAACGTATGTTCTTACAACCTTAGGGTATAAGGTTAATTCAATTTTACATAATATAAGTAAGGATAGGATACGAACTTGTTTTCTGAAATGGAAAAGAGGAGGGTTTTATTTATAAGACTATAAGTTGGGATCTGAAGTGGTTTCAGGAATAATGAGTAGGTACGTTGGCTCAGGTAACTCGATGAAATGTAAGACTGTTTAGTCTTTGTAGTCTTTTGCATGTCAAGTAAGAAAGAAGTCAAATTCAGTATTAGGGTTTTAAGCTTCATTAGTTTGTAATTTTGATAAAATCTTAACATAACAAAGCGCCTGTAATCCCTAAGGGTGTATGGAAAAGGGAGCAATACATTGTTGATTGGTGCAGTTTCTAATAATTCCTTGAAAACCTAGGTCATTGCACTGAACTACGAGTAAACCGAGTTTCATCGGTAGCAAACGATTTCGCACGAATTGACAATAACCCGATATTCTGGGAATAGATACACCTGTATTAAAAACCAATAATATATCTATATAAATGTCATACAATCACATCACGCCAGCAATTCCCAGAGGGTAACGCAGAGGTGTACCTATAAAAATTGCACCTACGTTTCTCCCGTTTATGTTAAAGTCTCATGTAGTATTGTTAATATCTTGCTTCTTGCCTGGGATTTACATATAACTGGAAAAGTGTGAGAGTGCTATAGGCAGAGCATGTCCCGCAACCCACGGGTAAAACAAGTATATTATTATCATGTCTACTAAAACTGTGCATAATATACTTTTTAATTTAACTGACTGTGTTGTAAACAACAATTAAAAAAGAAATCAAAAATATTGTCCAAATGAACACTTTTAAGTATTGTATAAAGTTCAGTGACATGGATTGACATGTTTATTCAAAACCAACCTAAAGACGTATGGCATTTACTAAACTTAAAGGTTAGGGGTCACGACCTTAACTATTTACCTACACCAAAATCATGTATGTCTGGTGGAAATACGCTTATAACTCTTTTATAACTAATCTGATTCCTTTAGCAAAGTTAGTGCTTTATCGTATTTACTGTAGGGCGTAATAAATATTATAGTAAATGAACTGTAAGTGACTGTAGTTCTGATTAAGGTCCCGATTACCGCCTCGTTGGTATAAGGTTCGATTCCCGGGTTGGGCAAAGTGATACTGGCATTCTCATTAGCAGCCACGGAGTTCGGATTTGTGCCTCTCGAATGATGTTGAATTTTAAGTAATATTGATAAAGCCCGATTTTACAATCGTCGTCAAATTTTATCAGAGACGTGAACACGACGGTGTGATAGGTTATGTACAAAAAATAAGTAAGTAAGTTCACGTAACAGTTGTCTGACGAGTGCATTCTGCTCTTTGCAAAACTATCTCCACTTGCACTGGCGGCTGTTCAAACTTTCCAAAGCAACAGACCGATAAGTTTGTCAAAAAAACAAACCTCAACCAAACACTGATTCATTACAAAATTGAAACAATATTTCCTCACTGTTTGCACAAAAGAGCTTGCATTAATTTGTGAGACAATTCAGGCAGCACCACGTTCAAGGTATTAATGAAATAAGTCATAATTATTAAAATGGCCGCCGAGGCATCTGGCTCACTGCCCGTAGCATTGGAGTCTCGCAATCTTAGAGTAATTGCTGCACCCTAACAAGCCTTTCATTGTTAATTAATTTACGATTTGCTCGCCAAGTTTTCAATTCCCTTGTTCATGAATGTATTGGACTGGAGAGTACATGAAAGAGCAACACAACGATCATAGAAAGCCATCGCCAGCTGTGGACGAAATCGGATAGCATCATCATCAACCTTTAAGAAAGTGATTTTGTTCACTACCCTGCTGTCGGTACTGATACATCTGCCTAGCCTTTTCTAAAACTATGTTGGTGTCGGCTTATGATTTGCTCGCCAAGTTTTCAATTCCCTTGTTCATGAATGTTCTGACCTTAGTCGAATATGCGAGTTATTTGAGAATTCAGAGAAAAGAAAGAGCAACACAGTAAAGCTTTTGCCAACGATCATAGAAAGCCATTGAATGCAATCGTTGTGGCCGAAATCGGCTAGATGGGTGGCATCATCATCAACTCAATATCAACACCCATATTCCTTCTTAGCCCTTGTAGTCCAAGATCCCTGGGCCGCCAGACGTCACGTATTTTCTGACGAAGGAAATGTAGACGATTGGGTCAGATTGATTGCCTAAAATATACATAAAAATCAGCTTGTAGAAAATACGTGAAGTAATTTTTTTGTGTACCTTGATGACCTGATACCTGAAAATTGGCCGTCCAAGCAAGCTAGCTAGTAGTAGTGTGTTCTTAGTTCATACTAACACTACTCAATCGCCCACATTTCCTTCGTCAGAAAATACGTGACGTCTGGCGGCCCTGGGATCTTGGACTGTTGTGCCGAGGCCGCGGTTTCTCTTTCGAACAACCCGCAGCCTTGACGGGATCATCATCAACCTTTGAGGAAGTAATTTTGTGCAGGACTCTGCTGACGGTAGTCTCTGTTTAGTCTTTTCCTTACTATGTTGGGGTCGGCTTCCAGTATAACCAGATGCAGCTGCAGCCTGTATTTTACATTGAGCGACTGCCTATCTGACCTCTTCAACCACTGGGTCGTGTGCTGGTGTGTGGGGTGCAGTATTAGGTATCCCTTGGTAAGGCTGGTGGTCAGACTTTCGGGCCTCTGACTTAATGTGAAGACTGTCAACGACCTACAAAGGACCACCGGCTTAACGTGTTTGACGAGACACGGAGGAAACTCTGTGTGTAATGGGTGCAGGGCGGGAAGTTTACATACAAAATAAGCCTTCTGCCTTTGGTAATAAGGTCTCTTCAAAAGCTATCTATTCTGGGTAGAATCAGTACATGGTTTCCTCGCATTATATTGTGCAAATACACAATTTCGCACGACACGTAGGTAAGCGTTCTCGTTTAATTTGTAATACATTCAGTAAATTATAGCGAGTTCAACGTGCGACACATAACAATACGAGTACGGAATACGGATAAACACGTTTGATTTATATTGCACTCGTAAATCCTCTTTTTAATTTCAGCATTTTCGATTATGTTTTTTTGAGCGAGATGGTTTTTAGGCAGCTTCTATTTCGAAAACACTATTTATAAGTGACTAGCACTTTGCCCGCGACTTCGTCCGCGTGGGTTTCGTCCTTTCCTCTAAAAAATTCAAAGGTTGATTTTTCAATCGATTACAATATACCGCGGCCCCGACGGGAATACCGCGGCCCCGACGGGAAGGGTTTGACCCTGTGATTTATTTATTGTCATCGCAAAGCATACTTTTAAAGGGAACTGAAGTCTTTTGAATTCGAAAGGGAGATTTGGAAAAACAAAAAATTCCAAACTTCATAATTTACTTAGATAGATGTTCGTGCCAAGTTTCATGTTTATTAACACAAGTAATAAGATTTTCCATACAAAGTTTCATCCCCCTTTTCACCCCCTTAAAGGTTAAATTTCCAAAAACCCCTTCTTAGTGCTCCCCTACATTATAATAGGCAGCCGTGTGCAAAATTTCACATTCCTAAACACAAGTAATAAGATGTTCCATACAAACTTTCATCCCCCTTTTCACCCCCTTAAAGGTTAAATTTCCAAAAACCCCTTCTTAGTGCTCCTCTACATTATAATAGGAAGCCGTGTGCAAAATTTCACATTCCTAAACACAAGTAATAAGATTTTCCATACAAACTTTCAGCCCCCTTTTCACCCCCTTAAAGGTTAAATTTCCAAAAAACCCCTTCTTAGTGCTCCCCTACATTATAATGGGAAGCCGTGTGCAAAATTTCACATTCCTAAACACAAGTAATAAGATTTTCCATACAAACTTTCATCCTCCGTTTCACCCCCTTAAAGGTTAAATTTCCAAAAATCCCTTCTTAGTGCTCCCCTACATTATAATAGAAAGCCGTGTGCAAAATTTCACATTCCTAAACACAAGTAATAAGATTTTCCATACAAACTTTCATCCCCCTTTTCACCCCCTTAAAGGTTAAATTTCCAAAAACCCCTTCTTAGTGCTCCCCTACATTATAATAGGAAGCCGTGTGCAAAATTTCACATTCCTAGCCCCAGTAGTTTCGGCTGTACGTTGATATGTCACCCAGTCAGTTATTCTTTTATGTATATAGAAGATATCCATATTGTGTCCTGTGATAGCACTAATTACTCTGGATCATCGGTTCACCGGATCGTCCAAGTCTTTAGTCCCGGGTCGCTTCACAATACACTTCCCGCCATGTGTGGTGGCTGTCAGTTGTTCCTTGTGACAGCTCCCTGACACTTGTGTCTGTGAGACGGTGTTGCTATATCTATTAAATAGATACACCTCAGATACACTACAATCCACAAACATATCTCCTGATATCGTAATATACATAGTTTGGGAACACAACGGGCTTTTAAGGAACATGGGTGGGTTTTAGTCCGTATAAGTCTGACACTACCTTCTACTCCGCCCAGAGTGGGAGGTGTCATAATGATTTCCAATACGTAAAAGGTGAATAGCAAGATTATCTAATATTTTCGTAGCTCTATAATCTTATAACTAACAACTTATTTCGGTATTTGTAACAATGAGTCTGCTACATCATCGTCTACCCATCTGAAAGATGCAGTGTTATACTAGGATCAGAACCGACTTATGTGTGTAGTTTGTGAGTTAATGTTCATCATGAAATCAAGACAAATCGTCCACGAACTATGGAAGAAGGCTTTGGAAAGGTTATAAGTATGAATATAAAATTCAATGATGGGATGATTTCAGGATGGGTAATCAAATGATTCTCGGCGGAGCAGAAAGGAGTGTCAGACTTTTACCTGACTAATACACATCCGTACTCCTTGTTCCAAGGCCGCGGTGACTCTTTTGAACAACTTCTGCAACCGTGGCAGATAAAGTTATGGTCTACTACCACTCAAGTTATGGTTTCGAAAAACATATCAACAGTTGTAAACACACAAAATAGCCGGTTTAATTAATCACTTATAGACTAATTTTCATGTCAGTGTGACTGGTATAGCTATCCAATAAACATTGTTTTGATAAACAATTCCGGTCATTTTGATTGATAGAATGCAATACTTCACGCGTTGAACGTAACACGACCGATCAACAGAATGACTCTGATACGAATTTAGATGGAACACATTACGGAAATGTTGACGGGAAATGGAAATCCAAATTGGCCATTTAGATTTATAACATAGCGTCACGCTTGAATTCCCCTGACGGGAAGGCAGAGGTGTTTTCAGTTCCATAAAGCCTGTTTAAACCAAATGTACTGCAAGTAAGCCTACACTGGTCTGTTTGTGTGTGAGTTGCTGCTGCAAGCTTTCCAGTGGTGGAAGTGGAAATTATGTTTTTTCCTAATCCTCCGCTATTCTTTTCTGATTAATTTCGTTGCGGGATCCAAGACAGTTAAATCGCTTCTCTGGGACGTCAAGCTTCATTGTCTCGGCGCTTTTCTTGTGGTCGCCACTGTTGATTCTGGCTAACAGGAGTTACAGTGGTTTGGGAATAGTGTGGCGGGCTTGACCCAATTCAAAAAAAAAAAAAAGCTTTCCAGTAGTCGCGACTGCAATACTTGAGTGTGATTTCCAAGTCGGGCTTAGTGAGTATTTCCATCTGAATTTTTTCAGTTGCAGCCACGTAGTCTGGATTTGGCCTGGTTAATGGCATTAGGCGAAATGTGGGTGTACTAATAGGTAGATCGCTGCCTAACCCTTCGAGGATTACAGGCGTGACGTTATGTTATAGGAAAGAAATCATTATTTATTTATTTATTTAAACTTCATGCACAAGAGTGGTACATAGGCGGACTTAATGCCACAAGGCATTCTCTACCAGTCAACCTTAGGGTCAAATAAGACAGCACTGTGGTAGAGTACAAATAATAATATTAAGGAGAAAACCATTATCCTAACTAGTCCTAACTATCCTAACTAATATTATAAATGCCAAAGTAACTCTGTCTGTCTGTCTTTGCTTCACGCCTAAACTACTGAACCGATTTGTGTGAAATTTGGTACAGACATAGTTTGGAACTTGAGAAAGGACATAGGATAGTTTTTTTTTTCGCGAGATAAACCAAAAATCTGCCGGAAGTCACTATTCCACGCGAACGAAGTCACGGGCAAAAGCTAGTGTAATATAAATTACACATACTACTGCTACTACTTATTATTACTTTCGAATTGGGGAAATGGATAGGCTGTTTTTAATAAAATGTTCAGTGACTCTTGTCGGCTATCAATTATGTTTGAGAGTTACTAACATCAAAGGACTAAGCTTTTGAGTTTTGTGACCGTTCTGTTAATAACATTTTGCGGTGACTGTCTGCCTTTTACTGAACGGGTGGTCGATCTTTTATTTATTTATGTGGAAAGTATAGCTATTGTTCACCATTTCGTTGGCGTGAACCAATTTATATCTTTCTAAAATTAAAGTAGCTTATATTAGACTTTAAAATAATATTAACTTTATTTCTGGCCATAAACATCATGTAAGTAGTCACAGATTCATATTATAATGTTAGTAATTACTTCAGAAGTATGTTAGTTAACCACGTCATAAGTTATCTGCCAGCAACTGTTCTGTCAGTCAGTTCAACCATTTCTAGGATTAGTCGGAACAAAAAGACGACAGCTTTTTATTATATGTAGGTACCCAATAAATTTTCAAATGCATTCATTAAGAAGCTGTTATTTTGATATTACAAACAGACAGTTCAGTTTTATTCATTAGTATACATAAAATGTAAGCTAATTTTTTATTAAAACTCATTTGCTGTGTCGTTGAAGTTGAAAAACATAAATTGTAAGCAGAGCTAGAGTTGCAAAACAATTATTAGTTTGTAATTACTTCGAGCTGAAAATTCTCAAAATATGAATATGAGCGTACGCGCGTGTAACATAACATTTTGTTGTCGTAGCTGAATGTTAAAGAACAGCAAGATCTAGATTTGTGGGCATGTAACAGCATTCTAGCGACCCATTTCTCGGAAAAGGCTAGGATGTTGTGTCGGCTATTGTTTGTTATTTATAAGAACGAATAGTTAGTATAAATAATTGTGTTACTCATTGTTTAGTTCTAAGTTGATAATTGTATATGTTATAGGGGTGCTCCAATAAATAAAGATTAAAAAAAACACAAGATCTTGTTATCGTTTTGTGCAAACTATTCGTTGGTCAGCTTCCGTCTAACCGAATGAAACTGAATACCAGTATTACACATGGAGCAAATACCTTTTGGGCAACTGACCTATAATAACAGGCAAAGATCTACAAATCGCATCCTGGACCATTCTTGTTTAACGTGCTTTCTGCGGCACGGAGGACACTCGGAAAGTGGGTAGTCATCCTTCCAAGGATCAAACTAGGAAAGCGGGGTTTAACCTGAAGTTCACCTGTTAGTATTAAGCCACGAGCTTCGTCTAGTTAATTGAAATTACTAGTAAAATAGCCATTGTATTGTTTTCAATGCTGATAGCCGATACCCAGAAGTAAAGTTTCACCTATTAATTCATTTGTTATTTTACACTGGTGTCCGCAGATTCACTGGTATTCTAGTGGAACTATTTAATGAACTCGGATAATAAAGTTATTTGTGTTAATTGAGAACATGGTTTAATTTGTGTTTAACAATGACCACACTTACCAAGCTTTTCACAAAATAAGAACTATATTTTATGTGATTTTCAAAATCTAAAAAAGTACTACAAAAATCTTTAGCAACTTGACAATATTTGAGAAAGTTACACGAAGACTTCCTATAATTTAGCGTGCGTCTGGCACATATTGCTAACTTATATAATCTTTAGCGTCCAAGTTTGCCAAGCCCCAAACTTTATACCTAAGCCTTAATCGTTTCAAGACCTTTTCACCCCACTAAGGGCGAGTTTCGAAAAATCCTTTTTCACAGAATATACGTCAAACCGTAGATATGTAGGTACACGAGTTACTCAATGAAAGTAACTTTGCTTTTATATTAAAAGCCTTAATTCCCCGGTGGAAGGCTGCAAAGTCCATGTTGCTAGCTGAAGGTACTTCGAAGTTATGTACTAGGTTTAGCACTGAAGCGGGGAAAGTATGGGTTTAATATACTTGTGTATGTGGAGGTATACTTTACTTGTGTAGATTTAGACGTTGGAAGTGTCTTTATATACGGAGAGACACACAAATACGCTTTTCGTGTCTCGCTTAGATCTTCTATCTCTAATAATTTAGGAAATGTATGCCAAAATGTTTACACGTATAACACATTCATAACACACTTAACACAGAAATCTCGATTTCGTCTTGTTGTTGTGGTCGCAAGCGACTACTGTGCATGAGTTCGATTCTCGGGTTGGGCAAAAAGTTATTTTGTTTTTCCGAGTTATTTTGGTTATTTTGGTATTTCTCAGTAGCAGCCACGGAGTCTGGAATAGTGCCCGGTTGATGGCAATAGGCTCACCCTCTACTACAGAGGATTTAAACATAACTGATGATATATACATAACTGGGTATAGGTACACCTCTGCCTAATGCTTCCGGGATTACAGGCGTTATGTTTTCTTTTATTTTATTTTTGACTTGTAGAGGTCGATGTCTAGTATTTTATATACTCTCATATGTGGAGGTATTACTAAAACTTGACGTACCGCATGGAGTAGAGAAGAGTAGAGTAGAGTTTTAGAGAAATACAACGAATACCAGCTAACATACTACATCGCATTTATCGATTACAGCAAAGCATTTGACTCTCTACTACATAACAAGATATGGGAAGCTTTAATGGATCAAGGAATTGAGCACAAATACATTCGATTAATAAGGAACATATATAAACATAGTACAGCCAAAATTCAACTAGAAAGGAAAAGCGATCCATTCAAAGTAGGAAAAGGTGTTAGGCAGGGAGACCCCCTATCTCCGAAACTGTTCTCAGCGGTATTGGAATCTATCTTCAGGCGACTTAGCTGGAAAAATCTCGGAATCAATGTAGACGGTATATGGCTGTCGAACTTAAGATTTGCGGATGACATAGTGCTGTTCGCCAAAACACCAGAAGACATGAGTAAAATGATAGAAGACCTTGCGACCGAAAGTGAGAAAGTAGGTCTTAAACTAAACCCAGAAAAAACTAGAGTGATGACGAATGAACGCAAAACCACAATACAGTTAAGAGACACTCAAATCGATTACACAGACGAATACGTATACCTTGGACAGCTTATTACTCAAAAAGAACCTATGATCAAGGAAGCAGAGAGGAGAGTCGCGAATGGCTGGAAGAGTTACTGGAGCTTGAAAGAGGTTATGAAAAACAACCAACTTCACATAAACATCAAAAGTAAATTATTCAACACCTGCGTACTACCCGTCCTTATGTATGGCTGCCAATCATGGGCACTAACCCAGAAAATGACAAGCAAACTCGCAACCTGCCAATACGCCATGGAAAGAAGCATGCTGAATGTTAAAAAATCAGACAAACTGAGAAACTATTCCATTAGGAAAAAAACAAAAACCATAGACATAACGCAGAAAATCAGAAGACTCAAATGGAGATGGGCAGGGCACATGATAAGAGGACATGATAAATGGAGTAAGAAAATAACAAGTTGGTATCCTAGAGAAGGTAAGAGGAAGAGAGGCAGACCACAGAAAAGGTGGGACGACGATATCAGGGTAGTAGCAGGAGTGACGTGGAACAGAGTGGCGCAGGAAAGAGCAGAATGGAAAAGGTTGGAGGAGGCCTTTGCTGATTGGCAAACGGATCTACAGAAATTGGATAAACGGAAAATGTTAGACTTAGATTAAGCAAATGTATTATACAAAAATGTAAGTTGATCTGAATAAAGGCTATTATTATTATTATGTGGAGGTATTCCGTACTACCTACACTACCTATACTAGTATTTCCCGAGGGCGACGTAAAAGCCGACTGTCTATCATATAGCCAGCCGAAAATCTTTGTCGATCTAAACCCATTCGCTAGGAGACATACCGTGATGGATCGTATGTAAACTTTCGGCGAATCAGTTCACGAAAGTAAATATTTTGGTAAGAAGGTAGGATGATATCGGTGAGTCTTTAATCATATTTTTTTGAACATGGATTTTCACTGGATTTGTAGCTATCTAGTTTTATTTTGTACCTGAGGTATCGAACTCTGTTGTATTCTTTTATTGCACCTATTTTTCTCAATATTAGGTTGCTGGGTCTTCGTCATACTTATCTTCAAGTTTTGCTTTCTACAATGTACCAGCCAGGAACTAATCCAAATCGTCAGACTAGACTAACAAAACAGACTAGAATTGTGCTAAAATATCACCTTAATGCTTAATACAGAATGATCAGTATGAAACAATATGCAAGTCATATAACAAACATTGCATTAAATTCGACCAAACAATAACGTAATCAAAAACCATTACGTCACCAATTTAAAGCGAACACTGCTGCCCGCTTTCAATATACAGCCTGTATCAGAAATGTATGGTCAATGTGTAGGTTTGTGGCCAACATCAAAATATTAAAACTTATCTGCTGTCCCATACAAAATTTCAATAAGTACTCGAACCAAATCTAAAACATACTTAATACATATTTGTGATCGCACTCCTCAACGACTCGACCGATTTTTACGATTTTTTTTTTTGTTTAATTGGTAAGAAATGTAATAAAGCCTTTTTTTTATTTTTAGGTTATACTAACTTTTGCACGCGACTTCGCGATGTCGACTTATACCTGAACAAGCTTCCATCCCCTATTTAACTCTCTTAGGGGTTGAAAATCCAAAAAATATATATAAAATATTGAAATATTCTATCCATTGATGAAAACCGCATAAAACTGCAGTAGTTTTTGAGTTTTTCTCGAACAGACAGACGCGGCGGAGGATTTTTTATATTTATAATATTATGTAGGTGTGGCAGTCGCTGGTAATGAAACCACATAAATCGGGATTAAAATGGACTGTATTTAAAACGTTGCACAAGGTACAAGAAATGCGTGTGTTACGCCGACAGGTTGCGAATGGTGACTGACATAGATCCGTTCAGTAGAACGGAACGAGTGAATTGTTATGTTTGTTTCATACATAAATTGGCAACGCCGACAAAGGAAACTTAAAGGCTAGCTTTGAAGACAAACAAAAAGTTAACTTAATCTTAAATTTACTTATCATTAGACAAATGGGAACCTAAGTTCTTCTTACAGGTCTACTAAACGTTTTAAACTTACTATTTACTATTAAGTATATAATACACAAAATGTTTTTTAATAAGGAACTTGTTGAATGCCTAAATACCTTTAAAATCGTTTAAATTGATACAGTCTTACTCGGAGATAATCTAACAAAGTTATTATTACTTTAAATTAAATAAATTCTAGGCTGGCAAACTACTTAATACAAATTTATGAACTATTTTTTAATGAGATAAGTGAATAAAAACCTATTGTACACATATACTTGTTACTCTTATTCTAATTATTAGTTTGCACTAAGCATTCTATGCATGTGCCTATTACAAAATAGATGTTCACATATATTACATTTTACCTTCTTAGAGTATAATTATGTATCTATTGTGCATGCCTTACATCTGCTTAATTTTAACTATAAGTTTTAAATCTCTAAAGTACTTGCTCTAGAGAACAGAAGCTTATACAATATGTCTTACATTCTAAAATATAACTGTATTTATCCTAGTTAACAATATATGATTCATAAGTTGCTAGTTTTAAAGTAACTATGAATGGGTACAAAAATAAAGATTTCCAGAATCATTATATCTAAGTACATATCTATGCTTATATCTATGCTTAATATTATAGATGAGATAAGTTTTAATAAACTATAAAACCAAAAAGAATAAATGAACAAGTCCACATGACACGTTCGGTAGCCACACAATGGTAATTTAGTAGCAATAATTTTAATTTATTCATAGATAGGAAGTACACAAACTTTCATCACACTAGTACGCATGATTTTACCATTTTTCGTTCTTACAGATAATGCCCTGACCTTGCCATCTGATCCGGGGAAAGTTTGTTCTACTCTGGCCACTGGCCATGTTAATGGAGGGGTGTTATCAACTCTCAGTAGCACTAAGACCCCTTTTTCAATATTTGGGACACTGCTATGCCACTTTGGCCTGTTTTGTAACTGAGTCAAATATTGTTTTGACCAAGTTTTCCAGAAGGATTGAGTCATGTGAGTACATTGCTGCCAGAATGACAAGCGGTTTATTGGCACATTTGTGACATCAGGTTCAGGGAATGACGTAATAGATGCACCTGTTAAAAAATGAGCAGGAGTTAAATAAAACATGTCGTTTGGGTCAATACTTGGCAAAGAAAGTAAAGGTCTGGAGTTCAGAAGCCCTTCTATTTGAATTATTATGGTATTCAACTCTTCATATGTTAGTACCTGTTGCCCTACAACTCTTTTTAAGTGATATTTTGCACTCTTAATCCCTGCTTCCCATAGCCCTCCAAATACTGGTGAATAAGACGGAATAAAACTGAATTCTATAGCAAGATCTGAAGTAAAATTTATAATTTTGTCCTGATGTACCTGATTAAAATGTAATGAGTATAACTCATGTAACTGATTATTGGCACCTTTGAAGGTAGAACCATTGTCACAATAAATAATAGAAGGCTTATTGCGACGAAAAATAAATCTTTTTAATGCCTGTAAGAAACATTCAGTTGTTAGATTTGATACCAACTCAATATGAATGGCCTTTGTTGTGAAACAAATAAATAAAAGTATGTATGCTTTTAAAATTTGTGGTTTTCTAACACGGTGTAATTTTATTGAAAATGGACCGCCATAATCGATTCCTACCTTTTCAAAAGGCCTGCTGGGGTTCACCCTATCTGAAGGAAGAGATCCCATCATTTGCTCTGATGCCTTGGCTTTTAGTTTGAAACACACTAAACATTTGTGTATTACCCCTTTGACTTCCCTAAGTCCATTAATTAGGTAAAACCTTTGACTTAAACTAGCTAGGGTCAACTTTTTTCCAGCATGTAACAAACATTTGTGTTCATTACTAATTACTAAACGTGTAAGAAATGATTTTTTGGGTAATATGATAGGGTACTTCTGATCATATCGTCATAGTCGTGGAATAGTGACGGATCTGACAAATATTAAACTTTCCAGGGCAGCCATTTCAAATAATTATGTTCGTTTTTTTGAGATAACTTTTTTAATTTTTAATCTATAACTTTGAAAATTGGCATACTAGTGAAAAATAGGGTTTGTTTTAAAATGAATTTAAAATAATAACTTATAATTGAACAGTTTTCCCGAAAAATCACATGCTTCATTTTACGTTGGAGTCAACACAGTCACATAGTATTATCCGACATTGTTCTTCGGAAAGTTCGTGTTCAAAGAGTGACGAATGTGACTTTCCGATCATGTTCTATTGACTTACAGGGTAATATTTTGGCGGATGTGTGTTCCGTCATATTCTACTTTAACCATGAGTAAGTAGGTAGGCAGGTGGTCTGTATGTAAATAGGTAGGTTGCGGTTGGTAGGGTTTCACAAATAATACACATTAGATTTGGTTTAGTTTTTGGACCCTTTTTTAATCAATGTAATAAACATTAAGCTCCAATTAAGTAATTATCAACAGCATTATTTACTAATGCCCGGTTTCTGAGGCACTTTATCTGTGGTTTATCTATTCAAATGTACGCATACGAATAGATAAACCACAGATAAAGTGCCTCAGAAACCGGGCATAAGAAGACCAAACCCAAAGGATCCAAACCTTATTTGAACCTACCTAATTAATTCATCATTTCAACCAAAAGACGTCCACTGCAGGACATAGGCCTCCCCCAGGTGTCGCCGCATTGACGGGTCCCGTGCGTCTCGCATTCAGTGGGTTCATCAGGTCATCGGTCCCCCTAGTGGAAGGCCTTCCAACGCAAAGTCTTCCGGTTCGCGGTCGCCACTCCAGAACTTTTCGGCCCCATCGGCCATCCGTTCTGTGAGCAATGTGCCCTGCCCATTGACACTTAATTCTGGCAATTCTTCGGGCTACGTCGGTAACCTTGGTTCTCATGCCGATGTCCTCATTTCTGACTCCGAGCGAGAGGGCTATCCCTCTCCCTTACCCTTTGAGTGACTGAGCTTCCTGATGAGGCCCATTGTGAGCGACCACGTTTCGGTCCCGTATGTAATCACTGGCAACACACACTGGTCATAGACTTTCGTCTTGAGACACTGGGGTAAGTTAGACGAGAAGATACCACGCAACTTCCCGAACGCTGCCCAGCCGAGTTGGATTCGACGATTTACCTCTTTCTTGAAATTAGACCTACCCAACTGGACCGTTTGTCCCAGGTAGACAAATTGTCCACAACTTTGAGTGTAGAGTCTCCGATCTTTATAGGAGTGGGGTGTTACATGAACAGTCAACATAATCTTGGTTTTATCCATGTTCATTTTAAGACCCACTCTTTTTATTTTATGAAACACCTTCATTCCACATATAGCAATAACATTGATTATCAGCCATAGACACAGCTGTATTGATTGATGGACAGTTGCTATAGTTTGCACTATCGTGGGTGGGACAGCAAAAATCGTTACATACTTCATAACGGGTTTCATGGCACAGGTGTTTGTTCATTGTTTTCAACAACCGGGGTAATCGGTTAAGGTGACAGATCTGATATCAAGGTAGAGGTATTTAGAGGGATTAAGAAGGCTACGTTGATATTTAAGAGGGAGACTACACCATGCTGATTTTCTGACGGGAGTAAAGACGGTGAGGATGCACTTTGATACACGGCCATAAAAGGATCTTCTCCAAGAACACAAGTAGGTGATGGTGCGTTCTTGTTCATATTTTCATCTGTAGATTTTATGAATTCTCTTGTTTCTTGTATGTCTTCGTCATCTGAAAAGACATCCTTATAGAAAGAAAGAAAGAAAAATTATGATGATGATGTGATGGTGAATGGCATTCCGAAAAGATATGATTGTGATATAGATAATTATACTCGTATTATAATTAATTAAGGTAATAAAAATTATATATCTTGACTGGTAATTAGTGAACGACACTTAGTGTCGCACTCTGAGAGGTTTAAAGATTACTTAGGCCATCACCAAGTAAATAAAGGTTTTGACAGTTTTTTTATGACAAAACTGTCAAAACCTTTACTAAGTAACGGCCTAAGTAATCATTAACGTTCTTTGAGTACGGCAGTTAGACACGTGATTGTACTTATGAGAACAAACAACTTTCCCAATGATTTTTTCTCTTTCACTTTTATCATATTGACAACATCGGAATACATGCGCGCGCACGCCTGTGTCTTCTCAGCTATTTGACTCCTGAGAGGCCACAAGCGGGCGCATTAAAAATATTCTAAAGATTACAAATTATAAAATTTACTTCTTTTTATTTATGCAGGTAAATTATTAATCAGATTAGATTATATTCTTATAGAAAAATACATCAAATAAACACAAATAATGATTGTTTTTCAGTAGAAAAAAGGTGGTACTGAATTTGGTTCTAAGAACAAAGTCGGATCGTCAAATAAGACCGTTAGTTAAAAAGGTGTGTCCGCAGAATATCGTCGGATAAGATCGCGCGACACTATCATGTCCATAGAAAAATGAAGTATAGTTATATACAACTTGAAACTTAAAATTGTCAAATTAAATACCAACACAACATAATGTTATAGTACTATCACATAACAAATGATTATTTTTATGTAAACTAAGTTTTAAATTGATTCTTAACGTTCCGTAGAAAACCGACGGATAGGCAGAACCGACGCTTTTATTGTTAACTCTGCAAAAAACGAATCAATACATGAATTAAAAAATGTAAGTACGTATTACTAACTTACCTGGAGTCCCTGGTACGTAGTCTTCCTCAGCAATGCACTCTTGGTGAGATAAATTCGTAATTTGTTCTGTTTTACTTATTGTTCAACAAGTTTTAACATAAGTTTTGATCGTCCAGTTTTCATTGTAACATAGCTTTTAATAAAATACGTAAAGAAATAAACTAAGTAGGCATGAAATAATTAATAAAAAGGCTAACAAAGATAAACTAATGTAATTGTTTATGAATAGTCTAATTCAGTGCATCGCGATGAGCGAGTTCGACGAATAATGACGATTGAGCAGATTCGTCGGGCGCGGGAGGGGGTGGTGCGAGATCCCTGCGCGTCGTACATGGACGAGTATACACAAGCGTCACTTTACTATGAGCGCCTATCAAATCCGTCAGTTTACCGACTGATTAATTTGAAAATTAAAATACATACAATTTTTTTTTTAATGCAGTGATAATAATTAAACAATGTTGTATTCAAATATGGTAAAAAGTGATTTTCGTATTTTTTTCAAAACCGACATTATTCTACGATCATGACGATATGGTATGTCAGCATTTTGTAACCTACCTCCTACTCTGAGGATACCTATTCCATCTAAAAATGGATTTAAGGATTTTAAATTGGATTTAATTGGTTTCTTGGACATGATACAAGTTATTTCTTCACTAAAATGTTGTTTTTGATTTTGTCTAATTATATTTTTGAGTGCAAAGTTAAGTTCTTTTATTTTCAGATGCCCATAGACCCTATCTTCTTTCTTTACTTTGCAATTATTAATAAACCTGTAAATATAGGCAATAATTCTTTTTAATTTGTTTACATCAGAATAATGCGAATATAAACTGAAATCTTTATTTGACTCAGAAGTAAGTGTAATATTACAAAGTTTAAGTTCAGGAATTTCCTGAATAATTTTGATATTTGTAGATTCATGTGTGTAATTCTTACTATGTAAAATGTTTGGCCCATGCCACCATAACTGGTTGTTTTTAAGTAAGTGAGGTTCTATACCCCTAGACAAACAGTCTGCAGGATTCTCATCGGTAGCGATAAATGACCATGAGGCATTTTGTGTAAGATCACGGATAGTTTTGACTCTGTTTGCAACATAAACAGACAACTTTGTGGGCTCTGTGTTAAGCCAAGCAAGAACAATTTGAGAATCTACATATAAATGTACCTTAATGGTAAAATTGTTTTTAATAAGTTGATTATACAACTTTTTTGACAGCTTTGCTAATATCAAAGCGCCATTTAACTCTAATCTTGGTGTTGTTAATGATTTTATGGGATTTACCCTTGATTTTGAGCATAACAACTCAACTTTTACTTGACCATCACTGTTAATGGTCCTTAAATAAACACAACAACCATAAGCCTTCTGAGAGGCATCTGCAAACCCTATTAGTTCAATAGAGGTTGAGTTTTGTGTGTCAATATTTCTGTTTACTGGAATGTTACCTGTTTTTGATAAATTCTCAACAAAACTTCTAAATTTTTTATTTAAGTTATCTGGCAATGGTGAATCCCATGAGATCTTCTCTAACCATGTTTGTTGCATGATTATTTTTGCAAGTACAATAATCGGACCTACTAGACCAAGTGGATCAAAGAGTTTGCCAATGAAACTTAATGTCTGACGCTTGGTGTAGACATCTAACAACTCGGTTTGTGGACATGAAATGTTCAATGTATCCGTTTGTGTGTTATATTTGATACCCAAAGTCTTCACATATTGATCATCGCTTTTGCATAAATCAATTTCATTTGAAATCTGTAAAGTACAAGGAATGTCACTTAATATATCTCCACTATTTGAACTCCATTTATGAAGTTTAAACCCACCAAGTTTTAAAATGGCAATTAATTGGTTTTTCATATCAATTAATTTTTGTAAATCGTTATTACCAGTACAAATGTCATCTACATAACAATGATTTAGTAATATATGTGCACCTTCAGGGTAAATGTGTGCAAATCTAAATGCTAACTCATTCAAACATCTTGTAGCTAAAAATGTTGAACATTTAAGACCATAGGTGACAGTTTGCAATTGAGCACACTGTATTTCCTTATCTGGTGCATCTCTCCACAATATATTTTGAAGAGCACAGTGTTTTGGGTTGAGAATAACTTCTCTAAACATTTTTTGAATGTCAGAAAATAATACATATTTATGTAATCTGAACAAAACTAATATATTAAATAACTCATTTTGGGTGTTGGGCCCATTGAGCAACATGTCATTTAAAGAAAAACCTAGATTTGTAGGCATTGAGCCATCAAAAACGACTCTCAATTTTGTAGTTTTGCTATTTTCGTTTAATACTGGATGGTGTGGCAGAAAGTATACCTGACCAGCCCTTAAATCATAAGCTTGAATATCAATGTAGTTAGCATGACCCATTGAAATGTATGTGTCAATGAAATCTTTATAACCTCTGAAAAGTTCTGAATCTTTGTGAAGTCTTTTTTCTAAATTGTTAAAACGTTTTAAAGCTCTTAAGAAAGATTCTCCCATGTTTAATTGATCAAAATTTTGTTTCATGGGTAAATCAACTTGAAATTTATTGTCTTTCAACATTACAGATTCAGAAAAGATTTTTTCAGCAAGAGCTTCTTCAGAAACCGACTCAGTGAAAACCTCTGTCACTTGTTCACACTTCCAAAACTGTTCTAATGTTTTTTCTATATTTTTAATGCTATCACATTCACTTTTATGTAAAATATGTGCGGTATACTTACTTGCCGGAGTGCAAGCTCTAGTCTTCACCCTTCCAGCCACTATATACCCAAAGTGGGTGTTGTGTAAATACAAACCTTTAGGGATAATAGGTAGTTGTTCACGCAATAAGATTTTAAAGAAAACGTCACAACCTAATAAAATGCTTATTTTTCCAGTTTTGTAAAATTCTGTGTCAGCTAACTTGACATAAGAAGGAATTTTTAAATTATCTGTATCTATCTCACACTGAGGTATATCACAAGTGATGTTTGGCACTACACAGCATGCTATTTGAGTATTGTAAGTGTTGAGAGTAGAAGAAATATTAAATGTAGCAGTGTAAGGAACAGTATTAGATTGACCACATATTCCTTTGATATAAGTATTATTTTTGACTAACCTGCAATCTATTTTTTCTGTTAGGTCTGATAACACAAAGGAAACCTGACTACCTGAGTCACAAAGAGCCCTAACTTGAAATTTTTGACCAAATTTGTCAGTTATGTTTACCTTTATAGTAGGCAATAAAACATCATCGCACTTGTTCATAGATAATGACACTTGCTTTACCTCCTGTTCAGGCTTATTTTCATGCAGTAAACTATTATGTTTTTGTTTGCAAATTGAACACTTAAAAGTAAATTTACATTTTGACAGATGCTTGTTTAAGCACAGAGTACACAACTCATTTGTCTTTACATAGTTGACACGATCAGATAGCGAGGCAAGTTTAAATTTTTCACATTTGTATAGTTGGTGGTGATTAGACTTACAAAATTTGCATACTTGTGTCACTTTCTTATCCTCTGTTGTTGTGGCTACCAAACCTGTCCTGCGACCGCTGTTCACTGCACTATTTGAGGATACTTGGCTGTCTGCCACAGTTTCAAGCGCTGCTGCCCGCTGTTCTAAAAATTTAAGAAGTGAATTTAAGTCAGAATCAGCATTTGATTTCATTTCTAGATGAAAGCACCTTAATGTGTGCATGTCAAGCTTGCGTTGCAAAATGCATACAAGAATTGCATCCCAATGTTGAACGGGTATATTCATGTTTTTTAGGGCAGCTACATGCTGTCTGGTTTGAGAAATGACTTCTCTTATAGCTAAAGCAGTGCATTTAGAAATTGGTTTTAGGTCTAATAGTGAATTGACATGATAATTTATGACCTTATTTTTATTATCATAACGCTCGTTGAGCAACTGCAGTGAGTTTGCATAATTATGAGCAGTAAGCGATAAATGTTTAATTAATTCGGCGGCTTCGCCAGTTAAATAGGTTTTTAAATAATAAAATTTATCACATTGTGACAGTTTAGTGTTTTTATCGATGACACTTTTAAATAGGCTAATAAAGTCGTGGAAATCACCTACCTCACCTCCAAACTTGGGAATACTTATTGGTGGTAAGCGTTTCATAGCGTCTCTGCCTTCCTCATCATGCTCCGCTTCGGGGTCCGGAGATTTACCTGGGCTAGATTTTACTTCGATGGCATCGATGGCATCTTCGAATGCGGCTAAGGCATTTAGATAAATGGATTCATAATGACCAAAATCTTCATCGTTATTTTCATCTAGAACAGATATATCTATGTTAAATGAGCTGTATTCTGAAAAGGCAGCGACCAACCTATCTTTTTTAATTATAAGCGCCTTTATAGAGGCTTTGTCGATGTCCTCGGACTCGGCAAACTTACATAGTGTGGTTATAGTCCCTTTTGTCTGGCCCCTGGCCAGTATTAGGCGTTTTAAATTGTTTGCCATGATGGCTAATGAGATTTAGTGAAGCTACACAATCAATAACTTTACAATTAGAAGTTTTACGCATATATAGATGCTAGTTACATAAACAGAATGCAATAATTGCACAATTTTGAAATTGTGAGACGTGTTTTGCTTAAAATAGAGCACTTTTAGATCACTTTTCACTTGATTTTGATAGAACCCCACCAAAATGGCGGATGGATGGCGTCGGACAATGGTGACACGACACGCGGCACCCGGCAGCTATGGAGCTTGCTGGAAGTTTCTGGAACTCGACGTCGCCCGGTCGCCGACCAACCTGCGGCCGAGTTGATCGCGCTTCTCGCTCGCACGCGTACGCGCCTCTCGCTCGTCCGCGTAGGCGCTCGCTCTTGCTCGCTGCGTCGCTGGGTCGCTGTTGACTGCGTCCTCCTCACACGCCACGCGAAAGTTGAGACGTACGATGTACGACAAGTCGATCGAATTCGAAATCGAATGATGGCGTCTTGACGGCTTGACCACGTTGACGAAATTGAGTCACTAGATACACAACTTAATATGTTTTAATGTTATGATAACACTGTGGCGATCACTATTACGGCTGATGGACCATTTTTATGTGGCAGTCGCTGGTAATGAAACCACATAAATCGGGATTAAAATGGACTGTATTTAAAACGTTGCACAAGGTACAAGAAATGCGTGTGTTACGCCGACAGGTTGCGAATGGTGACTGACATAGATCCGTTCAGTAGAACGGAACGAGTGAATTGTTATGTTTGTTTCATACAGTAGGATGTAGGAAATAGTTCATTAAAACGCATGCCGGGGTAGAGCTTGTGAATAATAGAATAGCCTGTGTGATTTTGTAGGATGCTGGTCCCTTAAATATGGCTTCCCATTTCGGAAACACCCTGTGTTGTTGATCTACAGCATGTTTGCAGTTTAGAGCTCAATAGTAGGCTGAACAGCCTTATTAGTCCAATTTGCATGTGCTAACAATATCATGGGCGTACTGTTTGTACATAATTCTGCATAAATTAGCAATAAGGACCGATACCCGTGTGATACGCTGGCTGTAGACGACGGTAAGGTTTATTAGGTATGGTTATTTTGAGCACCGGAATAAAATTCTTATAGTTACAACTACCCATAGTCGAAATTCCAGATAAATAATTTTGACGAAAGATTTTTTGTTACGTAGTTCTTATTGGCCCCTTAAAACTTTTGGACGTGACACAGCCGGCACGTTTGTGGTGACTAAACCAGTAAAATATGACTTATTGTTCTATTGAAACTCTGTGCCTGCCTGTGAGTGCCTATCAGGGGCCGCGGAGTTTGTGCCCGGTTGATGGGAAAAGGCTCGCCTCGGGACAATCTGCCTAACCCTTCGGCAATTACAGCCGTGATATGTTACCTTACTAATACTTTCTATTCATACCGGTTTGTAAATCTGTTACTCTTTCGTAAAAAGCACTCTATCGATTAGAATGAAAAATAACGATGGGCACGATAAAGAAACATACAGTTTGGGTTCAAGACTCTTCTGTATTACACAGACGAAAAGCTAACATTTTTATTTTTCATCAAATTAGAAATTCAGTGCGCGGCCAGGTGAATGGCCTCGATTGAACCGAGTAGAGAGAGTAGGATTATTACACACCAGTTCGTGTATTAATTTCACGCAGTGGGCAGCCTCTATAATGAAGATCAGGTACCTATGTACCACAAGATATTTAATAATATACGTCATTAATAATAAAGTTATGCTCGTTAAATTAATTACGTATGTTGGTGAGAGATGATAAAGAATTGTATTCTTGTAATATTATAGTAACGTTAATTTATTGAATGATATATTTACATGATTTCTGTTAATAATGAACACACAAAAAAAATTTTGAAGAGAATAACGAGGTCTTTAGTTCGAATAAAACAAAAACTAAGTAATTGTTCCGGGTCTGGCTATTTGCGTATGTGTTCAAATGTTTGTGAACGGAATTTTGCCTGCATCGTGACGTGATCGAGAAGTTAATATTGATTTCATTTTTTTTTTTTAATAATGACGAGACCTGAAGGTAGTACTCACAGAACAAAAAAACAGGAGTACTGTTGGGCACATCTACCAATTAATTCTTCGGCTTACAAAACTGTACGCTTACAAATCCTAAATAGCCAGATCATAATAATTATATGAAGGACCTGCCAGATTTATGTAGCACTCCGGGTCTGTCTGAACAGCACTTGAGCCGTAAGTCGTAAAGTGTAGACGCATCTTGATAGTGAGCTATGGACCATATTGTTGATGGGCTGTACACATAACGTCTGGTGTAACTTGTTCGATTGGAGGAAGTTCTCCGTTTAGTCCTGGGATGTGATTAGTGATAATAGGGATGTCGACTGACTAAAAAAATATGATTCTGGTTAGTCCGTCTGTTAGTTTGTTGCTAAATTGAGGGCAGAGCTACAAAAAAAAAATATAATTATCATCTCCATGCCATCCAAGCTTCGATCAATAATGTACTAGATTCCCGATAAGCGCTTCAAAAACGGCCCGAAATTTATGACCACAAACGTATTTGTGGTCTTATTTCAAATCAGTATGGTTCAATCATAGCCAACATTAAGACGTCAAAATACCGCAGTATGCGTTCAAAAACTGCGTAAATAACCACCGTAACACCAAGGTTTTGGAAGGAATATCTTTTTTTCGGTAATTTATTATCATTATGTGCTTTTTCATAATATTTAAACATAATTAAACTGTAAATATAATTAAATCAGCGAATATTATTGTTTGGCCAATGTTTGCTACAACGCACCAACTATTGTATCATGTTCTTGAACAGGGAACGCTAGTTACGCAATAGAATAAGCACGACATTGTACACAAAATGCTTTTAACCGTAATGCTTAGAGTTTAGGTTTCATTTTAGAATGAATATTTTTGTACTGATGACTTTTTACTTTGGAGCGACATTTAAAATGTTTTGCTTCTAATCTTTCTCCGATGAAAGGGCTTAAATAAATATACTTTACAATGATAATTAAACGTTATGTTTAAGTGTTAAGGTTTATAATCATCTGAAGTTGTTAATAATATTGAACTTTTTTCTAAGATGCTATATAGATGTTTACGTGTGTGCAAACGTGGCCACTTGAGTGACTTAGTTTTGTTCCTGATGCTAAATCTAGTTCTATTATTGATCGAAGCATCCAAGCACATTATTCTCTTTCGAACGTGTCAAATGACTGAGTCTCTGACAGTAAGTTAGTTACGAAGCTCTTTTAGTTGTTTATATTGAATGCTTTCGTCGATGCCAGAGAAACGTCAATTAAAGATAATGGTTCATTATGTCTCAAAGGTCCATTAGGTTTAGTAAGCCTTGAGTAGCTCGAGCTGTAACGATCTTAACTTTGTAAGGCATTACAAGTTTATTGTAGATGGAGTCTTTACGTTATAGGTACGTTTTATGGTGTTTTGATTGTATCTATATGTACCTAATGTAATCAACAAACCCACTATCTGTTTTTGGCTGTGAGGCATCATAATAGGCAAAATACCAATCCATTATGATCAACGCATCACGTCTTCTTTTATATACTCTTAGTCGTTATCTCAGTAGACATAATGTATGTATATATATTTATATATAGACCATCGCAGTAGACCATCCATCATTTCTTTGATTTTTGGCTAATGATGGAAGCGGAGAACTGAGTAGAACTTTTAAGCTATACCAGTACTTCATAAAATACCTACCTACCTAAAGTATATTCATTGAACATTTATCGTTTACACCTACGGAACAAAGGGTACACGTGCTACACCTATTTACACCCAAGATTAAATCTTCAAGATCTGAATAGCCTACCGTAACTTTCAAACGTTGTTTTGACAGTTCTATCGTTCAATAATTTTGCTTACAAATTAACCTTTAGATACATGGAAAACTTTATCGGAAATCCATAATGGCCAGGAAAATAATAATTAACGATATCTAGGTAATTATTATGAAAAGCGTTTCGTCCGTGCCTGACCTGCCATTAGCTCGAGTGCTGGCCCAAATAACCTGGGTGACATGTTAGGGTTGGCACTGCAGGGGTTTTAAAAGGGGTGAAAATACTGGGTCTTATTTCTGGTGGGTTGGTGTTAAATAGAACGTTAGTGTGAGGACAAATGTTTTGGACGACGGTTTCAAAAACTATTATTTGTAAATGGGTTTGTTAGGATAAACTGTATTATTAAAAAAAACCGTCATACGTGTCGATGAGCTCAAACTATGCTAGACCACAGTATGTTGCCACCTGCACAGCTCTAACTTTTGATCATCGATTACACTCGGTAACGCAGAGGTTAGCTGACTAGTCCTTTCATCACGATGACAAAGTCATAATAAATATTAAAGTTTTTTTTTTTTTAAACGCTAAAGCCATCTAAAGGTCTGTGTTACAAACAAATTTTGACACTACATATTAGGTGTTTGATTTATTAAAGACTAGCTGATACCCGCGACTTCAACCCGCGTTGGTGTCAAAAACTTGACCAATTATATACTTAAACCTTCCTCAAGAACCATTCTATCCATTGGTGAAAACAACATAAAAATCGGTTCAGTAGTTTTTGAGTTTATCGCGAACAGACAGACGCGACGGAGGACTTTGTTTTATAATATGTAGTGACAATGAGTATGTAGGGATTGTAGCACGCGTGTATGTATACAGTTTATTGATCCCGTAAGTGTAAGTTTGTACTTTTATTCCATTTTAAAATCTGCTAGTGAGTAAACGCAACTTTCTAGGTCAGGGTTCGATTTTATTACACGCGCCAGTTTTTGGCACACGTTAAAACGTTGGACGAAAATGAGTTTTACGCCGCTGCACGCTGTAGTGCTTGTTATCCGAGGAACACATAGCGCTATTTTATTAAACGTTTCGTACTAAAATGTACGGATTTATGCGAGCCAAAAGTTTTTAGCAAACCTAACTAAAGATAGTTGTGTCATTGGATGTTATGTTATCTTTTTATTTGGCATTGCAAAACTTTTCAGAAGTTTATTTTACGTAGCATGCGGTTTTTGTTATGTTTGTGATTATTTTAATAAAAAAATCCGCTGCACTTGCATATTTAGAAGTGTTAAAAAAAACAAAGAAAGAAAGTAAAATTTATGTAAAATTGATCTGTATTTTTGAGATGAGGCAGTAAGGTCATGTATTTACCATAAACGTTGCAGCAACTAGAAATAATTCTAAAAATAACGATTAACCGATAACCGGAAAAGATATTAATTTTATCTGCGATAAAAGTCCATCTGCAAAACACGAAAAAACTTTTGTATAGAAATGAATTGCATGCGTCAGGTTCAAATGCTGCGAAATCCATTTCCTCTTATCTCACTATTATAGGAATTGTGTTTGAAAATCGACACCTTAAATTCCAGCACTTTCATTATTGTATTTTCGTTGTGAAAACATTTATCACATTCTGTTTTGAGTTGCAATGACGAACATTTTTTTATTTTTTTACCTAGCTTTTTTCCCAAATGTATTGAAATCAGATGCAGCTGAATACCAGTAGTATAAATAGAGCGTTTACCTATCTCACCTCTACCACTGTTAGTACTGGGTATTACGGTACCCCAAGTCATAATAGTACATTGTAATACAAGGGCCTAAAATGACCCATTATATACGAGGTAGTTTTACTACCGAGCTTTAGCGAGGTAGTAAATAGGAACCGAGTTATAATGAGATTTTAGCGCCGTGTGTTACACTGTACTTTTCACTACGATTGCGAGAAAATAAAATAACCATGTTCAATATGAGTTTATTTTATTAAAAATTCAATTCAATTTACTAATATAATTCCAAAAATTTCGCGCCAATGCCTTTTTTTAGGGTTCCGTAGTCAACTAGGAACCCTTATAGTTTCGCCATGTCTGTCTGTCTGTCCGTCTGTCCGTCCTCGCTTAATCTCTGTGACCGTTAGCACTAGAAAGCTGAAATTTGGTACCAATATGTGTATCAATCACGCCGACAAAGTGCTAAAATAAAAATTGGAAAAAAATGTTTTATTAGGGTAGCCCCCCTATATGTAAAGTGGGAAGTGATTTTTTTTTTAATTTTAACCCTAACGTGTGATATATTGTTGGAAAGGTATTTAAAAATGAATAGGGGTTTACTAAAATCATTTTTTGATAATGTCAATAATTTCGGAAATAATCGCTCCAAAAGTAAAAAACAAAGCGTCCCCCCCCCCTCTAACTTTTGAACCATAAGTTTAGAAAATACGAAAAAAATCTGAAAAGTAGAACTTTATAAGGACTTTCTAGGAAAATTATTTTGAACTTGGATGGAAACAACAGATGGAAACTGCAGTTAACCAATATAATTTGGTCCCTGAATCGTATGAGCGCCTATACAATCCAGAGGTCAAGCTTCATTGGCCCGTATTTCAAACAAAAAAAGAATTATTACTACGGAACCCTACACTGAGCGTGGCCCGACACGCTCTTGGCCGGTTTTTTATTTCTTCTGTAGCTGCAATGCAACGCACACATTCTACCAAAGAGTTCGGCATTCAGCGCGTTTAGTTCCATATTTTTAAAAATAAATAATTTATTTTACTTGAAACTAAATCACGCACCAGCTGGCTGAACAAGTTGTCGTACGAGATTTACTTTTAGCCCTAGGGCAATATATGCAATTTTAGGCCCGCTCTGGTATGCTATTATGACGTTCTTTTTGAGCAAGAGGAGTGAAAACAATATTTTTTTTTGCCCGGGGCAATTGCTTGAATAAACTGCACTGTTGAATTGAACAATATTGACATTGAATTTTTGCTTTATTTAGTACCTACTAGCTGACGTCACGCGGTTTCATCCGCGTAGTTTCCTTTCCCGTAGGAATACAGGGGTGAAAAGTAGTCACCCGGAGATAGTCTAACTTTTCAACGGTGAAAGAGTTTTACAAATCGGTCCAATAGTTTTTAAGTTTATTTGTTACATACAAAAATATTTTTTTTTCTCTTTATAGTATAGATCTAGATTGAGAAAATATATTATGCCTAAAACCTTTGCAGAAACGACAAGTAAAATTAATTCAGCTTATAAAGAAACTTAAAAGGAAGGGTTATTATTGATTTCACCCCTTCCAAAAGTCTCAAGCCACCAAAAGTGACAGCCCTGAGCCGTAGCGTTAGCCTGCTAATGAC
Source organism: Diarsia mendica (assembly GCA_949316265.1). NCBI lineage: Eukaryota > Metazoa > Arthropoda > Insecta > Lepidoptera > Noctuidae > Diarsia > Diarsia mendica. The sequence continues at coordinate 10,332,197 of OX438892.1, forward strand.
AGCCCCGTCATATTGCGGAACTGCCGGTGTCGACGACAACTTTTTAAATTCCTCTCACTTCCAAAGGAAATAAAATTTCATTCGCGCGCCCTGACGGATTGAAAACTTCTTAAAGTTTTATTTTTAATGAATGAGTTAGATATTTTATTTTATTTCTTGACTTTACTTTTTTTATAACTGTTTAATCTTGGTGATTATAACATAATATGACCAATGTTGGGAATTAGAGATCGTGCAAAACCTTTTCTGAGCCATTATTAGAAAAAGGTGGCCGTTAAATTTCGTAAAACAATTAGTACGATAACATCCCATTTAGATTGTCTCTTTGGTCTAGTTAGTGGTCGCAAGCGCGGCTACTTATCATGAGGTCATGGGATCATGGATTTGATTCCCGGGTCGGGCAGGGTTTTAGTGAATTTTTTTGTAGCAGCCACGGCCAGTCTGGAATTGTGCCCGGTTGATGGCAATAGGCTCGTCTCCTATTACATGGGACTAAAACAAAACTGGCGAAATGTGGGTGTACCTACTATTAGGTAGGTACACCTCTGCCTAACCCTTCGGGTATTACAAGCGTGATGTTATGTTATCTTATCCCATTGCTTTTTATGTTCAATTTCCCAACAAGTGAACACCGTGTTCTATGGAATATGAGATAAATGTAACATACTATCTTTTATTATAGGTACTATGTATAAATAGAAACACCTTTTTCTATTGAAGAAAAATATATATGCTTTAAGGTTATATATTTTTTGTTCATACCTCGTCCATTTTCACTTTAGCGTTTAACGGAGGGATGAGTTGGTAACTCTCAAACCTCCCAAAGTAGGTCACCCCGATTTTAAGGTATTTTCTCTTTATAAACATTATTTATATACCGACTTTGTTATGTTTCTGTCTGCAGGGTTGCGAACAATTAAGAGTAGAAGTAGAAGAAATATTATGTTTTAACCTACTTTCGATTGACAATAATGATCTTGTAGCCTGTGTTTTCAGATCATTTTAATTGCGAAGATCTGTAGCGACATACAAAAAGACGACCTAATTTTAGAACACTGTAAAAAAGGATCAATATAAAACTATTCAGGTTTTGCTAAGAGCTCTGAAGAGGCAGTATCTTTTATGTTTTCAGTAGCAGATCTGGTTATATAAATATGGGTAATAAACTTCGCTACCTGTAGTAACCACGGGTCAAAAAAATTACTTTTACGCTCTTAGCTGACATTTTATAGTTTGACTCCTGTCACTTCGACAACTATCAATTTGACACTTCTCACTTTTTCGCATTCAGCCTCAGTTCACTATTATGTGTAACAGATCCTTAGTATTTACTAACTTCACATTAAAAATACAAAACTTCCAAAAGGGATTACTATTACGACATAATCTAACCTCCCTTTCTATCCCCGTTCATACATTATAGGCCAACGGACATAGCTCACGATGCACTAAGAAATAATTCATAGCTACCGGGTCGGCTATCGACCGATCCTCCCCAAGCTGCTTCCAATAAGCTGCCAGTTACCGCTAACAGCTTATGTAGCTCGTCACACAAGCTGGCTAAGCGATAGAGGATTTGCATAGCTATCTCGACTTGAAATTAGACTGGGAGCTGGGAATCAAAATTATTATTCCTAATTATTTAACTAGCGGACGTCACGCGGTTGCGCCCGCGTAGTTCCCGTTCCTGTGGAAATAGAGGGATAAAAAGTATCCTATGTCACCCGGGGATAGTGTAGCTTCCCAACGGTGAAAGAATATATCAAATCGGTCCAGTATCATCATCATTTCAGCCAAAAGACGTCCACTGCTGGACATAGGCCTCCCACAGGTGTCGCCACATTGACCGGTCCCGTGCGTCTCTCATTTTCGGTCCAGTATGTTTTAAGTTTATTCATTACGTAAAAAAACAATACATTCACATGAATTCAGAGAACCTTCTCCTTTTTGGAAGTCGGAACCAATGATCGGAAGGTATTGATTAAAGTATAGCAGAAGTTGAAGTTACTTGGACACATACCTCGTTACTATTCTATAAATGTGGGAAGCAGGTCATGAGGTATTTTATGGTCGTATATAAACGAAGAAATACTCGCATGATAGTGCAAGCCTTCGTCATTACTAATGCACTGAACTGATCACACTATTCTGCCAATCAATTCATAACTTAGAACTTTTAAAACGAGTAATGGGCCAATGTGGCGACACTCGAGGGAGGCCTATGTCCAGCAGTGGACGTTTTTCGGCTGAAATAATGATGATGATAAAAAGGAAGTCCTAATTTACTCACTAATATGGATTTAGGAAGCTGAAAAGTTTCGGAATTAAGGATCCCTTTGTAATTTAGATAGGGATTAAGACCGGACTTAGTGAAATACGAAAGGAAAATAAACAATTAGGGCGGGCGATGTTACTGACCCAGAGTTAGTAAATGTATAAGTGTTTGTTTCGATTCTAATGTTAATTGTTTTTATTGTGCTTTTGGTCTTGGGTTAAATTCCCAGGTTCGGGAAAAATGTCAGTGGGGTTTTTCACAAAGAGTCGAGTTGATAGCAATAGGCTTGCCGCTTATGAGACTTGATGGCAAAATGTGGGTGCACTGTTCTACACATCTGTCTAAGCATCCGTCTAGCAACAGAAAATTATACCTAATTATTATCATTCTACCGCAGGTTAATAATTATTATTCGTTTTCAAACGTTATTTAGTCAATATTGGTTAAAGCATTATCCCATCACGTATTTTGTGGTAAAACCTAACAGAGATCATTGAACTCTGAACATGGTTGATTGTTAATTTGGATTACTAATCTCATAGTCCATTATTACACTACTTCTGTATACTCAAGGGCGGTATACTGGCCTGCGACAAAGGCCTATATTTCCAGGTCGTTTTCAATAGTTAGGATTGAGGTCTAGGGTTCACTGACCTGGATATAAAATAGGTGCAAAGGAGACTCGGGTCAACGGTTTCGAGGAAAAGTTTGGGGATTCATTTTAGTTTAGACGTTATTTCAAACGTCGTTATGGTTCAGGGATTCTGAGGCAAATTCTTTAATAGCTAGCAACTTATACCCGCGGCTTTGCCTACGCGGAGTTTGGTAATTGTCCCACGGGATCGTACGATAGAAAACATCCTATGTTAACACATTATCAGAATTATAATCATTATTATAATTCTGAAAATGTGTAATAATTACGGCTGCCAAGCTCAAATGGAACTGGGCTGGCCACATCTGCCGCATGCCGGAGGAGCTGTGGGCCAAAGCAACCACGCAATGGGTCCCAATCAGCAGAAAACGACAACGCGGCAGGCCCAGAAGGCAATGGCGGGACGAATTTTTGGTAGGGAAGACCTTTGCCCTGCAGTGGGACACAAATGCCTGATAATAATAATAATCATTATTATAACTCAGAAAAGTCATAATCAACATAAAGCCTGACACTGAACTGCAAATCGCAAAAAAAAAAAAAATTGCTTTCTAATCTAGCGCTTCCTCTTTAGTATTACGGCAGACACAATAACTAGGAAAAGTACCCATCTACAACTAATAAAACTACCAATGAATACCCCTTAATTTCCCGTACAGATTCAACTACTAATTAATTTCGACCAGGAATAGGCTGATTTGCCAACATGTCCACTACCACGTACATACACACACTGGTATTATTAATTACACTACATTTGAGTGGTACATACGTCATTAGAGGTAATTTATGTATGGTCAAGCCTGTGCTGTCGGCCGGGATATGAATTGAATGAGGTACTGGTACGTGTGTCGATGTTTATATCAGTGATTGTGGTAAACGTCGTCATTAGGGATAGTGCCTTATGAAAAACATTAAAGCGATACTTAAAGGGTGACATTCATGTGGTTTTGCTAGTTTCTTGGACTTTTTTTTTTTTTTTTTGGTGGGTGGAAAATCATCGAATGATCCCCCCCCCGCTCTGCGATTACTTTGTAAGTTGTTGATTTTAAACAAGTAGTAATAGGCATTTTTTTTGTGGCCTACAGATAGTTGTTCCGGGTCTGGGTGTTTGTGTATGTGAAATGTTTAAATGTTTGTAAACGATACAGGAGAAATTCCTAGTATGGGGCATCGATTAGAAAAAAAATGGTATATTTTGGTCTACACATAATTTAAAACAAAAAGCAGGTATTACAAATATTTCATACGTGTAGTTATTTCATTTTGGCATGTCTATGTGGCTGGTTCAGAATGATGTTTAGAACACGTGATAACTGTTTGTGCGTCAATGTTTCATTCAGTGACTTTTTACGTACCTAGATATTCCCTCGTCAGTTGAACTTTCCTACTTAATGGAGTTTTATACAACCCCATGTTCTTTTATAATTCCCACGACGGCTAATCGATGTAAGTCTGTAAAGAACCGTGGAAGTTTCTTAAAAAACTTCCCGATACTTCAAGCGTTGTCGAATTACCTACTTAGTCCTAGAAACATGTTCGGAAAGTTACACATTTGTTCGAACAAATGATATATTTATATTAGGGGAAAAACAGTCGGGTCAGCTCAATTTAAGTATCGACGCAACTGGATCTTGATTAAGTACTGATATAATAATATGCCGAACGACGTTTACCAAACGGCAATCAAAGCCTAATATATTAATAGTAACGTTGAACATAAACAACAACAAATTGTTGAACAAATACTGAATGATATTAATCAAACGTGCCCAAAAATCTTAAACTAGGTAACTTAGCACTTCTGAAAAATAACTAAAACTTGTCTGGTACCTATAAAAATACCTCAATCCAGTTTCCGAGACTAGATCACAAACTCGTTAATTTAAAAACCAAACATAAAAGTAAAACCAACGATGCATAGCTGTTTCCACTTTTAAAACTTTCTTCTTTTTAACTAGATATTAGTTCGGTTGTATGCCTGCCTACATACATATATATGTTCGAAATCTCAGTTGTATGTGTATCAAGGGAGCCCGTAAACTACCCAGGAAATGCATTGTAGGTTATTTTATTGGCTTGCCGACTGAAATGTTACTGTTGGTAACTTTTCAGAACTGTCGAAGTTTACGGCGTGCACTTCGAAAGGCTAACGTGGCAGTACCTATCGTAAAGAGTTTGATTTAGTAAAAACATGTTTTGGTACATTCGGAATTTTGAAGTGAGTTGAGATTTTGGGGTTGAAAGTTGTTATTTTTTTGTTCTCAAGCGTATATTGTGGCTTCTAGATAACGTCGAACACTTGTTGATTAGAACAGGTTTACGTTCACAAAATTAGATATACTCGTAAGCTTGTTCGTCCTGTCGAACAGTATGCGAGAACGTTTTGCAGCAGATATATATGATCAGGCTTCTTCATTTTCGTGTGGGTAGTGTCTAACCTGGAGTCAGATATTTTATGCCGCTCATGTGCCTCTAACTTGGGTTTACACCTTTACATGCCGTCGAAAAATATGTCACAGGTATTCTGTTTTCCTCACGAAACAAAGTCACGCGTGAATCCCTTAAATTAAAATGAAGAAAATTAAATTATGTTTATTTAGTAAATTGGTTATACAAACACCTTTACACGTCTAATTAATAAGGGTGAGGCATAGGTGTATCTAATAAAACAGCCACATTACACAGTTACGTTTAAGTCCCAGTAAGAGTCAATAACACGTACTCTGTAAATATTATATTTTGGTGTACATTCACAGTTTATAAAGTTTACTCTGGATTTTAATAAAAATAATTTTATAAGGTTGTATATAATTTAAAGTGCTACTCTTCATCATGTTTCTGAACTTTCTTAAGCAAGTACTTTAAAATACTTACATTTATCATGCATTCTTTGAGCAAACGTGTAATTTCTGTTTGAGAAGAGAAGGTATTGAACTAGACGTTTTCTCTACGTTTATATCATTGTGTTCGCTAAGGTGAATGGACTTCAGTTACAGAGCATTCACAAGGTTTCAGTCAACTGTTTGTTGTTAGCAGCGTGTGAAGTGTTGTGCCATGTTTTAGAAGTGCTCTAACTGGGAACATTGTGTGAAACGTTATCGATAACATTGTGTTTAGAACATTGTCGAAGAGTACCTTAGTCCGACGACTTTTTGAGTAGGGAGAGCGGGGCTGAAAGTGCCGGGGGTAAATTGTGCCGACGCGAATATCTCGAAAACAGAAAGAGATAGATATACGATCGTATTGTGTCGCGTAATGCCTAACAGTCGGGCACGTGAGGCTGCCATTTTAGTTGCGTCTGCGACGAGGACTGAGTGGCAGTGCATGTAAGGGTCGTCCAGCGCCACGTCAGTAAATATTTTCGTTTCGATACTTTTTGGTCGCAAGCTAGCTTTTTTCGTGCTTTTTATAGGAGAGTTTTAGTAAAATGTTTGTTATTTATCCTAGTTTGCTATGCAGTGTAATTTTAATGCTTTGAGCAGAGTGATTTTTATATGTGAGACAAAATTTCAAACTCTCGCACGCGGGGTAAAATGTGCCATTTATGTGGGGCTGCTTGTGCCGCGGCACAACCAACCCCTCTATCTAAATCTATATGGAAATCTATATGATATTTTGTAATATAGTCCTTAGAGACTGATATTTTTATTAATTTTATTGATCTCATTCGCATTTTTAATAATTGATCGCATTCGCATAAAAATAAGTACAAACTTTGATTTAAAATATGTTTTTAAGTTTGAAATAATTACATAAGTAAGGGTAATTTGTTTTTTTTTAATTATAATACTTAGAAACTGTTGATTTATTTATTTCTCTCCGGCACCGAACAGATGTCAGCTCCCACAGCATGTTGAGGGCATTGAGTGACCGGTGGGACTGCCCGATGCTTGGCCGATGGATGAGACTGCACACACAGGTCGACTCAAAGTAGTTACTTTGATTCGACCTCTGTCGTGTAGGACGTCATTTGTGTGGTTTTATCTACATTGTGTTCTTTTGTCTACATTGTGTTGTATATTATTGTCTGTTGTTATCTGTTTTGTACTTGTTGTTTAAGTGTGTTACTAATATTAGTTATGTAAGTTTATTTCATGTATTACTAACATTATGGACTAAGGTCTGCCAATAAATGTTTAATAAAAATAATAATAATAATTTATAGTAAAAATTATAACAAATAAATATATTATTATAAAATTGATGTCTTTTAAATTCTAAATTAATTTTTATTTATGTAAAACACCTAGAATTATCAACGGCACAACCGACCCCAGCTACGGCACAACTTGCCCCAAAGTGGGGTTGGTAGTGCCTTGCCGCCGCTGTGTAAAAAAAACACTTCTTCTTAAAAACTATTAAAAATGTGCGAAATCTGTAGGTAAATTCGTATTATAGACTAAATTTGGCTTAGGATGAACCACTACTTTTAGACATAGTACTTGTTTTATCCGAATCATATAAGGATTTGTCAAAATCGGCACTTTCAGCCCCGCTCTCCCTATTTTGAAGGAGCCAATAATACAAACTAAATACGAAACAATAAAGACGCGCAGCTTCATAGCAGAAGGCTAAGTTACGCACGTGTACGTGTACGAAAATTTGGGCGAGATCGTCCACTGCGACCCACTTCTCCATGAATCTCCTAGGTCGTAGTGGATAATTTCTAATAAATTAGCAAACACCCCACTTCTCACGGGTTCTGCCAATGAGAAGTGAACTTAGCAAAAAAATAATTAAAGTTTTATTTCATACAAGCCCCTTGCACTGACAATTATAGATCAACCCGTTTGATGATCAAAGTGAAAGTGATGATCCTTCATACATGATGACTGTGATTCTCTTTATATAGATTGTATATATGCCTTATATTCTAAGCTACATAGGTAAATAATTTGATTCTAATCATATTTCAATCAATAGTTACTTTACTTACGAGTATTTCGGCTTATTAAAGTTACCAGTCACAAAGGTTCTAGTGATTGCGTAATACCCCAATTCTTCAGCGGTAAATGAATTTCTAAAATATTATAAGTTAATAATATCTACATCTCTGGAATTTTCATATTATTTCTATTTGCAAATTGAGTACAATTAAATTAACTATCTCTGGGAATTTGAGCGTATGAAGATAATATTACAATGGAAGTAGTTTATTAAATAAATGCCATTTCAATTTCATGTGCGTAATTGCTTCCAATGATTTAATTTCAGTTTATCCCTTTTCATATGTTATTAATTATGGATCTATATGTTTGTGGCCCTGACCAAAATCAATTTGATAACTAAGCACCAAGAACCAAAAAATTATACATGTTAATGTTACAAACTTTCGATAATAAACTACATGTCTCCTACATAAAATATATTGATCCCGATAACATATACTTGGATATGCATAGCGTTCCCATATTAGTATTTATGCCTCGTCGATCCAACATGTTAAAGCGAACAGTCCAGACAAGAATTTACCGTGTCGAACACTTTTCCTATATATTTTAGAGTAAAGCCACGTTCGGATGAGATAGCTTTGTAGTGTGGAGAATAAATCTTGCAGTAACTTTGGTTTAGATTTTGTGAGTGGCGGCTATGACGGCTGCTGGGCGGTGCTATTGATTTTTCCGTTGCAGTCCAGTTCGAAGCGTCTTTGTGTTGAAGTTTCAAAAAACTGCTGGAGATTTCTTGTGAAATGTTTGATTTACTATAAGATTTTTTGATGTTTATGAACTAAGTAAAACAGGTCTTAAGTGCTACTAGTACCACAATAACAGTTCAATAATTTATTCATTAAACACTACGAGATAAATTATACAATACCCCTTTCAAATCGCCATTTTCAAACTAAGATAAACTTTGCAATGTCGCTTCGCGTGAAAACGAATCTTAATAGAGAAGAGGAGGACGCTGTATGCGCCCCGACTCTGCCTGTTGAATTATTAATGTACTCTCTTGGAAACATGATACTTGGCGAAATCGGCACGTCGCGAACTACGGTATAACTACTTTTGCGATTCGAAAACAAGTTGCAGATAGGAAAATGTAAAGGATTAATTTTAGAGTGCATGGGATTATTTTTGGTGTTTGGTAGATCATGGACTATTTCACATTTAGTGTAATGTTTAACGATTATTCCAGTCATAAAACTGTTTATATTGTGGCGCTTGTAGTGTAGTATACTGTTTCTTAAGTAACAATCAAGACATAGTTTTGATGTTTTTTAATTATTATTGGTATACTTATAAGGAATGTTTGAAAAAAAAAAATTAAGTTCAAAAATCTAAAACCCGACTACTAACAAAATCGCGGTCTTAAAAGTAGAAAACAAGAAAATAATTCTTGTCTGATATTCTTCGTAGTCGCATGCCACTGATACCGGATGCTCCTTCATGGCGTTCTCATTGATACAAGGTGGCATGCGACTACGAAGAATATCAGACAAGAATTATTTTCTTGTTTTCTACTTTTAAGACCGCGATTTTGTTAGTAGTCGGGTTTTAGATTTTTGAACTTAATTTTTTTATTTGAATTTTAGTTTTGTGTGTACTTAAACTATATTATAATACATATTTGTAATGTGCTCGCCAAGACCTTTCATTTGATACCAAACTTGCTATGGTTATCTCAATTTAATATTTTTGAGGTAAGTTTTTGACATTTAAATTCCGTCATAAAAAGAATTTATAAAATTTATATAGCCTATGTCACCCGGGCTATTCTTACGAATCTATTGACACCTAATTTATTAAAATCCGTTCAGTAGATTAGGCGCTACGGTGGAACATACATACATACATACATACATACATACATACATACATAGACTGCCAAAATCATTACCCTTCCTTTTGGCTTCGCCGTAGTCGGGTAAAAATACATGACTGGCGCAATGTGGGTGTACTATTAGGTACACGTCCTGTCTACCCATTGTCTACCCCATCAGGGCTTACAGGCGTAGTGCTATGTATGTTATGTAATGAATTTGTAAAAAAGTTTATAAATAATTAGGGGTCCTAGTGCACACAGCCTTTTTAAGGATATTTCCAAACGCCTTGTTGACGCTTCCTGCGACCCAAGGGCTGGCTTTTTCTGTGGCCAGAGGCTAAGTGTTGCCATACAACACGGCAACGCTGCCAGTCTCTTGGGTACTTTACCTGCTGACAGCGTTGAGGAGGAGTTTTTCGATGCCCTTTTATAGTTAGTTCGTTTTTAGGTTAGTTTAGTTTATATAATATTTAGTCTTACTTTAATTATTTTTTTTCTGGAAGTAAATAGACTAAGTACATTGTAGAAATGTGTTAGGTACAATTAACACAATCACAAATCACAACATTTTTGCCAAGAAATTATTAAATAATTTATTGATAATTTCAGCTAGTACAGTCGAACAAGCTAATAAGTATACAGCCAGCTAACTTGTATTTACTTTTAAGATTATACAGCTATACATTTAGAGACTGATGTCAAACGATACAGCGTTTGACATCAGTCGCTTAATGCGAAACACTTGATAAAACAAAATTACAATCAATATTTTCTGTGTTATAGAATTATAAAGATCTCTACCCTGTATACTTATTAACTTGTTCGACTGTACCATTACATAAGCGGCTTAAAATCTATTCAAATATAATTTTCTTACAAATAAACTAACATTTCAGTAGTCACCTTCAAAGTTCTTGTTCGTCGTGAAGCCGTCAACGATTTTATTCAATTAAAGTTTGTGTAGAGCCTAGCCCAGTAAGGCTGAGTCATTATTGTAAAATCTTTCACCGTGACAACGTTACTTTCTTAATAGTTATTGGTTTATAGAGTTTCTTTTTAATGTGCTAGTAGTACCTAAGTGTTTTTTACCCGACTACGGCGAAGCCAAAATGATGGTTAATGATTTTGGCAGTCTATGTATGTATGTTATGTTCCACCGTAGCGCCTAAACTACAGAACGGATTTTAATAAATGAGGTGTCAATAGATTCGTAAGAATAGCCCGGGTGACATAGGCTATATAAATTTTATCAAATATTTTTATGACGCTAGTTAAATGTCAGATTATAAAATTGAAAAAAAAAATTGAGATAATCATAACATGTTTGGTATCAAATGAAAGGTCTTGACAAGCACATTACAAATAATATGTATATTATATTATAGTTTTAGTCAACATATACGTTTACAATGCGGTCAAACCGTTCTCGCAGTCTAGTCTGTGTTATTTATTCATATTGGGTAAATAACAAAATGTCTCCCGGGCTATTCTTACGAATCTTTTGACACCTCATTTATTAAAATCCATTCTGTAGTTTAGGCGCTACGGTGGAATATACATACATAGACTGCGAAAATCATTACCCTTCCATTTGACTTCGCCGTAGTCGGGTAATTTTGTATTTGATTGGTTAATGTGCCGAGTTAAATATATTATTATGACCCTGCAAAGACAATCTCTACAGATGGGGGTTCATGAACTGCGGTTAAGTGCGTATACCGCGTGTCTTCACAAACAATGGCTAACCTTCCATTTGCGCTGCATGCCCTGGCACTTACGAACGGAGTTTGCAATTTTTACCCAAAAATATAGAAAAAGCCTGTTATTATATATGTCTCACTGCAGACCAAAAGTTACTTATCCGAATTGTCATTTTGCTCTCTTTTACAATGTGGGCTAGCTCCTTTTGATTATATTGAACGGGCTGTCCGCTTTACGCCTAAAGTGCTTTTTTCCTATTACATTAAATAAACACTTCTTATGAACTAAACTCTTATTGAAGCCAAAAAGTACGCTGTTTCCAAAAAATATATGAAAGTTCTGTTAAACTTCAAAATACATCCTCCATTTCCGTATCAAACCCAACAGCCTAACCTCAAATCTAAAACTTTCCATAAATTCTGAAACAGAGACAGTCGGTTGTAATCGCTACCAGATACTGCGCAACCAGTTTAGCTAAAGCGGATTACAGCAGCAGGGAACAAAGAGCAACCACGATGCAAACAAATCTGAAGAAAACCTATTCCATACTGTATTGTATGCGTTGTAGCGTGGTAATAGCGGTCATAATGCCATTTCACTAAGGTACCTATACTGTTTTTGTTGTAATTATTGGTTTTCATCAAATGACTCCTATCGCTCTGGGTGGAACAGAAGGGAGTGTCAGATTCTTACTGACTAAAACCCAGTATTCTTCCTAATGCCTTCTCATTCCCGGGCGTCTTTCAAACAAATTCTACAACCCAGGCGGGCTTATATATACCCGATACTTGCAATTTAGACACTAAACTATGATTTTTCTTTGTGGTGTATTGACCATCGAAGTAACTTTTTGTAGAATAATGTTGACAAGTGATCTGGGGCAGCAATGGATAGCAAAAAGTTAGCTTACCTAAAGCTGCAAAAGCTGTGTACTAAGTTAACTTATTTGTTACCATGTTGCAAAATATTACCCTACAAAAAGTTACGTTTGTGTAAAATGGGTGGATGGCACCTTTAGTGAATAGCATTGCCAGACGAACTTTATTCCATTTAAAAAGTAAGATTTCTGTTCATCTTGTACTTCTGCTAAAATGTGGATAGGACAACAACCGCGATACCCAAGCTAAAACGTGGCTATAACAGGCAACATAATCATCAACATAACAATAAATTATAAGGAAAAGCATTCGCTTACGCCATCAGAAGTTTCAACACTAACAATAAGGTGTACGAGTACAAAGTTTTGTTAGTAAACAGTCCCTCGCTTTCTGTCGCGGAAGAGATGCAGTGGATAAGCATGACCCTACATTATATTGTTGCGAAGCACGCTACTGTTAGTTGGGCGTTGGTCATACTGTGAGCGAGTAGCGATTTCGTATTTTAATAGCGGGATTTCGCTGCTGTTTAAGAAGTACACAGAAAGGATTGCAGCGTTAGCTGTAAGTTTAATTATTTCCCAGATTCGTTCGTGGACTGAGTGATCGAACCTTGTTTATTATATCTATGGATCACACACACATTTTAATCGTGCAAAACGAAAGTTAGACATGAACTCCTCTAGAATAGTGTCTACCTGTGTAAACCCGTGAATGTTAGGTGTTTATACTGATCACACAATCAGTAAAAGAAAGAAAACATATTTATTTGGCACATGTCGTGCCAGGGCACACAACAAAAAATAAAATATAGAACCTGAATATAAACAGAAAAAAATTAGAATAGGGCTACGTCAAATACGCATACACATAGTACCTAGTAATTATACTTTAATAACCGCAATGAGAGACGAAATTACTGACTTTTCCACAGTTTCACAAAAGGCAATGGTATTTTTAATCTATAACTACAAAGAGAACGGAATCTATGTATGTTCATATCAACGAAATAACGAATGCCTACCAGAACACCATGTCTCATACCCATACGACTATATTCCCTTAAATAATGTTTATGTACGTCTCGTATGCAGACTCAGAACAAATATCAGTAGGCTGAACAAACATTTATTTCGTTCTAGGATCGAGACGTAGATATTTATTGCTTTTGCCGTGTGGTCAGAGCTGTGAAATAGACAGTCGTCTTTTATTGTTCACATGGGAACTCAGGTGACAATATTTATTTTAGGAAACATTTTATTGTATTCTGTAAAATACGTCTGCGAGAATAGACATAAAGGAAGAATGTGAAACTTGAAGATAAAGCTACCGTAGCAGAAGAAGAAATGGGGTAAATTAAAATAATCCGATGGTTGTTCTCGGCAATATACGTTTTTAAACTGACGTGGTCACTAATATCATAAACAGTGCCAAAATATCAGGAGCTCAAAACCAAAGTAAACATGGTAAATATCCCGTTGTCAGTATTTATGATAGTGTTCTCAACAATTATATGATCAGTTTAGTATGTAATAATAGTACATTATGGTACAAGTGTGTAACGTTGGTGATTACCGCAGAGGCGCCATTGAGACCCGAGCCGTCAGGTGAGGGTCTTAAGAAAGCCGAGGACGGTAATCATCAATACACACGTGTATCATACGACGTTTTTCAACACACTTGTGAAGAAAATAATACTAAAAAGTCATCTTCAACAGTTAAAACTAGTTCTGTTTTTTTTTTTCCACAATAGCGGGAAAAATTTATGCGCGCGCATCTACAGTTCTACCAACTTCAACAGTTAAAACAAGTTCTGTTTTTTTTTTTACAATAGTGGGAAAAATTAATGCGCGCGCATCTACAGTTCTACCAAGTTATCTATGCAGGCGGGAAAACACGGAACTAAAATAAATGTACTAAGTTTGACGTAGCGATGCATTTTTTCTTGACCAGTGGCGCCACTACTGTAACAATGACGATCGGCCATAGACTAAAAGAAAATGGTTTCTTTATTTTTGACTTTTCGCGGATAGAGTTTTAGCCACAGAACATATATATTATACACTAGGAGGTTTTAGCCACGGACAAAATGGGTTTTTTTTTTCTTTATTACAGAGAAAACAAAAGTTATATTATTTGAGTGAAAGATTCATTTATTAAAAACGTATTAGTTGAAATTATCTATTTAAATTCAAAGTTGCATGAAATGGGGAAGCACTAGGTACATTAATTTATTTTTACTATTGAACACGATCTTTTTTGTATCGAAACTTTTTTAAGAACATAGCAACTCAACCAATAAAATTAAAAAAAAACCTATAACTCACTAGTGAATAATAGCAATGAAAAAATCACAGTTTGATTATAGGTGTCATTACGTGCCTAATTGCGGTGAAATTATAGCCACTTTATGAGCAAGTGTGTTGAAAAAAACTTTAAATTAAAATTAAATTAAAAGACTACTTAGTTTATAAGATATTTACTAGTTTATGACGCATTTTCATTTATCTAGTAATATATTTAAGGCAAAGTTTGCTATATCACTATGTACCAAACAGCTCAATAGTAATCCCGCTAGCAATGCGACCTGACCCTAACATCTACAAGTGGAATTTGTACTAGTCGTACATTTTACCGTTCCTAGCATATTTATATCGTCGCCGTAGAGGGTCGTAGCGAAGCTATGGCTGGATCGATACATCTGTGAGGTAGAACTTAGAATGTCGTGGCCATGTTACGTAGGATGAAAATCAGTTTTCTACTTTAATTTTTAGCCTAACGGTAATCTGGTTTTAGAGGATCTGACTTTGACTTTGAGAACTCCTACCGCCTTATTAATAAAAATAGTTGGTTAAACTTACGCTTGGTTTATCTCGCATGCCGTCACTTTCTTTTGAATATGTTTGAAGTGAGAGGAGGAGGAGAGGCGGTTAAAGTTTGCCAAATGCATATGTTTTCTGATTTCGTACTGCTTCGAGTTTATTTTTTCAATGAATCGCGCAAATACGCGGTGATTTTCGACAATCTTTGTCGTTGGGACACTATCTTCTACTGTAATTGCACCTTAGAGAAGAGTTTTTAGAAGGAAAATTTCTTGAGGAAACCGGCATGTCTTAGAACCAAAAAATTCGAAGATATGGGACTTCTAGCAATTTGCACTGGGCGGTAGATTATAGCCCATTCCCTCTCTAAGAGAGAAGGCTTGTGTCCAAGCAGTGGGAACATTAATAGGCTGTTGATGATGATGCTTTCAAAGTTAAATTAGTATAGTCCAGTTTGACCACGACCAAGTATTTGCGAATGTATATTGGGTGTGGAATTTACTATAAGAATAACGCATTCTCTCTTATATTTACGACTGAAAGGTAGCCTCGTAAATGTTCTAATAACGATGCGGTAATTTAGCAAATATGTCTTAAACTGTCATAAATTGCACCCTTTATAATAGGTACGTGCTTTAATAACATTTTCCATGTTATGGATGGCACTGCATGTGGTTTTCAACCCTAAAAATGTTCAGTATCAGAAAACCTATTAACAAATGTGGTAGTGTTCACATATTTCTAAAACAATTTTCATAACTCATTTAATTATCGAAGTATAGATGGTGTTTCTTCAAAATTACAATTTGAAAGTCTCTTCATATTTGAACAGTTTCATTCTATAATTTTATTAGTTTCCAAGAAGCACTTTTTATTACTCAGTTCTAAAAACTGCAGACACGCTATTGTTTTTAATGGCAGTAAACGTTGTCGTGCTATACAACTGTATAGCACGACAACGTTTACTGTAAACATCGTATCTTTAAATTACAAATGACTGACTAAAGACTAAAAAATAAAGACGAACGAAAATTGCTGCGATAAGTTAGTTAAGAAAATGATTAGAGCTAAGATTTTCTGATGAATGGTTACAGTTTCATGCAAGAAGCATTTATTGGAAGTCTGAGCCTCTAAAGTGGTTAATGC
The DNA here is from genome assembly GCA_949316265.1 of Diarsia mendica. Lineage (NCBI taxonomy): Eukaryota > Metazoa > Arthropoda > Insecta > Lepidoptera > Noctuidae > Diarsia > Diarsia mendica. The sequence continues at coordinate 10,348,436 of OX438892.1, forward strand.
AAGTAAATATTCTGAAATAGAATAGATAATGTAGTATGTACAGAACTTACATAAAGATTAAGCATTTGTCAAGTCATCATCTGCCTCGATTTTTCCCGACTATGTTGGGGTCGGCTTATAAAACCGGATTAAGGTCAATAACAGTATTTTTCATGGAGCAACTGCCTATCAGATGATCTCCAAAAATAGATTAGTACTGGGTTTTACGATAACCTTTGGTAAGACTGGTTCTTAGTCTTTCGAGACTTGACTACTTGTAACGACAGTCAAAGATCTACAAATGATCGTGAATTCTGAAACTCGGAGGAAACTCCAACTGAAGATCGATCCTCGCGGTTATAATTATTAAGCCACAAGCTCCTCGTTTGATATTTCTCAGGTGTCAGAATAAATGTAGTCTAGTTATACTAGTGAGACTGACTTTTCTAGAACAGAATATTCATAATTAATTATTATACTGAATAGCTAGAATTTCAGTTTAATAACGTGATACCGTATGTTAAAAGTGAGAAAGTAAACCTTATTCATATTTCTGGGTAATAAATATATTGAGCTTTTAGGTGTAAAATGCATGCAAGGTCGAGGTTTGACTCGTCGAGTGCAAATAATGTTTAATTTAATAGAGTTAGCCTTGGTCAGTGCTCAAGGTCCTTATCAAATGGTTGTAAGCTAAAATGCTTTTTGTTTTATATCCATACATGCCCATTATATTTTCTATCGATACTTTATCAGTCTCTTTTGTTACTTTAATTCCGTTTTCACAGTCATCAGGAGATTTTGTTTCGGAAGAGAGATACTTAAACATAACTGACGAAATGTATGTGTTCTAATAAGTACAAGACACACTCTAAATTGTATTGTGTTTACGCTTAGTAAATTGATATTAGATAAATCCATAATCCTATAATATAGTAACTGCGATTAAATTCAATTCAAAATTCCATCTAATGAAGGAGTAATTTAAAGACTATATAATTTACGGTTGCGTGAAAATCTGATGAGTTTGTGAGCCCTCAAATTGAAATTTAATTTTTGAGTTAAATGTCATTTTGATCTCCTAAAATGCAGAAAAAGATTTACGCATAAAATATTAACATATCTTACTGTAATAGCTTTTAAAGTGCAGATAAGTGAGTTCGAATATTTCAGACAGATCTATTTTAAAAACAGAGAACTGGGGCTTTAATTAAAATTCTAAGTAGAATTTAAAAGATTTTAAAGTAAGATATGCACGCTTTTATAGTATCCAGTTGCATACTTCTGTTTATTTTAGTGCCTGGCATTATAGCAAATTGCAATGTTAATTGCAGAACGCTCTTTTAATATATCCTTCTTTCCTTCCACATTTAGACTTGAGTTATTGAGTTCGTGTTTCGCATAACAAATTGCTACGCCGTAGCCACGTAGCGCCTGCCGTAGGCGCCTACGCTTTGCTACGGCTGAAAAACTTTTAATTTTTTTGTAGACTACAGTTTTCGGTAGTGATGTTTAATTTAGTCTGTCAATCTATGTTTTGTTTGAGTAGTAATTTTATGCCTTCAACCTTGACTTTTTGTCTGATTGAATTAGTGACATTTTTGTAAACAGTTTTTGCTTTACAAAAAAAAGCAACACATTTTACCAAACTGTAAAAGTCCAGAAATCCTGATCGTTATATATAGTTTCTACCGTTATATTCATTTTCATGTTTACAGACAATATTAGAAACCTTGTTTCATTGATGTGCCACATTGAAATCATTGAAATCCGTTTAGCCGTTAAAGAGTTAAAAGACAAAGCTTCTTTTGCATTTAAAATACGTGTATTTTTGCAACAATTCAAAAATATTTTAACCTAAATATGCAAGGTTCTAGTAAAGCTAATATGAAAATGAAGGCAAGCATCGTTAGTTGCACACATTCGTTCTCTTAATGGGCTCACATACTTTACACAAATGGGTTGGTAAGACTGCCTAATACTGCGGTACACTTTCATATAACATTTGAATTTTACGGCTAGAATTATGTTGTTTATTTTAAGTTACGGTTTTGAAGGTACTAAATAATTTTTAATAATTATCCTAATATTATAAATAAGAAAGAAACTCGGACAGAATATAGAACTTTATTTATCATTTCATAATTATTAATGTTGACGGAATTTTTAAACTTGCGACATATTATTGTATGATCATTTTTATCCCAGTATTGGCATTATGTTACGGTGGGGTAATTTCTGACCTCCACTTGGCCAAAACTGCACGCAAAATCTATCAGAAAGTGTTTAAAACATGAGGAGTGGCTGGAGAGGCGCCACGGCGCCCTCACCTACCGTCTGACGCAGGTCCTCACCGGACACGGGTGTTTCGGGAGGTACCTGCACCGAATCAGGCGGGAGGAAACGCCCGGATGCTTCCACTGCGAGGATCGACCGGAGGACACGGTGGAGCACACTGTGGAGGTGTGCCCTGCTTGGGCGGAGCCCCGCCGTGTTCTCGTAGCGGCGATCGGCGGCGGCGACCTCTCGCGTCCGGCCCTGGTGCAAGCCATGGTCCGGGGCGAAGAGGAATGGGACGCCGTCGCCTCCTTCTGCGAAGCAGTGATGCTAGCGAAGGAGGTGGCGGAACGAGAGAGGGAGAGAACCTCTCAACGTCCCAGCCGCCGCGGAAGGCGCTCCGGGCCTCGGGGGTCACGCGATGACCTCCGGCCACCGTAGACGCGGGCCTGTGGACGGTGAGTAACGGGCTAGCTCGCCGTCCGGCCGTCGTCATGACGGCAACAGACCGTGTCGGCGGCGCGTACGTGTTCCACGCGCGCCTCAAAGAGATGTCAGCAAGGAGGGGCCCGCAAGGGCCGACGCCCGTCGGGGCTGCGGATATCGAAAAGTTACCGCGGCTCCGACACAAGGGCGAGGAAGAGGGAACATGGGTTGGTTTTTAGTCAGTAGAAGTCTGACACTCCCCTTCGCTCTGCCCAAGAGCGGGGGGGGTTATTCGATGATTTTCCACCCACCAAAAAAAAAAAAAAGTGTTTAAAACATTTGAATTAAAAAAAGCTACATGAAAAATTCTGGAATCCCAATTAAAATAAATTAAGTTATGTCTTAAACGAGTAGCAGTCGCTCCATGTGATATACTGGTGTTCAGCTACATCCAGCTAGACTGGAAGATGACCCCAACATAGTTGGGAAAGGGCTTAGCAGACGATCTTTAACAAGTAGAGTTAGCAACATCTATTATGTTTACAACGCTACCTCTAGAGTCCAGCAATTATGTACCATTACCTGGAAAGTATTACACAGCTTAATAATAATATTATAACTATATGGAGGACTGGATAGCTATAAGTTTAAATAAAATTTCAAAAGTAAGTCCGTGTTGCAAAAACATGGTCATGAAAAATAAAAATCTACGTTAAGATTTTAAACTGACATGGTCACATGGTCACTAACACTATCTATATAAATAAAAAGAGAAGTCCTGACTGACTGACTGACTCAACAACGCCCAGCCCAAACCCTTGGACCTAGAATGCTGAAATTTTGCACAGAGGTTCCCTTTATAATGTAGACAAGCAATAAGGAAGGATTTTTCGAAATTCAACCCCTAATAAGGGAGTTAAATAGGGGATGAAAGTTTGTAAGGAAAATCGTCATTTTCACGAGGGCGAAGCCGCTGGCAAAAGCTAGTTATTAATACTGAAAACGGGTTATTTACCATGTTTACTTGTTGTTTCGAGTTCCCGATATTCGACAGCGAAATAAATACAAGATCTTGAAACAACAAGTAAACATGATAAATATACCGTTTTCAGTTTAAATAATAGTACATTAAGTAGTCTTAGCTAACATTTCATTGAGATAGCTTCAAGTATATACTGAAAATGAAATAACCCTCCTTTTTGGGTTTCTACGTAGTCGGGTAAAAACAGACAGGTTTCAAATTACCTACTTGTTCTCAGAAAAACAAAAGGTGAGCTTGTGAAGGTACAACGTACCTATCGGCAAAGGCCGAAAGCGATACAGCCTTCGGCTTAATAAACGGAAGATTAAAAAAACACGCTTCTCTCGTTACGTTAACGTTCCTTGAAATAACGAAACTCGTTATTCATGAGTCCTCACGATACAAGTCCCGAATACATAATTCAGTTGAAAATTTTGTTTTCAGTTCCCAGTATTTTTTCAAACCGTTTGCTTGGATATTTTTTTATTTATTTGCGTCTCAGTTTATTTTTATTCGGTTTTCCTAAAATTTCTAAGTACATTCTGAAATTTGATAGTGTATTTTGAGTGTTCTTAGAAAATATTTAGAATTTCCAATTATTTAATGTGTCGACACTTTAGAAAAGAAAGTAAATATTTTGTTGGCTGGTAAAACTCTACCCGCCTTGGTTTATCTCGCATACTGTCACTTTCTTTTGAATATTATTGAAGTGAGAGTCATGCGAGATAAACCAAGTCTAAGTTAAACCAGGTTTAACTAAGTTTTGTAATAAGGCGGTATCAGACCGAAATAGATATAAGCCTTATAATCATTTTCCTACCAATATATTGATGTCGGCTTCCAGTCTACACAAATACACATGTAATGTTATATGGAGCCACTGCCAATCTGACCTCCACAACCCAAAAACTGGACAATATCCCTTAAAAATACTGCCAATCAGGATCATGAGCTATAATACAAATCAATGATGATTACGTCTAGTGGTTGGAAGCCTGACTGCTTAGCAGAAGTCCTGGATTCAATTTTCAGATCAGGCAATGTGCAAGGGCAAAGAAGGAACATGGGTTCGGTTTTCAGTCAGTAGAAGTCTGACACTTCCCTTCGCTCTGCCCAAGAGCGGGGGGGGGGGGGGGGGTCATTCCATGATTTTCCACCCACCAAAAAAAAAAAAAACGGCAATGTGTTACTAAGTTCTTCTATCAAGAATTTGTCAGTAGTATCCACGGAGTCTGGATTAGGGCCAAGTATTTCGTGGGACTTAGACATTACTAAAGAAATGAGAATGTACTATTATGTACGCCTCTGCCTAACCCCTGCTCAAAACCAACCAATGCTAAAATCTAGAGGACTAATTCAATTTATAAACAAATTGTTTCCCCCGTCTCAAATTCCACCAAAATACCCTCGTATTTTATAGACGCTTCCCATTAACATTATAATTATTACCGGGTTCCTAGTTACACGCCTTTAGTAGGATATCAAGTGAAGGAGATTACTGATAATATAATTTAAGTTGCTAGGCAGGCCCTTTGGTAACAGATTGAATAGTTGTCCCGAAGATTTGATGTTAATCAGGGACTTCCTAATGCCCGCTTGGCCTAATTATGAGTTCGTGGGTTTAGAGGTTTAAGGTGGAACTGTAAGATGTGTTTTGGGCAGATAAATGCATATTTATAGGAATGCTGGACTTATCATCTTCATTAGTTTCTTACGACGATTTAAAAAAAACACGTAGAGTAATAATTAACGTAATCGTAAATTCATTGAAATGAATAATTTTGCGTAGTGTTTTTTTTTTTTGTGCTTGTATCCAAAATGTGTGTGCCGAAAATACGGCTATTGTTTAAGCCGTATTTTTGACACAATCATCGCTCGAATTTATTTTATGTGTTCGTTGCGCTGTCGTGCTGGGGTTTATTTTCCGATTTTCTGAAAAAAGATATCTCATATTACTCGATACTTGATAATCTCTAGCATCGTCTAGTAAAACCTGTCATTTATCTGATTTATGATAAGTAAACAAAATGTTGTACGTATTATTTCTGCTTATAAAACAAGCATTTATTCTAGAAGTCTCAATTTTTCGTAAAAAAAACCCAATATTGCTTACCAACCCTATTTTTTCAACCAACAAATCATTTTCAAAACATGTGATAACCATCTGTTTGTCAAGTAGCAAGATGTATGGCCTAATAACGTTTTCCCGATACCGAGCAATATAGCCCCGATATTGGACAAGCGGTAAGAATAGCAATCAGCTGAGAACACGGATGGAAACTAGGTATCTGCATTATTGGAGGGGGGAGGGGTGACGTGAGTGGAATACTGGTGCGAACCATGATCGATATCTGGTGATCTGGGTAATGGACCAGGGGATTTTGTCCTTTTATGTATGGAGGTAGAGGATATAATAGATTGTTTAAATTTCTTTCAAATAAATTCACCTAGCTCATTGCTTTTATTTTTATTAAAGTTCAAATAATAAATTGTATTTTCTGTGGAGTTTCAAAATTTCATAATAGACGAATCGAATATCGAATCGAATCCAGTCGTACTGGGTCGTTTATAGTAAAATTGTGAGTTGCTAGACTTCATCATAATCATCATCATTATTTTTAATTCTGGTAGATAACCCACTTGGTCAGTATTTCTAAAACTATGTTAGTATAATTGACTCAAACTCACATATCAAAAAAATAATAATCTAATTTAAATTAAGTTCAATTGTTACTTGCCTCAATGGACCATTGTTATCTGATTGATTGAGGATGATTAAAAAAACAACCCATGTAGGTTGTTTTTTTTAATAATCAATCATGATACTTATAAAACGTTGCACGGTTCGGGGTTCGTCGTTTCTAGTGGAGAAGAACTGGTAAAGAAACTTTATGGTCACTTTTTTCACAATAAATAATAACGTTAAACTTTAACTAATCATTATTGCTTCATTTTAGCAGCAATATTTCACATTGATATACAAAAAAATGCTCTTGGTCTCAGCCTGGGAAATAAAAGGTGCTTTTGTTAGGGTTCTAAAACTAACCTTCATAGACTAAGCTAGTAAGAAACTCTATGACAGAAAATTTAAAAGAAAAAGTATTGACAGCCTGACGTAAGTGTCATAACATTGAAAAATATGAAAATTATTTTATGAAATTTTTATTTTAGATATTTTATAAGAATAGCAGAATAGCAGAATAGTAATGCAAAAACCAATAAAACTTATGATAGATGCGTACTAATAATAAAATGAATGTATATAGAGTACTCACTCCTTACTCATTTTCTTTCACTATTTTTACGTGACTTTCTTCATTAATAAATGCACTTTGTTTATTCATATTTAAAATACTTTGTACACAAATTATACGAGTAAGAATACTTTAGAAGGAGAAAGCAGAGAGACAAACAATTATTTAATTTGACAACCTTGTTATTTTCCGTAACCATAGCAAACTTCTTGAACATGTGTGAATATTTTCGTTATGAAATTTCTGGATTCGCTCTCCACGCTCAACTCAAGGCCCGCGATAGAAGCTATGCAATAGCTTAAAAAATCTGAAAAGTAGAACTTTAAGGACTTTCTAGGAAAATCATTTTGAAAGTGAAAAAAAAAAATTAAAAATATATATAAATTAAAAAAAAAAAAAACATAATGGATACCCACCTTTAAACTCACATAAATGGGAACACTTATTGTGACGGACGGGAAACTACGGAACCCTACACTGAGCGTGTCCCGACACGCTCTTGGCCGGTTTTTTTTAAATATAAATTTAAAGCGAATCCTTCGCATAAATCGCCTACAAATAAATAATAATCAAACAGTGTTAGGTACCTATAAAATGATCTTGCTATTAAAACTTGCAATATTTGCTAATTCAGTGAGTTGAACTGAATTGACAGATCTTATTTACTTTAATGGGTGCTAGGTGCTAAGTCAAATATGTGGTTTTATAAGTGGTTTAATATCGAGAAAATACTTCATTGACTCAGGTAAAGTCATGGACAAAATAATTTAAGTTAAACAACTCTATATTTGTCTTCTAGTGAAGTTTCACGATAGACTCATTTAAGATCACGTCCTTTGCAAGTTAGCTTATTTTCATGTCAGGTTAATTAAAAATGTGGCACTGCACATTATAATACAAAGTATTCCGCCGCAGCTGTCTGTCTGTGTGTCTTTTCGCGATAAACTCAAAAACTAATGCAACTGTCTTTATCAATGGTTAGAGTAGTTCTCCAGGAATGTTATACTATATATTAACCGACATCAGCTAGTATTTATACGAAGATGTTTTTCACACTAATTTTGAAAACACAACTGGTTTATTGACATCAATAGGCAGGCCTGTATACAATAGTGCAAGGATAAAGTGTAATGATTAAAAAAGCAATAATTTGTAGTCTGACGAAGGTATAAAAGTCTCCCGCGGTTTGTTCGAAAGAGATACCGTGGCCTCGACACAAAGGGCTAAGGAGGAACATGGGTGGTTTTTAGTCAGTAGAAGTCTTACACTCCCTGCTGCCCAGAGCTGGAAAAAGGTCTGAAAGCCATCCCTACCTACGCAACTTTTTTTTTTTTTACTTTATCTAAATCTGAGTTCTAATTCCAGGAGAATCCCAAGGGTATTCGTTCAATAACACCTTTTACGTAAGTAGGTATCAGTAAATAGGGATTGATGATCTCTTGAGTGTATCTAAATATAGCCATTTTATCCATCGCCTCGTATATAACTGTTGCTTGGGTAAATTCGCACTTACTGTAATTTGTACCTCTCGAAAGGTTATCGTCGCAGAATTAAGTAGTAATAAGACAAAGACTAGTAATCAGAAGCTAGGGCGCTGTCGCAAATAATTTCAATTTGTGTTTTATTATTAAACTAGCTTTTGCCCGCGACTTCGTTCGCGTGGAATAGATTTTTGATTTATCTCGCGAAAAAAAAAAAAAAACTATCCTATGTCTTTTCTCAAGTTCCAAACTATGTCTGTACCAAATTTCATCAAAATCCGTTCAGCCGTTTAGGCGTGAAAGAGTAACAGACAGACAGACAGACAGACAGAGTTACTTTCGCATTTATAATATTAGTATGGATTAGTATGGATATATATATAGTATAAGTATATAGTATATATAGTATGGAAGTATGGATAAAAATATGGCGAACGTAAATCATAGTTGATCATAAGATCTAGAATTTGACCCAAACTAAATTTTCAGCTGACACCATAGGTAACCATAAATTTGACTCATCTTCTAGTTTCATGACATCTTCTTAGCGTGTCGATGGCAATATAAATTGTGTCAACCTACAACTAAGCCACGAGGTTGGCACCTTCAGCTCCAGCTAAGTATAATCAACATAAAATATTTCCACTGCTGGGTGGTCATAATTGACCACGCAATGTGCGAGTAGGTAGATGTCACATGTCTTTGATTTTTTAATCCTAAGAGAGTTCATCATCATCTGCCTAGCCTTTTCCCAACTATATTGGGGTCGGCTTCCAGCCTAACCGGATGCAGCTGAATACCAGTATTTTACATGGAGCGACTGCCTATCTGACCCCCACAACCCAGTTAATACTAGATAATACTACTGGATATCAGAATTTCAGGTCACTGACTACCTGTAACGACTGCCAAAGATCTATATATATGGCAGCCGGGACCAACAGCTTAACGTGCTTTCCGAGGCACGGAGGAAACTCGGTATGTCAGGCGGTCACCTATCCACAGACCGACCTAGGCAAGCACAGCTTTACCTAAAGATCGACCAGAGTGGCATTTCTTAAGCCATGAGCTCCTCCTAAATATCCTAAGAGAGTTAACATAAAAAAAAAACATAAAAAGAACAGACGCGACGGCATCATCATCAAACTCATTTCTTCTGCACCCAATTTCTCGCCCAATTTCCCAACAGTGTCAACCTTACCTTACCTAACATCACCAACACACATCACCTTAATATTCACACAAAACACGAACATAAACCACCTTAATCTTCTATTCAGAACGAACACACAATAATAAGGAATATTTGTCAAACACATTACTTAGTACGACGCTGTATCTTAATTTACCGTTTCTGCTTTACGTTAAAATTATGGCTCGTTGAGCTCGCACCTGTGTCTGCCTACCTTAATACTGTGCTACTGCAGACGCATAAATAATAGTGGAATAGACTGCGTACGTTGGTAGGCAGGTCTCAAGTACCTTTGGGGGTGTCGTTAAGGAAACGTGGTGTCAAGATGCGAAAGTGTTAGTGAGGTTGAAGTCAAAATAAAATGAGTATAGGAGTGAAAATTGTGTAGTTGTGTTCTTTATAGTCCTTCTTACCGGTTTTGGTATCGGTGGCCCTTTGTAGCTATTTTCTAGCGGGTGTCCTAACATGATTGGCTAGACCAAATTTGCTATTGATTATCCGATCAAAACTAAAGCAGTACAGTTGAGCGATAGAGTTGTACGTTTCGCTGTGGTCTTAGGTCTCTCTTTACGCATTTGGTGCTTTAAAAGATTGGGAATCATCGGAAGACAGACGCAAGGTCTTAACCATGCCATGCAGTGAGACAACAAGCTCATTTCAGTAATAATGTATTATTCATTAACAGATTGCCATCCAGGGCGTAATAATATGAGAGTTATATCTACCCGGGTAGGTTCTGCATAAACCCGGGCGTTTATATGCGCTTTAGAAACCGACTGTTGTCATGTTACTGTCGTTATAGAGAGGCAGTAAATGGGCTCTTCAAAGCTTTCTTGACCTGGATTTGCCATTCGTACGAACAATTACCTACTGTTCCTGAGTGTGTACATACCTACTTAGTTCTACCTTTCAAAATAAGAGTAACTATGAAGGGAATGATGCACGGTTTCTCGATCAACAAAAGTTAGTTTACCTTCATTTAAATATTAATTGTATTTTTTATATTATAACTAGCTGCTGCCCGCGGCTTCACCCGCGTGGATGTCGTTCAAATTATATACTAAAACCTTCCTCTTGAATCACTCTATCTATTAAAAAAAAAAACCGCATCAAAATCCGTTGCGTAGTTTTAAAGATTTAAGCATACCGACAAACAAACAGACAAAAATAGCGACTTTGTTTTATACTATGTAAGGATTGGTCATCGTTTGACGTCGTCGTAAACAATTCTGAGAATTAAAGTTATTTAAACACATCGCGGAATTAATTTAATTTCTATAGATAAAAGAAGGAAGTTCTCTAGAGAAAAACAAAAGATTCGTTCGTAAAGAAGAAAGCTTAACGAATTATAAATATGCATAAAGAAACAATGAACATAATCTTATTTCCTTTATTGTTTTATATTTACATTCAACTTTGATTAATATTATTCCAGTCTGTTTCCGACAAATTCCTAGTAAATAGAATCTAAATAGTCGAATAATTTCGAACCATAGCTCGATGATTGACTACAGGCGGTGCGAATCGATTTTGAACGGAATTGCAATCGGAAATACCGAATCAATTTGGCCAATTTCACGATGACTCGAGAGCCAGGATAACGAATTCCGTTGCTGCTCACAGATCTCTGTTATGAGTATTTCGTTCTTGTTGTTATTTTTATGTCGAGCTGGTTCTTTTATTTTTCAATATTTAGTTTGTGTAAATGGAATTATTGCAATCGTACTTTGTGTTCGAATTATTATATCGCTGTTTTTTTTTTAATGATGTTTGTTGCTCTATGGTATTTATTTAAGCCTAAAACTAGCGTTTTGAAGTGATCAAGTGTTTTGGCCATTTGCGTGAATGTATATTAAACATATACACATGAAGAAAAGACACACACTGACCTTATTGGTGAGGTTTTTCAGAAAAGACAGGTGCGTAGTAATGCACCTACGTGACTGTCGTTTCTGTAGAATCATACATATATCTACGTGGCTGAAGGAGTATATAAGAATATTAACCCCATGGCAGAAAGGCGTGAGCGCGTGAAAGTGTATATATATATGTAATTTCCAGTTCTAACCAAAACCTCTCTTTTGTTACAGGCGTTCAAGCGCGGGCCTTCTGGCACCGCAGCTGGCATGCCAGTCATCATCACCAGCAGCGTCTGCGCCGGCGCCGCCGCTGCCCGCACCCACCTCCCCTCCCCGCGTCGTGTCCGCACCACCCGCGCCCACCCAACCACCACCCGACCCTGCCCCCCAAGACCAGGAAGATGGTGTCAGATTACGGAGGACCCATACAGTCGCCGTACGAGACTACCTCAAGAGGGAAACGCAAACGTTTTTCGGAGTACAGAAGAATAATGAGAGGGAACAAAGACGGCTGTGGTATGAGAGGCGGAGGAGGCACGCGGCGCGGGCGCTCGGCGACCTCCGGCCTGACTTGCCGCCGGACCATCATCCTGATGATGATGATATTAGGTGAGTGTTTTTACCCACCTGTTTACTACTCTATCTGATTGGCTACTTTAGATGATTGTAACAGCAATTTGACAGCTTTTGTATGCAAAATCCAACTGTCAAACGAAAAACAAAGAAGATCGAAATAGTTCGATTCTATCTCCGATTGATCGAAAATCGTATTCCCCACTGTCGTACAGAAATAGAAAAAAAAATGAAGCAGAGGTCGAGTTCATAGACCTGTTTCACTACAGGCAGTTGCTCAAAATTTGAAACGTGATTGACCAACAAACAAATAAAAAAAATACTAGAAAAATATGATAGCTTTCAAATACCTACATAGTTACCAAATAATTAAATAATTTTCGTTAGCTTTATTTATATTCACCTGTCTCAGTGTCTGTTGATCAATTGTTATTTGGGTGAAAAGTATTGGTCGAATCATTCTGTTGGTCAAGCATTCACGACGTATTAGTCCTCTTGGCGAATCGTTCGTGATTCTAAAGTTCTTTGGGTGAAAAGTTAATGGGCTAAAAATACTTTGGACCAACGTTTCATTAACAATCGACTGTGGATAAATCATTTCAGTTTCCCAAACGAAAACAGCGTAGCAACATAAACTGAACTAAAATATAGCGACAAATAAACTACTACTATCGAGTATCGATTAGGTATTCAAGGTAACCTGCACTAAATTAGCAGTACACACACACCATTAATCAATAAGTCAGCCACCCAGCTAACATATAATTTGCGAACAAACTTAATGAACTCCATTGTTCAAGGTAATAATATTATATTGATCGCAAATAATGTAGGTGACTTCATTTTATTCAGGCCATTAATTTCAGTGCTCTTGGTATGCGACCTATATAGTTTTGGGATTAATTTAATAGTTTTATTATTCGCGAAATACTTAACTAGTACGATAGTCTATACTATCTAAATACTTGCTAAGCAGTAAAAAGTAAAGCAATATAAAAAAAAAACTATCAAGGATCTTCTAAACCGTCTCGATTCGTTGAAACAAAATATACTAAAAAAACATTGTTATACCTTCAAAAACAATGTTTTATGAGAATAATTTATATTATTGAAAGAAAATAGGTCCATTTCAAAAGCGATTTATATGAAAATTATAAAGACTTACTTGTTGTTCAGCAAATTTCCATGAAAAGGTTGAAAGACCTTTTATTATAATAATCAAAACTCCGTACAAATCGAGGTTAAGGTCAAAGAGTTACAATAAATGTGCGATCAAACTGTACCAAGTTTCTGACAGCAAGAAAGAAACAAGTTAATTTGGCATATTATACCACAAAAACACTATAATATGAAATGTAAGAAACAAATAAACTTAAATCTAAGGGAAAGAAGATAATAATACAGGATAATATCATCTTCTTTCTTGTGTAGTACTCGTAGCCGTGCGTGTATGACCAGATGTATAAATGTGGACGAGATAAATGAAGTATGTAAGGATCGTAGCAGGTGGAGTTCTGTGGTTTCTGCCCACCCCCATGGGATAAGGGCGTGAGTTTATGTATCTATGTATGTATTATCTTATTTTTCCCTTAGATTTAAGTTTGGCAACAAAAATCTCTGCTGGCTCATTAGTATTAACAAAGTGGATCAACCACCATAATTTTCGAATATATCAAACCGGTTCTGTTCACGCACGATAGAGCAATATTCCCACTAATTGCTCATATAAAATACGGTTTACATTTCGCGTCAAATAAATTTCGTTAAGAAATTAACTGCAATTACGTATCATTGACTAATAATGTTCACATTGGGCACTCTTTTAAAATAAAATAGCTCCATGTTTTAATTTTGTAACACTTCAGGCAAATTTAAAATGGTTTTTTAATTGACTGTGGTATTTTATTATAGCCTTTAAACAGTATATTTTAAAGCGTCATTCTCGTAAAATGTTTTCATGGACACCGATTATTTTTGTTGACAATTCGTTAATTGCCTATCATGAAGCCTATTTATCCTGAATCTTCATCATCTGCCTAGCCTTATCCCAACTATGTTGGGGTAGGCTTTTACATGGAGTAATTGCCTATCTGACTTCCACAACCCAGTTCGTACCAGGTAATACGATATCCTTTTGTAAGACTGATTGTCAAACTTTCAGGAACTACAGAAGATAGCTGGTAGCGAAGGCTTAACGTGCTTTCCGAGGCACGAAGGAAACTCCGTAGATTATAGGTTTACCCATTTACCAGCCAACCTATAGGCAAGCGCAGCTTAACGTCATGATTAATCGAAGCGGCTTTTATTTCCTAGACTCCTTTGTTCAAAGTACGCCAAAACTTTCAATAATAACTATATCTTTGATTTACTAATTTCGTTACAAATTGATTAAACAACCCTTAGATTATATAAATCATGTTGCTAAATGTTAAACTACGGCTTAGACTACGCCCCGGAGTTGTTCAAGGAAAACAAACTCAGATTGCTTCCGTGGAAATTGAATTCTGTATCAATCTCGCTGGGACGAGTTAAAGCTATGTCAACTTGTTAGACGGAACTTTTCGCTTTGTTATTGTTTTGATATAACTATACTGAGAGTGTATTGTTTGTTATACATTTTCTACTTATTAGATAACATAACATCACGTCTGTAATGCTGAATGTTAGGCAGCCATGTTTTTAGTAGTACACCCGCATTTCGCCAGTTATGTTTAGGTCCCATGTAATAGAAGAGCCTATTGCCATCGATCAGGCACAAATCCAAACTCCAAGGCTGCTATTGACTAACTAGTACGATCTAATTAAGTTGTTGCGAAAAAAAATTGATACACACGTATAGAGAACCTCCTCCTGTTTGAAATTAGGTTAAAAATTAATCAAAACTGCTCACCGAGTATAAAAGCCACATTTCAATCATCTCAAACACGTGTCGACTTATCAATTCAACAGATTAACAGACATTGTTCCATTGGACGTTCAATCGCTTCCCTACAGGGTTTCTAAATGGACTACAAAGCAGAATATAATCCCGGTACAGCCGGGAACGGTTGCCAATACCCGGCAGTCTCTCCGGGATAATAAAATTAAACGTAGTATTCGCCATCGCCAGCTGTGACGACACTCTTTATAGGCTTTTTTGTATTCTTGCGTGGAACTTAGTCAGCAGGGCACAAGGCAATTAGGTTTGGTGAGTTGTAATTATACTGGATTATTGCTTTTTAATAGGATTAGTTCATAAATAATAGTAAATTATTATATCTGGAGCGGTTCTGTATGTATGATGTACAGACCACATGGTAATTGATTATTATAATTATATACTTTCTCCTTGTAAAAAATACATATATAGGTAGAATTTAAAAAAAACAAACCGTATGAAAGCTCAAGTTTACGCCGTACGAGCTCGTAGAGCGCGTTGAGCCGTTGGTCTCGATTTTCATTTACACGGTATATCTTTGACAGTCGTAACAGGTTGTTAGTGGACCGAAAGTCTGGCAACCAGTCTTATCAAAGGGGAACATATTGACCAGTATTAACTGGGTTGTCGAGGTCAAATAGGTAATCGTTCCATTTAAAATACATGTATCCCACTGCGTCAGAGGTTAGTCTGGAAGCCGACCCCGATATAGTTGGAAAAAAAGGCTAGGCAGATGATGAAGATGATAGAAAATGTACATTAACTTAGTGCATAACTTTGACTATCTCCATGGCAGCCAATTTCAACAAACAGCCATCCTAAACTGCACATAACTACCAGGACATAATAACGTAAAGGGGTGTCTAACTGAGGAAGTAAGTCATACGACAACGAGTTGTTTACCCGCCGGGACGTCCGGGCGAGGGAACCTTATTAATGCTCCTGTTAATTCTTGACTCCTGGTAGTTGAACTCCAGACGCTTCAAGACTGTATGCTAGTGTTAAATTTACATTTGTTTGCCGTTGCTTGGGATTACACGATCGAAGTTTGGAATATTGTGATGTATCATGTATGGACTAGATTGTTGGTGTTATTTAGTCTGAAGTAATTTGAGTCTATTTGGGCTACGAGATAGGGTTAGTACGTGATTAGATTCGCAGTAATTAAGTTATGTAAGTGTATACAAAGACGTATTTAAACTGAAACCTTGATAGGTTCTAACATTCAAGCGGTGACTGTTTGATTTAACTTGAACATGAAAACAGGAATAAATAGGCCAGCATTATTTTTACATGTATTTTTTTTTAATCCAGATACTTGTGCATTCTTAAAAAGACTTTGCTTTCCAACAACCAGCTGGATAGCACAGCTATTTTTACAGTCGGGAATGCTATTGCAAGATGCGTACCCACGGCACATGTGGTCTGCAGTTTTAATTTTTTTATAAAAATAATGGTTTATTTAGTCCCTTTCGACCAATTTCTCGATTATGAGTTATTTTATTCAGCGTTCCTTAAAAGTGAGACCAGGATCGGGCAGTTCTTTAAATATATTTTATATAGGTACTTACTTTTAACCTAAATTTCGTAGAAGTTAGAACGATATAAGAGTTTTTATTGGCGACCTGCTCTTAGCAGCACAAAAAAATTTCTTAAACTCGTGTACTTCGATTGTACGTGGTCGAAGGAACGTTTCGATTCAGCTTATAGACATTTTGGTCCGTTTAGTCTTTGTGCCATCTTTCATTTCCTGTAAGCAGACCTAATTATTCATCAGATAACGATAATTCTTCTTAAGGTTGGTCTATATTAGTAGGTAATGATTTTATACAGCAGATTTTAGAATTATTATTGAGAGGAACAGTAGGTAGATACATATGTATCACAGATACTGGTACCAATCAACTCGAACAGGTACTCATAATCAGCTGTTACGAAACACATTCAAAAAGCAAAACCAGAATTCATTCTAATCCACGGATGACCTCAACATGAGCTTTCAGCTGACCAAAGCATGAAGCTTTTAAGCAAACATTCTATAAAACAAAGCACACACATGCATCACAAAAATATGTGTGTGCACTATCCCGGATAGTTGTTTAGAATATTTCTCAGTTTTCCCGATGTCGATGCACGATATTTATTTGACGGCTTTCATAAGTTACGTCTGCAATGCCAACATTGAACTGAAAATTGAATGTAAAATAAATTCCGTTGCAAGTATGGAATACGTTACTGTGTGAAATAACTTTAAAATGTTTCTCTCTTTCTTTGTGTTGATTCATGGCACGTTTTTCTGTTGGTATGTATGAAAAACATATGGATTTTATGTTACAAACAGTATAAAACGAGTAGGTAGAGGAAACCTGGATAGTTATTTCTAATTTTAGCAAATTAAAATTGGTTACGAAGAATTCATATTTTAGTAAAAGTTAAACATTTCACGATCGTCCCATGTGCTTAGATTACAAGGTTGCGTTCAAATCTCGTTTTTCTGCGTGTCGTCTGCGTGTTTAAAATACACCGTGTGCTGGGGGTTTTAGAGACAAGCACTGTCGACTGATCCCTCTCGCAAATCGACAGGAATGACTTCATTTAATGGTAATCCGCGTCAGAAGTAATGCATGCAATACACTTTGAACACCGTTAATTTTCATCAATACTACAGTCTCTCTAGATGCTTTATGAATTACGTGTTTTGTGTTACAAACTAAACAAAAACGGAATTGCAAAACATCGAAACGGTACGAGTACACACGAGTACAATATAAACAATTAAAACAATATTTGTAGCTTTTTCGTGAAAAACATTGCCATATAATAAAAAAGGGAAACGTATTCGGGAAATGTAACATTTGTATTTCACTTCCCTATTTGCGAAAGTTAAAATAAAAACATGTTTTGTTTGTTTTTGTACGTAATTTCTTTTGATGTCGACGGTGTTTAAATACAAAACCTGTTTTATGGGAAAATAATTCAGATCGAATGAAAAGGATTTGCTGTGGGCTACATAAGGATGCGTGCTGATTGTATTAGTTCCAATATAAAAATAGTAGCTGGTACTGAATAATTTGGGAGGGTCTAATTAAGTGGTACGCACAGGCGGGTGCAGCAGGTCGAGTCGACAGTACGACTCGACCCGACCCGCACCCGCGGTCTGAGTATATTGCGCAAAACTACTTTTTTGACTGAGGTGCAATTTAAGGACGCAATTGGATGTAAAATGATTCGCTGTTACCCGATTATAACTATGTACCTCTCCGCAGTATGTACGGAGCGTCAGGCGCAGCACCAAGAGAGGCGCGGGGGAGGGCGCGGGAGCGGCCCGACGTGCTCCCTGCGCCCGCGCCGCTCGAAGAGCCCACGCCGCCGTCGCTGCCCCGGCCCGGGAAGGACAGCGTGGCCAGGCTCACACTTACCGGGCTTTCTTATGTTGTTACTGTGAGTACCTTTGTTTTATACTAGCTTATATGCGCGCGCTTCACTCGTTTGGAGTTCGATAATTGTTTAATGGGACGATACTACTGGGATAAAAAGTATCCTATGTGTTAATCGACGTTATGAACTATCTGTGTGCTAATTTTCATTCAAATCCCTTTAGTAGTTTTTGCGTGAAAGAGTAACATACATCCATCCATTAATCCCCATAAACTTTCGCATTTATAATATTAGTAGGAAGTATGGTTAGCTTTTACTCGCTTCGTTGCCTTTATGGTAGGAAATTGTCCCATGGGAAAGGATTAAATTAACCTATAATACTACACTCGAGAGCAATGAATCCGGGTCACTTAAAGAATGTTAATCTCGGAAACTAAAAATGATAGGTTAATGCAATAAATTGTATTTAATAGACAATGTAATACTCCTTAAATGAAAGTAAAAAAAATATAAGTCACCATACATTTTCTTAACACAAAATTACATAAAGAAAAAAACTGCTGATCTCTCCTTAAAACAAAAATAGGAAACATGAAATTTTTGAACTTTATTACGATTTTCTTGAATTTTAATACTTCGTATTGCCTCCTCGTGCTTCCATTACTGCGTTTACGCGGTTTGGCATGCTGTACACCAAGTTCCTTATACGATTTTGGGGAATATTCTCCCATTCCTCTGTGAGAGCAATTTTGAGCTCACGAAGCGTGATTGGGGGAGGGTTTCGTTGTTTTACGCATCTGCCTAGCTCGTCCCAAGCATGCTCGATCGGGTTGATATCCGGGCTGCGCGCTGGCCACTCCATACGAGTAATGTTCATCTCTTGAAGGTAGTCATTCACAATCCTACCTGTATGAGGTCGGGCATTGTCATGCATAAATATAGCATCCTCACCTAAATTGACCATAAATGGACCAACGTGATCATTGAGGATTTCTTCCACATATCTTTCGCTAGTTAAAGAGCCGTTTTCTATGATCACCAGCTCTGTGCGACTTTCAGAAGAAATTCCGGCCCACACAAGTACAGACCCACCACCGTAGGCTACTTTTTCTTCGATGCATGCTTGCTTGAATTTTTCCCTGGTCTTCGATACACTCTGTGTCTTCCATCGTGCTTGTAGAGCATACATTTTGATTCGTCGGAGAACATATTAACTTTTGACCAATCTTCAATACTCCAATTTACGTGACTCTGGGCATATCTTAGTCTTGAAATACGATGCCCACGCTCCAGTTTAGGGCCGTTTGCAGGTCTAAGGGGTTTTAAGTTAGATTCAGCAAGCCGACGTCTTACTGTCCATGCACTTGGGTTACTTCCTCCGAGGCGTCGAAACTGATTTGTGAGTTCAGTTGCTGTGAGAAAGCGATTTCGAAGCATGGTGTTCACCAAGTATCGGTCTTCTCGTGCTGTGGTACACCTGGTTCTGCCCGTTCCTGGTCTGCGTAGGTTAGAACCAGTTTCTTCGTAACGTCGGAGAACTCTTTGTACTGTTGACAGCGACACACCGACAGTCCTGGCTGTATCGCGCTGACTCCGGCCGGTTTCCAGCATTGTAAGTATTCTGGTGCATTCTTCAGGCGTAAGCGACATAATTTCAGCTTGAATAATGAATATAGAGCACTATCAACATGGTTTATGTACCCACATAAATGACAGATTACAAACAAAAGCAAAACCAAATACTGTAATTACGTAGTTCCATCTTCGAATGTGGCCCTTTTTCAAATTTGTTTTTTTTTATGATATAACTTTACAATAACTAAGAAGTTTTAATACCTTCATTTAAGGAGTATTACATTGTCTATTATATACAATTTATTGCATTAACCTATCATTTTAGTTTCCGAGATTTTTAACATTCTTTAAGTGACCCGGATTCATTGCTCTCGAGTGTATAAACATTCGGGGATACTGTAGTTTCCTATGACTGCAGAAAGTATTTTTGGAATCGAATCAGTTAAATAGTTCCAAAGATTACCTCTACATCCAAACTAACAATCTTTAGAGGGGTCTGCTGAGATAGCGAGTAATGGAGAAGTATGAAAGAAGAAGACATGCTGCGCCGATTTCAAATAAATAGGGCAGGAGAATGATGATCATGGTATTTTATCAGTAGCTTAATTTACACACGTCATGGTCTTTCAGAATTTGTTTAGTGTGTATTTTGCGTCAGAAAACTCAGCCCCGTAAAAACGACGTGCCATGGAAGGTCGCCTGCCCTACTACAATCTTTTACGCTCAACTGTTGTTTCACAAAAGATGGAGCAAAACTGTGCAATGCCAGATAATAGTCTACTGTGACTCTGTCTAAGAAAACTCGGTAACATAAGAACGGCATTGTCTGCAATCAGCAAAGATCTATTTGATGTCGCATTTTACACTTTAAGCTGAACGAAATAGTGCAAGTCATTGGTTTTTAATAAATAAGTTTTTTACTACAGTCACAAATTTTAATTTAAAGACCAATAACTTTAGAAACTATCAAAAATCGATTAAGTCGAAGAACATCTGGTGCTGCCATCAAATTTAAGTCTCATCATCACAAATAATAAAATGTTCATAGTACAAGATTATGCCCGCTTTTGCTATGACTAAGCAATACCTAAATGTGACAGCTTTGATAGAATTTCAAAGCTTGGGTGAGACTTTTAGAGTTGAATTTTTTATTTTTTTTTAAAAACGTTGCGCCACACTAGGAATTTCTCCTGTATCGTGGGTGCGTTCACAAACATTTAAACTCACATACACAAATACCCAGACCCGGAACAACTATCTGTAGGTCTTATAAATATTTGTTCCGTGCGGGGATCGAACCCGCGACACGCAGCGCGGCAGTCCATTGCTTGAGCCACTGCGCCAACCGTGCCGTCAATTGAACGTCGTGAAATTCAATAGTTTAATGACAGTGGTAAAAAATAAACAGGAACTGATTTATAACTTTATTCGGGCAGAGCTTCCCCTTACAACTATTACAATCGAGTGCGACAAGACCGCGAAAATAAGCTTGTAGGGCATTATATAGCTTTATCGCCACCGGAGGCGTCCGGTAGTTATGGCGGTGGCTTGGCTCGGCTGGCTAGAGTGGCTTGGCTATGGTGGCTTGGCTATGGTGGCTTGGCTATGG
Source organism: Diarsia mendica (assembly GCA_949316265.1). Taxonomy (NCBI): domain Eukaryota; kingdom Metazoa; phylum Arthropoda; class Insecta; order Lepidoptera; family Noctuidae; genus Diarsia; species Diarsia mendica. Next base: position 10,369,974 of record OX438892.1, read on the forward strand.
TGGCTTGGCTATGGTGGCTTGGCTATGGTAGCTTGGCTGGCTAGTGTGGCGCGCTGTCAGTGGGCTGTTGTAACAATAGCGTGTGTATTCATTTAGGCTTTGTGTCGTGGTAGAAAATATAGTTTACTGAACTTTAAGCCACTCCGAAATATTTCATCTCCTCCGATATATTATCAGTTTATATCTCAGAAATCATTCCATATTAATGGCTTGAGTCATAAATATTATATCTGTGGCGTCGCCCGGGCGATGTGGTTCCGATATTGATGTGCGGCATACGGTTGCAACCTATTACTTCAAATATATGTAGGTGTATCGTAAAATATGAGACGAAGACATCTTGTTACTTCGTGAGGATCTTCAGATACGAGTTTTTGTAAATTGAATCTTATTAGTTTACAATATGGGTCAGTCTTTGAAGGACGCATCCGTGATGTGGTGTGCGTTAAGTCCTAGAAAAGAATAATATATTAGTACCTATCACTACTTTCTCCAGTACTTTAACCAGAACTTCAACAATGCAAATAATATCAGAAAGACTTTAGCTCGCTATTTCTACGCTGTCTTCAAGTGTGTATGTAAGTAACTTGAAGAAAACTTCGAATTCCAAAGTGTTATTGTGTTTTTCTATCAAGAATTTCTCAGTAGCAGTCACGGAGTCCAGATTCGTGTCCAGTTTGATGGCATTAGGCTCGCTCCCTATTACATGGGACTTAGCATAACTGGTAACTTTATACAGATCCAAAATCTCTGCCCAACCCTTCAGAGGTTACAAGCGCGATATGTTATTATGCCTTTTTACAAAAATCTATTTACCTCACCTAATAACGAATACAAAAAAAAAAACAGATTTTCCCATACACCTAAAATTCGCACGATGATTTTATTTCTTGCGCTCTAGAATATTCGATAAGAACGAAACGCGAGGACATGGGTTGTCACGTACCGGTAAGAGGCAACCTTGTTATGATAATAACTGGTGTACCTACCTACCTACCTACCTACTGGCGGACGTGACGTGTACTTCAATGGGTGGAGGATGTAGTGCTGTTTAATGTTTTTTACTTACAAGGGGATTTATAGCTGAGGTATTTTAAAAGTAAACAGACTGGGATGTTTAGCTCACGTCGGGGCTGCCGGTTGTTCGAAAGAGATACCGCGGCCTCGGCACAAGGGCTAAGAAGGAACATGGGTGGTTTTTAGTCAGTAGAAGTCTGACACTCCCTGAGTGGGAGGAGTTATTTGATCATTTACCACACCCAAAAACAAAGAAGTTATTTTTTAGGTAAACAGACTGGGATGTTTAGCTGGCTTAGATTAGTTGAAGAAGGCTAAGTAGGTTGAGACGCACTATAAGTTATGAGCCAGGGTGGTTTTTTTTAAGCCTTTTAATCCACTCTAAAATTGTTGGAAAAACCTAGGCAGGGAAATATTATTCGCTTTCAGTTATTTTTAGCAATACTGATTGGCCACGGTGCTTGATTTTATGGTTTTTTAGACTAAACACACGCGGTCTGCAGATAAATTACTTATCATGTTAAAATTCGTCTAACGAGTGTTATATTATCTATACTAATATTATAAAGCTGAAGAGTTTGTTTGTTTGTTTGTTTGTTTGTTTGAACGCGATAAACTCTGGAACTACTGGTTGGATTTGAAAAATTCTTTTTGTGTTGGATAGTTCATTTATCGAGGAAGGTTATAGGCTATATAACATCACGCTACTACCAATAGGAGCGGAGCATAAATGAGAAATGTTGCAAAAACGGGAAAAGAAAATCCTTTCTGAGACCTTCCGTTGCGTGCGCTGCGAAAACGGTTTAAGTTACGAGAATATCATGTATGAAGTAATTATTCGTCTTTAAAAGTTCTAAAAAAAAGTCCGCGACAGCATCTGTCTACCTTTTAAGATTGACTCACTGTAACCATTTTTTATTATTAAAATGTTAGGTTAAAAAGAATTATTTTTTGCGAAGCTTATTTAACCCATATGGTATTAATCTATATCTAAATAAATGTGTTCGTTAGAACGGAAATTTAATATAGAATATTTGTGCTCTTTACTCTATACAGTTTAAACAAATATCTTAGAAGATATCGGAATGTAAAAATACCCGCGCGGAAAAATAATTACGCGGGTTGCGTCGCAATGTAGGTACGGGGGATTCTGGCTGGCCTCCGGGAAATTCAAATTCAAAATATTTACTGCATCATAATGTTTACAAGTACAGAGTGTCATAGTATATTTAACAGTAAGAGATAGATTTTATAGTAATTCACACTTTAATATAATCTAAGCTAATCTAAACCATCTAAACTATTGTAATAAAGAGGAAAGATACGATTTTTTGTTTGTTACGATTTAGCGTAATTAATGTCGGATAGTCGATATATCGAGAAAGGTTATAGCTATATTTATGTGACGCAGACGAAGTTGCGCGGGTCAGCTAGTGTATAATATTTATGTTCCAAGAACTGAACATAAATATTATATATAACACTCGTTAGACGAATTTTAACATGATAAGTATTTTTTAAGTAGAAACTAAGTTGTCGATAAAAACTACTCAAGCGGAAAACATTTAACTTCTTACTGAAGTTAGTTTCCTTTCTTTCAAACAGAATTTTAAATAACTTATTCTAATTTCAGTAAGGTTATTTTTTATTAGAATTTAGTTGGTATTCTACTTCGTTTTACCAATTCGTTATTGGTGGCAAGTCTTGAATACTGATTAGGTTCTAGATAATAAAATAAATAAACTAAACTGTGGTCTGTGTGCTTACTAGTTAAGCAGTAGTATTTTGAAAAGTCTTTATCTGTGTTGAAATAGGGGTGGATGTCAAACGGATAAATATTCTAATAAATCTGGTAGATGGACTGATTTATTCAAATTAGCTTTTTTTAATTTTGAAACACTTTACCTGCCTCGTTGATCTAGTGGTCACAAGCGTGACTGCTGTACGTGAGGTCTTGGGTTCAATTCTTAGGCCGGGAAAAGTTTTATTGGATTTTTTCATCAGGTTTTTCTAATTAGCAGCTACAGAGTCTGGTTGGTTGACGCAAAGGCTCGTTCCCTGTTACATGGGACTTAAAAATAGATGGCATAATGTGCAGGTACACCTCAGTCCAATCCTTTGGAGATTACAGGCTTTGGCAGGGTTGTGTCAAAACATTTTGTAGACCAAACGTTTGCCATTTATCACAATACAATTGAATACACTTAAATTAATGTGATTCTCGGAAAAAATGAGCTGGATGCTTTTAGGAATGCTAAATGCAAACCTAGACTGAAACCTAAATAATATGCATAATGTAGCATAAAATGATGATAATTCACCACCAACAACGCCCACTTATGACCACAGGTGGCATAGTTAGCCGCTAACCCAGTTTCACGGTTTTAACCATTTAAAAGTTGGCTAAATATCTCAACGGAAAAGTTGTTCTGGTTAACTATGCTAAAAGCACTTGCAGGCTTGAAATCCTAAACCAGCGAACACATAGCTTTAATGGACCGCCCTATGTGTGTCCGGAGACTTATAAATACACAAATACACGCCGCATTATGTGGCCTGGCTCATGATAAAATTGCTTATGTAAATATATATACTAAGCTATATACCTTATACATGTTTGTACCAGATTTTGAGTCACGAATTAGGTCACTGATTTCGGAGGGATGAGTAATTGATAGGTTAGTTAATTTTGACATAGTTGATATAAATGGTTGTTTTGGCTTGTATTAAGGTATATGGAGGATCCCGGTATGCTAATGATTGGTATCGTCCTAAATCATACGATTAAGGCAAGGCTGATAACTTGATTCATGGGATGACAAAGTACATATCAACATAACATAACGCCTGTCTGTATTCCCGGCGGGTTAAGCAGAGGAGTATCTAAAAGTACACTCACATATCGACAGTTATTTTATTTTTAACAACATCATGAGCAATTATTTCAAAGTTAAACGAGATATAAACATGTTCTAGATTGATTCTAAGTCTAAGTAGGCTAAAGCAATTATTTTAAAGCTATTATTTATTTTCACATGTTCTATTGTGTGTCTGTAATAGAATCTTGCAAGTTAAATTTATAACCGACTTCCTAAAAAGGAGGAGGTTCTCAATTTGATTGGTATGTTTTTTAACTATAATGTTAGACGTTTATAAAAAAAAACTTAATAAAAACAAACTGTCAACTGTGCAAAAACCGCAAAAGTGTCGAACAAAGTTCGCGAGTGGACACAGTGAGTTTTGTGTGCCGAACGCAAAAATCGAACAAGAAAGAGGGTAGACCGATTTGTCTGCTCATAAACATCTACCCGCAATGTCTTCAGTTTATCGGTGATCATGGTGCTTGTAACAGCGTCGAAATATCGGGAACTCGAAACAGTAATTAGTAAACATGGTAAATATCCCGTTTTGAGTATTAATACCAAATAGTTATGTTTAAGTAGCATGTAAAACCGGGCACACATATTATTTCCTTGGCTGCTGCCGGAATATTCCAGACTGAAAAACCGAATAGCACTTGCTGTAAACCTAGGAATCACCACTGGACCATCAAGGCAGTCAATCTATCTATATAAATAACAAGAGAAGCCCTGACTGACTGACTGACTGACTCATCGACGCCCAGCCCCAACCCTTGGACCTAGAAAGCTGAAATTTTGCACAGAGCTACAATTTAAACTTAAATTTAATGAATGTATGTCCTAATTATGTTATGTAAATGTTTACTTGGTTTACCTGTAATTTTTTGTCAATTTGTTTTTGTCCTGTGGGAAACCAATAAATCATTTTTCTTTCTTTCTTTCTTTCAGAGGTTCCATTTATAATGTGGACAAAGAATAAGGAAGGATTTCTCGAAATTTGACCCCTAAGGTAGTTAAATAGGTAGTTAATAAGGTAGAAAATCGTCATAATCACGCGGGCGAAGCCGCTGGCAAAAGCTAGTAGTTTATATGTTTCCAAAAAAAAAAAACAGACACCGAACAACGGATTTAAATACACCAGATGTATGAACATGGACTAGGCGAAAAGTATGTGATGGTCGTAACATTCAGTAGTTTCTGACAGTATGAATATAATTAATAATTACGTCAAAACATACAATCGAGGGTTTAAATCTAATAAAAGGTTAAGTTAAATATGGGTATATAAATAACATTTCGTTGAAACATCTTCTGTTACAGACAAACACATTCTCCTGTTTCCTAACCTAATTTATTTGGCCTAAATCGAATTTCTTACCTACGTTCCTTTACTGGAGAATGAGGTATACATTACAAAACGTCTAAAAAGAAGAAGAAGGAATATGTGTATAACCAAGGACTTGTGAATGGCAAGGCTAATGCTATAATCTGGACAAATACCACAAATTAAAATCGCTGTTCGTGTCTGTCTGTGTGACCACGTTATTTTACTAAATCTCGCCACTGGTTTTTAATACGGGTTAGTAGCTTTGGAGATTACCTCAGTCATCCAAACCAATTACTAATCATGTATTATAAACCGACAACATCCGACGGGCAGTAGCTCACCAGACACATCATCAGTCTTTATTTTTAAGTTATATAATATCCTTGTTTGGTTCAAAATGTAAAATCTGTGGGTTACTAGTAAAAATCTAATATACAACAAATAAGACTCTTAAAGTTTGATATCAAAATTTTGTTAGCTTTAAAACATGTTTATAGTTACTATATAATAAACACAAACAAAGAAAGGCTATAACGACGAGGTCACGAGAATTACACGTAAAGTTTAAATGTGAATCCCAGCATAAAGTGACCTTTTTAACTTTTAATTTGTCATAAACTTGCTTATTTAATACGAATGTGACCTTTGTGACCGCCATTCTGGTCTATCATCATGTATACGGGCACCTGAATAGATTTAAGGTAGAAGCACTAAGGTAACCCGCGAAATTTAAATTTACGTTACTTACAACAACAGCAAACAACAATACAATACAATTTTAATTTAAACTACAACAACAATTTTAATGTATTTTTTATTTTTTTTTTAATTTATTTACGTTTTTTGATATTAGCTGATCAGGTTTTATGTTGATTAAAATATGATTCGCACACCTTGATTGCACCCATATTTCACTAGTTAATACCAAACTAAATATTTTATGAATGAATGTGGACGAGGCAAAAGGCTTCCTACCCCCATGGGAAAAGGGCGTGAGTTTATGTATGTGTGTGTATGTAAATATTTTACAATAAAATTTTACAGTCAAGGATTACCGCAAAGGAACGCCTGACCCCACTACTGCTACGTCTACGTCTATAAAGCCTGGGTCACATTAACACATATACATAAGTACCTACATAATACCAGCACAAAATAGTTTAGTCGATCATCTATTCAGGCTTTAGACTCCGTATAATTCAAAATCATATCACGTACCGCCAACTCCACTTCGTGGCTACGCCGTAGTGCTACGCGACTACGGCGTAGCAGCCGCGTAGCTCGGAAGTTACTACATAACTAATAAGATTAAGTCTGTGTATTTATTACAAACAGTATCAGTTATGTTATGTTATTTAATGTGCACTTTATTTTATACTGGAAATTGTCTCTTAGTAACGTTGTTTTAAAAATTAGTTTATGTTATTTTGAGTGCAGTAGCACCAGTACGTTTTCTGATATGAAGCGGGTTTGTAGTGCAGTGCAATGGTTTTTAAATTTTTACTACTAGCTTTTGTTGGTTGAAGTATAAAAATAACGATTTGCATACAAACTTTCATTCCCTATTTAACTTTTTTAGGGGTTGAATTTCAAGTAATCCTTCCTAATTTTCAAGTCTTCATCATAAATAGAACTTCTGTGCAAAATTTCATCTTTCTAGGTCCAAGGGTTTGGACTGGATATTGGTGAGTCAGTCGGTCAGGGCTTTTCTTTTTATTTATATTGGTGATAAAATAAGTAATATTTTCTGCAAACATCGTTACTGATTAACAATTTTAAAATTCAGCCGCAATTTTGATAAAACAGTCAGGAAAATAATAAATTACGAACTTAATTGTTCTTTTAAAATCACAGCTATCATCTTAATTGACGTAGACGATTAATTTCACAAACAATTAATTTCCCTTGTTTTACCAGAATATTAAAAACTGCCGCCAACATCAAAACCTTTACCAAAATGAAATGTAACTTACAACCCATAGCTGTCCCTATAACCCTCAAAATATTATAATATACGGGCGGACGAATTAGACCGCGATATTTCCTCGCAATAAATTATAAAAGTGATGTCTTTCGGGTAGAGGCGGGCGTTATGGCATCGTAAATAATCGGAGCTATTCACCCCCACCCCCCCTCTTTCCGGCAATATCCCAAGGAAGGAACTAGCCGGACTACGAACGACTGCTTCCTGTAAACCGGCTGACGTGACGGTTTCTTTTAGTGGTAGCCATGTTTATTGCGATTTTTTTTGGCTTATGAAAATTGTGGGGATTTTGGTGCGAGTATGAGTCGGCAGAAATGTGTTGTGGAGTTTGGATTAGTGCCCGGTTGATGGCAATAGGCTCGCGATCGCTAGGACTTAAACATAACTGCTTACACCTAACCCTGCGAAGATTAAAGGCGTGAAATTACGTTATATTAGTGCTTTAAATATAATATAAACAAGTTCCAAACACCAATTCTATGTAGTATTTAAAATTCAATTTGCCAGTTAGTGCAGTGTTCCCAAGTCCCAGTTATTGTTAGGACAGTTGCAAAGCTAGTGTCCAAATCTATTCACTGACTCTCGCTCCTAACTTTGTATTATCACTGAGTTTGTCAGTGAAACGCATTCTGTGTGCGACTGTACTCGCCAGCGTATTTCATCGAAGGAATTTTTAAATCCCTTTTGATCTTTCTTCGTACATTAATAACCCTACGGTTTAAAAGGTGTCTTTATATGTTTTGGAATTTTAAAATAAGAATACGTAAGGACGCGTAATTTTGTGCTTTTAGCAGTATCTTTAAGTTACCAAAATATGTAAATAAGTAATATTATTAATATGTGAAAAATTGTCTACTTGTAAAGAACATGTTGTAGGTAATATGTACTACCAAGTTCACTAAGGGTTAGCCACTCTTCACTCTTATGACAGTTTAAGTAATAAGTTGAAAAGTGGTCGACCTTTAGTGACCGAATAATTATGAAGTTTCTCTTTCAAGTGAAAACTTAGATGGCGACGACACTATAATAGTGTCCAAGGTTTTTTAGGCGAGAATAAGATTAATTACACTTGGTTTAGCTAAAAAGTGCATAATCCATTTCTATCTCATACATGCAAATTAATGCAAAGCATCCAATCAGCATAGTGTTATGTATATCTATCATGTGCTGACATCCTCATTGACCTATATTAATAATATTAGTTTGAACACGCATGAGTTTATTGCTCCTAGACACGATATTATGATAGCCTTCGTTAACAACAAATAATTTACGACTCTTTCAAACAACCTATTTTATTACTGAAACTATCTAGATCAGAAATTAAATGAGTCAAAACAAAATTTTACCTGACATAAAATATCATAAGGCTTGTGGTCACAGAAGGTTCGTCAAGTTGGGGATCATCATCATCATCGTCATTTCAGCCGAAATACGTCCACTGCTGGACATAGGCCTCCCCTAAGTGTCGCCACAATGACCGGGCCCGTGCGTCTCGCATGCAGCGGATCCAAGACCCCAGACTTTTTACTTCAAACTGGTGGCTTGCAACAATTTAGCTTCCTCAAAAGATCGTCACTCACTGGACGCCTGAGGAAGGACAGCGCCGTCGAGGTCGACCGCGGCGAAGGTGGCGTGACGATCTGATCATGTTTGCGGGGCTAACATGGCCAGAGATCGCCCATGATAGAGACGCTTGGAAAGAGAAAGGGGAGGCCTTTGCTCAGCAGTGGGACACAAAGAAGGCTATTAAAAATAAAAAAAAAACGAGCGGGTAACAAGACCAATAGGACACGGAGACGTATCCACTCGTTTGTGCAACGGCTATCTAGCTGTCCTTTGAAGTTTTGTTATGGCAGGTCTACAACTACTAACTTGTTAACTTTATGCCTAACCTTACTGATCTTCCACAGGCGGTGACGCGGCGCTCGCGTCAGTCGACGTCGGCGCAATGGTCGAGATCATTCCGCGGGGGAGCACCTCCGCATGACGACGTTGACGTCGATGACGTGTTCTTCATGCCACCGACGTCAGCCACGCCACTGCAGCACCATGACGAGGCTGATAACGTTGACGGATCTAAGGGGTGAGTGTGATTGCTTTAAACGATGAATTTTACCAATTTCAGACTGCGTTCAAGAACAGGCAGTATCAATATTTCACAATACTGATTACAGTGACAGCTCGTCAATGCAGTTTAAAGTTCTAGAACAACCTTTGAGTGCGAGGCCAAAATCTTGTTTTTAATACACTTCACAATATAATAAACCATTGTTTACTAACAGCGCGTGTTTGACAATGCCATTTGAGTTCAGTTCATTGGAGAAATTCGTCCTTATTATTCCTTAAAATCTCACCAAATATGTACCGTACATTACCCAACTAAAGCTAAACGGTACTCTCGTAGTAGTAAGCGACTGCTTAGTCTTGAGTTCGATTCTCAGGCCTGGCAAAATTCCTATTGGGTTTTTCCAAGAAATGTATCGGTAGTAGCCCGGAGTTTAGAAGTTAGCGGTACTCCCGTGTCTCGGACCTGTGCACTATAATATCTCCTGCGCCGATGGCTGATTATCGCTAAGATTACCACCTGGTTAGGATGACTAATAGCTAGCTTAACGAAAGTAGTCAAAAATTGGGAAATGATACAAAAAAGAAAACCAATTTACATTACATCGAGCAAAGTAACCAAATATCCTCCTCTCATTAAATAATCCAAAGCTATATCCACAATGTAGATGGTTATTCCCGAACTTCATAACTAAAGACGAAGCTGTTATATCAGTATACACCCGCGTTACTAAGTAAACCACGTCAAGTTGCACGGCGAGTTTGGCTAATAATCCTGTTCGGAACAGATCTAGTAGCGCCATGTTGCTAGCTCGACAGATTAATTACCTCGTTTATTATAAAGTGCAACGTGTGAGAACTTTATCATGTAGTAGATAGAGGTGTTTTTTGTGTTTATGAAAGCTAACATGTAGTGTGTTAATAAAAATAATTACTACAGAGAGGTTTATTAGACCAAGTTCTTCGTCTTTCTTTATCGTATGGTTACTGCCTAACTGCCTACTCTTTGTATGGAAGGTTTTCTCGCTAAAAAGGACTCCAAGTTAGTTGTAAATTTCAATTTAACCCGAAGTCTTAATTTTACATGTAACATGAAAGTCATATTTTAATTAATTTTTGCTGTATTTTAAATTTTGTGTGAACTTTAGTCCGGGCATGCGGTCATTGGCATTTGGCTGTATTTTTTTTCTGTATTTTTCGACTATATTCTTTCATGAGTTGAACTGAGTTCATTTGTAACGATGTTAAATAAGCTGATATCGATACAGATTTGTGTTCGGTTTTACTTTTTATTTAATAATAATGATAAGAAGAACTTTGCTCCGTTTTGAAACTCAATTATTTAAATTAACAAACAATGGCATTGCAATCAAACGTATCTACATATTAATTTAATTTATAAACATTTCGTCATGCTCTGATATCCTATAGAATAGACAAGAATAATACCTAATATTTGTGTAAAAACATGGTAGGTACATTGGGTCCTAAAAATAGTAGTTTGGAATTTTCTTGTTTCACCATAGAAAGGCATACGTAATATTATAACATTATATTATCTTAGAAACTTAATACCAATTTGTAAAAAATATAATTATGTCCATGCCATGAATATTGAGCATGATGGCTAGTATTGGTTTATTTTTGGGGCAAACTCTTTAATAAGAATAAAAAAATATAACACACATAAACAGATACAGTCTTAATCTTATTGCTACTGGATTTGTTCAGGGCGTCCGTGCATACTAGTTTTAAGCCAGTTGTTTGACGTTCTAGAACGCATGTTTTGTTTATTTTGTTAATACTAATTCAAAGGAACCACTGGTGACGTCAATTTGCGTCGATACCTACTATGTTTTAAAGACTTGCATTTTGTTAAAATTATGAGGATCGATAGAGTAGGGTTTCACGATACTTAAATTTTCAAAGCTTTTGACTCATCAGACGTTCGTCGAACTTTCAATATTCCTATTTTGATATTTCATGTTGATTATAATAGTTAGCATTTTTTGCGAAGCCAACGAATTTGGTTTTTAAAACTATTATTAAACTGGATTAGTATGGTTTTCTAAAATAAAATTAATTTTCTTGTTACATTTTAAAGAAATTAGAAAATAATAAGGTTTTTCACAATACATCTTGTTGAAAAAATTGTCATTTGTATTCAAATCGTACCATTCGATGACAGTTTTCAAATTGATTTCCTGACTGTACCCACATCTGTTTTCTGTACTAGTAAGTATTTTATGTTGACAATTATTACACTTACATCTTATACAGGGTGAAGATGACAATACGACAACAAATTACAATACGTAGCATTGTTTATCATTTTCTACATGAAACATCGGTTAATAGGGTAGACGCTCGTATTTTTTAATTTCGATGAGGATTTATTTGATAGATTAAAAATATTCCTATGAACTAATATTGACACTGTTTGCATTTACAGCCATTTAGTCCGTTTAAGCATTCCATTGTTTACCGAAGTATGTGTTGAATAAAGAAATATATTTTCTCCCTCGTATCTATACATTTTCGTAACCATGGTTTCGTAAAAGAAATATAATTCTTGGGTCTAAACTTGGATCAGATTTTCCTCCTCCTCAACTACTCATGAACCAGCAGTATACGACACATTACTATCTTATATCGTTTGCTGTTGCCAAAGTCCGACACCCACAATGGAAAAAAGAAACGCAATGCACCAATGTATGTTGTGTGAAAACAAATAAAAAACAGACGCCTCATCGCGCATGCGTACTTCGCGGGTATCAGTCCCAAATCTTTGTGACAAGGGTCTGTGATCGGAAATTAAATCTTCGGACTATGCTGACATACGTAACGTATGTCTATATACATAAATATAAGGGTTTGTGTTTAAGATGTTAGCTGGGACGAAATTGCAACCTCGAGAAAGATATAAGTACCTAGTTCGGTTAAAGTCATCCTAGAAAAAAAAGTTAGCTACTCATTTTATTATCGCTTCGGGCCCAGGCTCAATAGTATTAGCATAGTTAGAATTTGACGCGGATGCAAAAGGACAGCCTGTATAGCAAAAACCCACACAGCCTTGGTTACGCACGGTCAGTGCCTTGTAGTGATGGACCAATTTTACAAAAAAAAAACTACGGAAATGGGGTTATGATGGGCACTGACTGTCAGAAAATAATGAACATTTCAAGGTCACATCAACTCGGCGAAAGTTAGGCGTATGGACAGAAAGACGGTGCATAATTATCAATAGGGTTCCGTTTGCACTAATATGGAACATAACCCTCACCGGACTAACCAAACACCGTATTACATTGCTCTTTTTACAATTGTCTTTTTCTGATTCCAGGGCGAGATCCCCAATCGGTTCAAGCAGCGTGGAGTACCGGAGACCAGAGCGGAGTGTGTCGTGGGGGGCGGGGGGAGCTCGCATCCACACGCCGATGCTGGAGCCCCTTGCAGACAACTCCAACAGGAGGCAGTACGGCATGGGCGTTGTTGGTAGATTCTTTAGGTAAGTACTTAAATATAATATGGCGGGGTTGACTTCTTGTCTCATCATCACCATTAGCCAGAAGACGTCCGATTCTGGAAAAAGGCTTCCCCCATAGAGCGCAATAGCGAACGGCAACCTGCCGCTTACATCCACCGGCTGCCTGCGACTATAACGATGTTGTCGTTCAAGTTAATGCCAGTATAGTTCACTGACTCTGGAGCCCATCGCAGACATCTCTAATAGAAGACAGTTCGGGATGGGCACTGCTGGTTCTAGTTTCGGTTGTCTTGAACCCCACGACCGGAATTATTCACAAAACAGAAAGTCATCTTAACTCAATAGGGTTGGCTTCCAGTCTGGGTACAGCTGCTGATGACCAGTATTTTTTGGCAGATTATCCGACGTAACTTTGATAATTGTAACCAGACTTCGAAATTAACAAAAAAGATCAGCAGATGGACATAAATTTATTCAGTCCATTAATAATTTTAGGGACAGATTCAATGAACGACTTAAGGCGCTGACAAGAGCCAAATAGGCTTGTATTGAACAATTTTTTAGCCAAATCTATACAGTTTGACACGGCGGAAAAAATATATGTTAATCTTGAACATATTTCTGATAATTTCGTTGTTTTCAAAACACGTTTTTGAAAAGTTTTCTCGATACAAAAAAATGGTAAACTAACCTCTTAAAATGATCTTCCAACAAAAATATCTGTATTACTGATGAACGTACGTTGGTAAAATTTATAACAATAACGTATCATATTTAAATACAAAATTTGGTTGTTTTTAATTTTTGATTATTTAATAAATTATTATTTTATAATTAATCATTATATGGTTTGTAAGAAGTTCGAGCGTTGCGTCATCGCGCTCTCTTTCTTACGTATGCAATCCGACAGTGAGCGCTTAGGCGCGGTGCTAGACGGACGTATGTCACTTTGCGCCCCACTGACAGCTATCCGTTCATCTATAAATTATTATTGACCGCGTCACAATGTTAGTCCAGGATCCACGGTACATTTTTTCACTTGATTACTATCAAGCTAATTTTCCGTGAGCCAACATTACCCTATACGAAAACTCTCGATTGTGGTAGGTAATAGGGGCAGCAGGGATAAAATATATATTGATTATATATTATTATAATTATTTATTTGATGATTTTCAAAAATCTATTACTAACTATTTTATTTCTATCTGATGATCATTTATATCTAAATCCAACATGTATTGATAACGAGCTCATCAAAAATTACTACAAACCAGGGGTCCGTAGCCGAATGGCAAAAAACGGAACCCTTATATATTCGTCATGTCTGTTTGTCCGTCTGTCCACCCGTATGTCACAGCCACTTCATTCGGAAACTATTGAGACTACACAGTTGAAACTCTACAAGTATTCTGTGAACCGCTTTACGATTTTTATACAAAAATAAAAAAAAGGATTTAGGGGGTCGCCCCATACATGGAACTGAAACTATATTTTTTTTTTCATCAAACCTATACCTACGTGTGGGGTGTCTATAGACATTAGACAGGTCTTTAATAATGACATTGAGGTTCCACAAACAATTTTTTCTCAAAGCCAATCGTTTGGAAGACAGACACTTCCAAATTTGTAAAATGGCGACCGGCCTCGCGGTCGCTTGCCTTCGGTATTGCCAACAATGACCAGCTTTTCAAGGCTGCTATCTCCTCTTTGCATTATGTGGCCGAAATAAGACAAAATACGCTGTAGGCAAACTGTTGACAATCGAGTCTTGATATTGAGTTGGTAAAGGATAGACACATTTGTGCGTTTGGCCGTCCATGGAATTCGGAGAATCCGCCTAAAACACCACATTTCGAATGCGTCTATCCTCTGTCTTACTCTTGTTTGGATTGTCCATGTCTTAACTTGTGGGGAAAAATGCTCCTTCCGAGAAGCCTGTGCCTGAAAAGGAACCGATCCAGGCTGATGATGGTTTCGTGACGGTGTTGAGGAGGAAGCGCCGTCAGCGAACCATCAAGAACCGCTGCGGCACGGCTCCATCGGAGCCCAATGTGCATATTCGTGCCGCAAAGCCGAACACTCCTTTGTACCTCTCCCGTCTACATTACACCACTACGACGGAGGACATCGTGGAGTACGTGCGCCAGAAGATCAAGTACGTGGCGAGAGTGCAGCTGCTCGAGTCGCGCCGCAACGTCAACTTTAAGGCGTTTGTGGTGCGAGTACCGACATGCTACCTGCACCTCGTCTTGGAAGAGGACTTTTGGCCGCAGGGGGTGGTGTTTCGACGCTTCCGCGGGCAAGTGCCACATGATCGCACAGTGACGTAGTGCAACTGTAGTGATACTAATATAGTTTTAAGGTTTTGTTTACTAACACAAGCTGTCAATTATATCGTATGTATGTTAGTCTGTAAGGTATTTATCTATGGGCCAAAGTAGCCTGAAAATAAATAAATATTATTATTATTATTATTAACTCTATGGAGGAAAATCAGGAAAACTAGTGCTCTGACCAAACGGGCCTTCGTTTTAAAACTTATACCACGTTTTTCCCAGATGTTCCGGGGGCGTAATATAGCATCTTTAGCCATGGCTATCCGCCGTTTTATTTCTGTGACGCAGCTACCTTCATTACTTATATTGGAGCCCAGTTAATCGAAGCTGTCCACAGTATAGATGCCTTAGATGTTATAGGCGCCCGATAGGTTTCCCGCACGATGTACCACCATAAGCTTGGTTTTCTGTCTATTTATTGCAAACCCTACTTTGCCACTTTCCACTTCCAATCTGTGCCGTATCTCTTTCATGTTGCCAAATGTTGTAGCAAGGAGAACGGTGTCATCAGTGTACCTCAGATTGGAAATCCACTTTCCACCAACAGTAAACCCCTTGTCCCAGCCCTAAAGAGTCTTGAATGATATTACTCTTCGTACATATTGAAGAGCAGAGGTGAGAGGATGCATCCCTGCCTAACGCATTTGAACAGTCGGTGTCTATTTTGACGAAAGAGCGGTTGTTGATGTGTAGGTAGAGGCATCGGACTATGTCAATAAGATGTTGAGGCGTTCCCATGTCTTTAAGAACCCCCCACAGCTTGCCCCACTCCACGCAATCAAATGCTTTGGTATAATCTATGAAACATATCAATACAGGGCTGTTAAATTCCCGACTTTTCTCTATAATTTGGCGAACGTTCAGGATTTGTTCCCGCGTGTCTTTGCCTTTAACAAAACCTGCTTGCTCTTCTGGAATTTGTGGCTCCAGAAAGTGTATTAGCCTGTTGTTTATGATGTACAGGAGTATTGATGGTGCGTGGAGTAAGTGCCAAACACTTAATATAATTTTTAGAATCTTGTAGGCAACTTGTAAAGAGTGGGTTTAATAGAAAATATCCAATCCCCAAAACCCAGTTAGTAAGTAATCATTTTTAATGACTTCGTTATCGATACATATTGGAAGGAAGGAAGGGGACTCTTTGATCAAACCATACATTTTGTAGGACAAATATTTTTTCAAATAATTTAGATAATTATCATCAGATTTAACAAAAAAAACCCAGCTGATGATTCTCAAATTTTGTGTTTGTACTTAACACTTTTGAGAATCATCAAACCAACATATTTTATCCCTGCTACCCCTATTACTTACCACAATCGAGAATTCGAGAGTTTCGTGCAGGAAATTGTTGGGCGTCTCGCCGTCTCATCAAAATTAGCTTGATAGTAATCAAGTGCAAAAATGGACCGCGGATTCTGGACTATTTGTTTCTTACTTGGTAGTATGGCGCTAGGGTATCGGAAAAATTGTGGGCGTGTCCAAAAATACTGAAACATCAGAAGTCAATAGCTATTGTCATCGTCTTAAGTGTAAAAATAATTACGTCGTTAGGATATCAAACCATACCGAGAATTCCCGATGTTTTCCGATGTTAACCGATGTTTCCCGAAGGTCTAGGTTACAATAACTGTCGGCCATCTTTCGGTAGAACATTTTTATAACACGAGTCTGGGATTAGGTTGAAAGTAACGAAGATTTATGTAACGTACAGATAGCTAGTTCAGCCAACCATGCTGGCAAATTGAGGACAATCCTTAGGTTGGTACAGAGGGATCCAGTTAATTTAGTGCTGATCCTTCCAGCCTAAATCAACGAATTTCTTTAGGCAAACGTTGTAAATTATGAGGATCTGGTATCTTGTAAGTCGTTGGTGCTTGGGACAGACAAGGTGCTAATATTCTGACGTTTTAGATTTATTTATTTTACTCTTTATGTACATGCAGTAGACAACACAGGAAAATAACATAACATAATATTTGAGTACAAAGGTACTGCTTATTTTTTAAGAAATTCCTGCCAGCAGACCTTCAAAAGAAGAAATGACAAAGAAATGTTGACGATAGTGTGTGAGAAACGGAAAAAAATAAAGTGTTTATGTGCCTTAACTAATTAAACCTCTAATAATAATTACATACGAGGAAATAATGAGATCCAAATTTTTTGTAGGGACCGAATATGTATTGTTAGTAATGAGTAGCTAATAAAAGGTAATAGTTTCAGAAAGGTACCAATAAAAGCTATATCTTTTCAAATTACTTAAGCAGATACAGTGGCTGCATCATAATTCTTACAATAAACGGACGGTCTCAAAAAACTCAAAATTATCCGTTTTTCCAAGTTCCACACAAAAGTCCCGTTCAAAACCAAACGAATCGCAAAAACAACTTTTAATACATACCGAAAAAGTTGGAAAACGCTTTGTTTTTAAGCCTTTTTGCTTGAAAACGACGGGGGAACAAAGCGCCAGTATGGCAGTGCTCAGAGAATTATTTCCACGCGGTCGACGACCGGTATCGACCCATCGCGTAATTATTAAAGAGTTCCCACTGAGGGGCGTTCTTTCTGTTTTTATTTTGTTAACCTCATGCTGTGGTCAGTGAATATACGTCTGGATATTGGCGGAATATTCTTTTCTGACAAGTGAAGTCTATCCGCTCAAATAGTGGCAATACTAGGCGGCTTCACCCAGACGTCCGGGGTGCAGCGTGCAAAAATGTGCTTATAGAAAGCAGAAAAAATGTGATGTGTGAGTGTGTAATGTGTGTGTATGTGTGGTGTGATGTGTGTGTGTGATGTGTGTGTGTGTAATTCATTTAGATATAAATGGCCAGCTGCTTTTTTTTTAAACAACAGCCATGCTAAAATCTTCGAGCTTATTTAAAACAATAATTATTATTGATGTCTCTGTCCCGAAAACTAAATATTCTGAAATCACGGTACTTTCGGTCACCCGTCAGTAATATCATTATTCCCCAGCATTAAGTGAGCATACCTGTCAAAAGACATTACATGAATTAAGGACACAAGGTGAAGTTTATTAAATGTGACCTTGAGGGCTGCCTTTGACCCACTTTATTTTGTTTATTTACTAGTTCAATAATGATAGGGGCAGTGTTGACGTCGCCAAAGTACCCGCCTATTAAATATTTATTTGGTTAAAATAGTGCTAATGGTGTTCTATTAAAGGGATTTCTTCGGTTATTATCCATTAACGATTTTTGAAAGATATTTATGTAGTACCTCGTTGGTCTAGTGGTCGCAAGCGTGACTGCTGAGCATGAGGTCCTGGGTTCGATTCCCGGGCGGGTAAAGTTTTATTGAGTTTTTCCATCCGGAATTTCTCAGTAGCAGCCACAGAGTCTAGATTTAAACATAGGACTTAAGGTGAGGTTGCAGTACTTTGTTTTTATGAACGCACGACCTCACCCCCCGCCCTGCCGCGCGAGCGATATAATGCTTAAATGTTGACTGTTTTTTCTTCTTTGAGACAAATGATAAAGAAATTATACAATATGTTTTCAACATTTACTTCAGAATAAAAAGTTCTATCTACTGATATAACTTTCATATAAATTCATGACGAAATGTCTTAGCAGTACACGTTTTAAATTGTGATTTAGAGTCATGTTTGATAAAAAAATGATCGAGCCGATCATTCTAAATCGCGTTTCTATCTTTACGATTTACTTGAGAGTATGTTCAATTCTTATGTAATGATTTTTATTTATTAAAAAACTCATATTTAGTTCGATTTTCTAAGGTTCAAAAATCTTAAAAAGTACTGCAACCCCGCCTTAAACATAGTTGGATAAATGTGGGTGTACTATTAGGTACCTCTACCAAGCTTTTCGCTAACGCGTGATGCTATGTATAAGAATTTTGTATGAGATGTTCTAACAATCACATTACCCTCTTGTCTCCAAAGAGGGATAAACATGGGTAGCATAAAATCAATGCTTTATGATTGTATCTACGGATAAACTATGAAAACAGAACTTCCTGAAAACGGAACAAACATTTATGTTACTGTATATCAGCAGCAGTGGCACCTTTAATAGCTAGTAGAAAACAGTGTTACTCGTTATAATTTTACAAGGTTCACCCGCCATATTGAAATGTATTCTTGAAAGCTTTTCTTGTACCACAATAGTTACTGTGTATTGTCTACCAAACGGTAACAGGGTACCAGGAAGGTAGAAGGAAGGGGAACCAATCTATGCTCCAGTTCTGCGAAGAACCACAATTCTTGTTCCGTATTTACAATGCTGGTGTTGATTTTACTAACTTTACTACGAATTAAATTAGTGAATAAACTCTAATCTCAAAAATATGATAGGTACTATAATAATATCATGAAAATTAACAGATACCTATCAATACATTCCAGGAATCTAAGATAAGCATACCCAGAATTTAATTGAAAGCTTTTCAATTCACTGGACAATAATCTCTATTTTGATAAGTTTTGTTTTGGTGTCTTCAAATAGATGTCTTTTAGAAAGCTAGTTTTTGCCCGCGGCGTCGTTTCCGTTACGTTTGGAACTATACATAATCGGTAGTGTCGTAGATAACCACACACAATATTACAAACAAAACGTGTTTATTAACACTATTAGTTACATTGCTGGCATTATGTGTTAATCTTCAAACTCTTCATAAACAGGGTATAATTTAACAGTATAATTTCCACTGTCTACCAAAGCTGAAAACATCATCTACAATACTTCTCTTAATGAACAAACTATGAACATTCTAATGAATCTTGCTTAAAAGTAACAAAGAAAGATTAAAAAATAATATCTCCAGTAACTGTACGGCTTCATTTTTGCTCATAATTCACCTGAGCCTCGAATATATCACGGTGTTTACGCCGAGTTACACTTTAAAACTTGCTGTAATGGCTTTTTGAATTAATACTTACTTCGTAGCCTGGTCGGTAATTTATGGTTAAATGCATTATGGCATTTTTCTCCGGAGACTTTTTTTTAAGCAATCGCAATTGTTTTTGCAGCGAGTGGGGATTGAAATTCTTATTATATGGATTTGTTTTTGTTGTCTAGACTTTTGTGTACTTTATCTAGTTTTTAACTCTGCCATAGGTATAGGTAATAATATTATTATTTTACTAGCTTTTGCCAGCGGCTTCGCCCGCGTGAAAATGGCGATTTTCCATACAAACTTTAATCCCCTATTTAACTCCTTTAGGGGTTGAATTTCAAAAAATCCTTCCTTATTCCTTGTCTGCATTATAAAGGGAACCTCGGTGCAAAATTTCAGCTTTCTAGGTCCAAGGGTTTGGGCTGGGCGTTGATGAGTCAGTCAGTCAGCCAGGACTTCTCTCTTTATTTATGTAGATTATATGTACCTTTCCTTTTCGAAAAGCCAAAAACTCAAGACCGATAACAGAAACCTCATTCTATACCTCTCTATTAAAAGACTAACATTCAAATTATTTATTAAAAAACTTACATTTCAGGCGTTCGCTCCGCAAGTCGATGGCGCATCACGAGGAGGTGGCTCGCCAACTCGACGAGCTGACGGACTACCGGCCTTACTTCACGTGGTGGGTGAGCACAGTGCAGACGCTGGTGCTGCTGCTGTCACTCCTCTGCTACGGGTTTGGACCTGTCGGGTTCGGCAGGCATACGCACTCGGGACAGGTCCTGGTGAAGAGCTTGAGTTTACAACAGGTGGGGCCAGGGTTTTGGTTGCTTTTTTGCTTCAAATCGTGGTTTAGAAGCTATGGCTGCAAGAGAGTTACTTACATATTATGGGTTTTCTTTGTGCAATTTGAAGTTATCGTCACATACCTACACAAGTAACGCATTCTTTAACCGACTTCCCAAAAAGGAGGAGGTTCTCAATTCGATCGGTATATATATATTTTTTTATGTATGTACACCGATTACGCTGCGATTTATGATCCGATTTACGTGATTCTTTTTTAGTTTGATGCGGAATAGTTGCCATTTGGTCCCATAAAAATTTAGGATGGTTTGGCCCAGTACTTTTCATTTTATGATCATTTTTTTATAATTTATGAACATTTTTCACTAACTAACTTACTTACTAACTTCGTCGTTTATGAACCAATTTTGATGATTCTTTTTTTATTGGAACGGAGATATTTCAAGGGTGGTACGATGATATGGAAACCAGATCCTGGTGATGGAATCCCAGAGAAATCGAGGGCAACCCTCAAACATAGGCACGTAACAAGGTGTTTCGTGTTTTTTCTGACGCTATGCAAGTAAAGGTTTCATAGTAAATATTTATAAAAAGATACACAACTAAAAATTAAAAAATAAAAAACTTTTTTGCAAAAAAAAACAACCGACTTCAAAAACACCAAAAAGTGAAAAATAAACTTCAGAAGAAAAATCAGCTTCTGAAGTCGGTGGCAAAAAAAGCCAAATCAAACAAACAAATGTCACCGACTTCAGAAGCTGATTTTTCTTCTGAAGTTTATTTTTCACTTTTTGGTGTTTTTGAAGTCGGTTGTTTTTTAACATAAATCACCACCATCTTATCATCTTCTTGTCCTTATACCATTATATTTGATGCACTCCCTTCTCTTTCATATCATTAATTTTTTTCTAAATCTATCTCGGTCTCGAAAAGTAGGAAAAATTCATACATTTCATACACAGTGACATACAAAAAGTATTGAAAAGATAAACCCAACAATAAAGAATGTTATTGAACTTTTTCGGTCAATGAACTCAAAACATAATCATCCTAGCGATGAATTCATTCAGAAATAAATAAGTAGGCATCTCCGTCTTCTTGTATACCAGTGCTCATTTTCTAAAAATCCAAAAAATATAAAATATCAGCCGTCTCTTACATTTTTTACCATGATAAGACTGATCATTCACAGTTTCCAACACATTGCATGTTGATTGCCTACTTTATTTACACTTGAATAGGTAATTTTATGTGGCGTCGCATATAAAACCTTTTTTTCGGGACTCCGTTCAAAATCGTGAAATGTTTATGGGTTATGATGGTCCCAAGTGATCTTAACAGTTCACACGTCATGTGAAAAGTTATTCAGTTATCATGGTTTTAACAGCGGGTTAACGATGGATTTAAAAATGATTTTGTTTTGCAGTAGGTTCTTCATTGTCGGAATGCTCGAAAAAAAAAACTTGCATCTTATCGGTACAAAAAACAAGTGCTCTAGTATGCCAATCAATTCGTTGAGCGATACAATTATTTATTTAAATACACTGCAATGTACATTAGTGGTACATGGGTGGCCTTAATGTCAAAAGGCTTTATCTACCAACCAACCTTTGGATTAAATTTGAACATTGTGATAGGGTACAAAATATACACACATACATACATTTTAACACAGCAACGTAACAAAAACTAATTTTTAAAGATGCAACCTCCCGAAAATAACCAAGAAACATATTTACAACACGAAACTTCATATGAAATTAACAATTAGCAAGTAGCAACCACAAAAGGGTGTATGTATTCATTGTGACGCAAGGGAAAGCGTCACAACTCACAAAGTAAGGGTATTAGTGAGCAGGCACCAAAAGTAGGTCACACTGTCTTTGTGAACCGAACCTTTTGTCTGCTTTTTGCTGCTTAGTGCAGTCTTTCATGATGCTATCTTTTAGCGACGAGTGACCGCAAAAGGTCCGTCTCGTGTAATTTCGTTGATTGTACTTTTAGTTTGTTTTGTTTATGTAATTGTGGGGTTGTAGCGGGGAATTTTCGTATTTGTTTTAGGAAGAAACCTGCAGGACCATTTTTTTGACTAGTTTCTTGCTATTCACCCAGAATCGTTAAAGAAAACTCAAACTTTGAGATTTTTCATATACAATGGGCGTACCTATTTATAATGCCTGCCATTTTCTTGATGTCTCGTTTTATATAAGTACCACCTAGTTACGTCTGAGCTAGGTATTAGCTGTTAGGTAGCAACCCAATTTTAGGATTTGTAGGTAAGTATTTGTAAAGCCTATAGGGAGTTGTAAATAATTAACTATTGTTTCAGAGCCTCAAATAAAAACAAAGTTATACGATCGATACCAAACTCGGTGATTATTTTAGGAATTTGTTTATTTCTTCTTGCACTACTTAATGTTATTGATTTGACTTTCGCATAAATCGTTAACCTCATTTTTTAGGCAAAAAGGAGGACTAGACATTTTTTGTGTGTCGGTCTAGATGTGACTTCTTTTTTTCTGTACTACTAAATAATGTTGTACTTTTGTCTAACATTTTCCTACAATTTTCCAGGTTGAATGGGAGGAACCGGCGTCATTTTGGCTGGGGCCTCGCGCGGCTGATCTAATCCACTTGGGGGCGAAGTTCGCTCCGTGTATGCGAAGGGACGCGAGGATAGCGCGGGCAATAGCAGCATCAGCTAGAAGAGAACGGGACACGGCGTGTTGTATACGGAATGACGATTCCGGATGTGTGCAGTCCTCTAAGGCTGATTGTTCGGTGGGTATTACGACCTCCAGGAGAATATTATTGTCAATCCACAACTGCCTCAATGGTCTAGCGGTCATGAGGTCCTGGGCTCGATTTTCCCATCAAGAATGATGCTCAGTAGCACCCATGTAGTCTAGATGTGAGCCAGGTTGAGGGCCATAGGCTCACCCCCTATTACATGGGCCTTAAACATAACTGGTGAAATGTGAGTGTACTATTAGGTACAGCTTTGCCTATAGCTTCGGGAATTACAGGCGTGATATTATGTTATTGTCAATGTATTCGTCAATTACCTATGTCAAAATTCTGTTGGTAAACCACTTGAAGAGTTGGCTATACGCATTGATAAATCTGTGGTTTCAGTAAATGTGGGTACTGTTTTTTTTTTGGATTACATACAGATGTCTTGTATTCTCGTGAAAACAAACATTACCTAATCACGCAAAAAAGTTCAACGGCGAATTAAAAGCGATGCTTTTCGTTCCCTCTAGAATATTGGTAGATACACTTCCAAAAAGTTTGAGTCTTTAAGAACGTATTCTATCACTTGTGTTCACCATGTATAATGTTGTATTTTTGCGCACGCTTACGTATAGATAAGAGGATTAATATCAAAGGTAAGTTTTCGCGTATTTCTCGATAGCTCTAATAAGTTAAGATGGTGAATGTTTATGTTGCATGAATCAAACAAGTATGGTTAAGTATGTGGTCTGAACAAAATTTGTACCTTCCGAAGAACATCTCTCCCAAAAAACTCAAAGAATGAGCGCCTCTGCTGCTTTCAATCAACTTTGACATACTGGGTTTGTTTTATGACACCCAAGCCTAAAAATTATAGCCATCTTCACCAAAATCGGCTTATAACCGGGGTGAAAAAATGAATGTATCTGCCTAGTATGATGGAGTACTCAGCTTCAAGTCTAATAGAATGCAGCTTAGAAACGAAGTATAACTTGGACATTGTAATGGGCATTCTGTCAAATGAAATGCGATGAGAAGCTAATGGACTTCTTTATTTAGTTTAATAACATTTAAAAACGACTAATGCTCATTGTTCTCTTACAAGAGAATGCTCGGTTCTATCAGTACTTTTAAATCATCAATTCAACTATCTTACTAAGTTTAAAATATTGCGATTCATTATCGCGATGTACTGAACTCCGAAAGCTTGCTATGACGAATTACTGAATGGAGAATGTTCATTATCGCGATATACGAAACTCCGAAAGCTTGCAATGACTAATTACTGAATTGGCAATGACAGTTGGCCATACATTAAAATTATTTACTGGGTCACACGGTACGTCTTAGTTAGACAGTTTATTTATCGGATTTGAAACGAACTGTGCATGATATTATTTTTAGTGATAATTAAATTAAGTCTTCAAATGCTTCTCGCTCCATGGGTCACCCCCTAGTCATGAGCGAAGCATAAGTTTGTCAACCGTGAACTTTGTTTTGGCTACCTTTCAGACTACCATTTCAACGTGGAAGAAATGGTCTTCGGGAGAGTCGGGGCCTGGAGGTCGGATATCAGGGTCTGTTTGCGGATTAGATCCCAAGTAAGTACATCTATTTTTATAGTAATACCTAGGATGTCAAAAACTCCCTTTAACACTTATAATGCTGATAATTTACCATGATTAGATTGATCTTCTAATAAATAAAGAGAGAAGTCCTGACTGACTGACTCATCAACGCCCAGCCCAAACACTTGGACCTAGAAAGCTGAAATTTTGCACAGAGGTTCCTTTTAAAATGTAGACAAGGAATAAGGAAGGATTTTTCGAAATTCAACCCCTAAGGGAGTTAAATAGGGGATGAAAGTTTGTATGGAAAATCGTCATTTTCACGCGGGCGAGGCCGCTGGCAAAACGACACGGTTGGCGCAGTGGCTAAGCGATTGGATTGGGCGAAGCCGCTGGCAAAAGCTAGTATTAGATATTTCTTGTAAAATTCACGTCGGAATGCTTAAATGCGTTCATCAGTTTTTATCTAACTGTGGCGAAACACAAAAGGAGGGTTACATATACGATGTTTGATACAGTCTTGGAATGGTTAACCAACAAGATTACGGGAAAACGGGATAAGATAGAATGGAAGTATCCATATAAGGAGAGCAGTGGTGGCCGAGAGCAGTGGTGGCTTGAGAGCAGTGGTGGCCCAGTGGTGGCGGCCCCGACTTAGGTACGAACAGTGAGTCGTGGGTTCGAACCCCGTCAGGCGCATTACTTTGTGTAATTTGTTTCATCACCACTGCTCTCAAAACGGTGAAGGAAAACATCGTGAGGAAACCGGCATGTATTAGAACCAAAATATTCGAAGACATGTGACATCTACCAATCCGCACTGGGCCCGCGTGGTAGATTATAGCCCATCCTTCTCTTAGGAGAGGAGGCCTGAGTCCCTGCAGTGGGAACATTATAGGCTGATGATGATGATGATATAAGTACACTAAAACTCTCTAAACGGCAATTGTACTGCTTAGTATGATTTGGCTGCATTTATCACACCATATTCGCAACAGACCTGCTGATGCCACGAAGATCCTATATTTTGCAAGCACAGTAGGTACAAAACTCTACAACATCCATCGTCGGGCAGTAAATCCACCAAATACAACGCCTGTCTGGTTGGAGGCTTCCCATTTTAAATATGGAACTTTATACTCTTTACCTAGTACCTTTATATTAAGAAGCAGGCACATAAATTATATGATTTAAATGTCTAATAAAGCTTATTATTTATCAGGTTCTGCGAAGCACCGCGTTCGATAGCGCCGCACGAATGGCCAGATGACATCACAAAATGGCCGATCTGCCGCAAATCAGTTCTAGACGGATCTGCGGCCGCTGGCCGGGCCGGCCACGCAGCGGAACACATGGCCTGCGAGGTCATAGGCCATCCCTGCTGCATAGGAGTCCATGGTCAATGCGTGATCACAACTAGAGAACACTGTGACTTCGTCAAGGGTTATTTTCATGAAGAAGCGTCATTATGTTCACAGGTAAGTAGATATCGGTCTTCATCTTTTGGTCATTCGCCTTCCTTCTATGCCGACTGTGATCACAAAAGACGCGTGTCTAAGTGATGCCGTCTTCTGCAATGTGGCCCGTTTGTGTAGACCATGCATCCTCCATAACTGTATTGATGGGCATAAAAAATAAAGCCTGAGAATTCACGTCTAAAGATCCACTTTATGTTTTCATCTTTACGCAATTTATACTGACATGACGTACTCGTTTTCTTAACGAGGTTGAAAGTTCGTCCCAAAAATGTTGACCGAACCGAAATGGTATAATGTAGTTTCAACAACAGTCCTGACTCTCGTGGGTAAGGTGGATCACATGGTATCTTAGTTTTCCTAGATTATTGTTCACTCAACTTTACCTGCATAACATCTGCATTTAATTCCAGGTGTCTTGTCTCGACGACGTCTGCGGTATGCTACCTTTCATGCGTCGACGTCGACCAGACCAACTGTACCGTGCGTGGACATCTTTATTCGTCCACGCCGGTCTACTACACCTGGCTGCCACGCTAGCGCTGCAGTGGCTCTTCATGAGGGACCTGGAGAAGATGGCCGGGCCAGTTAGAATAGCTACCATATATTTAGGAAGTGGGGTCGCCGGGAATATGGCGTCGGCCATATTTGAACCTTATAGGGCGGAGGTAAGTCAACTTATCGGTTGTTCATGCTGTCTGGCTTTCGGTCAGTCTTCTGTTCAGTACTTCTCCTAGGGTTCTCAAGGACAAAGTGGTTAAACATGCTGTCTTATGTTCCAGGTTGGGCCAGCTGGATCACATTTCGGTCTTCTAGCGTGTCTAATAGTAGAAGTGATAGGCGCGTGGCCTCTCCTGAGGCATCCGAAGAGGGCAATCTTAAAACTAGTCGGTATCGCCTTCGCGTTGTTCCTCCTGGGTCTTCTACCCTGGATCGATAACTTCGCGCACGTCTTCGGTTTCGTGTTCGGATTCTTGCTCGCGTACGCGCTGTTGCCGTTCATAACCTTCGGGATTTATGAAAGGCGAAGAAAGATTGCGTTAGTTTGGGTCTGCATGGTGTCGGCGGGCGGGATGCTGTGCGCGCTGGTCGCGTTGTTCTACGCGGCGCCGGCGTACGAGTGCGCGGCGTGTGCGTACTTCACGTGCTTACCGTTCGCGCCGGATATGTGCGCGTCGCAGGATGTGCGCGTGCGGCAGCTGGACGGGGTATGACGGCGCGCGGCCCGGGCGCCCCCGCCGCCGCCGCCCCCCCGCCCCGCGCCGCCCCCCCAGTGCGCCCGCCCCGCGTGCCCGCGCCGCGCCGCCGCCTAGCGCCCACACCCGCCGCCCGAGCCCACGCCGTCGCTGCCCATACCTCACATCGTCACCTCGCTAAATACAGTTACACTGCTGCAGAAACTCAATCTTCTCTTATTGCGCACTGATGACGAAACACACCCGTCTCACTGCCAGTCAAAGTAATGGCAACGAGGTGACATGAAAAACAACCGTTTGGTCTCTCTTAGAATGACAGATGAGTACAAAAGTTGACAAGAAAAATGAACGTTTATCGAAACCTAAATATTAATTGAGTCACTACTCTGAATGGACAGTATCTATGTACATTACCTTCCCATTTTCAAAGTTGAGTTTCTGTGTATAGTGTGCTGTGTCGCTACTGCCCACTTGAACGAACGTGTCGGTATGAGTGAGCTCTAGTTACTATCTAGGCGATCTTTTAAGATTTATAATCGTCGAACTAGACTATTGTAAAGTGTATGCGATATTTTATCGATTATTTAATTTATCGATAGAGACGTATTGTTGCGTGTTAAGATTTGTTGTTTTGTGGACTCATGATTTGTCCCGAGTTCCAAGTGCGAACGGTCGAATTTATTTTTCCAGCATATTTTCGGTGTCGTAATTTAAATCCTTGAATATTTAATTCTAAAATGCAATGTGTTAAGTCTGATTTTGTAAAGTAATTGACATAGCGATGTTCATAAATGGCTGCCAATATACTCGTGAAATAAATTCGATCCAAACTGAATTTTAAATAAAAATAATTGTGCTAAATCCACGGTTATAGAACTAACATGGCAGACGCGACTTACTGATGTAAATATTCTGTAAAATAAAATATTAAAGTTACGGTGGTAGGTGAGTCGTGTTAAGTGTGGTTACGTTTCGTCTACGTGAGTCTTACGGGAGCCTCGTTACGTCACATTGCATATTATTAAGTCTGTATCTATACACGAGATTTTTACGTATGTACACAGAAATAATAATACTAACATTTCGCACACAATACAATTTAACAAAACAATAGTCTATTCTAATATTTCCTCTCCGTAAATGTGACTTAACGCGATCCCGTAACAGTGTCAAAATATACATAATTTAGTATATTACTAAATAATGTAAATATTATAACGTTAAAAAAACATATTTTTCATCTGTTAAGTTCACCGTATATGAACGAATTCAGTCTATGTATAAGTATTCTAATGGATTTTTGATTTCGTCAATTTATATAGCTGTATCAAGTCTGCGTAGATTTACATTTATTTTATAAAATATGCTAGTGAATATATATTATACCATTTATATTTAGGAAATATTATTTTACTACAGACAGTTTAGGGGAGACTTTATCGTTCACTATCATTCATACTTTACATGTTTTATTACGAATTTACATTTAATATCTAGTCACTATGTTAATTATAATATTTTTTAGTTTAAAAATGTAAATATATAAATTTAATCAAGCAAAAGTGGTGATCATTGTAATTAAACAGTTATTTTGCTGAAGAATGTTAATCGAGATTGTGCGTGTGTGTGTGTCGAAATTTTGTACAACTGGCACGAAATTATTGTAGATACTGTACTTAGGGAGTTTTAAGAAATTTATTTAACTCTTAAATTGCGCACATAGTTTAGTTCTATGAATGTTTCCGTTCGGTGGCACTTAAGTGGCTCGTTTATGAAGCTAGTTGACCCAGTGGCAATTGTGATAAGCAATTATTATCCTTATTCGCACTTGGTGGCGCGTTAAGGATAATCATAATCGTTTGAGAGGCGCTACTAACAGTCGTTTATGATACATCATTTAAAATGATGATAAATAATCTTTTATACCTACCTATAAAGGTTAGGTACTTCTATGTAAACTTAAGCAATCTCTAAGTAGTGGTCAAGGAGATACAATACAAAAACGAGTATCTCCCAGAAAATAAGATATTGTGATGATCACGTGATGATGATATTTCACAAATCTTTAAGTACGAATGCCAAGAAAGCGTAAGCGTTGTCAAATGGAAACTGATTATATTTTTATAGATATTTTAATTACTTATTAAAGTGACTTTTTTTTGTAAAAGACTTGAACCTGTTTTCAATTTTCTTTCAAGAGATTTGATTGAATTGTATTACTTATCAGATATTATGTCCGTACCGATTTCACTAAATCATTTTGTTGTTAAACCTATTATTTATAAATTTTGACATACAATTTACTGATTCATGATTTGATTAGGTATTTAGATATCGGGGGTAAATTCATTTTTCCCATGCACAAAATATTGTATAATTGTCGTTTTATTTGAAAAAAAGCTGTAATATTGAAATGCGCAAAAATCATTGGAAAAGTCTGAAATCACTATTGTTTACGTTCAATATTATTCTGTTCAGCACAATTATTTTTTTATCTATGTAAAAACACTAAAATACTTAGTTATGTAGGCACTTATTTACTTCTTATGAATTAATAATAAATAATTTAGTGTACTTATTAAGTGTTCGTTCACGGTAAATTGATCCTTGTGATGAACAGACCTGTATCATGATTGTTTTTACTTACATACACAATTGAATAGAGGAATCAATACAAAATGATGTACGCAACTTCATCATAAGGCTCATTTTACTGTGAAAAGACACATATTTTGCTCAGAAGTCTCCAATAATAAACGTGCAAAAAGCAATAAATCATTATTAATTGTCGACGATGAATAACTAATGTGCGAATCAATGAAAGAAAAAAAAATGTTAATTTATTCTAGAAAGTAACATTTTATTTGGTAAAATCACTTTTAAAAATAAAAGTGGTACTTAAGTGATTTTAATAAATAAAGAATATTTTTATACACAGTCGAAAATAATGCTCTGAAAAATATGAAACGGTTTTGTGACGAATATAAATATAAAAATAATGTAAAACCGTTCTAACGAATTCTTGTCATCATTTCTAACTTAGATACAGCTATTTCTAAATAATGCCATGAAACTTAGCACATTTTTCTCATCAAAACTTTTGTTAAAACGTAGATATTATGAAAATATAATATTAACGATACAACTGCATTTGCGTTTATTCCAAAAAATGAGTCTAACCGCAAGTGCAGTCGCAACGTTAATTTTAAGAATTGTCTAACTGGTACGAACAAATTACAAACGCAGCTCCGGACACGGAGCCTGTGCAATATTTTAGTAAAGGTGTGGAGAGCAGACGACTGCGGACAGTGGACTTTGACCGATAATGTACTGAAATATCTGTCTATAATCCGATGTCCGCAGCCTGTCCGCTGTCACCTTTTATAATAAAATTGTTTGGAAGTGTCCGTGACGGGAGCCGCGTCCGCAATTTATCCGTAGCAATGTGACCGACCCTTTACTTGACGTAATTTATAAAAACTCAACGCAGCTATTATTGTTTAAACCTAGTAAAGTGTTTGACTGTGTGTGTGTGATACTTCTCGATTACTTTCTTTGAAAAACTAACAGTGGACGATATCTTAAAGTGCCCTTGTGCCCGGCGGCCCGGTGGACTATACTCAGAATAAGACAAAAAAATTACATACATAATTTGTACATTGTGAACATACACCTAATTATTACTTGTACGTTAAGAATGGTAAAGTAATCTTATTGTAAACTAGTATTAATCGAACAAGAAACCTTATTATCATAATACTAATTCGTTTTATTTAAGTGGGATGATTTCCTGTTTCTACATATTATGTTACTAAGCCGAGTATACAAAATTTTTGAAGATGATTTATGTAGATTTGACTTAGAAACATATTTAAGTTTCCTTACAATTTATCCTCATTGGGACGTTATCTGAAGCAAACAAGGAATAAGAGAAAAAAACTGAGCCTGTGTCCAGCAAGCTCAAAATTGAATAACCTACACCGGCAGCGTCGGGGATAGAAACACAGTCGCAAGTTCGCAACCGTCGACCGAGCTCGGTTCTGCACCGATGCAATAATGTCCGTTTTAATAATCACTAAGCGGCAAAATGAATGCCTAAATATTTAACTACTGTCAGAATTTCAGCTGTCGCTGAGTATATAACAGAGTGTCTTGCCCATTCATACGATCCTAGTAAGTACAAATTGGCATGATATGCAACCAAAATTTAAGAGTACATCATAATGTAGACCTGGCAAAAGAAATTTGTATCGTCCGGCTGCAAGATAGGCGTACGACATAGTTGCCATCGGGGGAAAACATTGATGAAGCTGGCACGGGATCGTGGAGCTTGGCACAAGATTATGGAGGCCTATACCCAGTAGTGGATAAGCTTTGGAAGATGATGACCATATGTTTTCTGCGTCATTGTAAATTGTGGAGCTCTGAACGAGAACTGACTGAACTGGGAGCAACTGACGCAGCCGAAGAATTATTGCCAAACTTAAGCGGTAGTGTACAGAGCACATCGGTCACAAGACAGATGTTTGATGGAATCGCAAAGTTCTGTAAGCCTCTCCACATGGTAGAACGATGGCCTGGGCACGCACCGGAATGCGAGCAATGCGGTTCTAAGGCCTCAGCCTTTGAATTTTGCGGGGTGGCGGCGGCAGCGGCGCGGCTTGTATGGAGTGCACCGCTCGTTGCCCGCCCCCGCGCCGCTGTTTTCGAGAACCGGTCCATTTGATTGTACGCATAAGATCCTGCCGCTCCCGCGCCGCCGCCGCCGCCGCCCCGCAAAATTTGAGGCTGAGTCCCGACGGGACGGCCCGACGGGAAGTCTTAACTTCCCGTCGTTGCTGTGGTTTGTCGAAAGGTTAACGCAGCTCCGACACAAGGGCGAAGAAGGAACATGGGTTTGGTTTTTAGTCAGTGGAAGTCTGACACTCCCCTTCGCTCTGCCCAAGAGCGGGGGGTGTTATTCGATGATTTTCCACCCACCTAAAAAAAAAAAAAAGGCCTAAGACTTTGTCACTTTCCTCACAATATTTTACATCACCTTTTTGATCGTAGCTTAGTCATGATGAAATAATTATTGAAATAGCAAATAATGCTAGTTTTATTTACTAATTATGTTGTTATAACTAATGATCTTTCCAAGGGGTATCGTGATGCCCTACTACCAGGTTATAGATAGGCAGTCGCTTCATGTAAAATACTGTATTCAGCTCCATCCGGTTAGACTGAAGCCGACCCCAATCATAGTTGAGAAGAGGCTAGGCAGATGATGAAGATGTTGTTATAATGGTGTCTCAACACCAAAATTTATAAACGTTTGATGAATTTCAAAGTGATGGACTGACTGGCATAGCACCTTTGTTTTTTTTTTGGTGGGTGGAATATCATCAAATGACCCCCCCCCCCCCCCCCGCTCTTGGGCAAAGCGAAGGGGAGTGTCAGACTTCTACTGACTAAAAGCCGAACCCATGTTCCTTCTTTGCCCTTGTGCCGAGGCCACGTCATCTCGTACTAAAATCCGCGGCCACTTATGATAACACCTTAACTGATTATGGATAGAAGCACATTATAAAAAAGTTCCGTGGCTCGTGCGAAAGAAGATAAAAGTATTGATAAAGATGATAGACATATTATGTATCTATGGTAAACCCAGTATGGGTTACTATGCATATAAAAAGCTAACCGCTGTTTACACTATCATAAAGCACCACCTATTGTGAGTGTATGAAAAGCGTGCTGTCGAATATTTTCGATTGTAGCTTTTTTTGCTGTGTTGGAAATCATCAAATGACTCCACTCGCTCTGGGCGGAGCGGAGGGAGTGTCAGACAATTAACGACTAAAAACCACATAAGTTCCTTCTTAACCTTTTTTTTTAAATATCTAGATTTCAAGATCGAAGGAAGCAGCTGAAGAGAACAAGACGGCACGCTCGGCATAGTGACTCAAGCAGTTGACTGCTGTGCTACGTGTCACGGGTTCGATCCCCGCACGGAACAAATATTTGTATGGCCTACAGATAGTTATTTCGGGTCTGTTTATTTTGTGTATGTTAGTTAAAATGTCTGTGAACGCACCCACGTTACAAGAGAAATTACTAGTGTGGGGCAAAGTTAAAAAAAAAAGACAACCAGGTAGGAAGCATCGTGGTTCTTTAAATTTATATCTCTAGACATATCTAATCCCCTTGGTCCAGATAACTTTTACATAGACAAGACTTTTACTCTTAGAGAGGGAATGGGCTATAATCTACCACGCGGGCCCAGTGCGGATTGGTAGATGTCACAAATGTCTTCGATTTTTTTTATTTTTTATGCCGGTTTCCTCATGATGTTTTCCTTCACCGTTTTGAGAGCAGCGGTGATGAAATAAATTACACAAAATGTAATGTGCCTGCCTGGGTTCGAACCCACGACCTACTGTTCGTAAGTCGGGGCCGCCACCACTGGGCCACCGCTGCTATAGTATACCTACTATTTAAACGTGCAGCACAAGGAAAAAACAATTTTAATGTACTCAAATTTGAAATACTCAATGTGAAAATACTTAAACCTCATTGTACACTACAATGTAATAGTAATTTGCTTATATAAACGACAAAGTAAAACTCTTAATAGTTCCGCCGTGCTAAATTAAGGCGTGACAGAGTTTCACGGTCGTCTGGCCACTTCCTCTAATGATACAAATAATAAATGAACAAACACAGTTAAGAAAGGGAACTGAAATCTGGCGAAACGTGAGTATTAATATTATCAGCCACTGCTTGGCAAAGGCCTCCCTTCCCTGTTTCCACTTATCCCTATCCAGTGTTCCGGTTTGCCAATCCCTGCAATACGAATCCAGTTCGTCCCGCCATCTCCTTCTGGGCCTGCCGCGTTGTCGTTTGCTGTTGTTTGGGACACATTGCGTAGTTGCTTTGGCCAACAGCTCCTCCGGCATCCAGCAGATGTGACCAGTCCAGTTCCATTTGAGCTTGGCAGCCGTGTGACCCACATCGGCAATTTCAGTTTGGGACTGAATATTGTACCTTAGATTAATCGTAACATCATCACGCCTGAAATCCACAAAAGTATAAGTAGAGGTTTAACTAATATTAGATATATTCACATTTTGCTAGTTATGTGTAGTTAGCTGTTGTGTTTGTTCTTTCACTTCAGTAAACATTACTTGTTTCAGGTTCTGTCCATCTTCATGTCCATCAAATTCAATTTTCATAATTATTATCTACCTGAAAACCTGCGTAAGAAGAACGTCATGTGCACTTACAAAAAGAAAATGGATACAACATAAACATGGGGTAAATTTTTCGATAAACGCAATGATGAATCGAAAATTCATTCAAACACAGATACTGCCAATCAGATAGCTTATCGCAAAGAGGTCAATGACGTATCATTGACAACGCGATAGATAAATAAAACTGGCCAAGTGCAAATCGGACTTGCACATGAAGGGTTCCGTACCATGATTTCTTATAGGTTTTCCTGTAATCTACACGTGTTGAACTAATTTCTGTATTTTTTTTCAGAATTGTAGGTTCAGTAGTTTCGGAGATAAGGACGGACAGACAGATAGATAGACAGACAGATACACGAGTGATCCTATAAGGGTTCCGTTTTTTCCTTTTGTGGTACGGAACCCTAAATAGATGTCGCTGTGGAGGTACTTCAAGTTAATCCGAAACTCGATAGTGTTGAAGACTGAAACAATTGAAGTATTTATGTAAAGCTTAGTGCTAACAGTGGTCTCTAAAGTCTTAAGGGGATCAAAGACACGAGCGATGATAATAATATTGTTAGGCTTACTGATCTACTTGGATGTTTTACGCTTGATTGACACTGACAGGGGGGCATTCTTATTCATCATTATCTGCCTAGACTTTTCCCAACCACTTTGGCTAACCGATTGCAGCTGATGTCGAGTATTTAACATGGAGCGACTTCCTATCTTGGTTCCTAAAAAC
The DNA here is from genome assembly GCA_949316265.1 of Diarsia mendica. Taxonomy (NCBI): domain Eukaryota; kingdom Metazoa; phylum Arthropoda; class Insecta; order Lepidoptera; family Noctuidae; genus Diarsia; species Diarsia mendica. The sequence goes on from OX438892.1 coordinate 10,405,678, forward strand.
TGGGTTGTGGTAGTCACCACAACCCAGTTTTTACTAGGTAATACGATACCCGTTTTTTTCGGGAGTTTTGAAATCATCAAATGTCTCTCCCCGCTCTGGGCAGAGTGGTAGGGAGCGTCAGATTTTTAGTGACTTAAAACCACCCATGTTCCTACTTAGCCGCGGTATCTCTTTCGAGCAACCCGCAGCCCCGTCGGAATACGATACCCCTTGGAGACTGGTTGTCAATTTTTCGGGCCACCGAATACTTGTAACGACATTCAAACATCTACAAATGACACCCTTTTTTTTTTGGTGGGTGGAAAATCATCAAATAACCCCCCCGCTCTTGGGCAGAGCGGAAGGGAGTGTCAGACTTCTACTGACTAAAAACCAACCAATGTTCCTTCTTCGCCCTTGTGTCGAGGCCGCGTTATGCCTTTCGATATTCCGCAGCCCCGACGGGTGTCGGCCCTTGCGGGCCCCATCCATGTTGCTGACACGAACGCGCCGTCGACCCTGGATCAGTGGTATAACGTAACGTTACTGCACAACTGCTACGCATGTGGGCCCCTGGGTTCGATTCCCAAGTCCAACAATGTGATATTGTGTTGCTTCATCTGGAGTTTCGCATTAGCAGCCGCAGGATTTTGTGCCCTGTTGATGGAATAAGGCTCGCCCTCTATTACAAGGGATTTAAACCATTTATGGGTACCTACACGTCCATCTATCCCTTCGGGGATTACAGGCGTGATGTTATGTTATGTTAAAATACCTATTGAATTGATCAGATAATGAATTTCACAACATTGGGAAATATTTTTAACACTGTAAGTATATTATTGAAAACCTCCATCTACTTGTATGTTATCAATCTAACATTTTCCAAGTTTACCTACTAGCATGATAAAATTTTCTCTTTTGATATATTTCTGTCACAGTTCATTTTAGTACCCCGTCGGGGTCACGACAGGCCTGTCATCGTCATAGAACGGAGGGACGGTGAGCTATCCCATTACTCACCGGCACCGCCCACAGGCCCGCGCCTACGGTGGCCGGAAGCCAACACGAGAGGACACGAGAGGTTCTCTCCCTCTCACGTTCCACCACCTCCTTTGCTAGCATCACTGCTTACAGAAGGAGGTGACAGCGACCCATTCCCTCTCGCCCCTGACAATGGCTTGAACCAGGGCTGGACGTGAGAAGATCAGATTGACCAGAGCAAGCGCCAGAGTAGTCCACGAAATTCAAAAATTAGTAAGTTAGTATTATGCGAGCTAATGTATGGTGGTTTCAAAATATTGGTAAGTATTGTGCAACCGATTATTTGAAAATTTAAAAAAGTGGTAATTGTGTAAAACTGGTCAGGTAGATCGTGCCACGAAATGTTTCAAGATAGACATCAGACAGATAATTCAGTGTCAAATGTCAGATTGAATATTATGATAGATAAGATTAAAAAATATCTACTAAATCTTAAACGAGACCAAGATTTTATTTATTTTGGTCACGTGGCTAGTGGTACATAGATGCCCTAGCTTCGTATTATTTTATAGTTACACCTGAGGTTACACCTATCTGCGTATATGTAGGTAGGTAGAGGGCATTAGATAAATAAAGATAAGATACCTATTTGAAGATGCGGTGCGATGGATTAAATATTGAGTGAGTTATTGTTTTGCAACGAAACTCTATCTATACACAACCTTGTACTAAAAGCAGGATGCAAGTATATACAGACGACACTCGAAAAGCCGTCAAAGATATAAAGACTATTATTAAAATACTAGCGACCCGCCCTGGCTTCACACGGGTGCAATGTCATGTGTGTGTGTGTACATTATAAACCTTCCAAATGAATAACTCAACGACATTAAAATCCGTTCTATGTATAGTCTAAAAGATCTAAGCGTACAACCAGTGGAGCAACTATGTTTAAATACTATGTAACGATAAAAAGACCCACGAAGATTGAATAACTCTCTACAATACTTTTTGTTAACATGGGATACAAAAAGCATATAAGTTTGCACCCAATCATTCAGAGTTTCCTCCGTGCCTCGGAAAGCAAGTTATAGGTACTGTTGGTTTCACCTATCATAAATTGTAGAACTTTGACAGTTGTTAAGAGTAGTCAGTGGCCTGAAAGTCAGATCACCAGTACAGTCTTACTAAGTAGTATTGTATTACCCAGCACGTACTGAATGGATTGTGAAGAAGTTGCATGCTACACCAAAGGTTTAACTAACTTCTAAGCCATTATAGTCACCCTTGCAGGTCTCCTACCATCGTCACGTGCTAAGCCATTGTATTCTAAAGCAGGTAGCAATACTACGACGAATAATGTCCTAAATGCTGACCTGTAGTCTTATTGCAGAAAAGGAAATTAACCGTTTCAGAATATGTAATCAAAATTTTACTACCTGAACTATGATAACACTAAATTCGCTGTCTACTCCTGTATATGACTTTGATGACTTTCTAATGTCGCCATCAACTAGTCCAGTATCCGGTACCCATAAGATCTTCACCAGATCATCGGTCAAGTTATTTGTTACCGACAACAGGGCAAAACATTCCCTCCCCTTTTTCCATAAAATTGTAACCATCCTGCTCTATAAAAAATCTTTAGAAAATACACCAGTCGCGGGTGTTATACTACCCCACGCACCGATGACTATCTAAAGTATAACATAGAAAATTGAAATCTGAAACGATCTCAATCTGACATGATCTTATTGACGCGTGTAGATAGCTAACTTCGTCTTAAGGTAAGTATAAGTAGGTACTCAAAGAGATTGGCCACATGATCCAGATAAGTTTGGGAACGTCCCAATGATATTATATTATGTATTTATCTTAAAGGAGTTTGCCGACTATACTGTACCGAGTCATGACCGTGCTATGCGTGTGCTATGCAAGCAAGGAAACTAGATAGGACTACTATGCCCATATTATGATGCCCGTTTATGTAAGCGGTTAAACCAATAAACCTTATATTAGTCGAATATTCTTTGATGATTATTAGGATTTCTTCTAGATTTTCTTTGGGATTGTCAACAATTAGTCGGCGACAATAAGTATTTTACGGTGCTGCTGACATGGTATGTGCATGGTACGTGATGGTGTAGGTTGGTGATGGAACGGTCTTATCGGCATAGTTTCATACTTTTCAATGCAATTCACATTTTTTGTGCCTGATACGTTCGTAACACGGTCATGACATTTTATGTGCCCGAGCGCACTGCCATGCGCATGTGCACTGCTACAATATGATACGGTGTAATGGGCAGAATCCTTTATTCGTCACACGTTATTGAGAAAAACCGGTATGAAATTGTACGTTTGATAAAATATGTGGATGAGATGAGATCGTGGCTAAATAATAATAACAGACGCACGAGTCGATATCAAAGATAGTGAAAGTGATAGTTATAGTGGAAAATCGGTATGTACCGATTTTCTTTCGTGCCTCGGAAAACACGTTAAGCTGTTGGGCCTTATACAGTCATTTGTAGGTTTTTGACAACGTCTGACAACCAGTCTTACCAAAAGGGTATCGTTTTACCTAATTTGTAGCGGTTAGATGGACAGGCACTACTTGTAAATTATTGGTATTCAGCTGCATCTGGTAAGACTGGAGGCTGACCCCAACATAGTTGAGAAAAGGCTTGGCAGATGATGATCCGAAGTAAGTGTATCTTACTTATACTAGTAATATTCTTGCTGTTACTCGTATTTGCAGCGACACAAACTGAAGATTTTGCTATTAATTAACTAGTAGGTACGTAGAAAAACTTAGGGTTGTTGCCTAAAAGTAAATACTGAGGGGAATAGGAATCAGTCTAGTATAGGGTAACAGTGTCTCTTTTTATGCGATTAATTGTGAGTTCCGCGGCAGTTTTAGTGAGGATAAAATCCAACACATTTTCAGTCTTGTCCCTTAAATACTGATCGCGTTCTACAGGTTTTCGACATAAAGAAGTACACAAAACGTTATGATAATGATTCAATTTCAAGTAATGTAAGACTGTAACTGAGTCTAAATCAAGTAATAATCACTTTCGAAGTGTTTTGTTTATTCCACAATGACTTTCAACAGGGTGAATTATTACATTTAAATTAACATTATTGTTCTAACTTGAATCTTTCAGCATATTTATGTCGCAGGGATATGATAAAAACAGGGATTTTGATAAATGCCTAAGGGATTTTATAAAATCACGGAAGATGTTAAAATAACAACACGATTTTATCATTTCCCTAAGCAAATCTGGTGATTTGACAAATCCCTTTAGAGAAATCTAGTGATTTGAACAAATCCCACAATTGATTCCGTGAAATGTCAAACATAACTTTTTTTGTGGTATGTTATAGGTTTATTTTGTAAGATTATCTACTTAATTGTATTATAGCATTCACGAGTAGATATAATAGGTACTGATAGATGATAGATGGTAGATGGTAGGTAGGCCTGAGTTTTTAGGAATGGCTAGTGGGAATAAAAAGGGATTTCATAGAAGCAGCCAGAAAGCCTGTATTTAGGCCCGGTACTTCATGGGATTTGACATAACTGGTCCTTGTAAGTGTTAAAAAATACCCTTACCAATTCCTTTTTGTTTTGGAGGTGTAACATTCTCATATGACTCCTCCCACTCTGGGGTGAGCGTAAGGGAGTGACAGACTTCTTCTAACTAAAAACCACCCATGATCCTTGTTTCCGGGGCCGCGGTATCACTTTCGAACAACCCGCAGCCCCGCCGGGGCCCCTACCAATTCTTTCCAGAATTATAAGCTACGATTGAAATCATGGAGTATAACATATTGCTATTCACGAGAAAAAATCGTGACTATACATTATACTGGTTTCTATCAGTACTTGGCTTGACTTGACGACTTTATCGCGACGTTTGAATTATACACGGGGGAATTGATGCGCAATAGTACATTGTTACCTTAGGGGTGAAAGTAACTTTTCATTACTCATACTCTGAAAGTAGGTCAGAACATGCCTGCGGAGCGGGTTGAAAGTACTACTTTTCAGCCCTAGGGAGAATCGCTTTCTACTGACAGCTGTCAAATTATTTGATGTAATTGGGAGCAAGCCTATTGCCACCAACTGATGTGATTAGGTGCAAGCCTATTGCCATCAACAAATGTGGAGCAAGCCTATTGGCATCAACCAATCTAATAAGGAGCGAGCCTATTGCCATTCACCGATTTAGGTAGGTAATTGGGAGCAAGCCTATTGGCATCAACCAATCTAATAAGGAGCGAGCCTATTGCCATTCACCGATTTAGGTAGGTAATTGGGAGCAAGCCTATTGCCATATACTGATGTAATTGGGGGTATGTCTTTTGCCATCAACCAATGTAATTAAGAGCAAGCCTATTGCCATCAACTGATGTAATTAGGAGCAAGCCAATTGCCACCAACTGATGTGATTAGGTGCAAGCCTATTGGCATCAACCAATCTAATTAGGAGCAAGCCTATTGCCATTCACCGATTTAGGTAGGTAATTGGGAGCAAGCCTATTGCCATCAACCAATTTAATTAGGAGCAAGCCTATTACCAATTAGGAGCAAGCCTATTGGCATCAACCAATCTAATTAGGAGCAAGCCTATTGCCATTCACCGGTTTAGGTAGGTAATTGGGAGCAAGCCTATTGCCATACACTGATGTAATTGGGGGTAAGCCTATTGCCATCAACCAATGTAATTAGGAGCAAGCCTATTGCCATCAACTGATGTAATTAGAAGCAAGCCTATTGCCACCACCAACTGATGTGATTAGGTGCAAGCCTATTGGCATCAACCAATCTAATTAGGAGGAAGATTGCCATTCACCGATTTAGGTAGGTAATTGGGAGCAAGCCTATTGCCATCAACAAATGTAGTTAGCAGCAAGCCTATTGCCATCAACTGATGTAATTGGGGGCAAGCTTATTGCCCCCAACCGTTAATAGGAGCAAGACTATTGCCACTAACCAATCTAATTAGGAGCAATCCTATTGCCATCAACCGGTGTAATTAGGAGCAAGCCTATTGCCAACCACCGATTAGATTTAATCGATTTTAAGTGTTTCTCTTATGTTTCTTACTTTTTCTTTCTTTCGATTTAGGTAATTGGGCGCAAGCCTATTCCCATCAACTTTCCTTGTATTCGTAATGAAAAGCACAGTGTTTACCTCGGGTTAAAGACTTATTTAGTCCCTCGAACTATTAGCGCCCTCGCTGCGCTCATGCGCCAAACCCCGTCTCGGGGTCTAAATAAGTTACTTTCACCCCTAATGTAACAATGTACTATTTCATTACTCATACTCTGAAAGTAGGTCATGACATGCCTGCGGAGCGGGTTGAAAGTACTACTTTTCAGCCCTAGGGAGAATCGCTTTCTACTGACAGCTGTCAAATTATTTGATGTAATTGGGAGCAAGCCTATTGCCACGAACTAATGGGATTAGGTGCAAGCCTATTGCCAACAATAAATGTAATTAGGAGCAAGCCTATTGGCATCAACCAATCTAATTAGGAGCAAGCCTATTGCTTTCCACCGATTTAGGTAATTGGGAGCAAGCCTATTGCCATCAACCAATTTAATTAGGAGCAAGCCTATTGCCATCAACCGAAGTAATTGGGGGCAAGCCTATTGCCATCAACCAATTTAATTAGGAGCAAGCCTATTGCCAACAACCAATCTAATTAGGAGCAAGCCTATTGCCATCAACCGATGTAATTAGGAGCAAGCCTATTGCCATCAGCCGATTTAATTAGGAGCAAGCCTATTGCCATCCACCGATTTGGGTTATTGGGAGCAAGCCTATTGCCATGAACCAATGTAATTAGAAGCAAGCCTATTGCCATCAATTGATGTAATTGGGGGCACGCCTATTGCCCCCAACCGATGTAATTAGGAGCAAGACTATTGCCATCAACCAATCTAATTAGGAGCAATCCTATTGCCATCAACCGATGTAATTGGGAGCAAGCCTATTGCCATCCACCGATTAGATTTAACCGATTTTAAGTGTTTCTCATACGTTTACTTTTTAATTTATTTTTGTCAATTTGTATTTTCTTTCTTCTTTCTTTCGAGTTAGATAATTGGGCGCAAGCCTATTCCCATCAACTTTCCTTGTATTCGTAATGAAAAGCACAGTGTTTACCTCGGGTTAAAGACTTATTTAGTCCCTCGAACTATTTAGCGCCCTCGCTGCGCTCAGGCGCCAATCCCCGTCTCGGGGACTAAATAAGTTACTTTCACCCCTAAGGTAACAATGTACTATATTTAGTCCCCGAGACAGGGTTTGGCGCCTGAGCGCAGCGAGGGCGCTAATAGTTCGAGGGACTAAATAAGTCTTTAACCCGAGGTAAACACTGTGCTTTTCATTACGAATGCAAGGAAAGTTGATGGGAATAGGCTTGCGCCCAATTACCTAAATCGAAAGAAAGAAGATAGAAAAGTATTTATTAGTTTCACACAGGATAAATCAAATTGACAAAAAAATCGGTTAAATCTAAAGGCAATAGGCTTGCTCCTAATTACATCGGTTGATGGCAATAGGATTGCTCCTAATTAGATTGGTTGATGGCAATAGTCTTGCTCCTAATTACATCAGTTGATGGCAATAGGCTTGCTCCTAATTACATTAGTTGATGGCAATAGGCTTGCTCCCAATTACCCAAATCGGTGGATGGCAATAGGCTTGCTCCTGATTACATCGGGTGATGGCAATAGGCTTGCTCCTAATTAGATTGGTTGATAGCAATAGGCGCACTCCTAATTACATCGGTTGATGCCTTGATGGTAATAGGCTTGCTGCTCATTACATCAGTTGATGGCAATGGGCTTGCTCCTAATTACATTTGTTGGTGGCAATAGGCTTGCACCTAATCACATCAGTTGGTGGCAATAGGGTTGCTCCTAATTACATTTGTTGATGGCAATAGGCTTGCTCCCAATTACATCAAATAATTTGACAGCTGTCAGTAGAAAGCGATTCTCCCTAGGGCTGAAAAGTAGTACTTTCAACCCGCTCCGCAGGCATGTTTTGACCTACTTTCAGAGTATGAGTAATGAAAACGTTCTTTAACATTCAAGATCGAGATAATACATTGATAACTGAAAAATGCTGACTGTATTTTTGCCACAAATAGGACTGCGCAGGTATCATGCTTATAAGACTCTATTGGGGACAAGAAATGTTATGAGTGCCTGAGGTCGGTAGCCTAGTTTCAGCCAACCTAGAAAAAGGCTGGACCGAGGCGATGCCGGAGCAAGACAGCGCCGCAACAACGTCAACAAGCGACATTTCAACATACAACAACAACAACACCAAACCACATTTGAACATCAACCAACATCATCAACAAAATCATCAATTCAACATTTTCACCAAAATATGTCAAGCATCAGCTTGAGATTCCTGGTGGTAATATTGATTAAATATCATAATAAATAAACCTTACACCAACAGACGGGCAGAAAAGACGTTGAGCTTTTTGCAACATGTTAATTATTTTATATACATATTTAGAAGTACTAATATAGGTATAAACAGCGATCAGTGACCGGCCTCATCATCATTATTTCAGCCGAAAGACGTCCACAGCTGGACACAGGCCTCCCACAGGTGTCTCCACATTGACCCGTCTATCTCAAGTTAATTTATTTATTCAGTTTTATATAGTTTATGATCTCATTACTTAATCATTTTATCAGAGCTAAGTGCAATCAACTCTCCATAAAGAAAACATTTATGTGTTTTCTTTGAATTCCTTTCTGTGAAATTATTTACTTGGCTTTATTTATTTATTTACTTATTATTTTGTTCTTCTGTTTAAGTCCAGTTTGTTTCGTGAAAATTTTCAGCGTGTGTAATGTGAATTTTCGACCGGAGATCCCACGGGTTTAATGCATACGTACCTACTGTATATCACCAAAACACACTTCTATCGCCCATTAAAACTTTCAAGAGGTCGAGTTGAGGTTGTCTTCCTCTATAACCGGAACAGCGGAATACCAGAATTATACATGGATCCACCGCTTATTTGACTGGGTAATACGAAACCCCTTGGTAAGACTGTTTGTCAGACTTTCAGGCCACTGAGTACATGTGACTGTCATAGGTCCACAAACCACAGCTGGGACCAACCTTCCTAAGAGGCAAAGAGCTAATTCGTTATGTACCTATATGAAGTCATCTACGTACCGAGTATACCATATTATACGAACCAACCTAAGCACGAAAGGTCAACCTGCGGCTGTTATTATTTAGGTACAAGCTCCTTATGTACCATAGATAAAAAATATCCCCCGTAAGAACCCTAACAGTGGGTGCATAGAGGTAGCATACCAAGTGATAACGTCAATCATACCGATAGTACCGTACCTAAGCCACAATGAAAATATTATTATAATAGCTTTGCTTCGGTGTTACTGCCAGTACTATTTCAAGTTTCGAACGGTACACGTAACACACGCTCATGGAATAAAAAAAACGTGTTCCAATTTTAATAAATTACTGGTAAGTTTTTCTTTTTAATTTATTTAAAGAAAATTTAAAAAGAAAATTACATTTATAAAAACAAATTCACGTGTGCCAGTATTAATTCTACCTATTTGCTCCTATTTCGTTTTTAAAATTCAATTTTCTTAGGTTTATGATTATTTAAAGGGCGGTCAAGACCTGGGGTAACCCAAGGATGACATATTATAAGGTGACTGATTATTTTGAGATGGTGTTGATTTTTATTACATTTTATTATCTATCTTTTGTATTCTTTAGTCAAAAATTCCAGCTGTAGAATCCTTCATATACTATGCAGCCTGTGTTTAGTATTATGGCTACTTTCTTGGGGTTATAATACTCGTATTTACATCAATTCAGTGCATTAGCGTTAGTTTCCCAAAATATTTAAAAACAAAATACCCCATCTTTCAAGTTATTGGCAGTATTATTTTAGAAATGACTTCTTTATTTTTATGAAAAGTTCGTCTCTAAAAAGATATGTGAATCGTAGTATTTTTTTTACTATGATGCCTGAAATAATGAGATGAGATAATGAGAAATTATAGAGAAGTATGGAAGAAAAAGACATGCTACGCAGACCTCAAATAAATATTTAAACTGTAGGCCATACAAATATTTGTTCCGAACGGGAATCGAACCCGCTGCTCACACTGTAGCAATCGATCCCTCAGTCACTGCGCCAACTTTCCCGTCAAAAATGATAATGACGAAAGTTAATAAATCTAAAGTATTTTATTAAATAATAGACTTGATGAATGCAATAGAGCAATTCGACACATGCTATAAAATTGTAATCATAACGTATCAAAGTTTATAAACTTATTTTTATAAAACAACTCTATTGTTCCTAATCGTTTTACAAGAAACAATGAACTTATAGGTAGTCATTTAACAATGTATTTGATATTAACACACACCTATCTTTCTATTATTAAATACTTTGGTTTTTTAGGGTTCCGTAGTCAACTAGGAACCCTTATAGTTTCGCCATGTCTGTCTGTCTGTCCGTCCGTCCGTCCTCGCTTAATCTCGGTGACCGTTAGCACTAGAAAGCTGAAATTTGGCACCAATATGTGTATCAATCACGCCGACAAAGTGGTAAAATAAAAATTGGAATTTTTTTTTTTATTAGGGTAGCTATACGTAAAGTGGGAAGTGATTTTTTTTTTAATTTCAACCCTAACGTGTGATATATTGTTGGAAAGGTATTTAAAAATGAATAGGGGTTTACTAAAATCATTTTTTGATAATGTCAATAATTTCGGAAATAATCGCTCCAAAAGTAAAAAACAATGCGTCCCCCCCCTCTAACTTTTGAACCATAAGTTTAGAAAATATGAAAAAAATCTGAAAAGTAGAACTTTATAAGAACTTTCTAGGAAAATCATTTTGAACTTGGATGGAAACAACAGATGGAAACAGCAGTTAACCAATATAATTTGGTCCCTGAATCGTATGAGCGCCTATACAATCCAGAGGTCAAGTTTCATTGGTACCCGTATTTCAAACAAAAAAAGAATTATTACTACGGAACCCTATACTGAGCGTGGCCCGACACGCTCTTGGCCGGTTTTTTTTTAATGTTTTGCCTGCAACCTGTGTTGGCAAGATGGCGACGAATTGGAACCTGGCAGACGCAATTTCAAATGTCACAGTTCATTACCTACCCAGCCTGCGAATAGGGCCTAACCCTTTTTTTTTTTTTTGGTGGGTGGAAAATCATCAAATGACCCCCCCCCCCCCCGCTCTTGGGCAGAGCGAAGGGGAGTGTCAGACTTCTACTGACTAAAAACCGAACCCATGTTCCTTCTTTGCCCTTGCGCCGAGGCCACGTCATCTAGTACAAAAATCCGCGGCCCCTCCTTGCTGACATCTCTTTGAGGCGCGCGTGGAACACGAACGCGCCGCCGACACGGTCACGGTCACGGTCTGTTGCGACTGGTTGCCGTCATGACGTCGGCCGGACGGCGAGCTAGCCCATTACTTACCGTCCACAGGCCCGCGTCTACGGTGGCCGGAAGCCATCACGTGGCCCCCGACGCCCGGAGCGCCTTCCGCGCCTTCCGCGGCGGCTGGGACGTTGAGAGGTTCTCTCTCTCTCTCGTTGTGCCACCTCCTTCGCTAGCATCACTGCTTCGACGACGGAGGAGGCGACGGCGTCCCATTCCTACTCGCCCCGGACCATGGCTTGCACCAGGGCCGGACGCGAGAGGTCGCCGCCGCCGATCGCCGCTACGAGAACACGGCGGGGCTCCGCCCAAGCAGGGCACACCTCCACAGTGTGCTCCACCATGTCCTCCGGTCGATCCTCGCAGTGGAAGCATCCGGGCGTTTCCTCCCGCCTGATTCGGTGCAGGTACCTCCCGAAACATCCGTGTCCGGTGAGGACCTGCGTCAGACGGAAGGTGAGGGCGCCGTGGCTCCTCTCTAGCCACTCCTCAAAGAGGGGACTTACCGCCACTGTCGTGGCGTGGCCTAACCCTTCAAGTGCGATATTATGCATCATGATCAGAAGGTCTAAGTAGCAAAATGTCCAACAGCGCAAAATGTCTAATGAGCAGGAAGTCTACTTAGCAAAATGTCCATGTAGCAAAACGTCCAACTATCAGATGGTCTATATAGCAGAACGTCTATTTAGCAAAAAGTCATTTTTTAAATGTGTACACTCATGATAGAAACTAAAAGTCATTTATAAATTATATATATTATTATTTATTTGAATACAATAAGTCTAGGTTAAACTCATCAATATCATGAGGAAATTAGGCGCACAACCTCCCCTTTTTTTTTTCGGTGAATGGAAAATCATCGAATAACCCCCCCCCGCTCTTGGACAGAGCGAAGGGGAGTGTCAGACTTCTACTGACTAAAAACCAAATCCATGTTCCTTCTTCGCCCTTGTGTCGGAGCCGCGTTAACCTTTCGACAAACCACAGCCCCGACGGGCGTCGGCCCTTGCGGGCCCCTCCTTGCTGACATCTCTTTGAGGCGCGTGTGGAACACGTACGCGCCGCTGACACGGTCTGTTGCCGTCATGACGACGGCCGGACGGCGAGCTAGCCCGTTACTCACCGTCCACAGGCCCGCGTCTACGGTGGCCGGAGGTCATCGCGTGCCCCCCGACGCCCGGAGCGCCTTCCGCGGCGGCTGGGACGTTGAGAGGTTCTCTCCCTCTCTCGTTCCGCCACCTCCTTCGCTAGCATCACTGCTTCGCAGAAGGAGGCGACGGCGTCCCATTCCTCTTCGCCCCGGACCATGGCTTGCACCAGGGCCGGACGCGAGAGGTCGCCGCCGCCGACACAACCTCCCCTGTATTTAGACCAAAGAGTATAATTATGTACTATGGCGGTCTTATGCGCCTGATCACCACTAAGCTCATTTTTGCTTGCACTCAAGAAATAGAATCGCTCGCTAGCCCGTGGCAGCGCCTCGGCACGATTTAGGCGAAAATCTTTTTAAATGATCAGGCGGAACTGTCTTCGATCGTACCTACATAATCGTATAATACCGTGTCCATTTCCCTCCCCATGAAATGTGTGTGTTGAATTTTGTGCCTGAGTATCCAGACATTTTGAGAATCTGACGATTTGCTAAATAGACGTTCTGCTATATAGACCATCTGATAGTTGGACGTTTTGCTACATGGACATTTTGCTAAGTAGACTTCCTGCTCATTAGACATTTTGCGCTGTTGGACATTTTGCTACTTAGACCTTCTGATCATGATGCGATATTATGTCTCATACTCATATATGTACCTACTGAACAAAATTTTCAAAGTAACATTGAAAATTTTAAGGAAATGATAAGATATACTTGCCAGCTACTCCTTTAGTAAATATTTGAGGAAAATATTTATTTAACGCAATACTTAAACTTCACCACGTAGGTAATCATTGATTAAATATTGTTTGAGGGTGTGAAAACAAATATTGTGTAACAATACTTAGTTCTGGCGGCAAAAAAAATCTCCTAATTTACTCTTTATGGCTTCGTTGGTCCAGTGAGAGCATGAGAGGTCTTGGGTTTGAGTTCCAAGTCGAGCCAACTGTTGCAGGACTTAAAAAAAATGATAATACTTGGGCCATTAACATAATACTGTTGAATATTTGCCAAGCTAGATAATAGTCCCAATAATAGTACATTGTTCACCGAGAGGAGAAAACACCCGAGATCGGGAATCGCACTTTCTCTCGAGTGATACATAGTGCTTTATACAACACCTATGAGGAAAATAAAAAACTAAATTTAAATTCTAATTCAAATTGAAAATGGCGCCAATGGCATCTGCAATTTTCACATGTTCTTTTTTCAAATTGTTTATCCTGCCGCCGCAGGGTCGCAATGCCAGCCCGACACCATCCAACACACAGCTAGTGGCCAGTGTCCTTTTTCGAACTTGGAGATAAAAACTCACTGTAAAAACTTTTTGGCTTTTGATATTTAGGTTACCGGCGCATAGTCTTACCCAAAATTAAAAAAGAAAAACCACGTAAGAAATGGATTTTCATACACTTTTCTCTCCCGCTCAGATGCGTTTTCTCCCCGCATATGTGTTCGATATGCAATGACGTACTTTCTACCGTAAATTTGATAAAGTATCAAGGTACTTTCCAAGCAGCTGTAGTATAATAGTACATTATGGTACAAGTGTGTAACGTTGGTGATTACCGCAGAGGCGCCATTGAGACCCGAGCCGTCAGGTGAGGGTCTTAAGAAAGCCGAGGACGGTAATCATCAATACACACGTGTATCATACGACGTTTTTCAACACACTTGTGAAGAAAATAATACTAAAAAGTCATCTTCAACAGTTAAAACAAGTTCTGTTTTTTTTTCACAATAGCGGGAAAAATTTATGCGAGCGCATCTACAGTTCTACAGTTAAAACAAGTTCTGTTTTTTTTTTACAATAGTGGGAAAAATTAATGCGCGTGCATCTACAGTTCTACCAAGTTATCTATGCAGGTGGGAAAACACGGAACTAAAATAAATGTACTAAGTTTGACGTAGCGATGCATTTTTTCTTGACCAGTGGCGCCACTACTGTAACAATGACGATCGGCCATAGACTAAAAGAATGTGGTTTCTTTATTTTTGACTTTTCGCGGATAGAGTTTTAGCCACGGACAAAATGGGGTTTTTTTTTTCTTTATTACAGAGAAAACAAATGTTATATTATTTGAGTGAAAGATTCATTTATTAAAAACGTATTAGTTGAAATTATCTATTTAAATTCAAAGTTGCATGAAATGGGGAAGCACTAGGTACATTAATTTATTTTTACTATTGAACACGATCTTTTTTGTATCGAAACTTTTTTAAGAACATAGTAACTCAACCAATAAAATTAAAAAAAACCTATAACTCACTAGTGAATAATAGCAATGCAAAAGTCACAGTTTGATTATAGGTGTCATTACGTGCCTAATTGCGGTGAAATTATAGCCACTTTAGGAGCAAGTGTGTCGAAAAACAATTTAACTGTCTCGGATCCTGCATCGGTAAACAATCACGGAGGAGTGGAAAACTAATAATTTCTACATCTCTTCATATCAGCAGGAGACAGAACAAAAAAGTGCCACTGATTTACTGATAGCCTGTATCATACCACTGCTGAGCAAAAGTCTCTCCCCATGACTTCCTTTTCTTTCGATTCAGGGTTTATACGGGCCACTGGTCGTTGGCTTTATCCAGTTCGCCCACCATCTTTTAAGTCTGCTTGTAAATAAAAACATTGTGAAGAAACCTCGACAAGGATCTCGTTTTGTGTAAGAGCTTACTAATACCTCTCAGCCTGTGTCCTAGCCTCTCTCGAATTACACATCAACAGGTTGATCATAACTGTGTAACCATATCACCCATTGTTTTCTATTATCTCACGAATTAATGAACTCAGATATTATATTAATGTACATTGTCTTGTTCTTTTTTTTGTGTCGATGGTACTTCAAATTATACGGTTTGGGCCCAGTAGGTAGCCACGTTTATTGCAGCGGCAGAGGCGCTGTTAAGGTCGCCACGGGTGCATGTATACGGATATCTAGGACACTCCAGCAGGTGGGGCACTGTTTGATCCGGAGTCGCACTCGGTGTCGCTTGTTTATCTTGATTTAGGTATAGACGCCTGCACATCAAGTTATCCGAAACTGACAAATTGCCAATCAAACTTCATCCTAATGATAGAGCAATAAAGTCGATCAATTGAATAAATATGACAGACTGTGGACAGCTTCGTGAAGGGTTCGTTTACACCATGTCATACTTAACCTCAGACCAAGAAAAAAAGATTTGAAGACCAAGAAAAAAAGATAGAACCTTTTTTTGTTGGTCTGAGTACTTAACATATTCAACAAATGTTTTTCCACCATGGATACCTATCTACCATCAAATATCAATAATGTTGAATATATTTTGACGTATTAACACAGTAGTTTTCAAATATTTGTTTCGCGCAAATTGACACGCATTATTTCACTCACACGTTTTAGTTTCCATGGAATTCTGGTCATATGTAAATATGACATTAGTTTAACACCTACCTACTCATTTTTACTGACAATAAGTGATAAGTACCTAAATAAATGCGTAGATACTTAATAGTTTTACACTGTTCTAATTTAAACTTTAAGTGCCAAGCTGAGTGTTGAATATCCCATATATTTTTTAAAGGTATTCATTGAGGTTTCGCCTATTGTTAGTGAAAACGAGCAAAAGACAATCAGCTTGCAACATTCATAAGTAAATTGTTTGTTGTGAGCAACTATGTTTGTACGTACTTAGTAGATAGAAGTCATTACAAACAACGTTTCCGTGATCTTTCTTTGCCCAGATTTTATTGTTATTTTCCTAACATTTTACCGTTTTAATATTCTACAAGTTATTAGCAATATTTTTCTCTTTGGGTGACTGCATAGCCACGAGCAATCTTCTATCTATCTATCTAGGAAGAGAAGTCCTGACTGACTGACTGACTCATCAACGCCCAGCCCAAATCCTTGGACCTAGAAAGCTGAAATTTTGAACAGAGGTTCCCTTTATAATGTAGACAAGGAATAAGGAAGGATTTTTTGAAATTCAACCCCTAAGGTATTTAAATAGGGGATGAAAGTTTGTATGGAAAATCGTCATTTTCACGCGGGCGAAGCCGCTGGCAAAAGCTAGTGAAATATAAAATTCTTTCTATTGCTGTGCGAGCATAGTATTTTATATGCAATGCTATTTCTAAACCATAGTATTTTATATGCAATGCTATTTCTAAACAGTATTTCAATATAGAAACCGTTACATTACACCAGTAATCTCCGAAGGGCCAGGTTATGGTGTAGGTACATAATAGCACACCCACATTTCGCCAGTTAAGTTTGAAGCCCCATGTAAGTAATTACATGGGGCTTCAAGCAAGCCCCAGGCAAGCCTATTGCACCATCGAGCACAAATCTACTAGCAGGAGAAGAATGGGCACAAAACTCTATGGACACTCTTTTCAATCATAAATATTGTTACAAAATCTTGGTTACATCGTTCATGTTGAGATTAGACATATAATATGTGAAAACGATCGGTATTTAAGGTCCCATTAAAACATTTGGACAAAATTTTAGAAATCATTCAGACCACCAAAATAAGAACAATGGTAAAAAATAATAATATGAAAAACGCATTTAAGTACCTACTCATAAAGGACGACTTTGTTCTAGAGTGCTGACAATTTATTATTTTAAGTCAAAATAAAATCACTTTATTTAGTTTTTTTTTTGTTTAGATATCTTTGTTTAGGGGTACTTACTGAACGCTGTGTTAAAATTTGTCCACCTATTGTAATGGAACCTTATATTATAGTCTACTAAATAGATCCCGGTCCTTCGTTTATCTTTGTCATAAAAAGTGTCGAGTGCCAGACCCCTGCGGTCCTTAGGGAAATCGGATCTTAGCAATATATTATACAGCGGTTTCCCTGGGGTAACACTGGTATCGTTAGTCTTGGACTGAACTTAAGTCGGACTTGACACGCCTATATCCCACCCCATTAGACATATTGATAGCTACATCCTACAGTTTATTTATAATTCGATAAAACGACCACTCTTCAATTTATAATTACACTAGCGGACGTCCCGCGGTTTCACCCGCGTAAATCCCGTTCCCGTGGGAATACAGGGATAAAAAGTAGCCTATGACACTCAACAATAATGTGGCTATCTATTGGTGAAAGAATTTTTAAAATCGGTTCAGTAGATCCCGAGATTACCCCTTACAATTCAACAAATATACAAACACACAAACTTTACTTCTTTATAATATTAGTATAGAAGTATAGATTAAATGCATCTTTAATATTGAATATAGTGACTTAAAATATGACATCTTTAGCATTGATGAAATCAGAATGCAACTATGGGTTTGACACGGATGGCTGATGTAGGAGGCAACGTACATAAGGAAAAGTACTCTTTTTTCAAAGAGCCGCTTATTGTGGGCAATAAAGAAGAACAGGCAAAAAAAACCCAGACCCGACAGAAAAGTAACATATCTCAGTTTTTTTGTTATTATTTATATAATCATATTATATAGTTTTTGTATTCGAAATCAATGGCTAACACCAAAATATTGCCTTATGTTTTTGTTCAGGCTTTACACTAAAAAAGTACAAAATGCCTACGTATCTACAAAATTCTTAATGTATGTAACTAAATGACGATAAATAGATAAGGGATGTATCCAGGAGACCTGGAGATACAGCTGTATTATATAATTTTTGAACTCCGAGTACAACATTCAACTTAGGTTTTTTTTTTTAAGGTGGTTTAAAATCATCTAATGACATCTCTCGCCCTTGGGTGGAGCGAGAGGGCGTGTCAGACTCTTACTGACTAAAAAATTCCACCCCGTTCCTTTTTGCCTCTGGTACTGGGGTCAGAGCATGCCCTTCTGGATTCGCCCTCAACTTAGGATTAATTAAAATCGTCATATTCGATGATTCAGATCGGATTATTCCACTAATTCGTTGACCTAACCTAACCTAACCTAAGTTGAGGGCGAATCCAGAAGGGCATGCTCTGACCCCAGTACCAGAGGCAAAAAGGAACGGGGTGGAATTTTTTAGTCAGTAAGAGTCTGACACGCCCTCTCGCTCCACCCAAGGGCGAGAGATGTCATTAGATGATTTAAACCACCTTAAAAAAAAAAAACCTAAGTTGAATGTTGTACTCGGAGTTCAAAAATTATATAATACAGCTGTATCTCCAGGCCTCCTGGATACATCCCATAACTATTTATCGTCATTTAGTTACATACATTACGAATTTTGTAGATAAGTAGGCATTTTGTATTTTTTTAGTGTAAACCCTGAACAAAAACATAAGGCAATATTTTGGTGTTAGCCATTGATTTCGAATATAAAAACTATATAATATGATTATATAAATAATAACAAAAAAACTGAGATATGTCACTTTTCTGTCGGGTCTGGGTTTTTTTTATATGGGACGTGACCGTTCTTCTTTCAAGACGGAGGAAGTATCTTTTTTGAAGAGCTCCCAATAGCGTGCAAGAAATTTAAGGATTAAGTTGGTGGGCGATGTCTCCCTGTTGTCATAACAACGACAGTCGACCCAAGTTCAAAAATGGACATGAGTCGGCACTATAAATATGGGTGTTAGAGTTAGTTGATAATACGCTTATCCGGTTATTGTTAGAGAAAATTCTTATAGTGTGTGCAATGTTTTGTCATTGGCTTAGTAGTAATTGCACGACAATATTATAATAATAAAAGATTGGTAATGCTCACCTGCTTTTGTTTCGAACCACGTGTAAGATTCATGCTCTATAAATAGAACACAAAGAAGCATGCATAGGAAAGAAAGACTCAACACTGAGCAAGTTCTAAGTGGATACAATTGAGTTTACGTTGACTTTATAATACTTTGACCTGGCCTAGCATAGAACGGAGTTTTAACAGAGTAAGAGACCAGTTTATACCGGTTATGTTACAAAAAACACGCGGTCAATTTTCGATGCTAGAACATTTTAATTGGTAAATGTAAAAGAATTGTGAAAATCACAACAAGATAAATGATCAGGAGTTGCGTTATCCATCAGAGTTTCAGCAGTTTACATTGCAACGGCAGCGTAATGTATAATTATTTTAATATTGTTGTACAATAGTATATTTCATTATAAGTGCGGAAAGCCTGTCATTGCAACGAGTTCCGACAAATGTCTAGCCGAGCCGAGGCACAGCCGACGGCGAGTGTTGACAGTCGGAACAAGTTGCAATGACGGTTCCGCACGTGTACTGAACAACTATTTTTAATACAGTTGCGAAAAAATGAAGCAATTTAATAAAATAATAAAACCGTAATTAAACTCGCAAAGAACATTAATTTTTGGAAAATGGCGCCAACCGTTTTCTTCACCCATTCTGGGTAGGCAAAGGTAACTATGCCCATACAGCCAAGTCTTCAGTAGATTTTTTTTATTGTTAGGAAATAAAAATGAAATTTAATGAGTTTCATTATTTCTGATATTGAAACAAATTAGTAGCTTCTTTAGAAATATTTGCATGAATCATAAAAACTTCTATGATTTTATTTAGTAAATACTTCGTGGTTGGTTTTTTTTTAATGGACATTATTTTGACAGTTGGGAAAGAAAACGCACGAGTTCGGGAAAGGTAAAGAAAAAGCACGAGTACGTAATAGCCCACATCCCGAACGCTATACGTCCCTGCAATACGCCACTTTTTGAGCAACTGTATTAAAAAAGTTTTTTTACAAGAATTGGTTAATGTTATTTTAAACAGCAGAGCAAGACATTGCACTCTACAATTGATTTTTACTCGTATTACTATGCAAATAGTTCTTCGGCCGCGAAAATTGTAACAGCTCTGTTGATATGCGCGAATAAAGTATCTTTCTATCAGTGGAAAAACGATTAGAATTGGATCATTCGTTCCCGACATACATAAAAAATACTAACAAACAAAAAAAACCTGTTTTTAATTTTACTATACCTAGATTAAGCATTTCTTTTTTTTTTTTTTTTTTTAGAAGTTGTTTGTTTTACGTGGTTCATTAGCCTATTAATTGATTCGAATTCTCGTAAATTACCTACTTTAATATCACATTACATAGGTCATAGACGGAAACAAAACTAGTTTTTTAATTATTTTTGTATAAGTAATCCAGGATCCAATTTTTTTTTTTGCAGAAAATCTATGGTACTTACTTAATAGAAATGTGATTTATTTAATTAATTAGTATCTAGTTAGCCTTGTGAAGATAATTACAAACTTGAATACTGTCGTTAAAAAGATTCCAGTAGTTATATATATCCAAGTTTACATGAATTGCTGTTTAGGTTTAGGTAAATGACTTGGTATTTAATATTTTTCTGTTAAAATGGCAATGATACTGATACTAAATTAAACTAATTGTATCTTTAACCGGTTCCCAAAAAGGAGGTTTTATGTTTACAATCAGGAGTAAGCTAAGACAAGTAGGTAATAAATAGTAGATTATTGCATCGAGCACAAAGTAATTTATTATTGCACCGAGTGCCTGATTTAGAGCCTGAGCGTTAGCGAGGGCTCTAATCTAACAGGCACGAGGGCAATATAAATTACTTAAGGCGAGGTGCATAATCTACTTTTCTTTCAACTATTACACAAAGGAATAGTAGATAAAAGAAACTCATATCAAACAGTTAAAAGATTTTCTATAACACTGTCGGCTTCATTTAGGAGAATGTTTTCCGGAGTTAATGTGTCGCCAAATGATTCCATTTTAATTCGAAGCCGAAGCACTCAATATCAGATATCAAACTTTATCGTTTCCAAAAAAATGTTGTCAAGAAAAATTAACAAAGTTCCCCAAAAGTTCCCGCCAAATCACTTTTTTAAATTTCTTTCATTTTATAGTAGTTAGCAGCAATCATTTTTTAAATTTGGAACAAGTAGGATAGAAACGAATAATACGTACGTAAAAAAAAAGTATTGATATCGGCTGGCTGAATAGAGCTAATCCATTGAGATTGGCACCGGTGCGATTAAAAAAAATAAACTGTGCAATAATGAAATTTCATACATTTTTATTGCTCTAGAGCATTAAAGACTCGCTTTGTACTGAGTTTTTAGTGTGATTGTGATGAAATTATAGCATAGTTGGAAGAAAAAGCAATTTATGCACTAGCCCTACTTACTGATCGGAGAATGTATGGATTTCTGGAGGTCTTGAGCACACACATAGTTAGTAGCATGTGGTAAGGTAGGTGGTAGTTAGTTTAAAGCCTGAATTAACAAATAGGATACTTTTAATCCTGGTAGTAGAATCCCATGGGGCAATTATCGAACTCTACGCAGGAGAAGTCACGGGCATAAGCTCAATATTTATGGCCGCTCATCGAAATGGTCTTTTCCTATTTTGTGGACAGTCCTCTTTGGGGGTTCTTTAATCCCAAGGCCACTTCGTCATTTTTTGCGTTGCAGAAGATAATTATAGCATAAGTTTTCCTTTTCGAAAAGGAAAATTCTGTTAGTATTTTAGCTCGATATTGTTAATATGTTACATTAATTAGCGACCAAACCTGTAGTTGGCTTAACATAAAAAGATGAATCTACATTTAAAAATCCAACATACTCCTTAATGTTCCATGATACTAACCGTAGTTATCGCCTAGCACTGTCTGAACATCTTAACTCACTTCCTCATTAGTTCACCTAACACAGGCCCCAGTTCATTTCTTTAACTCACTCAATTATCTTTTTGACACTGAAAGTTTTCATTGGTTTGAGTTATATCGTTGCGTGACTGTTTCACTTCCTAGAGTTACTGTTTCCTTAGTAATGAGGGCCATGACCTTAAGTGAAACCAGATGGGTTTTATGATTTGCTGTTAAATACAAAATAATGTGTTTAGCAAAGTTACTTGACAACTATGTAAGACATAAATTTTAATTGTAATTAGTTTATTTATTACAAAATGTGCCTTCTCTTGACCTCGGTCACGACTGATAGGACGTGATGGATGAGGTCTATGAAGGAACTAGCGGGTCCAGAAGATGCCTGTTCACTCCTCTTTTGAGGTTAAATGTGTGAGAGAACACAGATAGAGAGAGAGAGAGATAGTTTTAAACTTAGGCTGTGCGTATAATAAATATGGAGAAGAACCGCTGATTATGAATCAATTAACATTGAACTTGAAATAGTGAAACGATTAATTTTTACATTATTTTTGACGGAAAATGTCATAGAAAAAATATCTTGATTAAAATAAAACTAAATAGATACGTAATACCTATACCTACTTATAATAATTATAATATTATTGTTTAAGTATCCATAAAATTCGTTTTTAAATAGTTGTCTATGACGTACAATAAGTAGGTAAACAGGTACTTTATTATTCTTGTTGGTTACGGGTCTTTCTTGAGGAAAACAAATAAATAAATAGAAAACCTATTTATTTATTTGTTTTCCTCAAGAAAGACTTTTCATTGTACAAAATACGGAAAAATCTTTGAAAATTTACCACACCAAATAACCAATTAGAAATAATTATTAAAGATTTTCCTACCTGTATTATTTAGTAGCTAAGGAACACTGTTAAGTCCCGTTCGTACAGTCAGTGACCAGCGTTATCTGACCCCTCGTATAAAGAAGAAAATGGCAAGAGTGGTGTAAGAAAAGGGGTCAGATAACCCCGTCGGGGTTGCGGATTGTTCGAAAGAGATACCGCAGCCTCGACACAAAAGGTTAAGAAGGAACATGGGTGGTTTTTAGTCAGTAGAAGTCTGACACTAACTACCCCTCTGCCTAGAGCTGTAGTAGTCATTTGATGATTTTCCACCATCCAAAAAAAAAGGGGCCAGATTAAGCTGGCTGTAGTAGTTAAACGAAGATGCTGTACAAGTGACCTTGCTACCGTAATCCGGTAGCGTCACCTCAATGAAAACATCGTACCCAGACGCCGCCATACTTTTTCCTGATTAGCCTTTGAGCCAAATAGTCGCGTCCCCGCCGTGCGCAAGAGTTCATCAAATGAACTAATTCGAACAGTGCTGTGCTAATGTGTTTTTTGTTGATAGTAGATTTAAGTTTTATTTTTGTTTAAGGTAAAACTTCAAAATGTTGACGGGGTGGCGATTGGTTTTGTCGAAATGTAAGTATATTAATTAGTTCCAAAAATCCAGTTTTTAATTTGTGTTTTTTTTTCATAGTGTTATGTCTAATTAATTATTTTTTATTGTAATAAATTAATAATTGTTTAAAGATTGAATTAATATCATTTTGAATGAAAATTCAATAACAATAAAATTTAATGGACCATAATTAATATTAATTACAATAAATTGGGACATACTTTGATCGTTTTAATATTTAATTAATATAAAATATATGTTTTCATTTTGTAATCTGGAGGTACTTAATTATTATTATACTTGTACAAACACTGGTATTTAAATCAGCTGTTTCTGTTCCATTGGGCTTATGTGTCCCCTATGGCATAATTGAATTTTATTTACTTTCAACAATATTCTTCCAAAAAGTATTATTTGTGATATGAAATAAACTTATAGTAAAGTGTGCATGTGTAGTAAAACCTATGTGAAAATAATACGGTACTATCCAGTGTGCATGACGAGTGCACCGTGTAAAAGCAACGTAAAGCCGTCGATTTTATAATTACAATTTAAACTAATACGTTTCACATAATTACAAAATTTTCATAATTTGTAAATATCTATGGATGACACTGACTTCACTGCAAAGAAACTGAACTATATTAACAGTAACTCAGACCAACAAAAAAAGGAAGACGACGCGCCACGAACATCAAAAGTGAAGCCAACTTTTTATCTATGTGTGTAGACAATGTCTCGTGAAGTCGTGACGTTCTAGGAGAAATGCGTGTGGTTTTAGTGTAGGTGTGTGCGTGAGCTTGTATGTTTACTTGCTATAGGCGTGTGGTTTTGTGGCTTCACTGTTGGTGTTCGCGGCGCGCCGTCTTTCTTTTTTTCTTGGTCTGAGAACAGTAACTGTATTTTTGGATTTGGGAGAGTCCCAAGCACAAATCCACGGTGTACTGAACTATCACTAGTTCAAAACTTTTTACGATAATTGTATATTCGAAAAAAAAAAACGTTTTTACGTTACGTTCACAAGGCGGGTTCGTGCTTCTCTGCTTTCATAACCGAAAACACAGTAACTGTACAGTTCAGTTGCTTTTAATGAGGTAGGTATTAGAACCCAGCAACACTAAATCCTTGTACTTGTTTTTGTTTCTCGTGGTTAATTCATAAAGGCCTATGACAGCCTATGCTATTGAATTCAATTCAAGGTTAGGTTGCATTTACATCACAGATTCTAACTTACTCATTTATCATAAACAGTAACTGTCGCACTCAGAGATTTTTAATGATTACTTAACCCTTCACTTAGTAAAGGTTTTGACAGTTTAGTGAAGGTTATGTTGTCGGATCTTTACTAAGAGACAGCTTAAGAAATCATAAAATATCTTTGAGTACCGCAGTTAGACTAAACAAAAAGTAAACATGGCTCATGCTCCCGATATTTCGGCGCTGTTACAAGTACCATGATCGAATAAACGGGTCTCAGACTCGCAGTGTTTCTGTTAGTGTTAGTGACCATGTCAGTTTAAAAACTGACATGGTCATATCAGCCTATATTGTTCCTAATGCAGGGACTCAGACCTCCTCTCTAGGAGAGTGATGGGCTCTAATCCACCACGCGGGCCCAGTGCGAGTTGGTAGATGACACATGTCTCTGAATTTTTTGGTTCTAAGACACGCCGGTTTTCTCACGATATTTTCCCTTACAGTTTTGTTAAAAACTAATAACTCTTTATTTGTTTACAGTATTCATAATACCGCAGAGATATGTCTTGGCGATCATGGCCCTTTTGGCCATAGCCAATGCGTATACTATGCGTGTCTGCCTGAACCTGGCCATCACTCAGATGGTGAGGAGGCCACAAACAGAAGTCACTGAGGATAATTACGACCCCTTAGTATGCAAAGATCGGTACGGAGATGTGGGGAATTCTTCAGATATCAGAAGCTTCTATTCTGCTAAAGCTGATGATGTGAGTATGATATATTTTATAATATGCATTTTTGTGAAACATAACACACAACACACACATACACAACACATGTGCACATGTTATGCATGCACATGTCATATCATTAGCAACAATCTATTTAAGCAGTGACAAGAGAATGCGTTAATTTTATACTCAATCAGTGTATTGTGTCACAACGTGGACTTCGGTTCAAAGGCCTTCAAAACTATGTATTAAGGAATACTACCTTGTTGGTCTAGTGGTCACAATTGCGACTGCGGAACGTAATGTCCTGGGGTCGAGTACAGTAATTTTGGAATTTTCCATCACTAATCTGGAATCAATAGGCTCACCCCCTATTACATGGGACTTAAATATTACTGATGTGATGTTATGTTATTATGTATTAGGAAGTTGATCCTGGCTGCCAAATATATGGCTGAAAGTCTGACAACAAGTCTTACCAAAAGGTTTCTTTTTACTCAGTACCTACTTACTGGGTTATGGAGGAGTAGGAGGAGGATCAGTCACTTCATGTAACATGCTGTTATTCAGCTGCATCTAATTAGACTGGAAAGCGACCTCAACATAGTTGGGAAAAGGCTAGCCAAATTATGACGAAGTACCTATAAACCTTGTATCACGTGCATTTTTCGTCAAAGTTCCGACAAACTTTAATACGCGCAAAATTGAAGATCAGCGATTTATGCGCATCAAAAATTGGGTTGGCGCAGTGGCTAAGCGATTGGACTGCTGCGCTGCGTGTCGCGGGTTCGATCCCCGCACGGAACAAATATTTGTATGGCCTACAAATAGTTGTTTCGGGTCTGAGTATTTGTGTATGTGAGTTTAAATGTTCGCACCCACGATACAGGAGAAATTCCTAGTGTGGGGCAAAGTTTTTTTTTTAAATAAAACAAAATAAATTCAAAACTAGTTGGGGCACCCCGTTTACTATTCACATGATAGACTAGATATAATTATAACATGTCCATAAACTGGAAAAAATGGAAATTCAGTAGTGCCCATAATTATGATACAGGTGTAAATACCGGATGCCAAAGTTTATTAAACTTGTCAAAAGCGGACTTTGACACCTCTAAGCACGTTGCTACATTGCCTAGCTGCTTTACTAATTTTTATTGAGGAAAAGGCGACTCGAATCGTTTTAATATATATTTTTTTGTTTAAGTAACAAATCAAACTGATGTAGTTTTGGGGAGAAATGGGCAAAAATCGCCCTCCACACTAATAAAAAAAACATGGCGGGTCCAAACCGGTACAAAAGCTTGACTCCTGTTGAAAAGTGGATCTAGGGAACTGTTTCCCGTTCAATTAATCACTATAATAATATTTTAAATGCGGGTCAAATTATCATCGATCCTAAGCAAACTCTTTCAAATTAAATGCCTTATTGTTGTGGAAACTGTTATGAAAAACTTGAGTAAACAGAGCACTTTTTCATTACTTCAAATGATTTGGTTACCATTTTTTACAACTTGTTGTTGATTCAACTTTATTGTTCCGTTCATGAAAGTACGAAAAGTTTTTGTGATTTGTCGCAGACAATGAGGAAACGTCAATGTAATCCTCAGATTGTATCACCGTTTAAACCTTTATCAAGTAGGTTACCGTCGGTTTTTAGCTTAGTCCAGATTTTTATTACAGACAACCGCGTGGTCCGCGTGTCGTAGCGTGTTGGTGGTAAAACTTTGTCCTTGCGAAGGCATAGTGTAGTAAGGAGTTTTAACAGGATTAAAAGGCCAATAGAAAAGGTTTATAGGGATAAAGTTGTAGACCAATAATTAAATCCAGATCACGGGTCAGTATCAAATCTTAAGCATTCCTTGTCGAAATCGGCCCGTGGATGGCTGACCATCCAATACATGCCGACTTCCCTTCGTGCTTCGGAAAGCACGTTAAGCCGTTGGCCGCGATTATCGTTTTTGTTTTTTAGCAGATATAATATGAATGGCGTTAAAAAGTGTATTGGGGACCTTTCATAATAGTAACTGCGTCTGTGATAATTTAAGAAAATAATATGAAATGCGTTAAAATTCGTAAAGTGGTCACAGACGCAGATTATGAAAGGTCCATTTTACGCTTTTTAACGCAATTCATATTATGATTTGCTAAAGTGGACATTTAAGACCCCCTGTACGTGTAGATGAAACATCCATCATCGTCATCCAGACTATATTGCCCACTTCAATCAAAAGATTTAGTCAGCAGCACATAATATTCTCATCATTTAAACTTCCATTTTGAGATGTAGGCATATAACAATGACATTATCTAAATACTAAGTAAACTGTCTGTTGATATCCTCGGAAGATAGAAGTGTTAGATAAATAATATTAATATTATCATCATGAGATTATTGTCTCATGCGTACTTTATGTTGTTTGTGATTTGCAGTTCTTGTAGCATTTTGGATTCAGCAAGGCATTTGAGCATTTGATTGAAGCATTTCGTTCGTCTGGTGGTCTCTAGGGAGGTATCTCCCTATTGGTTGTCTTGACGGGGCGGGATGTCTCAGCGCAGGGGTATTTATGTGACTGGGTGCTGCGTGCCGACCTCCCTGACGGCGTCAGCGTCGTCTGCTACGCGGACGATACGCTGGTGCTGGCACGGGGGGAGTCGCACGAGGCGGCGGCCGCGAACATGACACGCGGGGTTGCGATAGTCGTTGAGAGGATCCGGCAGCTGGGTCTCGAGGTGGCACTTCACAGGTCGGAGGCCATGGGCTTCCATGGACGTGGGAATGTGCTACCGTCGGGATCCCAGCTAATGGTGGGAGGGGTTCCTATCGGCGTCGAGTGTACTTTGAAGTACCTAGGACTCGTCCTCGACAGTCGGTGGAACTTCGTGGAGCATTTCCGACGTTTGGCTCCCAGACTGGAGCGGGCTGCGGCTGCCTTTAGGTGATAAAATATTGAGAAGGATAAATAATTGCCAAATAAATTATCTGTGATTCCAAACATACTCGTAAATAGGAAGAACTGGGTATTTAAGAACATTATGTATTCCACGTGAACCATTTATTTGATTTCAACCGCCTATGTATTGAATTGTATAGCTTCGACAAGGAAATGAATTGCTAAAGAGTTTCCGAAGAACGTTTGTCAAAATAAATTGATAATGTATTCATATCATGTCTTTCTTTGAGGTCAATTATGAGTTCATTGATCATTGATTGTTCGTCATTGTTATGAACCACAGTTGCACGTACCTGTTTGGTATACTTGCAGACATCTTTATAATTTTAGTACACTAACAATATTTATTGCAATTTTGTTTTATATAACCATATTAAGCGACTGAGGTCAAACGTTCTATCGTTTGACATCAGTCTCTAAATGTATCTTATCTGGCTGTATACCTTGTTCGACGATTAAGATGTATTTAAATCAATTAAATTGAAATTTTCTTGCAACTTAATCTCAAGTCACATCTAGTACTAGAATAAAAACATGGGTAGGTACCTAAATAGATAGCATGATGAACCAAATGCGTACAAATTTACTATATCTAAAATAGTCTGTCTCAATGATCAAAGCTCTCAAGTGTCCACTTGAGAGCTTTGATCATCAATTATCAGTCGAAATATATAAATATCGACTGATAATTATGAAACACCTATTAATATAATCCTATGATCTTTCACGACTATGTATTATTAAGATAACAATCCTATAATGTAATATTACTTCAACAGGAAATACTGTTTGAATGGAGCGAAGCTACCCAAGGTTTGATCCTGGGATCTTTCTACTATGGATATATTTTGACCCATATCCCCGGGGGAATGTTGGCTGAAAGATTTGGTGGTAAATGGGTGCTCGGTTTTGGACTTCTGTCCACTGCAGTCTGTACCTTTATCACCCCTATTACTGTCAAAATGGGAGGAGCCACTGCGCTGTTCATTTTGAGAGTTATTGAAGGTTTTGGTGAGGTGAGTGGAATTTAATACTTATTTGATGTAATGATTGATGACAATGATGAATGAATGATTTATGAGAGAAGCTTAGAAAAAAACACAATAAATAAAAATATTAAAGTTGTGATACCTGCATCGGAATGGCCTTGTTATACAAATATCGGAAGTCATCTGCACGGTCTAAAGTAGTCTAAACATTCTATGTTTTTTTTTATATTTTATAATGGAATTCTGTAAAGGATTTATTGTTTGAGGTCGTCGGATCTCTAGTCTAGATGATATTTTCATAGCATTTTAGTTGGCATTTAAAATAAACCTCTTACGATGTAAGTGAACAACTTCAAGTCAATCGATTGGCATACAAGGTTGTGGTCGAGATGAAATATTGACATCGCAATATGAATGTTAATAACAAGGAAATCCCCTAGACCAGTAGGTACCTGTAATTAAATAACATCAATGGTTAACGTCCTTTTAATGTAATGGTATACAAATGCATCAAATGTCATTACTGCCTAAGTATACCTAGGTACCTTTTCATTAAACAAAATACTGACGCATGTACTTTTGAACAGACACACGGCTTTAACTTGGGGCTAATTTTTCTTTCAATTGTGGGATTAATTTTATCTGAAGAATAACTAAGAATACATCTATGACTTTTACGCCCAAATACTCAAACGTCACTCAATTATAAGTTGTACTTAAATCTCGTGCTGTCTTTGTTACTTTAACGCAGAGTGACAGCATAGCAGGAGTTTTAAGGGTTACTTATAATTGAGTGACGTTTGAGTATTTGGGCGTTATAATATTAATAATCAGGCCTCAACAGGCACAATAGGATACCGTTTATGAAATTCTAAGCTTAGATCGCCCACAACAAGAGACCGAGGATTTAGGAGTAGTAGTTCGCCTACCAATGATGCCTACATTGTTTGGATAGATCAGATCTGTCCTCATGTAATTAAAAATAAAACAAGCTACTTTTAAAAAACTCCCCATAAAATAAAGCGCCAACTTCAGATCAATCAAAACTCCTCTATAACGAACTTCATATCCCCAGGGACCTACAATGCCAGCTCTAATGGCCATGCTGTCGAAATGGGCCCCTAAAGAGGAGCGAGCTCGTATGGGAGCCATTGTCTTCGGAGGAGCACAGATAGGAAACATTGCTGGGTCCTACTTCTCCGGTCTCATCATGCATAATGGAAGTTGGGAGAACGTCTTCTACATGTTTGGAGGACTCGGACTGTTGTGGTTCGCGCTATGGGTGAGTTTAGTAATTTCTGATCATCATCGTCATCATTTCAGCCAAAAGACGTCCACTGCTGGACATAGGCCTCCCCCAGGTGTCGCCACATTGACCGGTCCCGTGCGTCTCTCATCCAGCGGGTCCCCGCAACCTTGACCAGGTCATCGGTCCACCTAGTGGGAGGCATTCCAACGCAACGTCTTCCAGTTCGTGGTCACCATTCCAGAACTTTTCGACCCCATCGGCCATCCGTTCTTATAATCTCTGAAACATGCTTCTATTCCTGGCTGACAGAAGGTCAAAAGAATGTCAAGGGAAACTTTTTAATGGGACTATTAGCAAGAAGGTGAACCAGAAGTTTGAAATTGTCCATCCTCCTCCAAGGGGGCACTCTTTTAGGGGGTATAAGTCACATAATCCTTCATCGTGTATTTTCCTATGGTGTCATTAAGGCTTACAGTTGGAGTATGAATTTATCTTGTCTTCGTCTTACTTTTTCGATAACTCAAGTGTTTTATCGTAATCTAGTCATCACGATGATGCATTTAAGCTCTGTGATGTAACTTTATTCAATAAACTATCTCAAATATTATATCCCCT
This sequence comes from Diarsia mendica, assembly GCA_949316265.1. Classification (NCBI taxonomy): domain Eukaryota; kingdom Metazoa; phylum Arthropoda; class Insecta; order Lepidoptera; family Noctuidae; genus Diarsia; species Diarsia mendica. The sequence goes on from OX438892.1 coordinate 10,437,066, forward strand.
TGATTTAAAAAGCCCTCAGCATCAGCAACTTCAATCATAATGTTAAGGTCATAGACCTCGGTTTTTAGTTTCCCATTCAGTAATGTGAAATAGAAAAACAATATTTTATGTAGATACACATTAATATTGCTTACATAAGTGTACTACCAATATTAACTATGTCATGAATAAAATTAATGTTTGCATACAATATTAGGAATATTTGCGAACATGTATAATTATTAAATTATGAATCGGTACAAACATCAGGATTATTTATTGAGATATAGACACCAGCCCGTTACACAAAACAAGAGTGGTACAATTTATGCTATAATATGTAGCTGCTGGGAATAAGGATTCTTTGAGATAGGTACTATAAATTGATTAAAAATTTACTGCTCGAAAAGAATTCTGGCATCCTTTAGTCAATTAGCTTCTATTTTGCTCACATTGCGGCAACACGGGCGATAAGTGATCGACCACTACATATTATGTTATTAATTTTTTCAGAGAATCGGTAGAAGCTTTCTGTCAACTCGACCCAGGATCTTGAATTCAGTCGATTTTCGTTTTTTTAAGGCTAGGTTTCTGAACGGTGTATTCTCACAGTCCGTGTCAAAACGAGAATGCCCTTTTATATTGTTGTTAGTTTAGTTTATATTTTATCTTTAGTGTAGTTTTTAGGGCCCGCATAATTAAAATTCTTCAACAAAAAAATCATTGGCAAACACATTTGTATTTAAATGGACACGAAACAAAACTCATTGTCGAAAAACTGCCACACAACGAAAAACAAACCGCCTGAAATCCGTCGTAATTGGTTCACTATCGTATTACATGAACAATATCTGTCGAAGCAGTGTTGCTCTGATCTTTTTTATCGGTTCAGTTTCCAATTTGTTTCGAATCGAGTGGCGTTTTATTTTAACGGGTTTCGACAGTAATATTTTCTAGTTAAACCGTTTTATGTTTTGGTTGGAAACTTTTTCAGTTACAAAAATATGGTTTTATACAATGTTTGGTATCTACTCAGGGGGTATCTAGGTTAAACTAACGATGGTTTCCTTTTAAAGTGCTGTGCCCTGAACATCACATCGAATCTAGATCGCTTTAAAAATGGGGACTTGTGATTATTTTCAAAACAAGTTTTCATTCAATAGAAGCACTTGATAAATATTTCTGTATCAACGACAGACTCTCCAGTAAATAATAATAAAATAATAATAACATTTTATTGAAAAGTAAAAATTGGTAAAATACAATATTATAAATCTTAGAAAAAATCACGATGCTTTTGGCATAAATGCGGTTTCTGAACCTTTGTTGCAACCAATATGCTTGAAAATATCCTTAATATTTGAAGCACAAGATATATAAATTCTAAAGCAAAATTTTCTTTTTCTAGTCGATCCTATGCTTCAGTACTCCAAACACACATCCCTACATCTCAGACAGCGAGAAGAAATTCTTGAACCAGAATGTGGACGCTTTGATCCACACGTACTCAAAGAAGTTGGATCCCATCCCGTGGAAGGCGTTGCTCAGATCCGTGCCACTGTGGGCACTGATTATCGCTGGTGTAAGTAATTTAATATTATGATAATTTTTCCTTCATTATACCTATTCAATTTTTTGCTCGTTTTAACACAAAGTGACACCTACGGGCTCAGATCATTCGCCTGTTATACCCTTTACTAGATTAAGTGCAGCCATGAGACACATCACATTACTATCTCTTTATTTTATATTTCTGTGTGCACTTCGTGCATGCGCCAAATAAATGTTTTCTTTCTTTCTGCTTTTATTTGATTTTATAAAGAAACAGGTGAATCTGAAATATTACATTACACGCGAATGCTCCCGGCGATGGAGAGCCTTAAATAACGTGTATATTATTATTATTATTTAAAAACGTTGCCCCACACTAGGAATTTCTCCTGTATCGTGGGTGCGTTCACAAACATTTAAACTCACATACACAAATACCCAGACCCGAAACAACTATTTGTAGGCCATACAAATATTTGTTCCGTGCGGGGATCGAACCCGCGACACGCAGCGCAGCAGTCCAATCGCTTAGCCACTGCGCCAACCGTGCCGTCAAATGTATATAAAATACTAAATGTAGCTTTATTGGAATTCAACTCTCTTCGCCGTTAAACAGGGTTTTGACACCATAGCCTAGAATGAGTGAGTACGGCCATGAGTGCCAGTATTTGTCCTGAAAGAATAAATAAGATTGTTAATGAATGACACTATTATGATTTTAATATAATACATTAATAGTCATTCAGGTATTACCCGATACTTAAAACGTGTTTGTTGTTAAATGAGTCTGTAATATTGTTAAGCGGTAATTTACTTTCATTAAGACTAACAGTTCAATTTCGATTCTCATCTACTTTTATGGCTGTGGTGTGGAGTAGACACCGTAGTTTAAACCACAAGCTGTGACAAACTAAATCACGTTTATATATTTTTTTTTTGTTTTTTGTTCATCCTTCAGCAACAAAATTGTAGTTTAACTGATTGATGTTTGAAAAAATTGCATAACAAACAAAAACAAAACGATAAACTAGCTGTTGTCAATTTTAATTTTTATCTATTTGTTGTCTATTTTGTTTGATGGTTACAGATGTTATTATCACTTATAGATAACTTAAATCAAAAGAGTTTCACTATAAAATATCAATTCACCATGAACCAGATACTTACCTAAAATGTTAGGAAATGTTTAAAAAATCAGTTAATTAGTCAATACATTGACGGAAGAATGTCGTAAGAGACAAAGAGACTGCTGTTCCATATTCAACATTGGACGTTGAACCGAACGCTGCTAATCCAATAGCGTATTTGCTGCCTCTTATGGCTTACACAATTCGCCGTTGACATGTGATTTTTTTATCAACAGATTGGACACGATTGGGGCTATTTCACAATGATCACGGATCTTCCTAAATACATGACAGATGTACTGAAGTTCAACATCAAGTCTACCGGCCTTCTGTCTGCCTTGCCTTATGTGGCGATGTGGATCGCTTCGTTCTTCTTCGGTTTTGTGTGTGATTTCTGCGTGAAGAGAGGAATACACAGCATCACATTCGCTAGAAAGTTTTACACTACTATTGGTAAGTAATGAAAAGTAGAAGAAAATCAATTTACTATTTTAGGGAACCCATTATGAATTTGCATACATTCCTTCATCATGTCTCCTTTAGGAGATCTGCTGGCAGAAATTTCTAAAGAAATAAGCAGTACCTTTGTACTCAATTATTATTTTATGTTAATTTCCTGTGATGTCTTCTGTGTGTACATAAATTGTTAAATAAATAAATAAGTCCCCCTGTCTTAAATGGCTTAGACTACGTTGTTCAGTCACGAGGGATGGTAGAAGGCGCACTAGTTCCCTTGAACTCCGGTTCAAGTGTGGGAAGGGAACATCAGTGTGGTTTTTAGTCAGTTAGAGTCTGACAGACCCCTCCACTTACCCCAGGGTAGAGGACATTCATGAGGATTTTCCACTTCAGAACAAAAAAAAAAAGGTTATTATGAGATTAAGTTATTGGCATCAACGTAACTTTCATTTTTCGAGAAATTTACTGAAAAGTAAAACTCCAAGAAACAAACTTTCATGAACCCTCGCTCTACAGTTAGATACTGAAGCCTCAATATTAATCACGTAACTGCAAATACAGTAATTTCGATAGATTGACAGAGAGCAGACTGGAACAGCCAACTTATCAAATCCTTCTGCCCACAGCGGCCACTGGTCCTGGTATCTGCATCATCATGGCATCCTACTCCGGCTGCGACACGACCCTCGCCGTGTTCTGGTTCATCTTTGCCATGACCCTCATGGGGGCCTACTACAGCGGTATGAAGATCAACCCGCTGGATATTACTCCGAACTACGCGGGAACCACCACAGCCATGGTCAACGGAATTGCTGCTGTTTCAGGAATTATCTCACCGTATCTCATAGGGCTTTTGACGCCTGATGTAAGTTTAACCTTTTTATTATATACCCTACTTTATACTTACTATGCACTTATTTGAGATTATCCATCAATGTTTGATTATTATCTTCCTTTTGTCTACCTGTAGGCTACGTTAAATCTTTGCCCCCTCTGTTCACCAATTATTATTTACCTACTATTTTATGTGTGGCATTGCGAAAGTTGAAATAATTGAGTGAATAGGTCGCAGCATCGCCCGCGTGTAGTACGATAATTGTCCCATGGGATCGTATAACAGGGATAAAAAGTATCCCTGTAGACTATAAAGTTATAAACTATCTTCATCCAAATTCAAGTAGTTTTTGCGTGAAAGAGTAAGAACCATCCAGATATTCATACTCGTACATCCTCACAAACTTTCGCATTTTTAATATTAAGTAGGATTTCATAAAATATTTTGTTCAGTAAAATGCTTGTGGACCTCTTAAGGGTTCCCGTTTTCCATGTTTTATCGGGTTTCACCGCCCTTTGTGAAATAAATCTATTGGAAGTAAATTGGTTACAACAAAAAAAGATGAATACAAATGGTTAGGGTATACCTACATCATTATTATGTACATGGTATCTATTGAACATTGTATTAATCGATATAAGTAATATTCACAGTTCCACATTTAACTAAATAGGGATTGGCTTCCAAGCTAACCAAAATCTAATACAGTATTTAACTTAGTGTGACTGCCTTTCTGACATCCACAAGTCCACAACCCAGATGGTACTGGGTAATCTATATAAATAAAAAGAGAAGTCCTGACTGACTGACTCATCAACGCCCAGCCCAAACCCTTGGACCTAGAAAACTGAAATTTTGCACAGATATTCGCTTTATAATGTAGACAAGGAATAAGGAAGGATTTTTCAAAATTCAACCCCTAAGGGAGTTAAATAGGGGATGAAAATTTTGTATGGAAAATCGTCATTTTCACGCGGGCGAAGCCGCTGGCAAAAGCTAGTATTATAATAATCCCTTGTTTAGACTGTTTGTCAGACTTTCGGGACACTGCCTACCTGTTACGACTGTCAAAACGTCTAAGCAATCAAGTATTCAATAAACTGTAGACCTGTTATATATAAGGTCTCATTATATTAAGTGGACAAAATTTCAGAAATCATTCAGACCACCAAAATAAGGACGATGATGGTAAAAAAATAATAAGAAATAATAAAGGATGAGTCTATTCTAGAGTGCCGGCAATTTATTATTTAAAGTAAAAAAAAAAACAGTATATATTTTAATGTTTTTTTTTTGTTTAGATAATTTATGTTTGGACTGAATGCTGTGTTAAAATTTGTCCACCTATTTTAATGGGACCTTGTTTATCAAAGTAGTTTAACAAAATTATGAAATAATGCCTTCGATAAAATAATTAGGCTACTGTGAAATGTAAATAAACAAATGCTTCAAGTAGGTACATTGTAATCTATTACACAAGATAGATTTTATTTTACAGAGATACGATACATCATTGCGTAGTATTCTTATCATTTCTTTCAACTAACACTTGAGTTTATCGGTAACTCATTCTTCGACCTGTCAATTTTTGACGCCTTTGTATCACCTTGGTAGAAAAACCAGGAAAATGGCTGTGGATGTCATTAGTCAGAAAAATGCGTCACGGGTATTTTTTTAAAGATTGGCTTATCATGAGATGTCCATTTGCAAGTACAACTAATCCCAAGATAGGAAAATTTTCATTCATTCATTTCATTTTCATTCATTCATTTCATTTTCTTTCATTTAATTTTTCTTCATTTCACAACGATGTTTAAAATTCTTAGTATTATTTTCCCTACCAAGCTATTGTTAGGTAACAGTTACCAGTTAGGTTTATCGTATTATTGTAGGCTATGAAGCCTTTTGCTATATAATTATGAGAATTTAAGCAACAGTCGTATCCTGCAGCTGGTTTGTACCGAAACTTAACTGAAACTTTAATTCTTGAATTGACACTGATATTGAACAAGATAAGAAAAGGCTTAAAATTATAGAAAAAAGAAAAAAAAAACACTAACTATTTTTTTCTCTTCTTTACAGGCAACACTGAAACAATGGCGGGTAGCGTTCTGGGTCTGCTTAGGAGTTCTAGTCTTCACAAACGTAATCTACATTATCTTCGCGAGAGGAGAACAGCTATGGTGGGACGACGTAAAGGCTCATGGGTACCCCGACGGCTGGGCCCACGGCGACCTTCCTGTCAGACCCGTGGACTCAGAAGGAGAGAAAAAAGAGAAAAGTGAAAAAGCGAAAAAGTAAAACCGACTGTTAAATATAAATTAAAGCTCTGTACATATTTATTTAGGCTAATTTTGTTATTTATGAATAAGATTATTTAATTTAATTTATTTAGTTGTTTTATTTCGATTCTGTTTAAGCTTGAGGCTTCAACATAACACAAGATCACTCCTGGTATCTCCGAACGGTTTCTCTAGTTACCTATGTTTAAGTCCCATGTTATAAGGGGCCAGTTTATTGCCATAAACTGGGCCCAATTTCAGGCTTCGTGGTGGCTACTGAAAAAAATCTAATGGAAAAGCCCAATATCTTCTTGCCCGACCTAGGAATTGAATCCAAGACCGTAAACATGGCAGCAATCATGCGACCGTCACTACCTGTTGGTCGAGACCTACGAGGCAGTCCAAGCTTGGGGCTTTAAATCAATGATCCCATATTATTTATCACTCAGTGGAATTAATCGTTCTCATGCACCGCTGCAGGACGTGGACCTTTCCACACACATTTTTTTTTTTGTGGAAAATCTTCAAATAACCCCTCCCGCTCTTGGACAGAGCGACAGGGAATGTCAGACTTCTACTGACTAAAAACCACCCGTGTTCCTTCTTAGCCCTTTATGTCGAGGCCGCGGTATCTTTGTGACCAACCCGCAGCCCCGACGGGTGTCGGCACACCTTTCACACACTTTGAGTCTACATTTGTGGCACCTCATAAGATAAAACACCATGACAATAATAAATTCGTATAAGGGTAGGAGAACATCAATACGAGACATCATGAGATCCCTCACATACAAAAACCATGAAGCACAACCCCATAGATAGGTAATTGAATCTAGAATCATAGTTAACTAGCTTTTTCCCGCGACTTCGTTCGCGTGGAATAGTGACTTCCGGCAGATTTTTGGTTTATCACGCGAAAAAAGAAAAACTAGGTACCTATCCTATGTACTTTCTCAAGTTCCAAACTATGTCTGTACCAAATTTCACACAAATCGGTTCAGTAGTTTAGGCGTGAAGCAAAGACAGACAGAAAGACAGACAGACAGAGTTACTTTCGCATTTATAATATTAGTTAGGATTAGGATTGCAATCACCGACGTTAGCAGTCTTGATAAAAAAAAACTTACCAATCGAATTGAGAACCTCCTCCTTTTTGGAAAGTCGGTTAAAATAGGTAATTCATGACGATTAAATAACATTTTTAAACTAAATAAGCTTGCGTATGACCGCAAGTTATCTGATGAATAGTGATGATGCGGCCTAGGATGGAGCACGCTTGCCTAGATGAAACAAATTCAGGCGAGCCATTTTCATGAGTGTCCCGTTGGTTCAGTGTTCCGTATAATTGATCGCATATTACATTAGACTAATTATTAATTGGCGACATGAGAGTGGACAGTTAGTACCCAGCATCATCTGACTCCTCGTATAAAGAAGAAGAGGGCAAGTGGTGCGAGAAGAGAAGTGAGGTACTGCAGGGCACTGACTGTACCATCGTACAAATCTGCATTATGTTGTCCTTTTTAGGGTTCCGTAGTCACAAGGGACCCTTATAGTTTCTCCACGTCCGCGTGTGTCGTCTGTCTGTCCGTCCGCAGTTTAGCTGAAGGACTCTTAGTCCTTAAAAGCTGTAATTTGGCATAAATATGCAGATTAGTTAGACTGATGAAACTCGATTTTTTTTTAGTGTATCTTCTGAACCTACACGTAAAGACGGATAATTTTTTTCTCGCGTAGCCCATAATTGGGATGTCGTTGGATAGGACTTTAAAAAAACATTGCGAGGTGTGTCAAAATACTGTTTCGATTAAGGAACTGTTTGTGAAATAACAAGAAAGAAAACAGGCGAGAGCGTTTCTATGGAGAAAAAACCTCCCGCATTTCCTCTTAAGCTTTGAAGTGCAAATTTTTGTTACACTCAAGTGTACCATTTCCCCTACCAGCTAAATGGTTGTGTTTGGGTATGTGATAATCATCGCCTTGGTAGTATATACTAACGTATATATTACATGGAACTTGAACATAACTGGCGAAATGTGAGTGTACTAAATGGGTACACAATGGGTACACAATTATATGTGAAATTAAGTGTGTTTCAATCAAGTCACGTCTTGACTAACTTCAGGGGATGTTTTTCCAGATCTTTAGGTATCTTTGAACATGGAAGCTCACGGAATTATGAAAAAGCGTGTCCAGTTTTTCAAAATCAGCAATCAAACTTAAAATAAGTTGGCATCCCCGTCGGGCCTGTGGGTTGTTCGAAAGAGATACCGCGGTCTTGACACAAAGGGCTAAGAAGGAACATGGGTGGTTTTTAGTCAGTAGAAGTCTGCCCAGAACCGGGGAAGTCATTTGATGATTTGCCAAACCCCCAAAAAAAAAACTAAGTTAGCATCCTCTCAACTTTAAGGTAGGTCTCGCTTACCAAGGTTATATTATCTAAAAGTGATAACCTTAGAAGCATCTATCAAGATAAAACAATAAAAGTGACGTTCGACACGTGCCTGTCTATATATCTCTCACAGATCATAATAATAAGATACAATAAGATACATATCACAAACACTACACACAGACAAACTTTCCTTGAAAGGTTTTGCCATCATAACAAAGATAAATATAAAACTATACTATAAAAGACAACATACCTACTTTTATCTTTTACCTTTTATCACAAAGCAAGGTACCATCGCCTACAATAATGCATGGGAAGTTCAGAAAAAATACCGTGTGAAGCAAGAAATGACGCCACCTGGCGTAAATAAGTACTCGATTAGCAACATTGATTATATTGTTGATGCTACACTAACTAGAGGGCGCTCACGCTGTATAAAATGTTCATGTAGTTTCTTTTTTCTGTTAAATAATTTATAATCAATTATTTCTATTATATAAATTTATTCCTAACTACCTACTATGTTTGTTTAAATTGAATATTATTATCATTTTATAACTATCTGATTTTAATTATCTATGTTTTAGTTTTCAAACTTGAGGGTAGGTCGAATATGAATTCATAAATAAATTTGTAGGTAGTAGAAATAATTAGATTGAAGATTTAGATGAGTATGACTAAGCTCAATTGATTGTTCGCTAAGTTTGTTTCGATTACCTCATTCGAGTGTGTTTAGCTCAGTTTTATTTTAATTTAGGTGAATTAACTTATTTCATCAAAATGAGTACGCGTTGTAATATTGTTTTCGTTACAAGAGCTCAAATAACTGATTTGCAAAATCAAGGCAAAAACTTATCGACACTCGAAACTTGTCGACTTATCTTATTGTTAACGTAAGTAGTTTAAATTTCAAATTTTTTATAAGAAAAAAAAAATGTTTTAGTTACGACTATACTACTTAATAAATAATCATTATTGCGTATACATTATATATGTCTGTTATAATTATTGTTGCAGAGAAAAACAGTTGTTCTATTGGTACGACGATTTGAAGACGAGGGATCTTTGCAACACCATCAAAGAACTAGTAGACCACGGCTCATAAACACATTACAGCGTCAAATCGTGTTATGAGAGTATGTAGAAAATGGATTCCTGCCGATGACCGACTATGCTGCTTTATATGACTCAAGTGTTGACAATGCCCGTCGTGCTCTTATAAGTGAAGAGCTGCATTATAGGAGGCATGTTGTGAAACCATGGCCCACAGAAAACCATTAAAGGACAAGATTACAGTTCGCTTTGGATCATGTTAACTTTGATTTGAGTAATGTTTTTTCATCTTCACAGATGAAAAAACTTTTAAGTCCAGTGAACACGGGCGCTTATGTTTGTGGTGTAGAAATATTACGTGATAAACAAGTGGTTATGTGTGTCCAATATGCTGGTCATATTGCAGTGAACGTGTGGGGATAGATAAGTGTTGCCGATCCAGGATTTATATTTCTTAGTACTTAAAAATAATATTACTTAACTTTAGTACTTATTATTTATATTAACTGGAGACCGGGTTATTATAACCTATTACGACTGACTGTTATTATAACCTATGACTTACGTATTTTTAATAACTAAAAAAAGTCAAACATTTTTTTTTTTTACATTACTTAAGAACCTTTTCGTATGTTTTTGTGCAATTGTATAGCTGTTATCCTACCTATTTAATTCATTTAATTTAACTTTTCACTTTTGTGATAAAATAATCCGGTCTCCTGTTTGTCTTTGTTGAGGTTACAAAAGCTTCAATCCTCTTTCCGATTTTGGAAACGAATACTTAAGCTATGGCCTCAATAAGAAGTTTTATATAATATAATAATGTTGAACGATAATAAATGTCTGTTTTTGAATAATAAACTGTGAGAAATAAACCTCTAAAATTCGTGTGTTTTTTTGTTTGTCTCCGTTCATCCCTGTTGCTAACTACTACTAACTCGAATATTATATTTTTGAATGCTATGCGCACTTATTAGCTTAATGAAAACATTCCCTATGGTTTCTTTCGTATTTTTTTTTATCATTTAACTTCTCACATCCAACCTAATGCGTGTTTCCTAACTTCTTACATAACTAACCTATTCCCAAGTCAAAGTTCATTTTTTTCTATATCTCAACAGAATAGTTTACATTAATTTAGTTAAGACTAAGTTATAAAAATCTACCTCCATTTTATTTCACCTACAGGTGACACCGGGTAATCCGGATATTGTCATTGCGGAAAGTAAAAACTTTAAAGGTTTAATTTCTTATTATTATTTAAGTAGGAATTACAAATAAAATTGATGTGAGGTAGAAACAGAAATAAAACTTATGCCACCTACAAGTGACACTGGGGATTGAAGAGTTTAATATCACAGTTGTGCAGAAACCAAACGCCATCTATTAATTATTTTCGAAAATTTGATTTCTACCTTCACAGAAAAATAGGCCCTAAGGTATCCATGCACTTTTGTGGGCGACTGTACAACAGGGAACCGTCGGGGCCGCGGATTATAGAACGAGATGACGTGGCCTCGGCACAAGGGCAAAGAAGGAACATGGGTTCGGTTTTTAGTCAGTAGAAGTCTGACACTCCCCTTCGCTCTGCCCAAGAATGGGGGGTCATTTGATGATTTTCCACCCCCCCAAAAAAAAATATAAGGTACAATAGGGATGTGCCCTGGGTAAAAAAATTTTTTTTTTTTGACTTAAATATTGTACTACTTTAATCATAATGTATTGAATGACAATTAGAATGAATGTTTTGTAATTTAATTTAAATATATATTCACCAAACTTATGACCTATGATAAAAAATTAAATATTTAAATTTGAAGTCCATATTATGATTTGTTAATCTGACATAAAATATTTTACTATTTTGACAATTTAATCAAAATATATTGCATGACAGATTTGATGTACCTATTGTAATTTGTATCTTAATTTTATTTTTGTTTGATCTCAATTTTATTTTATTATTTAATGTCTAGTATTGTATTGTTTTTGCCGAACTGTTACATAAACTTTGTATGCCTTAATGGCGGGACATAGCTGACACCTGTACCTATTTAACACAACATCTTATGAACCTATGATCCACAATAAACTATTTGAATTTGAATTTGAATATGATTCCGTTTAGTCCGTCAGTTAGATTATCGAAAAATATTGGATACGTGTTTTTTGTTTTATCAAATTAATAAAAAAATACGAAGATAAAACGCGTCTTAGATCAGGAGTGGGGGCTTTCGACGGCACTACGTGGTAAAAAATGCAGTGCGATGTGACGTCACACGAGTTTTCGAAGCACTGACTGTATCGTGTTCATATTTGGTTTACGTGCAAAAAGAAAAAAATACGTATCCAATATTTTTTGGTAATCTATGTGACGGACTAATTAGTTTTTTTTTGTCAACTACCCTAATATCAAGGCACAGCTGTGCAGCGGTGCCCCGTCGGGGCTGCGTGTGGTCCCATCGGGGCTGCGGGTTGTCCCTTCAGGGCTGCGGGTTGTTCGAAAGAGATACCGCGGCCTCGACACAAAGGGCTAAGAAGGAACATGAGTGGTTTTTAGTCAGTCTCCCTACCGCTCTGCCCAAAAAAAAAGCATAGCAGTGTTACTTGCAATATAACGCGAAACAAAACAAACTGATCGATGATGGATAGACAACGTTGCAGGAAGTGATATTATTATTATTTATTCAGATTCGGACAACAATACAATCCATTTTGTTAGTAAACAATGCCTTATAAAACTAATGTTAGTAACACACAAACAAAACACAATCAACACCAGCAACACATTAGGATTTATCTGTCTGAGGCAAGTTGCTCAGAGAGTAATCAAGCGGAAGACGAGCTATCTAAGCTATCTAGTTGACCACCCTCTCCACAAAATGCCTCAGAACAGGGGAGTACGGACACTCCGCCAGTACTCTCAGGATACTATTGTTACTGACCCGCGTTCGATGCACCAGTGAAGCAACTTTTTTCCGTGAAAACCGTCAGATCGACTTTGCGAAAACATCTCTGATGCACTACAAAAACGGGGCAGTCCCAACAGCATCCTGAAAATATTATTATATTGGACGCGTAAGGCATCCAGCGACCTTTTGGTGTAGCTGACCCATAGACCCCCTGCATACATTCCCTGACAGAAAGCCTTGAACAGGGTGATATGCGCAACAAAATAACATAACATTGCACCTGTAATCCCCGAAGCGTTAGGCAGAGGTGAACCTATTAGTACCACATAGTAAGCGCAATAAATGAAGCTTAATTCGTTGAATCCACTTGTGTTTTAATGCCTCTATTCTGTTACTGTGAGGAAAGGCTATAGGGGCGTATTACCTATACCTACAAACGTATTCACCTGTCGTCACCCTTTTTTTTTTTTTTTTTTTTTTTTGAGTGGGAAAATCCTCATGGATACCCTCCGCCTGGGGCGAGCGGGGGTTATGTCGGACTCTAACCGACTAAAAACCCACTGTTCCTACTAATACCATGTGTCGGGGGCCCGGGAGATACAAGTACATTCGCGCACACCCCCGACTGGTATCAGCCCACCATTCGGGCGGGCCTCATCACCAAGTGCGGCCAGCAACCGCACGTTCTCCATGAAAGCGCACAGAGTCCACTGCGCGCCCCGTCTTTGGGCCTGGCTGGTCGGGCGACATCTCAGCCCTAACTTTGCCACCCGCAGGCCCCACCTTACGGTGGCCGGAGATCGTTAAGCGCCCTCCGACGCCCGGCTACCCTTCTGGTGCGGGTTGAGTGAGAGGCATGCTCTCTTTCTCTCTCCGCTGCCTCCTTTGCATGCATCACCTCCTCGCAAAAAGAGGAGACGACATTCCACGCGTTTTCGCTTGAAAGCATTGTTTGTACCACAGTCGGAAGCGAAAGATCACCCGAACCAAGTGCTGCAACGAGGGCACAGCGCTGCTGAGCCCAGGCCGAGCAGTCCACCAGGGTATGCTGCGCTGTGTCCTCGGGACAGTCCACACAGTGATGACAAGCGGGCGTCTGCTCCCGACCTATGCGACGCAAGTACTTTCCGAAGCATCCATGTCCCGTAAGCACTTGCGTCAACCGAAAGCTGAGGGCGCCATGCCGCCTCTCCAGCCACTCCGCCATAACTGGCCTTACCGCCTCTATTGTAGCGAGCCCCCATCTGGGTTGCGCAAGTCGCTCCTTCCATTCAACTACTAAGAGCTGACGGAGCTCGGTCCTTCGTAACTCGATTTCCCGGGGAACTGGCCGCTGACCACACATTAGTTCTGCCTTAAGCCAGCGATATAGGGACGCAAGGATTTTAGCGTCCATATCCCAGGGTGTCGATCCAGCCAGGAGAGTTGCTGCCTCGTAGGAGATCGTACGGTATCCCCTTATCACTCTAACAGCCATTGCTCTCTGCGGTCTTCGAAGTATTGCGACGTTCCGCGCCGTCAGGGTGTCTGCCCACACGGGAGCCCCGTAGAGAGCCATGGACCGCAAGATCCCCACGTACCTGTCGTCACCCTGGACAATAAAACAACAATTAAAGCTTTATGTTCTATACAGTATCTACGTTTTGAATCCTCATCACATTCAAGAAGGTAACTATACAAATGGATGGATTTTTTTTATATGTGGTAAAACATCTGACATCTGATTCCCGCCCTATAACCGCACACACACAAACAAACGCAAACATGTATTTCTGAATAACCTCCATGTACCATGGTTTAGGGAATACCCTAAACTACAGTGCATCAGAAGAAGAAAGAAGAAGAAGAAAGAAGAGGAAATAACTGTTAGTGAACTGAAAGTTTATACAACTACAAAACAGCGTGTGTTAATTACTGAAAAGTCATAAAAACTAACGACCTGGCAAAAATGAGGGTCATACACGTAACGTACATACAATTAGCTATTAGTAACTTAGTATTTATATTAGTTTCAAACCACAACCACAAGTGCGAAACATAAACGTATTTTCAATTTTACAGTCGTTCGTATTAACAGTACCTACCTAGGTTTCGCACGCAAGCTTGGCCCAAAGACAATTTTTCTTTGGCTTCTTCGCTGGAGTCAAATTTATCTCCAGAGCTACTTTACAAAATAAATTATTTATCTTCAAGACGTCTTAAGTGCGTCTCTTATCATGTTATCACAGATCTGTCAGATACTGTTCTTACGAGGTTAACGTTGTCAATTCTGTCACCCGAGTCATTGTTTCTCCGTGATGTTGTAGAATTTGAAGTGTAGCTTTATATATTTTTATTATCGAAGTGTTTTGGATGTGTATGAGAGTGACAAAATGACTCTTACAGGATGGCGGCGTGTTTTGAACAAAGGTTGGTGTATTATTTTTTACTAGCTTTTGCCAGCGGCTTCGCCCGCGTGAAAATGACGACTTTCCATACAAACTTTCATCCCCTATTTAACTCCCTTAGGGGTTGAATTTCGACAAATCCTTCCTTATTCCTTGTCTACATTATAAAGGGAACCTCTGTGCAAAATTTCAGCTTTTTAGGTCCAAGGGTTTGGGCTGGGCGTTGATGAGTCAGTCAGTCATTCAGTCAGTCAGTCAGGACTTCTCTTTTTATTTATATAGATATAATAATAATATATACTAGCGGACGTCCCGCGGTTTCACCTGCGTAGTTCCCGTTCCCGTGTTAATTGCCGAACTATTTAGGCAGCACTTCGCTGTCTCGTCACCATTGGGACCGTCACAGTTCACAAGCAGTCCTAGCGGTAGTGGTCAGGAGTTTTGCGTCCGGTTTACGGCAAAAGAAGTAAGACATGTAATTATGTCTATGTCGAGGGGTAAGTCTCCTGGCCACGATGATTTAAGTATTGAACATCTTAAGCATGCTGGTCATCATCTGCCTAGGGTTTTATCGATGTTCTACTCCTTCTGTATAGGACATTCTTATCTGCCTGAGCGGATGATGAGAGCTGTGGTGGTGCCAATTATTAAAAATAAAACCGGCGATGTCAGCGATAAGGCCAACTATAGGCCCATTTCATTGGCTACTGTAATGTCTAAAGTGCTTGACAGTTTGCTTAACACACAGCTGGATAAATATCTGACTTTTCATGATAACCAGTTTGGTTTTAAAGCCGGTCTCTCTACAGAAACAGCCATATTGTGTTTAAAGCAGACTGTCAGGTACTACACTGATAGAAGTACACCGGTGTTTGCTTGCTTCCTCGACTTGTCGAAGGCATTTGACCTGGTTTGTTATGACCTGCTGTGGCAAAAACTGCAGCAAGCGGCAGTGCCAGACGAACTGATCCGTGTGTTCCAATACTGGTACAGCAATCAGGTCAATGTTGTTCGATGGTCGGGGGCTTACTCAACCCCGTATAGATTGGAGTGCGGTGTGAGGCAAGGGGGGCTAACCTCACCAAAGCTCTTCAACTTATACATTAATGCACTGATAGAGAGGCTCAGCAGCATGCATGTCGGTTGCCATATTGGAGGTGTGTGCCTTAACAATATCAGCTACGCAGACGATATGGTGCTGCTGAGCGCCTCTGTCTGTGGAGTGGCAAAACTGATTGGCATTTGTGAGGAATACGCAAGAGAACATGGTTTGCTGTACAATACGAGCAAGAGCGAATGCATGGTCTTTCAGGCCAGGGGGAGTCCAAATTACTTACCAGCAATTAAGCTCAACGGATGCCCACTTAAAAGAGTTGGCATGTTTAAATATCTTGGACATTTATTAACCTCTGACCTGAAAGATGATGCAGACATCGAAAGGGAACGTAGGGCGCTGTCTGTTCGTGCGAATATGATCGCTCGCAGATTTGCTCGGTGCTCGAGGGACGTCAAAATAGCCCTGTTTAGGGCATTCTGTACGTCCTTTTATACTGGCAGTCTGTGGTTGGATTACACGCAGAAACAGTACAGAGCCCTACGTGTCCAGTATAACAACGCGTTCAGGGTGCTCTTGAGGCTGCCTCGCTTCTGTAGCGCGTCGGGGATGTTTGCCGAAGCTCGTGTGGATTGTTTCCACACAATCATGCGCAAACGGTGCACATCCCTGGTGCGTAGGATGCGGGGCAGCCGCAACAGTATCCTGAGTGCGTTTTCTGAACGTTTTGACTGTCAGTACGTGAACCACTGTTGTATGGTTCACGTACAGACTAATGTTACAATTTTATTTTAAATCGTGAATCCAATTTATTTAATTTTGTAATATTTATTTTGTGATTATTGTGCCTACTAACATAGTTTATAAGTTTCAATTGTTACTAACCATATTATGGATCATTGTTTTCTGACAAATAAATTATTATTATTATTAATACAGAGATAAAAAGCCTATGTCTATGTCACCCGGGATGAATGTAGCTTTCTAATGATAAAAGAATCGGTTCAGTAGATCCCGAGATTACCCCTTACAATTTAACAAATATACAAACACACAAACTTTACTTCTTTATAATATTAGTATAGAAGATATAGATGTAGATAGATAGATTTTTGCGACTCCGTTCATTTTATACATATTTCGTTTAACGCGCCCTTTGCGATGTTTCATTCAATTTTGACAAAAAACCCCCTCCCTTGACAAAACGATACGAAGGGAAGTAAGATACTCTCGGGATAAATGGTACGAGGAGAAATGTGACTATGTTGAGGAGCTCCATGCCAAACATGATGCATTCAACCTGCATAAAGAGCTTAAGTCTATGGTCGGTCACAAAACTTTGACGAATCAGCTGGTAGACAATAACAACCACCCAATAGTGAACTTGCCGAAGAAAAAGGTTACCTGGGAGGAATACATTAGATCAATGTTTACAGACGATTCTAGAAGTACAACGGTGAATTCCCATTCTGAGGATGGTCTCCCTATTTTGAAAGATGAGATTAGGAACGCGCTCTATCATGCGAAGACAGGAAAGGAGGCAGGACCTGACGGCATTTATGTCGAGGTCCTGAAGCTCATTCAAGATGAACATATGGACGCTCTCACAAACTTATTTAACCTCATATACAACTCGGAACAAATACCAAGCGACTGGTTGAGGTCAACTTTCATCACACTTCCTAAGAAGAAGAATGCGAAGAAATGCTAGGAATATAGAACGATCAGCCTCATGAGCCAAGTGTTAAAGCTATTCGTCAAAATCATTCATGCTCGTATAAGAATTAGATGTGATGAACAGTTAGGTGACAGCCAATTTGGTTTTGGAACTGGTGTGGGAACAAGGGAGGCTCTGTTTGCCGTACAGGTTTTGGTCCAAAAATGCAAAGATATGCAACAAGACGTTTTCCTTTGTTTCATTGATTACGAGAAGGCCTTTGACCGAGTATTGCACGATCGTCTTATTGCAATCCTAAAAGACATTGGATTAGATGACAAAGACGTACGTATTATCCAGAATCTGTACTGGAACCAGAGAGCGACAGTCCGTGTAGATGGTGAAGAAACTGATGAGATAGACATAAAAAGAGGAGTCCGACAGGGCTGTATACTCTCACCAACACTTTTTAACTTGTACTCGGAGGTAATCATTGCTGAAGCACTGGATGAGATTGACTGTGGAGTCAAGATTAACGGGCGTGTTATCAACAATCTCAGATATGCCGACGACACAGTTCTGATCGCGACTACAGAAGCTGAACTGCAACTTTTGGTTAACCGGGTCAATGAGTGCAGTCTGAGGGCGGGTCTCCGAATGAATGTCTCCAAGACGAAGGTCATGGTGATCTCTAAGAAAGAGACTATACATCCCGTGATTTCTGTGGCAGGCAAGAGGCTGGAGCGGGTGCGTAAATATAAGTATCTGGGCACTTGGTTGAATGAAGACTGGGACAGTGATTCTGAAATAAGAACCCGAATTGAAATCGCCCGTAGTGCCTTCAATGAGATGAAAAAGGTTCTTTGCAGTCGCAGCCTTAAAATATCCTTGCGCACTCGCCTCCTTCAATGTTACATATGGCCTATACTTCTTTACGGATGTGAAGCTTGGACAATAAAAGAGGATCTCCGGAAACGTATCGAAGCATTCGAAATGTGGGCCTATAGACGTATGTTGGCCATTAGCTGGACACATCGAGTGACCAACGTTGAAGTGCTACGTCGTGCTGGGAGGACACGCCAATTAATGCAGACCATCAAAAAGAGGAAAGTTGCCTATCTGGGTCACGTATTAAGACACGACAGATACGAACTCTTGCAACTAATAATGATGGGCAAAGTGGCAGGCAAAAGAGCAGTGGGACGTAGGAAGAAATCCTGGCTGCGCAATATCCGGGAATGGACGGAAGTTAACCCTAGAAAGATAACCATACCACGGCTTACGTTAAAGATAACCATACGCTTCAGAGGCGCACCTTTTTATAATACGTTTTTTTAATTGATTTAATAAAAAATATTTATAATTTATGATTTTGTGTTAAAAGTTATAATATAAACTATAAAAATTAAATACATTTTTATCTTATTTGTTTATTAAAAATAATTTATAACTAAATGAGTAGACCTCTACAAAAAAGTAACGAAAATAAACAGCCTTATGCTTCAGGAACAAAAACACTTCTAATCATCTTATAACAATTAAGTTTTTTTTCACAGGCTATTTGACTACAATATAATAAGTATAAAAAAATATCTCTCATCAAAAAAATAAATTTCAAAGATCATTCATGGAAAACGTCATTTTTTTTGCACTTAGTGCAGGTCAGAAGGCGCTGAAATTTTCAGGACGAACAAATTCTCTTCGTTTTGTTTATTTTCCAGTTGCTCTACATTTTGGCTGTCGACAAACTCGTTTTCGAAGGCACTTTGGACATCTTCCATTCGCTCTGGTGATTTTCCAATTCACTGTCAATTTGCAGAAGTTCATCAGAGTCGTTTCTTCTTCTTCACCTAGTAAAGCGCATATTTCATTTTCTACCAACGTTCTCCTATGTGCCACGATATATACGTAATAAATTGTTCCTAAAAACAAACAAAAACTATTTACAAAAACGCTTTACATCACTAAAACTACAATATTAATTCATTCTTAAAAGTTTCACAAAAGATAACCATACGCCTCGCGAGCGCACAGACTCATCATATAAACAAAACTGTAGTACTTACAGCATGGAAACAGCCATCCCGTGAAGGGGCTAACCGACGACTGAGTTGGCGGAGAAGGACAAACAAATACACGCGTCGGATAAAAAACGACAGCAATATGTTTCTAGCTCAGGCGCCTCTGCGACGTAGGTTATCTTTCTAGGGTTAAGAGCGCCGCGGAACTTTTTAGACTGGCAAAGGACCGAATAGGATATGCGGAGCTGACTGCCAACCTTCACTAGTTGGAGAGGCACCTGAAGAGAGAGATTCAATTTTGTTATTTGATGCTGGATGCTTTGTAATTGCTTCATTGATGACCACTCATAACATAGGTACCGAGTTTCCGCCGTGCCTCAGAAAGTACTTTAAGCCGTTGGTCCCAGATGTCATTTATAATCTGACAATCAGTCTCACCAAGGTAACCTTGGTGCGATGACCTAGTTAGGTTTTGTAGGTCAGATAGGCAGTCACTGTATGTAAAATGCTAGTATTCAGCTGCATTCAGTTAGACTGAAACTACTCCAACATAGTTGGCAAAAGGCTAGGCATGATCATGACCTAGACCAAAAGAACTGTAAATAAAATAAAGAACTGACGCCTTAACAAATTCCTCATAAAAATATTTTGCACATTTTACCTGAAGGAAACTTTTAAGGAAATTCTTTATAGGTACCTAATGGAAAAATTGTTTACATCTTTTTCAAAGGGAAGTCCCTTCCCATCTTTTTAGCAGTCAGTCAGCGTTGTCCTGGTAATTTCCATAAGTAGGCTACGTCATTGTGAAACCAATAAAATAATGGTTCAATTTCAACCGCAAAATGTAGCGGAAAAATCGCTGTGATAGACCACAGTTCACTATGACTAGTTTTTTACTAATTAGTGTCTATGCAACGTCATCTATAGAAACAATTTCATAGGTACAAAGTAACCAGCCGTTTTGGACGGTTTTTCCTGTATGGTTTGCGGTTGTGCACGCATTCGGAAGTAGAGGTACGTAAAAACCTATGGATGACGTTCATGTGTAGGCAAATAGGTAGGTCTGTGCGTGCCAACAAATTGTTATGTCTAAAGCCTCTACGCCTATAATCTCTGAAGGGTTAGGCAGAAGTATATATCAAACTAGCTTTTGCCAGCGGCTTCGCCCGAAAAAAAACCGACTTTCCATACAAACTTTCATCCCCTAATTAACACCCTTAGGGGTTGAATTTCGAAAAATCCTTCCTTATTCCTTGTCTACATTATAGGGAACCTCTGTGCAAAATTTCAGTTTTCTAGGTCCAAGGGTTTGGGCTGGGCGTTGATGAGTCAGTCAGTCAGTCAGGACTTCTCTTTTTATTTATATAGAAGATAGATAGTAGAATCACTTTTCTTTCGCCAATTCTGTTTAAGTCCCATGTAACAAGGGGTGAGCCTATTGCCATCAACCGAGCACAAATCTAGACTCCGCGATTGCTACTGAAAAAATCCTGATGGAAAAACCCAAAACTCATTTCCTGGCCTGGGAATCGAGCCCAGGACCTCATGCTTTCAGAAATTATCTAAACAAGTCAATTTCTTTTCCTGTCATTTTTCTTTTCTACTTCCAGTGATGGTTATCCCGCAGCGGTATGTCCTGGGCATCATGGGGCTGTTCGCCTTGGGCAACTCGTTCACCATGAGAGTATGTCTCAGCATGACGATCACACAGATGGTTCTTCACGCACCACCCGCAGAACACATCATTGGAGAAACTTGTCCTGACCCAGCCAATGAAGTTGGGTCTAATTCATCTACTAGTAACGTTTCTGTTACATTCGAGGTAAGAGAAACAGCCTTCATAGCATTTGCATTGACTGGATAGGTTCTTCCTGTATAATTCAATTTCTTCCCTTAAAATACCGTTTTATTTGACTGGTATTTAGTGCATGATAATTTAACATGATTTTGTATGGTGTCAGACGTAAAGAATAGCACCATCCCATATCATCACATAGGTGGCGACTAAGGGACTTACCAGAGAATGGGCAGCAACGTTCTCCGTGCCTATGTAACAACCATACTGCGATCGCCAACCCGCCTGCCAAGCGTGACGATTATGACAAACCCCCCCACCCCCTAAAAAAACAGCGCAATATACAACTGGGGGAGGCCTATGTCCAGCAGTGAACGTCTTTTGGCTGAAATGATGGTGATGATGTTTTAAATATGTGATTGCTCTCATGATAACACACAATTTCCCCAAAGGAACATTTTAGGGTAAATGGGAGTGTGCGCTGTGGGCGAGTGATTATGATTCATAGCGATTGTTTCAATTGATCCGAGCGCCTCACAGTGTCGGCCCTAGAACAAGCCAGGTGGACAAAAGTCATTTTCAAATTCCCGGAAATTTGTACTTTCTACCTGTAAACAACACCCCTAAACCTCCGATTCCAAGAATTGTTTACGTCTAACATTCCATACTGATGAGTCATCGTTTATCAAAGTAAGCTAATGAGGTAAATGCAGGTAAAGAAATAGGTCAGTTGCATTTTCGCGACACTTGCACTAACATCTCATTGTGGCAGTTCTAATTTTGTGGAAAGTTTTAGTGATGGATTTTACTTCTGAAGGTATGTACTATATTATTTTCTTATAAGAATCTTTTAAAGTGTCATAAACTTTCATAAAGTAGACTATCTGTGAATACACAAAAAAAACAAGGTTTTTCTTGGTTTTCGAACTTATCAGACTTGGAAAAGCCATGTATCCTCTTGTACACTCTCTGATTTTTTGATATGTTTTAGCTACATGGCTATAGATGATTATGACATATGTTTTAAGTAGCACACTTGAGTAAAACATTTTTTTTTCTTTTTTTTTGCAGAAAAGCTTTGCTCTATTCGTAAAATAGAGTTTTTCGAAGAGTGGCTTAAGCACGAAAAAGACGAAAGAAATAATCGTCTATTTGAATTTATTTTGTCTAAGTGTGATTTCTCTGACATCACTGAAGAATGTCAAAGAGAAATAAAGATGAAATTAGCCTGCTTTTCTTCGAAAATTGCTACCAAGTGGGTGTCTTCAGGAAAATCAAAAGAGCGTTTCCTGAATAAGAATAAGTTGTGGCTGGAAGGCGAGAAGATAGAATTCTGCCTGCGATCGACTCAACCACAACCTTCTACCTCATCTGCTGACCTTTCTCGACCCGGAAGACCTAAAAAAGACTTTGAGGATTCATCTTTCAAAACGAAGAAACGTAGAGTTACTGATCTTGTTGAATCGCGCAGTGTTGATGAATTACTGACTACTGCAGAGGTAGCTGCACGGTCAACTGGACATAAAAACGTTGCCAGAGTTTTAAAGGACATTGGCGAAAATCCAGCTTCTGCAAGTGCATGTGTTAGCCTTCATCAACCAAGTGCTGTGCAAAGTGATAGACCGCTAACTAGTGACGAAGCATTAGCGTATTATATTGATTCAAAATCAACAACTCACTCCTATAAACAAACTAGGAAGTGGACAATGAAAGTCGGGCATCACGTGTTTCCATCATATGATTGCATTGTGAAATCAAAAAAAGCGTGTTATCCTTCTGAGGAGCACATTGTTGTGACACAATCTCGAGCCGAAATTGAGCTACAAGCTATTTTGAATAAAACAGCAGATCGTTTAATAGAAGCTCAGAGAGAAGTTGTCACAAGTGTGCTCCCCAATTCATCATTTACTCTTATAAGTAAATGGGGATGTGACGGAAGTTCCGGTCATAGTGCTTACAAACAGACATTTGAGAACAATAACAATAACAATAATTTATTTGCAATAAAAAGGTGTAGGTACATTTGAACAACATAAGGTTAAAAACAAACAGATGGAGTCGTTATACACTATATGTTTGGAGACTCTAGCACCCTTGCTAAGTTGTCAAGACAACTTGTATTAAAGGTGCTAGGCCCAACCCTTTCATGGGTGCCTTATACAGAGAGTTTGTCTAATTTACGAGAACTTATTTTCATTTTTGCAGCAGGTAGATGGACAACAAATAAATCATTTAGCAAAACAAGAAAACAAAGATAAAATAAAAAATGATAAAAAGGATAGATGTGGAGTGTAGGTGTGTGTGTGAGTGGGTGTGTGTGTGAGTGGAAGTGTGTGTGTGTGAGTGGGTGTTCGTGTGTGAGTGGGTGTGTGTGCGTGAGTGTGTTTGTGTGGGTTTGCCTGTGTTTATGTGTGATAATGCGCTGCGTAGATTTTACCTAGTTGTTTAAGTCGACAATAAGAGCTCTGTGTTGTTATAGTTGAGTGTTTGGAGCCAATTAGATAGTTTCTTTTTAAGAGACATATTTGGAAGTGAGTGGAAGTTTAATATTTTATTAATTTTATTATACAGATGGGGGCCCTGAAAGCAGGGAAACCTTCTTGTAAAAGAATAATGCGAACGGTAGGATTGGCCTATTTTGTCTTTGCGTCTTGTGGTGATTACCTCGTAGGGAGTTATATGGTGCTGAAGTAGTACAGTGTTAAGCACAAACAATTGCCTGACTGTGAGGACTTTACAGTTCTTATATAATTCCTCAGTTGGAAAAAGAATAGGTCGAAAGGTACTGACTTTTAGCACGGCCCTCTGAGCTCATTCCAGCTTTAAGAGTAAGGTTTTGGGAGCACCACCCCAGGCGCATATACAATAATTTAGGAGAGACTGGCAGAGAGCGAAGTAGGTACATCTCATAATTTGAGGTTCTGCAACGTGACGAAGTGTTTTAACGACAAAAATAAGCTTTCTGACTCTTTTTGTTAGAGTCTCTATGTGAGCTGCAAAACTCAGACCATTGTCAACTGTCACTCCGAGATATTTTATTGTTCTACATCGCTCTAGTTTAGGGCAGGTACAAGCTACCATACCTGGCAGTAAACACGAGTGTGCTGTTAGAGTTAGCGTGTCAGAAGGTTGTGTGGAGTTTCGCATAGAGTAGGTAAGGATTTTGGTTTTGTCAGTGTTTAGAGTGAGGGTATGTGTCTTAAGCCACTGCAGAACAGTATTGAGTCCTTTTTGTGCCGAGTTAAAGGTGTCGTGCCAAGAATCGCCGGAAAAAGTAAGGACGGTGTCGTCGGCGAACGCTATTATATTTCCGTCTCCCAGTTTTATGTTACAGAGCTGGTTAACGTAAATTAAGAACAGGGTTGGCCCAAGCACGCTACCTTGGGGGACACCAAAAGTGACGGGCGCATCTGTACTGTAGTGTTCCTGTATTTTTACGCACTGAGTTCGATTTTGAAGATAATCCTTCATAAATTCAAGAGACCCTCCTCGTATCCCCAGTTCCTCCAGCTTTAAAAGCAAGTTAGGTATCGGAACTGTGTCGAATGCCTTTCTCAGGTCCAAAAATATTGACAATACTTTTTTCTTCTTGTCAATATTTTTGACAACGCAATCGACAAGTTCCGTAACCGCATCGCTGGTTGATTTGCCGCGCCTAAATCCGAATTGATTGGGAGCGAAAAGTTTTTTATCTTCCAGATACTTCACTAGCCTTTTATTTACAATACGTTCAAGAATTTTGGAAATGGACGACAGAATTGCAATAGGGCGGTAATTATTTACACAATGTGTGTCCCCAGTTTTATGTATTGGGTGGATGATGGCCTTCTTGAAGTGCCGTGGGAAGGTGCCAGTGTTAAGGGAAATATTAAAAATGTGTGTTAGCAGAGGAACAAGTATTTTTGTGTAGCGCTTTAGAAAGTAAGTCGAAATGTTGTCCCAACCAGTGGCAGAATCTGTTTTGAGTGACTTGATTATTTCATCCACCTCAGCCTCATCGGTGCTCAACATGACGAATGATTGTAAGGTCGAAGGTGAGGAGGTCATTTCTGTAGTAAATTTTTCACTACCGGGGGGAGTTGAAAAGTTCTGAGCAAGATTCCGACCTACACTAGCAAAGAACTCATTCACTCTATCTACTGAGAGTTGGGGTGAGGTAGAATGAGCTAACAAGTCAGTATTGGGTGTATTTTGTTTTTCAGTATGAGTTACTCTCTTTATTATTTACCAGATTTTCTTGCTATCATTAGCGGCCTCACTCAGTTCTGTCCTGTCATAGTCTCTTTTAAGTTTTTTTAATATTTTGGAGCAAAAATTTCGATACCTTTTGTAGGTAATAGATAAAACATTGTTGTTTGGAGTTTGTTTGAGCTTAAAGTGCATGGCGTCTCTATTACGGATACATCGGAGTATACCGGTGGTCATCCACGGTTTGATCAGCCGTTGATTGCTTGGGAGCTTGACAATAGATGTGTGGTTATTTAAGAGTCTAGTAAGGGTAGTAATTAAGCGGTCTGTGGCTTCATTAGCATCAGTAAGCTGGTAAATCGGTTGGAAGTCTGTAGTGTTCATCGCGTGGTCTAGAGTGCTAAAGTTCGTTTTCGAGGCGGTGAGTGAACGTGGTTTGACGCGGTTTTTTAGCTTGAGACACAGGAGTACAGGGTCGTGGTCAGTGACAGAAGAGTGTAGGACTATGGTGACAGCTGAGAGGTTGGTTTTGAGCATGACGTGATCAAGACAGGCGGTTTCACGAGTGGGAAGAGTGTGAGCTGGTAACATGCCATGAGAGGCTATGAGATCTAGATAGTCTGAGGTTTGGTTAGAAGATGCAGAACAGGCAATGTCAATGTTAAGGTCCCCTACAATAACTATGGTTTTATAAGAAGTTAGATCCGCTAGGAGGGAGTCTAGGGATTGCAGGAATTTACTTATATCTCTGATGGAAGGAGAACGGTAAATGCAGACTATTGCCTTATCGGTGCCAATTTTTAGTATTAGACAACTGGCGTCCTGTAAAACGGGTTCCTCAACTGTGTAGTTTTTTATGTTTTTAACATAGAGCACCACACCATCATTTTGGTTGAGGAGTTTTTTAGTGTAATAATAAGTGTAATGATCAATGGAAGGAATGAGACCATTATAACGATTTAGCCAGCATTCTGTCAGAACGAGTATATCACAGTCAACTTTTGTTCTACAAAGAAGTGTTAAGAATGAGTTAATGTTTGCGTGAATAGAGCGAATGTTCTGAGTAATTATTTTTAGTTGTTGAGACGGGTTTGTGACATAATTTGAGCATTCTTCGGTCATACAGTTTATCGTAGCAGAGACTGAGAGATGGTCAATATTGTTAATAATATCGTTTATTTTATCCACTGCTAGAGATATTGTTTGATTCGTCTATTTTGTGGGATCATTATGAGACAAAACCCTATAGTCCCTGCCAAGACATAGGCATGACGAAGTGAGCGGGACTCGCTTGGTAAACCGATATTTTAGTTGACAGGCAAGTATTAGAATGAATGAAAATTGAGTTGTGATTGTATGTATGGTGAGTCTGATTGACAGGTGTGTGAGTATAGGTGCTTGTAGTTTGTAGTGTAGCGTGAGTAGTATGTTTTATTGTTTATAATCTACCTTCAGAATTTTGATTTTCTGCGAAGAGGCGGAGGTAGACGTTGAGCGCAGAGCTCGGCGTGAATAGTAGTTCGTATTGAGACGTGCTGGGCGTCGAACGAGTATTATAGTAGCCATAGAATCACGGGTGAGAGCGCACGCGCATTGATTAAATCGACTTGTGGAGTCATTTCGCGGCACCCAATTATACTAGTTAAGCAGTACGGTTAGCGACGCTGTGAATGTCGAACGGGTTATTGATAATATCATTGGTTTGCCTTGTCACGGGAGTGCTATTGGGAAAGCACCGAGGCTTTTGTGGTTAGACTAATTCGGAGTGAGTGTGGTGGCTCGCGTTAACGGCGTGGCTTGCAGCGACGTGGAAGAATCGTCCGGAACTACCAGCAAACCATCGCAAGGTCATATACACTCATTATACACATACACAGTTACACAACTTGCGAGGGGTCAAGGAAGTGAGACCGGCTCGAAGAAACGAGGTAAGGGTAGCTGTAAGTTCAAATTGAAATATATTATCGGAGGCGCGTATCGCGTCTATTTGATCACGTTATGGCGGCAGCTGTTCTGAGACCTGTCTCCCATGGGCCCGAGATAAGGTTCGGCTGAGTCCTGGTGCGATCAAAATTTGGTAGCAGAGCGTGGTTTATTTAAACCCACTTTGTAAAAATTAGTAGGTACTTGGTACCAATTTACTTTGTAAAAATTGTGTTCATGTTTACAAATTCAACTTGTAGGTAGTAGTACATTGACCTACATACCAGTGTACACCTCAAGTTGAGTTTGGAATTATTAATAATAAGTACATTAATAAATGGAATGTGAATATTCGTTGATAAAATAATTTGTTATTTACGTTCGGTTACGCACAAATATAACCTCATCACAAATCGTGTTATGATTGTCAACATTTGAGACATAGAGGAATAACCTCTAGAGCACGTAGAGGAATAAGTTCAAGAGTTGGCATAGCGTCGTAAATTTATTCGCTCAACGAATATATTATTATTGTTAGTTCCGGATACAATAATTGTTATTTTTTTTTGGTTATTGTTATTTATTATTGCATAATCGCGTATTGAAGTTGGTACTATGGCTCCGTCAGTAACGAAAACTATCGCAGCCAGAATCGAAGCTGAATTGAGATGGTTTTCATCGGTTGTTACTTTGGTAGGTCGCACAGATCGTGAAGATGCGTTATTGTCACGCGCTCGGCAAGTTGACGAACGATATGACGCCGTGTTAAAGTGTCACGCTGAGTATTTAGCATGTCTCGAATCGACGGATCTGTCGTCGGTGGACAAGGATGCTCAGGTGGTACGGGGCAATGTGGACCAGTGTGGGGAAATGTCCATGAGCATAATCCAGGCGGCGGCCGACATTGAGCGATCGCGCAAGGGTGACGTCAGGGATTCATGTCGGCCAGCAGGCGTAGGGATTCAGGCGCCGTTGCCACCAGTACATGTACCCGAGTTTAGCGGCGAGTATGCCGATTGGCCGCGATTCCGCGATATTTTTAATAGTGTCGTGCATTCGCGTACAGATCTCTCGCCCGCGTACAAGATGGCTCAATTAATGGGTAGGCTTAACGGTGAGCCGCACGACATCTTGACCCACCTGGAGATTACGGACGCCAGTTATGAGACGGCATGGGGCCTATTAATCGACCGATATGATAATCGGCGATTAATAGTTGATGGCCTCATTGATAAGATTTTTGAAATCCCGAAGGTGTCTAACGTGTACGAAATAAGGTCGAAAATCCTTAATCCGGTCACGGTTGCGGTGAACACGTTAGATCGACTTAAGTTGTCGTTAGGGGACAATAAATATATCATCGTCAATAGGGTTTTACGGAAGTTGCCGATCGACGTGGTGGCGCGCTTTGAGCAGTCACAATATGGTGGCGAATCGACGGACCACCTCCCAAGTTACGATGACTTGAGAGCGTTTTTAGAAGGCGAGTGCCGGCGGGCGGATTGCCAAGGGGCATCCACGTCGCACCCTCCTCCGTCAACCCGACGTACGAGCGGGCCCAAGCCGGTTGAGCCCCGTCGGGGGGGGAAGAAATACCACGCCCTCCAATCGGAAGTGTGCGCCTTCTGTCGGAAGGAAGGGCACGGTCTCGCCGCATGCGCGGACTTTAAGGCGCAGCGGGTGCATAGACGAAGAGGGGTGGTCAAGCAGCGCTATTTGTGCTTCCGCTGCTTGGGGACTCACTTTGTACGTGAGTGCCACAGGACCACTAACTGTGGAACCTGCGGAGGAGCCCATCACGAATTGCTATGCCTGGCGGAGAGTAGGGAGGTGCACGGAGCCTCGCCGGGAGGTCACCCCCCCTCTCCTAAGCCAGATTCGGGTGGTCGGTCACCCCCCCCTAGGGGGGGTGGGTCGGCCAGGAATCAGCGGTCGCCGCCCCCTCAGGGGGGTGGGTCAAGGGCTGATCCAGAGCACAACCCGATACCGTCGTCTCCCCCGCGGGGGGGGGATAGGCACCGAGACTCGGGCAGGGGCCCGGAGGTAGTACAGACGGGTTACGCGGCGTACTCGAATGCGTTGGGGGGCATGTTGCCACCCCCGAGTAGTCGCTTCTCCCCGCCTCTCGCAGAACGCCCTCGGCTGACGGCGCGCCCGCCACCGTTCGGAAGGATGCCAGTAGGCTACTTCCGACCGGCACGGATGTCACCGATGGGTCGAGAGGGTTACTACCCGGGTTGGGACCCGTATACTGGGACAGTATTTACTCCCCCTCCGGCAGGGGAGGAGGGAGGTGCCTCCTATTAGCAACTAGCAGCCTGTTCGTCAGTGGTGCCCACCCCGACAGTAACGGTATTATTACCGACGGCTAGGATTACTGTCAGGGGTACTGACGGACAGCCGGTGCACGTGCGAGCACTGTTAGATTCAGGGGCACAAGGTTGTATTGTGTCCAGCTGTTTAGTGAAAAAGCTGGGCCTTACATTAGAGCCATCACGGGATGGCGCCGTAGGTATAGGTGGCAATCGGGTGCCTCACCTCAGGGGTCAGACGACATTCCTGTTCGAGATGGGTGACACGGCATCGGTCACGCGGGTGAATGCCACGGCGATCGTTTTGGACGAAGTGGTTGGGGTCCTCTCTCAGACTCGGTTACCGTCTGCGGTAAAAGTGTTGACCAATGGATTGGAGTTAGCCGATCCCCACTTCGCGATCCCCGGACGGGTGGACGTCTTGCTTGGGTCTGACGTCCTCGGGAAGCTGCTCCGAAGCGGCAAACGGGAGCTGCAACCAAACGGGGTTGTGGCCATGCGTACCGCAGGTGGTTACGCGTTATTGGGCCCAGTACGGGAACCACAGCACTCAACGGATTATAGCTCCATATATTATGGCAGCGTGTTATCCGACGTCCTGCAACGGTTCTGGGCAACGGAAGAGCCACCCACCGCTCTTAGAAATAACCCACGTGATGAGGAGTGCGAAACATTCTATCGATGTAACACGGTGCGCCTCCCATCGGGTAGATTTATGACAAGGTTGCCATTTCTGTCAACTCGACCTCCGCTGGGGAGCTCATGGAGTCTGGCAGAAAAGCGGTTAGTGGCAATGGAAAGGCGCATGAAGCGGGACTCCAACTTCCGACAGAAGTATGTGGAGTTCATGCGCGAATACCTGACGTTGGGTCACATGTCGGTGTCCAGGGTTGACTATCGTCATGAGGAGCATTATGTGTTGCCTCATCATGCTGTTTTGAAGACACCTGACTCAAAGATTAGGGTCGTGTTCGACGGGAGCGCGGAGACGTCTAGCGGGGTGTCCCTGAATCAATGTCTCCATGCTGGTCCGAAGCTGACCAGAGACATTGCAGACATTCTCACGGACTTCAGGAGACACCAGGTTGTCTTCGTTACGGACGTACGGATGATGTTTCGTCAAACTGAGATTCATCCAGACGACCGTCGGTTCCAGCTGATATTGTGGCGAGAGAGCCCAGAAGAACCGATGGTCACGTACGAGCTCAACACAAACACGTACGGATTAAAGCCCAGCCCATATGTAGCCATGCGTACGCTACGAGAACTGGCTGATCAAGAACGGCTCCGCTTTCCCCGCGCGGCTGCTGTCATTGATAGGGACGTCTATGTAGACGACATTTGTACGGGCTCAGACAGTATTGAGCAGGCGCTCATCTTAAGGGATGAATTGGTGGCGCTCATGGCCTCCGGTGGCTATGAACTCAGGAAATGGCTGTCGAACTGCCCAGAGGTACTGGCAGGACTGCCAACTGAGTATCAACAAGACCCGCATTTGTTTGAGGATTCGGAGAATCTTCATGCGTTGGCCATTTTAGGGGTCCAGTATCGACCGAGTCAGGATGCCTTCACATACAGTTGTGAGGCCGAGTTGCTGTCGAAGACCTGGACCAAGCGATCGGTCCTTTCGACTATCGCACGAACGTTCGATCCAACCGGTTGGATCGCGCCGGTCACGTTCATGGGAAAGTGCTTCATTCAGAAGCTTTGGTTGGCTCAACTAGGTTGGGATGATCAGCTCACGGAGGAGCTGGCTCGGGAGTGGTCGGCATTCGTCACCACCTTACCACAGATCTCAGAGATTGAGATCCCGCGTAAACTGCTCCCGCAGGCAGGAGTCCAGGTCACCCTGCACGGGTTTTGTGATGCGTCGGAGAAGGGGTACGCGGCCGCAGTCTACCTGAGAACAGGTGAGACCGCTGGTAGGGGAACGGTACGCTTGGTACTGGCCAAGAGCAAGGTTGCACCTGTTCGGACTCGTTGGACGATTCCGAAGATGGAACTGGCAGGTGCAGCCCTTCTGACGCGGCTCTTGAACCATGTGGTGCGGAATTTGCGTGGTACGGTGGCTCTGAATGAGACGGTCTATGCATGGACTGACAGCCGAATCGTGTTATGCTGGTTGCAGACTTCGGTCCACACGCTCGAGGTATTTGTGGCCAACCGAGTCTCACAAATAAATAGCTCAGAGACTCCTCTGGTCTGGAGACATGTTCCAGGTGAGATTAATCCGGCTGACTGCGCTTCACGCGGCTGTCCGGCGCCTGCTTTGGTTGAACATTCTCTTTGGTGGGGGCCACAATGGCTGGAACAGCCACATGCGGAGTGGCCATTTAATGAGTGCGGTCGACATTCATTACCCCCAGACCAAGGCTTGAGGCTGAATGTGACTACAGTGGAACCCGCCACCGTAGACCACACCCTCTTGGAACGATATAGTTCGTTAGGGAAGTTACTTAGAGTAACGGGATGGATAATGAGATTTTGTCAAAATTGTCGTTGTCCTGTCGCGCAGCGAAACATGTCGCCTATAATGGGACCTGAAGAACAGCGAAAGGCTCTCTCACTCTGGGTGAGAGTCGTTCAGGGGAATGAGTTCCAGGACGAAATTAGGGTCTTGAAGACTGGCGCAGGTCGATTGAAAAAGGGTCTTGTCCGCCTCAACCCGTTCATTGATGAGCATGGAATGCTCCGGGTGGGAGGACGATTACGGAATGCCGACTTGCCCTATGCAGCGCGACATCCTCTAATTCTCCCCAAGAAGGGAGCTTTGGTGGAGTTGTTGGTTAGGGACCGTCACACCAAGAATTCACACGCAGGCTGTAACACCCTTCTGGGCATTTTGCAGCGTGAATTTTGGATTTTATCGGCCCGCAGAATCATACGGAGCGTTGTGTTTCGTTGCTTGCCTTGTTACCGACTCAAGGCAGCCACAATGCAGCCACAAATGGGAGATCTCCCGGCCGATCGAGTCACAGAGGCTCGGCCATTTGCTGGCGTAGGGACAGATTTCGCGGGGCCTTTCATGGTCAAGACATCGCACCTTCGCAACGCGAAGTCGGTTAAGGCATATCTGTGTGTCTTCGTGTGTCTGGCGACCAAGGCCGTTCATTTGGAATTGGTGGCCGATCTCTCTACGGAGGCCTTTCTGGCGGCGTTAGATCGATTTGTTTCTAGACGGGGAGTACCGTCACTGATTCGGTCGGACTGTGGTACCAACTTCAAGGGCGCCGACCGGTGCTTAAAGGAAATTGTATTGTTTTTAAGTCAGAATGAGCGAGAGATTGGCACGGGCTTCGCCAGTCGGGGCATTTCGTGGTATTTTAGTCCACCTGGATGCCCCCACTGGGGTGGAATTTTCGAGGCAGTAGTCAAGTCTTCCAAGACTCACTTGTATCGGGTCATCGGCTCAACGATTCTCACCTTTGAGGAGTTGTCAACGGTGTTTTGCAGAATTGAGGCGGTCTTAAACTCGCGACCTTTGTGCCCGTTGAGCGCTGACCCGAATGACCTTGAGGCCATGACCCCAGGTCATTTTTTGATTGGCCAACCACTTAACGCCTTGCCGGAATATCCGTATACTGATGTCAAGTTGTACCGGTTGTCGCGGTATCAGATGTTACGGCAAATGAGCCAAAATTTTTGGAAGCGATGGTCGCTGGAGTATTTGCATATCCTACAGCAACGCGTTAAGTGGACGGACATGACGACCCCACCCTGCGTTGGAGACCTCGTTCTGGTTAAGGATGCTAACCTATCACCGTTGTGTTGGCGACGGGGGCGCATTGTTAACCTGATTACGGGCAAGGATGGGTTTCCAAGGATCGCAGACGTCCAGGTGAGGGACTCGATCCTTAGACGGGCAGTTTCAACTTTATCTCGACTCCCGGGAGTTTGAGCGGACCGACAACGGGTCGGTCCGGGGGGGGTGATTGTTTATAATCTACCTTCAGAATTTTGATTTTCTGCGAAGAGGCGGAGGTAGACGTTGAGCGCAGAGCTCGGCGTGAATAGTAGTTCGTATTGAGACGTGCTGGGCGTCGAACGAGTATTATAGTAGCCATAGAATCACGGGTGAGAGCGCACGCGCATTGATTAAATCGACTTGTGGAGTCATTTCGCGGCACCCAATTATACTAGTTAAGCAGTACGGTTAGCGACGCTGTGAATGTCGAACGGGTTATTGATAATATCATTGGTTTGCCTTGTCACGGGAGTGCTATTGGGAAAGCACCGAGGCTTTTGTGGTTAGACTAATTCGGAGTGAGTGTGGTGGCTCGCGTTAACGGCGTGGCTTGCAGCGACGTGGAAGAATCGTCCGGCACTACCAGCAAACCATCGCAAGGTCATATACACTCATTATACACATACACAGTTACACAACTTGCGAGGGGTCAAGGAAGTGAGACCGGCTCGAAGAAACGAGGTAAGGGTAGCTGTAAGTTCAAATTGAAATATATTATCGGAGGCGCGTATCGCGTCTATTTGATCACGTTAGGACGGCAGCTGTTCTGAGACCTGTCTCCCATGGGCCCGAGATAAGGTTCGGCTGAGTCCTGGCGCGATCATTTATTGTAATCTGAGTAGTGTAGTATTCAATTTTTATAATGATGTACAAATAGATCATGCAAGTGCGGAGTAAAATGGAGCTTATTAATAGCATCCAAGAAGAATCTAGTCATTCTTTTCTTAGATTTTCTATTTGGGCTTCGTTTTTAATAAGCATCGCTGATTGGCCTTCTATTTTCCGTATGAGGACTTTTCCGTGAGCAATCCAGCAGAACTTATATTGTTTTTCCTTGCACAGCTCACGTGCTAGATAGAAGAGCTTCCTGGTACTGCTAGTCAAGTCTTCCCCTATGTAGACGGCGTTGGTGGTGCCACTTATCCCAAAGTGTTTGGTGTTGAGCTTTTGAGATGGATTCGAGTTGTTGTGACGTTTGACTGAGTTAAGGATGTCTTGTTTGGTTGCGATTGTGTTGAGTTCCATGATGACTGGTCTGTTTGTTCCTTTCTTTCCGGGGACGCGGTATATATGGCGTATGTCGCTTGACTGGAGTCCATAGTTTAGCCCACTTGCTAGGTTATGCATCATCTGAATTAGTTCAGCAGTTGACTCTTTTTCCTGACAAGGCAGGTTACGAATCTCTAAATTATTTTTCTTAATATTGTGTTGCAAGTCCTCCAATTTTCCTTCGAGTGACGATATGTGTAAACAGTTATCTTTACATTGTTGTTCCAGATGCTTTAACTTGTTTTGCATATCTTCATACTGCTGGGAGATGAATTGCAGAGATTTCTCAAAGTCGTTTGTGGTATTTTGTATTAGCAACAGTGAGCTTTCCATTTTTTTAAGTTTTTGTCTTGTTCTGTGTTCCAAGAACATAACATTTGCTTGATTTCATTCTTAAAAGCAAGAAAGTCATCCTTGGTAATAGATACATCATCATGCTTGCGTTTGGGCCTAGAGGTCACGAATGCGGGCAGCGCCGGCGATTCGGGCTTGGACAGGTCAGGGAGGCAGCTTTGTTTGGTGATGGCATCGTTTTCCTTTCGTTTATGAGTTCGCAATAAGGGTGTGCGCAAATGTCTGCTAGTAAGTTTTAGGTAGGCGCTCTTGCAGCTTCGCTATGTGACGTGTGATGGGCGTGTCAATACCGGCAAATGAGGAGGGGGCTTACCGGGCTATTGCCGACGGCGCGTCACCGCTTCGTTTCTTATGCGCTCCTGGTACTTGCGCTGATTTTCGTTCACTATTTTTTTAACTTATTTAAATGATTTATTTAAAAGTTTGCAAAATTATTGGCACAGAAAACACGTCTACTCGCTATCGCGCTCCGAGGTGAAGGGAATCAGAATCAGATGATTCTGAATCCGATGATTCTGATATTGAGAATTAGTTTTAATGTAAATACATAGATCAGATACCTCTAGTTTTAGATTAATAATTTTTGTATATAATAATTATGTTAGACTAAGGTTGTATAATTATTATATAATTTGCGCTGATATTTGTAGCGATTAAGATAAGTTTATTCTTTTTTTCTGTATTATAATCGTGTATACATGAAATAAAATATTTATACACAATTCCTATGCATTTTCTTCAACAAAAATATATTATAGTACTACATAAATAACTAATTTATAGTTTAAGTTCCAAAACCATGACAAAATAGTTTTGTCCACCTGGCTTGTTCTACGCCGGACACTGTGCGCCTGTGAGATTATCATCATACTCGTACATATTCAAAAGCTATGTTTTTGTGTGCTGCTATAGTTGGCACATGTTTAATTGTGAACATTGATGACAGGATGACGATCCTTTAAGTTTTAGTTAGACATTAACTCCCTAAGCTTTTCCTTTTTCTGTGTTTTAGTAAACAGTAGTATTGGCTAAGCTTTTTAATCTTATGTAAATACATTACTATCTATGTGTACCTACCGACAGAGACGATTAACTTCTTATAATAAATAGTATTCATTAGGCAGCAAAGACCGCAAAAATATAATAAATACCAAGCAACAAACTGCTTATTTGAACATCGTAATAATTATTACTCAACACATTTTAATGTACTATCGTCAGTTCCAACCACGTGCAATGATAACTTTGGCAAATAAAAAAAAGAGAGGTGGCTTTCTTTATTACTACGGAATTATTTAGAAGGATTAAGTATTGTATAACGTGTACAATTATTTCATCAGGGTCGAGAGCGATATGACTGGGACGAAGCCACGCAAGGATTTCTCCTCAGTGCCTTTTACTATGGTTATGTTGCCACCCATTTGCCTGGAGGTCGTTTGGCGGAGGTATTTGGAGGTAAATACACCGTTGGTTTCGGACTTCTGCTGACCTCTGTGGCAACGGTTCTCACTCCGTGGGCGGTGACAGTCGGTGGAGCGGTGGGACTGTTCATCATCAGAGTCATAGAAGGCGCTGGAGAGGTGAGTCGGTTCGTGATGTTTGTAACCACTGCATTATTAGTGTGTCACCACATTCACTGGCGAGCGGTCTACGGAAAGACCAAAGCTGTGGTGAAGTAGTGCATCCTTACCTAATCCATTCGTTCCACCAGCTGAATCTGCCACCTGGACATGAGTTGCCATGGCCGACCTGGAAGTATTTAAATAGACTCCAGTTCCAGGTTAGTTGCAGCAAGGCGGCAAACCGACTAAGGCGGAGATTTATTAATGACCCTGCCCTGTAGTGTAAATGTGGTGATGTTCTACAAACGATGGCTCACTTGATATCGTGTCCTGCGTATCCTGTTCTTTGTTCACTACAGTAATTGATGGAAGCTTACGAAAGCGCCAAACTAGTACCTCTGTTCAGGATAGTCACAATTTAGACTGCCACGCACAGAAGAGGACATCAGTAACTCTCTGGATTTGTATAGTATTTGAATTAAATTTATAAACAATTAGTCTAAAACTTACTTACAGGGTCCAGTGACACCAGCGTTTGTTTTGCTACTTGCAAGATGGGTACCTCCATCAGAAAGATCCAGATTTGGTGCCATGATTTTCGGAGGAGCTCAAGTTGGAAATATTCTTGGACCCTACATTTCTGGACTCTTGTTAGCAGATGGCGGAGACTGGGCCAACGTATTTTATTGTTTTGGAGGGCTCGGAATTATATGGTTCTTATTCTGGGTAAGTTTATTGAACATATTTCATATTTATGACCGAAGTTATGGACGTTGTAAAATGTGAGATGAATGTATGATTTGCTGATGTGAGTGGAATGTTCGGGGATTATCTGAACTTATCTGGCTTTTATACGTAGAGTTGGTTTTGGTTTTTCTATTTACTATGTACGATATTTATAGAATGTCTTTAATTGAACATATTTAAACTAGAAATTACTTTTCTCGGTAATTCAATAGTAGTTTATGCGACTGTGCATAATGAAGGGCATTACAACACAAGTGTGGGTTTAAGAAACGAGCCGAAGGCGAGTTTCTTAATAGCATCACACGAGTGTTGTAATGCCTAATTATGTATAGTTGCATACACTAATTTATCTACCCAAATATCATAAGGGCTCTATGATGGGCTCAGGAACCATAGGGAAATGACCAGCATTGTTACCGTAATGCAATAAAAAATAAACAGGTTATTAGTTGCATTCGTCGCTGCATTTACGATATCTGGCGGAGTGTTCATGTTAATTTCTGAGTCACTATCACTCATTTTCGACAGAAATAAAGAACGTATCAGAAAATTTGTCTACTCAATGAAAGGGAATAAAAAGCTAACGAACAAATGACAGCTCGAAATGGCGGCGTTTCGGATATCTGTCATTTTTTTTAAATCATAGGCAAACGAACAAAGTCACTATTCTTGTGTCACTCGAAATCAAAATGTCGTGCGATTTATAATTAAAATCATACTGAATTGGGGTTTCGTATCGATAGGTATCTGTTATAATGTAGATACTAGAATAGCACACTCACTTGAATTTGACACCTGTTCCAAATTTAAACTCATAACCTACTGTTTTCAGTAGGTTATGAGAATATATATGTTTATTTCTGCTGGTTGGTAATGCTGGTCATTGCCTATGGTTTTTGAACGCATTAGAGAGGGTTTATGATATTTGGGTAGATAATAGTCCGGTCAATTTAGACCAAAAATGAGAGTGAAGTTACATAAAGTCCCAACAAGCTGAATTTCTGTGAAATTGTTCAAAACATAATTAAAAACAATGTCTAGAAGTTCCCCATCATTCCCGTTTAAGGAAAAAAATTTATTCAAGGTCAAAGGTAACAAAAATGAGTTTATCGCGATTTTCAGCAAAACGGTAAGTTTTATCATAAAAGTGCCTTAGACAAAGTTGTAGATCATAAAATTCTCTACAAAAATGTTCTACATTATTATTTTCTAAGAGTTACCATTCCTGAGATATCGCGATTCTAACAGTCACATTATTCTTCACTACATAGTATAAAATAAAGTCGCTTTCTCGGTCCCTATGTCCCTTTGTATGCTTAAATCTTTAAAACTACGCAACGGATTTTGATGCGGTTTTTTTAAATAGATAGAGTGATTCAAGAGGAAGGTTTATATGTATAATAACATCCATTTGCACTCGTGCGAAGCCGGGGCGGGTCGCTAGTTATGTATAAAAGCGAAAGGTAACTCACTCCTCACGAGATCACGAAAACCGCTGGACGCATAAAGATGATTTTTGGACAGGAGGTAGTTTATAGTTAGTAAACGTCCGCTAACAATGGATTTTGCGACAGGGCCGTATTAGGGTGATCTTAGGGCCCTCGCAAGTTTGTATGAAAGTCCTTCATTTTTTGTGCTACAATCTTGATTTTTGGCAGAGACGTGGTTTATAGTCAGTAGACGTCTGCTATGCATTAATTTTCTGACACGGCTGGATTGGGGTGGTCTATGAGCTTTTGCAAGTTCTGATTCATACAAACTTGCGTGGGCTCTTAGACCACCCTAATCCGGCCCTATCGCAAAATCCGTTCTTAGCGGACGTCTACTAACTATAAACTACCTCCTTGCCAAAAATCATATTTATACGTCCAGCGGTTTTCGAGATTTCGTGAGGAGTGAGTTACCTTTTGCTTTTATATAAAGGCTCTTAGAATCGCGATATCTCAGGAATGGTAACTCTTAGAAAATAATAATGAAAGGCACTTTTGTAGAGAATTTTAAGATCTACAACTTTGGGTTGAGGTTTTTTTTGATGAAACTTACCGTTTTCGAGAAAAAAACAAAAAATCTCAAATTTTGACCTTTGACCCCGAATATTTTCTTTTCCTTAAACGGGAATGATGGGGAACTTCTAGACATTGTTTATAATTAGGTTTTGAACAATTTCACAGAAATTCAGCTTGTTGGGACTTTATGTAACTTCGAATGTCTAAATTGACCGGACTATAAAATGTTTTATGGTGTCTTTGGCAACCATCTGCAAGAATTTAAAAGTTTACGTAATGGAATGGCAAAACACCGTTGACAACTTATATTTTGCTGGCATGACCGTGAATGACTGATGATACCTTAGTCAGTCACTTTCTTATAAATTCCCTCATAGTAAATTAGCGAAAAAGGACTGCAGATGAAATACAGAATCTATAATTACCTACTATTGTCTTTTTATAGGTGCTCCTATGCTACAGCACACCAAACTCGCACCCATTCATAACAGATGAAGAGAAGGAATTCTTAAACAAGAATATTATAGCATCTGGATTACATAAGAAGTTGGATCCAGTGCCATTTAAGGCTCTCTTACGATCGGGTCCTTTGTGGGTCCTTGTGTTAGCTGCCGTAAGTATCTCTTTTTATGCCAAAGTCATACAGTAAGCTACGTGATTTGTAGCGAGAATCGTAGCCTAAATTCTGGTTGCTTATGTTTGAAATAGTAAAAACATTGGTTTGCTAGAATCTGGATCATTTTCAAAACTAAATTTTAGTTTTCGAATTGATAAATCTTGTCTGAAACTTCTGATAAATCTAATGTTGTTTACTGCCAGCACCTATTTGCTGAATTGTTTATACATTACACAATACTTAACGATTTCTTTTTAATGTGTTTTTTAATCAGCCCACGCTGTCCTATTGAGATAATAGTTTTTATTATAATTATATTTTCTTTTTTATAATTCACAGGTGGGCCACGATTGGGGATACTTCACAATGATCACAGATCTTCCTAAGTATTTCTCTGATGTCTTGAAGTTTAATATCAAAGAGACGGGACTCATGTCAGCATTGCCGTACATTGCCATGTACGTCTGTTCCTTCATTTTTGCCAGTTTATGTGATTTATGTATTAAGAAGAAATGGCACAGTATTGGTACTGGAAGGAAAATCTATACCACTATCTGTAAGTATTGTTGCAGCAATAGCTTCAATTGTTTTACCGTCAGTTACATTTTGCAACTATTGTTAAACAATAGAGCCGGTTATTACGTTTTAATCCTTTAGTAATTGCTACTTTTAAATCTTCCGAGATATTGCAATAGCAAGGCTGAGTTGTCATTTTGATTCACGGCTTTTAATTTGTTTTATTTTTTCTTGAGGCCTTTGAAAATGGTTGGCAGAACAACTGCTAATGAATGATTTAATTGCAATTGTGTCATACTTGCCTAAGGTCTTGTTTACATGGCAACAAGCTATTATTAGGATCGCTTGATTATCCAGCACTATGGTCAATATGCTTAGGTTAAAAACAAATGCCACATGAAACTGCTACATGATTATAAAATTTTAGCAACTTAGATGAGAATCTAAAATAATCTTTAGGTCTGTATTAACTGACTGTTAAAAGTATAAAATTTGTGAAATTCTCTTTGCCTCCTTTCAACATTGTTTTCATGTGTCAGTAAGTCATAACAACGACGCAAACAACTAACTAAAACATTACCACTGATTCAAGCATCAATAAGGTCGTTTTTTCAATCACAGCTTCGACCTTACCGGCAATCTTTATAATTCTGGCGTCATACTCCGGCTGCAACCGAGTTGAGGCCGTCGGCCTCTTCATAGCCTCGATGGCGTTCATGGGAGGCTTCTACAGCAGTGTCAAGATCAATGCCATGGATATCGCGCCCAACTACGCTGGCACTTGTTCCGCGTTCGTCAATGGAATTGGTGCCTTATCCGGCATTGTTACTCCGTATTTGATTGGATTGTTGACTCCGGATGTAAGTATGATTATATTGAACTAACTTCTGCCTTCGGTTTCGCTTGTGTGGAAATCGAAGATTATCGAACGGGAATTTACTACCGGGATCAAATTTGATTGAAAGCTATTTAACAGTTACGAAGAAATAGAAAGACAAAAATAGTATATAGAATCTTAATCTTCAGACGAATAATTGTACCTTTATCGGGCCAATACTGAGATATTAAAGGTTAGTTAGATAACAAACACAAATAAAACCAGACCAAAATAAATTATTAAACAAATAGTTTCCCGTTAAAACTACGAAATGAATTGGGCAAAAAAAATTACAGCCACATAATAGTACCAGGGTGAGGGTTTTTTTCTTAAAGAGTTAGGGAAGGGCATTACGCTCGACCGAACTTCTGAATGTCGGAATAAATTAACTGAGGCGAAGAATTGTCAAATTTTTTGGGCATTATGTTTTTCAGAAGATTCGTGTCTTCCTCAATAATATTTTGTGGTTAACGTTATCAAATTCGATCAGTAAATCTTTTTTAAATTCAAACATAATAATGCTAAGTTAAAGTCATTTAGTAAATATGGGCCGGTCGTTACTCAGTAGTGGGACACGGCTTAGGTTAAGAAAAACAAAACAATTAATAATTTCAAATCATTTTTTATTGTGTTATCAAAAATTTTTGACTCATA
The DNA here is from genome assembly GCA_949316265.1 of Diarsia mendica. Taxonomy (NCBI): domain Eukaryota; kingdom Metazoa; phylum Arthropoda; class Insecta; order Lepidoptera; family Noctuidae; genus Diarsia; species Diarsia mendica. Next base: position 10,479,342 of record OX438892.1, read on the forward strand.
AATTACTAAATATCTGGCTAAGCCTTTTAACCTGAACATGAGAATAGCCAAAACTAATGTGAACCTGTTTTAATATTGAATTACCATTTTCATTTTCAGCAAACAATCGGACAATGGCGTCAAGCATTTTGGACAGTATTCGTAGTATTAGTAGGAACCAATATTGTTTATCTTATTTGGGGTTCCGGAGAGCCGCAATGGTGGGATGACGTTGATAAGTATGGCTATCCCTCTAATTGGAAACATGGACCTTTGAAGAAACGAGAAGTAGATGGAGAAAAGAAAGTTGTATATCCTAAACATGACCATTCGCCAGTCTCAAATGATTGATTGTGAATAAAACATTTTGTATTTTTTGTAATTTATTATTAGCAAACTCGTCTAATTCGCAAAGCGTCTCGGCAGCGCATGGGTGCACTTTACTAAGGATAATTGGGAATCGCCCTATACATTTAAAAATCAGATTAAACTACTCATCCAAAATTGAATTTAGAAATTACAACAATGTTGTCCCTCACTATTAATTTCTCCTTTATCGCAATTACAAACATTTAAACTCAAATACGCAAACAAACAAATTGTCAAAACCGGACAATTTCCTGAAGGCCATGGAACTAAATATTTGTTCCGTACGAGAATCGAATTAAATGTCATTATTATATTTCGGATACGAAATAAAAATTAAGAGTGTTTGACTGTAAGTTAAGTCCCCTTTACAGTATTTTTCTTCACTGGTTCACATGTCTGATACATATAATATTATTTTCATGAGAGAGAAACTCTGCCAAAAGACGCTTAGAGTAACTATGACAAAGCACCATCTAGTAGTATAACGGTAAACTTCTTACCGTGGTAGCCTTCGAGTAGATTACCTACACTAATTTCAGGTTTTAAAGAGATTGATACTTTATCTAAACGATTAAGGTGTTAAATATGATCAACCGCCCCTCTACACAGTACAGAATAAAAGCAGTTTAGTACAGAAAAATACCCTCTACGGTACAGAAAACTTATCAAAAATCTTAAAATCTTAGGGGGTAATTATTAACCATCGGTATGTCAAAATTAAACACAAGTCTTGCAAACCAAGAATCTGTTGATAATTCAGTCCACCCATTACAGCTGCTAATAATTTGTCAAAAAATTCTGATTTTCATTTGACTGTTGGTTTTTAACTTTTTACTAAAGCTAAATTATATCTTTGGTTTTCACTAAAGCTAAATTATATCTCTAAGGCGCAGGTATGTCTGCATGTCTGCCATCAACCAGTTTAACAGCTTGCCTCTGAGATTCGCACATTCCTGAATTCCAATTTCAAAACTGTCAGTAAACTCAGACGTACTTACTGAGTCGAAGAGTATTCTAAGGTCACATCAGTCTTATGCCGTTGACCAGAAAATTGCGGCGAATCCCGAAGGGTTAAATTCTTCTTTGACACAACTGCGAGTGTACTAAAACCTGTACCTATTAAGTTAGTCGAATTGAATTTCATTAAAACTGTTTTGATTTAAAGAACCCTTTTCCAATTAAAATAACGATGTGAACAACATTCTTCATTTAATTCTACCTATTTTCACAGATGTTGAAGCCATTCAATCTAGTATCTTTTCCATCTACATCCTTAATATAACCCCGTATTCACAAGTAAATGATCTCTACATTTGACTTGTTCCTGCAACATGCGGTGAAGGCGCTTGCAGGCGCGGAAACACCGATTGGGACTAGGCAGATAGACCAAAGGCAATACACGATTCTAGCGCGTGTACTGCTTTGATTACCACGTCGAGAACAGTGCTAAGATAGCGCAAAAACAGTGCACTGGACTTATATACATCTTCCAATTACTACGCCGAGTTCTATATCTTTGCACTGGTTATCTGTGGCACTGGTAAATTCTTGTACTCGGCAAATGTAATCAAAGCATAAGCGCCTGCACAAAAATGATAATAAAACGTCTACGTGTGAATTCACTTTTATTCTATTTTTGTTACCAACATAAAACAAATAGCAAAAACCACTTTCTTTCCAAATATTGCAGTGACAATCTACACACATTCATCTTTTCCCTTCGGGTTATATCAGTATACCAACCCCTTCGGGAAATATGATCCCGACCACAAATTTACATCACACTCTTCAAATATAATATTTCAGGTTGTACCTATTCGGAAGAGAGCAAATAATTCAAATATCGGGATTGGAGAGGTATGGTCGCAAAAAATTGTGAACGAATAAGGTAAAATGCAAATAGTTTTAAATAAATGATGTTGTTTACCAAAAACTTCTTCAAGGCAATAATCTGCATAATGTTACTTGTGGCATTTGGGAAGGTGCTGAGGTACTGATCTCCGAAAGTCTGACAACCAGTCTTACCAAGGGGGATACGATAGTATTACCTCTCAGACTATTTGCATTGTCGAGGTTAGATAGTCAGTAATTGATCCATGTAAAATATGATATTCAGTTGGATCCGGTTTGACTGGAACCGGCTACAACATACTTGGGAAAAGGGTAGGCAGATGTTTGAATCCTCGTTTTAGCTAACCCTAACAAACACTTAAGGCGACATTAGCTGCCCGCGACCTTGAGCGCGCGTTTAACTCATCGCCTAAACAAATAAGGTTGAAAATGGCGATGCGTTTGATGCTCGTGACTGCCAAAATGAACGATAGTTCGCAGATTTAATTTATTAAAAAAAAAAATACGCTGTAATGTTAAAATATTTTTACATATATCTTTAGTTGGTTAAATTTCCTTTCTGATAGTAAAAAAATAAATAACAGTTGTCACTCAAAATATTGAGCATTTCGAGACGAAAAAGTTTTTTCGTGTGATTTTTTTGTGATTTTGTGATTTTTTTTTTCGAGGTTCTTGATTACTTTTAGAAAATATTTTTGCATAAGTCTTTTACCTATACATTTGACTATACACTGTATTTTTTTTGGAATTGTAATAAGTAGCAATACGGCTAACTCTGCGACGAAAAACAGGTCGTTTTTACGGTTCCCCCGTTAACTGCGTCTTAAGGGAAGGCTTCACTAAAAGAAAACTTTTTTTCGACTCAGCGCCAAAATATACAATACCCATAAATATTCGATTAACCAAGTCAAAAGATGTCATTAAATTTTTAGAATTATGCCTTTAGTCGAGTCTTTAAGCGCCATTCAGGAAAAAATAGGATGTTTATAATTATAAACAATGGCTCTTTTGCCCTTGTCGTACAAGGAAGTATAAAATCGAAAGTCTCGTAAAATAATGCAAGCTACCTTTTACTGCGTTCTTTAAATAATTATGCATGAGAGGCACGTGTACTATAAAATAATAATTATAAGGTAGTTGGAGATTTATATGCAGCAAAGGTCATAAATGTCAACAGAAAGGATGTTGGACCATTAACCAATAATGAAGTTACACTAGTTGCGTTTTCTGGAGAACTAACTTTTATTTATAAATTCATATAAATATTTTCTTTTATTATTCACTTTGATTTATAAAATAATAATAAAGACACAGATTATACAAAACGAACGAACTATTAAAACACGCTTGAAGGTTGATCATAGACTAACTTTATTTATTCTTTCAATAGACAATTATGATGAGGTGTAGCAAGTTGTTTATTTTTTTTTTTTTTTTTTTTTTTTTTTTTTTTTTCTCAGCCTGCTCTGTCCCACTCCTGGGCAAAGGCCTCCCTCCACTCCTTCCATTTTTCACGAACCCGCGCGTCTTCCTTCCAGTTGTTTATTATAGAACATTATTTTGATACTAATTTTAACACCTCAACTTATCAAAATAATCTAAACCTTAACTAACAATATTTAAAAGCATACTTTCACAAACAATTCAGTAAATGCATACAAGTAGCTACTTAAAATATATTATAGATTACACAATAATATGCATGCCTAGCTTTTTAACAAAATAGCTATGTTTGACACTACTCAAGCCCTTTGTTAACAGGTCTGCAGGCATTTCAGATGTTGGCAGATAAACTATTTTTACATGTTTGTTAGCAACTGCTTCTCTAACAAAATGGTGACGCACGTCGATGTGCTTAGTTCTTTTATGGAACAATGGATTCTCTGTTAACTTCTGAGCCCCTTGATTATCGTTGTACAAGGTTATTGTATAATTACAAAAATCTACAATCTCATTCAACAAGTTCTTTAAATATATAGCCTCTTTACAAGCCTCAGTTATCGCCATGTACTCAGCTTCTGTACTAGATAGGGCTGTAGTCTGCTGTTTTTTACATTCATATGAGATAACAGATCCAGAAAGCTTAAATAAAAAACCTGTATAAGATTTCCTATCCACAGTATTTGAGGCCCAGTCTGCATCAACAAAACCCTCTAAGTTACAATCATCTTTAGTAAACATAAGCCCATAAGATTTAGTTTTGCTTAAATATCTTAAAATTCGTTTTGCATGTTTCCAATGTATAAGTGAATAACTATTATTAAATTGGCTCAAAAAACTTACACTATAAGATATATCTGGGCGAGTTAGGACACTTAAATACATTAAGCTTCCTATCAATTGTTGAAATGGGTATTGTTTACAAACATCAACACTTTTCTCTAGCTTTAAATTATTCTCAATTGGTGTATCAACACCATTACAATTTGTCATATTGAATTTATTTAATATATAATCCACAAAATGTTTTTGATCTAGTGAAATGGAACCATTTTTATACATTTGAATTCTAATGCCTAAACATCTTTTTAACTGTCCCAAGTCTTTAATCTTAAATTTTTTCATTAGTACACTCTTAATCTCATTTACCATATCTTGACAATTAGAAAATATAAAAAAATCATCTACAAAAACTGCTATTATGATCAGTTCTTTTTCACTCCTTTTAATATATAAACATGGTTCTAGTTTTGACCTGACAAAGTTGGAGTTTAATAAACAATCATTTATTCTTTCATTCCAAGCTCTGGCCGATTGTTTCAAACCATAAATTGCACGTTTTAACTTAAGTATACAATTTTCTTTACAATCTAAATTAGGAGGAACATGCATGTATACATTTTCATTTAGATAACCATTTAGGAAAGCTGTAGTGACATCCAAGTGAGTAATTTTTAAGTTAAGTTTCACACTTAGTGCGAATAAAAGTCTCAAAGTAGAGTAACGAAGCACTGGTGAGTATGTCTCGGTATAGTCCAAACCTTCTTTTTGAGTAAAACCTTTTGCTACCAGTCTAGCCCTATAACGCACTTTACTATCACATTCAAACTTTTTCTTAAAAACCCATTTACACTGCACTACCCTATCAGCTTCTTTTCTGTCAACAAATTCCCATGCTTGGTTATCTTCAAATGCCTTCAGTTCTTCTGCCATCGCCTGTTCCCACAGTTCCTTCTCTGGTCCATTTATTGCTGTTTCATAACTCAGTTCTTCACCACAGGATTCCAGCTCATCTACAATGCAGAGATTGGAATAGCCAAATCTTTCTACTGGCTTTCTCTTGCGCTTACCAAGCTCCTGTGAGTTGTGAGTATTTTCTTCTAAAATGGATTCTGAGGTTGACTCATTATCACTTTCATACACCGATTGATATGAATCTTCGTGGGAACTTGATGAGTCATAAATATATGTAGGATCGTTAGCGTCTTTAGTCAAATTTTCTGATATGTTTTTCTCTTTCTCTGAATTTTCAACTTTCTCCAACACTTTTTCATTATTTACTACTACCTGAGCTGTGTCCGAGTGTTCTTTCTCTATTATAATGACATCCCTGCTCGTAGTAATCTTCCTGGTTTTGGGGTTATATAATCTGTAACCTTTCACGTTATCCGGATAACCAACTAGAATTAATTTGTCAGCCTTCTTATCCCATTTTTGTCTTTGCACTTTGGGAACATGCACCATTACTTTACTTCCAAATATCCTGACATTGCTCAAATCTGGCTTCTTGCCTGTCCACTTTTCAAATGGTGTCATCATGCCTAAACTGACAGCTGGCATTCTATTCAGTAGGTATACTGCAGTATTCACTGCTTCACCCCAAAAACTTTTGTCAAGATCTGATTCAAACAGTAAACATCTAGCCCGTTCAACTACAGTTCTGTTGAACCTTTCTGAGAGTCCATTCTGTTGTGGAGTGTGAGGATTAGTCTTCTGATGGATGATTCCAGTTTGTTTTAAGAAGTGTTCCATCTCTTTTGAACAATACTCACCTCCATTATCAGTTCTCAATTTTTTTATCTTGTTTCCTGTTTGATTCTCCACCAAAACACGAAATTCTTTGAATTGCTGGAATACTTGGTTCTTTCCCTTCAAGAAATAGACATAAGTCATTCTGCTGGCATCATCTATGAACAGAAGAAAGTACTTTGCTTGACCAATTGATTTGGTCTCCATTGGCCCACATAAATCTGAGTGTATTACTTCTAGTAGTATATCACTTCTATGATTAGCAGATGGGAAAGGGAAACGAGCCTGTTTGCCCTCACAGCACACTTCGCAGTTCTTGATCTGAATATCAGCTTTTTCATCAAAAGTAACCCCTTCCACAGCACCTTCTTTCATCATTTCTAAAGATTTACTGTTTACATGTCCTAGTCTTCTATGCCACATTGTCATGGCCAATAATGCACTCTCTGGTCTTTGTATTTGTAATTTGTACACACCATTTGTTAAGTTTGCAATTCCTATAAGCTCATTTACTGGATTATATATCAAACAAACATCCTTCTTAAATGACACTTTGTTGCCATTTGCTATCAGTTGACTTACTGATAATAAGTTTGTCGTGAGCTTCGGTATGTATAAAACATTCTTTACAATGACATCATACTGAGAACCATTTACATTCGTTGTTATCTGTGTTTCACCAACACTCACAACAGGCACAGTCATTTGATTTGCAACTACTATTTCTTTGTTTTCATGCACGGGTCTATTTATCTGTAAACAATCTCGACTTGCCGTCATGTGTGCACTTGCACCCGAATCGACGTACCAGTCTTGTGTACCAAAATTTCCGTTAAAAAATGCAGCACTAAAAGCATTTTCGGTTTTCTTTGTTTTTAGTTCGGGACACTTATTTTTAAAATGCCCTATTTTCTTGCAATTGTAACATTTTATTTGTTTACCACCATTTGAACTTGCACTGTCATTTCTGTCATTATTTGACGTTGACGTTTGCGATTTCACACCACGGTTAGTGTTGCCACTTTTCCACCGCTGTTGTTTAGACCAAAATGCAGAATCTTTTTCAGTAGTACCAACCTCCTCACACATATCTAGCAATTTTGTCTTGATGACGTCAGCGCTAATGGCGATACCTGAATGTTCGATCGCCATTATCATAGGTGAAAACTTATCTGAGAGTCCCGCCAAAAGTAATGATCCAATCCACTCGTCTGTGATTTCAAATCCTGTCCCCTTCAATTTCTGCGCAGTTTCGACTATTTGAGATACGTAGCTTGTCATCGAATCACTGTTTTCGAGGCGAATTGAGATTAACGTTCGAAGCAAACTGATTTTTCGTTGGTACCCGGTGTCATCGAACAATTGTTTCAATTTATTCCATACACCGATTACTGTAGTCTCACTCTTGATATGCGCGTATAATGAAGAGTCAATAGTCATGACGAGTTTGGCTTTGGCTTTTTTCATCTCAGCTTCACTGATTCCCACGGGAAGGTTCTCCAAGTCAATGCCTTCGAGCAGCAAAAAATTACTTGTTGCGAACGCCCAATCGTCGTAATTTTCACGACCTTTGAGTTTCGGCACATTAACTAGGTAACCCGACGTCGACATAATTCACTTTTAGGATACTTTGTATTTGTAATTTGTACACACCATTTGTTAAGTTTGCAATTCCTATAAGCCATAACCTATAAAACACGCTTGAAGGTTGATCATAGACTAACTTTATTTATTCTTTCAATAGACAATTATGATGAGGTGTAGCAAGTTGTTTATTATAGAACATTATTTTGATACTAATTTTAACACGAACTTAATCAACAGATGTCGCTACTAGTGATACATTGCTTAGATATAATTCAACAGTGTCGGTAATACAATTAAAAACCAGAATAAGCTGGCCTCACATTCTACTGAAACTCCTTACCTAAAGGTCCAAGGTAACATGCTCGTCAGTCATACCCGTGTTGAGCACATATCTGTTATTATTGTCATCATCATCTGCCTAGCCTTGTCCCAACTATGTTGAGGTCGGCTTCCAGTGCAACCAGTTGCAGCTGAATACAATTTACTTATTTATATGGTGTGACTGCCTATATGGCTACCATAACCCAGTTAATGTCAGGTAATGCGATACCCTTTGTAAACGTATCGTATTAACGTGCTTTCTGGATATGTAGTAAAGTCAGTGTGCAAAGGGTGCTCACCCATCCACAGACCAGTCTATGCAAGCGCGGCTCAGCATGAAGATCGATCCGAGCAACAGTTATTATTTAACCATGAGCTCTTCTACTGGAAAACCACCTGTGACGCTAAACAAACTTCAAAACATGAATTTATACTAAACCGCATTAGTTCATCCCAATTGTTATTGTAAAAAAGAAAAAAAAAACGTCAACAGAAACGAAAATGAATGACGAGACAAAATTAAACGCATGTCAAGTGATCTGATTAGCAGCCGATAAAACCAGCCAATCACTGGAGTTAATTTATTTTGATGATGATGAGAAAATTGTGTTGAAACTAGATAATTAGATGTTTCTAATTAAGTCGTGATATTATTTAGTTTTTTTTGTATGACCCGATGACACGACGCCGTTAGGACGGCCGCGTATGAGCAACGGAGTCGTCTGCGCAGCTACCCCAGTTCAGTTTCATAGTTCGTAAGTTTTCTTTCACATCCAACCCAGCAACGATCCGTATGAATGTGGATGGACAAAAAGTAAAAAACTAAAACCCAACTACGACAAAAAAAAAACGACGCTGAAAAAGTATGAAACAAGATTTTCAGGATAGATCAAAAAGAAAAGCCGTAGTCACACGGTATTAAAGTGTTTAGGTTGGTACCTATAACGTGTGACTACGGCTTTTCTTTTTGTTCTATCCTGAAAATCTTGTTTCATACTTTTTAAGCGTCGTTTTTTTTGTCGTAGACGGGTTTTACTTTTTTACTTTTTTTATTTAAACAATTTTGGTGATAATTTTTTTTTACTCTTGACTTTTTGTCCGCTAGAGGGCGTGATTTTAAATTTGAGCAATATTTTGGGAAATGTACAAGTGAGGCCCTTTCAAATGATACCAAACACGGCGTACTTATCACCATTTTTATTTTTTAAGCCTTACTTTTTGTCCGCTAGAGGGCGCCAAATCGCTTTTTGTGACAAATCACGTAGCCTATGTTCAGCGGAAAATTAAGACGTTTCTAACGATACGTCATATGTCGAGTTCCAATAAGTAGATTCGAAGCTATGAGGGAACAGATGAAGATACTCACATACATACATAGCCAGTCAAAATCATAACCCTCCTTTGGCTTTGCCGTAGTCGGGTAAAAATGAGTATATTGTAAGGATCGTGGGGGCCCAAGAACCGACGCCTGCCGGAGTTGCTTGTTGTTCGAAAGGGATACCGCGGCCCCGAAAACAAAGGGCTAAGAAGGAACATGGAACACTTACCAAACAAAACATTACCAATTTCCCCTGATTCCTATTCATCATCATCAGCCTATAATGTTCCCCCTGCAGGGACTCAGGCCTCCTCTCTAGGAGAGGGATGGGCTATAATCCAACACACGGGCCCAGGGCGGGTTGGTAGAAGATGTCACATGTCTTCGAGTTTTTGGTTCTAAAACTGTTTTGAGAGCAGCGGTGATGACTGACTATTATTAATTTCAATAAATGAACTAAATAAATCAAAACGCATCCCAACACAACTGTCACCTTTCTATCTATTCGACATCTGCATGCAATCGTCATGATCTGTGTGAGCGGGTGTTGAGGCCGCATTGCGTACGCGCCGGTCCTCGCGCTAGTCGAGTAGCAAGCGCACAGTCGCTTACCCGTCTGTTACTTTACTTGACTTGCTTTACGTTCGCGTGTAAAGTAAACACAACAAATTGAATGGGACACGGAGTATTGAAAAGGAAATTGGAAAACAGGATTTTTTGGCTGAATTCTGTGAGTGTTTTTTTTGTTTAATTTTTATTAGTGTGAGTGGAAAAAGGTATCAATATTTTAACTTTTTACTTATTCATTAGGGTTGGAGTGTTTTTTTTAAATATACGACCAGTAATATATTTTTTGAGCAACCTAGAATGTTACTTAAATTGAAAGCTGTTTTAAAAAACTCGTTGAAACAATTTATTTTTACTATAAGCTCATGCATCGATATTAACGTATTTTTGTTCTTTATCAACAAAATGCTTGCTGGCTTTTATTCTGCCTATGTAGCACTCTTGTACGTGCAGTTCAAATAAATAAATACTCGGCATATATTGGTACGAGTATTAGTACTTGCACATAGTTTTCTTGCAACTATATGTTTTGTTAGATGAATAAAAATATGTAGGTTTTTTAAATAATAATTATGTGCGAAACTAACACATTAATACTTAAATAAATATTAATGTGTTAGGTAAATGTTATTAAATAATAACATTTCTAACCGCATAGGTATTATAACCAGCATTACTTCGTCAGTATTATATATTTTAATTATAATTATTTCGGACTGTAGATTACGTATAACGTCATTAACGATTGCAATCAAATACGAATAGCTGCTTTTGTAACGTTATTATTTATTGTTTTATTGAATATCATTTATATTTAAAATGCACATATGAAGAAACATGCTATATTAATTAATTAATTAATAGAATTTTGTTTTCATCTTATGAGACGGGCGCTTGCAAACTACAGACTCTACAAAGTTGTCATTTTGCAAAACATTTCGCCTACATTTCCACCGCTTGTTTGCCCGCATACAAGCAAAGTATTAGCGGTGCGGTTTATTGTGAGCTCCTCCGACTCTTCGAAGATGGCCCGGTTTCCACTAAAGCGGAGACGAACAGAGCGGAGAGGACATGTGCCAAATATACGACATATTACAGGAAGGGCGAAAGACGATGTTAATTTTAACTAATGTAATTGGCCTATTTCCATACATCTCTCTTCTCCGCTCCTCTCTTCGGTGGAAACCCGGCCTTAAGCGTTGGAAGAACTGTTCAATGCCGTTTAGTTAGAGACGTGATTGAGTTACATAAAAAACTATGTTCATTTGCAAAGTAAATACATTGCATTATTAACTTTTAAAGCTCTTACTTCAAAAGTTAATAATGCACATGATTATGTCCTGGCAGTTCTTAGACGCAGTTTATGTGCGTTGAACGAGTTTAACTTATTTAGTGTGATTAACCCTTAGTAAGAACTCGACGACTCAGCATAACTCGATAAACATATAAAATAGGAAACATAAGTTGATGACGAAAGACATAACTTCACGCCTGTAATCCCGGAAGGGTTAGGCAGAGATATACCTAATAGTACACCTACGTTCATCAGTTATGTTAAGGTCCCATGTAATAGGGGTGAGCCCATTACCATCATCAGGATACAACTCCACAACTCCAAACTACGTGACTGCTGCTGAGAAATTCCTCATAAAAAAACCCAAGAACTCTTTGGGTGACCCGGGAATCCGACCCGGGATCTGTTGTTGAGCAGCTGCACTTGCGACCACTCGACTAACAAGGCAGTCACATGAGATACATATCATCATCATCAGCCTATAATGTTCCCACTGCAGGGACTCAGGCCTCCTCTCTAGGAGAGGGGTGGGCTATAATCCACCACGCGGGCCCAGTGCGGATTGGCAAATGTCACATGTCTTCGAATTTTTTGGTTCCAAGACATTCCGGTTTCCTCACGATGTTTTCCTTCACGGTTTTGAGAGCAGCGGTGATGAAATAAATTACACAAAGTAATGCGCCTGCCTGGGTTCGAACCCACGACCTACTGTTCGTAAGTCGGGGCCGACACCACTGGGCCACCGCTGCTCGCACATACATGAGATACATATAATAAGATATTTTTATGGCGTTGCAGTAAAAACCTCAGAAGGCTTATAACTTGAAAGATAGGAAGACAAGTGCTAAATAAATAAATAAATACAAGAATGTAAAGATAAAGACAATAATTACTCCTATTTGTTTAGATGTAGGTAAGATTAACTAGAACGCTTACGACACCTTTTTAATTTAAAAGTAGATTGTCATTACAAGTAGTAAGAAATAATCATGGTTTCAGTCATCCTTATTTCTCTATTTCTAACCATGGGTCTTAAGTCGTCCATAACATAACTACAGTTTGTGCATTATAGGCACATGTTAGTCTAACTTAGCACGCTAAGCCGTTGGGTCCTGTGCTTGATCTCCCTCCGCAAATGTCAGTTTTGTCGTATCATCGAACTATGAGAAAAAAGGAACAGAGAGTGCACTTGTGCCTGCGCTCACACTATATAATATCTCCCGCGCCGGCGCTGGCTATTATCAGCTATGATTGGCTACTTTGATTGAAAACTCTCAGGTAGAGAGGAACAATCAAGCTTCATGTCCCATATTTTTTTAGCCATAAATAATAAAATTTATATTCTTATCTTCTCTTAATTACTATTTCTGCTTACTCAAAACACATTTACTCTAGCACTAGGCACTCTGTATATCATATTAATTGTGTTGGTCTAATTTAGCGATTTCAGATTTATATCTCCAAGATGTTGTAAAGTAACTCAACACTGTATATTTTGGTAGTCATTATTATGTATTTTTAAATTGATATTTCACTTTTTGGTTTTAGTGAAAAAGTTACATTGTTCTTGTTTATACATAGGTATACAGTTTACCGAATACTATCTGAAGAATGTTACACGTAAATTAGTTTGATTTTTGTTGATTGAATTTGGAATTAATTGTTATTGATAGATTTGTCAATAACAAATAATCCTACCACCACACATCAATAAGCCATCACACCACCACACCACCACTGATGCTCTCAAAACGGTGAAGGAAAACATCGTGATGAAACCGGCATGTCTTAGAACCAAAAAATTCGAAGACATGTGACATCTACCAACCCGCACTGGGCCCGCGTGGTGGATTATAGCCCATCCCTCTCCTAGAGAGGAGGCCTGAGTCCCTGCAGTGGGTACAATATAGGCTCATGATGATGGTGTAAATCACAAATACGTAGCATGCAAGTTACTTACATTCATTCTTGTGCATTTGTGTGTTCTCGGTTTAAAATAATTGTACGTAATAACTTACGAGTTTGTTACTGGTCATAGATAAGCATATTAAAATTATTATTTATTTTTGGCCCGTTGACACCAACAACCCGACAAGGAGAGGGATTGGCATATAAATCACAAGGGTCTGAGGGGGTGAGGGGTTGAGGTAAGTCTGTGGCTTTTGAAAAGGTGAAGAAAGGGTTAACCCCCAAGCTAAGACGGAGATTTTGGTGTCATGAGGTCTAATTCGACCCGAGTCGTTAATCCTCTTGTAGGCCGAGGTTGGAGGGTTACAGGCTTAGCCCGCCTTTCACTGCCTTTGACTTCTATAATCCAAGATTCACGGTGGCGTCTAATGAAAACTTTAAACAAAGATTAGGTGAGGCGTTCTTGAGAACTTGGAAACATTAAGGAATACACAATAGGAGGTTTGATGTAAATATCCTACAGGGTCGTTCGGTAGTGTCACTGTACTTGCTACTGCTCAACATGTGGTTTTGCGTTCGATTTCCAGAGCAAATGAAGTTCTATTGGGTTTTACCATTAAACATTTCTCATTAGCAGCCCTAAATCTAGATTTTTGCCCTTTAATGGATTCTCCCCCTAATATATGGAAAATTATTATAAAAGACGAAATCTGGATTGCTATAGATACAGTTCAGCCTATCCCTTCGAAGATAACTTTGTGTTAAAATGATCAGTTTTTTACAAATTAGATATAACCTACAAAAATAGAACACTTAATAATGAACCAATGTAGGATAAATAATAAAAATCAACATTTAACGGCTCATTTAGAAACTCATTATGTTTCTCGTCACTGTTTACATAAGCAACAGGCAGGAAGTAACTACAGTCATGGCAAACATACCTTATTATTATTATAAGAGGAAAAATCAGTGAGGAAAATCATTATTCCATGATGAAAATTCCAGCTTGTTTGATGGTCACAAAACTTCCAGATTTTCCTCCCTCAGTCTGGTTTTAGACCGGCCTTGTCTGATAAATCTACTTAAGTTCATAAGTAGTCTTTCGGTAAAATAAACGACTAATCTTAAATCGATGAAGGAAAACAACAATGAAAATGGGAACAGGCAGCAGAACCAAGAATTTAAAGACATCTACTTACCCTCTCTAGGCCCGCTTGGTGGAAAGGGTACTTAGATTTTTATATTTACTCAGTGAGAAAGGGCACTGTCCCTCACTGAGAGGAGGCTTTTGTTTCTAACCACTGGAATTATTATTTAAGCTGTTTAATTTTTTTGAAGACTTGACTTTTTTTTTCTAAAATTTAAATCATCATCTTTCTGCCCTATCCCCATGTTATTTGGGGTTGGCGCAACACGTTTTTTCTTCTATTTTCGCTTGTCCATCGTCACGCTATTATTTACTTCTTTTCCCTTATATCATCATTAAATTAAATGAACGGAAAAAAAGAAAGAACGAAACACCGGATTTTATTGCAAACATCAAGGTTTTCGTACGAATTTTTTTTATATGATGAAACAGTTACACTATCAGAAGATCGTGTTTCTCACCTTGATCATGAAAATTCTACTAACATTATGATGTGTTAAATGTTGAGGTAGCATTCGAATTGTTTCTTTAAATATTATTGTCGATTTGTTAATCACGTGTACGTTTTAAATGTTTATTCGTCTTATTAAGTAACAACTTCTAGTTCAGGATTTAGTAAGAATTTGAAGATATTTGAAAATTAATGATAAATGTATATAAATCCTCTGTACGGGATGAGACCTTGCAGTGAGTCTAAAAGGATACTTATAGTTATTTCAGTCCAACCGAATGCAGCTGAATACTAATATTTTATATGAATCGAAGCTGAAAACTTACCGTAGCAGAATTGGGTATTTAACTTGCTTTGGTTATGCAGTGTCAGTGGAATATTATTATTATATCAAAATTTTTGGATACAGCATTCACCCATCATCAATCAGTGTAAAATTACAATTCATTGTCAAGTGCTCTTCAATCCAATATGATCAAGAGTGGATAATACGAGCTACATTTAATGTTCATGAATAAAAATATCTGTTTGGTTTTCTCTTGCTATTCGTTTTCATATTTTTACAAATCAGCATACCTGCTCTACATAAACGTAAGAACTATTACTAATACTTAACATTATAAGCTATTACAATATTGTCTACGTTTTAACTCTCCTAAAAATCTTGTACCAAACTTTTTGTTATTTCAATTTAAACTCAGATTACAAAGTAGTAAATCAAAATTTAAGAAAAATTTGTTCAAATTGTATCAGAGCAAGTGACAATTGAACGAGTAATATCGGCAATATTAGTTCCATTGCCAAGATTGAAACGCTGTTCTATTTTGCACTATGAATGAGTACTTATTACCCACTTTAAGAGTCGATTGCTCAGTAATCACAAGCCGTAAAGATAGAGGCTATCTTTACAAGGCCTGGTAGTCGTATGTACATGTACTTGTACCTAAGTAGGTAACCGTAAAGCGTAAAGCCCAGTGCTGGTAATTAAATGGCGGTGTTTAGCAACATTTAAATGTCGAACATGGCTGGTATCTTGCTTCACGGACGGTTTAACATTCATTTTTGGATGTTGGTACAGAAATAACACCCATATTTTTAGTGCCGACTGACATCCATATTTTAAGTCTATTTTTAAACTACGGTCGACTGTCGTTGTAATCACAACAGACAGAGACATTGTCCACCAAATCAATCCTATAATTATTTGACAGCGATTGGTGGATATTCGAATAAGGAACTTCCTCCGTACGAGTATAAGTATGTTGCCACCTACACCAGTTCTCCTTGTGAAACCCATACTTGCATTCTGCTTTCATCAATGCTAGATGTCATACTTTATAGGGTTCCGTAGTCAACTAGAAAAAAAAAAAAAAAAAGTTTCACCATGTCTGTCTGTCCGTCCGTCCTCGCTTAATCTCTGTGACCGTTAGCACTAGAAAACTGGAATTTGGTACCTATATGTGTATCAATCACGCCGACAAAGTGGTAAAATAAAAATTAAAAAAAGTAATAATTTTAATAGGGTAGCCTCCCTAATACCTATATGTAAAGTGGGAAGTGTTTTTTTTTTTATTTCAACCCTAACGTGTGATATATTGTTGGAAAGGTATTTAAAAATGAATAGGGGTATACTAAAATCATTTTTTGATAATGTCAATAATTTCTGTTATGTTTTCTGTTATGTTTTCTACTATGTTTTCTGTTATGTTTTCTTCTATGTTTTCTGTTATGTCTTCTGTTTTATTTTCTACTATGTTTTCTGTTATGTTCTCTACTATGTTTTCTGTTGTTTTCTGTTATGTTTTCTGTTATGTTTTCTACTATGTTTTCTGTTATGTTTTCTTCTATGTTTTCTGTTATGTCTTCTGTTATATTTTCTACTATGTTTTCTGTTATGTTCTCTACTATGTTTTCTGTTGTTTTCTGTTATGTTTTCTACTATGTTTTCTGTTATGTTTTCTACTATGTTTTCTGTTTGTTTTTCTATTCTGTTAAAATTAACCTAGCTGTGAAAGAGCGGAGTCTCCTAATACAGGCTTTTTATTTGCTTAAAAGGAGTCTCTAATCATCAACTTGTTGTTATATATAAGTATGTTTATCAGTTGTCTAGTACCCATAACACAAGCTCTGCTTAGCTTGGGACTAGATGGCGTTGTGTGATAGTTGTGGAATATTATTTATTTATTATTTTATGGTTAATGAATAAACAATTTTTAATTTAATTTATATAAAAAATCTGCCAAACTGCAAAACAGTTTGTCGGCAGTCGTTCTCGTTTCACAATCTAATTCTTACAAATTTTGATAAAAAAAATATGTTACAGTAATCAATGGTAAATATGTCTATAATTAATTCTATATTTATGTCAAATTATAAACAAACTGTAGTGGTCAATATACCTCATGGGGAGGAATGTAGGCGTGTCTAGTCCGGCTTGAGTTCAGTTCACGACTTAAAATACCAGTGTAAGTAAGGTTGAATGATTTCGCATTTTTTTTTTTGGATTGCAGGACTTTCGGCCTAGGTATGTCCTAAGCCTTATCAAATTTTGGCCAATCGAGGTGAGAAGTGTAATTAAATGTTTCATAGTATCTACAATTAGCATTGCATGTATTGGCATTTGATTTTACCTAAGCTGTTAAATATAATTTTACGATGTAGAAAGTAATTTTACACAATACATAATAATATTTTGTACTTAGGTTTTTATTTAACCTGTGCATGGAACTTCTTGACTAGGTTTCTAGGTAGAGACTTTGACTTAAGTACTTTCATTACTAATATCAATTAAATATGTGCTCATACGCCTTATTATATACACAATTAAAAAAACATTGTTATAAATCTCCTGGAGATTTATTAGCGGACAGGAGGTTAAAGAATTAGTTAAAATAATTCAATTTTACCTACTTTAAAGACTTTGTAACTTTTGTCTACTTAACTGCAAACGTATCAGAAAAATAAAATCTTTTAACAAGACTAGGTAGACCGTATGTAAATCATACACAGTTTTGTTAAGAAATCGAACTCTTCTTAATTAACTAGAAAAGAAAATTATATTCTTGTAAACATTTGTAGATTCAATACTGGTTCCTTAAATAAACTAATGAATAGCATGCATAAATAAATAAACAATTTAAACTATCACTGAAAAGTCTTACGTGACACAAATAACTAACAATTACCACGGTAAACATAAGGAAAATGTTATATTTTCTTATCTTCTCTATCTTATCTTTAAAAAAATTCAACTGTTTAAAAATTGCTCCTGAAATAAGTAATATTCGTAATGCTATTATTATTTTACGACCACCTACCTATTATTTTTTGAGAGTTTATGAAACACAAGTAAAAATATTATTAACAATGTTGCACATTATTAGTTCTGGTCACACCTTATAAATTTTAATGTATTATTGTATGTAAAGTAATAAAAGACGCCTTCCATTTACTGACATAATTATCTTTGACGCTCGCGTGGAACACGAATGCGACAAGCTTGAGACCCCTGAGTTCCAACGTCATAAGTACCTACCTACATGCACTATCCAAGGGTTGGAGACCTGGTGTCCTGAAATACAGACCTCACGGTCTAGCTTAGGCACCAGTCTCCCACAGTATAATTATTTCTGTTACGTATTTTGTATTGATACCTGACTAATGTACCTATATTGTGGTGAGAAATAAATAATTATTATCATTATTATATTAAATCTATAGTTACCTCAAAAGTCGTAAAAATTAATGTCATCTTGATATAATGTGGTTAAATTTTCTTGCACAAATCTCTCCAAGCACTTTTATAACTCTAATCAATAAACACTTATGTACTTACGATACTTAACAGCTAGCTCTCATCAGGTTTAAACCAAACTATACCCTTCATGATTGCTTCGTTCATTTAGTGGTGCCAAGCGCTACTGCTGTGATTGAGGAACTGGATTCGATTCCCGGGCCGAGCAATGTATAGGTACATTTATTTGATTATTATATCAGGAATTCCTTGTCACAGCCACGCAACTTGGATTTGTGCATGGTCAATGGCAGTAAGCTCGCCTCCTATTTAATAACTGGCTAAATGTGTGTACTAAGGACTAAGGGGTACACATTTGACTAACTCTTCGCGAGTTACAGGCGTGATGTTATGTTATATACCATTCTCTACCTAAATCGCACGTTAAATAGATTTAGTTATTATGAGCAAGCAATTAAAAATTGCAATAGGAATGACTGAGAACCTGTTTATTACCATCAAAATACCATTACCGATTAATTCGGTGATGAATTTTAAATTGCTACCAGCATTGGGTCAAGTTTAACCACTTCTTGCGCGGCGTGACGTTACAAGATGTTATTGTGCCGTCTTCTTTTTAGTTTTTGCAAGAATTTTGTTTATTGCAGCGGATACGGTGATTGATAAAGTACCTACATAAGGTAGCGTCGGAAAATCCAAAGTAAAATTATGCTATATTTTAAATTTAAAAACATAACAGCACGCCTTGTAATCCACAGAGCGTTCGGCAGAGGTGTACTTAATAGTACCTACACCCAGATAATATTTACTAGTGTGATGTTGGTATACCTCTGCTAAATCCTTTGGGGATTACAGGCGTGATTTTATGTAAATATTTAAACTAAAGTGAACTGCTAGTTGCAATGGCACTCCGCATTTTAAAAAAGGGGGTGTTTTAGCCAGCAACTGTCACATTATCATTATATTATGAATGATGAGTTAAATGAATAGGTATGGGTAGCTTTTACTTTAGATAGGTACCTACTTAATTCCAAATGATTTTCATTGTCTAAAATAGGTAGTCTTCGATTCTGTTTTGCATTTTATAAACCGTTTTGTATATTTTGTCTTTCTACTATTTCTGTAGGTATCTATAATATTTATGATCAAAGTTTTGCGCAAACAATAAAGAAAATGTCAAAGAAACTAATTTTGCAATTCTTTTGAAACTTAAACGTATTTTTTTGTTTGAAGCACCTGAACTGGAAAGGAGGTCTTTTAAACTTTTTCCAACTTAGACAAGTCAAAAGTTCAATGTACTAAGACTAACTCAACATTGCTTTGGTAAAATAAATATCTCGATTTTTTTTCGGGAGGAGATCGTGATGGCTAATAATAACGTTTGAGTTAAGCTACGGTTGCCTAGGTAGGTCCATGGATTGGCAACCACCCATTACATAGGTATCCACCATACTCCTTTGGTCCCAGCTTTAACTTGTAGATTTATGACAGTCTTTACAGATAGTCAGTGGCCCAACAGTCTGACAACCAGTCCTAACAAATGTTATATTTTTACCCAGTACTATCTAACGAGAGACCTTATCTAGAGACCTTATCTAGGCATGTGCACGGCACGGTTGGCACAGTGGCTAAGCGATTGGACTGCTGTGCTGCATGTCGCGGGTTCGATCCCCGCACGGAACAAATATTTGTATGGCCTGCAGATAGTTGTTTCGGGTCTGGGTGTTTGTGTATGTGACTTTCTATGTTTGTGAACGCATCCACGATACAGGAGAAATTCCTAGTGTGGGGCAATGTTTAAAAAAAAAAAAAATTCTTGTAATCTACTTCATCAGTATTCTTCAGAGGAGTAATTTCTAAGAAAGACATTTAATTTATCTTTCATTCTTTTGCTAAATATTTTCTTTGTATTTAGTATTGTTTTATATCCCTTTTGTTTCCTTTATGAAGAAAGAAAACGAAACGTATTTATTTGTATATTATAACGATACAAATAAAAACTTTTCTTTTTCTTTCTTTTTAAAGGTACTTATCTAAATCTTCCTTACGTAAGTTTACCAATATTTTGATTCAAGATCATTTTTATCTAGATAGGTACGTGTCAAATGAATGCATCGAATAAAATATAAACCTTATCGATTTGTCATCTGATTAAGAAATAGTCGAATGCATAAACACGTGTTAACATGCACGTGAATATTTCAAGACTATCTTACTTGGAAACTGGAAAAATCCTCTTTTCATGTCACTGTGATGATAGGCTATCAAACTCTATTGATCTTAGACTTTGATACTTCCGCGAAATAGGCGTTGAGATCTTTGATATGATACTTCAAGGATGGAAGGTGTAACATCGTTTGCAACACAGCTCAACACCAGTGACGTGTCTAAGGACCAAAAGACCGGCCTGTTCAGAAAATCGTATAATTATAATGAAGAGCTGTAGGTTATAGAGGCAAGCTGATAGGCTTCCATAAAAGTACCGTCTCTAACTCCACAAGGCCTGTTGAGGCTCGTACACCACAGGGGGTGCCCTTAGCGTATAAGTTTGTTTGACCTGGCTGGAGGCCTTACACTCAAGGCACCCACAAGAAAGTCCGGTTATGCTGGTGCTGCTGTTGTTGTTGCCCTTAGGGCAAGATTGAAGTCAAGAGCAAGCCCATTTATAATAAAAAAAAAAAACCCTCCTAGGTTGAACTGCGAGATACCATTCAGTAAGATCCACAACCACAAAACTTGTTGCTTTTCCGTCAGTGGAGTTCCATTTTACGAAGTTTTGCTTGTATCTTCTGACGTGGGTACCGAGATGATTCGGGAATTTAATAGCGGACAAGTAAAATGAAAAATGTCGGTTTTAGAATAAAAACGTAAAAAATATTTTCGTTACTACAGTTTGCGGTTATCTACCTGATAGGGACAAACTGATTTTACCTGTTCGTTCAAAACATAACAAATCACGTAATAAATGAACGTAAACAGATTAATAACATTCAGATTTAACCGGATCTTACAAAATATAATTTAAAATGCAAAATAATTCAACTAGTTCGCATATATACCGATAAAAGGTCATATCAATATTGAGTGATTATTTAATAGTTTTTAATTATTTTATCAATCACGATTTGATTGGTGTCAATCAAGAGGTTTGGTCTTGATTTGTATGACTTTGAATTTTATGCATAACATAACGTAACGCCTGTAGTCCGCTAAAGTTCAGGCAGAGGTATACCCACATTAACCCACATTTCGCCAGATAAGTTTAATGGACCTACCACACGCACAGGCTTCACCACAGTCTTGCCCGCTTATACGGTGCACATGATACATCGCGCGTGTGGTTAGTAAAACTGTATTACCATTACCAACCACACGCGCGATGCACTGTGTGCACTGTGTAATCGCGCAGCCAAAAGTGTGGTGAAGCTCGAACGTGTGGTAGTCCCATTAGTTCCATACTCCCATGCGATACGAAGTCAGCATTTTACCGTGATCCAGGCACGAATTCAGAAGATGAAACAGCCATAATCATAAATAATTACAGAAGATTGATAACAGATTGATTAGTATCTTCGGTAGCATGCTAAAAAATTAACCATTGTTAGGTTTTTTTCTAAAAAAAAGACTGCCCAACTCTACAAATATCTCCTATAGCTCAGGTGAGTGTAAAAACATCACACACACAGACACCCAGATCCAAGACAACTATCTGTAGGCGATACAAATAATTATTCTCTGCGGGGACTGAACACGCGACAAGCAGCATAGCAGTCAATCGCACAGCCACTGCGCCAAACGTGCCGCCATACCTTTAAAAGTAGCATGTTTTCCTGTCTACGAATAATCACAATTAATCATCATCAACCGTCTTCGTTAAATTCAATGGGTCATTTAGAAGGTCCATATTTTAGTAGTGCATCTTTTTGAAGTTGTTTTTACTTAGTCCTTTTTTTAGGACACGGCTGGCCATTAACCTCAATATCAAATTATTGCCGTTGCACATTAAAAAAGCGTAATATCGTCCAACTTTACTCCCTCGATAGCTTTACATGAGGTTCGATTTTCGGGTTGGGCAAATTGTTATTGGAATTATTTCGATCAGGAATTTCGCAGTAGTAGCTGGATTTGTGCCCGGTTGATGGCAATAGGCTCGTCCCTATTAAATAGAACTTAAACATAACTACTGAAGTGTGTACCTATTTGAAGGCACAGTTGCAGTGGCTCAAGCAGTTGACTGTTGCGCTACGTGTCGCGGGTTCGATCCCCGCACGGAACAAATATTTTGTATGGCCTACAGACAGATAGTTGTTTCGGGTCTGGGTATTTGTGTATGTGATTTTAAATGTTTGTGAACGCACCCATGATACAGGAGAAATTCCTAGAGAGGGGAAACGTTTAAAAAAATGAGAATGTTCTGTTACTATTACTAGGTACAGACGCCAGCATGTCAAGCTACCCGAAACTGTCAAATTTTCCCAACGAACCTTGAACCTAATGCCCTAGAAATAAAGTCGAAAATCTATCAAAGAAATCTGACAGATTGTAGTAGCTTGATGTGCTGGCGTCTGTACCTATACCGCTGCCAAACCCATAAGCAATTACAGGCGTGATGCCATATATTGTTACTGAGACTGAAGGCTTGTGATAATGTTAATCGAAACCTGAACACGAGCGTGCTACAAATAAACTCATATTTGTGATACCGTCGCTTAAATTATGACATTAGTATTATTTTTTTAAATGTAATTAATAATATATTTTATACAATCCTAAGTTCAATAGTCTTAGTCCTACTTCAACGTGAGCAAGAGCTGCCATATTAACTACCAGTCAAGACAAATGTGCAAAACTCATCGGATCGGAAATCGTGAGAGAATCATGTACCTACATAAATATAAACACTCTATTATATGCAAACGTCGCGTGCACGGAAATACACTAGTAGCAGTAATTACTAGTAAGTAGGTACATCATTCATAACACAAGTAGTACTTTGGCAAAAAAACAACATTCCTACATGATGTCATGGTCGTATGCAAGCTGTAAGGTTTTAGGTCGGTCAATACTCTTGACCTTCATTGTATGATTGACATAAACAATAACTGTTACAAAATCATTTATTGAAAGTGTAAGCAAACTCTGGTAGGGTGAAACTCATACGCAAGTCTTATGGTGTGACCTTCAGACGGTCAGACTGCCGAGTCGGGTCTCGAACCCAAGATACGTACGCAACTCTAGTTTATCGAATTCATGTGCGTATTTTACCAGTTGCAATATCAAAATCAAATACCAAAACAGGAAAATATCAATCTTGCATAGGTCTCGCATTCATTCATCATCATCAGCCTATAATGTTCCCACTGCAGGGACTCGAATTTTTTGGTTCTAAGATATGCCGGTTTCCTCACGATGTTTTCCTTCACCGTTTTGAGAGCAGTGGTGGTGAAATAAATTACACAAAGTAATGCGCCTGACGGGGTTCGAACCCACGACTTACTGTTCGTAAGCCGCCGGGGCCGCCACCACTGGGCCACCACTGCACTGCAGCTGCTGGTCTCGCATTCATACTGATCACGTTTCCTCCTTAAAGGAAGATCGAAAACCAGTGTATTCATTAGGCGTATTTTTAGTTCTCTCCAGATTCAGATAACACGGAAGATATCTCGTAACTAGCAGTGTACCTACTATATTATTGTCAAGTTTTTACCTTAATATGTATTACCTACTGATAAATAAAATTGTAATTACAAGACGCAAAGGTCTAATTTCCAACTAACGAACACTTCAAGTTGTCCAACATCTGTACTAAGTGCAAATTAGTAAATATTTACTTTACCAATATTCAAGGCCTTATGCAACCATGTTAAGTATTGTAACTTTGTGAAGAAATTGTAGCACCTAAATAAGTGTATACTTATATACTGCCGTGGTATAACTATAATGCCGTTATCTGCTAAAGTCATTTTTTTCAATAACACAGAAAAACCGCGGCAAATTTTTAAACCGATGTCATTTTTCGATGACAACACCTATCAGAGATTTGGAAGTACTAAAATATAGATGAAATCGCATACTTTTGAACTACTGACCCTATCATATCGTAAATATAATTTAATTTTATGAAAAAGCTTCTTTTGTGTTTTAGTTTATCAGAGATGTAACCGAAATCATAATGGATCATCGACTAAAACGCCGCTACGTATAGCGTAACGGCGTTTTAGTGTATCTTTTTCATAGAAAATTATTGTTTATTAAAATGCAAAAATTTCATGACTTCATTGATTAACTAAAACGGCGTTATTTGCACATAACGACAATTTAGCTTACGATTATGTATTAAAGAACTGATTCATGTTAAACTTTAGTGCGTTTAACGTTACTTTACAGCTTTTAAGTCTGGTAACCTTCAGAAGCGTATTAATTAAAAGGATAAACTTGAATCATTGTTTAGCTAAAACGTGGTTAAACTAAAAACCTTACAGTTTAACGACATTATAGCGTAATAATATAAAACAAATTGTGAACTATTTTCTTGCACAAAATGAATTAAATTTGTCGAAATCAAAGATATTTTTTAAATAAAAGTCAAAGATTTATCAATCAACTAGTCTTGATTGACAATATTTTTTATTGCTTTTCAAATAATATGTAATTATGCTTAAACTTATAACTTTCACAAAACTTTACTCTAGATTTTTTAGGAACTTTCAGTTCTATGGAATAACACTAAAATCACATCAGTTATTAAGTACTACTTGTACTTTAAAATAAGATAACATTAAACAAAAAAATTACAGACAAACTTCAGTCTTTCATTTAACTTGTGTTAACAAACAATCAAAACTAATTCTAATCTTCTCCTTGAACTCAAAACTTTATATTTCTAGTATCATTTAAAAACAATCATCAACTGAAAAAACAAAAATAATTTTCCTTATTTAAATTTTAGTTCTAACTTTTATCTACATTTATTAAAGCCTTCTTGATAAAATATATATATTCTTAAAAACACAGTATTAAAAATCGTGGAAAAGTCTTAAGTAGCTCTCTAGGCATACCTGGAATTTATATCGAATTGATCAAAACTATATTATTCAAACAGTAAAGCAAAAATACAGTCAGAACAGACGGGGGCATTGTGACCCAATGTCACCCAAATTATTCTCCGAAGAACTGGAATATATTCCGGAAACTGGATTGGTCTCATCTGGGTCTCAACATCGATGGTCAGAAACTAAATCACCTTAGATTCGCAGACGACTTAGTCGTATTTGAGGAAAACCCAAGTCATCTGGAGCTTAAGCAAGGAAAGTGCTTTGGTGGGATTGTCCATAACCACAAAAAAAAAAAACTTTTGACCAATTCAGAAAAAAAACCGACACTGATAGATTCAATCCGGGGTGGGATTGAATCTGTTGATGAATACATATAATTATCTTGGCCACTTTATATCACCATAAGATCAAATAACTAAGGAAGCATAGCAAGTGGTTGGAGAAAGAATTGCTCATTAAAAGAGGTCATGAAATCCTTAGAGACTCCATGGTCCATGAGACTTAGGAATGGCTGTTATGAGATTTTTTGAATATCTGCATACTCCCCTGTATAACATACGGATGCGAAACATGGGCACTTACAAAACAGCACAGAAATAAACTGCAGTACTGCCAAAGAGCCATGGAACGGAGCATGACAAATACGTAAAGCAGATCATGTAAGAAATGAACAGTTGAGAGCAAAAACTAATCTACCAGTCATCTTGACCACGATTGACCAACAAAAATGGAGATGGACTGGCCACATGATGAGAGCAAGCACAGAGAAATGGAGTAAAATAATAACTGGACTGGTATCCAAGGGAAAGTAAACGCAGCAAGGGTAAACAGATAAGGCGATGGGAAGATGAGCTGAAACAAACAGCGGGCCCCAAGTGGAGGAGAGTGGCTCGGGACAGAAAGCAATGGAAGGAGCTAGAGGAGGCCTTTGCCCAAAAGACACACTGAATTTGGACATTCTGTAACAACTTTACAGTGACAAACAAGATGTAATTCAGAAAATAAAGGGCAATTTATTTATTTATTCAAAATCGTATCACAGTTACATTACAAAATTAAAAATTAATTATTATTTGAAATTATTAATTAGTTAAAATAAGTCTCAATAAACTGACACTACTCTGTATTATTATTCTAATCAGAACTTGTACCGGAATGCTCATTTTTGCTTGTTGGTAAGTTTTTCCAAAATAACAATTTGCGAGGGGAATTATTTTCGATAGGTTTTTAAGGAAATTTGCTTTCCTTCTTAGATTCGATACCTTTCGGTTCAGTTTTAAATACCATTGTACGTGGGTTTTTTAAATATCTATCGTTCATGAAACGAAGAGTTGTATAATAATATGATGCATCATCGAAATTATTTTTATATATGTACATAAGATCATAACTTTTACGTACGAAACATACCCCAACTATATTTTTTGAATAAACTCTTGGATTGGATGTTTGAATCCAACTTTGGGACACAAATGATGGAAATTGATGGTTCGCCATATCGCAATCGTTGCAAAATTGGCGGTAACAAACCTGGAGCGACACACTTCCTCACCTCCAAGCTCCTGGCGATGCACTAGTTTCACCCCGACAGCTTGATTTCGGTACAGGATCGTTACGTAGTCGGTGTCCCCCGCCCCGCGCGAGATCAGTTAACGGCTTTGTAGTGTATTAGTGTGAGATAACGTCGTTTTAGTCTATTAATGACGGACAATACATTTTTGTTTAGGTTTGAAAATGCCGCTACGGGCTTGTAACGTACGTTAAGTCAAAATATAAGTATCTCAAATATGAAGCAATAATGCCGTTAAAAATCGTTAGTCAAGTTTAAGTCTAACATTTTCAATTAACGACGTTATAGTTTAAAAAAAGCAAACTCCTTTATTAAAAAAAGAATACCTATAAAACAGTTACAGTACCTTAACCGCTTTGCAGTGTACAAAAGACTGCTAACGGCAATCTAGACAAGTAACCATATAATTTTTTTGTGTTAAAAATATGAGTTAATGAACTTTAGTGGCTTTATAGACTCACAAAGTTACTTAACGTTATTTTTGCCTATTTCACACGTGAGAAATATGCACTTAACGGCATTTTTATAATTATTATTTCCAAAACTATTCAAGATATTGAAAATTCGCAAACACAGATCGATAGATTTTTTTTTTCTCATTAATATGGTATCAAAAGTTGAAAATCGACCAGATGTGGGATAACGGCATTTTAGTTATACCACGGCAGTATACCACCTATAGATTATGCACTAAGTTGCACTAAGTTACACCTCAAAAATAATTTAATGTAAAGTTTATTCCGTTGACTCTGTGGTTATTGGTCGTTAATTAAGTCCTCAGTCCAACTAGTTTTGAGTACTTAGTTTAAATTCTAGGTTGAAATTGAAATGTAGTTTGTAGACTATTTTATTTTAGTATCTGATATAATATAAATAGTTGACCAATTTAGTATTTTATAGTGTGTGTTGCTCAAGAGTTTTTAGGACTTATGTTTCATTATGTGGCTATTTATGAGAACAAACCTTACATAAAAACCCCAATAATCCCTTGATTTGTGTGTATAGACCTGCGTACGTTATGCGGTTATTTGAGCTCGATTCAGCCTGACCTCCGTACTGAACTAATTGATATAGGGAAGAGATTTTGAGGGATGTTTCGAGAAAAGGATATTCGAAGTGTCTAGTCGTCCGAAAAGCCGGATGAATAAAATTTTACTAGTCGTCCGATCGTCCGATTAGCTTATCGGATGAATAGCCAACCCTTTACCGCTAAAGCTAGATGTCCGAAAATTCCGGAGCAACACATCACCCCGCCGGATGAATAGTCAGCCCTATTCGAAGTGTCTAGTCGTCCGATTAGCCGGATGAATAAAATTTTACTAGTCGTCCGATTAGCTTATCGGATGAACCTTTTACCGCTAAAGCTAGATGTCCGAAAAAACCGGAGCAACACGTCACCCCCTCTACGCTATTTAAAAAAACAATTACATTGGCACCTAAATACATTAAAATGATATAAAATTAAACGTTTTTTTAGAAACGATTTTTTTTATTTAACTAAAAAAAACATTTGAAAAATAATAGCAATACTTATCTAATGGAGTAAGAACATCAGTACACTCAAACCTTTATTTTTCCGCTAAAAGGTAAGTCAAAACCACCAGATTTAGTGGAAAATCCACTAAGTTGGCCGCGATGCGAACGTACGTTTAAGCAGGAGTTTGGTGTATGAAAATAAACAAAAATGCCTGTGTGTGTGTTCAGAAAGTGCACTACAAGAAGGATGTGTATTTTCATTGTATTTTCCGTTTTACATAGACTATACGCGTATAATCTATTTAAAACGGTAAATCATAAATTTTATTTTACTCAAAAATGACTGTCGCGCTGTTGCCGCTTTACCACCTAGACGAACGAGACAAAAAGTGCGTTGCATGTATGAGTGACAGAGAGAACGAGAAAATGGTGCGCGGTGTTGTCAGTTCGAACGATGCTAGAATCAACGTCATTGGCTGTCGTTGACAATTGCCACGTGGACAATATGTTTATCTCTTTTTTCTCTTTTCTCTTTTTCTCTTTTTGTCCCAAACCAACCACGCCAGCTCCACCCAATTGCTACCCCGGTAGCCAAGACCCTCGTTGCCCTAAGCCAACCACTCCTGCACCACCGAGATGCTTCCCAGGTAGTACTGATCCTAGGTGTCCAAAACCAACAACACCTGCTCCGCCAAACTGTTATCCAGGGAACCCAGACCTACGTTGTCCTAAACCAACAACGCCGGCCCCCCCTAACTGCTACCCTGGCAGCCAGGACCCTAGATGCCCTAAGCCTACCACTCCTGCTCCACCAAGATGCTTGCCAGGCAGCACCGATCCTAGGTGCCCTAAACCAACAACACCTGCCCCGCCAAACTGTTATCCAGGAAACACTGACCTACGTTGTCCTAAACCAATAACGCCAGCCCCTCCTAACTGCTACCCAGGTAGCCTGGATCCTAGATGCCCTAAGCCTACCACTCCTGCTCCACCAAGATGCTTCCCAGGCAGCACAGATCCAAGATGCCCCAAGCCAACTACTCCAAAACCAGTTTGTTACCCCGGGTCACCTGATCCAAAATGTCCTCAACCTCCACGACCGACGACATTGAATCCTCCCACTTACTTGCCACCAGTAACAAGTGGACCCAAGTGTTATCCCGGTTCAACTGATTCAAGATGTCCTCAGCCTACCACGCCTGCACCACCTCGATGCTTCCCTGGTAGCACAGATCCGAGATGTCCCAAACCAACCACACCTGCACCACCTAGATGTTTCCCAGGCAGCACTGATCCTAGGTGTCCTAAGCCAACAACGCCTGCCCCTCCTAATTGTTTCCCAGGTAGCCAAGACCTTCGGTGTCCCAAACCGACAACACCTGCCCCTCCTAATTGTTTCCCAGGCAGCCAAGACCCTCGGTGTCCTAAACCCACAACGCCTGCCCCACCTAACTGCTACCCTGGTAGTCAAGACCCTCGGTGTCCAAAACCTACAACGCCTGCCCCACCTAACTGCTACCCTGGTAGTCAAGACCCTCGGTGTCCTAAACCTACAACGCCTGCCCCACCTAACTGCTACCCTGGTAGTCACGGTGTCCTAAGCCAACTACTCCCGCCCCGCCGAGGTGTTTCCCAGGTAGCACCGATCCTAGGTGCCCAAAGCCAACCACTCCTAAGCCAGTTTGCTATCCCGGTTCTCCTGATCCAAACTGCCCACAACCTCCACGGCCGACAACATTAAATCCTCCCACATACTTACCACCGGTTACATCTGGACCCAAATGCTATCCCGATTCCACGGATTCCAGATGCCCTAAGCCCACTACACCGGCACCTCCTAACTGCTACCCCGGTAGCCAAGACCCTCGTTGCCCAAAACCTACCACTCCGGCACCACCAAGGTGCTTCCCAGGCAGCACTGATCTTAGGTGTCCTAAGCCAATAACGCCTGCCCCTCCTAATTGTTTCCCAGGCAGCCAAGACTCTCGTTGTCCCAAGCCAACAACACCTGCCCCACCTAATTGTTTCCCAGGTAGTCAAGACCCTCGCTGCCCTAAACCTACTACTCCCGCCCCTGCCTCGCTAGTCTAGTGGTCGCAAGCGCGACTGCTGTGCATGAGGTCCTGGGTTCGATTCCCGGGTCGGACAAAAAGTGCTATTGGGTTTTTCATTAGAAATATTCCAGTAGTAGCCCGGAGTTTGGAAGTTGGTGGTATAATACCCCCGTGCCTCGGAAAGCACGTTAAGCCGTTGGTCCTGCGCCTGATCTCTCTCCGGTCGTGTCGGATTGCCGTCCCATCGGACTATGAGAGAAAAAGGAACAGAGAGTGCACTTGTGCCTGTGCACACACTTGTGCACTATAATATCTCCCGCGCATCGGGCTAATCTCCAAAGATTGGCCGCCGTGACCGAAAACGGTCAGGAGGACTATTATTATTATTATTACTCCCGCCCCTCCAAGATGCTTCCCAGGCAGCAGAGACCCTCGTTGTCCGTTGACCCTCGTTGTCCCTCGACTCCCTCGTTGTCCATGCCGTTTATGCACAGTTTAAACTTAAGAAACGTTTAGTGTTAACAATAACTACTCGTTAAAAATGACAAGGTACTGATCTTGTGATGAACACCTATAATTATCCATTTTAGCGGACGATTAATTAATTTTATTCATCAGATAATCGGACGACTAATTAATTTTATTCATCCGATAATCGGACGACTAGCAACAGCCTAGTCGTCCGACTTTCCGGACGACTAGCAACAGCCTAGTCGTCCGACTTTCCGGACGACTAGCAACAGCCAAGGATATTATGTAATTTTGTTATTCAAAAAGTTCTGGTTCTGTCTAATTTAAAAAATATCAATTGATGTTGAAATTACTTTTTTGTGTAAGTGGATCGATAGCATAAAATGTTTTGATCTAACTAAATAAAAATATAGTGATTACCATATATAAAAAAGTCTAATCTCAATATCAGTCTTAATACGTATGAGTATTGACAT
Organism: Diarsia mendica; assembly: GCA_949316265.1. Taxonomy (NCBI): domain Eukaryota; kingdom Metazoa; phylum Arthropoda; class Insecta; order Lepidoptera; family Noctuidae; genus Diarsia; species Diarsia mendica. Next base: position 10,510,962 of record OX438892.1, read on the forward strand.
TGGTAGTGGCAGTACAGTTTTAGTTCCGGAAATTTAGCCTGAGAAAAAAATACAAGAGTGCACATGGTCCATGCACCATGAATATTGAAATAAGTAATTCTATATTATGCGTAACATAATTATAATTGTGTAGAGCAGCGGTGGCCCAGTGGTGGCGGCCCCGACTTACGAACAGTAGGTCGTGGGTTCGAACCCCGGCAGGCGCATTACTTTGTGTAATTTATTTCATGATCATCACCGTTGCTCTCAAAACGGTGAAAAAAAACATCGAGAGGAAACCGGCATGTCTTAGAACCAAAAAATTCGAAGACATGTGACATCTACCAATCCGCACTGGGCCCGCGTGGTAGATTAGCCCATCCCCTCAAAGAGAGGAGGCCTGAGTCCCTGCAGTGGGAACATTAATAGGCTGATGATGATGATGATGATAATTGTGTACCTATATAACACTGCTAAGCAAAAAGTGTAGTTCGATTCCCCAATCGGGCAAAGTAAGTATTATTTGGGTTTTTCCATCATGAATCGCACTGAGTCTGGATTTGTGCCTAGTTTATGTCAATAGACTCACCCATTATTAAATGGAATTTAATTTGAAACATAACTTTATTTATGCATAACATCAAAATCGATAAATGACTAACTTCCGATTAAACCCGCTCAAGTTAATCACAGGTTAGACTTCGCAAATCTAAGATTTTGCCGGTCCTTACATAATACTGCGTTCACACGATTCGGCGGTATAATGTCAGTTTCCCATGGCATAGGTAATTAGTACTCGTTAATACAGCATACAGATTGCAAATTCATAGTTACTAACTTTGAATTATGCAAAAGAGTGTGTTTTAATAACAAAGCAAATCTATGTTTTATTAATTGATTATGTTCGTGAAGGTTGAATAGGTATGTACCAGATGTACTTAAACCTAATGTTAAGTTAAAAAGGACATCGTTTAATAATATTACATTTAACGTAAAGTATGCTAGCTTCTACGTTGCGTTGGAAGGCATCCCATTAGGTGGACCGATGACCTGGTGATGCGCTGGATGCGAGACGCACGGGACCGGTCAATGTGGCGACACTTAGCTGAGGCCTATGTCCAGCAGTGGACGTCTTTCGGCTGAAATGATGATGATGATGCTGCGCTTCATTACCCTGTAGCAAACCTTGACTTTAAACTTCTGGATCTTAGACAAAGATCAAATCTGTGCACCATCTATCTATCTATATAAATAAAAAGAGACAGGACGACTGACTGACTGACTCATCAACGCCCAGCCCAAACCATTGGACCTAGAAAGCTGAAATTTTGCACAGAGGTTCCCTTTATAATGTAGACAAGGAATAAGGAAGGACTTTTCGAAATTCAACCCCTAAGGGAGTAAAATAGGGGATGAAAGTTTCTTTGAAAAATCGTCATTTTCACGCGGGCGAAGCCGCTGGCATAAGCTAGTATTAAATAATGTCAGTATGGGGAGAAGGCACATGCCCATTAGCTTGCGTTTTAAGGGGATGGGTAAATCGCCCTTCAAGTTATCTGAAACTATGCCCAACGAATCTTGAACCAAACGCTGCTGTAGTGATAAAGTCTAAAATATAGGGATTAAACAAAATTTGACAGATTGTGATAGCTTAATGTACTGGCACTCTGCACAAAAAAAATATTACTCAGAGGCTTCTTCAGTTGGAATGCCGATCAATATCTTCATATTGTCTAAAGATTAGCCAACATTTAGCAACAGTGCTTCATTACTTACACAATATGCCCTTCGCTAGGGCAATTATGAGTCCTAACAGATTGATAAAAGGTAGATACAAAGAGCCGCACGTCAGTAGTATCTTTGACTTTGAACTGACCTAGTGTTGCAACAAAAAGCCAGCTTAAAGTGGTTTTGTCAGAATAGGTAAAATTCTTTTGCCTAAACTTCAGAGAAGTAAGTAACATGACGTGTTGTTGTTGTGGTTCCTCTCTATAATATCTCGAACTGCGCGTTAGTCTAAGGTCACAAACGCGATTGCTGAGCATGAGGTCTTGGGTTGGAGTCCCAGGTCAAGCAAAGTGATAATGGGTTTATCCATCAGGAATTTTTCAGAAGCAGGCACGGTATTTTGAATAGGGGATCGGACTGACTCAAAAAAATATGATTCTGTTTAGTCCGTCAGTTAGATTATCGAAAAATATTGGAAACGTGTTTTTTGTTTTATAAAAACAATAAAAATTGACGAAGATAAAGCGCGTCAAAGATCATGGAGTGGGGCTTGAAACGTCACTTGAAGGTACAAAATGTACTATCATATGACGTCACACGAGTTTTCGAAGCACTGTATCGTCTTCATTTTTTGTTTACGTCAAAAATGAAAAATATGTGGTCAATATTTTTTGGAAATCTGTCTGACGGACTAATTAGTTTTTTTTTTGTCCGATCCCCTATGACATGGGACTTAAACATAACTGTACTGTGTACTAATCGGCTCTACTTTTCTACCGTTTAATAGTTAGTTTTAATATCTAGTGCATCATCAGCATGGCATTATTAACACAAAGGTCTGCTCTGGTAGCAGAGGTAAAGAACATACATAACTGAACATCACGCATGTAATCACCGAAGGGTTGGGCAGAGAGGTACCCAATAGTACACCCACTTTTCGCCAGATATGTCCCATGTCATACGATACATTGATTTCAAATTGAAGCGCATTTAAAAGATGCTCATAAATAAAATTGCACAACAAGAAATCTTTATTTATTTATTATTATTTATTTAGGATCTCCAACAAAGCATATACACAGATCATGTTATAATTAGTGGACGACAAAAGTATCGCGTAAGTGTACTGTGTGTAGTGTGTGTGTTGTGTCACTTAAAGGAGACCACAGCATGCACAACAAAATTATATAAAAAGCTAACAGACCAGCTACGAAATAATAATAAACATCAGAAACCAGGAAAACCAGGTAAATGAGAATTTTTACTAAACCACAAATCTGTTGTTATGAAATTAGTCAGGTTCCTAAGGTCAAAAACTGGTTATTCTAAAACCACATTTTCTTATAAACTTATTGAAATTTTACCTGTTACCGGCAGTCATTTTGGAACTGTGCCCTTTTAAAATGAATAGGTACTATTGCTTCAATAAAATGTTTTAGCAAAATATGATATTTTGAGATCGGGCTTATCTCAAGAGCTACATGAATATTATTATGAAATTTAAACCACTTTTCGTGTCTGTCTGACTGCGTTCTTTTTTTTTATTCCGAATGGTTTATATACAGCGTGTGTTAGAAAAGTGCGGTGATATTTAAGGGGATGGTTTACCTTCTCTACTTTTATTCTTTTTACTTTCTCCATATGACCACCAAATAATTTCAATACCCACTCGATCCAAATGTATAGCACTGGTGTTTTTTTTGGTCTGAATCACACCTGAAATATTTCAGAAAGTGGTGGTCATCCAATAAGCCATCAAAACCAAATTAAGCTAACCTTTCATCTTAAGGGAAGCTCATAAAAAACGAGGCCAGATTATGATGGTTATGTATAGCTTGATGTGTCATCGTGCGTACAATAACATCATACTAATAAAAATAGTATAAAAAATTCTAAGAATTTGGAAGGAACGTATCGCTACTTGCAAGTTTATAAGTTGAATAAATTAGTAAAAAACTTGCCAAGTTTTTAATTAGAGTAGATCTCCTTGATCGAATACCGAATCATAATCATTGTTTGGAATTCATGCCTACATTTCTCGTAATTATTGTTATTATAAGTGCTGGACCATGAATGCTATGATTGAGCAACTAGAACATTCGACCTTGTGGTCTACGACAGAATTGACCTTGGACTGATAAACTCTCTAACTTATTATTATACTTATTACGTTTAGGCTCTAAATATAGTTTGTAACAGGTGGTTGAATGTGGTCCACGTGGTGGATCATGACCAGAATAATTATCATTTTGAGATTCGAAAAGCTTTGATAATAACCCATTTGCTCATTCCGGAAATTTCCCAGTAGTAGCCCGTAGTTTGGAAGTTGGCGGTATAACACCCCGGAAAGCACGTTATGCCCGCTGGTCCTGCACCTGATCTCTCTCCGGTCGTGTCGGATTGCCGTCCCATCGGACTATGAGAGAAAAGGAACAGAGAGTGCACCTGTACCTGCGCACACACTTGTGCAATATAATATCACACACACCGATGGCTAATCTCCGCTAAGATTGGCCACCGTGACCGAAACGGTCAGGAGGACTATTATAATCTCATAAGATTGATCATTAATTGCGAGAGATGTAAAAATTTTGCATAAATAACTGTACCTACACCGAGGACCGATATACCTAACTACGTTAGTAACATGGGAATATTACTTTACATCATTAAAAAATAATAAAGGTTTTATACGTCGAACCGGATTACTTAATTTTGACTAATGTTCAAGTTAAATTACTGCAGAAATGTGTTTTAAATAATTAACGAACTTGTTTCAAATTAATTATATTAATAACAATTTATTTACTTACTACTTAATTATTTAACCGTACGTCACTATCACCTAATTAGTAATTAACACATCGGCTACTAGAAACAAGGCTGTATCGCTTAGTATACAGTGTGTGTGTTAGACGACGGTAAAAATAAATTAAGGTGCATTTAGGCCGCGACCTTCGATGCAGTCGCAACGCGGCAATTTTGATGCATAAATTAACAACATACTGTAGCTATGTGTCGTTAGAAATGTCAGATAAGCTGCGTCAGTTACAGAAAAAAACTAAAACTAGTGTTTTATGCGGGTTACTAGAAAAAAAAAGATATACTGATAGTTTTCAACGAGATACTTCAAATTTTTAACTAACTAAAAACAAAAGATGCTTAATTCGACCCGCATAATTATTATACATTTTTATTTTAATGTTTAGCGCATAACTTTTTTTCTTGTGCTTTCTGCTAGCAAGCTGAAAAATCAAAATAGTTTTTGACGTATTTAAAATACAAATGTTGTTAATTTTTTTACTGTTTTTATTTTACGGACTAGCTAGCTGTTTTCACCATAAACTAGAGCTCGTGTAATAGTGGTCTGTTTTAAAAGAAACGCCCCAAATATTTCTTCATGTTTGGTTTATTTTTATTTGAGTTTGAAATTGTATAACATAATCAGCCTGTAATGTACCCACTGCTATAACTCCAGGAGTCCTCTTCATGTGAGGGAATAAGTTATAATCCATCCACCATACGGCCCAGTGCGTGTTGGTACACGTCACAAAGACCAATATGTCTCTGATTTTTTTGTTTCTAAGACATGCCGGTTTCCTTATACGATGTTTTCCTTCACCGTTTAAATTGTAATTTATTGTAGCCAGTGGTGATGAAATAAATTACATGAAGTAACGCGCCTGACAGGGTTCGAACCCACGACTTACTGTTCGTAAATCAAGTCGCCATCAATAAGCCACCGCTGCTCAGGCTGCGTTGATAATGTATGAGATACGTCAAACATGGTTTTATTATTTTATCAGCTAGCTAGCAGAAAGCACCGAAGTGTAAAATCGAAATTGGTTTCCATGACTACAGTATTGATCTAGGTTCACTATCCCTTGTCATAAAAATGTTCGTATTTTCATGAATAATTCATGTTTACTACAATAAATAGTTGGACCTATTAATATTATACAAAGACAAGTTGACCTTGAATAAAAATATTTATAGAGCCGAAGTAGTTTTTTTTAGACTTAACTTTTATTATCTATGCTTAATAATTATAGGCACAATTTTATAACATTATCTGCCAAGCCTTTTCCTAAATATGTTGGGGTCGACTTTCAATCCCACCGGATGCAGCTAAATACCAGTATTTTACATGAAAGTTTCTGCCTATCTGACCTTCACAATCCATTTAATACCGGGTAATATGATACCTCTATAGTAAGACTGGCTGTCATACTTTCGAGCCCTTGAGCACCTGGAACGACTGTCAAAGGTGTAGAAATGGCAGCTGGGACCAACGGCTTAACGTGTTTTCCGAAGCACGAAGGAAACTCGGCTGCTCACCCATCCACAGACCAAATTAGGTGAGCGCGGCTTAACCTAAAGATTGATGTAAGTGGCTCGTCTTACCTAGCCATGAGATCTTCACGCACGAGGCACAATTTAATAACACGACTGACAAATTAATTAGCTCTAAGTATTAACAATTATTTCCATGATGGATTATGTATAAGTATGCCCTATAACTTCTAACCATGGAGGAGAGGTCAGTGTCCAAGCAATGGGAACATAATTATGATCTACTAGGTGTTGCCAGCGGCTTCGCCGGCTACAACTCGAAAATTATCCCACGGGATGATAAAATCGGGATAAAAACTATCTTATGTGATAATCCAGGTTTTTTTTATTTTTTTTGAAGTGGAAATTATGTTTTATCCTACCTTTCCGCTATTATTTTCTGATTAATTTCGTTACGGGATCCAAGACAGAATCGCTTCTCTGGGACTTCGTCGAGCTTCATTGTCTCGGCGCTTTTCTTGTGGTCGCCACTTTTGATTCTGGCTAACAGGAGTTACAGTGGTTTGCGAATAGAGTGGTGGGCTTGTCCCAAAAAAAAAAAAGATAATCCAGGTTATAAACTATCTCTGTACCTTTTCATATTCAGATCCGTTAAGCCGTTCTGGAGTGAAAGCAGAACAAACAACCATTCATTCATCCATCCATCCTCACAAACGCATCTATATATAAATAAAAAGAGAAGTCCTGACTGACTGACTGACTGACTCATCAACGCCCAGCCGAAACCCTTGAACCTAGATATCTGAAATTTTGCACAGAGGTTCCCTTTATAATGTAGACAAGGAATAAGGAAGGATTTATCGAAATTCAACCCCTAAGGGAGTTAAATAGGGGATGAAAGTTTGTATGGAAAATCGTTATTTTCACGCGGGCGAAGCCGCTGGCAAAAGCTAGTATATTATAAATCTATTTTTGATTATAGACTGCCACCAAAACATAATGTCTTCGTTGCCACATTTATTAATGAAACACGGAACATTACATTCACAAATGTAAAGGTCTCTACACATTCCGCATAATTGTGTTTTTGTTGCGTCACGCAATCGCTTTGTTGCTACAATATAATATTAATAATGAATTGGAAAGTGTCTCGTTGGTCTAGTGGTTGTAAGTGCTACTGCAGAGCATGAGGTGGGTGGGTACGATTCTCAAGTTAGGCAAAGAGCTATGCCCGTCGGGGCTGCGGGTTATTCGAAACAGATACCGCGGCCTCGGCACAAGGGCTAAGAAGGAACATGGGTGGTTTTTAGTTAGTAGAAGTCTGACACTCCCTGCCCCTCTGCCCAGAGCGAGAGATGATTCAAATTTGATGATTTCCCACACAACAACAAAAAAAGCAAAATGCTATAGGATCGACTTAGTACCTAGTTGCTACGAAAATCTTGTGACCGCTTGATGGTAATAGGCGGAATGAGTTTGTACTGTAAGGATACCTCTACCTTCCGGCCACCATAGGCGCGGGCCTGTGGACAGTAATTTGGTGTGGTGAGTAATTGGCTTGCTCACCGTCCGTCCGTCTTATGACGACCACAGGACGTGTCGACGACGAATTCGGGTTCCACGCGCGCCTGAAAGAGGCCCCTGACACAAAAGGCTAAGAAAGAACACGGGTTGTTTTTAGTCAGTAGAAGTTTGACACTTCGCTCCGTCTAGAGCGGGTGGAGTCATTTGATAATTTCCCACTCTCAAAAAATAAATAAAATATACCTCTGACTAACCTTTTAGGGATTACGGGAGGCATCATAATATGTTATTAGGTAATGGAAAGTAACTTGACAAAAAATCCTGTTCTTGACAGCTAAAACAAGTTCAATGAGGACAATCACTTTGCTAATTTAATTTGCTACTAATTTAACATAACCGGTTCCTTGAAAATTGAACTGAGGAAATAAACGTATTTTGTTACCAGTTTTTAAGTATAATAAAAACATACAAGCAATAAGCGGATCCTTCACTAAGTAACTCGTGAAAATATTTGTTGTAAATCGATTTTTTTTTAGGATATAAAAAATTACGTTTTACATTAAGAATGAATGTAACACACTCAAAATATTGTGCTTTTGGATTCTTGAAATAGTAAGAAAGCTACGAAGGTAGTTATAGGAAAGTTAAAGACAAAAATGCAATTTGAAATTTTAAAAAAGTTGGAACTTTGACTACCAATATCTCCGTATAACTAGAAGGTTCCCAGGTATGATCTAAAACATAAAAAATATCGCAATGACGGAGAGACTTTCGGCTTCGATATGCATGTACCTTTTTACCTTATATGCTTCTTCTTTTAAACACATTAATTACGTTCATCAATGATTGTACTATCTTGCTTAGTACCTATGTGAAGTTGCGTTTGCAGCGTGTACTACGCGCGTTGACGGCGCGTTTTAAACTCGCAGTGTACACAGGCTCTTATGGACGGACGGTGAAGTTATTAGGGCCAATTTGCTACTAAGTTGCTCCACTAATGGGGTTGTCCCCCTGGGGCAATGTTTGCAACCTGGCTAATTATAGGAGAGGGTACATAATTTTGTTGCGCTTCAAGTAGGTCGGGAAGTATTTAAGATCCTTTTCTAATCAATTTTTAAACATGTATTTATCTATGAGATGAAACGCTCAAATGCCGTGGTCTTTCTAAGGTTTGTCCTAGAGAATGTTTGTTTTTTATTGGTAATTGCATCTCGCAGTTCGGTCTATGAGACTCCGGACAAATCCCTGTGGATGCCTTGAAGAGAATGGTTTTAAATCTCCTAAAAAGAAATCCTGTTGTTTGTAAATTTCATACCTTGACATCACTTCACAAAGTGAAAATTGTGCAAATCTCTATTTCTTAGTTTTTTTTTTAGGTTCAAAAGGTTTTTTTTTAGGTTTTTAGGCCTCAAAAGTAAGGTCCACGAACAAAAATTTATAGAATTTTGTTACATGTTTACATCTGTCATGGCTTGGTACATTGTATATGGGGTATTTAGTAGTGACGTCATCTTATATAATGAAAAGGTACTTCTACATATAACACAATGTCAGCTATATATACATACTATTGTTTATATACATAATACAATACGTTGGTAACGGTTTTCATGTTATTTTATTGAAATGTATGTATTGTGTTCTTTATGTATTTACATAAGAACACCTGTAATAACTATATCAGTTTGATTTGTAAACTGGCAAACAATATACTTACAATAAAAACATTTATTCAGATAAATAAGTTCCAAAGTAATGGCATAATAATTTCCGTTTAGTATCACTGGGCATATTTATACTGGAACTGTCAACTACAGCATAATTGAATTTGGACGTTAATTTTGGTTCCATCTAACTTAATCCTACTTCCTACTAATATTATAAATGCGAAAGTTCGTGTGTGACTGTGTGAGCGTGTATGTTTGTTACTTCTTCGCGCAAAAACTACTGAACGGATTTGGATAAAATTTGGTACAAAGATAGTTTATAACCTGGATTAACACAAAGGATAGTTTTTATCCCGATTTTATCTTCCCGTTGGATAATATTCGAGCTGTAGCGGGTGAAGCCGCTGGCAACAGCTAGTATAAACATAAACCACGCGTGAAATCCTCGAAAGGTTAGGCAGAGGCTTATCTAACACTCCCATTTCGCTGTTAATGTTTAAGCCCCATGTGATAAGGTGGTGGTAGCCTATTGACATCCTGACAAATCATGACAACTTAAAAAATCCGGATGGAAAAATCAGTAACACTTTAATCAATAGCAGATTCCGTCTAGTGATAATGTAAATGGGAACTTTCAATTCGGTGATTAGTCGTAAAAATAATTTCGCGGAAACATATCCACCGCTTCGAAACATTTTAAGGACTAAAAAACAACGGTGGCAAAAACATGAAATCAAACAAACAAAAGTCACCGACTTCAGAAGCTGATATTTCTTCTAAAGTTTATTTTTCACTTTTTCGTGTTTTTTTTGAAGGCGGTTTTATTTTTTGTTAAAAAGTTTTTATTTTTCACTTTTTAGTGGTTCATATTATGTAAGTTCACATGTTCATGAGTCATAATGTGGACAATGTAGTTTTTTTTTGAGTTTTGTTGATTTTTCAAAAACTGCTTGTCCGATTTCGATAAAAAAAATATAACCATTTCGGAAGTATACCCTTTCCAACAAATAAATAATTTTTCAAATCGGTTAGCAAGTGCCCGAACAAACATGAAAAAAAAAAATATATAAACATCCGAATTGAGAACCTCCTTCTTTTTTTAGAAGTCGGTTAATAAAAGACTCATCCATTCAGACTTTTTGGCAGCCATCCATTTTCGTGTGAACTATCAACCCAAATGACGAACGTCGTTAGGTTATCCTTGCCCCAAGCACTTTGACGTGCAAGGAGAGAAAATAGAACCTTCAGCAAAGTATCTAACAAATTGAACATTGAACACTGAATAACATCATCATTCTTTGACACTGAACGATGGAATTACAATGTTAAATGTAACAAAGATAGAGACAATACCAGGTAGTTAACTTATGAGAGTGAATTATTGATAAGACGGGAATATTACTTGAATGTCAACTATTTTTCCTGTCTTTAGGTTATTATCATTTGTAAACAGCCCATAGACCATATTTATGCTTTTCATCTTCCACCGGTATACTTATAGCCAGAATCATCATCATCATTTCAGCCGAAAGACGTCCACTGCTGGACATAGGCATCCCCTAAGTGTCGCCACATTGACCAGTTCCGTGCGTCTCGCATCCAGCGGATCCCCGCAATCTTCACCAGGTCATCGGTCCACCTAGTGGGAGGCCTTCGAACGCAACGTTTTCCGGTTCGCGGTCGCTACTCCAGAACTTTCCGGCCCCATCGGCCATCCGTATAGCCAGAATACCCCTTTTTAATTCATTTCATGAAAATTTTCATAACTTATTAATTTTAATATCATAATATTATTAAGTAATAATATTATTACTAGAAGCAAGGTTTCAGGGTTTCTTAACTTTTTAAGATATCACAATAAATAGAATGGTAATACCAGACATAAGGATAATTATGATTTTCCTCAAGATATTCACACCGTAGGTAAAAGATAACTAAGTACCTGCCTCCGACGTATGTTTGATATTTTTCCATTTACCTTTTAGGTAAAAAACTTGTACCTACTTACAAAAGGTTATTTCCCAAGTTGTCATTAACAGGGACAACAGTAACTTTACTCGTATAGAGTATTTTTCCTTAAGATATATTTCCGAAAGTGCCTGCTTGAATGATTTTTGTGTTTGTCAAATGATTACATGTCTGTAATAGCGAACGGTTTTGCTACTACGATCATACGGTGTGTGGTTGTTGCTGTTGTCTTCAAAATTGTAGTGTCTTAAAGAAAAATCATCATTATCATCAGCCTGTAATGTTCCTACTGCAGGGACTCAGGTATCCTCTCTAGGAGACGGATGGGCTATAATCCAACACGCGGCCCCATAGTGCGGGTTGGTAGATGGCTCAAGTCTTCGATTTTTTTGGTTCTAAATCTTTAACTTATCTTATCTTACTGTTCGTAAGTCGCGGTCGACACGGTCTAGGTCTGCCACCGCAGCTCTCTAAAAATACATGAATAAAATATATATATAATTGTACGTTGACTTGTTTTTTTAAAAGCTTGTTAAGTGCTGGGTAGAAACCTCCCCACTCTTCGTTCAAACCACTCTATCCTGTGCGATGTCTGCTTATGGTGTGCAAACAAGATCAGCTCGTCAAACAGTGGTTGCCGCGGTCTACCTTGACGGGGATTCCCTACGACTAGCGTCGTGATGAAATAAAATAGATAAAATATCTACTGAAAGTTATTTCCATATTGTTTTGAAAGAGATTGCATTTTAATCTATCATTCAAATGACAACATCCGCAAACATTGTGCTTGCTGTATTGACCGATAAAACTTATGATAAAGTGCTTTGCACTACCACAATACTATTATACTATAATAAACCTGTATTATTAAACATTGCCATCATATAAATAAAGCTTGAAATCGGGTGGCACAATTTAAATCAATCTCGTACAATAACTACTAAAATAGAACTAATGATTGATCTCACAATAACACCTAACTTTTAAATCAACTTGACTGTTTGAAGTTTGAGTAACACTGACATTAATTCATTGTTATGCAAAACACGTAACAAGTAAAAAACAAAACAGAAATTGTTATTCAAGAGAATATTCGATAACATCGTCAATCTACTAAGAGAGTGGAAGTAATTGCGTGCTTTGTGTCCGGTATTGGGTGACAAAATCCACGAAACTTACTCGGTCTGTCTGTTACTTTTTACACCTTAATGACTCTAGGTAAGGCCTATTTCGATTAAAAGGAGATTGGCAAACGCCCATAGTAAGACTGGCACAGTTTGGGTAAGGTCAGCGAACAAGAATTACCGTTTAAATAGATCATTACTAAAAACACACAACTCTATATTAAACTGAAAATAACGGACAAGACCGCTTTGGAGATCTTGTTGAAATTAAGAACACAGAAAAACTTTTCCCGGGTACCTAAACAGATTAGATTCAGGACAAAAAAAAAGTATGCCTACATTTTCAACCTTTATACGGATGAAGTCGCGGTCAAAGCTAGTACGTACGAAATATTGCCCTAAAGTGGGTGACCTTATAAAGTTATTGAGTGAGTTGGATTCGTGCACATTTGCCTCTGCTCAGCATATAATAATAATAATAATAATAATAGCATTTATTTCGGGCGGCGCCCATAAGATAAGGAACATTCGAGTGATTTCGGATCTTCATACGACTGTTGGCGCAAGTAAAAGGGATAATCTATGGAACAAAATGTAATGAGAAATGAGCATTTTCTTCGGAATGGTATCTCGCAGTCCAACCTAGGAGGTTATCGCCTGCTTAGCCGTCCTTCATGAGCTTATCTAGATTCATCTTTTATGTTTTATCATTAGCTACTGCAGAGATTCAGGCCTCCTCTCTAAGCTATAATCCACCACGCGTGCTCAGTGTGGTTTAGCATAAATATGTCACATGTCATCGAATTGCCTGCCTGGGTTCATCCGCGACTTACTATTCGTAAGTCGGATCCGCATCGACGGCCACAACCACTCTTTTATGTTTAGTTAGGTTTATTTTTCTATAAATTCTTTGCAGATGCGCTCTTTTGTAAATGGCGGCGGAAAAGCGGGAACGCTTTTGTTCCCAGTATCTGTTCTTTATTTGTTCTAATTCTTCGTACTCTCGTTCCACTTGCTCCATTGTAAAAATATGAAGCATTTGTACGATTTCTCGGTTGGTTGACCGTATTCGCTTTTGATAATAGGTTTAGGTTAAGGTAGCTAGTTTTCTCACTAACCATTTCAGGATATTACAATAACACATTTAAATTCAGCTTAGCTGCAAAAGTAAAAAAAAAACTAATGTACTTTTTACCCCACTGCGGCGAAGCCCAAAATGAGGGTTATTTAGAAGTGTCTCTTAGAAGGGTCCATTCCGACCTATTTACTGGATTTTCTGTTTTAGTCTGTAAAAATGCAGGATGACCTCGGTTCTCTTTTCGTATCCGTTTTATTTTCGAATATAGTATCAAATTATTTAGAAAACACACGCTTAGTTTTGCGGTCACTGAATATTGAGTTTGTGCCTTTTTTATATTTTGTTAGACAAATTAAAAGTGGTTTTTACATTCATGCAACTTGGCCACGGACATTCGTCTGTTAATTTATCTATTAAATGAAAATACACAATGTTTAGTTCTTGAAGTATAGTATGAGGAAGGAAAAGAAAGAAAAATAAAACCAGGTAAACTTATTATGATTTATTACATTTACAAAAAAAAAGTTACCGGGGTTTTCAATCTTTTGAAAATTAAAGGTATCTTGTCAGTTTTTGAGTTGACTTCCTCAAACAGAAAATTTGTTGTGTGGAAAACTAAGATAAATAACAGACTACGAGTAGAACGTAGTTGTAATATTAGGTACAGTCACCTGCAAAATGCATGGATACTTTTAGTCTTTATTACTTGTGAATAGAGTTCAGAACTGTCCATGCATTTTTGCAGGTGACTGTACCTACTACATAAAATATTCAAAGTTATTTATTTACTCAAATGCTTCGAGAAGTACATGTTTTTCAAAAATTTTAACAATATTTAAGTACAAATTAGCATAAAAATAGGTATTATATTAGCATAAGGTTGGTATGTGTAGCAAATTAGCTGAACGAATGCTTTGTGTAGTGTCATGATGACTTACGCTACGGCTAAATCTGCTATGATAACAATATTGATGACGGCAATATGAACTTTGTTATTAAACCTTTTTCTGTTGGGTGGGGAATCATCAAATGACTTCTCCCGCTCTGGGGCGGAGCGTAAGGGAGTGTCAGACTTCTACTGACTAAAAACCACCCATGTTACTTCTTAGCCGTTTGTGTTTCGGGGCCGCGGTATCTCTTTCGAACAGCCCTCAGCCCCGGCAGGCGTCGACCCTTGCGGGCGTCTTCAATGTTGCTGAAATCTGTTTAAGTGCTTGGCCAGACTGGCAGCGCGGCGCGGGGAGCGGCGCGGGTGCGGGAACGCGCGCGATTTGCCTGTCCGCACTGGACCGCGATTTCGTTCCGAGCGTTGTCGCGTTCAACTGTTCGTCCAGTGTTTGTCAAAATATAATATGGATGACGAAGACTTGTTTTTATTGGAAAATTCTTACTTTAAATGGCAAATACTAAAAGTTAAAAATGGAGTTAATAAAATTAATTTAACCAGAGAAAATGAAGGAGAATTCTACACACTGTATGAAAGATTGCGAGAGCAACCTCGAAAGTTTTTTGAATATACAAGAATGTCAATGGATACGTTTGACTACATAATTATTACAAAATAATATAGAAAATTATATTATAAAAAAAATGACAACTTTCGCCGAAGCATTCCACCTATTGAAAAGTTATTCATTCGAGATTACATCATTTCAAAATTGCACACAGGTTGTGCATCTCTGACTCGCTGTGACGTCACACTCAGTGCAGAGTATGAGCATTAGGTCCGATCTCTGTGGTATGAGTGCAAAATCCAAAAAAGATTTTATTTGGTAAGAATTTTAAAATTCGGTTATTTTAATTAATCGGATAGGTACTTCTATAAATAATTGGCTTAATTTCTTAAGCTTTAACTTATAAAAGTTAAAGCTAAATAAATAAATCCAATTTATCTGGTTATCTGGCGCAGACTAAAGTTTGAGATACGCCGCTCCCGCGCGGTTTATCGCTTGCCGCCCCGCGCACTCACTGCGGCCACTTGTATGAACGAGCTATGGCACGAGTTGCCCGCGCGCTCCCCGCGGAAAGTAGCCCGCGCCGCTTCCCGCGCCCGCGTGCCCACTACGGACACTCAAATGAAGTTCCATACGTTTAAGTTTGTCGCGCCGCGCCCGCCCCGCGCCCGCGTTTGCAGTCTGGCCAAGCACTAAGGCACTCGTGAAACACGTATCCACCGTTAACACAGCACCTTGTTACTATCCTAAGCTTGTTACATTAACTATGCAGAAAGCGTACTATGTATGAGAAAAAATCCTGAGGGATGACCTACACAAGCTTTCTAAATAGGTAATGTAGGACACTTAGGAAAACCCAATCACACTTTGCCCGAATAGGGGATCGGACTGACTCAAAAAAAATAGAATTCTGTTTAGTCCGTCAGTTAGATTAAGTATCGAAAAATATTGGATACCTACGTGTTTATTTGGTACAAAATGTACTATCATATGACGTCACACGAGTTTTCGAAACACTGTATCGTCTTCATTTTATGTTTACGTGAAAAAAGAAAAAATATGTGGTCAATATTTTTTGGAAATCTATCTGACGGACTAATTAGTTTTTTTTTGTTCGATCCCCTATTGTGAATCGAACCCTGTACCTCACGTACAGCAATCACACTAGCGACCACAATACCAACGAGGCAGTCTCATCAGTAGTCATAAAGGCAAGTTGGGAGGTTTTTGCGTCTGGGATAACCTAGCTAGGTAACTCACTAACTGCCGTACTCAGAAATGATTACTTAAACCGTCGCTTAATAAAGATTGAGATACAAAACCTTCACTAAAGTGTCAAAATCTTTACTAAGTGAAGGATAATCATTAAACGTCTCCGACTGCGGCAGAAAGTTTGACTTCAGTTCAAATTAAAATACCCCATTTTCCTCAAGAAGTTATTAGGTATGTCATTCAAATAACTTACCTTTGGCAATTTATTTTTACTCTTTGTAGAAGTCTTTTACGAACATATTACAATTTATTACCTTATTTTCTTTTATTGCAGCAATATCCAATTTGATTACGTCAGTTAGGTACATCATAACATTTTGGAGAGCAGGTGCTTATTTTATAACTGTCCTTCGTCTTTAACCATAAAAATGAAATTGAAGGTACTTTATTACACTGACCTTATTGGTGATGTTGTTCAGAAAGGACAGGTGCGTAGTATTCGCAACCGGGGTGCGAGTATGATCAGAGGTATGAACGTGGACGACGCAAATGGAGTATGTAAGGATTGTTGTTGGTGGTGGTGGTCTGTGGTTTCTTCCCCATGGAAAAAAGCGTGAGTTTATGTATGTATGTGTAGGTAAATACAGAGTGGGAACTATGGGAACATTTTATTATGGTAATGCTACAAAAGTCTAGAAGGAGCATTTATACCTACCGTTTTCACTGCCTTATTCAAACGGTGCGCGGTGTGTTAGCAAAACTTTATGGTATATCGGTCAAACTTTAATGGACAGTACGTACAGCTAGCGAAATAAGTCGCTGCACGATGTTATTCGATATTTTGCTTCGTATGCATTTCAATACTCTTATCTTTTTTAATTATTAGGTATTTAATACTGGTTTTAGTGTCTTGACATTGCCAAGCATAAGCTCTAAGTAATGATATCTTGATTTGAGCATAGTATTATCGGGGTGTTTCAATATGAATTAAAATTATAAAACTAAGAGTAAATATCTACATGTATATACAACATCGACAATAAGATTTTTTAATAAAAAAAATGATAGATATTACTCGTTGCTGACAAGTTATTAAAGAGTAAGGAATATTTAAAAAAAATTACACGTATTTTTTCTTTTTCTCGTAAACAATAAATGAAGACGATACAGTGCTTCGAAAAGTCGCACGACGTCACAGTTTGGTACATTATTTACCAGTACCTCTACCATGAGTTTACACAGCCAAAACTCGCTAGCGTCTCCGTAAATTAGTTGTATGAAATATTGTACAGCGCCCCTAGCGGTCACAGAAATAATTAAAATTCATACCATGAGCACTATAGATTACGATAGGTTAAACACCTAACGTAATCTATTCGATACTCACTAACGTTCTTCAGCTGTCACCATACAAAACGGTACCATGAGTCACTAATTTTACTAAACCTATCGAGTGACACGCTTACTTTAGTAGTTACGTAGCTCACTAGCATTTTGGCATGTGAAACATATGTTTACATTAAAATTATATACGTTCTTGAGTCTAATATAGTCAAAATAATGTCTGCAAGTGGTTATTTAGCATGGAATATGTCAGTAATCGCTAAATTTTAAGACCAACGACTTGAATAACATGAATTTAAGCCAAAATGTTAGATACCAATTGGAAAATATAATTTTGAGGAAAGTTCAAACTTACCTTTCTATAAACTCTACCAACAATTAGAACTGTGTGACACTGGTCCTCATTGTATTAAATAATCTGTTTGAATCATAATAAACTTTTAAACTTCACAACGCAGCTCAGTCACTCAAGGTCAACTATCAAAATTACAAATTGAATACACGACAGTGACATATTATAAGGAATAAAAATTTAAAAACCACCTAACACTATGTGTAGTCTACTATCTGTCAACTTTTCAATTACGTCGGTTTATTTGTGTAGATACCGTTCTCTCTTCTTATTAGTGGGAAAGAACGAAACAAAACATGAGTAGAGTGAAGTTAGCTAGACGACACAATCTATCGAGCTTACCTTAGCGCCTGCGTAAGACTCCGTAAATCTTATGGTGCAAACATAATCGTAATCTATTTGATCCACGTTAGCACGCTAGCGAGTACAACGCTAGCGATGAAGTTTTCGATGACAACTCATGGTAGAGCTACAGAAAGTGACATCACCAGCCTCCACTCACGATCTTTGACACGTTTTATTTTCGTCAATTTTTATAAATTTGATAAAACAAAAAACACGTATCCAATATTTTTCGATAATCTAACAGACGGACTGAACATAATCATATTTTTTTAGTCAGTTAACTACCCTTCTAAAATATTATACCTACATAAAAAAAAAAAATTCTAAGCTATCTTTGTTGCTGACCATACATTATTTGTTTGCACAACTTCGGAAACTAACATGTTTTGATTACATGTTTGCTGCACATGTTGATTCTGATATTGAGATATTAATTGGAATGCTAACTTTGACGTCATGTCTAAATTACGAGTAATAGGGGAGGGAGGGAGCTTACAGACGGATAAAAAATAAATGAAACGTGCTGATAATGTGTTATTTGACTGGCTCTACACTATAATAAACTCCGTGTCATTCTTAATAATTATGTTGATAATTTTTGTAATATTCGAACTACAAACAAGTTGAATTAATTCCATAATACATTAATAATTTTGTAGTGTTTCCGTTTATCTATTAAATATCACGTTTTTTGTTGTTGTTTCCTTACAAAATACTCATACATATGGACACTACTACTACTACTTGTCAGCCTTTTGTAGTATTCTAATGGCGAAATATTTTTTTAAGTCGGTCCAAAACATAAATAAAGTTTACTCTTTATAGGTAATATAGATGTAGACTGGTGGAAGTAGTAACTTAATACGAATAATTACATTCTAAGCATTACATTGTAATCTTGCAAAATATTATGTGTATTTTTATTTCTATGCCTTTGATATTTCAACTATGTAATTGATCTACGACTAAAAGAGTAATTCACTAGTTTACTTACGACTTCACTTATCCTTGGCATACCATACAGACCAGTATTGGCACATTTCTTGACCAAAATTGTGCACCTCGAGTAACAGGTTTACTACATAGTTAGTATTTGCCATAGAAGTTATTTGAGGTACAAGTGATTTGAGGACAAGAGAAGGCCCAATTAACTCACATATTAAAAAAATGGTGACTAGATTTCCATAGCAAATAAGTAATTATTATGCAACACTAGGAAAATGAAAAGTAATTTTAGAAAATGGACGATATATCTCAGTAGCAGCCACGCATTCTAGATTTGTGATGGCAATAGACTCGCCCCCATTACATGGGACTTTGCCATAATTGGCAAAACGTAATTATATTAGGTACTACCTCTGCCTAACCTTTCGGGGTTTACAGGCCTAATGTTATGTTATGATGATCTATATATCTAATGCTAGTGGACGTCACGCGGTTACACCCATGTAAGTAGTTTCCGTTCCCGTGGGAGTACCTGTAAAAAAGCCTGTGTTACCCGGGTATAGTGTAGTTTCCAATCAAATGGTGAAAAAATTTGTCAAATCGGTCCAGTAGTTTTTAAGTTTATTCGTTACTAGCTGATGCCCGCGGCTTCACCCGCGTGGATAACGTTCAAATTATATACTAAAACCTTCCTCTTGAATCACTCTATCTATTAAAAAAAACCGCATCAAAATCCGTTGCGGAGTTTTAAAGATTTAAGCATACAGACAAACAGACAAAAATAGCGACTTTGTTTTATACTATGTAAGGATATACAAAAATACAAATTAATCTTTCCTCATTATAAAAATTTAGTATATATATAGATTTTTTCATTTAGTTAACCTGTCTAGCCTTCTCCCAACTACGTTAGGGTTGGCCTCCAATTTTATTACCTTCGACCACGAACGAATGCCTATAGCTATCTGACCTCCACAAAACAGTACTAAGTCGGTAATACAATAACCTTCGGTGAGACAGCTTGTTCGATTTTTGGGGTAGGTTCGATTTTTGGGGCTGCAAACCTAAGATTTGCAGGATTGCGTGAACCTGCCACGCAATCCCTTGTAACACCACCTTTACATTCGTAAATATGACGAAAATATTAACTTAATAATCTTATGACTATTAACCGGCCAAATGCAAGTCGGACTGCACATTCCGTGTCATTTTAGTAGATATTGAGAGTTTTTCCATGTTATTTTAGCACCATAGACCTCTTAAAGGTTTTCCTGTAATCTATAAATGTTAAACTAATTTCTGTAGTGAGGTACGGAACTCCAAAAAAAGAACAAAACGTTATTTAATACTAAAAAAATACGACACAATGTTGAACACAGACATTACTACACTATTCCAAAGTAAGTAAGTAGTTAAGTATATCAAAAAAATGACCTGAATACGTATTGAATCGTGTACCTGAAGGTGACGTAATAGACAATTTTATTCTTACGAGAACTATTGTATAATCTACTATTATAATATTATCTTATTCATTAGGTCCTACTGGAAAGTATAGAGTTGTTTATTTAGTTCCGGCTAGATAATTATAGTAAAAATGTGCAACCTTTGTATAAAAATAAGTGCGACTGAATGAGTTGCTACTACCAATAATGGTGGCAGATAGGAAAACTGTTGCCACTGTCAGCACTAAGGAGAGAAAAGTGGGGCAAGTGGGAATGCTCGAAGTTATCCGGAGAATAATTAAATATCTACGTGTAATACTGATGATTTGATGAGTAGGTGATCATCATCATCATCCCCTGTTCTGATTTATCTTTTGCTATATAGGCCTCTCTTTGCTTATTCTCTCCAATCCAGGAAATTCCCCTGATAGCATCCTCTGCCCATCTTGCCGCCAGACGACCAACACTTTTCTTTCGGCCTTGGATGACACTCGGTCAGCTTTATTTAAACAAGCAAAACAGTTTTGCTTGTTTAAGTAGTGTTTCATTTTGCTAGGCATATGAGTTAAAACAAAAAAGGATAATAGACACATGAGGATTTATCAATCAGCTTATTTATAATAACATCGACGAAAATGTTGAAATAAATTGATAAGGCTGGTACAATATTAGGACGTCGCGTCGGTAGACGCACCCGTTTAAAATCGGGAAGTTAGTAAATATTTTGTATTAATAACTGAAAACATCACGAAACTGATAGGGACCATTTTCGTTAGCTTTACTCGTACTATATTATCTTTACTTAGCAACAGGGTAATAGGTATATCGAACAATATGTAGCTACATGAGATACATATGTACTATACGTATCAACACATCACAGATATAATCATACATGTGGGGTCTTCATATATAATGTAACATTACTAAGAACTGTAACTCAAATAATGCTTGCTTATCTGAAAAGATAATAGTCATCAAGATCTACTTTATCTTATTTATATACTCAGAAAGATAATAATATTATAATAACTAAACTATGTACCAAGAAATAAAGGTTGTATCTCAGTGCAGTTTCCTCAATCTTTCTTCTTTATTTTCAGGTAGTAAAATAGTGTTGGAGAGGAAGGAACTACGTCACAATGAAACCAAGATGGCGGCAAACGATTTCGAGACGTAAGTTTAAAGGAACAATTTTATCACTTACATTTTATACCACGATTGCTCTCAAACCGGTGAAGAAAAATATCTTTAGGAAACTGGCACGTCATAGAATCAAGGAATCGAAGACATGACGTGACCTCTAAGAACCCGCATCGGGTTCGCTTTCAGGATTTATAGCCCAGTCGCTCTTACAGGGATCAGGCTCGTGTCTCTTATGTGGAAACATTATGTGCTGTATGTCTTTAAAAAAAAACCTACGTTATAGTTTCATTTTTTTTTGTGACAAAGGCTGATCTTAGTTATACCGGGCATTATACATTTTCAATTTTTAAAATATACAACGTTTTCGCGTACGTTTTGATCTTAGCTCTCAATACAATACCTACTGAATAACAAAGTCTTGGAACATACCTAAGTGCAGAGTGGGGCACGAGGGAAATAGAACCGAGTATATATAGTTCGCTCCAAGCATGTGGTATTTATTGGTTCCCCGGACAATGTGAGATATTCTTTTGCCTATAAATTCCCTTTGTAAGTGCTTTGTCTGCAAGAACTTAATTACTCAGGGCATTAAAGCTAGAAATAATATGAGAGTAATAAGGAGAAAGAGCATAAATAGGTGCATGTACAGACAGATCCAAGGAAAAGTATGCGACTCAGGAATCGTCGTCAATCGCTGGAAATACGATCGCTCGATATTATTAATGTGATCTATAATATTGCTATAACTGCTAAAATAATTTATTATTAATTATAATGATAGTCCGTTCTGTTGCAAATCACGGTAAGATAAAAGTTAGAAGTCTTGCCTACATTTAATTGTATGCAACCTTTTCTGGTTATTCTGTACAATGGAAGTACAAGATTACCTACTCTTGAAAACCCGTAAATATTCCTCATTGGCTCAATCGACGAGTATTTTCATTTTCACATCCCAAAACCATTTTCACCACCTCATATTTCACAGCAAATATTAACTATATGAGTTCGTTTTTTCCGCTCAGTGTTCCTAATTCCTCAGCGGTATGTCCTGGGCATCATGGGTCTACTGGCGGTGTGCAACGCGTATACTATGCGCGTCTGTCTCAACCTAGCCGTCACACAGATGGTCAACAATACGAAGAACGAGGAACAACATTATGACCCTTATGCGTGTCCGGATGATAGCGAGATCTTAACCAATGGGACTGTCAGTTTGAGACCGGTGAGAGTTTTTTTTTAAATTACGAATATTTTTAGCGCCATGAGCATGAGTGTTCTTGTGTTCGATTCTTAGGTCGGGCTTTGCTATTGGGGTTTTTCTTTCAGGAATTTCTCTGTAACAGTGAACGAATTTGGATTTGTTCCCCGTTGATGGAAATAGGCTGGCCCCCTATTACACGAGACTTAATCATAACTGGCGAAATATGGGTGTGCTATTAGGTTGCTTAACCGGACATAGGTGACGAATATTTTTCAATGTCTCGTTGGTTGCAAGTGTTACTTCTGAGGTTCATTAAAAGTGGTGTTAAATGTTATCATCAAGGATTTGTAAACAACAGCCTGAATTCATGGATTTAAGAACGATTGATTGCAATTTGACTCGGTCGGTTCACGTTGTCATTTGTGAAATTGGTTGCTCTGAAATTCTTATCTTCTTAAAAGTATGGACATGGAGTACTTTTGGAACAACCCATTCAAATATAACCAGAAAAGTATCTTTACATGAGATAATGTAGCAAGTTTCTTACAGTCCTCAAATAACTTTGTCAACACAAAATTATTGGTACTTACGCAGCAACTTTAGTTCTAAATCAAGCAGAACTAAAATAGTTTTAGAGTTCCAGTAAGTATTTAGTAGCGAAACAAACTTGCCTCTTTGTTACTATTATCTATTAGTTGTTCAGAACTATTGCACAATATAATAATCTGGTTCAGAGCAGATACAGGTTGATGTGAAGAGCTCAATGCAATCTTTTAATGCTTCTACTTATTTTATCTTTGTCATTGAAGCACTCATAATGGAGGGTAAAAGTAATGTCTACTTTATTTACTTTGTAAACAAATGACATAAAACAGGGTTTTCAGACACGTGTTAGTTGTAAAATCGATGAAATTATTCACGACCACGACGTCAATCATAATAATTCTAAATTGGAGTCGAAGATTACTTTTTTCTGAGTATTTTGTTATTGTTTTTTTTCATAACAGAGCTATAACAGTCTTGTTTCGCTGTTAAAAATCTTTGTGAACTTTACGTTTGCAGTAATGTGGTTCTCAACCTTGCAACGTTCGCAGTTTAAATAATTGTGAAAGAATCGTCATTATCTTCTTGCCCTTATCTTAACACAACACCTTATTCTGTCAGTGCGTCTTGGGAGCAAATCTCTATTGGGCACAAATTCGATCTGCTACAAAAAAGCTTAGGTATAGTCGACCAAGAAATTGGTTTACCACTTTTGATGACATCTCCCAGTAACATAATTATTCGCTAAGGATGACAGATTGACAGATTCTGACGTGAAAATAGCACTTGATGTTTTGTACGTGCAAATGATATTCAACCTTAGAGTGGTAAACCAATTTCATGGTCGACTATACCTTTTATTTTTCGCAAATTAGGGGTAAATCCGCAGTTTCACTATTCACCAAGCCTTAAACCAAGCAATCAATTGCTCTGATAAACAATTCTGACCCACGTGACTGTTTTCCAAAGTGTCTCACGATCTGGTATTCGTGTGACCGCTTGCTTGGTGTACGACATGGGCCTATTGATAAGCGTGATGTTTGCTACACAATAGCAATATGTTCTGCCTACATTGACATCATCGGGCCTAAAAAAATAACTAAAGTACACAAATTATACTGGTAGGACGTACGACGACCATTCAAGTCATGCAAAGCCAGTATACACTGATCTCTTATGGTATGGGGAGCTCATACAAAGCAGAGTCAGGTTATACTGATGTGAGCTTGATACCGTGTGTATATATGTACGAAAAAAAACCTAGTTCACATCATCAGCTGAAAGTCGTGATGTTTTTCTTTCAATTTGAACATCTATGAGTATGTGCAAATAACTATTTCATTTAACATCGTTTTCGGGTACTTATCGCTTCCGGTCATAAATTATTTAGAGTGTATGCTAAAACATGTAAGGGTTTTTTGTAAAATATGTATGAGTAGCGCTCTTAAGCGCGCGCTTTTTCGAAGAATAATTAACAGGAAAACCAGAGTTGCAACGCACTCCATACACTGTTTTAGCGTCTTCCTATTTGTTATGTAATGTCTGTGAACGCACCCACGATACAGGGGAAATTCATGGGGCAAAATATATAAAAAAAGTATTTCAACATCATTTTATTTCAAGCTAAAATAGCCCATAGATAGATAGACCTTACAAAGTAACATATAAATTAAATACAAAACTCTTGTTAATAAATAAGACCTAAGACTATGTTAGTATAGCACTTGACTTGTCAACACATAACGTGGCCTTGTTATGTATAGGTTTCCCGTCCAATGAGAGATCCGCATAAACTGGTTTTGTATAGCTTGATTGGTCGTCGTCGTGCCAACAGTAATAAATAACAAAATAAATCAATCACGTCGATAATCCAAATAATTGAATTTTATCTACATTGTGCCATTGAGTCAATTTAAAATATCTATTGTCTTGCCAAAAGAAACATAAAATGTAATTAATTTCAAGCATAACAGGATATAATGACAAGACTTACCTGCTTTATTATAATTTTTTCTTTTTTATCATTTAGAAGAAGAAGACATCCAACATAATTATAATAAAAACGTTTTTGCAAAAAAAAAACGACTTCAAAAACACAAAAGAGTGAAAAATAAACTTCAAAAGAAAAATCAGCTTCTGAAGTCGGTGACATTTGTTTGTTTGATTTCTTATTTTGCCACCAACTTCAGAAGCTGATTTTTCTTTTGAAGTTTATTTTTCACTTTTTTGAGTTTTTGAAGTCGGCTACGGGCGAAGTCGCGGGCAAAAGCTAGTAAGCTATTTTTTTTTTATTACTGGTTATCTGTGTCCCACTGCAGGGCAAGGGCCTCCCTTCCCTCTTTCCACTTATCCCTATCCAATGATGTTATTTGTCAATCCCTGTGAAAAGAGTCGAGTTCGTCCCGCCATCTTCTTCTGGGCCTGCCGCGTTGTCGTTTGCTGCTGTTTGGGACCCAGTAAGCTATATAAAGCTAATATAAAGCTATTCTTCCATACTCCTCTTACATAACACAACATCACGCCTGTAATCCCCGAAGGGTAAAGTAGAGGTACCGTAGTAGGTACCTTATAGTATACCTACATTTCGCCAATTATATTTAAGTTCCATGTCACAAGGGGCGAACCTATTGACATCAACCGGTCACAAAACCAAGACTTCGTGGCTGCTACTAAGAAATTATACTGATGTAAAAACCCAATAACACTTTGCCTAGCCTGGAAATCGAACTCATGACCTCATGCTCAGCAATAGGGGATCGAACAAAAAAAAAAAAAAAATTTCTTCTTCCTTCAATATCCGATGGATTTCCAAAAAATATTGACCACATATTTTTTCTTTTTTCACGTAAGTAAACAAAACATGAAGACGATACAGTGCTTCGAGAACTCGTGTGACGTCATATGCTAGTACATTTTGTACCTTCAAGTGACGTTCCAAGCCCCACTCCATGATCTTTGACGCGCTTTATCTTCGTAATTTTTTATTGATTTGAGAAAACAAAAAACATGTATGTATCCAATATTTTACAGACAGTCCGATTCCCTATTACATTTTCGTAGACTAGACCAACGAAGCAGCAGCCAAAATAGATCACTAATAACCTTTTTTTGATTTCAGTACGCAATATTCGACTGGTCAGAGTCCACTCAAGGGTTAATCCTCAGCGGGTTTTATTACGGGTATGCCATTACCCACGTCCCTGGAGGTTACTTAGCGGAGAGATACGGGGGTAAATGGACTCTGGGCATTGGCCTATTGAGTACGGCCATATTTACCCTGCTCACACCTGTGGTTGTAAAGGCAGGGGGCGCCACCTGGTTGTTTATTCTGCGAGTGCTCCAAGGTATGGGCGAGGTAAGTGAATTATTATGTGTTTTATTTATGATCTTGTAAGTGGGGTTTATGTGATTAGAGGTAACTTTGTTATTCTGTGTTATAATCTACTTACGTTTTCCTATTCTCCGCTATTTTTTTCTGATTAATTTCGTTGTGGGATCCAAGACAGTTAAATTGTTTCTATGAGACTTTGTCAAGCTTCATTGTCTCGGCACATTTACTGGCGGTCACCATTGTTGATTTTGGCTTTCAGTTATAATACAGTAGTTTGGGAATACTGCAGCGGAAAAGCAAACACAGAACATACACACACAGTAGAAAAGCGAATTCGTTGCCCTTTTTTGGGACAAGAGTCCCAAAAAAGGGCAACGAATTCGCTTTTCTACTGTTTTTATTTGTGCATAAAGTTTTAATAAATAAGAAAAATACAAGTCGAGAACTTTCTGCTTACCATTTATGAACTAAATACTTAGCATTAGTGTAGAGACTGCAGCCCCAGATCGACGCGACGCTAACAGATCGACGCCGGTAGCCGGGTTTTACGTGTATACGCCCTAACTGTTACTGTCTAGTCGGCAGGTTAGTAGCGAGATTTACTGCTATCAATGCCTTATCTTGACTTACATATTGACCATTCTCATCTGTTGAAAATCTTTTATAACTCTGAAACAATTTAGTAACAAATTCCTTAATTAACTTGGCATTTTGTATAAGTAGGTACCCAAAAGTACAGTTCGCTAAAATTTGGTAATCATTGGCGCATACATACCTATAATTATAAAGTATTTAACAAAGATAAGAAGGTGCAATTTTAGAATTCTCAATGACGTTCCTCGCATTCCTTCATCTTTGAACAACTAAAAACATGGCACTTATAATAATATGTCAGATAGTGCGGTTGATCACTAATCATCCTTAGGTCCTTTGTGATAAGGTTTAAAAGTGGTCATCCACCATTGTTCACAAAGGCACTTATTGTCTTGTATTCTTTTAATTTGAAACCAACCATGCGTAGATTACTGTAGTAATTTTATTGTTTGCAAATCAAAAAGATTAGGACTTTGTGGACACGCCAACAAAAACATATTTTATGAGAATATTTTTACTATTTAATAACCGTAAATAATGAGTGGTTGGGATGCCATTGTTGTGAATAACAATACAAAAATGTGACGGATTTATTATTGTTTCACTTTGTTAAATTACATACAATGAAGGAATCCCACTACATGACTACATACTGGCTTTTGACTCCAGCTGCTCCATTTTTCGGTTGACAGTTATACGTAAGGCCTCTTCCCATACTTAGAAGGGGCGAGCATTGATCACCGCACTTGTTCAAGGGGTTGGCAGTGTAAGAATTATATCCATTTAGAAGTCCAAGTTTCCTCACGATGCTTTCCTTCACCGATGTCTGTGATATCCACGATACACTTATAAAGTACCTAATAATGAGAATTGAAAGCATAATAATATTATTATTATCAGCCTATAATAGAATAATAATAATAATAAACATTTATTTCTCTTCCACAAAGGTGCCTTAAAAATATGTTTAAACTACGTCAGATAAAACCTTTGTGGGAGACTGGTATCTGCACTAGGAAAACCCTGTCACACAGATTAACAGGCCCCCCCCAAAAACAGTTAAAAGTATTAAATATTAAATAGTAACAACTTATTGTAACCTTGTTGAATAGAATAGAGTTCGTCTTTACTCGCGTATCCATGACTCAAAAACTGTCAGTAAAATAATATGCATTGATAAAGACAAACAAATAACTGTAGATCACTGCTGTGCTTGTTTTGACAACCTATGAATAATTGCACAACAGCGACCCCCATAAACACAGTACAGACGACTTGCAATCATGCTTAGGATATTGCTGGTACTGCACCACAACCTGCACCCCAGAGAAAATGGACCCACTGTTAGGACACATGCCTCTTCTGTTTGTGATCGAATGGAACAATAATTAAAATAATAACGTTGGTAGCGGTAGAGTCCTATAATTTAAATTCAATAAAAAGTGACAGATCGGCCATCAAATCGTGCAAATGCAGTCGCAGCCTTGTTTTTATCGTTTCTGTCTCTGCAGTTCCTCTCACAAATGTACTTAACTCAAGGTTGCTGCACTTTTAGTTTTATCGAAATCCAGCTTCTGGTGCAACTTTGGAACTAGAAGACAGAAATCAATTAATATCGAGATAAAAACAATAAGTTCTGTTACCTATTAGAAAAGTAATTGCTGTAGTTAGCAATGTCATGCCGCATAACATTTTAAAACCAGAGCTGACGCCTTGGGTTGCCGGTTGTACGAAAGAAATATCGTGGAAATACCGAAACACAAAGGGCTAAGAAGATACATGAGTGGTTTTTAGACAGTAGAAGTCTAATACTCACTTCCGCTCCACCCAGAGCGGGAGGAGTCATTTGATGATTACCATCATAAAACAAAAGGTACTGCCTAAAACATAAGGTATACCACGCGGCATATAAGTTGAACATGCGCAGTAGTCGTTTTTTAGACGTCCCATACAAATCAAGCAGGGAACCTGCGCAGAACGATGCCATTTTGTTTCAAGTTATTTGCCTAGGAGTATACTAACGCTGTGTGTACTGAAGGCATCAAAACGCTTACTTGTAATGCTCATTAAAACGTAATTTATAATGTCAGTAAAGCTCCACTATTAGACCTAGGTGAATTCCCAGAAGTTTAATTAAGTTATGAATTATAAAGACTCCGCCTAGTAGCTCACGGCTTAAAGCTACACAAGCGTTATAACTTGGCTCAGTTTTGTACAGTAAAGCGATTTTCTCGTAAAATAAAGGTGTCTGCTTCAAAATAAGTCATATTTCGTAATAAAACTTTAGTCGATGCAGCAGTGGGACAAAATCTCTATTTTATTTTGCTAAATGACAATTCATAGTTTTTTCTTCAATATAACGTTGGGATCACACGGAATATTTATAACAGTATTTTGTTTACCTAATGTTACCCAGTATCTTAGTTGTAGAGGTCAGATAGGCAGACACTCCATTTAAACTTACAATAACATTTTTGGGAAAAGACTAGGCAGGTGATGAGGTTTTTTTTATTTATTTCAGGGTCCTACAATGCCAGCCTTGATGATCGTACTGGCCCGCTGGGTTCCACCTCATGAGCGATCAAGACAAGGCGCTCTGGTCTTCGGAGGAGCTCAAATCGGAAACATCTTCGGTTCCTTCATGTCAGGGTTCCTCATGGCTGGTGATGGTGACTGGGCTTATGTGTTCTACTTCTTTGGATGTTTCGGAATCATGTGGTTTTTGGCCTGGGTGAGTGAAAAAAGTTATTTTATTTCTGCCTCTACGGAGAACCAGCTTTTGCTTGTGATTTCAATGCCGTAATGTAGGTACGTAAATTAGCCTTCGAGAACGTTATAAAAGTAGCCTATAACACTCAGAGACGATGTAGTTTCCCTATGGTAAATAGTTTTTGGTATCAGATCAGTAGTTTCGAAGATTACCCCATAAATACCCGTATGGTCAGCAACAGAAGTCGCTTAACACTACTTAAAGTTTCAAAAAAGGTTTTTTTAATAAAATCTTATTAGATATTACCCGTAATAACAAGTAAATGAAGAATAGGGAACTATTTAAATGAGTAATCTTCTGAAACA
This sequence comes from Diarsia mendica, assembly GCA_949316265.1. NCBI lineage: Eukaryota > Metazoa > Arthropoda > Insecta > Lepidoptera > Noctuidae > Diarsia > Diarsia mendica. Next base: position 10,541,310 of record OX438892.1, read on the forward strand.
TTAAAAATAACAGCTGGAGTCAAGTACATCAAATATTTAAAATTACAATATGTTAACCTACTTCTGTTGCCGACCGTAAAACCTTAAAAATAAAACTTCTCACGTCTAAAAATAGTGTAGAAAAACATTGACCTGGTGCTTTAAATCACCCATGGGTCACCAGAAGTTCATGAACTTTTAGAGTGACATATAAGGAAAAAGGTCAGGCAGTAAGTACGTGTGCTACTTCCGACGCCTGTTCGCCAATTTAAAGTGTTTCCTCTGGTTCTAGTGAAGCGAAAACTTGGTTCCTCCTTATTTATTTATGTGTTGTTCATAATTACCAAACTCTATACATTATTTAAACAGCCTTTTAAATAAAAGTCAGGGACCTATTATATATGACATGTTTTTTTATTTCTCATTTTCTTTTCAAATGTAAATACTGTTGTTTGTGCATTCTGCATTTAGTCTTAAAATTTCTAGTACGCAAATTAAAACTACTATCATTAACACAAAAAAAACCGGCCAAGTGCGAGTCGGACTCGCGCACCGAGGGTTCCGTAAAAAAAATATATTATGTGATGTAACTAAAAATTTATGGTTTTCGTAATTATTCCTTTATCTATGCTATAAGACGTTGCTTCGTACCAAATTTCAAGATTCTGAGTTCACGGGAAGTACCCTGTAGGTTTTGATTCCCTTGCGAGTGTCGAAAATTTGCGGCATAAACGGGAGTATCTTGATGTAACTAAAAATTTATGGTTTTCGTAATTATTCCTTTATCTATGCTATAAGACGTTGCTTCGTACCAAATTTCAAGATTCTGAGTTCACGGGAAGTACCCTGTAGGTTTTGATTCCCTTGCGAGTGTCGAAAATTTGCGGCATAAACGGGAGTATCTTTTGATCGCGTTGACTTAGAAGTTTGATTTTTTCACAGCTCCAAGAGACCATAGACTTGAGTATTTGATATGAATTTCAGCTTGATACCTCCACGCGTTCCTGAGAAAAAAGGTCTTGACAGACAGACAGACAGACAGACGGACAACAAAGTGATCCTATAAGGGTTCCGTTTTTTCCTTTTGAGGTACGGAACCCTAAAAACTAATTATCTCAAATATTTTAAATGTTTCAAAAATACATTTACACAAAAACAGAACACGGGTTCCGTTGATAGTTATGATTAAACTTTGCAATTACCAGCGAGTAATAAACCGTTAATTACGTTTAATCTAAGTAACATGTATGATGGTTAGTAATTAATGTTTATAAACCCGACCAATTTAATCAACTTAATAATTGTCAAGAGGCTAGAACGGCACTGAAGGTCTATTGATCAAAGGTAAACGCACTTAGGTGGGTTGGTAATTAGTAGTAGGTATACACTTATACAGTGTGTTAAACGCGTGACTTATTGAAGGAAGGTATTCAGTATTCGAATCTCGACCCAAATATGTAAAAAATAATACCTTATTTTGTGATGTAATAGCTCTCTAGATTTGACTTTATTTGACATTTCTTTTTTGCCATTGTCCTACTCCAGTTTTAAAATATAAAGGGTAATTATACCCAAAATTAATTTACCAGCACACATTGTGAAATACTTTTTGAAATCGGTACATTTTATTGAGTTTATTCGTTAAAAACATAAAAATCTTTCCTCTTTATAATTTGAGTGTAGATAAATACTAGATTTCCATTCTTAAAAATAACTAATTGTGTTCCCATACACATACCCTCTTAACACACCCTCACATTCACACACCATGAATTCACTCTTACTCACTATCTAACATGTCTGTCTTTACTTTTTTCATATTATATTTACAGCAATACTCTAATTTCTATTCCAGAGTCTCCTCTGCTACAGTACCCCGAACACGCATCCATACATTTCTGAAGAAGAGCTGAAGTATTTAAACGAGACGGTGACCAGCGCTGATACGCAGAGTGTAAGGGACCCGGTGCCTTGGAAGGCTATAGTGCGCTGTGTGCCTGTCTGGGCACTGCTGTTTGCTGCTGTAAGTAGTTATTAGAAAATCCAGATTTTTCATCCTATAAAAAGTTATGTACCCACTGGGTCCGCGGGCGGACCGGCCGGACCCAATGGGTACATAACTTTTTTTAGGGGATAATCCACCATGCGGGCATGGTGCATTGTGGCCCACTTCGCCATAAAGACGAAGATAACTACGCAAGAGAGCCCAAGAGAAGTCAATTAAAAAATATAACTACAAATCCTTTTGAAACTTTGTTCATAATAAGGTTTCGGTACCATAATATGCATACGAGTTTAAGCATTGGTGGCAAAAGTAAAAAAAAAATCGCGACCTACCCAGGTACTGCTTCAATTTTAAGTAATACCGGGATCAGATAGGTTTTCTCTATTGGCATCATTGGAACAGTTTAAATATACCGGCCTTCCCCTTTTTACCCGATTACACCAGGACGGTTATGATTTTTTCATACACAATTCGATTTTACCTATTTATTATAAATCTCGCTCAGTTTCGTAATACCAAAAAAAGATAAACATACGACTTGTCGAATTTACATAATATTTTTTCAAGCAGCAACAGGCAAGAAATACAAATCTATCCACAGTAGAAATTGTTTATTAGGAACCGTTTCTACTGACAATCAGCCTCGTGCACGAGGACATTCCAACAAAGCACTTTATTCCCACAAATTGGATAATAATGAACGTTTACGTAAGAAAAAGGTTCCTTTGCTTAGCCGTTTTCATAGAGAAAATTAATTGGAGCAGCCATTGTTTAGAAGATAGCGTGGTATGCTGCAAATTGAATTTCTGTCTGTACAATGAAATTCTCTTAATCGCGCAAATATTTTATGATTGTTGTTTGTGGAATGATGAGACGCTGGCTGAATGGCCAGGGAACGCAAAGCACGTGGCACAAAACGTTTAAGGAAAAATATGAAAAATGAAAATAAGATAGAACTCTCATGCAAAAAAATATAAGGCAGCTACAATTAACCCGTAAATAACCATTCAAAACAAATTAACGTTTGCCGTTTATTTTTTCAGGTTGGCCACGACTGGGGTTACTACACAATGGTGACAGACCTCCCTAAATACATGACAGACGTCCTAAAATTCAACATTGCAGCAACGGGTACATTGACAGCGATCCCTTACCTCGCCATGTGGATAAGCTCCTTTATATTTGGCTGGGTGTGTGACGTGTGTGTGAAAAGAAAATGGCACACAATTAAAACAGGAAGAATTATTCATACGACAATAGGTAATAATATATATTTTTTTTTAATATTATACAATTTTTGGAGTAAAAGACTGTGCTCTATGGCTCTCCAAATAAGGCACATTTTCTCATACTCTAACCTTACCAACAACTACAGACCAGCTAACATAACGAAATTATTGTAAACCTAGCTCAACAGACAGGCTAGCAAAGCATACTTCAATAACTTCAAAGCTAGAAACTTGACCCTTATAACAACAATGAAGTCTGCAATGGCAATCAAAGGCGAACATAGTTTGTTGAACTATTCAGTTGAAACTAGACTGCCCGAGGCTCTGTAATCTGCTGTTGCAGCTAGGTTGATTTGTAATTTTGGTTAATTTTTCTTGCGGATTGTTCGATTAAATTCGAAAATTGCTAGTAAGCAGTAGCATAATTAATTAGGTGTCACATTTCTAATATCAAATGGTTTAATTAAAAAAAAAAAACATATGGTTTAGGTGGGACAAATTCAACAAAGTATAATTTATAATTTTTTTTTAATCTGTTTGGGTTTCCATCAATAGTAAAACTGATTGACAAAAAATTGCAACTTACAACTGAATACGACAGTTGCGTCAACTCGTCTATAATTTGCCAGTTTTATGATTCTTCAGTTAGATATGTATATACATTTCAGGGAAAAAATGACGTAAAGTTTGTTGAGGAGTAAATTCCAATCACGCATTACGCACAATTTTCTATTACGAGTAGCATTAAAATTAATTTATCTATTCTTCTGATTATATTAGATACAGATACCAATTCTCCGTATTGATATTGCTACGCTATCAAAACACATATCCGTTCAATACATTCCAAACTAACTTGGAAACAACAAGACACTAACACAGATGACTTCTACGTGTTTCTTCGAGATGTTTCTTTATTATATTATTGCGGCACGTTTCATAAATTCCCTGACATTTGTTCCAGCTGCTACCGGGCCAGCAATATGTATCATATTGGCATCATACGCGGGCTGTGATCGGCTCGCCGCCGTCGCTTATTTCATAGCCTCGATGGCGCTCATGGGAGGCTTCTACAGCGGAATGAAGGTAATAAAGTAATTTTCCGATATGTTTGCGGGATATTACCCTTTTAATGCACCTGAAGTGATGCTTTCGGGTCGTCTGGGAACGATTTGTATAAGTTTTTTTGCTTGTAAAATTGGATTATGGAGGTTAGTGGGTGTAAAGGTTTAGTCATTACACAAGAATTGAGGTATAAATTTGATTTAGGAGCCTTCTGAGATCGCTTATAATGATAAAAGAAAGTATAACACGATTATGCAATATATTCGTACATACATACATATGATAAACGTATTGTTTTCTATAAGGGTAGGTATACCATAGTGCATGTCTACATTTTGCAAGTCATGTTAGTCGCATGAACGATAGGTTCGCGCTATGCTGTACCAGAAATATTTGCACTTCTGATAAGTTGAATATATTATACTATTATTATTTTACCATGTATTAAGTGTCCCTACCTATATTCTAAAAAATAAATTTATTTCATTTCAATATTAAAAACATATTATAATAAAAAAATTACTGTCACTACGAGCTTAATTTCATACATTTGTATTTTTTCTTCATTCCAAAGCCTCCTAATAATATTTTAATTCCACTAGTCCGGTTAAAGTTCCAAAGACTTCAGTAGCTTTTCAAGATAAGCCTGTAGATGACAGTACTACTTTATTGCTTGAGAAGCTGCAGGACTGTGACCCGAATTTTGATGACTCCCATCTTAAGGGTCACGTAGAAAATTGTGTACCTTTGATATTTTCTGTTGGGGAACGTTGGTATGAGAATATCTCATTGTGAGCAAACTGCTGATGAAATTGGAATTCTCTCTTATCTTCGCGATTTTGATATAATACAGCGTATATCAGAAATGTGTGGTCATTAAGGGTGAGGTACAGACCGTACAGACCACGAAAAGAAAACTACGATGCGAACCTTAACTACTTCTGAACGGATCAAGATCGTTATCGGGAAAAATCACTTTTTATAGTAAAACTCAGTGTGTTCACTCAAAACATTGTGCAAATGGATGCTTTGAATAGTAGACGGGTCATGAAGATATTTAAAGTAAAGTTATAACCCTAAAAATTAGTTTTTTATAACTAGTGAAAAATCTGGAACTTTGACCTTCTTTATCTCCGTAACCAGAATGTTCTTGGGTATGAATTGGAACAAAAATTACACAACAACGAGGAGAAAAAGTGCAGCAGCTTCGTTAAAGGCCACAACCCAATTTCACATATTAAACGCTTTTTGCAATCGTTCAACTTGAGTTCCATTCCTAATTATGTGGCTATGATTGTTCCTTACCCAGTCAAGCGGTGGATTGATATCACTGAAATTTCACGCTCAAGTGACTCATAGCTCGGGTCAAAGCACACAGCATTGGGACAGAAGTTCCACTTTATTCAACCTAAAATACAAGCACACGCATACATTCGACAACCCCAAAACAAAATAATGACAGTCACGTAGACTTCTTGCTCTCGATGTGGTTGAAGCTTGTTTATGTGTGCTTGCGTTTTCGTTCGTTGCATCGAGTTGATCTTCTGTTATGTACCCATCTATTTCGTAACTCCAGGCTAAAGTGCTTTGATTCCGAGAAACACCTATCGATTTAAACTTGGGAAACCCCTGTACTGATGCTGGTACCTACTATGGGAACTATTGTTATAATATGGCGTACTTGGTGCGTGTTAATTAAAATAGCTTAACAAAACTTTGCTAATAGGATGTAGGTGGAGTTATGTTTGCACATTAAATAAAAAAGTTAGAGAGATTTCCTAAGTTCAGGTATATTTGGTTCAACTTCACAGGCTCATGTCAAAGACCTAGAATACTGTCTGCCTTGCAATCCGTTTAAAATTTAAAAAAGCTTTTATACCTTGAAACTTCCCGTTGACATTTTCGTCCAAACCTTGCAAACTTTATCGGTTAACTATCAAAACAGTGCCAATAGCATCCCGAAAAGCTTACGAGACCTTTACACCCACGTGAAAACATTTATTTCTGTGTAGGAAGGCAATTTGGCAAGACTTGGGCTTCACATTAATTCTTATGTGCGTAGGTAAACGCGTTGGATTTGGCGCCAAACTATGCAGGCTCCCTGACTGCGATGATCAACGGGACTTCCACTATCTCTGGGATTATTACGCCATATTTGATTGGGCTGTTAACACCTGATGTAAGTATTTATATGTTTTTTTTTGTTTCTTTCTTCAGTATTAAGTATTACAGTGAATACAATTCCAGTTTAAGCTGACCGCTTATTCTATTGAAACTTCGTATTACGTTAGGCCAGCTTTGGATTAAAGCGTTCACACGTTTTTGCGGTCGGAACCTTTTATGGTGATTTAAAAGTTTTACCTACAGTGGTTACAAGACAGATTTCTGGTTTCAAAAAGGTTGCTATGCTACAATATTGACCGAAACTAGGAAGGTTTAATCGTGCACTTGATGTTCAACAAAGACATTCAAATATGATTAAATCTGTTTGGTGTTCAATGTTAAACATCTTTTGGCTATAGTTGCCTTTAACTGGCAATTACGAATAAAAGTAAAATAATATTATTATAATTTTCCGAATTTGCAACCTACGGATTTCATGTTCGAAAATCATGCTTTCATGTTCCTGCCCTTTTCTAAAAGATTTCTATAAAAAAGAAGTAGTTTTATCGTATGAAAATAGTTTATAAAGGCACTGAAAAAACCCTGTGTGAAGCAACTTGTATTAGCCGGGAACATTCACGATGAAGTTATTGGGGTAACCCGCGGTAGACCTTCAGAATTTCGTTATGGAACCCCATTTTGGCTTGGATTTTTTCTTTTGTATCGTCGTACCTTATATGAAATAGTTTTATCGTAGGGCACTCAAAAGCGAAATCGTAAACAACGTTTTTTTGCAATGAAGTTGGAGTGAACTAAAATTCTTATTAATTTACTAATAAAAGATTAAAAATTAAAGGAAATTAATTAATGTTTTCCTTAGTTTTTATTTTTATTTTTTTTTATTATAAATGGGCTTGCTCTTCAATCTTGCCCTAAGGGCAGAGATGATGTCATATGTATAGTACATTAATTTCAAGTTTCCTGAGTACTTAGGTATACAATCCAAAGATTTTTTCTCATCCTTGACAATATGACTTAATTTTCATGACCATATTTACCTAAATCTTAACCTCCTTTTGCTCCGCACAGCAAATGGTGCTTGTATCCCATATTTCGCATAGAATATTTAAATTACTGCGACATTTATTCTTAATGGTGATGCGCAAGGGTAGCCCGCGAAATTCGAATTTTATACATTTTTTGCAATTTCTCGGTCAGTGTCAGGTCATAATGTGACTTTACAGAGTTATAATGATTAAAGTCACCAACACATGACAGCCCTCTCAGTTTATATTACTTCCTTGAATGCCTTTTTCATCAAATAGTACTACTAATAGTATACTGAAAATGTTCAGTATCGTAGCCAAAAGGCAAAAAACCCAACCCTAAATTCTTTCTGTCCATCTGTATGTTTGCCGTCTGTATGTCACAGCCCTTTTTTTCTTTTATGAATTAAAATAGGGGTGGCCCTCCATATATAATTGACGATATGTAACAGGGTTTAACAAATATTTACGTGTGTGACTAAGTACGTGGGGTGGCTCTTGAAAATGGAATCGAAGTTCCTAAAATACTTGTTTCTTTAATAATGGTTGGTGAGATAAACAGACTCAAACCTAAAATTCACAGCATTTATTTCAATTAAGCCATTACAGGCACTTTTGAATGTCAGAAAAAAAACGAACGAAACTATACGAGTGCAATACGTCATTCCGAAAGCCACCACGCCAAACCAAACGCCACCGAATGCCCGCCATATAACATAACATTACGCAACGCAGCGGTCTACCTAATAGTACACACACATTTCGCCAGTTATGTTTAGGTTCCATGTAATACGGGGCTAGACTAAATAGTTGTCGATCCGATATTCCATGCTAGTCGTAAAAATTGTGAATTACAATTTAAAAAAAAACATGATTTTGCAGAACTTTCTGGGAGTTTGAAGTGAATACTGATGCTTGCATTGAATATAGTTTTGTAATTACAAATCTATAGTTTTTCATTTAAATTTATTTAAGATTTTAAAGATAAAAACGTTATTCAAGTTAATAATAGTCGAATTGAGAACCTCCTCTTTTTTGTAGTCTGTTAAAAACAACCAATCACGAAAGTGCCTCATCCCGATTTACAAACTTTAAGAAAACCAAACAAATCATCTTTAAATGAGGCATGTCTGCCAAACTTTGCTTCAAACAATAAATGGGCTTTTATTATTAAAATAATGCCTATTGATTCGACTCAGTGTCAAGTTTCGACAAGATGTCGAGTTTGTGGCTTTAACGGGAACTTCATGTCTTTTAAGTGGCCTGGATCTTGTTGACAGTGCGTTAGGTCCTATTTCTATTTATTTATAGACGGAACCTATAGACATAGTGGTTCTAATCGTTAATCGGTTGATATATTGTTTTTTTTTTTTTACCAAATGGTAACCCATGGCACAATTAAAACACAAGTAACAACTATTTTTCATCTTTTCCAGTCAACATTGGCCCAATGGCGAATAGCGTTCTGGGTATGCTTCTCAGTCCTAGTCGGCACAAACGTTGTCTACATCTTCTGGGCGGACGGTAAGCAGCAATGGTGGGACGACGTCCGGCAGTACGGGTACCCTGAGGATTGGAAGCACGGCCAACTTAAGATGGCCAATCAAGACAAAGAGAAAAACAAAGAGAAGAAAAAAGCAATCGAAGCAAGGAACTCTTCGACATAAGTTCAAGTGTTGTGATTAAGTTAGTAGATTTTAAGACCGCAAAGTTAAGCTGATAAAGCATGACTGTTTGTATTTGTGAAAGCTTGGTTCGATATGAGTTTTAGGCAGACCAGATGGAGCTTTTAGATAAGCTCTTCGATTCACAATTCGTTAGAACCACTGACCGACAGCGGACGGTTTAGCCGGCTTTGGACGTGAAGTTGCGGACATCATCCCGCTATACAATACAATACTACCTACTATAGACAGCTTCTACAGTATATTTTCTGACAATGTCCATGTTGTAAATAGATTATAGGACATATTTTTCGACAAACACATAAAACGACGCAGATACAATAAAATAAAATTATTCATTTTCCTCAGTGATGAAACCTATAAATTCTGTTCAGTCTGCGGCCTATGTCATGAAACTAGATTTTAATTATTTATAAATAACTAATGTGATTAGCTAAGTATTATAGCAATGTAGGTGATATTAATTGAAAGGAAGAGTGGAAGCTTATTCATTTGATTGAGGTCGTAGTTTAATCAGGTCTGAAGGCTGAGAAACTAAACCATTTTGTGTCATAACCGAGGGATTACACTTGACCTAATTTTTGTATTCCGTTGCGCCTCTTTATGGATGAAGATTCATTTGAATTGAATGACGATTGGGTTTTTAACCTCTAATAATGTAATGACCTCTGTAATACGTCATAATGGAATGTTTGTGTGAAAATATTAGTAATACGATTTCCTTTAGTGTTTCTTTTTAAAGCGCAATGTGCAAAGTACAATTCAATTAAATAATACAATTTAATCAGTAAAACCCTCTGAGTACGGCAGTTAGAAGCAATTAATTAGAAGTAAGAAAAAAATACTTCTAATTAATTGTTTCTAACTGCCGTACTCAGAGGGTTTTACTGATTACTTAGGCCATCACTTAGTAAAGTTTGACAGTTTTGTCATACAAAAGTACTTATATCTCTGAGTACCGCAGTAAGTATGTAATTACCTGCTTAAATAAACTTTAACTTAAGTATATCAATGAATTTATTGATGTGCCATTTTAAAATCAGTGTAGTTACAATTATTTACAAAATTTACGTAGGTATACAATTTATCGTATATCATTGTCATTTTGCATATTTTTATTTTTATTTATTTAAACATAAATGATACCATTAAGCTTCACTCCAGTTATATAAATACCTTTTAAGACTCTGCTTTTATTTAAACTTTATAACTTAATAATAACTAATACCTAATGTATTTTAGTTGTTTCTACAAAACTATTTTATAATTTTCTTAAAGTTAAACTTGCCGTATGATTTTCCTTTGTATTAATTTTATAAACATTAACTAAGCTATTTTGGTTACCTACCTAAAATAATATGCATTTAATGCAATATTTAGCTATCGAATAGTAATGCTAAGGAATATAAATCTAGTTTTATAAAAATACACCACAAGTTACCTAGCTATTTTAATAAATTTTCCTAACGTTATTTGCAGCGAATGTGATATTTTAAATATTTTAGCGTACATTGAATAGTCAATGAAATAATTATGAATTAACAAAAGAAAAAAAACTGTGTTATTTTTAAATGGTTTAAATAAATATCGTTAGAACTATGTTTTCTTATTTTGTTACCCTCTTTTTAAAGTTAAGTAAAGAAGCTTGTTCTTAGTAAAACCCCTGATGAAATTATTATAGCAATAAATTTGCGAGAGAGCTTTGCTAAGACTTAATGACTCTAACAGACTTTTAAATTATTATTTCGCCTAAATAACTTCTATTCTTGGAGCACTTTATTTTATGACGTTAATATTTAACTACGTTAGACAGCTGACCAAAAGGATTTTACGTTCATTTTACCTGGTTAGAGTTTTAACTAGGAAGGTACTTAGCTATTCCTTACTTGCAAGAATGATAATTACTTAATCTTGCTACATTTACTCTATATTATGTTGTACTCTTTCAACAAAGAAGATAGAAAAAGGTAGAATGGTTCATTTATTGTAGACCGTTCACAATGTTTAATTACAATATGCTCGAAGGAACACAGTAGAACAAACGGTTAACTATTATTTAGTATATAATTCTGGACCACTCTCGAAAGTTCCCACTACTGGGACATAGGCATAGCCCTCCTTAATATGAGAGGGAATGGGCTATAATCCTACACGCGGGCTCCGAGCGAGTTGATAAAGGTCACATGACATCAACTTTTTGGTTCTAAGACATGCCTGTTTATCTACGATGTTTTTCTTTAACGTTTTGAGAGCAGTAGGTAGTGATGAAATAAATAACACAAAATAATGCGCCAATAACCCAGGCAGGGTTTGAACCCACGACTTACTGCTCGTAAGTCGGGGTTACCACCACTGGGCCACTGCTTGCAATGGGCTCACCCTTTTTACATGGGACATACGCCCAAATACTCAAACGTCACTCAATTATAAGTAACCCTCAAAACTCCTGCTATCTCTGTCACTCTGCGTTAAAGTAACAAAGACAGCACGAGATTTAAGTGCAACTTAAAATTGAGTGACAATTGAGTATTTGGACGTTAAACACAACTGGTGCAATGTGGGTAGTACTATTACATACACCTCTATCTGATCCTTCGGGGGGTAACCCCCATAGCATTAGTCATAGCATTACGACTGTAAAGTCGTAATGCTATGTTACCAGATCATCTATATTATTCAGCTGCCGTTTGCAAATTGTAGCTTAATTCACCGTTCCACAAATACAGTACCAACATAAATTTATTGTATATCCCTTTAGCTACAAGTTATCTAATCGCGTATTTAAATCCAATATCATGTATTCTGTACGAAGTGCCGCGTCTAGTCAAACGATGTGTGTTGAATAGTTAATAATCACTTAGCCTTGTCAATAGTAAATTATGTAAACACACTTTGCTGTCGTACTTAGGGTTACCATTTTGAATTTTGAATAATCCTTACGAAATTACGGACTAAAAAAATTGGGCCTAATTTTTTTATTTGGTGGTATGTATTTATTTAAGTTTTGGTTTTATTTTTAAGTCCCATTTAGTCGAATTATCATCACCAGCTTGCCTGATGCCCAACATGACGACTGAAAGCAGTCTTGCTTGATTCTTATTCGAGTGCAGTGTGGAAAAGCGACAGAGTTGTTGTCTAGCGCCATCCCTTTCCAACCCCGGAATAAGGATAAAACTAGACTACTTTACGACGTCATGGTAGGGCACCAGAGCTGGGCGTAGGCTTTTCAAATCGGACCCAATTCACCTAGATTTTCAGGAGCTTTCCTCGAGCCCCTACAAGCGGCCCTGCGAGTCAAATAGTCAGGACAACTGAAAATGCTGGAACCTAGACAGCTAAATATACACAAACAAACCTGGGTAGGTGGTAACCCTAGTTCTATCATGTACTGTGATGAATGAACGAGCAAATTCGTGCATTAAATAATATTACGATTCTATTATTAATTTATGTGTATTCCTGTCTTGCAATATAAATAGGTACCTAGGTTGTACATTTGATAATTCTATACAATGCTAACAACTGTCAATAATTGTATGCAATTGCTTTTAATAAGTCAATGTAACACAAGGAGCAATACAATCTGTGCTGTCGTTCACTTGGTATTGCAATGGTCGATTCAAATTACAATGCTGTTACTATATAATTGGTTACCAACATAGTACAGCTGAACAAGCTAATAAGTATGCAGGCAAATATCTTTATAATTCTGGTGTACCTCATCAAGTCATCACTCATATTATCTTGATAATTTAAATCCTGTTTATAAGACAGTAAAGTCGACTATCCACTGCTGCGTGCATACAAGGAGAGGTTTGCCTCATGTGTTAGCGATTAAAACATCATAGAGCGTAGGTAGATGATGATGCTCCCTTCTTTTGCATGCAAGTTAAGTAGGCACTCGTGTGAATGTGAAGCTTAGCCGTAGACTTCCGTGATAGAATGCCTTAATATACATAGTATACTACGAAGTCATTAGCTGTTAGACAAGGGTCTCTCAAAGAAAGGTCAATTAACCAGTTCGTTTAAAGATCTCCATTCAACAAAAAGACCTCCAGATACGAATGACAGTAATGGATAATAATTCATCTCCAGCTTTCTAGTCCGTTATTCGCAAAACAGGTTGATCTTATCTAATAAATAAAGAGAGAAGTCCTGACTGACTGACTTACTGACTGACTGACTGACTCATCAACGCCCAGCCCAAACCCTTGGACCTAGAAAGCTGAAAATTTGCACCGGGGTTCCCTTTATCATGTAGACAAGGAATAAGGAAGGATTTTTCGAAATTCAATCCCTAAGGGAGTTAAATAGGGGATGAAAGTTTGTATGGAAAATCGTCATTTTCACGCGGGCGAAGCCGCTGGCAAAAGCTAGTATTTTATATAGCTGGTGGAGACGCGAGTAGGGAAAAGAAGCAGTCTGAGAATCTTCACATAATTATGCGAAGGAGCTCCCGGGAACCTCCCACCATGGTTGATGTAGAATTTTATTACTCATATCTCTACAACAAGCGTTACCACATTTTCAACCATTCACGCTAAAGGAATAACAAATCGCAAATCTCATAACCTGATTCAAGTTCATCGCCACGATCCAAATCTTTTGCTTAACGACAGCAAATAATTCTACGAATCGAAACAATACTAAAACCGTACCGTACGTATTATGTTTTATCACATATCCGTGACGAAATCCACTTTGACCTGTTGCGACACAATACAAGACTACGAGTAGATATGAATGGTCTTGGAAGGCATTAATTATAAACACAAGCAAGCTGACATCATCATGCAGTAAAACACTAAATGATTAAAATTACTGGGTTGCGCAACCAGACGGTTTGCATGTTTGTTGATCATGGGAATAGTAAGCTATAGTATGGTTAATTTGGTAACTACTCTACCAATTTTGCCAGCAATTTTCAGCAAATTAAACAACAGCGAACCAGAAACTATCGAGGTAAGGTTGACAAAATGATATTCTGTGAGTGAAAATATAGAAAAAAAAATTGGGATTGACATAAACTACTGAAAAGCTTAAAAATATTAGGTATGTCATTCCTATTGATAGTCCATTTAAATCAATGCGTTCCCTAGCACCAATATGTTTAAGTAATTATTAGGAGTGTTTTTTTCTGTTACCATGTTGATTTACGTTTTACGTTTTCATGAAATTGGTCTTATCTCAAAGTACAAAACTGTTGTTATATCACAAGAAAATAGCTTTTCGCAGCTTTACAAGTATCGTTTAACCGTAGGATGGTAAAGAATTACTTTATCCATTTTACGCACCAAAACCATACTAACGTAAATCAAACATGGCTCATGTTTGTCTTACGTTAGAATACACTCACATTATTTCCTTTCCTTGTCTGGGGTTGATTACTTTATTTTGTGGTGTTTACTTAGGGGCGATGCGTGTTCATATTATTCTTAGGCTTGCTCTACACGATAATGATCGATAGTGCGATCCCTAACTTAATACGGATGGGATAAGAGTAGAGGAAAAACAAACAAACGATGAATGGACTGTGTATAGGATGATAATGAAAATGAGGCGATGAGTAACCCCGTCGGGGCCGCGGATTTTTGTACTAGATGACGTGGCCTCGGCGCAAGGGCAAAGAAGGAACATGGGTTCGGTTTTTAGTCAGTAGAAGTCTGACACTCCCCTTCGCTCTGCCCAAGAGCAAGGGGGGGGGGGGGTCATTCGATGATTTTCCACCCAACAAAAAAAAAAAAAGGCGATCTGTAACAGAGAAGTACCTAAGGAAGAAGAAGACATGCTGCGCCGACCCCAAATGAATTGGGATAAGGGTAGGAGAATGATGATGAATGATGAGTGTGAACCATAAACGTAAAAAAAATGGAGTCGTACAGGGACAGATAGTGTCTCATCAGCTAAATTAGCACTGAAGGCGACATGATACAAAACTAACACTATAATGCAGTTAATTTGTTACCTAATGATTTTCTTTTGTATCCTTTCTACCTAAATGCGCCAACTAACATAGCTCATAAGATGTTTCACGTCATAATAGTCATGGCAGTGTAATACCTACCTTCTGTTACATTGTGCAGAAAATCGGTTAGTAACTAAGTAATACTTGTTTTAGTTAAATGATTGAATAAATAGAAGCGTTCAATGGCTAGTATGGTAATCTGTAGATACTTCCTTACTTCAAAGTACATACATAATCTGTTGGGCGCTTATAATAATGGCCTAACTATTATAACCTAACTATAGCTGAGATATCACCGGCGCCTCTGGATAGATGGAAACAGCACCTAACTATAATAAATAAATACATCTGTTTTCGCAATATAGTTTATAAAAACTGGCCCGGTCACGCACAATGTAGGGTTCCATAATAATTGCCCATCAGAATATACGGGTTGGCTTCCGAACCATGATTTTATTGTTATAAAAAAAACCCCGAAGGGTTTAGGGCGAGATGTACCTAAAAGTACACCCCCACATTCAGCCACCTTAAAGTCCGATGTTATAGGGGGCGAGCCTATTCCCATCAACCGGACACAAAACCAGACTCCGTGTCTGCTACTAAACGACACCGAAAAATTCAACGAAATACATCATCAACATTTCAACTTATTTTCGCGCATGGACATAATAATATATTATTAGCCAGAGTCAATAAACTACGAACTAGTCACATAGATACCTCATGTTAGCTAATACATTATTCATAAGGAACTATTTGTAGGTACTGCGGAAACAAGTTTTTTTGACATAGTTGGTAACTTGTATCATTTTGCAAATCCAAGATTAGGATACAGCGAAGATCTGTGGCTTTTATTATTTTACAGAATCCATATTCAACAAAAGACATAAGATGAGTATATTGGCTTAAGAACTATATCTCAATATACCTACATATCTACCTAACTTATAAATAAAGTTTCGTATCAGTTTTGGTAAAACTACGAATCAAATTACATTTTCATATTCTTTTTTGAACTTTCTAAAATAATGGAGGTCCAGAATGGCTGAAGGTGCGCCGGATATTCTACAAAACTGTAATATTGACCTTCCAAAATAAGAACTCTAAAGATTTTACTCCAATATTGCAGTACAGTAGAACCATCGTTAATCTAGTTCAACAGAAAAAGTGACTTGACAACAAAAATATCGTATACAAAATCGACACGTTATGCCACTTATCCCAAAATGGAATCAATTAGGTGAGTAACAAATTCTATTAATAGAACCATGTGTCATTTTAATACTATGATAGTAGGTTATGTGGTTTTTTGTTTAACTTAAACCGCTGTACTAAGTTATGTAAAAAATGTTGGCCAAGGATAAGTAACTTGGTATATCCTCATTGCCTGATTCGAGGTTAAGGGGCTTAAGTAAGGTGACCCTTAATCTACTGCTGGCTTTAACTGTCGTAACGAACTGTCAGAAGCCCGCAAGTTTAATATATGACAACACGTTTTACCAAAGTTTATCGTGCTGGTATTAAACCGTTACTCTATCTATATGATGGTGCTTGTGCATTTAGATTTCAGGTGCATTCGGTTTAACTGGACTTTACTGGACACAGCGTTTGGGAAAACGATAGGCTGATGATGAAATATAGGTGGTATAGAGTCATCATCATCTGCCCAGCCTTTTCCAAACTATATTGGGGTCGGCTTCCAGTCTAACCGGATGCAGCTGAATACCAGTATTTTACATGGAGCGACTGCCTATCAGACCTCCATTACCCAGTTAATACTAGGTAATACGATACCTTTTGGTAAGACTGGATGTCAGAATTTCAGGTCACTGACTACCTGTAACGACTGCCAAAGAACTATATATGGCAGCCGGGACCAACAGCTTAACGTGCTTTCCGAGGCATGGAGGAAACTCGGTATGTCGGTTGGTCACCCATCCACAGACCGACCTAGGCAAGCACCGCTTTACCTAAAGATCGACCCAAGTGGCAGTTCTTATTAAGCCACGAGCTCTTCTACCTACAGGTGGTATAATAAGGTATCTGTTGGAATATATTTTTTGTAACAATGGCTAATTAACGACTCTACAGTCATCGGTTAAAAAGTTTAGGCATTTGAATGCAATTTTTTTTAAACTTTGATACACACTATTTTTTTCTTGTATCGTGGATGCGTTTACAAACATTTATACTTACATACACAAACCAAACACCCAGACCCGGAACACTAGCTGTAGGCCATACAATTTTTTTTTCAGTGCGGGTATCAAACTCGCGGCACGCAGCGCAGCAGTTAATCGCTCAGACGCTACGCCAAATTTGCCGTCAAACTGACAAATGGCAGTGAGAAGGTGACATGAAATACCAGCCAAAATTAACGAATGCTACATTTTTCAAACAATTATGCACAATACATTACGAAACCCAAAAATAAATACATAATTTTTATCTTGTTCACAGAATTCGCAAAAATAAATCCAACCATCAAACTAGGCCAGACATTTCCCAAATCTAAACATACATAGACTCGAAGCCAGACAGATAATAATGTCAATACACTAACCGATAAACCCGACAAGAAATTGTGTATCAATCATTTTTATACAAGCAGCGATAAAGTTGATTGATTAGCTTGTATGGTGTTAGAGTATTGCCGCTATCTGTGTCGGAGTTACAAACAAGGTTGTTGTATGAATGAACTGAAGCCGATTGTTTTATGAAAGGTGTTGATTAAGTTCGGATTCAATAGAACATAGTTTTTGACGCGACAACGTCTAATAAATCGATGAACGCCGGCTGCATGCACGAAAAAGGATGACTCATTGTCCCGTTACGCTCATTGTCCCATTACGCTCATTAAACGCTTGCGCCGCATCTATCATGACGTTAATACGTTAAACTATCGTCCGTAAACCGACTTTACAGACAACCAATTTTTTTTTCCAACGATCACGTTTCTGTGCAACTTCTTTCTAATGCTCAAAGAAGACATCCAGTTCGTCCCGCCATCTCATTTGTGGTCTACCGTGATCTCATGTCACTGTTTCACACACACAATTTATATTATACCCACTTCAAGCTAATGGTTATATATTTATAAGAGCGAAACAAACAACAATCGTTCCTAAAGAAAATATTTTTTCATAAACTTTCCTATTATAATTTTCGGCACTTCGTTTTGGCAACAACATGTCAACATCTCCGCCTCGTGTTGTTATTTTGATATATATATTATCAACGTAAAGATTAAATATCGAGCCTTTTCAGGAAGAACATCGTAAGCGCCAAAATTCCCAAAAACCGGTTTATTTATTAACCGCCAGATTAACTGATTTTGAATCTTTTGTCACTTACTTGAGTTCATAGTTTGAATTAAAAGGGAGGTGCCCATTATAACACCAAATAAAAATTTCAAATTGATGCTGTTAATATTTTGAGAAATAAAATAAAAACCATGTCCTGTAAAATATGCAAAATGGCGGTTACGATCTTCTTCCTGAAAAGGCTCGATATGTACTATAAATATCTACTTGTACTGTCTATAATATGGTACTAACTACTACTTCAGTATAAATCCAGATGGTTCGTCATGGATGACTCATTTTCAGTCTGTAAAGTTCGGAAGACATGTCTGTAATAAACTTATATCGACGGTCTAGTATTCTTCAAATAACTTGGGGACGGCTTTCATTCTAACCAGATGTATCTGCATACTATTTTGGTGGTCAGTCTTTCAGGCTTTTGACAACCTGTCAGATATCTACAAATATGAGCCAAGACACGAACGCTTTCTGAAGCACGGACGGATCGGTATGTAATGGACGGTCACACTCACACATCAACGGACGGAATTTAGCAGCCTTTTGAGCGCTACGGTTGGGTATAACCGCCAAATGTGAACGTGCCCAACAAGCCACTGTCGCGTCGTCTAAAGACGCCAAGAAAACGTAGTTTTTTTTTTAACATTGTAACCGCTGTTTTGATACGGCATAGTTTCAAATAAAAATAATAATGGTGCTACGAGTGGTATTTCATTTTCAAAAATATGAGACTAAAAGCTAGTCAGACTTGCGCATCAAGCGTTCCGTACTTAGACTTCTTATAGGTTTTCCTGTAATTTATAAGTGTTCAACTAATTTCTGCTTTTTTTTTAGAATTTTAGGTTCAGTAGTCTCGGAGATAAGGGGGGGGAATGGTCGGGCAGACAGACTGACAGACAGACACACGAGTGATCCTATAAGGGTTCCGTTTTTTCTTTTTGAGGTACGGAACCCTAAAAACTGACGCATGCCGCTGTTTCCCTAAGAGCTTTTAATAGTAACCACTCCTGAACCGCACTAAAAATCTAAGCTCCGATTGAATCGAAACCGAAATAGTCACGTTCCGTGGATTATTCGTCCTTGGCCTTAAGATAAGCCTCCGTGACAACGGCAGTCAAGTTGATTGGACTCTATATGGCCAACACTTTTTGCGTTCGTGATGTCAAATAGTCGTAAGGTGAAATCACAAGTTGTTAGACGATTGTATTTAATATGTTGTTGACCTTTTGAATGCTAAGCACAATGTAAAGTCTGGCTATCAACTAAAATTATTGTTTTTAAGTACTGTCAATGATTAACAGTTACGTCAGTACATTACGCCTGTTATCCCTAAAAGGTTAGGCATAGATGTTACTTAGCACAACCACATATTCAAATGTGTTTTAACCGACTGCGACGAAGCCCAAAAGGAGGGTTTTTAGCAAAATAAATACTATGAAGAGATTGTTTATAAAAAAAAATATTAAGAAAGATTACTGCACTAACAGTACTTTTATTAGTCATAAGCTATTCTCTGCTAATTAAAATGTTTTTTAATAAACTCCTAGGAATATTCGTAATAGTTATAAAAATGTTTTCAAAGCTGCATTGAATAATGATCTTTAAACCCACGCTTACTATTAAATGCGATATGAATGAGGAAAACACTATGTTACAAATTCATGGTCTAAGACTGTAGTCTCTAAGGCTGTAGTAGAGTTGACTCAATTGGGATCTAACTAAACCTAGCCAGGTTTAGTTAGATCCCAATTGAGTCAACTCTTATTCATCATCATCATCATCCATCATCATCTGCCTAGCCTTTTCCCAACTATGTTGGGGTCGCCTTCCAGTCTAACCGGATGCAGCTGAATACCAGTATTTTACATGAAGCGACTGCCTATCTGACCCCCACAACCCAGTTATACTGGGTAATACGATATCCTTTGGTAAGACTGGTTGTCAGACTTTTCATCATCATCACATTACCATTCTCCGCGGTTCTATGCCAGTCTCATCCAGGTTTTTCCCCTAACTCTTATTGCAAACAAATAAATAATTTTGAGTATTGACCAACAAGGTATAAAAGTGTAATTTTTAGTCTATGTTGTCTATTCCCTGTAAAAATTAAGGAATACAGCTAACATTATACATATAAATTTAAAACCTTCCTTCCTTCGTTTCCTTCCTTAACCTTCCTACAATACAAAATAGGAAAACCCACTGCGTCAATTTGGCACAATACATCTCTTTTAAACAGACTGCCCATATATACAAATTCATTCGATTGCTACACCCCTATTATTATTTTTTTACATCACATACCGAAACATCTTCTTCTATCTCAAACACATTTACATTCATGACTTTTCTTGCTTCGTTCATAATAGTTATCCTACCGTGCAACTGTTATGTTGACTATGCAAGAGAACTTAATCTTTGGTGCAGGGAAGGTCTTTGATACCGTTAAAAAATTAACTTAAGTATCAAATAAAAATATAAAAAAAGTGTGTCTATGGATAGGAGATGAGTCTAATGTTCACCTGGGTGAACATTAGACTGTTTTAATTTCAAAATATAATCCAGATAAAAGCATTGATTGAATATATTTTATGAATGAAAACATTTATCCAACTTGGTTAAATCAACGTATTTATTGCAAACAAAGTCGAGATATAGTTATGTAACTTTCAGTACCGTAACGTAATAAGTGAATAATTATAGCAATAGTACAACATGCCGATTTGCTAGCAACATGACATGTACGAGTATATCATTTATCATGTTTATAGCGATTCGGCATGTTGTACTGAGTACACTGTTGTGGGATATCCCACAAAACTGAAATAAAGTACGTAACTTCATTCCGTAGTGAGTATGTGTTATTAAGATTTAAATCATAGAAAAGCCCAAGCGCGCCAAAGTAATGTTCACGTTGCTGAACGCATCGTTGTTGACAGTGAGATTGAATAGTAGAGTCTCGCCCACTCATATTGTTTCGCTTCATGAGAGCTTCCTCATTCCAGTGTAATTTTTTCACGCGACTTTTGTACTGGGCACATCTACGATTCGAAGTTAGGTCACCTACAGCAATATCCTTTTTTGACATCAACGATTTGAAGTTAGGTCACAAGCAATACCCTTTTTTTTCACATCTACGATTTGAAGTTAGGTCTAAGGCTTTAATGTCATAAATGGTGTTCAGACATGTCCGCTTTATGCTAGCGGTTTTCCTGCCAAAGTTGGATATGCTAGCCACTTGAACTCTCATGAAGAAGCAGTACATCAAAGCTTTTGATAACTATCCTAGAAAGCCATCAAATGCAGTCACTGAATGATTTAAATCTATGGGTGAACAATACTTCGCGGAACTTGGAAAATGAAAGACCGGACACTTGATAGTATAAATATGTATTAGATGGGTCTACCTTTTTTAGCAGAATTTTTTATACCCGAATTTTGTTTTGCATAACAGTGGATGGCAGAAACTTCATTTCGCAGAAAATCATTTGGCATACACTCATTTATCATAAATTCAAAACGCATAATTTTGTAAGTCAGAATCATCTTTGAGCACGCATTTCATTTCATACATGCGTGTAACATGCAATAATAATAATTATTATTAATTATTATTATCAGCTCACCCCGGCTAAAATTTCTAGCTGAGAACATTAAATGTTATCAAAAATAATAATAATTATTATTATTATTAATAATAATGACGTCACTCATACACGCAACGCATGTACTCCATATCGCGCGCTCGCTTCGCTCGCATATTAAATAACACTAATATTATTATCTTCTGTCCCCGAAGTGCCCAGGCCGCCCATAAAGGATACTTTCGCGGAAGGTCGTTATACCTTATAAAAATCTACCAACTAAAATTCTGCCATCTTAAAAGTATGCCATTGAAAATTCGGCTATTTAAACATTCTGCGAAATGAGTATTCTATTAAATAATTATTCAGCCATAAACACATTCGTTCAAAGAAGAATATGCCAAGTGTGTTATGCCAAATAAATTTCGGAGCATAAAGTTTCTGCCAGATAGATGGTACCCAATAAAATACATGCTTTGCATGTAACCACCGGAAAATCTTGATAGCGCGATTCAGAAATATGACAAAAATGAACAACGCCATCTAGTTACTTAAATAGAACAAATTTTTACTTACTACATTAATTCGTTGCACCAAATTGAATCCGAACAATGGGCATAACAATCTGTTTACCCTACTTCACATACTGGCAATTTCATACGCACAATCCGCAGCTCTGAAGGTCACAGTTGTATGTTTAAAACATTGTGATAGCGTTTGATTCATGGCATTGATTTCATTCACCAGTATGATACATTATAATAGTACCAAATGAGGTTAATGTCGTTGTATGTCAACCTACATTTTATTTAACATGTACATGTTTTTTAAGTAGCGTCTGGTCATACTTACAAAAACGGTTCAATAATCTATACTTCTATACTAATATTATAAAGAGGTAAAGTTTGTGTGTTTGTATATTTGTTAAATTGTAAGGGGTAATCTCGGGATCTACTGAACCGATTTTAAACATTCTTTCACCAATAGAAAGCCACATTATTGCTGAGTGTCATAGGTTACTTTTTATCCCTGTATTCCCACGGGAACGGGATCTACGCGGGTGAAACCGCGGGACGTCCGCTAGATTATAATAAAAAAAAAATATTGAATTACCAATGAAGCTTTCAAATTTTTCATCTCAGATAATTGTTAATAAAAAAACGAAAATTAACATTTTTTTAATTTTTCCAACGAGAGCGTATTCCAAGACCTTTGAAAAATAGCTCCACGTAAGGAAAACAATCTCACATTAATAGTTTAATAATTATCGCACTTGCTAAGTTAATGTTCGTGCTATAAAAAACTGTTAATTATCTAATGGATAGATTATTGAAAATTCGCGATAAAAACTTTTGAACCACGGATTATTGTTTATTGATTCATTCTGCAGGCGCCTGAATTTTTTAAATATTTAATTTTCATATTTAATAAGTTTAAATAACACTTATGCATGAAAGGTCCAAATGGAGTACTAGTTTTCGGGTGTATTTCAACCCGATGGGAAAGTTTAATATTGGTCCTACAATTCCGAAAGTTAGAACATTCCTTACATTCCAATTTTCGGAGACTGCTCAAAAGTTGATCAGTCAGGTTTGAATAATATGTCAATTTGCTATACAATATTATATTCTTGATTTGACCTCCAACAACCAAGTATGTCATACTTCGATTTAGTTAAAACAACGAAGATAACAATGATAAAATATTCATGAGAAAATAGTGGCCTTCGGTTAAGTAAATATTTTTGTTCAAGTTTAGTAGGTACACAAACAGCGATTAAAAGCGATTTTGTTCCGGGTCTAGGTGTTTCTGAGTTTAAAATAAATGTTTGAAGGACACACAGGACAAATTCCACAATTTTTTTCTGTAATTTTACAGGAGAAATTCCTAGTGACGTTTAAAAAAAATGGGCTACAACACTTCTGATTAAAATGTTTTTTTTTTTGTAAAATATACATAATAATAATATAAAAACTGTTATAAAAGAAATAAATATACCAAGGTACTAAGGTAGGTATTATACTAATGAATCAAAGGAGTACGACATTTAAAATAAACCTAATACAATTGAAGAAAAAAAAAACATTGCTTTATATTTGAATAGTCGTAGAGCTAATAGGGCTCTATCAGGAAACCAGACGAGTTTGGTTACCGCCTGTTTCATGATAAGTAAGTTATCTCATATTTTATAATATATGTCAAGACCACGACATAAATTATTACCTCCTACGATTACTTTGAAATAAACTGTATAAGTTATACAGTTGCTCAACAATTTATAACCAAAATGCTGATTCTGACAGTATACGATCACAGAGCGGAAAACACAAGATGCAAAATTCTAATAGGTCAAATTAAACATATATTATGATGACACTTCCATAATAAGAGTTACTACTAGTACCATAAGGTATAAATAGCACTAAACGGAACAACGTTCAACCATACCTACCTTTAAAGGAAAACCTTCTACACGAGATGAAAAACATTTCTGTTTCTCAATTGACAACCCATTTATAGACTATGAAGTAAGAGTTGATAATCGTGTGAATAAAATCGTAACGGATTCGCGATTCAAACTGGGCGGATGAGTTTACGAGTACAGCGAATACTTTACACATTTCAATATCGCTGACCCCGCAACAGGTATATCGCGTATAAAATTGTTTATTCCATTCAAGGCCGTCAACCTCGTGTTGGTTGCGGCCTGCACAGTTGGTTGACAATATTCGCTATGCGCCGGCGTCTACCGCGCGAGCCTTAGGCTTCAATCTTGCGCACAAACACAATTGATAAATAAATACTCGTACAATATATTTAACGATAAAGATTGCTAATTCGAGTCACTGTACTCGCGTATGTTGGTCAGATCGCGTGTGCTTTGTGATATTTTTTTTTTTACAATTAATATAATGTAATGGGATTTTTTTTTTGCATGTGTGTTTAGTGTGTTTTTCTGGATTTTTTCTTGAATAAATTTTGTGTAAGTGGATTTTATTTATAGCTTGGTAGGGCAAAGTGGAATAATCCATTTTTGTTTCGAAACCATCTGGCAAATATTTGTGCTATTTTTTTTATTTCATTAAGTAATTTGTTTTCTGTTTTAGCACATTTTAGTTTTAACTTTTAGTTTAAGATTTGTTTAGTAGAGTGTGCTATAACGTATCAAGAGCTTTTGACACTTCTGTAACGATTTCGCTAATAACGGCTTTAGAACAAACAAAGCGGAAATTAACTGTAATAACTTAATTTAACTGTTTCTATAAAACGATGTTTGTGACACTCATAATTAGTCATGATTTTGCTAGCAAAATACGTAGCTAGGTATGTAGTGGTAGGTATGTATGTAGGTATTAATGAAGTTCACATGCATGAATAATTGAATCTACATAATATAATCAACCGTTTCTTGCCGTAACGACTTTAAGATTTTTTATAAAAAATCTTATGAATGTATAACAGACGCTACGAATGTCGTTAAGTCAAAAAATCGTAAACTTTCTTTAATAGATTTTCAACCTTATGTAAGAAAACAAAAGTGTCTTAATTACAATAATATAATACGTTGTAATTATCAGCTGTACCTACATTATAATTATATCGGTCGCAACCTCGGTTCTTGAACTCCGCCAGAGGTCTAGGTTAGACGCGATTTTAATCACTCTGTCATGTATGATTCAGATTTGAGTCAAGTTATATATATTTTTATTTAATACCCGAAGGGAGAGTAGAGTATAGGTAAACCTTTTAGAACACCCACATTTCGACATTCATGGTATAAAATATCTAAAAACTAGAAATGAGATATGTTTTGATTTTTTTACGAATAGGTATAAACTTATTATTTAGTTATGTCATTTATGGGCGAGTGGTTGCTAGCGCAGTCGTGTTTGCTACCACTCGCCAGTAGCCAGGACGGGTTCGATTCCCGGGTCAGGCAAATTGTTATTGAGTTTATCTATTAGCAGTCACGAAGTCAGGGCCCCGAGTCTGCTATTCAATAGTGTCAGAAAAAGTACCTTATGCCTGTCGACTTAAGGTACTTTTTGGCTTGTCGTCAATCAACCATTATGAGATCAATGATCGACCATTCTGACACTATTGAATAGCAGACTCGGGGCCCTGGATTTGAGCTCGGCTGTTGGCAATAGACTCGCCCCCTATACTATAAACTGGCGAAATGTGGTTGTACAAATAGGTATGCCTCTGACTAACCCTTCGGGGATTACAGGCGTGATGTTATGATGTTTAAGGGGTTTTTTAACTGATAAATAACAGAACTTAAATATATCTTAAATAGTAGTTTACAATTAGGATTGCAAAAGTCGTTGAACAGAAATAGCTTATACTTGAAATGTGTTCCATTTTTCTGAATTTTACCTAATATTAGACTTAATATTAAAACTATTAGGCAATAAAAATGAACCAAGTCTAACAAAGGGATTCTATTACACAATCTTAACTGTCCTTAGTCGCTTCATTTTGACCAAGACCATTTGTATAATTTTTACTATTTAATAAGGAGGAGCAAATCGCTTTTGTATCTTGCGTCATATATAAATAGTGATCAAAGTTAAAGTCGAAATTCTTTATTTACTAAACATTGATATAATAATATAAGGTTTAAATATACAGTTTTGAGAACTCTATTACTTACTACTACTACGTATTACTCAAATTATAATAAACTAGCTTTTGCCAGCGAGTTCGCCCGCGTGAAAATGATGATTTTCCATACAAACTTTCATCCCCTATTTAACTCCCTTAGGGGTTGAATTTCAAAAAATCCTTCCTTATTCCTTGTCTAGATTATAAAGGGAACCTTTGTGCAAAATTTCAGCTTTCTAGGTCCAAGGGTTTGGGCTGGGCGTTGATGAGTCAGTCAGTCAGGACTTCTCTTTTTATTTATATAGATAGATAGAAGATAGATAGATAAAAAAAGAATCGAATCTTGTTAAAATGTGATAGAAGCTATCAATTTTAAATGAATCTTTAATAATATTTCTTAATTCTAGGTATGTAACTTTAGGTACATGTTTTTTTAACTGTCAAATAATATCAGACATTTTTTAACTTAAACTTTATAGGTACTTCGATACTTGTTACTGTGCCTACTATGTACTTTAAATACACAAAGTTCAAAAAAAAACAGTTATCAGTTCAGCTACCTATAAAAATGAGCTAATCAGTCACCATCACAAAAGTAATCTACCCATTAAGCACACTTCATTCTATTTCAGGATATCGCAAAACTTCATAGTTAAACCTTCGTTATGGCTAATATGGAGGATACCGAAGCTCAAGTCCAGGCCCATAAGCTGCTCGGCCAGAAGACACGAGCCGCAAGACCACCGGACACCGCCCTTACAAGAGCTATGCGGTCGTGTAAGTAAAGCTTTATTGTTTTAGAGGTAGAGTCTATTCTACTATGTTAGTAAAGATTGGGAAGGAAAATATATTTCTGTTATTGTTAGACTGCGTCATCTTTTTCCTGGGTAAAGGTCTCTCCCATAGCTAAAATTTTCCTACCGATGACAAAAAAGGAGGGAGTTCTGAATTCAACTTTTATATACGTCACGAGACAGGAGCTCCTTCATTTTATGCGCTATGTATTGAGCAATTATAATTATTAATTTCGAAATCTGCAAAGAGGTGCGAGTGCATTTCTGCAGGTGCGGTTGCCTTTGGAACGTTTAACTCAAGCAAACCACACATTTTTTTTTTGGGAATTGGTACTCATTGACGCCTCTCGCTCTGGACGGACATCAGACTTGTACTGAGTAAAACCCACCCATGTTCCTTCTTAGCCCTTCCATCCAATGAACACCTAAGCTTGTATACAAGGTTTTTTTTAAAGTGTGACGCATCTAATGAATATGACAGATAGAATAGGGTATTTCACCAAAAAATTCTAATTATTTCGTCTTCTAAATTATCGAAAAAATAAGGATACGTGTTTTTAGTTTTATCAAATTAATAAAAATTGACGAAAATAAAACGTGTTAAAGATCAGGAGTGGGGGTTTTTAGCGTCACTTTGTGGGTAAAAAAGTACCTACTAACCTTGTGACGTCACACGACTTTTCGAAGCACTGTATCGTCTTCATCTTTTGTTTACGTGAAAGAAGAAAAAATACGTGTCCTTTATTTTCTGAAAATCTATCTGACGGACTAATTAGATTTTTTTTGGTAAAATACCCTATTTCAACATGAATTAACTAAGAATCTGCGCACTTTTTGAGGTATAATATGCACGAAGAATGGTATAATTACACATACCTACTCAATCAATCGTCCTCTAATGCATAGCAATTATGTATCTTCGAAGCCTCACAGCGGAGCCTATTAGATAATAAGTAGATCAAAATAATGCAATTATAGCAGTAGGTTTACTGGCCGTTATCTACGAGTGTGAGGGTCATATTGTTTTGTTTGGAATTGCTTTATTGAGCCGTAAAGACAATATAAGTTTTGTCGCAATTTTCAGTGATTTTGTGTCACTGTGCGGTAATGGTCTTTAGTCTGCACTTGAAGAAATGTAGAAAAAACGCGTTTATAGAGAGAGAATTAGACGAGCTGCGTTTTAGAGACGAGACGGGTGGTTACGTACTTACCGATTTCATTATTTTCATTACCTCCTTGAATTTGGCGAGGATGCAAAACGACAGCCAGTATAAATTATAAATGTAGGCAGAATCATTCAAACCACATGGCACCGCTTCGCACGAACGCCTTACAAACAAATGAATAGCGCAGCTAATAAGGTCAACATCTCCGTGCATAGCCTGCGTAGCAGTGGACGATCGACTTTATGGTTCTCGTTACACAGTGTTTGCAAATTGTTCTGACAGCAGCAAATTATCGCGATTGCAATACAAATTGAGCTTTCACACGATACCACAACATCTGAATATTGGACAGCAGCCAAGAGATAGTAGATAGCCGATAATATTGTAACTACGTACTGTACAACTTTGACTAAGGATTACTATGTGAGCGATGCCGATGCAAAGTTTAAAACTATGTCAGTTTTATGACAATCTATGTTAACTATAAGCTACTTTTAACCCACGCTTGGAGTTGGGCAAGACACCTAGCAAGTGGGCCTCCAAGGCCTGGAAGGACAAGTGGCTTTGCGGGTAATTCCAGGATGGTCACCATCATCAGCCATAAGAAGTCCACTGCTGGACAAAGGCCTTCCCCATACAACGCCATAACGAACGGCAACCTGCCGTTTGCATCCACCGGTTGCCCGCAACTCTCACGATGTCGTCGGTCCACCTGGTGGGAGGCCTACAAACACTGCGTCTTCCGGTTCGTGATCGCCACTCGAGAACCTTTCTTGGTTGTCGGTTCTTCGAGCGATGTGGCTTGCCCATTGCCACTTCAACTTGCATATTTTGAGAGCTATGTCGGTGAACCTGGTTTTCCAGGATGGTGATAGCACAAAACCCAGTGACGGTGTCAAAACCCAGCTGTTGGTGAAGTAGAGCTGTGGATGATGATGAAGCTTTCTTGTGAATGAAAAACAGGCTAAGTTGTTGGTTCTGTGATTGGTAGACCTTTGGGCGGATACTATGATGCTAGAAAGTGTACAGACTAGTCTTGCAAGAGGAAACCCGTTTAGACTCACTAAACAGGGTCGTGGAAGTCTGATGGCAATCTGTCTATGTAAATACTAGTAGGTGCAGCTATTTTAAGAGACCCAGGTATCTTTCTCATCATTTAAGTAGGTACTTACAGTCACGATCACACAGAAAAAATCATAAGCGTTTCATAGCACGGTCATGGTAAGGTACGGTGTCGTGGGCAGGCTCTTTTCCAGTATGGATAATTTATTGTTATTAGCTTTTGTCAACGACTTCGTCCGCGTGGAATAGTTACTTTGAGAAGCATTTTAATTTATGTTCCTATTGGTTGTATTGAATGTTATATAGCCTAAAACGATAAATGGACTGTCCATCACATTAAAAGAATTATTTGGTTCCTGAGATTAGTGCGTTCAACCAAACAAAAACTTTGAGCTTTTTATTATTAAATAGTGCAGATAGAATAGCGATCCTACCTATATTTTCGCTACAGTTCGGATTTGTTATGAAGCATGCTTTTAGTGTGGATCAGTCCGTATGCGCATTATCCGCCTTAGTGACAGTAGATGTGAATAAAACTTGTAATGGATACGCCATGTGTGGCCTTCGGCACTTTAGTTAACACACTATCGGTAAAACCACTCGAATCAATTAATTATGTAGTAGTTCGTGTTACCGGTACTAATACGCTATCTGTGTTGATACTTACATTCTCTACAATACCTATTCCTCTCATAAACGACATTTGAAAAGTCAATTTTCTTATTTTTTTCATATGAACTAATAGAAATCGTATCTTTTTTTGGAAATGACTCGTCAGACAAATATCCATATTTTTTTTTTACTGAATAGAGTTGCACTTTCACACGTTCCCTGTTTTCTCAAAATATAGATTAGTTTACAGAAGCAGAGTTATAAATAGGACTGCACGAATATTGGAAATCTACCGTTTTTTTTTTCGGGACTAGTGTAGTGTGTGTAAGACAACCTCCCTATATAAATGTAACTTAGTATGTAAGTGGGGCATTAAAGGTTTATACTTTAAACAAGACGGTTCTTTCATTGGTCCCGAACACCGAACAGTACATGGCGACCCTGCCTGTAACTGGCGTTGGATCAACCGCGACCACCTACCGCGAATTACTCAGAATTTTAAAATAAGTGAGACAATGTGTGTTCAACTCAGTACTTCAAATAATGGACTACAAAGAAACGGACGAGTTTTAATTAAAAATGTGTCAGTCAACCCAAAATAAGGAGGAGGTTTTTCTAAACCAAAACGCAGCTGGCTCCAATAATGGCAATACGCAGCAAAACCTTGGCTGGCATCTGGGAGTAAATAGTCTGATTATGACCATTTTGGCTGTTATGGGACTGATTGTGTTCCTATACATGGCATACAAATTTTATGAAAAATGCCATAAACAGTGGATAAGACAAGAAGTATTCCACGCTACGTTCCGGAGCTTCCGAGCTTCTTCGAGACGCAGGACATCACCGCCGATTGCTGCAGAGCGTACAGTGGGTGCAGAGCCTACAGTAAAGTGAGTGCGTGAAGTGATGTCAAGTGCGCGTATTATAGCCACAATGTGCTAGTGCGATAGTGCGATAAATGTTCGGTGTGACCTCTCCATAATTTACCAGGACTTGTAAGGATTTCAACTTTTAATATTACTTTAATATTAGTATGTAATTATGTATCTTGTAGACCTCTTCGATTTTTAAAGCAAATGCCAAGCTTGTTTTTTTTATATAAAATAATATTCATGTATAAGAATATGTAGGTAAGTACCTATCTTCTGGTATGTTATTATAATAAAAAGTGTTATGGCTGATGACCTTAATGAAATTTTAACAAAACTCAAATATATAAAAGATTATCTCACGAAGTTGGGACCAGCCAGGAGATCGGTACAAGATTTAAGTGCTAAATATAAACAAGCTAACGACTTGTATGATAAGTTTAATGTTATTTGCACGCACATAGAGGATAAGGTATTGAGAGGAGAAATTAAATTATCAGATTTTAAACTTTTAGAAGACACATATGCAAACATAAAATCTACTTTTCTTAAAGTAAAATCACTTTGCTCTGTTGTGGAATCGGAAAACATCAACATGGAAAAATTTGATTTAAAAACGGCAATTTCATTGCTGCCTGTAATGACTGGTGACGAAAATGTTACCAAACAATTGATAGCCAACGTAGAGATGTATGAAGCTATGTTAAACGACACAGATAAAACATCCTTAATTAATTTTATATTAAAATCAAGGTTGTCGGAAAATGCGAAATTGCGAATGTCTCAAAACTATTCTTCAATTGCAGAATTAATAAGGGATATGAAATGTTTCTTACTGTCGAAAAAGTCCGATACGGCAATCCAAAGTCAATTACAGCGAGCAAAGCAAGGTGGAAAGACTACAGAAGATTTCGGTAAGGATATCGAGACTATGTTTGTTGACTTGACCATTTCACAGGCCGACGGGGATTCTCAGAAGTACGAAATTTTAAAATCAATAAACGAGAAAAATGCGATTAAAAGATTTTCGGACGGCCTGAGAAATAGTCGTGTTAGTACTATTGTAGCGGCACGCAATTATAGCACGCTGAAAGACGCTATCAGGGGAGCAATGGATGAGGAGCTATCGTCGCAACCTGAAAGCTCAATTATGAATTTCGGGCACACTAGAGGTAAGTTTAATAACTTTCAAAATCGTGGATTTGGTCATCAGAGAAGATATAACTATATGAGGAGACCTATGGCGCAGCCGATACGTGGAAGAGGAGCGCGTACGGAAAATAACTTTGGTAACTACCATACGAATAACAGAGGTAGGTCTAATTACTACAATCGTGGTAACCGCGGATACCAAACTACGTATTATTCTCGAGGAAATAGGTTCCAAAATAATAGAAATAGTAATAACCAAATTAGTATGGCTCAACCAACGACATCGGAAAATTCTCGGGAAAACCAACAGAAAAATTCGGAAAAAGTAGAATCAGTGCATAGTTTTTTTCGTGCATAATAAAACAAATACTATATGTGACAGCATAAATTCGGTTCCCATGAGTTTATTCGGCGTTACTCAGAATTGGTTACTTGACACTGGTGCATCATTGTCCGCCGTGAAGTACGAGAAATTAGTTTCGCAAGACATTCCATTTCATGTAGAGAGAATTAGTGTCAAAGGTATTGGTGGGAATATTTATTCTGATGGGTATGTTTATTTGAACTTACAAGTAAACAATACCGAATTGACTCATAAGTTTTACGTATTTAAAAACTTACCATGTCGTACAGATGGAATCTTAGGTCAGGACTTTTTATCTAAATTTAATTGCATATTAAACTACGAATTAAATACTTTGTCCATTCAAACAACTGTAGGAACTATTATCGTAGACTTAAGAATGGGAAAACTTGGTACTAATAACTACATGGTAGTACCACCACGGTGTGAATCAGTACATTACGTCGACACAAATATAGATCGAGATTGTGTCATATTCCCGCAAGAACTTTGTGATGGAATTTATTTAGCAGGTGCGATCGTTTCACCGAAGTCAGGAGAAATACCTTTAAAGATTTTAAATACCAGGGACAATTCTGTACAACTGAGTTATTTTACACCACACATAGATTATTTAAGTAATTATAATATTTGTAATTTCGAAACAAATGCAGTTAACGCAGATAGAGTGAAAAAGTTATTTAGGCTTTTGCGTTTGGATCACTTAAATACGGAAGAGAGAGTATCT
Organism: Diarsia mendica; assembly: GCA_949316265.1. Lineage (NCBI taxonomy): Eukaryota > Metazoa > Arthropoda > Insecta > Lepidoptera > Noctuidae > Diarsia > Diarsia mendica. Next base: position 10,574,645 of record OX438892.1, read on the forward strand.
ATTGAGAATATTTGTGCGAAGTATTCAGATGTTTTTTATATGGATGAAGATAAGTTAGGGGTAACTAATATTTATCAACAAACTATACAACTGAAAGACAATGCTGTACCAGTTTATACTAAACCTTATAGGATACCAAAATCGCTAAAACCAGAAATGGATATGCAAATTGGAAAGATGTTGGAAGAAGATATCATAGAAGAATGCCAGAGTGAATGGTCTAGCCCAATACTTCTTGTACCAAAAAAGAATGAAAATTCGGACGAGAAGAAATGGCGCGTTGTGATAGACTATAGAAAGCTGAATGAAGTAGTGAAGGACGATAAATTTCCATTGCCTAATATAAACGACATATTAGATTCTCTGTCTGGTTCTGTGTATTTCAGTCATCTGGATTTGACACAGTCATACTATCAATTAGAACTTTGTCCGGAAAGTCGAAAATATACTGCTTTTACCACAAATAAGCAATATCAATTGAAAAGATTGCCTATGGGTTTAAAAATTAGTCCAAGTGCGTTTAGCCGCGCTATGACAGTAGCCATGTCCGGTTTAAATTATGACAAGTGTCTTATTTATTTAGACGATCTTGTTTGCTTCGGCCGTAATATTAATCAACATAATAAGAATTTAATAGATATTTTGGAAAGATTGCGAAAAGTTAACCTTAAAGTTAACCCGCTTAAATGTAATTTTTTGAAAAAGGAATTGTTGTATTTAGGACATGTGGTTTCAGATAAAGGCGTTAGCCCAGACCCGCAGAAAACCAAAGCTATTCAAAATTATCCAAGGCCATCTAATAGTGATGAAATCAAAAGATTTGTAGCATTTGCTAACTATTATCGAAAATTTATTCCTTATTTTGCCGAACTTACTATCCCATTAAATTTATTGTGTCGTAAAGGCGTTCAATTTAAATGGACCGAAGAATGTGAGAGCTCATTTATACAACTAAAACAATCTCTCATGTCTCCACCAATATTGCAATACCCAGATTTTTCTAAGGACAGTGAATTTATTTTACATACGGACGCGTCTGGCGTCGCAATTGGTTCTATCTTATGTAATAAAAATGATTTACCAATAGCGTATGCAAGTCGTACATTAAATAAAGCAGAAGTTAATTATCCAACGATAGAAAAAGAACTGTTGGCCATAGTGTGGTCAGTGCGTTATTTTCGACCTTATTTATATGGTAAAACATTTACTATAAAAACAGATCACAGACCATTAGTATATTTATTTAAAATCAAGAGTCCAAGTACTCGTTTAATAAAATTTAGGTTAAGTTTAGAGGAATATGACTTTAAGATTGAGTATGTGAAAGGGGCGAATAATGTGGCTGCAGACGCATTATCTCGCATAGTTTTGACATCGGATGAGTTAAAAGAGATGAATAGACATTCATTACCGGTTATGACTAGGCGAATGAAGAGAATGCAAGATGATGTGCCTAGAGATCCTGATTCGGTTGCTAACAATTCTACAGATTGCAAGGCTGATCACCCGAATGTCGTAGAAATGCTTAAAAAACCGAACGCAGGAGTGGAAATGAAATACGGGACTTATAACAATAAAAATAGTGACGAGACATGTGTACAATATGACACATTCTTATATTTACCTTCAAGGTACATAATTTACACCGATATTGATACTCGATCATGTACCGCGCGAGCCGCGTTCGTGAGAGATATACAATACTTTTGTAATAAAATGAATATTCAAGAAGTATATATAATGAAAGATAAAAATAATACAAAATTAATAGAATGGTTAACCAATGAGATAAAAAATAATTCAAAGTGGTCCGGACCACGACTTTGTGTTATTAAAGGAGTAACTAGAATAGATGATGTTGACGACAGGAGAGTCATATTAAATGATTTTCATTTATTGCCCACTAGTGGACATGCAGGCGTTAGGCGCATGCTAAATAATATTAAGCGTTACTTCTATTGGCCAAATATGTGTGAGGATGTTAAGAAGTTCGTTAAGAGATGTGATTGCTGTCAGAAGCAGAAGCACTCTTTGCCAACTAAACAGCCTATGGAGATTACATCTACGGCACAAAGTGCTTTTGATAAGGTATATTTAGATATTGTAGGCCCATTAGAAAAAGATTATCATAATTTTTCATACATATTAACTATACAGTGCGAACTGAGTAAATATGTGGAGGCCTATCCCTTAGAAACTAAAGATAGTTGTAGTGTAGCTAGAGCATTTGTTGAAAATTTTATTCTTAGGTATGGGATTCCACGCGAAATAGGAAGTGATAGGGGAACAGAGTTTATATCAAGTACAATGACCGAAGTATGCAAATTATTAGAGATTAAGCATATTTCGTCAACAGCTTATCACCATGAATCATTAGGATCCTTAGAAAACACCCATAAATCTCTAAATACATTTTTAAGAATTCAAACTGATAATAATTCTAGATATTGGAGTAATTGGTTGCAATACTGGTGTTTTTCCTATAACACAACAGTACACAGTGAAACAAAATATAGCCCTTTTGAACTTGTATTCGGGAAAAAATGTAATGTACCCAGTAATTTGAATACGAACTATGTAGAACCATTATACAATACAGATAGTTATCCATTGGAACTAAAATACCGTTTACAAAAATCTCAGTGTGATGCGAGACAAAATTTAATCCAAAGTAAAGAACTAAGGAAATGTAATTTTGATAAATATGTAAATCCAATAACTTATAAAAAGGATGATTTGGTATTAGTTAAGAATGAGACTGGTAATAAACTAACTAATCCAGTATATACAGGTCCTTATAAAGTTTTACAAGATTTATCACCAAATGTAAAAATATTGAAAAATGGAAAAGAAGACATTTTACATAAAAACCGTACAAAATTATATACTAAGCCAAATTAATATGTACTAGCCATAAGTTGTTTACCTTATAAGCGCACTATACTACTATAAAATTGGCTATGTCTAGCCATCTAATTAATGCACAATATTATGTCAAACATTTTTTTTCTGTTTTTTTAAATAACGAGGGAGGTGTAGTGTGTGTAAGACAACCTCCCTATATAAATGTAACTTAGTATGTAAGTGGGGCATTAAAGGTTTATACTTTAAACAAGACGGTTCTTTCATTGGTCCCGAACACCGAACAGTACACTAGTATTGGAAAGACTCTGTGATACAGTAATTTCACGAACCAGATTTTTTACAAAAGACACTCTATAATTTCTTTGTATTAAAAATATATATGTATTCTATAGGACTTTCAATTTTCATTTCTTTCTATTCACAACAATTTTTTGACCGACAGTGAATTTTTTTGCAATATTGACAAAACAGCCAATTAATTGTCAGTTATTTGCTGTGTCGGTAACTTTCAGAATACACCATCTTATTTAAATTATTAGTAACCATTTAAAAGATACATAAAAAAAAATCAACACCTTTTGCATTATTGACCTTTCAAATCCTATTTAAAAACCTAAATGTCAATAACTAAAAATAGCGCTACCTCAGACATACGTCTTTTCTATTCATACAGACTTTATTGTTCGTACTTTGTATTTCCCAAGTCATTTTACTAACTTTCTCATACATTGTATACATTGCAAAAGTAATGAGGTAGTTACCGTGTATTATGTAGCCGCACGAGTATAATATACTTTTCCCAAGAACATTCCTCGCGTAATTTGAAAGTTTGCACATTAGTTCTATGTCGCAGAGGTATATTCTGAACATACTTTAGTTCTACTTTTAGCTTTTAGTTTGAAGTTTTAGTTCATTTCCCGGGTCACGCAAAGTGTTATTGACTTTTTCCATCAGGAATTTCTCAGTTGCAGCCACGGAGTCTGGATTTATATCCAGTTGATGGCAAAAGGCTCGCCCCTTATTACATAGGACTTAAACATAACTGGCGAAATGTGAGAGTACCTACTGTTAGGTACACCTCAGCCTTACCCTTTGCTCTTGGGCAGAGCGAAGGGGAGTGTCAGACTTCTACTGACTAAAAACCAAACCCATGTTCCTTCTTTGCCCTTGTGTCGGAGCCGCGTTAAGCTTTCGATAATCCACAGCCCCGACGGGCGTCGGCCCTTGCTTCTTCGGAGATCACAGGCTCGTTATGCGTTATATTATGTAATCTTATAAAAAATATTGGTGATTGTTTGAAGATGGTTGTTATAATAATGATGATTTCCAGACAACGCTGCTTATCTGTCAATAAACTATAGCAACACAAACGAAAGTAAAGTTAGTAAATAATATTATCTACTAAAATAGAACACTGATAAGTCTGATGTAATAATTTTATCTATCATCACTGAATCAGGTAAAAACACCGTGCAGATAAGTTCACTTAACATGTTAACGCATATCATACTTGGTATCTTCAGAATTAAACTATTGTTTAAATATTTTTAAATAAATTTACATTTGGATCATTTAGAAATTCTTTAAAGGAGATGGCTAAATTCAGTTAGGACGAGTGAAGCAAGCATCTATAAACATTACACTTAGCAAAATGCAACGCTGAATAGCTGAATATTAGTATTTCATATAAAAAACACTTTCGGAAGTTGATCATATGTTGAAAATAGTGAAAATAAAATCGTTTAGCTCCTACGTCAATACGTATAAAACTGCAAACAAATGTCATTGCTATGAACTTTTACTTAGGCATTTGGATGTATCTGCATTGAAATTGATATAATTGTATTATAGACTAAACGAGCCACCCCGGTTTCACGTCGTGGTACTTTAGTAAATATACACAAAGGGGTAATTGCACCTAAAAATGTAATACAACGGCCTTTCTGCAATCCGCGCAAAAATTACTCCCACCCGCGTGTTTACTCTTGTAAAACCTAACGGACTCATCCAAATGAGTAAAATAAAGACGGTTTTCGCAGACAATGTTCCTATGGTGGTGTTCTGTCTGTGTCGAGTAGCGAGAGGTCCGTAAGTAGGCGAGCGAGGGTCATTGAAAATCCAAAATAAATATGCACAACGAACATGCAAACGGCAAAGCATTCAAACGACATCTGACATATGACGTTTGATTTTTTTAGTGATGGGATTGAAATTCAAGTGTAGCAAAATCGATACAATAATAATGGGCTGAACATAAAAAATATTGAAAATAAAACAACAAAAATGTGAATTATTTTATTCTATTCTGTTATTCTTAAAAGAACATTATCTAAAAAAAAACTAAAAAACCCGACTGAAAAAACTGAAAAGCAAAAAACAAGCACATTTTAAATTAAACATAACTTGGAACCAGGCGGGGTTCTATTTTAGGTCTAAGTATGTTTTTCATTTTATAATTTAATATTAAACGAACCCCGCCTGGTTCCAAGTTATGTTTAATTTAAAATGTGCTTGTTTTTTGCTTTTCAGTTTTTTCAGTCGGGTTTTTTAGTTTTTTAACTACTTTTTTTATTTCCAACTTTTTAGATCTTTTGTGTTTGTTCTTTCGTTGGTCGTGTAAAATTCTTCGCAAATGATTTAACTTTTGTGCTTGTTTATAGGATTTGTCACTTAAAATTTCTTTTAAACATATAAGTGTTATATATTTTTGTAATCTCCCTTTAAAACCCTTTATTTTGATACCCTACTCGATGGTATAGGAAAAAAATTTTTTTTTGAACTGCGCGATTTGGCCCCCAAAATCCGCAATTTTTCTTTGTTTTTTAATTTTAATGTAGCCTATAACACTCGCGCCATCAAGACGAATCTAACGATGTATATTTTATTCAAATCCCTTCATCCGTTTAGGAGTTATGAGGGAACAAAGAAACGGACATACATACATACATACATACATACACGTCAAACATATAACCCTCCTTTTGGGCTTCGCCGCAGTCGGGTAATGAAGCCGGAGCGGATAGCGTGTTCTGATGTCTAGCCCATCCCAGATACCAGATCACTGTCATTACATGACAGCAACAGCCCAGAGTTCTGTTCCCCACAATACAGCTGCAGTAATATGACAGTATGTCATCCAGAGGATTATTAATTGTAGTTTGGCTTTCATATAAAATATACACGTAGTATATTTTTTGTCTAATATGCCTTGATCTTATTCGGCCTCTTAAAAGTTGAGGTCTTGATCCCCCTAAATGTATTAATCTTTCAAGATCCGGGCACACTTCGATATCATAAGTACCATTTGCTCTAATATGCTCTCCGTAGTATGACCGAGCTTGTTTAACCTGATATGGTCCTAATGCCATCAACAATAAAAAAATCCAAATCCTTATTTTTAGAGATGAGAAGATACAAGTGTAACAGAATCAATAAAATAATCAAAGTGATTAAAATAAACAAATAGAACTACTTTTTGCCGATCACTATTCATCAGTTAGTATTTTTCGACGCAAAATATGTAGCACGATTAAACGAATAACCATACTTCGAAGCTGTCCCTTATTTTATTTTATTTTGATTTAATTAAGTGTAATTGGGAAGAATCGACTGTCACTTTAACACAACCCCATTTTCAAAACACAATAACAAGGAACTAAATAAGACACTGAATTGCACGCCATAGATTCCCACCAAGAACTCTGATTACCACTTCTTAGTTTCAGAAAATAAATCGTTTTGATAACTGTTATCAAAAATCGATATAATTACTGCTTCGATTTGACATTCTGAAAATCGATATGGTCCATCCTTAGCTTGCAGTTGCTATAGCAACTAACAGCTGTATTACAAGTATTTCACCATTTTATGCAATGATATTATAAATAAAAAGAGGTAGATATCGCATTAGTACGCACAAATTGTTGAGGACAAACTAAGGCAATTGTTGCAGTTTAGCAACTAGCTATCTCTTTCTATCTTATATGTTCCGTATTATCTATCGCTGTCGTAGAACGCAACGATATCTGCATTCAGTATGAACATGGCGTATCTTTCTTTATAATATCATTGATTTTATGTCAATGTAGAGAGAGAGATTTTGAGATTTAATTTTTGCTTTTTCTTAAGTTCACGCAACTTCTATGAAATTATTTAACTCTAAATAATTAATGTTTGATTGTTTAAATACTACGAGTCAGTGTGGAATTCCTATAGATGCTGGAGGCAGTCATTTAGCCATCTCCTTTTAATGATTAAGATAAAAATAGAAATAGAATAAAAATTGCCACTGTGTTACAGAAATTAATATTTTGTGTTGTGAACTTACATAATTGTATCTACCGACCGACCGTTGGCAGATATGACAGTTATCAACAGGGCCTGTTTAGGCCTCTCAGAGATCCTATACACCCAGCCACAGGGTTGGAAACTTTTTAGGTTGATAATACTTTAGTTTTTGCCAATTTTTTTGAAGGATTGACCAAAACTATAGGAAATAATCTAATAACATAGGCAGGCAGTGGTGTACCTAATAGTACAATTACATTGCTTAACTTCAGACTACTGTTATTTTTGGGAACACCCAAATACTCCGAAATATTTTATTCCGAATTTCAATATTCCGATGTTCAAAAGTCCGAAAGTCTTAATACCAAAAATTTATAATCTCTATTATTCAAAATCACGAAGTTTATTTTACCGAAATTCATAAATGCGATTTGTTTGTTTTCCGATGTTCATATGTCCGAAGGGTCAAGTGCCAGACGAAATGTCTGTCCGAAAAACGGCATTCCGATTTCCAGTGTTCCGAATGGCAACATTCAAATATTCCGAAATATTTTATTCCGAATTTCAATATTCCGATGTTCAAAAGTCCGAAAGTCATAATATTTAAAAATTATAATCACTATTATTCAAAATCACGAAGGTTATTTTACCGAAATTCATAAATGCGATTTGCTTCTTTTCCGATATTCATATGTCCGAAGAGTCAAGTGCCCGACGAGATGTCTATCCGAAAAACGACGCGGACGTTCCGATTTACAGTATTCCGAATAAACTGCTAATATTTTGATTCTATACATAGGATATTAGTGACAGAAACGAATCGTAGTCTTGTCTGCCCTACCCCAAGAGAGTAGTTTAATCCGCGTAGGCGCGGAGGGGCAAGACGGGCCCCGAGCTGAGGATCAGGTTTAGACGACACTAACCTTAGACGGTCAACGTTAGGGGCACCCCAAGGATCAGTTAGTTAGGTCCCTTTAAACCCTGCAGACAGAAATCAGAGCCCCGTGCAGCGGGGCTCCGTCGACCTGTTGACGGAAATACTAACCTTAGACGGTCAACGTCAGGGGCACCCTTTTTTTTTTTTTTTTTTTTTTTTGGTGGGTGGAAAATCATCGAATAACCCCCCCCGCTCTTGGGCAGAGCGAAGGGGAGTGTCAGACTTCTACTGACTAAAAACCAACCCATGTTCCTTCTTCCTCGCCCTTGTGTCGGAGCCGCGGTAACTTTTCGATATCCGCAGCCCCGACTTGCTGACAGAAACGCTAACCCTGGACGGTCGACGTCAGAGGCACCCCGAGGTTCTGTTAGTTAGGTCCCTTTAAACCCTGCAGACAGAAATAGGTGCAACGCGAAGCGGGGCTCCGTCAACCTGCTGACGGAAACGCTAACCTTAGACGGTCAACGTCGGGGGCACCCGGAGGTTCGGTTAGTTAGGTCCCTTGAAACCCTGCAGACAGAAATAGGTGCCCCGCGAAGCGGGGCTCCGTCGAGCTGCTGACGGAAACGCTAACCTTAGACGGTCAACGTCAGGGGCACCCCGAAGTTCGGTTAGTTAGGTCCCTTTAAACCCTGCAGACAAAAATATGTGCTTTGCGCAGCGGGGCTCCGTTGACCTGCTGACGGAAACGCTAGCCCTAGACGGTCGACGTCAGGGGCACCCCGAGGTTCGGTTAGTTAGGTCCCTTTAAACCCTGCAGACAAAAATAGGTGCCCCGCGAAGCGGGGCTCCGTCAACCTGCTGACGGAAACGCTAACCTTAGACGGTCAACGTCAAGGGCACCCCGAGGTTTGGTTAGTTAGGTCCCTTGAAACCCTGCAGACAGAAATAGGTGCCCCGCGAAGCGGGGCTCCGTCAACCTGCTGACGGAAACGCTAACCTTAGACGGTCAACGTCAGGGACACCCCGAGGTTCGGTTAGTTAGGTCCCTTTAAACCCTGCAGACAGAAATAGGTGCCCCGCGAAGTGGGGCTCCGTCAACCTGCTGACGGAAACGCTAACCTTAGACGGTCAACGTCAAGGGCACCCCGAGGTTCGGTTAGTTAGGTCCCTTGAAACCCTGCAGACAGAAATAGGTGCCCCGCGAAGCGGGGCTCCGTCGAGCTGCTGACGGAAACGCTAACCTTAGACGGTCAACGTCAAGGGCACCCCGAGGTTCGGTTAGTTAGGTCCCTTGAAACCCTGCAGACAGAAATAGGTGCCCCGCGAAGCGGGGCTCCGTCGAGCTGCTGACGGAAACGCTAACCTTAGACGGTCAACGTCAGGGGCACCCCGAAGTTCGGTTAGTTAGGTCCCTTTAAACCCTGCAGACAAAAATATGTGCCTTGCGCAGCGGGGCTCCGTTGACCTGCTGACGGAAACGCTAGCCCTAGACGGTCGACGTCAATGGCACCCCGAGGTTCGGTTAGTTAGGTCCCTTTAAACCCTGCAGACAGAAATAGGTGCCCCGCGAAGCGGGGCTCCGTCAACCTGCTGACGGAAACGCTAACCTTAGACGGTCAACGTCAGGGACACCCCGAGGTTCGGTTAGTTAGGTCCCTTTAAACCCTGCAGACAGAAATAGGTGCCCCGCGAAGTGGGGCTCCGTCAACCTGCTGACGGAAACGCTAACCTTAGACGGTCAACGTCAAGGGCACCCCGAGGTTCGGTTAGTTAGGTCCCTTGAAACCCTGCAGACAGAAATAGGTGCCCCGCGAAGCGGGGCTCCGTCGAGCTGCTGACGGAAACGCTAACCTTAGACGGTCAACGTCAAGGGCACCCGAGGTTCGGTTAGTTAGGTCCCTTGAAACCCTGCAGACAGAAATAGGTGCCCCGCGAAGCGGGGCTCCGTCGAGCTGCTGACGGAAACGGTAACCTTAGACGGTCAACGTCAGGGGCACCCCGAAGTTCGGTTAGTTAGGTCCCTTTAAACCCTGCAGACAAAAATATGTGCCTTGCGCAGCGGGGCTCCGTTGACCTGCTGACGGAAACGCTAGCCCTAGACGGTCGACGTCAATGGCACCCCGAGGTTCGGTTAGTTAGGTCCCTTTAAACCCTGCAGACAGAAATAGGTGCCCCGCGAAGCGGGGCTCCGTCAACCTGCTGACGGAAACGCTAACCTTAGACGGTCAACGTCAGGGACACCCCGAGGTTCGGTTAGTTAGGTCCCTTTAAACCCTGCAGACAGAAATAGGTGCCCCGCGAAGTGGGGCTCCGTCAACCTGCTGACGGAAACGCTAACCTTAGACGGTCAACGTCAAGGGCACCCCGAGGTTCGGTTAGTTAGGTCCCTTGAAACCCTGCAGACAGAAATAGGTGCCCCGCGAAGCGGGGCTCCGTCGAGCTGCTGACGGAAACGCTAACCTTAGACGGTCAACGTCAAGGGCACCCGAGGTTCGGTTAGTTAGGTCCCTTGAAACCCTGCAGACAGAAATAGGTGCCCCGCGAAGCGGGGCTCCGTCGAGCTGCTGACGGAAACGCTAACCTTAGACGGTCAACGTCAGGGGCACCCCGAAGTTCGGTTAGTTAGGTCCCTTTAAACCCTGCAGACAAAAATATGTGCCTTGCGCAGCGGGGCTCCGTTGACCTGCTGACGGAAACGCTAGCCCTAGACGGTCGACGTCAAGGGCACCCCGAGGTTCGGTTAGTTAGGTCCCTTTAAACCCTGCAGACAGAAATAGGTGCCCCGCGAAGCGGGGCTCCGTCAACCTGCTGACGGAAACGCTAACCTTAGACGGTCAACGTCAAGGGCACCCCGAGGTTCGGTTAGTTAGGTCCCTTGAAACCCTGCAGACAGAAATAGGTGCCCCGCGAAGCGGGGCTCCGTCAACCCGCTGACGGAAACGCTAACCTTAGACGGTCAACGTCAGGGACACCCCGAGGTTCGGTTAGTTAGGTCCCTTGAAACCCTGCAGACAGAAATAGGTGCCCCGCGAAGCGGGGCTCCGTCGAGCTGCTGACGGAAACGCTAACCTTAGACGGTCAACGTCAGGGGCACCCCGAAGTTCGGTTAGTTAGGTCCCTTTAAACCCTGCAGACAAAAATATGTGCCTTGCGCAGCGGGGCTCCGTTGACCTGCTGACGGAAACGCTAGCCCTAGACGGTCGACGTCAGGGGCACCCCGAGGTTCGGTTAGTTAGGTCCCTTTAAACCCTGCAGACAAAAATAGGTGCCCCGCGAAGCGGGGCTCCGTCAACCTGCTGACGGAAACGCTAACCTTAGACGGTCAACGTCAGGGACACCCCGAGGTTCCGTAAGTTCGGTTCCTTTAAACCCTGCAGACAGAAATAGGTGCCCCGCGAAGCGGGGCTCCGTCAACCTGCTGACGGAAACGCTAACCTTATATGGTCAACGTCAGTGACACCCTTAGGTTCGGTTAGTTAGGTCCCTTTAAACCCTGCAGACAGAAATAGGTGCCCCGCGAAGCGGGGCTCCGTCTACCTGCTGACGAAAACGTTAACCTTAGACGGTCAACGTCAAGGGCACCATAAGGTTCGGTTAGTCAGGTCCCTTGAAACCCTGCAGACAGGAACAGGTGCCTGGTTCAATTATGAGTAAGATAACGCTATCTGTCATTAATTTTTTAATTCTACCTCCTCATACAAATACAAAATATTATACTTCTCTTTCACGAGCAAATTGTGTTGGTGTCTTTGTTGCTTTTCCGTTTTACTAGGCGTTCCTATGAATTCGGAGTTTTAAATGATCGGTACTTTAATAATCGGAATTCGTATTTTTGATGATTCGAATTATCATTAAGTCGGATTTCTTGTTTTTCGATTAATTGAAACTCGGCATTTTGAGAATAGTAATTATAAATGATAGGAGTTTAGTAAATTCGGAATTATAAAAATATTATGAATGATAAATCAGAGTTGTTATATTAGGAATTTTGAATCATTCGGAATTATGAAAATCGGTATTTTGAAATTCGTACTTGTGAATATCGGAATAAAGTTTTTCGTACTATTGTAGTGCACCCATTTTTGATGATTCGAATTATCATTACGTCGGAATTTTTGTAATTCGATCAATTGAAACTCGGCTTTTTGAGAATAGTAATTATAAACGTTACTAATTTTGTAATTTTGGAGTTATAAAAATAGGATGAATAATAAATCGGAGTTGTTAAAATAGGAATTTTGATTCATTCGGAATTACGAAAATCGGTATTTTGTAATTCGTACTTGTGAATATCGGAATATAGTTTTTCGTATTATTGTAGTGTACCCGTTATTTTTTTGTGTTGTATTTGTTTATACTGATATTCTACTGCATCCGGTTAGACTGGAAGCCGACCCCAACGTAGTTGGGAAAAAGCTAGGCACACGATGTTGATTTTGTATTTTTTTAAATTATTTTTTCGTTGTTTAGGTGTTCATATATTATTATGTTAAAGGGGATGTAGTGCTCTTCTTTAAGCAATGGAGTGCTTAAAATTATGATCGAAATATTTTATGTCCTCTATGCTGTTGCTATGAATAAGAATACAATAATGACTATTAGGTAATGTTTATTTCAAATTAAAATATTCATAGTAAACTCATTGTCCAGTGTACTCAGTGTCGAAGAGCCAGATTAAACAAATATATTTCTTCATTACTATTAGTACCTACTTTAAACGGGATATTTACCATGTTTTCGTATTGTTTCGAGTTCCCGATATTTCGGCGCTGTTACAAGCACCATGATCACGGATAAACTGAAGTCATTGCGGGTGGATGTTAGTTGATAGTATTAATAGTAATGTCAGTGACCATGTCAGTTTAAAAACTTATATATTTCTTCAGTTATATTTAAGTCCCATTTAATAGGGGGCGAGCTATTCAACCTTCAACTTTCCATTTAAAAGTGATTGCCGCTTGGCTATACCCTAAGGTCTTTATTGCCAAAGAGACTCATGTTAACTTGAGCCCCCGTACAAAAGTCAAGATATCCCGCAATAAATAATTCAGTAGGTATACCGTTCCAGTTAAATTAATATTATACCTCAATTAGGATCTCATGACTTGATCTCGATTGAGATACCTTTTGATGGAATGAACGTGTAATTTCGCGCTTGAAGTTGTCAACGAATTATCTAACAAAGGCAGACATAATACTGATTATGAGTCGGAATATTTATAAGCAAGTACTACATAAATACCAACCCGTACTGGGCCCGCGTGGTGGATTATAGCCTCAGTTTCATAGAGAGGAGGCCTGCATCCCAGCAGTGGGAACATTACGGGATGATGATGATGGCTAAATAAATATAGGTACAAACTTTTTTTTAAGCTATTGCACAGCTTCTATCGCGGGCCTTGAGCGTGGAGAGCGAATCCAGAAATTCCGTAACGAAAATTTTCAACCAGGTTGCTATGGTTACGGAAAATAACAGGGTTGTTAACTGAGGTTGTCAAATTAAATAATTAATTATTTGCATAAGTTGATAAAAAATACTATGCAATAGCTTTACCGCGGCAGTCTCCGAGTGCCACATTTAGTTTTTTTGGTGTGTGGGATATTATCAAATTAAGCGGTAGGGAGTGTCAGACTTCTACTGACTAAAAACCACCCATGTTCCATAAGCCATTTGTGTCCGAGGCCGCGGTATCTCTTTCGATCAATCCGCAGCCCCAGAAGTAATAATGGCCTGAAGTAACCCCTCCTGATCAGAATGTCTAAATAGCAAAATGTCCAACAGCGCAAAATGTCTAATGAGCAGTAAGTCTACTTAGCAAAATGTCCATGTAGCAAAACGTCCAACTATCAGATGGTCTGTATAGCAAGCAGAACGTCTATTTAGCAAAACGTCACGTTTCAAATGTGTACACTCATGATAGAAACTAAAAGTCATTTGTAAATTACATAAATTTATTTGATAAAAAAAGATAACTCTTCAATAGCCTCTTCAATGTTATTAGGTTTGGCGCACAACCTCCCCTGTACATTTTATTCACCTAATATCCTTTTGATATGGCCAAGGTTTACCAAAAATTCAAAGGGACTAACTTTCATACGTTGATAAATTATTTCTCAACTTTAGCAAGTACCTACGAGTATTGAGAGTCAAGAATTGAGTAAAATCTGTTTTGCAATTAAAATTTGATAGCACTACAGAGCACTGACCTAGTGGTATTAGAATCGATTCTGTGTTGCAAGTAAAGGGCTTTACCGGTTTATTCCGCGAGTGGGTGTGATATTGTGAAACTAGGCGCTAAATTAAACCACCGTCCTCGGTGTATTAGTTATTAGCTATAACTTACCTATATTTCGTAATATAGGTACATGTACGTTCCTTAAATGGATAATACTCGAATTATAGTGTTAAATTAAAATAAAACCTTGAAAAGTTATCGGTTGTCAATAAACCAATGATTTGAACATTCGTGTTTGGTTGGCCGTGGTCTAAGACTATAGATAATCTCCAAAGGGTTAGGTATAGCTAATAGTACACCCACTTACCAAGGAAACCAATATTTTAAAAAATACTTTTTTAAATCATTAATTTGATTTGAAATGTACCAGGGTGCGCGAAATGTCGTTTGTCTCTCTATCCACACCTTATCCATTTGGTGCGCTTCGAGAAGCTTCATTTTCGTTTGTTTGTTTATTAATGAGACTCACTGAAAATCTTATCCTACCAAAAACATTTTCATGTAAAATGTTGCTAAGACGAGACCAAGTGGCTGTCACTGTCAAAAAGTTATCAGATCTCATGTAGAGCCACTATGTATACTATAATGTTTACACTTTTCTTTGTTGCCCGAGTCCATCATTTTCACTGGAAATCTTATATAGCTTAGCGTATATTTACTTTGTGACATGATACCGTGCAGTCGGAGTAGATATCCTATCGGGTGACATTGCCAGAGTAGGGACAGTCACTCAGCTAAGTGAATCGATCAGTAAGCACCAGATTAACCCATTTCCCTGCATTAAGTACTATCGCGAGCGGGAAATTGAGACCGTAGGCTAGTTGCCTTTACTTTTAACGGAGTTTTATATGAGTAGGTTTGATTTACACTGAAGTTTTATTTTTTTTAGAATCGGGGTAGAAACTGATTGACATGGGTAGTCAATTTGCGAATTTGCAACACTCAAAGGTTACTAATAAAAATTGCTTTTGGCAATAAGTCTACTTCCGTTCATGAGTACTTAAAGAATTAAAAAAAAAAAAATAAGTAATTACTTTCACTCCATCTGCAAGAATATGTAAGTTTTAAAGTAATTTATCACAAAGCCGACCGAAAGTTACAAATACAAAGCAATTTTGTGAAAAAATATCGTTCGTTCGTTAACCTACACCTATGCACAACTAAGCGATGACATGTTAAATTACCCATTTATGGTACTTTACAAAAACCACAAATTACCAGCTGTTCAAGTCCTTGACCATTTACCATTTACGGGTGTGCAAAAATGAGGTGACATAGTAAAATACAATGTAATTATCATCACCACCATAATTTACCCACGTTACTTAAATTATAATGGGAGACAGTGTTAGTGATTAATACTAATTAATAAGGACATCCTTTCAACAGGAATTTTTCGTCACTCATTAAATCATAAATTAGGGCAAACAGGAATTTTTGACGCACTCAAAGCGGTAAAAGTCGTCAGTAACATTAATTGCGTTACGTATGTACCTACTACGTAGTCAAGGTGAAACAATTTTGACACATTAATTAGGAATTTCTGCCAACATCCTTTTGATTGTAATGTTAATGACGGTATGTTATGAAATTTGGACAATGATAAATAATTATTTAAATTGATCTATGTCAATTTCTTCTCTTTTTTGAAGTGGGCTGCTCTCCAATATTTACAATTATTTTGTAAGACGAACTTGAACTTATAAACTTCAGATAATAAGAACATTATTATGTCTGTCTTTTTTAATGTAAACGCGATTGCTAAGTAGGTATATCAAGGTCCTAGGGTACTTGTTAGGTTTTTCATGGAATTATTCAGGAACAGTCCAGAGATTGCGATTGATGATGTGGTCTCCTATAATTGGAAGCGCACACTTGTATTTGTCCCTCTTATGTATACTTGCATGTGATTGTGTAGTTTCTGTTGGAGATCCAATAAATAAATAAATAATAAATTGCTGTATTTATCCTACTAATATTACAAAAATGAATGTTTGTGAGTGTATGACTATGTGAGTGTGTATGTTTGTTACTTCTTCACGTAAAAACTACTAAACGGATTTGGATAAAATTTGGTACACAGATAGTTTATAACCTGGATTAACACATAGGATAGTTTTTACCCCGAATTTATCTTCCCCTGGGGTAATTTTCGAGTTGCAGCGGGTGAAGCCACTGGCAACACCTAGTCTCCTAATATTTCAACATGGTGCAGTTGGATGATGTTGAACGTTTCCTTTTAAATAAAGGTTGATGTACTAATGAAGATACATTTTATGAATGAACTCATTATTTCTTCTGCCAAGTCGCTTCTCATTTTTATACGCGTTGTGTTGCCAGTTTGCCACCAAATAATATGCGCAACATGTAGCGAGGGCTGTGGTTATTTGTTAAGAGTCGCTGGGTGATTCCTGGCCGCCGCGCGCCGTAGGCACGGCCCTGAGGAATGGGACCGTTAGGCCGGCCCGGGTCAACGGCGCGTTGTGATCCACGCGTGCCTAAAGAGATGTCAGCATAGTAGACGTGTCCGCTAGGGCCAGTGCCTGCCAGGGTTGAGGAATTTATTCGAAAGAGTCACCACGGCCCTGATACGCAAAGAGTATTTATAGAAAGAACACGGAACTGTCCTTTCTGCTCCACCCAGAATAGGAGGAGGCATTAAATGATTTCCCATCCTTAAAAAAAGAGTGCTGTGGTTGTTATTATAGCGAATGTTATTTTTTTAAATAAGCGTGTTCCACAGCTGGGCAAAGGCCTCTCCTATTACATTCAAACTCTCCCGTTGTTTTGTCAGAACAAAGTTCAAATCATCACGCCAGCGTTTCTTTGGCCTACCTCGATGACGACGACCGTCTTCAGACACCTACTGTTTGACGATTCTGGCCTATATGCCCTGTCCCATGCGAGAAATATTACCTGCCCAGTCCCATTTAAACCTCGCACATCCGCATACATAGAAACGACTTCCACGTTCATCATCTTCATCAGTCTATAATGTTCCCTCTGCAGGGACTCAGGCCTTCTCTCTATGAGAGGGAATGGGCTATAATACACCACGCGGGTCCAGTGCGGGTTGGTGGATGTCACATGTCCTCGAATTTTCTGGCTCTAAGACATGAAGGCTTCCTCACGATGTTTTCCTTAACCATTTTGAGAGCAGGGATGATGAAAATATAATACAAAGTAATGCACCTGCCTGGTTACGATACCATGCAACGACTTACTATTCGTAAGACGGGGTTGCCACCACTTGGCTTCTATATTATAATAATAATTCTTTCATGTTCCATCCAGGTTGCGTGATCCCCCAACGATACATACTCGGTGTGATGGGCCTGCTAGGCGTATGCAACGCGTACACGATGCGGGTCTGCCTCAACCTCGCTATCACACAGATGGTCAACCGCACTCGAAGCAGCTCGGATTACGTTGACCCTGATGCCTGCCCAAGCGACGATTTTATTAATAACGTCACTACTGTTGCTGCTGCTAAACCTGTGAGTATCAATAATATAATTATGATATTAATTTTTTATAACATCACGCATGAAATACCCGAATGGTTAGGCAGACGTGCCTAATAGTACATCCACATTTCGTGAGTTATGTTTAAGTCCCAAGTTTCAAGTTTCGTGAGTTAATAATGGGTAAGCTTGTTGCTATCAACTAGACACAAATCCAGACTCCGTGGCTGTTACTGTGTTTCTGTCCAATAACACTTTTACCGACCCGGGAATCGAACACAGGAACTCACGCTCCACAGTCGCGGGTGTAACGACTTGACCAACAAGGAAGTAACAATAGTTTTAGTATAATTATGAAAAACACGGAACACGTGTCTAGTATTTTGTTGTAAAGAATCTATGTACAAAGTTTCAAAACAGTACTTTGAAAAATGACAAAGTTATAAGCTTGTTCGTTTCAGCAACGCCTGCGCCTCCAGCGTCGTCTTTTTTATCAATGTAATATAATACATGGTAGACACGATGACAGATGTATTACTTGTAAATATATTTTGCTATTTAGCAAAAGACAATAAAAAGAATTTTATAAAAAGACAAGTAAAACTATGTCAACTTACGTGTGAGCAGAGCAACCGTAATCAAACAGTAATAAAGATCATTGTATTTTTAAAATTGTTATAAAAAATACATAATTATTATTATATCATATACCTACAATTAAAACAATTTACTTATATCGTTGAAGTATTGCTTGCATCATCAGCTACGTCATTCAACAGGAAAAGTATCCGTTTCCTCTCAATTTATCCCATGAGTAATTAAATACTACCAACATCCTGTTTACCTCTTCACCTATCAAATAAGGTACAGGATAGAACTTTGTGACGTCAATTTTGTGCCTCTTGTGAAAATGGGTAAAACTGCCGCACACAGCGACGTTTAATGAATACTTAAGCCGTCACTCAGTAAAGATTTGACATACAGAACCTTTAATAAGAGACGTCTTTTTTTTTTTGGGGTGGGTGTAAAACCATCAAACAACCCCTCCCGCTCTTGGGCAGAGCGAAAGGGAGTGTCAGACTTCTACTGACTAAAAACCACCCATGTTCCTTAGCCCTTTATGTCGAGGCCGCGGTATACACCTTTGTGACCAACCGCAGCCCAACTAAGAGACGTCTTAAACAATCATTAAACGTCTCTACTTTATTTTTAGAGAAAAGTGAAATCTGTTTTCATCAGTTATACCCTTTTTCACTATAGAATGTTAATTTAGAAATTGCGATCAAAGTTTAAATGGCTGTCTAATCACTTTTAGTTGGGTGCTTGAGTTGTTTAATTATTTATGATCCCTTTTGTGAATTTTCGTTGGGTTGGTGTTATTAAAGTAAAAATTGTTCTTGAATAAATGAATTGAATTGATATTTCAAAATAACAGCTTTTTACTTATTGCTTATCAAAGTATAAACGGTACTTATAAGTAAAAAAACATCTAAGTTTTATCTGTCTGTTCAAGCTAATCTCCGGAACAGATTGACCAACTTTGATGGAACTTTTAGTAGCATTTCGTTCCGTGCATTTGAATTGCTATTTTAATAGAAGCAGTGTACCCTGTGTGTTTTCATTGCATGAAATCCGTCTTCAGCCAACATGATCAGCGAGAAAAAAAAAAAAAAAAAACTCTAATATCGTCTTCATTCTCCTGCTCTTATCCCAATTTATTTGGGGTCGGCGCAACATGTCTTCTTCTTCCATACTTCCCTCATCATTTTCATCATTTCAGCCAAAAGACGTCCACTGCTGGACATAGGCCTCCATACTTCCCTCATCATGTTCATCATTTCAGCCAAAAGACGTCCACTGCTGGACATAGGCCTCCATACTTCCCTATTTCTCTTCATCTCAGCATTCACCTCCTTTCTAGCCATATCATCCTTCACACAGTCCATCCATCGTTTATTTGGTCTTCCTCTACTCTTATGGCCATTTACATTATTATACAACTTTTTCAACAATCGGACATATAATTGTGTACTGTATACATCCTCAGTACGACCGCTTCCAACCTTCCATCTGAGTAATTCGCATGAGGTCTTTAATAGGTCCCACGGGAACTCCTGAAGGGTCAATAAATATGTCAGTCTTAGTTGTCATTTTCATGTTCAGCTTGTGTTCGCGCAATAGTGAATTGTTGTGAGTTGTTTATTATTGTTAATTATAATTTAATGGTGTCCATTCTACTATAATGGATGATGACCAGTTGATCTCTGCCACCACTTCCTTTTCTAAGAATTAAAAATGATTATGATGGTTTAGCATAGTGTCGTCCCTTGGTCCTTGGCCCACTTCTGTCTAATGAATAATAGGTATATTGTTTACTATGGAAAAAAGTTGCACAGAATCGTGCCCGTAGGAAGGAATGGAGAAAGGCTTTTGCCCAGCAGTGGGACAATTATGGGCTAGCTATAATAATAATAATATGGGTAGGTATTTACAACTGACTAAACCATTGAAACATTCATGAATGACAATAATAATTAGGAGGTAATAATATGGTATGTCATTGAGTTATGATAAGTATTGTCAACGGATCATTTTGCCATGATTTCTGTAAGACTTTTCTTCTATTTAAGAATATTGGATGTATGTTTTTAAACTGACACATGGCCACTACTAATCATATCATTAATACTAAAAACGGGATATTTATCATGTTTAGTTTTTGTTTCGAGCTCCCGATAGGTATTTCGTCGCTATCACAAGCATCATTATCACGAATAAACTGAAATCAGTGTGTTAGTTTTAGATAGAAACATTTAAGTTTACACTTTTCCATGATATGCTGCTCAGTGCCATGACTAAGAATACAACAATAAAAAAACTAAATGTGGCACTCGGAGACTGCCGCGGTAAAGCTATGAGGGCTACCGTTTTTGTGCTCACCAGTTGGCGCCACTGGCGCGTGAGGTCCCGATCTAAAGAACTGTCAAAGTTGGATAGATAGTAATAAGTTGTTTTGGCGTCAAAACAAAGTTTTCTTACAATTTAAAATAATTTAACGAGTATGCCGCAGTGTTACGCGGTAATATTCACTATATCCAAGTCAGGTGATACCATTTTTTTGCCGTTACACTGTTGTACAAACTGTCTGCAGGCCACTCGACAGTATACAACAAATCGGTATGTAGTATTTCATATTCTATGTTTCCATTAAAGTTATTATTTCTGTCATAGTCTTGAAGTCTGTAAAAAAAGAAAAACATAGCTGTAAACTCGGTAAAGAAGCTTAATTTCGACAAAATATTTTGTTTGTAAACAGTAAACAAACCAAAACAAACCAAAACAAACCTCTGAATTAGCTGTTCTTTCAGTCCGCTTAACTTTGCACCTCTTTTTCTTAGTGCCACTTTTAAAAAGCACTGATATTCATTGACCCGTAACTCGTATTTGCCATAATTGTAATACCAAACCTACCAAACGATTTAAATAAAACCGCGCAGCCCACCCATTAAAGTGACAAGTGACATTTTGGACCTCACGCTACACTAGCGCCTCTAGCGGCGAATTCACACGCGTTAGCCCTCATTGCATAGCATTTTTTATCAACTTATGCAAATAATTAATTATTTAATTTGACAACCTCAGTTGACAACCTTGTTATTTTCCGTAACCATAGCAAACTGGTTGAAAATATTTTCGCTACGGAATTTCTGGATTCGCTCTCCACGCTCAAGGCCCGCGATAGAAGCTATGCAATAGCTTAAAAAAATGTAAGACACTAAAGGAGACAAGCAAAAATAATCATCATGCGATAAAACTTCAACGAACATTTTTTTTGTAACGTTATTCATAATTTAACGTAGACCAGTGAATACTACAAGTAGGGACAAGATCTAAACATTCGTACATTGTGATTTAATATTCAAATACAAAACAGACACGATGATATCATATTATACTCTGTCCTCATTCCAATGTCCTTTAGTGAGTGCAAAGCGACTTTATATTGCGGATTTGCATTTTATAAGCATATATACATTTTGGCACGGAACTTCGTTTGTACATAACATAATAACATAACATCACGGGTGTAATACCCGAAGGGTTAGGCACATGTGCCAGTTATGTTTAAGTCTCTTATATTAGGGGGCGAACCTACTGCCATATCTTTGCACATGCTCGATAAATATTATCGTGTATGGTTCAGTTATGATATTAAGGATACTAGAAATATTATCTGTAAGAAGAAATTGCAAACGCATGTCCGAACCGAGATCTACTGTATAATGTTCTGAATATTATATTTTTATACAAGTGGGAGAATATTGTCATTCCTGTAATCCCTGAAGAGTTAGGTAGAGTTGTACCCATTAGTACTAGGTACACACGGCTACACATCAAGCTATACAAAACCAGTTAATCTTGGCCTCACTTTACTAGATCTTTTTGCACAATGAACAATCAGATTATACTGGTTTTGTATAGCTTGATGTGTAGCCGTGTGTACACCCACATTTCACTAGTTATGTTAAGTCCCATGTAACAGAGGGGTGAGCCTATTGCCATCAATCGGGTACATATTAAGACTCCGTAACTGCCACTGAGAAACCTTATTACCACTTTGTCGGCTTAACTAATTTGTATATTCAAGCTAAATGACAGCTTTCGTACATATGTGTAGGTAGTGCAGAGTCTTTGAGCTAAACTGTGGACAGACAGATGGACATCGCGATACAATAAAGTTTCTTTGTTGACTACGGAACCCTAAAACCGGTGCGGTTTATTTTGACCTTTCAGCCAATCATTCATATTATAGGTATGCTTTGACCCCTTTTATTTAAACAGGCTTCCGCATCTAATTATAGTACTCGCTATAATCCTAAGCTTAATTAGTAAGAAACCCGTGTAACTTGAAGTACGCAACACATGCATTATAATATACGACGCCTTGGCGGTATATCCAAGTAGTAAAAACCAGTATAATCTGGCCTCCCATTCTAAAGAAACTCCGTACCACGCTAGGCCAGTCTCCAAGTCGACTCTTGGTCGCCGGTACGTGGGATAACTTGCAGTATAATAAACATAGATAATTTACATATCATCCTACAATTAATAATCACCTCGAGTAGGTACCTTTAACGATACCGACCTTAAATTATGCTAAAATGGCCGAACAGATTACTAGGCAGGTAGGTACTAAAAATAGATTAGCTTCGCTTGACGCCTGTGCAACAAAGCGAGGCGCTAGTAATGACAAACATAGTTAGATCAGAGGAATCAGGCGATCCTACACTAAGCATTAGCTAAGAACCAGTTGGATCACTTATTTATAAAATAACTGTTCTATTTAAAACGGTGTAGGAAAATATCGTTAGGAAACCGGCATGACCTAGAACCGAAGTCGAAAAAAATTAAAGATAATTATGTGACATCTGCCAACCCGCACTGGACCCGCGTGGTGTCATTCCTTCTCAATACAAGTTTAAAAATCTAAAACCCGACTACGAATAAAATTTTGGTTTTTTCTCTCCAAGACCTTTCATTTGATACCAAACATGATAAGATTATCTCAATTTAATATTTTTGAGGTAAGTTTTTGACATTTAAATTCCGTCATAAAAAGAATTTATAAAATTTATATAGCCTATGTCACCCGGGCTATTCTTACGAATCTATTGACACCTCATTTATTATAATCCGTTCAGTATTTTAGGCGCTACGGTGGAACATACATACATACATACATACATACCTACATACATACATAGACTGCCAATATCATTACCCTTCCTTTTGGCTTCGCCGTAGTCGGGTAAAAAGGAGGTCTGGGTCCCATCAATGGGAACATTATAGGATCTCGGCGGTGAATATAACTAGTAAAATGTACCAGCCTTCTAATCGCAGTTGTCTTTACTATATTCTATATTTCCTTTCCAGTACGCAACCTTCGATTGGGATGAAAAAACACAAGGTTTAATCCTAAGCGGTTTCTACTACGGATATGCAGCAACTCAAGTACCTGGGGGGTACTTAGCTGAAAAATTCGGAGGCAAGTGGACCCTTGGAGTAGGGCTGCTAAGTACGGCACTATTCACCTTCCTAACGCCGGTCGTGATCAGGGCTGGTGGAGCTACATGGCTGTTTATACTGCGAATTTTGCAGGGAATGGGTGAGGTGAGTCTAATCTTTTAATTTAATTTTTTTGCGAATTGTTTTCATCATATTATGATACTTCCCGCTCTGTGTGAATGGAAGGGAGTGTCAGACTTGTACAGACTAAAAAACTCACCCATGTTCCTTCTTAGCCCTTTGTATTTCGGGGCCGCGGTATCTCTTTCGCACAGTCTCGCAAAACCGGCAGATTAATATTTTACCTAAAGATAAAAGAAGCATATTCTAGGCACGCTCCTTCCATTGTAAATCTCATCCAACGTTTTTCATCAGGCGAGATTGAGATCAGAATCACGAACATCAGGCGATTTTTTTTTTATTATTTATTGTTTCAAAGTATGTTGATACGGTAAATTTTAACTGTTGATCATATTTATATAAACTGGGGTTATAAAAATAGCTAAAAATCTAAGTAACTCAATAACTAATGAATTTAGGTAGGGAGGGAGGGCATTTCGTTTCAACTATGTATATTGGACGAACTCTGAAAAAAAACGTAATTCTTCTTCTACATTCTTAAACAAATGGCTTATTCCTGGTTTTAATTTTTCATAACCTTAGTTATTTTTTGTAGAAACACACCTAACTTTAGACTTTAGTCACCGGGAATGCATATGAAAATCTTACATTTATGACAACTTTCGATTTACTGATATTATGTCGCTAGAGATATAGTCCGGGTGCCACGGAACATTTTTTAATTTGATAACTATCAAGCTAGTTTTTCGTGAGTAGCTTCATTTTGATGAGACGCCCAACATTTCTGCCCTACGCCCTACTACGATGGTACGGAACCCTTTATGTGCAAGTCCGACTTGCACTTGACCAGCTTGATAGTAATCAAATTAAAAAATGTTCCGTGGCACCCGGACTAATAGTGAAACAGCAAGCATTTGTAACCGAGAACGGGTCGGTCTCGATGAATAAATTAATTTAACTGGTAAATCTAAATACATTTAGGGACATAATAACAAATTTTCCTGTACCTTTCGTCTCAAGCAACAAATGGGTCAGGGTCATTATACTTTTATTATTCTCGGCTTCAACTTATCAGGAATGGCGCGCGAACAAAATATGCTAATTATTTATTCAAGATGAAACACAACAGTAATTTATTTCCAACCGTTAAAAAACCGTTGACCTACTTTCTCGACGTTATTGTTTTCACTGTAATTAAGCTTTTAACGTTTATTTTTTGTCTTAAACAATTTTGAGAGTCTTGAGATATTTTCTTACTATGAAAATAAGCAAAACTTCTAAAAATTGTAAGTGTTTTCGACATTGTTAGTTTTGACTTCACTACGGTTTTATGGATATTACTCTATGCACTAGGTCTACAAGAATATTTTTTATTTTTTAACTATTAGGTTATGAGGCCATTTATAAATAAATGGCCTCATAACCTAATAGTTTATGTTAAAATAACAAAAACAAAACATTTATGTACTTACCTACTAGTAGGTAATCTAAAGATTTCTACAAGGCAAGACGCTATCAACTATACAAGGGTAGACTAACTCTTAACTATGAATACTCTCTTTTATTTGGATGTAGTTACTTAAAGGAGTACCAAGTGGAAAATATTAGTTTTCTAATGCAACGGTGCATGAATGAAATCAATTCAGACGCGTCATGGGTGAGGAGTTTCATCCTTGTATGCACTGGCCTTGCACTGGTATGTAGGTACTTATATATGTACAGTGATTCATTCACACCCAGTGTTCCAAAACATCATTTAGAACCCCTAACCGAATGCCATCTAAAACACGTATGCTCAGCCATTATAATTATGAACCTATTGTTTATGTTGGCTCAAAACCTAAAGTTTTTTTTGATCAAATTCGTTCCTGATCCTTTCAAGACCCCGAAAGCTAAACAAAGTGTGGCAAATACTCTGCTGTAGTTTTACAAACTTTTATCTGTGAAAATAATTTATATCCTACTAATAATATTATAAACGCGAAAGTTTGTGAGGATATCCATGCATCCCTTTTCACCCAAAAACTGTTGAACGGATTCGGGTGAAAAACTAAAGTACCTGAAAGGTTCAGCTGGAGAAAATAGTCGTTTGAAGTAAAACCGGTAATCGTTTAACACAATTAAACATGCGCGACACACAGCGATTACCTATATAATCTGAATTAACATACAGGTTACTTTTTATCCTGGTAGTACGATCCGGTGGCATAATTTCCGACCTCGGCGCGGGCTATGTCCCGGACTAGTTTAACTCATAATTTATTAATCGCATGGAGATAAAAATGATGCCTCCGTCTATATAGCGCCTGTTGCTTTAGCTTTAGCAAGCAATAGGGTTACGCCGGTTCTAATGAAAGTAAAAGTAAATCTTCTTATGAATTGTTTTGTAACTTATTGTGCAATGGTCGCAGGAAACCGGAATCTTCGTATGTAGGTTAACAACAACTGTACTTGCCTACTACCCTTGGCCAAAGTCTATTTAATTTTGAACTGTTCCCTATATAAATACCTAAGAACGAGCAGTCCAAATGAGATAAAATCATTATAGGTAATTAACACTAAATGCACTTTCTACTGCACTGTAATATAACCGAGTCCTGTGTGTTATAACACTTGCAACCTTTTCTAGATTTAATTAAACATTTGCCAACCTCTCTCCTTTGTCTTTCAAGGAATGAATGCGAGTTCAAAGGAAAAACAAGAGCATGACTACATCACTAGTTTTATACAAAGGAAGGTTTTTAAAGGCAGTTACAATAATACGGCGCTGGCTTAAGTTAACAGAGAGCTTTGAACAAAGCTAGGAATACAGGAATAAAAAAAAATACTGACAATTCCGACTGGAGCTTGAATTTAGTAGTATTTCACGTTTTTGTTATTTCTGTGAAAGTCAACCTTTGATCCAGTGTAGTTCAACTTATTAGGTATGCTTTTTGCGTGCAATGGTGAGCAATTCGATTATTTCCCCGTTCCAAAGAGGGCATTACCTATTTAAAAACAGAAGTCGTTTAGTTACTTCGTAATTTATTTAAGCTCTCCTGCCTACCTTTTTCCCAATTATGTCGGGGTTGCCTTCCAGTATTTTATATGGAGCAACTGACTGTCAGACTTCTACAACCCAGTCAGTACTTGGTAATGCGATACCCCTAATTTCCTAATTACATTTATTTATGCTTATATGTATTAAAACACTTTGTTTCTTCGACAGGGTCCCACGATGCCTGCACTCATGATAATGTTGGCGAGATGGGTCCCTCCCCACGAGCGGTCGTTCCAAGGAGCGCTTGTGTTCGGAGGTTCCCAAATAGGCAACATCTTCGGCTCCTTCATGTCAGGAGTTTTGTTGGCTGATGGTAGAGACTGGTCATATGTGTTCTACTTCTTTGGAGGATTTGGGATTTTGTGGTTCTTGCTATGGGTAAGTTAATTTATTTTAAGTAATTTTTGTGAGTGTGCTGACTTGGTTTATGTGAAGAAATTGAAAGTTCGTAAGAAAACAAAAGGAGGGAATCAAATATCACAATCCAAAGACTAAGTGACACTAGCACTAGGTACCTATTACATTGGTAAAAACAATACTGTTGTTATGTGGATAAGACAAGTGTCAGCAAGCCTATCATTGTAAAATGGCTTAATAAGTTTATGTAATTAATAGTTGAACTTTATCACTTAAATTACCAAAATAACAGTAAGAAACGGAAAAAAAACATTTTCAAATTAACTGTAGGTACAGTTTAGAAAAGCAAAATACAAAAAAATAACCCATTACAAAAAAGGGTTATCAAAACAACCAATTATTTATCAACAGAAGCCTAAACAAACTGCGTCCACAAGCAAATTAATCACCATCCCCGGAGTGGCTATCCCCATAAATAAAACAAGAAAGCCTGATAAAAAAAATAGGCACAAAAGCCGTGCATAAATATAGTGTGCACGTAATTGGTATCCATGTATCCATAACGGTAATCTGGCGTACACTTTTTATCTATAAATTCTGTTCAAGAGTATGTAATGAAAAGGTAAACATAAAGAATAGTACATTGTTCACCGAGAGGAGAAAGTGACCGATTACCGTCGACGCGACGGTAATCGGTCACTTTCTCCTCTGGGTGTCGTTTAAAGCCCGGAGCCGTAGGCGAGGGCTTTAAAACACCCGAGATCGGGAATCGCACTTTCTCTCGAGTGATACATAGTGCTTTATACCACACCTACGAGGAAAATAAAAAACTAAATTTAAATTCTAATTGTTGCAGTTAGTGAATCTGAGCGGGAGAGAAAAGTGTATGAAAATCCGTTCTCTCCCGCTCAGATGCGTTTTCTCCCCGCATATTTGTTCGATATGCAATGACGTACTTTCTACCGTAAAGATAAAGTATCAAGGTACTTTCCAAGCAGGTGTAGTATAAAAACATTTTTTTGGTGTGTTTTGTTAAGTGAAAACTTCAACCCAAAATACTATTTATAAAATTGTTGTAAGGCTACTTTTATAACCCTAATTTTCGTTAAAATTCAGTTACGATTTAATAATGCTATTCATTCAACCATAATAAAAAGTTCTTCTATTAATACAGACGAAAGTACTATAATTTTCAATGATGATAACGTAAGAAAGCTCAAGTCGTACTAAACCTTACCCCAAGAGAGTATAAGTTTGTTTACACTTTCATCAAATACTTTTGGAACCGAGTATCGTGCGTAAATTGATGGGCAGTTTTACGGCTATTTTATGACCACTTGTCGGATAATAACATAGATTAGTGTTGAGTGATTGGTGTTGACTGATACCGGCTTGAAATCGGCGTTTTATCGTTTATTTTGATTTCAGAACCACTATATTCAGAAATCAAAATAAAAGATAAATGCGATGTCTCTATCACTATAGAGACACCTAGAAAGTGGACACGCTCTTAAATAGCTGCTACTCCTTGTGTAGATGCCAAACAAGCAGTCAAGAAATTGGATTGGTCTAGAATAAGCTACAAGTTGGATATGTACCATGTGCTAGAACTCGTCAAATTGTGTGCCGCCTCAATTTGATTTGTCATTGGCACGCTAAGAAGAAAAAAACGTAGGTGATCCTCACAAAATAATAAAAACCTCAATAAGATACTCACGACTTGCAGTAGGTTCCCTCCACGCATCACTTCGCAATATGTGCAAGTTGTAGGCAACATAAATGCCCGATGCATATAAAAATCCTTTTTCTTTTTTCAGAGTATGTTCTGCTACAGCACTCCAAACAGCCACCCGTACATATCTAAGAAGGAGCTCACGTATTTAAACAACAACGTGACCACCTCTGAGAGCATAGACGGTAAAGACCCGGTGCCCTGGAAGGCGTTGCTGCGGTCAGCACCGGTGTGGGCGCTTGTCTGGGCTGCGGTAAGTCATCGTTGTACTGCTCTTGGCCTATATTATTTGGGGTCGACACAACATATTTTTAACCGACTCTATTTACTCCGTTTTCCTTCAAATCACTCCTCACACACTCCATCCATCTTTTCTTTTGTTTTCCTCTCCCTCTCAATTCGTCAAAATTTATATACATCACTTTTTTATTGTGATTGATGTGATGAAGAGGGGTGCTTCTTCATCACGTCATGCCCATCTGGGCTGCATTACGTAATGATTTTTTATTTAATAACTATTTTTAAAATAAAACGTAATGGCGGAAAACATGATTCATACAAAACAAAACATTTCACACGGAAAGATTCTACATGCTCAAAGTATTTTTCCGCGTCTTTATCTGTTATTCGAGATGTCTTCTGGCAACACATTTTTATCTTGATATGTCACAGCTGCGGTTTAGTAGACTTTAGAGTGCCGTCCGGTTACTATGGACATAACACCCATGATTGAAAATTCGATAATTTATCGTAAGGAATTTTACTTCCCGCTAGTATCCGTTCAGGCAAGTGTAAAAAATTAAAAATTATCAGATAAAAACGTAACCCTTCTTTTCTTTGTAGTCGGTTAAATTAATTAAGTAGAGCAGCCTGCATGACATGCACTTGATAAGAAACTGAAGTTTTTTTTTAAACTTATTGACATAACATTCATTGAAGCTGTTATAAAAATAATAATAAGAATAATAATATTCCACAACTATCACACAACGCCATCTAGTCCCAAGCTAAGCAGAGCTTGTGTTATGGGTACTAGACAACTGATAAACATACTTATATATTTCTAAATACATACATATTATAGATAAATTACACCCAGACACAGAACAAATGATCGTGCTCATCACACAAACATTAATTGTCCTGGGTGGGAATCGAACCCACGACCTCCGGCATAGCAGTTAGGGTCACTAACCACTAGACCAACAGGCCAGTCAAAATAGAACTACATTGACGAATGCATGAACAAAGTCACAGATAAGTACGTAATAAACGACAACAGACGACAAGCACGTGGTAGTCTGTTAGTACTTCACATGATTTAAACTCCATCCTACTTGGTTACCTACTTAACACGTCATCATCTTTCTGCCTTTGTCGTGTATTCCCGTTAGTCACCACTAGCGAGATATATTCATAAACCATCGGCATGCCTGGTGACCAAAAGTTACACGGTGTGCCTGGTGGGTTTATCAGACCCGGACATTTATCTTGTAAATTCTAAAATATTTATTGATAAATAAGGTATTTAAATGTACTAATATGTCTACTAGAGGTGTATGTTAGAAAATAAAATGAAAAACATTGCAAATCAACAACTTTTAATAATTATAATGCCAATTAAACTTAAGTAATATTTTTAAATCGTTTTAAACTTAGTTACTCTTATACACACTTTACTTATTAAAAACTAAAGAGATCTCAATCAGACTATATAAACATATAAGACACTTCTATGTTCTTATAAATAACTAAAGAATATTCAGTCTATTAACATTTTCCAGAGTTTTGGTCCGAAAGCAAATTGCACATTGGAAAACTATACGCACGTCCTACTACCACGAGAGTGCGTTCTGGTCTCAGGTAGTTGGCTGCGGGTGCCTAGTAATTCATAACGGCCAACTACTAAGTGCGGCGAGAAATTCGAATTTAAAGGAAATACAATGGTTTATATACACAGGTGGGTCTGACGGACCCTACAGGCATGCCGAAGGTTAAAGTGCCTAAAGTTTCTCTGCAACTTTTTTATCGCTGATTGTATGTTCATTTTATTTAAATTAATTATCTTCAAATTAACATGCTTGTGAGTTCGTATATTACTTACAATATTAGTTTAAGTAATCTCTGAACGTACTAATTTGAAAACAGTAATTTAAATCTATACTAATATTATAAAGCTGAAGAGTTTGTTTGTTTGTTTGTTTGTTTGTTTGAACGCGATAAACTCTGGAACTACTGGTTGGATTTGAAAAATTCTTTTTGTGTTGGATAGTTCATTTATCGAGGAAGGTTATAGGCTATATAACATCACGCTACTACCAATAGGAGCGGAGCATAAATGAGAAATGTTGCAAAAACGGGAAAAGAAAATTCCTTTCTGAGAGCTTCCGTTGCGTGCGCTGCGAAAACGGTTTAAGTTACGAGAATATCATGTATGAAGTAATTATTCGTCTTTAAAAGTTCTAAAAAAAAGTCCGCGACAGCATCTGTCTATCTTTTAAGATTGATTTACTGTAACCATTTTTTACTATTAAAATGTAAGGTTAAAAAGAATTATTTTTTGCGAAGCTTATTTAACCCATATTTTATTAATCTATATCTAAATAAATGTGTTCATTACAACGGAAATTTAATGTAGAATATTTGTGCTCTTTACTCTATACAGTTTAAACAAATATCTTAGAAGATATCGCAATGTAAAAATACCCGCGCGGAAAAATAATTACGCGGGTTGCGTCGCACTCGCAATGTAGGTACGGGGGATTCTGGCTGGCCTCCGGGAAATTCAAATTCAAAATATTTACTGCATCATAATGTTTACAAGTACAGAGTGTTATAGTACATATTTTTAGGAACCAGAAGTGAAAAACAAATAAAAAAAAACAATATCGAACAACCTAAAACTAATTTATTCTTAAATAGACTTAGATCAAACAATAATTCAATAACACATCAGGATTCAGGTAATCACAAACAAACAGCCGTTAATATTCAAAAACAATAATCACAATAGAACACAAATTATAGCACAAAATAAAGTACACAAAATGAGAAACCACTGCAGCAAAATATGGAACGAACTTACTGTAAAGTAGCGTAGGTACCACCTTACCGGTCGACGACTCGGCAACAAATGACCGCCACTCTGTAGAGTGCTTGCTTTTATAAGCATCGGCGGGGGTACCCCACTACCAACAATAAATTTGCTTATACGGCCTCTCCTGATCGTGCACCGTCCTCGGCTGCACCAGGAACTTCTTCAGCAGCACTGGCAGGTACGGCGATAGCCTGATCGCTGCCTCCATCTGATTTGGCACCGTCCGAGTTCAGAGCACCAGAAGGACCAGCAGGAACACCAGCGGGACCAACAGGAAGACCTGAAGGCTCACCAGCATCATCGGGGTTGTCATCATTGCAATCTGTATGAGAAACAAGTGGTTAATTATATGTGACGACATACACCTTTGCCTATTCTGTCATCCATCACACATACAAGGCCCTCATACAAAAATACACTCAAACCAAGCTAAACCACTTCGCTTTCAAATGTATGCATACATCTTCACACATCATGTCTCATTCATACTCATACTTGAACTTGTACAAGTTCATACGTCAGAAACGTATCAACCAGGACTGCGCCTGCCAGGACAACACCTGATGCGTATTCAAAGAACACGACTTCCGGGACAGCACCCGATGCACATACGTAGTATGCGACTTCCACACGTTAAAAACGTGTCAACCAGGACTGCGCCTGCCAGGACAACACCTGATGCGTATTCAAAGAACACGACTTCCGGGACAACACCCGATGCACATACACAGTACGCGACTTCCAAAAACCAGGCACTCCAGGACGCTAGTCCCAGGAGCGCGCTGCATCTGGGTTGCACCAGCCACCCGATCTAGGCTGCACCAGCCACTCGATCTGGGCTGCACCAGCCACCTGACCTGGGCTGCACCAGCCACCTGACCTGGGCTGCACTAGCCACCTGACCTGGGCTGCACCAGCCGGGTCAGCACATGCCTCGCACTCATACACTCGTATGCATGACACGCGCTATCAGAACATAAAGAAAAACTTTAAAAGGTTCGGTTGAAACTTACTTTCAAAGAATGCTGCACAACTCTCAGGACACCACTCTCCTTTCCAGGGTACCATGTACTGAGCTGCGGCCTGAGTGGTCTTGCCTCTGGCTCCACTCAACAGTTTCAGCTCGTACCGATCACTTCGTAACACTTTAGTCACGCGATACGGACCCCTCATGCCAGGGTCGAGCTTCCCAGCGGACTGAGAATATTTGATCACAAACACGTGATCGTTAACCTGGAAAACTCTTGGCGGGTGCCTTAGACGATTTACCCTTTCGTCTTGATCACTTTGATTTTTGTCAAGTGATGCTTTAGCGGAGCTCCTGCTGAGTTCCCTCATGGCCTCTCGATTCGGACTTGAATTTTCAACTGCAACGTCACGGATCAGCGCACGAATCACAGGAGTGGTCGCGTTAGTACCAATTAACAAATACAAAGCTGAAAACTGCGTGGTTTTTTGTTTAGTAACATTTAACACTAATTGAATTTTACATAAACTATCAGACCAAGTTGAATTTTTATTAGTGCTCTCGATACGAATCATATTAAGGATTGTCCTTACATAACGCTCGACTTGTCCATTGGAATGATGCATTTCGGGCGTTATATAATGGATTTCGCATCCCATCTCATTTACCCAACTGGTAAAAACTGACGCCTCAAACATGCGACCACGGTCACAAATTATTAGTTTGGGTGTCCCAAATAATGCTATAGCGCTATTGAAGACTCGTTTCAATTCGCCAGCATCTTGTCTATATATGGGATAGAGTAAACAAAATTTGGTAAATGAATCGACCAAAACAAGTACAAACTTATATCCATTAGACTCTGGCAAAGGACCTAATGCATCAACATGAACCGTGTTGAAAGGAATGTCTGATTTTTCCCATGACGTAATAGGCTGACGAGGAGCTCTTGGAACACGTTTCTTGCTAATGCAAATTAGACAATGGGAAGTATACTTCTTCACAAATTGTTTCAGGCCAGGAAACCAGAAATGTTTTAAAATAAGGTCGTAAGTTTTATCAGCCCCGATGTGCTCATGCTCGTCGTGAAAAACACGTAACAAACTGAGTCGGTGCCCTTTAGGAATAAAACATAGCAAACGCGACTCCTCACCAACAGGTGAATAGCGATAGTAGAGCACATCGCCCTGACAAACGTACCGACCAGAGTCCAGGCGACCATCTCTTAGTTTTTCTATGAGATCGACGGTCTCGGAATCAGCTGACTGGGCCATTTGTGCCCAATTCAACGGTCTGTCAATGGCATTGACTTGCAACGCTGGCGGGTTCCTGCTTAGGTAATCAGCGTGACCCATCATCACACCCTTTCGATATTCAATCTCAAAATTGAAATCTTGGAGATAAATCCACCAGCGTGCAACCCGGGGAAGTAAATCTTTCTTACGTTCAGTGGCCTTCAAAGCATTACAATCGGTTATGATTTTGAATGTTATTCCGATCAAATAATGGCGAAAGTGTTGTAGTGCCTTGACGACCGCCAACGTCTCCAGTTCGTACGAATGGTACTTGGGTTCCGCACCCTGGGTTACTTTACTAAAATAGGCTATCACCCGTTTACCACCGTCCGCGTGTACTTGTAGGAGTACAGCTCCGTACCCTGCGCTGCTAGCGTCAGTGTGCAGTTCTGTAGGAAGGTTTGGGTCAAAAATCGCTAGTATAGGTTCGCTAGTTAGACGTTTTAGAATATCTAGCCGGACTTGATCTTGATCAGGTCCCCATACAAATTTTACGTCTTTCTTTGTGAGACGCGAAATACATGCGGTTTTTGTCGCGTAACCTTCAATATAACGCCGAAAGTAACCAGCAAGGCCTAAAAACTGGCGTACTTGTTTGACGCTACCCGGAATAGGCGCGTTAACTAGTGCCTCAATTTTGTGCGGACTCGGTCTAACCTGACCATGACTAATAACGCGACCTAGGTACTCGATCGTGGTGGTGAGGAAGAAACACTTGCGTACATTAATTGAGAACCCGGCCTCCGTCAAAGTTGACAAGACATCGCGTAACAGGGCGATGCCATCGTCGACTGTCAGACTCAGGATCAACACATCGTCAATATATACCAGAACACTTCCTGCGTCTATAAATTTACGCAAGGTATTATTGATGATACGCTGATACACAGTGGGAGAGTTGCACAAACCATAGGGCATCTTTAAATATTCGTAATGAGCTTCTGGTGTTACAAAGCCTGTCATACGGATCGAGCCTTCATCAATGGGAATCTGGTGAAAGCCTGATGCCATGTCCAGAGAAGTGAAGAATTTCGAACCCCCGAGCCGATCAATGTGGTCATCAATCAAGGGTAGGGGATACCTATCCTTAACAGTGATGCGATTCAGTGCGCGAAAGTCTACGCACATTCTGTCTGAGCCATCCTTTTTCTTGACCAAAATGATCGGGCTCGCGTATTCGGAACCTGACTCCCTAATAATCTTTTTGTCTAAAAGGTCCTGACATATCTCGCGAACCTTAAGTTTCTCCTGATACGACAAACGATATGGATGGTATGCCACAGGCACGTCACTTGTTAAATTGATGTGCATTTTGCCAGTGTTTACGGTAGTAGTGGCGGTACCGGATATTAAAAACGAAGAAAATTCGTTAATCACAGCCATCAACGTAACAAGTTTCGCACCTCCGAGAGACGTATTTATTTGGTTAGTCTCGCTAACACTCAAAGCGTTCACTCTTAGCACCCTATCTGGCGTGTGGGTCAGATACTGTCCGTGTTTCGTGCGAATAAACGTAACACCATCGCGATTTAGTACGTCCGTCCCAATGATAATGGGAGTATTCATACACGACGCGGGTACTATGACAAAGTCCACTTCAAGCGAAATATTATCAAACTCGACAGTTAAAGTGACATATTCGCGGGCAACAATCTCGGTATTGCTTATTCCTTTTAGAGAACAGTTAATTTGTTTACGCGACCCGGAGAAGTAATTTACTACCGCTGATGATATCAAGGACACATTAAGTGCACCACTATCTATGAGTATATCAACCGGTATACCCTGTATCACTGCTGTACTTATATCATTATTAGTTTTCGTGTTTGAAAGTTCGCTGCACAAATTAACTTTACGTTGATTGCTGTTCTTAGTTTG
The DNA here is from genome assembly GCA_949316265.1 of Diarsia mendica. Lineage (NCBI taxonomy): Eukaryota > Metazoa > Arthropoda > Insecta > Lepidoptera > Noctuidae > Diarsia > Diarsia mendica. The sequence continues at coordinate 10,610,890 of OX438892.1, forward strand.
AGACTCAGATCGAGCCTTAGCGAAACAGTCACTCTCTTTGTGCCCTGCCTTTTTACAGAAAGAACAAACGGGTTTGGCATTAGTACTACTGTCGGCTTTATCATCGACATTACGCTTCTTGGGACACTTGTCCTTATAGTGTCCTGCTTGACCGCAAACAAAGCACTTATTTTCGGACTTACTAGAACCGTTAAAATTACGTTTTTTAGTCGCACTGGATGACGCAGATTTATCGGTGTTTCGGTTATCGGGTTTGCGAACAGGCTTTACATACGTAGCTAAATATGAGACTAGGTTTTCTGTTGTTAGGTCAGCATTAGTAGCTGCTGCCTGGACCTGTACATTACTGATACCGTGAATCACTATTTGGGTCATAAGTTCTTCGCTTAGCCCTTTTATTACGCGTAACCTTAATAAAGAACGCCGCGCGTATTCTGCGTATGATGCAAACTTGTCGGACGTGGTGTTTAAGACCTCGTGAAGAGTTTGGGCATAATTAATCTTTTGCGGGCACAACGACTTAAATTCTTTCGTGAAATTGGACCATGAGCGATCGTTTGTAGCCCACTCGTTTAACCACGTTTTCGCGTCACCTTTTAAACAGTGAGCCACACGCGAGAAACACTCGAGATCGTCCCAACGATTGACATTCCTAGCCCTGTCGACTTCGTTACACCACACCTCAAAATTATTTATAGCCGGATCAAAATTTGAAACATAATAATTGCTAGACTTGCTTCTTGTTAACTGTCCCAACGCATCAACAAGCGCTTGAGTCGTAGAAACACTTTTTTCCAGCGGAGGTGTGCTATCTATATTGACGGTGTAATATGCGAACCCGTGTTTTCCTCAATAGCAGTTAGTCGCGACATGATATTGCCCAACGCGCTTTGTACGGAAACATCATGAGGGTAGGATCGAGATTTACTTCGACGGCGACGACTAGAATTAACCGTTCGTGACCTAGATTTTTCACGCAAACTATGATTGTCACTATTACGCGAATGACTGCGACGTGATCGTGAGTTAGTTCTGTTGCGGCGCGAACGCGAACGAGTTTTATCACCGCGCGAACGTGAACGAGTTTTATCACAGCGCGAACGTGAACGAGTTCTATCGTGAGATGATCGTGATCCGTGCCTACGGTGTCGTCGCGGTGCACTACGAGGGCTATAGCCGTCGCCAGAGCGAAGCGGCGGCGTCCTAGCAAGCTTTTCACGTGACCTTGACGAACGTGGCATTGTTTGAAATCAACGGCTGTTTGTGTAAAGTATCAAGGCAGTATTGTGAGCAATTAAGTTCAATCCCACTTCTGATTTTAGGAACCAGAAGTGAAAAACAAATAAAAAAAAACAATATCGAACAACCTAAAACTAATTTATTCTTAAATAGACTTAGATCAAACAATAATTCAATAACACATCAGGATTCAGGTAATCACAAACAAACAGCCGTTAATATTCAAAAACAATAATCACAATAGAACACAAATTATAGCACAAAATAAAGTACACAAAATGAGAAACCACTGCAGCAAAATATGGAACGAACTTACTGTAAAGTAGCGTAGGTACCACCTTACCGGTCGACGACTCGGCAACAAATGACCGCCACTCTGTAGAGTGCTTGCTTTTATAAGCATCGGCGGGGGTACCCCACTACCAACAATAAATTTGCTTATAATATATTTAACAGTAAGAGATAGATTTTATAGTAATTCACACTTTAATATAATCTAAGCTAATCTAAACCATCTAAACTTATTGTAATAAAGAGGAAAGATAAGATTTTTTGTTTGTTACGATTCAGCTTAATTAATGTCGGATAGTCGATATATCGAGAAAGGTTATAGCTATATTTATGTGACGCAGACGAAGTTGCGCGGGTCAGCTAGTACTTACATAAGTTTACTCACGTGGATACTGTTAATGAGATATTGTTTAATCGCCCCGTCAGAACTGAGAGACCTTGACTGAATTATAAAACAGAAACACCTTTTTTTTTTTTTTTATTATAAATGGGCTTGCTCTTGACAATAGAAAACATACAAAAAAGGTCGCAGTAAGTTCAATTGCAACAACTAGGTATTTACGGAAAAATTAATTTCATCACAATTTTTGTGCAGGTAACGCATAAAGATACAGTAAACACCAAGTTGCTATTGTTTCTATTGTTCAGAATCAAATATTGTTTCTTTAAATACAAATTCTAAAGGAGATTGCCCAACTTTGGTCCAAATGCTGCCCAGGAATGGGAGTACCTGCGCTGGGTTCCTGGCACTACTCTATGTCATTATACTAAATATTTTGAAAATCCATCCTGGGGTTCCTATTTTTTTTACAGATTTATTTTGATGATATTATTTTTTTTACATGTTTATTTTTTGACGGTATTTTAACATTTTTACGCTTTTTGGACCCCAACTAAAGACAATTTGTGTAAATGGACAGTTTTATACGTTCATTGTTTGACATAAAAAATGTCAAAAATGTCGGAATCGATGGTCTGTTAGCTTTTTTAAACAGAGTTCTGGCTGTTTGCAGTCTCGCTTGAAACAAATCGAGGCACTGGGCCTCAAGGTGGCTCTCGAGAAGATGGAGGCACTGGTATTTCTTGTGGTCCGACGCCAGCTTCCGGTTTGCGTACACCTCACCATCGTGTTGCAACGATACCGGTGCGGGCAAGCATTAAATACTTGGGCCTGGTTACATACTTCGGCGAGCACTTTGCGCAGCTTGCACCGAATCTGATCGGCACAGCGTCAGCCCTCAGCCGGTTTTTGTCGAACCTGGGTGGACCGAACGTAGTCTGAGACGGCTGTAAACGGGGGTGATTCGCTTGACGGCGCTCTACGGAGCCCTGGTATGGGTACACCTTCGTGGGATTCGGAGGCGTAAGTGCTCACTGAAGTCTACCGGTGTGAGATTGGCAGGATGTCCTATGCCTGAAGGTGGTCATGAAATGGTGTAGGGAGGACCAAACCCATACCCTGGGGAAATGGCGGGTGAGGCAGGAGACGCCTAGTGCAGGTCACTGAACCGTGGGCGCTATCCAGCCTTTCCTGGAGGAGTGGGTACGGAAGTGATATGGGACGTTAACCTTCCGTCTAATGCAAGTGATGTCAGGGCATGGGTGCTTTGGCAAATACCTGCACAAAGTAGCCAGACGGGAGGCGACTCCCGTGTGTCACCAGTGCGACTGCAGCGAGGACATGGTGCTTCACACTCTTGAGCATTGCTCTGCATGGGTGGTGAAGCGCCGTGCTCTCGCGTGCGCTTTACCGGCCGTGGCCAAGGGCATGGTTGACAATAGGGAGGCATGGGAAGCAGTGGCGTCCTTCTGCGAGGAAGTCATCTCGCAGATGGAGGCGGCGGAGAGCGTCAGGGAGGAAGGCAGGGAGACATTCCACCCTGACGCGCTCCACCGCCTCCGCAATCAGTCGCAGGAAGACAGGGTGGTGAAGGAACCGCCATGGCGACCTGATACCGCCCTAGGAGGTGCCAGCTGGCGATAGATCGGGGTATCTGTCATTTCCGCATTACACGGCGCTCATGACTAGTGGCGGTTTTAGGTGAGCCCAGACATCGCCACAGGATTCTGGAGCCCGGAGGCAGGGTACGCTGGATGGGTCGCGAACATCATGCGTAGCAGTTCTCGGGGCTCTTCCGCCAAGGCGACAGTAAGCTCACGGCGGTGTTTTTACAAGCCCCGTATAACCAAACCGTCTTTCCGGACGCGGACGGTGCGGTATGCGTTAGGCATTTTTCACTGCTTAATAAAATAAAAATATAGGCACCAAGTTGTTATCAGACCTCTGCCCTCTGTTTAGACAGCACACCGAGACATTGATGAAAATGATGATGATTGAAATAGAAATAAATAATACAAGCCATTTCAGTTTTTTTTGTTCCTTTCTATCACTTCCAATACGGAATAAGTATTAAAACTGTCCATTTATACAAAATGTCTTTAGTTGTGGTCTTAAAAGGTGTAAACATCTTCAAAAGGCATCAAAAAACACCATGTGAAAAAAATAAATTCATCAGAGTAAATAAGTTAAAAAAGTGGGAACCCTAAAAATATTTTGTATAATGACATAGTTTAGTGCCAGGAACCCAGCGCAGGTACTCCCATTCCTGGGCGGCATTTGGACCAAACCTCATATAAACTTGAGCAATGTCCTTATCGTTCATTTAACGTTTCTTTTAGTTCATTAAAATGTTACATTTAGCATGCATTTGTTAGAGGACGTAATATTATTTTTAGATATCATGGATGTATTTTTTTCCGTTGATGATGTTCATCACATATTGACTGAGTGTTTTGTAAAACGAACCAGGGCGCCATAATCGCATGTGCGACAAAGCCCTTTTTATTGAAAAAAATAATAATTTTTTTTGGTTCTACGACAAAAAAATAGGACAAAAGTTGTAGATAATCTTATTTTCAACAAAAACTTTTAACAAAATATTTGTTGTGAGACCTATATGGTTCGTCAGATAAACCATAAAAACTATTTGAACCGCCCCTTTTTTCAAGATGGCGCCTGTGGTACAAGGGTTGCAACCCCACAAACTTCGATTTAACTTTAAACTGACCCCCTCTTGATATCTTAATCTCTCTAAAATTGATAAAATTGCGTCCTCTAACAATAGAGTCAATAGAGTCGCACCCTTTTACATGCGACTTGAACATAACCGGTGAAATGAGGATGTATTATACTATTGGGACTAACACCTCTGCTACTCTGGAAAACCTTCAGTTAGCCTTCTGAATGAGCTTACATGGCTGACAATACTTAGCGCCCACGGGTTCTTGAAGGTCATCCATAACCGTTGTTTACTAATAATGATGCCTATTGATGTTAATACTGCTTCGAATGTTGGCTTAGTCCTATTATAAGTTTGGTATAGGCTGCCAGGTTGATATGCCACATCGGTTATAATCTATCCCCTTTCAGAAGTGTCTAAAATAATAATGTGGAACTACTGATAATGAAATCCAACATTACCTAGTTCCATTATTTTCAGATACTTTTAAAATGGAACTAATGATAAAAAATTCAACATTAGTTCCATTATTTTCAGATTCTTTCATAATGGAACTAATGATAACAAATTCAACATTAGTACCATTATTTTCAGATTCGTTTATAATGGAACTAATGATAAAAAATTCAACACTAGTTCCACTATTTTCAGTTTTTTTTTAAATGGAACTAGTGATAAATAAAAACATTCAGTAGTTCCATCATGGTACTGTCAATGGTACTAGTGACAACGAACCACTTACTTAAGTAGGTATACTTACCTACATATTTCATTTATAATATGTTGATATGTGCATGTGATTGTATCGTTAAATGTGCGACACTTAAGGTCCTTTTCGCCTTTCTCGGGTACATTCCGGGTAATGGCAGGAATTCGTCTGCCATTACCCGTCGCCTTCGAACACGGCTTGTTGCATGACCGGCCGCTATCTTGAACTCCAAACTTTCTTCCTGGTCTGCTTACTGCTGCTGCGTAGTGCGCGAGGTCTCTTATATTTTGTTCTTTAGCCTGTTGGAAAAATTGGATCTACCCGCACCCCGGGTTACCGCAACCTAACATAGCAACCGTGGTTGTTTGAATACGCAATCGAGGTCGCGTTGCTTTCATAATGTTTGTCACTCATTTGTTCGAAAATGGATTTAATTTGAGTTAATATCTAAACAATACTGCTTGTCGCCATTTCAGAAACATACCAAACTCAAACTCAAACTCAAACTCAAACTCAAATATTTTATTTCAATTAAGCCATTACAGGCACTTTTGAATGTCAGAAGGACGGAAGAAGAACGAAACTACGAGTGCAATACGTCATTCCGAAAGCCACCACGCCGAACCACACGCCACCGAATGCCCGCAACAACGAACACTGCGAGCACGAAAGCACGCAGCGACGCAAACCGCAACAACGAATGCTCGAGACCCCGAAACACGGAACAACGAATGCACGCCGCAACGTGCAACCGAAGCCCCGCGACCCGAAGCCCCGCACACCCGCCGCCACGGCACGCGCCGCCGCGTGCCCCCGCACCCACAGCAATCGCCGCCGGTAACATCCGGCGCCGCGCAGCCCGACGCAGCAACTCCCGAAACCATCATTAGAGTTACAATACAAAAGTAATTACTTACGTAACTTTGTTTGGTCCACAAGGTTGCTAAACCTACTTACTCAGTCTATATAGGTAATATAGGTAAAAATGTGATGTTGGTTTGTGTACGCTTCAAAAACTCAAAAAGTTCTGCACCGATCCGCATCAAGGATTGTTTTTACAGTATCCACGCGGGCGAAGCCGCGGGCATCAGCTAGTATATTATAATGTATCTACCCAACCGACCTTCTGAAACCACATGATTTAACAAAGTTAACCACAGGATCGAATAAATTGCTGGGGCTGAGGGACTATACGTAAAATATACCGCAGCCCCGGAAAACAAAGGGCTAAGAAGAAATATGGGTGGGTTTTATCAGTAGAAGCCTGACACTACCTTCCACTCCACAAAGAGCAGGAGGGACAGAAAAGGAAATAATCGAATACATGAGAACTGGTCCATCAACGCTGCTAATGATGACTAGGAAGGTGACTCAAAAGTAATTCGTAATTACGAATTTTGATTGCTAGGCAAGTTATCCTGCATACCTGCATATAACAAAATAACTGTTCTCACAAAATTTTAAAAAAAAATAACTGTCTGGTTACGATTTACTAGACTCTAACCACAACAGCTGTGGAATTGGGTCGGATGACGCCATTATTATGCATTTAAAGTTTTAATGCTAATCTAAACCATTTATACCTAGAACTATAAAATCTTTATACTTAGATTATTATTCTCATTACGGAGGCAAGTATCGTTGTGATCACTACCAGATACCAGACCTATTAGCTTGACTCATATTCATATTGTAAAATAATACTAGTATAATCAGTCAAGCCGTTTCAGAGGTGGGGTACCACGCACACCATTGCACGAAATATTTATTTATTCGATTAAAAGATATTTGTTTTACCAAAATAATTCAATAAAGTATATGTTAAATAGTGTTGCCAAACGATAAACAAATTTTGGGTGATTAATTACCTGTACATACATAAACGACTATTTTCTTCTTAAAAATGTTTTTTTTTACATTCAACACGTAGTTACTTTGATACCTGCGCAAATGACTATCAAAAAGTATTTACACGTGACGATTCTTATGGGGCTCCTACGGAAGGCAAAATTGCATTCGTCTCAGACGCCGAGTAAAAATCGTTAACGATACGCCACAATGACGCTATACGCAAGGACCGCTACGTCATGTAGATTACTCAGCAATCTTAAAATGCAGACGCTGTGACCAATGACTAATGACCCGTGGACACAGTCTAACCTTTTGGTGATACAAGCTCAAGCGACAGTGACTCGTAAAAACGAATGCAAGCAGTTGTTTAGTTAGAGTATGGCACGAGACGACGAACGAACAACGAAGCTCTAGCGAACCCTTACGGGACTGCGGAGCTGTTCGAAAGAGATACCGCGGCCCCAAAATACTAAGGGCTAATAATGGACATGGGTGGATTTTAGTCTATGTAGTCTGATAGTCTGACACTCTCTTCCGCTTATCCTTACTTGCTGAGTCTTATTACTAAGTAGTAATATGTATTGATTTACGACTTTCTTTGTCTTGCCCCGTCTAACACTCGTAATTATTAGAATGTCCGTGTTGTAGAATGGTGTTATGCCATTTCCCATATGGCCGGCTTAACGACCCAGGTCGGGCGCCTAATGGAGCAAACTGAACAAATGCTTCTTATTTGCTTAGGGAAAAGGTATTGGATGTCTTGTAACGTATACCGTTATTATGCGGTTCATCATTCTAAAGCCCACATCAAAATTAGTAATTTTCATCAGTAATTAAAACTTATAATATGGTTAATAGAAAATAGTCATAGAATGTCTTTAATGTTTTTAAATAGAGCAGTTATTTTTTTTTTATTTTCAATAATGTTACTAATACAACTTGTTCAGTGACTGTTTAGTATCCTAGGCTGGGGACATACCGTTACTGTGCTTAGTAGAGTGGTTTTGTACAAGTTTCCAAAACAATGCATCGATTGAGAAAAAGTAAAGTGCAAAAAAGGCGATCGGTACAATCATCTTGATATTACATGCTCCTGTTAATCTATATCTATCTATATATATATATGTTATCTATCTATCTATCTATATTTATATAAAAACTAGCTGACCCGGCAAACGTTGTTTTGCCATATAAAAAAAAAATAGGGGGATGAAAAATAGATGTTGGCCGATTCTCATAGATACCGGATAAGCACAAAAAATTTCATCAAAATCGGTCAAGCCGTTTCGGAGGAGTATGGCATCGAAAACTGTGACACGAGAATTTTATATATTAGAGATGTTATGTTGGTTTGTGTACGCTTCAAAAACTCAAAAACTACTTCACCGATTTTCATGCTGTTTTCACCAATGGAGAAAGTAGTTCTCGAGGAAGGTTTTTAGTATATTTAACCGACTTCCACGCGGGCGAATCCGCGGGCATCAGCTAGTATGGCATATAATATTTAAAGTCGGCGTAGCATGTCATCTAAACCATTCCATCCATCTCACACAAACGACATATCAGTATTCCTCGCTTTTCCAGGACAATCCCTTACCCATACTAATGTTAAATTATACTTCCAACAACATGAATCTACCCGAGTTTCGAGATGCAAATGGGAGCAAGCATTTATATGAAGAAAATCAAATGAATAAATTATGATGAGCGTCTTAATTTGAAGGAATATTTAGATTAATATCTTACGCTTCTGTGAGCGTGTTGAGATATGTTGAGCTATCAATGCGTTGGTTTGTGTACGCTCAGTGTGTACGCTTCAAAAACTCAAAAACTACTTCACCGATTTTCATGCTGTTTTCACCAATGGATAAAGTAGTTCTCGAGGAAGGTTTTTAGTATATTTAACCGACTTCCACGCGGGCGAAGCCGCGGGCATCAGCTAGTATGGCATATAATATTTAAAGTCGGCGTAGCATGTCATCTAAACCATTCCATCCATCTCACACAAACGACATATCAGTATTCCTCGCTTTTCCAGGACAATCCCTTACCCATACTAATGTTAAATTATACTTCCAACAACATGAATCTACCCTAGTTTCGAGATGCAAATGGGAGCAAGCATTTATATGAAGAAATCAAATGAATAAATTATGATGAGCGTCTTAATTTGAAGGAATATTTAGATTAATATCTTACGCTTCTGTGAGCGTGTTGAGATATGTTGAGCTATCAATGCGTTGCCAAGGAGTTATTGATCGTCTCGTGTATACGACTACGTAATTTGGGGATCATTATTATTGGTACTCCAATTATTATTTTTGTAACAGATGTGGGATAGGGTACGAACCTTCGCACAAGTTCCAATTTTAATTACAGTCAATAAGCTAGCAACGAAATACGTAAATGCTTCTACCATTTATTGTACCTCGAATCCCGGTTTTGTCTTGTTATACATTTGATTGAATAGGTAAAATTTGTAAATAAGCTGCAAGAAAGCACCCGTTTGAGCATTTATTTTTGGGCAGTTATCCATTGAGCTGCAAAGGTTCTCCCATTTTTGGAATACCCTTGGTGCTTTATGCATAGGGGCCAAAAAGTCGGTGCTCAAACTGGAATATTTAAAAAAACAGCTGGTCTCCTCCTCCCACCTTTTTAACTTTAAGTAACCTAGTTTAATGTTCTGCTTCCAGGTTGGCCACGACTGGGGTTACTATACAATGGTGACAGATCTTCCTAAATACTCTCACGATGTTCTGAAGTTTAATATTGCAACCACCGGCACACTCACCGCTATTCCTTACATGGCTATGTGGGTGTCTTCCTTCCTCTTCGGTTTAGTCTGTGATATTTGTATCAAGAAAGGATGGCATACCATCAAAACTGGAAGAATTATTCACACAACTATTGGTAAGTAGCATTATACAAGTTGCTGGATTGAGAATTTGAAGCTGAGAACTTGTCAAACTTGTCAAATAAGCACGTTTTGCATGAAAACTTTGAATTTCAAAGGGATCCACACATACCACAATCATAAGGGAGGTATCTTCCTAAGTAACACTGTTGTAGGTATTTGCAAATTTTATCTACAAGACAAAGACGGGAACATTTATGACTGTTTATGCCTGGCTAAATTCAATGAATGTAAATTAGTTCGGTATTTCAGACATGAGCTTATAAAAAAAAACAGCTGAAAGCACCTGCTTTATTTAGATTAAAGCATTCTCCTTCTCTTAGTTTTTTTTTTTTAATTAAATTTCTTTTGATCAGAACTCAGTCTCATTGACGGCTTGCTGATTAGAGTGTTCAAAAATAATTCAAAAAAAAAAAAAACTAATGTTGGTGATAATCAGTCATTTTCAAATTACAGCTGCCTCCGGTCCTGCTATTTGTATAATCCTGGCATCCTACGCGGGTTGTGATAGAACCGCTGCGATGGTCTACTTCGTTCTCTCTATGGCCCTCATGGGAGGTTTCTACAGCGGCATGAAGGTACGAGTCACTGTAATGTCGTCTAAGTAATGGCGACGTTTTTAGAATTAATTATTCACTGTGTAGGTCACACGGAAAACTAGCCAACACGTTTTGTTGAGGCTATTGAAGCCGTTCTTTTGCAAATATTATTGTACTAACTTAAACCTACTACTTCGCCAGCATGAAATTATTCTAAAAATATTAGTTCCTCATTCAAATTTTGTAATCAATTATATGGGATTTTTTTATTTCTTTTTTTTGAATGGGTCCCTAATGCATTTTTTAAAATAAAAGTAACCTAATTTACCCTTTATACCAGGGTTGTTGCGAATATTCGAATCCGCATCCGCAAATGCGGAGCTTCCGCATAGATTTGAACATTCGCATCCGCATCCGCATCCGCAATAATCAATGCGGATATTCATGCGGATGCGAATGTCATACAAGTTGCGGCAAGAAAGAAATTGGGCGAGGCCGGCCGGCGAATGGCGCGTGTCTTTTCCTTTGTGACAAATGACAATGACCAATGGGAGCGAAAAAATTGGTGACAAGGTCCGACGCGTTTGTTGTGGTGCATCTTTTGTTTCTTGTAAATAAATCATTACGTATTTGTTTGCGCTGTTGATTACTTATCGTAGATTGATATTTCGAAAACTTTATATTATTTTCACTAATCTAAGACTACTTTAGTCCTAGCTCAGCTTATTTCAATCGTCAGGTCAATACCATTATGTTACACCGGTAATACGTTTTATTGTAGGTAAAGTTTATTATTATTATAACAAAATTCTTTATTTTTCAGCGTCTAGGTAATTAACAATGTCACCAGCACCACCGATACAAAGTTATACCTAATCTAAAGAATGTTTTAATAATTCTTCATTCATTAAAGGTACTTAGGTACTTCATTTTTATTTAACTACATTTTTTTTACTTCGTTTATATAATATCTTAAACATTCGCATCCGCATCCGCATCCGCGGATGTGAGCCCTCAAAACTCCGCATCCGCATCCGCATCCGCGGATGTCAAAAAATCGGCATCCGCAACATCCCTGCTTTATACTATCTGATATTTTGCCAGTAAAATCAGCCCTGTATTTTAAAGATAACAACAAACAAATCTACGGTAGCTACTGAAAAATAAAACTTTTTTTTAGTTTTTTCTGCTTGTTTTCATAATGCTGTTATTATTGAATTACAATAAATTGTTTAGTTTGGAGGAAGTATTTCAAATTTTCCACAAACCTTATATTATGTTTTCCCGAGGATCCTTCTTACATCTGTGTGAAAGAGATGAAGCTATACGTGCTATACAATGTTCTACATCTCGAAAATGAGGATCATCTACTTTAAGTCGTGGTGGATGTAGTCCCAAGACACTACAACACCAAAAAGACCCAAGATACTTCAACTCTCAGAAAGGTTTTTATCGTTTTCTTAGACCCCTATAACTGCACTTTCGGCAGTATATAATAAGAGAGATAATAAGTTATGTTCCTTTGTTAGCAAAGTGTTGTTTGGGAAACACGGCCTCTTTCGGGGTCGTGCCGGGTTTCTTCCGAGGGATTATTTGTTGTTAGGGCGCGTAAATATTAATTAACGATGGTAAGTTCTTCTCATTAATCCTTCCAACGGATAAATAAAGGAGAATAAAATATGTTATAGCGTTGGGTAGGCTATTGGGGTGGTCTGAAACACTGCTTGATAGTTTTATAACAGTTTATTGTCTAAACACAGTTACACAAGTCGAACAAGACAATCACACAATAATTACAACAGGCGCAAGCGCGGGGAAATCGTGTCACCACGCGGCGCCGTCTCGTAGAGCACTGATTCGAAGCGCGCGCATTGGCGCGTACTACTCTCGCGCGCCCTCTATCGTGGCGGCAAGAAACAACTGCGGGGGCTGCCAACTACACGATACTACCTACGATGTATCTATGGCCGTATCTATGGTCTCACGCTATACACTCCCCCTCGAGTCGTGAGAACGCCCTCGCTCACGAACTCGCAAAACATACAAACTAACAAACGGGACAAACGTGCTTTCGTGGACGTCCTCTGGTTCTTTTCGGGACCACGGGACGAGGAGGCGAGTCACCGCGGGAATGAAAACGCGTGAGCTCGGATACATGAAATTTGCCTAAAATACCCTCAGGCTTATCTAAATCTGCCAGGCAGTAGGCTGTAGGACTAACCCTTTTCGGAATGAACTTAGCAGATATATTCTTAGCTGCATTACTAAGGACATGAGACTTTAAGAGCACCTGATCTCCAATCTCGAAAACTTCGGCAGGCTTCTTAGACTTGTCTGCACATTCCTTGCGACGATCCTGCTGAGCTTCAACTCTTTCTCTTACAGAAACTAGACTATTAATAAAACTCTCCAAATAGGGCGTAATCTGAGGAACAAAATTGTCCTTATTAAGAATCGACCTAATGTCATGCTGCACGTCGAGTGGCGAACGAAGCTCCCTAGCAAACATGAGGTAAGCTGGAGACGCACCCGTAGTTTGGCACACCGACGAGTTCATGGTGAACCTTATTGCGGGAAGGTGCTGTGGCCATGACGAGTGGTTGGTATCAACTAGACGTGACAACTGAAACTTCAAATCCCTATTTTTACGTTCAGCTGGATTAGCTGACGGGTGGTATAAAGGTAACAACTCTTGACCTATACCTAAAATAAACATACATTGCTGCATAACTGCTGAAACGAACTGAACGCCATTGTCCGATACAATGCGTCGAGGAAAACCATAACGAAGAAAATATTCTTCAATTAACGTACGTGCGCACACCTCCGAGGTTGCCTCCTTCAAGGCGTACAGCTCGGTCCAACGGGTCGCTGTGTCTTCTACCAACAATATCCATTTCTCATTATTGTCTCCTTTAGGAAGCGGGCCGAACAGATCTATGGCCAACACTTCTCCCCTTTGGTTTAAAACAGGAGTCTGTAAGAGACCCGATGGCTTCGTGTTTGAAGACTTGTACTTTTGACAGGTGGTGCAGGTCCTGATGTAGTCTGTGATGATCCTGCGCATACCTGGGAAATAAAAACCATGAGCGACCCTACTGTACGTTCTATCGACTCCATGATGACCGCCTATGTCGGAGTCGTGGCATTCCTTTAAAAATTCTGAGCGGAGGGAAGCTGGAACTACCAACTGCGGCTCTTCACTATCCACATCAGGATTATACCTATATAACACGCTTTGCTGCAAGAAATAGCCTCTTTCTGACCAACGCTTAACTCCTATAGACTCGGCATCAGATGTATCCTCCAGATCACTAATAATTTTCTTTAGTTCCAGGTCATCTAGCTGCGCACGCCGGAGATCAGCTGGACTTCTAGCAGGTAAGTCTACGACCACAGAACAAATTCCACACTGACTTTTCTGTTCTTCATTACAGGGCGGACGGCTGAGTGTATCTGCGATCACATTAGCTTTTCCAGGTGTATACTGAAACTGAATGTTAAAACATTGTAGTTTAAGAGCCCATCGAACGAGCCTACCCGATGGCGATTTCAGAGTAAGGAGCCACTTTAACGGCTGATGATCGCTACCTATAATGACCTCATGACCTTCGATATAACCTCTGAAGCGTTCGACAGCCCACACAACAGCGAGTGCCTCTCGCTCCGTAGTGCTGTAATTCCTCTCGGCTGGAATGAGCAGACGGCTAGCGTACTCTATTGGGCGTTCGTCTTTACCTTCGCCCTGCAACAACACAGCACCTACGGCGTAGCTGCTAGCATCCGTCCTCAACACAAATGGCTTACTATGGTCGGCTTGAACAAGAATCGGTGCCGAAGACAACCGTGTCTTCAACTCTTGAAAGGCACAAGCCTGGTCTGATCCCCATGACCATGGCTGATTCTTCTTCAGTAAGCGTGTCAGCGGCTCAGCGACAGCAGAGAAACTGGGAATAAATTTTCTAAACCACGAGCACGTCTGTAAGAAGGTCCTAAGATGACGCAGCGATGAGGGTGCCTTCATATCCAGGACTGCACGGACTTTATCGTCGTCAGCTGACACACCATCCTGTGTTATGACATGACCGAGATACTTTACCTTGTCTCGTGCAAAGACACATTTTTCTCTATTCGCGCGTAACTTGAACAAACGTAACCTCTCGAACACTGCACGCAGATCTGAGACATGCTTCTCGAAGCTACCATCTGAAATCAGCAAGAGATCATCCTGGTACGCTAACAAGGTCACGTCTTTCAGTGAGGCACCTGCACGAAGCCTGTCTATGAGACGCTGGAACGTTGATGGGGCGTTCTTCAAACCAAACGGCATACGCTTAAAACGAAACCAACCAAATGGCGTCAAAAATGCTGTTTTGTCCCTGTCCTGTTCACGGACAGAAACCTGCCAAAACCCACTGCGCATATCAAGGGTACTCATGAAACAATGTTTTTTTGTAGACTGAACAAGCTCGTCTATCAATGGCATCGGATAGACGTCGGTTTTCGTAACCGCATTGAGCTTCCTATAATCAACACAAAAATGTACCTTACCATTAGCTTTCGGCACTAGGAGCGCGGGAGATCCCCAAGCGGACTCACACTCCTCGACTATACCGTCAGCCAACATCTTATCGAGCTCTGCCCGCATAAGCTCCTTCTTTGCAGGCGTCAACCTATAGGGCGGGACAGCAATAGGGGGGTTATCGCCGGTATCAATAATGTGCTCGGCATACGGAGTCGCGACTCCCCCTGGCTCAAAGATATCCTCATATTCCACGAGGAGGTTGGCAAGAACCTGACGTTGTTCGGAATCAAGCGAAGTCGCCTCATCGTCCCGGAGCACCTCTAAAGCGGCGCACGAAGATACAGGTGACGAAACCTTTTCAAACTGTATTTCGAATTTATGGTTATTGTTTTCTGCAAAGTGCCATTTACCTTCACCAAAATTAAATACAAGGTTAAACAAAGTAAGGAAATTAATACCTAATAAGCTTTCATTATTATTAGTTTCAGGAAAAATTAAAAACTTTACTACTCCAGTTTTATGGTGTAGTGTCACCTTTACCTCTGTGGTAAGTACATTCATCTCCCTACTAACCCCATCCGCCAACCTAACATTTTGCGTTGACGGCACTAACGGGTGTCCTAACCTGAGTAGGAGAGCGTAGAGCGTGTGACCAGCGATACAGCTAGTAGCTGCAGTATCAACGAGCGCAGTACCACAATTTCCCAGAATGTTTATATTTAACACGGGGCGACGAAAAGGTAAGTTACAACTATAACCATCATCTAAACTAGATACACAAGTATAATCAATACATGAAACACTTTTATCAACATTAAAGTTACATAAATCTCCTACGACACATGTAGGGTTAACTTGAACGGACGAACTAATGTTATTGAAACACGAAACATTTTTATCAACATTTAAGTTACATAAATCTCCTACGGCACATGTGGGGTTAACTTGAACGGACGAACTAATGTTATTGAAACACGAAACATTTTTATCAACATTAAAGTTACTTAGATCTCCTACGGCACATGTAGGGTTAACTTGAACAGACGAACTAACGTTATAATAACTCGAGACATTTTCATCATAATTATTACAATTACATAAATCACCCACGGCAGGCGCAGGGTTACCTTGTACTTGAACCATTCGCGTTGGCGGGATAATTCCCTGCGACGGCGCGGGAACTACGAGGACGGTTGCGGCGCGGGCGGCGGGTTCGCGCGCTTTATAACGGCCGTTGCAGCGAGCTAGGGCTCCGCTATGCGACGTGCTGTCAACTGAATAAAACGCTTGCTGACCCGAACAGTTTTTACACTTCGATTTTATTACGTTCGCGGCACCACATCCGTAACACTTAATTTCACTTTTTGGCTTTAAGTTACTGTCAATACTGCTTTCATTGTTGTCACTATTACGCTTAAGTTTCTCACACATAGCCTTTTCGTGGCCTGAACGTTTGCAGTATGTACAAAACTGCTTCTTTTCCTTGATGACGGCGGCGGGAGCTGTCTCGGCGGACTCGGTGGCGGCGGCTGCGCCGGCGGCCGGCACATTCCGCGGCGACGACGACGACGACGACGACGTTACTACGCGCGTACTCGTCTGCGTACGCGATCTCGCTAGAGACGAGCTACTAGCCTGACCTGGACTAGCCTCCTTCAGGGAATCTTCCACGTTACGGCACTTGTGTAATAACTCTTCGAAACTGTTGACATTTTCTCTGCATACACGCTTCCTAATGCGTTGACTGAGCACCCCGTACGCCATATCCAGTTGCACCTTTTCCGATAGGTCGTCCTTTGGGAACTTGGACAACAGCGCGCGTACCTTGGCGATGAACAAGTCGGTATGCTCCTCTCCTTGAGTCAACGAGAACAGTTTAACGTAAAGTCGGTGTGGCGGGTCGCGGTCGCCGAAGGCACTCTTGATCCGCTCCAGGGCTTCCGACCACGACTTGGTAGACCGCTTTATACCTTGCCACCATACTGCAGCAGGCCCCTCCAGCAACATCGAAAAACCGCGTAGGGCGTTTTCGTCAGAAACGGCGACGCAATCTTTATAGGTAATTACGGCATCTATGAAGTTTTCCAACGATTCGTCGGCGCGTCCGCCATAGCGCGTCGTGCACTTCGCGAAGTTTCCGTTCGCGCCAAATGCGAAGCCCGATGCTTGGACCTCCGACACGTTATGCGGCGTTGACGACCGCACCTCGCGTAATAATTGCTGGCAGAAATCTTGTTGGGTTTGCTGCATAGTATTGAGCAAACTTGCGAGCGTCTCTTGAGACATTGTAATGTTGGTGGGCGCGGCCGAGCCGCCATCATTGTTCGACTTCGAGCGATCTTCAGACCGTGTTTGCGGCATTTTCGATACGATAACACACACGCTACTCGTATAATGCCGAACAAAACACAACACAGGGATCGATATTAGTCCCAGATAGTCACTTGTAGTGTTCGTTGTACAACTGCACTGGACCAACTTTTCACTACGCGTTTATACCTACACACGTTGGGCAGCCACTTATAGCGTTGGGTAGGCTATTGGGGTGGTCTGAAACACTGCTTGATAGTTTTATAACAGTTTATTGTCTAAACACAGTTACACAAGTCGAACAAGACAATCACACAATAATTACAACAGGCGCAAGCGCGGGGAAATCGTGTCACCACGCGGCGCCGTCTCGTAGAGCACTGATTCGAAGCGCGCGCATTGGCGCGTACTACTCTCGCGCGCCCTCTATCGTGGCGGCAAGAAACAACTGCGGGGGCTGCCAACTACACGATACTACCTACGATGTATCTATGGCCGTATCTATGGTCTCACGCTATAATGTTTATCATCTCTACTATGAATTGAGAGATAAATATTAGAGGCAATTAAAAATAGCAGTAATACAGAAGATCTTCATGACCGACCCATAGTCACACTAAACTAAGTCTCACTGGTGTGACTACGGCTGAACCGTAGTCACACCAGTATCGTAGCTTTTGGTCACGTCACTCATACATGCAACGCATGTACTCCATGACGCGCGCTCGCTTCGCTCGCATATTAAATAACATCTTCTGTCCCCGAAGTGCCGGGCCTCCGCCGGCCTCTTTCGTCGGCCTACGGCCCGGTGCCCATGCCGCCCATAAAGGATAATGTCGCGAGACGGTGATTCATCCACTTAGCGGACGACTAGCAACAGCCTATAATTTTGGTTATTCATCCGGGTGTGACTACGGATCAGCCGTAGTCACACCAGTGTGACCACGGATCAGCCGTAGTCACACCAGTGTGACTACGGATCAGGTTAAATTATCCGTAGTCACACCAGTGTGACTACGGATAAATAAAATTAACCATAGTCACACTGGTGTGGTATCTAGTTTAGTGTGACTATGGGTCGGTCACTAAGATCTTGATGTTAAGAAAAAAAATTGCTCTAGAGACATTTTTCAGGCAGAAAAAAGTGATACATTTTGTATTGGGAATTCACAGCCCATGTTCTCTCTTAAGACTTCTTGAAAGGCAACAGAGTTGGATCGCAACTATTTTGATTTTATATGTAATGCACACTTCCATGCTACAAGATACAAAGCAACGCTTAATTTGTGGCTCACCAAATGTTACAATTATACTGTTACTTTTGATTAGTAAAACTTATATACTTTCCCAAACACTATTTATCATTAATCTCAAACACTTACTTTTTCAGGTGAACGCGTTGGACTTGGCCCCCAACTACGCGGGAACGCTGACGTCACTGGTAAATACGACGTCAACATTCGCCGGCATCATCACACCATACCTAATCGGCCTGCTGACGCCCGATGTAAGTCTATACAACTTCATCTGGGTTAAGTGCTTTATACCTCGTAAAAAGTTACGACGGAATAGATTTAAGTTCACTTAGCCTGGCTTTACGATTGGATTTCGCATAACATTTTAAGGCGTTATGTGAGTGCGAATGTTTATTGTGTCCCTCTGAATGAATGACTTTGTAAAGTTAGGGTCTAACAAAAATTTTCTATAATAAATATCGACTATACCTACATCGTAGCATTGCCTTGTCGTATGTCCACCTTGCTGGTTTTAGATTGCTAAAAATAATAGAAGCGAAGTCGCAAGCTTTTAAAAGCTTGACAAAGACAACGCTATGAAGATGTGACGTCATAAAACCCATACCATCATAGTTACGTGTAGTACAAATTAATGGCCGTTTTGCGCGACAAGGATAGAAAATGCCCCCACTAAAAACTTCTACAAAGCTTCTAAGTTTTCAGTTCCAATTTTTGATGGTTTTTTTTTACTTTTTTTTATACTTACATCGTATATTTCTGTTCTTTGAAATAACATAACATCTTCGTAAATTTTTAACAGTAGTCAAGTACCCAATTAGAATGTGAAATATCCCTGAGTAACATAGGCTCTATCTATATAATACAAGTTTAAAATTTCATTATGTCCACCTGTACGAATCCGGGACGAGCAGCTTGTGCTAAACAAAAGTTATCAAATTTAATTCGTAATGAGATTTAACACTCATACAAATATTGATATTGATTCAATCGATTTATAAAGCCCATCAAATTTTATGTTGCTTTTAAAAATAACATTTGATTTTCCGGAACAAAGTGGATGATAATAATGAATTATCTTTGTTTCGAAATCACAAACACATTAATTATAAATAAGGTTTTAAGTAAACAACAGATCAACGTATTCTGGTTTAATAAATCCTTTTGAAAAACAAAAAGCAGTCATCGCCAATAATTAAACTTGACCTATTTTCGATCCTGAACAGTGTCAATTTTTTTGTTGTTGCTTTTGATTTCAGCTTTGAAGGTCCGTTTGTTCTAGTAGAATAACTCGCGACAAAGATTTTTCTTTTTGATAAGTAGGTCACGTTACAGATGCTAAGACTGATAACTACAGTCAGTATACGTAGATAAATTAATAGAAATGATTTAAGGTGAAATAATATAATAATCTATTATTTTTCATGTCATGTCACGCGTAGGTAGACAAGGAGAAAAAAAAAACATTTTATCTACGTCTGCCTACTGTCTAAGTCTACCTACGAAAAAAGCCATAAGTGTAATCAATACAATTAACAGATTGTGTGTGTCCACCCCCTGATGGAGGAAATACGAGAGAAAAAACCTGATACAGTGTGTTCCGTATGGAAAAGAGATAGAGCTCTTAGTCTTAATCCATCTACTTTTCACACTAAACAGTAATACTACAGTAAGAGGTCGCTCCACTAATTTAGACAGTAGATCGAATGAAAAATACTTATGCGTCGAACTTAACTCTTTCTTTTTGTTTTATTCCAGTCAACTTTGGCGCAATGGCGAGTGGCTTTCTGGGTATGCTTTGCAGTGCTGGTAGGTACAAACATCATCTACTGTATCTGGGCTGACGGCAAGCAGCAATGGTGGGACGACGTCCGTCAGTTTGGCTACCCTGAAGGCTGGAAACACGGCCCTCTTACCAGAGACACGGTTGAACAACCAGAATCCGTCAGACTATCAGACCACAAATCGGGATCATCATGATTTTATAAGTTAATAAAATAAAGCAACCACCAGTGCAACTAGTCAGTGAAGAATAAACACAATGTAGTACAATAACAGTGCCTTCTACTCTAAGTTCATACGGACATAATAATAGATTTAGATGATTTATAATCGTTTTTTTCTTGTAATAAATCACCTTTTATATGATTTATGTTTTGCATTTTATATTCCAATTTTCATTATCTAACAATTTCGCGCCTATTTTCCCCGGAGCACCAAATACATCACACACATTTTCAAAAAAAAAAAAAACAAAGCATTTATTTCAAGTAGGCCGTTACAGGCACTTTTGAATAATCGAATTAAACTAACTGCGGAGATATCCAACGATTACTCAAGCCGCCACCCAGCAAAGGCCTGACATACTTTTGTATGACAAAATTGCCAAAAACCTTTACCAAGCGACGTCCCAAGCAACCACTGAAGCTCTCCGAGTGCGGCAGTAAACTACTGAAGCTAAATAAACTAAGCTACAGTCCCAGTCACAAGGCATAATAACTCGTGATTGTACCGTAGTTGCCCATTTCACCAGTAGGTATTATGTTTAAGTCCTAAATTATATAGGGACGAGTATATTGCTATCAACTGGGTACTAATCCAGACAAAGAGGCTACTAATGAAAAATTCTCGATGGAAAAACCAATAGCACTTTTCCCGACCCGAAAAATCGAACCCTAAGCTAGAAGTTGGACAATAAGAAGATTTCAAAATCGACTTATAGAGGTATAATGAGGATAACCAAATGATTTGCTGCAGGTTTCAGAGTAATTTTTAACCATACACTTTGTATTAAATACGTACATTTTCGAATTTTAATTTCTGAAAGAATAACGTTCACATAATGGTAAAAAAACGAGTGTTAATTGGAGTTTTCAATTAAAATACAATCTCTAATTGCAAAGTTCTAGAACTTTCATGATGCCCACGGACAAGCACGTTAACAAATGAAGCTGTGGAACCCGGTTTGCGCTAACGGGTTACAACAATATATTAGGGACTTTCTCATAGATGAAGACTTTAGTCGATAACTTCGAAGGGGGTTAATTAGCGTCGTTTCACCCAATAAATTTTGATTGAAAGTTGGAAATTAATGTTCCGTTACGATATCGAAACTTTTGATAAGACCCTTAACGGGAGCATTGACAGACTATGTGTTTATATTTTATAGTACTTAAGTGTAATATTTATCGACCGAGCTTCTATATGTTATTTATTTAATTTTATTATTATTTATTTATTGTAGACACAGTAGTCAACACAGGAACAGAACATTAGGTAACATGAGAGGTTTTGTACATCGCATAATGGGACATAGTCAATTGAAATGTTACATTTCAGGTAGAGGAGTTGGAGGTATATTAGTTAGCAGAAAAACATAATTGTGTAATATCATCCAACTTTCATATAAAACATGTTCTTAATTTGCTTTGACAGTCACCGTTTCAGAATACATCATCATCTTGAGGTAAATTACCCTGAATCTGTTCATTCTTGCGAGCTTTTCTCAGCTGCTGCGAGGCTTTCAAGACTTGCGACTCAAGGCTCTTCTTCTTCTTCTCTAAGATCACCACCTATTCAGATAGAGATTTATAGGTACATATTTTTCAGATAAGCATTATCAAGAAAAACATGACGGAACCCAGAGGGAATCTGGGTGTCTAAAACGGCCACTTTAAAATAGCAGATATAAATTGCGTTAAAAAAGAGTAAAATTGACCTTTTTATTAATAACTCCCTCAGTGACCATTTTACGAATTTTAAAGCAATTCATATTATTTTCCTATTGTGATCTATTTTCCTACCTACTATTATGAAAGGTCCGTTTTACACTTTTCAACGTAAATTATAATGATATGCTAATGGGGCAATGTTAGACCTCCTGTATTTGCGCATACATTTTCTCACTTTATTGGTGGCTGTACACTCTCGCTGAGAAACTCTCAAGGTAGGGCAAGTGCATGAGTAAACAATACATAATTGTTATTTTTTTGTGTCTTATAGCATCGAATTGGAATATTCTGTAATGATGCTATAATTAGTGTTAAATAAATAAATAAATAATAATATATGAGCGCTCGTCTAACCTTGATGTTCCTCGTAAGATGCGTGACGAGACGAGATTGCGAGACCTTCCGGGAGAGACATAGAGAGAGTTCTCGGTCGAGATTGTAATGTCACCATAATAATATTATGGTACATTACCAAAAACGGACAGGAAGCAGCGGAATATACCTACAGTTTGCGATGATAGCATCAAACCCTATCTAAGTCTAAAATAGCTATACTCAGGTAATCATAATAATTATAGTAGAGTCTTTCCCTAAATATATTTTTTATTCAAAATTACAATCTGACAAATTGAATTTGGTAGCAGTGTGTGCACAAACAAAATTTGTTCTTTCGATTTTTATTTATCAAACAGGTGTGTACCAATATTCTTAAAAACCCTACTCTATTTCACAAACAAAAACCCGAGAGAAGCTTCTGTTTACGGTCTCTGTTTTCTCTCAAACATTCGCAACAAAATAAACTTTAAAGCTAGACGAAACATCTGTTATTTTAACTTGTAGTCTGGTGCAGTAATTTCCAATAAATATCGCTTACCTCGTCCAAGGAAGCTTGGAAGTCACGTAGTAAATCTTTTCTTGTAAGAAGACCGGCTTTTAGTCTCTCATCCTCCACGGAACAACGTAGTTTATTACGATGTGTCTGCTCATCAAAAAAAAAAGAAAGTGTGATATAAAACTGGGAACCAATTTCAGCTTAGTTGATATGTTCAACAGGTTTGATCATTGAAGAAAAAAGTCCACGAATAAAATATGCAATGCTGAAATCCAACATCATTGTATCGGTCTATTCAATTAATTATCCTACACATTTTGTGTTTAGACGTTTTACTACGAGTGAGAAAAGACGAATGACCGACAGCAAAAAACCTGAAGCGTCTATATCTGATCAGACAAATGCTGATCTTATAGACTTGCCAAAAAATGTAAGGCGTTTTTTTTATCGGGAGCAGTTGTAATATAATAGTAAAAATACGAACATCGTATCAGTGTGTGGAGAGACCCAAGTAGCGATACAGTTAGTAAAAATCACTTGTTATCGTACAACATCAAATCTTAGATTGCTACATTAAAGGCTAGCCTTAACGCCTAAGTTTAAGAAGAAAAATAAATACCTTAACTTGTCCCAGATCTTCCCTGGCCCTGTAAAATTCAATTTCGGCGTCCCCAAGATCACATTCGGCGAAGTCAATGACTTCATCAGTGTGATGCATCTTCTCTCTAATGTGGGCTAAGATTTGGTTATGTTCCGTGCATTTTGCGCGGTTTTTTATAAGCTCGTCTTCACGTTCTGTCAGAAATGTAATTTACATTGATAAGCGCAATTAAAAACGGTGTCAGAATCATGAGAGGATCTTTAGAACATTATTATTTGGCAACTGTAATGGGTTTTGTCATTTTAATTTTCTTTGTAAAATTTCGTGTTTTTTTATTCAAATCTCTCAGTCTACCCATTTTAATGGCATCGTCATTCACCTCAACATTACTCGCGGGTATGGGTGTGGGCATCTATTTTCTTTTGGCATAAGTTCCGGTTTTGCACGTCTCCACGTGTCCCTCGCAACTTTGAAAATATAGTCAACTCAACGCGCTTTAGGGCTGCCCTGACTTCTTTTACCTCACCTTTTTCACCATTCAGCAAAAAATAATGCTTAAAATCTATAAATGATTATTAAAACGACAAAATTTTAAATTACCTTCAATTTTAGTATTGTAGTTCTGATTATCAATATTAAGTTGTTCATATTGCCATACGTATAGTCCTGGGCCCAGTGTTTCCAGTTTCTTCACAATGGCCTCAAGTTCAGCGACGGCATTTCGCGCGCGAATGTACCGCAGACAAAGTGCAGAGGATTGTTCGCTCTTGCGTCTTTGAAGAAGCAGAAATCTTTCCACAGTCTGAAAATAGGAAAATACTATTTAAAATTTCGCATATTTTGCCCGACAAATGGCATAATTAATAATGGGACACCTTTGCCCGGTAGCAAAACAATACGAGCTAGTAAAAATACATAATTGTACACGTTTTGTCAATTAATTAAAAGTCAAGGGTACCTACGGCAGCCAATAACCAGACTACAGATATTTAGTGGAAATAACATAATGAGATTTCGTAATGCTATGATGACTAAACTCCTGAGTGGGTGTACGAAATTACTAATAGTGGAGTAAAACGGTGAAAGGAACCATGATCAAATCTGAAAAACTGGATCATTACCAGTCTTTAGCAATCCAATTAGAAAGACATCTAGGTACTTCTCCACTCAGTTCGATTCTTGGTAACTGTTTCAGTCTTGCTGGTATCAGACAGCCCTGTGGAGATTGTCGTTCTACCTTACTGATTCCTGGTCTCCACTAAAACACGTGTACCACAATCATCGGTTCTACGGCAGGAAGAGTACTTCAGTTTGCTTTTTCTGTGGGTAGGTAGTACTTTTCTATCTATCCTATCACAGTCCTATATTCTAATTTGTATATCAGTATCACGCCTCCACTAGGCCTCCCACTAGGTGTACCGATGACCAGGTGAAAATTGCGGGAAATTGTGGTATTGCTGGATGCTAGAAGCACGGGATCGGTCAATGTAGGCATACCTGAGGGAGGCCTATGTCCAGCAGTGAACCCGTTTTTGGCTAAAACGATGATGATGATATATTTCCTACTATAGTCTTACCTTATCCGCGATAGGTTTTCCTTTTCTGGAGTAAATTAGTCCTGAACCCGTGGTCCGCTCAAGATGTTGCAATCCATCAAATTTCGTATTAGCATGATCTAATCGACCAGCATAGTTCTCTTCAACTTCAGAAACTTTCTTTTTGATCTGTTTGAAAATAATCTTTCTGAGAGTAAGATTTTAGAATGTTATTTTTTATATGTACAACGCAATTTAATAGAGGTTAATCGCACAGTTGCACAGTTAAAAGAAACAATAACATTTGATAGAAATCGGTTAAAGTAACAAGAAATAGTCATATTGCAAAAGAAAAAGTCAAACATCTACGACATACTCGTAATTATGTTTTAATATACCCATTTTGAGTAAAATAATCACACTACTGCAAGGAGCAGTGGTGGCCCAGTGGTTTCGGCCCCGACTTACGAACAGTAGGTCGTGGGTTTGAACGCAGGCAGGCGCATTACTTTGTGTAATTTATTTCATCGCCGCTGCTCTCAAAACGGCAAAAGAAAACATCGTGAGGAAACCGGCATGTCGTAGAACCAAAAAATTCGAAGACATGTGACATCCGCCAATCTGCACTGGGCCCGCGTGGTGGATCAGACCAGTGGGGTGGAGGGTATAGCCCATCCCTCTCCTAGAGAGGTCGAGGCCTGAGTCCCTGCAGTGGGAACATTATAGACTGATGATGATGAATCACACTGCTACACGCTGTCGATGTCATTAGAGCATACAAGCATTGCCAGGGCAAAGGGGAGAGTTAGAATGAGAAACTGTGCGTGCAGACATACAACAATCTGTGTCCACGCGATCTCAGGTATTTGGGCATGGACGGAACAAAGATTCACAAGATGTATGATGTGTTTACCAACACAATGTAAGTTTATCTGTATGATTATTAAAATCAGTTAAGAAAACTGTTCAGTATTTGAACAGTTTCATGTCTAAATATTATTATATGGTTACAAATGAGTCAACTGCGTACAACACAAACTTGTGTATCGTCTTCTCATTATAAACATTATAATGCTTACATCAGCGATTTCACTCTCTGCTTTTTTCTTCAATTCTTCGTATGCAAACAATTTCTGTTGATATTTTTCTTCCATATCTGCAGCGCCCTCTAAGGGTTTCAAAACATGTTCACATTTACGTTTTCTGGAAAAGTAAGTGTTTCTTGAAATTAATTGAATCACATCACTTTAATACTGACTGGGAAAGTTTGTATTTTTTATGTGACTCCCTCATGCTGAAACTACTAAACGAACTTTAATAAAATTATGTACCTAGATAATATACTAATTAAATTAAATTTAAAGCGAGCCAAGCCATGCCATAAAGCTTGACATGATCTAACTTTATCGGGACTAGGGTTGCTACACACTTGCTCCGGTCTTCATTATTTGGCATAGCATAGCTTGAGTTTTTGAAAAAAACCTGTCGCCATAGCTCGAATTGTACTAAATATAAGCGCCAAAAGGAGTTAGGTGGTACCACAAACCAAATTATACCCCAGTGGGTATAATAAATTACTTCAAGTCGGTTTGTTATTCAACGAAATTACTACCGAATCTTATGAGACGAGCCGAACAAATGTTTTGCACTCTTAAAATACCTTTTTCCACTAACACGACGACAAAATAAATACTTACAGTAATTTGTTATTTAATTTAAATAGTTAATGGCTTACCAGCCATTTACTCAGGCAACGTGTTTAATCAAACAACATGCGTAGGTAGTCAAAATCATGCCATTCTGTGAGTAAACTAGTTTACCTCTAGCTTCCTAACGAAAAATTACAATTGAAGATAAATTCATATAAACTGGCCTCATAATCTATTAGAACTCCGTACTCACGGTACTCAAGGTCAGCTCAAGCTCAAACTGACACCATAGACGTTTGATCGAGTGTACCTGTATCCAATCCTACCTTTATCACGCTATAAATATTTTAATTTTTAAAACAAATTGTTCACTGATGAAATAAATTACAAAATATCAGCATTCTGCCAAAGACATGACAACACATACGTTCTGCATGCCAAAGTATTATACAACTTCTTGTTTTTCTCACACGGTTAGTTCAGTGGGCTAGTATTTTCTTTCAATACACATGAGCGACTCAAATGTTTGCGCCAAACTCGCGACGATGACTCGGAAACTAAATATTCAGACAGTTTTATTTTACGGCTGAAAAGTTTTATTCTCGCACGTCATGTTTTGTCTTGTTCATGTTTATTACTGCAAACATTATCTTTGCTAGTGTATATTAATTAAGGCATCATTTCAAAATGTTCTATTACTACTGCGGTAGATATTTTTTAGTTCTGGAAGAGTGCAATCCGACACGACCGTAGAGAGATTAAGCGCAGAACTAATGACTTAACGTGTACGATGCACGTGGGCATTATACCGGCAACTTCCAAACTCCAGGCTGCTACTGAGAAATTTCTAACGGAAAAACCGCATGGCACTACATAAAGTACTACATCAATGTATCATGAAAATCCTAAATCACGCATGTTGTGCGACTAAAGACCATATGAAAAACCCGTCAACAACATACTATCCGGACATAACAGTCGTCTGTACGGAGGGCTATCTTATTTCTAAGGGGGATGAAGAACTTAACACCCTGTTTTTCATACCCCTAAAAGTATAAGTACCTACTTGTAGTATTCAGCAAGTCGTCTATGCAGTATGTTGTTTAGCACTTGTTGGTGGTTGCGCTCATTCGTGAGGTCTCTGTGAGCTTGCAGGTACTCCTCCCTGTCTATATGAATAGTAATAGGCGTAGCTATATTAACACCAATTTGTCCACTTTCTCTTTCTTCGTCATCTGGTTCCTGGTTAGTTACTGTAAAAGTAACCGTAAATGAAGCATAATCATCCAGTAATATACGCACCACTGTGACAATGACCACCACAAGGCCCAGTGCTGTTTGGTAGATAACCAAAGTTTTTGAAATTTAATTTTAGTGAATGTTGATTTTTTCCCGATGCCGTCACCGTTTAGAGATCAGTCAAATGGTGATGAAATAAATTACACAAAATAATGCCTGTGTTTGACTCCACGGCCTAAAACTTGTAGGTAAGTAGTGCCTGTTAACACTAACTAGGACACCACTGCTCTAACAAATTACTAAGAGATTCAAAAATCAGGGTGGTAGATCATTGCATGAGATCAACTACATTTATTGCGTAGTACAAAATTAACAAATAGTTTATTGAGTTACCAGTGGATGCACTGGAACCTGAGCTTGCGCTACCCTCTTCGGCGTCTGTCTCGGTACGTACTTTCTTTTTTCCCTTTGGATGCTCCTTCAATTTATCCTAAACGTAAAGTCATAAGTCAAAGCACTGAGTATGTTTAGCTTTAAAGGTATTTAAAAGCATTTTTATGTATGAAATGCTTAGTTGACTCCTTCGAGGAGTGCTCTTTTAGGCTGCGTTTCCAACAGAGATGTGCGAGGCGAGGTGAGGCGAAGCGAGGATGCGTAGGCATACTGTGCAGTATGAGGATGTTTAGCGTGGTCATTTCAGATGCCGGCGAACGGGGTGAGGTGTGTAGGAGTAGAGATCTGAGATACTCGTTTGTGAGAGCATTGTATCTCACAAACGAGTCCAACCCTCATAAACATTTTCAACACATTTTTCCCTTGTTTTGCGTGTACTTAAACCTCGCTCCGCGGAGTCGTTTCCACTAGCGCAGCTGCGTTGTGCGATGATAGGTAAATGAAGTGATTCTATTGGGACTTAAAAAACACATTACTCGCAACGCATCGTCGTATATTTCTAGTGAAAACGAAGACATACCCTTTATGTGTCGCTAATACAGCATTATACAACATATCTATACAACAAAATGCGTTAAATACAGTGACTTGGTGACACTAACCTATTGGTGACCAGGGAAGTTTGTGCAGAAAAAGCTAGATTTATAGATCTGTGTTTACAAAACATCCAAAACCAGCCAAATATTACAAAAGTAACTTATAAAAGTTACTTATTTCAAAACAACAACAACAATGATAAAATTCTAGAAACGTATCATGAAAATATTGAAGCGAAAACGGAGAGAATGCATTACATTACATGACTAAAAAACGCCCAGAATATTCCAGCGTAACAGTAAAACATTTTTGAATCGTCGACCTCGTAAAATAAATTATGTAAAGAACGTCACAGCAGTTTGTCGAGCTAAACTCACGGACATTATAAATGCTAATAATGAAGGCACAGGGGACAGGGTTCGTGCAAAGTTCTATGAAAGCAGCTATGAATGACGTAACCAACAATTACTCGATTGCATGCAAGTTCTATCAAATTAATTAAATTGAAAGGGACAAAAACGAAGCGGCATACCTCAGTTCCAAGCATATCGCGTGATTCGTTTGGATTACTCGACTTTTATTGATCTGCTTAAGGTTACAACCCGAAATTATTTCACTCCATTATCTTCCCAGCACAACATGCGAATACTGTTGAATGGTTGCCATGGTAACTAATAAACGAGTATCGAACGCCTTTCAAAGAGTTGCTGTCAGTAAGATGCAGGTGGACATAAAAATGAGGTTTTATTTTAAACTCGAAATAGGCTTTGTTATAGGTACAAGTCTTTTATTAGATTCTACTTCTTATTTTTTTTATTTATTAAATCTTAACATGCAAGAAATTACTGTTAGTTATAAAGCTCTGTAGAGAATGATGAAAAACGGTCTGAATACCAAAAATATTACTGCTTTTCTGTTTAGTTCATCAAGTTTTGTCTTAAGAATTTAAAGTATCAAGTACTAGAATAGACTAAAACTGAACTCTACGTGTTGAAGTGCTTGATGTGAAAATCTGATTCTCGCTTAGGCCTCAGCCTCGAATTTTGCGGGCAGCGGGGCGGCGGCGGGCGGCGGCGCGGCTTGTATGGAGTGCACCGCTCGTTGCCCGCTCCCGCGCCGCTGTTTTCCAAGAACTGGTCCATTTGATTGTACGCATAAGATCCTGCTGATCGATCTGCCCAAGGATTGGAGAAGGGCAGCAATAAACAGGCAAAAGTGGAGGGAATTTGAGGAGGCCTATGTCGCAAGACAGCCTGACCCGGTAACTGATTTTAAATGTTAGGATATAGTTACATATAGAAAAGTAGAAACAATATTGTTAGTATAGAAAATAAAGTTAGTATAGTTTATGTTTAATTATGTTACAAATTATTGTGAAAAGGTCAGAGTAAATAAAGGCTATTTTTATTTTATTTTATTTATAAGATCCTGCCGCTCCCGCGCCGCCGCCGCCGCCGCCCCGCTGCCCGCAAAATTCGAGGCTGAGGCCTTAAAGGTCATCCGCCGCGATGTTTGCTGTTTCCTTATTACACCCATCAGTGTATAATTTTTATATACAGTTTGTTGTTAATATAATACATTATTTGCCAATAAGGAGAAATAATAACAGTCAAACGGGTCGATCTTCAAGGTTAAACCATGCTTGCCAAGGTCAATCCCTGGTTTGGTGACCATTCCTTGGTGAAGTCTTTAGTCAACTGAACCCACTCAAAATGTCCAGTAAGTAGCGGGTCCAGCTGAATAAAGACTCTCATAATCTAATTACTTATCGCACCACACAACATCATGTTGAGTGGTAACCTGCTTGTCGTACTCTAAAGCAAACTGTTAACTTTTTTTATTATGCGTTGTACAGTCGCCATCAGATATATTGTAGCAGACAAGGTGACCAAATACTTCTGAACAATTTAAAATGTCAATAAGATCCATACACTACAAGTTACCATTAATATCTGAACATTCATTACTTTATTAATATCTGAGCAGATGCTTGTCAATAATTTCTATACAAACAACTAACCAAAAATATCTGAACACTTACTTACTCTTTATACCTAGATTTTTTTGTCACCAACTTCAGAAACTGATTTTTCTTCTAAAGTTTATTTTTCACTTTTTTTATGTTTTATTTTTTGTTTAACTCGGTTTTATTGAACACCAAATGACTGTTCTAGGCATAAAGAGTAAGTAAGTAAGTGTTCAGATATTTTTGGTAAGTTGTTTGTATAGAAAAAATTGACAAGCATATGCTCAGATATTAATGAAGTAATAAATGTTCAGATTAGTGTATGGATCTTATTGACATTTTAAATTGTTCAGAAGTATTTGGTCACCTTGTCTGCTACAATATATCTGATGGCGACTGTATAATATAGTTATATGTTTAGAATTTAGTCTGTTTGTATGTATGCACGTCATGTGTGCGAATAATAATTATTCTTCTTTTAATAGCGAGTTTCTTCCGTGCCTGGGAAAGCACGTAAGTAACGTTCACTTTCGGAAGTCCGTGGCAAAAGTCAATGAAATAAAAAAACTCACCGACTTCCAAAAGTGAAGTTTAATTTTTTGAGTGTTTTTGGTGAAAATCGTTTATTTTTTTGGAAATAATTTTTGATGGTTATACAAAATTAGAAATAAAACGAAGGGAGTATCCAAATATTTGATTATTTCCCAGCTTACATACGTTTATTTGTTTAGCTGCTCTATGACTCACAGCGTATAGAGTTAGGAATTCAGGAGTGTATACATACCCGTTGCGACAAAAAAATCTTGAGTGGAATGCCAGAAAGAGAGACAGTTAGCAACGCGAGCCACCCTCCTGTCTTGATACTAAAAATATAAGTGTATCTATTATACACGTGTTTAGATATTTACGGAACAAAAGAAACGTTTTTCGAGTGTACTTCAAGAAAATGGTCGTTAAGAAATAGTAAGATTCACTCCAGTGTTGTCTAATGGGTAGAAAGAAGGCAATGAATTTGCTTGAATATGGGTACACAAAAGGATGAATCTTACAACAATAGAGCTCAGGGTTTTTGTTAGGGCAACAAAACTGCAACAGGGTATGCAAAATAAAACAGACTTAAAAAAAAAACACAAAAAAGTGAAAAATAAACTTTAGAAGAAAAATCAGTTTCTTGAAGTCGGTTTTAATTTTTGTTAAAAAGTTTTTATTTTTCACTTTTTAGTGGTTCACAGTCATGTAAGTTTAGTTCACATGTTCATGGGTCCAATGAAGTATTTTTTTTTTTGAGGGTTGCCCTTGATTTCCCTGGGATTCTATCATCAAATCCTGACTTGGTGCCAATGGAACTATTTTTAGTTGTTCCCAAATAAATATTTGCCATAAATTTATTTTACATTGTTATTTGTTAACAATTATACATGTCATGGTAATAAGTAAATGTAACTTATCATAGGTACCTTACTGTCGAAATTGTACAAATGTTTTGTACACATCTGCGTACCTCCTCAGAGACAGGCGTGATGATACGTCACGATGTTGTATAAAAAATAAACATCCAAGTGATTCCAGCAATCACGACAGATTTGCCGTCTATTTTTGAAGAGTTGCATTGTATATCTCCGAAGATCAGCACCAGATCTTCACCAAATTAAAATGGGGCCACCTCAGGAGTATACTCTTTCAAATAAAAAAAGAATTTTGAGAATCGGTCCACAAATAGGGGAGAAATCAGGTAACATACAGAAAAAAAATTACATACACACGAACATAGAACCTCCTCCTTTTTTGAAGTCGCTTAAAAACTAGCACATGTTAAATATAAATCTTTTCTATCTTCTATCTTCTATATATATAAAAATGTTATGTTGGTTTGTGTACGCTTCAAAAACTCAAAAACTACTTCACCGATTTTCATGCTGTTTTCACCAATGGGTAAAGTAGTTCTCGAGGAAGGTTTTTAGTATATAATTTAACTGACTTCACCGGCATCAGCTAGTTAGCTTATAGAATTTGAATTTCAATGTGCAAATGACACTTTACATACATTGGCTGAGATGGCTTCAGTAGGAGAGGGAGGGGCTATAATCCACCACGCGGACCCAATGCAGATTGGTAGAAAGTCACATTTATCTTCGAATTTTTGGTTCTCAGACAATCATGGCGATTTCCTCACGATGTTTTCCATCACCGTTTTGAGAGCAGTGGTGATGAAATAAATTTCACAAAGGAATGCGTCTGTGCCTGGGTTCGAACCCACGACTAACTGTTCGTAAGTAGTCGCTGCCACCACGGGGCTACCCTGGGCCGCTACTACCACCTTTAACAAAACAATCCTATTGCAGGAACGTTTTGATTCAGGCTTAAAACAATAACACTTTGTTTGGTACCATGACCTCTACAAAACAATACTGTTTTACTCTTGCTTAGTGCGGGGAAAGAACGAACGATCTGTAAAATTTGTCTATTCCCTGCTTTAACATGAAAGAAGCAACTAGCAATACGTAAACTGTATAGCGCTGTCTCTTTCTCAAAAATCCGGTCCGAATCGTATTCCGAAATAATAGTCATGAAACAAAATATAACTTTAATGAAAATAGAAATATTATATAACATACAATTTTTCATTTTTATAGATAGTTTTAAGAAAATACATAATTAAAATCGTAACATTTATAAAATCTTTGAGGATTTTCCTTGACAAAGTAAGAAAATGTTTCGAAGGAGGTTAAGCCCTTCATTGTAAAATAATAAGATTCGGACCAGTATTTTTTATAACTGGCTGGTATCATTATCGTTTTTTATTAAAGTAGCATCCATGTCAATGCATTACGTCATTATTCTTGTCAGTGAGTGGTTGTCAACAAAATTCAATAAAATTACATCTTATGTTTATATAATAATTCTAAATTAAATTATGGTATTTACTTTTCTTCTTGTGTGCTGTGATTGTGAATATGAACCGTTTTAGATATTCATATATTTATGATGGACTTATGAAATATGTACTAAAATGCTGGTTCATAATAGGATGCGATAGGTACTCATCTTATCCTTATTTTGAAGCTGGCTTGCTCAGCTGGCTTGAAATAAAAACCTTAACGTGAACGTGGACATGCCAATGTTTATTTTCCCTTGAGAGATGAAGAGCAACCAATGGAATGAATATCATTAAAACTGCATCCATGCATCTTAAAAACCACTACCTATCACTATGGACCATGGAGCTGGTTAAAATAATTCCAGGAAATTCGAATATGGACTGATCTACAAGTTGTTAATCGATATTTTAAACTGTATAATAAAGAATTCTGACTATAAACCATTATTAACTTTGATCGTTTTATTTAAGTAGGTACCCAAGTACTTTAGGTCTGATAAACTGCGTGTAAGAAGTCGTGGATGATTTCAGGGTGACTATGTTCAACACGCTTGTGCGTTCCCGCGAGTTTGTAAAACTATATTGATTCTCAGTAGCAATGTTTGGAAGGCACTCTATGCTTCGGAAGGCACGTATAAGGCTGCTTTTCATTAAGCACACATCCATAGTACGCATCCTTCCATATAGAAAACATCTTAGTTGAATTTCATCCGTTTCCACCAGTGCTAAGCTATGTGCACCAATGAATATGATTGGCGGATATATAACGCATTCATAGCAACGTAGCATAGCGCATCTCTGGTGGAAAAGCACCCTAAGCCGGTGGTCCCTGTCGCCAAATTGCTGTCGTCAAACCATGTTTAAAAACTCTGACACTAGGGTAGGGTGTGTGGGGTCGTTAGATCTTAAGACCGTCATTTTCAAGCATACAAACAATAACACAGTTATTATAATGGTAATTTATTGATTCTCCAGCAATATAAGTTATATAGGTAGGTAATCTATAGCAACAGTACATTTTACAAATCGATGTTTATGATGTAAATACAAACGACAACAACATCCACTTTTTCTCAGGCATCTTTGGCAGCCTTACATACCTTAGTATGTCATGTAAAGATGACTAACATAAATATGACAAAATACAATTTGTATTAGTAAAGAGAGCCTTAAAACTATGTTTGTAACACTTCAGTTGAGCACTAAGTCTTTGTGCTGCACGTAGGTACATATGGCACTTGCCCATGAAAACGACGGAACACCACTCCCTGCGGCCTAAATGTCCTCTTCCAACACGATTATGCAGATCCATAACATGTTGGTACTACACATGTTGGTGTTACACCACGAACGCCCCAAAGTTGACGTAGCTGTGCGACTCCAGCAACTCCACACTCTCGCCACGTACTTGGTCTTCTGGCGCACGTACTCCACGATGTCCTCCGCCGTACTGGTGTAGTGTATGCGGGAAATGTACACCGGAGTGTATGGGTTCGCGGCACGAATATGCACGTTGGGCTCCGATGGAGTCATGTCACAGTGGTTCTTGTTGGTACATTGACGGTGCTTCCTCCTAACACCGTCACAAAATCATCATCAGCCTAGTCAGTCTCTCTAGCTCTTCCTCCTTTTCGGAATGCGAGAAATACAAGATCGGTCGATGTGGCGATGCTTGGAAGATGCCTACGTCCTGCAGCAGACAATTTCTTGTTGAAAATGATAAAGATGATGCACTGAAACCACTGAAAACATAGTCCAATCGAATACTTTACGACACCATAACATTATGCCTGTAACATCCGAAGGATTGGGCAGAGGTGTTTAATACACCCCTTGCACGTATATAAATGTGTTTTTATTACCAAGTATATCACGGCAGTACATTTCTTTTGTATAATTTATAAAACAATAATATATTCGTCGCCCCAGATCAACTTATTTAGAATGTCAAACATTCCTGCTATTTGACATAAAAACAATCCTGCTCGCTGTCAAAAGGCACGTCGTGGTACCAATTGAATGAACTATTTGAGGTGACGTCATCAAAACGATATCAAAACTGATATTTTTAGCAGTCCTGCATTAGGATTGTTTTAAGGACGTGATGGTACGAAAATGCAAAGTAAGACTTAAACAGGACTGTTTTAAGACGTTGTAGTAGCGCCCCTGCTCTCATTATCATTTCAATAATCATTAATCATCGTCAACAAGCACAACTGCAGTAGGTTTACTTTGACAGACAATCATAACCGAGGTGAGACAGATAGCCAGAAGGAAGCCTTTCACTCATATACCAACAGATGAAATGACATAACTTGTCGTGGTACGCCATGTGATGCGGAGGAATATGGAAAGATTGAGTATTAATGTGGATGAGTATAAAGAAACGATGGATGTGTTAAGAATGATATGGCAAGAAAGGAGATATCTCTAGAAATGACGAGTAACAGAGAAGTAGAAGAAGAATACATGCTGCGCCTACGCCAAATGAATTAGGATAAGGGTAGGAGAATGGTGATAATACTTGGACGTGGCGTGGCTGGCATTGAGAAACTCGTATTATAATCAAACCTCGCAAGCTTATCCATGTCGAATCGGACGAATAGATAACGTTCTATAAGATTTGTAAATGGCTTTATAGTGATAATGGTTTCTTTTTACCCGACTGCGGCGAAGCCCAAAAGGAGGGTTATGTGTTTGTTACCCGACTGCGGCGAAGCCCAAAAGGAGGGTTATGTGTTTGACGTGTATGTATGTATGTCAGTTTCTTTGTTCCCTCATAACTCATAAACGGATGAACCGATTTGAATGAAATATACGTCATTAGATTTGTCTTGATGGCGCGAGTGTTATAGGCTACATAAAAATTGAAAAACAAAGAAAAATTGCGGATTTTGGGGGCCAAATCGCGGAGTTCAAAAAAATTTTTTTTTCCAATACCATCGAGTAGGGTATCAAAATAAAGGGTTATAAAAGGAGATTACAAAAATATAAAACACTTATATGTTTAAAAGAAAATCAAAGTGGAAAATCCTATAAACAAACACAAAACTTCAATCATCTGCGAAGAATTTTACGCGACCAACGAACGAACAAACACAAAAGAACTAAAAAGCTGGAAATAAAAAAAATAGTATAAAAACTAAAAAACCCGACTGAAAAAACTGAAAAGCAAAAAACAAGCACATTTTAAATTAAACAAAACTTGGAAGCAGGCGGGGTTCATTAAAATTTGAATATTAAATTATGAAAAGAAAAAATGAAAATAGATTGGACCCCGCCTGCTTCCATGTTTTGTTTAATTTAAAATGTGCTTGTTTTTTGCTTTTCAGTTTTTTCAGTAGGGTTTTTTAGTTTTTATACTACTTTTTTTATTTGGTGATTTTTTTAGTGTCGTTCAGCGCGGCCGACTCTTTCGGCGCGAACAAGACCGTGTGCTTTACCTTTGCTGGCATACTGGGAATTCATTTTAAAATTCTCTATGTAGGTAATCGGTGGGCTACAATAATTTTACGACCATGATGGAATGAATCTTCAATCTACCGGTGACATCTCTACACTATTTTTTTTGCAGCGGGTTTAGAGGCTTAAATTAGAAAATTTTTGCCTTCGGAACCCAGCAGTAGTCCAACAGAACTATACTGGCTTTTTCCCTTACCGTTTTTTTAGGCTACTGACCTTTGTTGACGTTGGCAGTGTCACAGCTCAATTCTGGGCCGATGCCAGACTTTCGACAATGCTCATCCCGAAATAACTACCGTCGAAAAGTTTATACGACATTTTTTGTTGTAAAATGTTAAAGACTTGGACCGCAGTCCATCAATCCAGAACATTACTTTATAGTCACCAAAACGTGCGATTTATTTTTTAATTTATTCATAAAATTTTATCACTTCTTCATAAACACATTTCAATTAAAGATTGGAGTTATTTCAGATGGCCTGTCATATAAATAAATAAACATAGGGAATTCACATAATAATTTGACAATCTTAATTTGCACGTTATAAAATTTTGAGATTCCGGCTTCATATACCAATTTCAGTTCGTCTTTTTTTCTTCTGTTTACTTTTTTTTATTATTTTGCTTGGTTAACTCATCGTTTCTGCACATTAGTTACTATATTATTATAACTATATACTCCTTAAAAAAACTAAAAACGGTGGTCTTCCGGTGTCAGGAGCAGGATCCCAGCTACTGGCTTTGGGCTCCAGAGTCAGCAACCTCCTCCTAATGCGGGCCGTTTTGGTAATCCAGAAAATGGTAGTTCGTATTCGAGTTCGGTACCGACAACCTCGTGTGCGAAATCGAGATATTATTTAAATATTTGTTTCTCGAGGTTCTCGTCATACGAGTTGGTAGCATCGACTATCATAACGCAGAACGCTGATCGGTCTATCACCACTATACCGGGCTTATTGGTGACAATAGTAATGTTATTGACGATAGACCCATCCCAGTACAGCATGACATGGTTTTTCTTGAGGTTTTTCTCTGTGTTTTTTCTAGAGAACTGGGTCGGGCTCATACTTGTAGTATCTTCGATTCCACAAGTTTATATTTCAAGGTTGCTATTGCTGGTGAATAATCCTAGTCACTTGGTTGGGCTGTGCAAGACTCACCGGTAGACAGACGAAAACAATCAGAAATAATATTGGTAATGGACTCACCCGGACGATGGCATGTCCGACACACGTCAACCGGGCGGCCTTCATAATAATATGTTCCAGAAAGTAGTTCGTAATAAGTTCGTTCATGATCGCACAGACAAAACCTTCTGTTTTTTTCAAAGATGTCGCCGACATGCAGGGCCAGGACTGCTAGAAAATTTATATCAGGTGAAGCCTCTTGCCTTATCACACTACTTTGTTATCGCCAGTAGTAAATACTACAGGTTTGTGCCAGTTCTCTTTAGCCATGGACAGAGCCTCTTGCCCATTGTGACCATATCGCGATACTTACTCACCTTGACTTCCAAAAATACTCTCTCCTGTGATTCTCTCAGACTGCACACCTCATGGTTGTGGAGGGTTTTCGCGTTCAAATTAAAAAAAACACATGCCTATTACTTAAATACATTGCATGCCGAACATATAATCATAATGTGATAAGACCCATTTTTCGAGGATATTTGTATTGATAAATACTTTTTCTTTATAATTATATTCTTTTTATGCTTTTTTTTATCAGGAATGGGCTTGCTCTTGACTTGAATCTTGCCCTAAGGGCAGAGATGATGTCGACGATGGAACGAGCTTACTCAGAAGAAGCCTGTTTACTCGCGACTTAAATAGATTAGGGTTATTTTTATGATAACTGAGGGTTAATTTCACAAGAAAAACAGATTACATTTTAATAGTTTATTCAGTAAAAAAGAATTATATATAAGAAGAACGTACATAACATCAATACACACGATAATGCAAATATAATGGAATAAACAATACCACTCTCCAGGACGCATTCCGTAACAGTTTTAACTCAAACTTACCTACTTTATTCCTAAGACAACGTTTACTGCGCTCTTCGCTCTCAAAGTTCTATAAATAAGTCTCTGATGTTTAGACAATAGTAATTATATGTCCCGTTGGTCCCTACGCGATTTGTTCTCATATGGATGAGGAATTCCATTACTATAAATATAAGTTCCCCTTTTCGTTTGCACAGCATATGAGTTCTATCAAAATATTCAAACTAATTACGGAAGACATCTATACAAACATAATTATATATGCATTATGTATAATATACAAGTAAGTATGACTAGAATCAAGTTACACGTAGTC
The DNA here is from genome assembly GCA_949316265.1 of Diarsia mendica. NCBI lineage: Eukaryota > Metazoa > Arthropoda > Insecta > Lepidoptera > Noctuidae > Diarsia > Diarsia mendica. The sequence continues at coordinate 10,650,748 of OX438892.1, forward strand.
TCATGGCAGCATAGTAAAAGTAATATTATAACGTATTTACAAATTACCAAAAAAATTACGCATATTTTGAGTGAAAATCCCGCTGATTTATATAAAACGTTGCTTGACGATAACTTTGTTAATTCTATAAGTCCAAGGCGAATACATAAAGTTTAAATACGTATTTTTCACATTTAAATATTGCAAGGCGGTAATAAAAAATGTCGCAATAAAGATTATTTTTTCCGTCGCTTACAAGATCGACAAGGCGTACATATAAACGTCACGATTCACATTTAGGGTGTAATTAAAGTCAAGGTAACAGAATCAGTCGAAATCGTCTCGGTAGAAACTGACGGTAAGTAATTATTATGCTAGTGATGCGACTTAAACAACTTTGTCGAGCCCAAACGGTAGGATTCATTGCACTTAGGGATTCTTCGGCGGTTTCCGTCGTTCTCTAAACTAATCGGGGGTAACAACTGACCTATTCGAGTTTTCGACTTTAGAAGCCGATGCGTGCAAATTCCTACCGTCAACAGCTTATCTAAAATCCCTTCTTTTCGAAAAAAATAATTTTATAAAATAATTTGTCCAAGGATGGCTTAAATTATGCTAACTACATAGATTAAATGGAGATTAGGAATCAGCTAGCACATTTAGTTAAATCACCAATTTTATTTTGAACAAAAGTCGATTGCGACGGATCGAACAATTTCAAATGGCAAAACGTCCGGGCCGCATCACTTAGACTTATTTTCGTAGAATAAATTACATGGAAGACTTGAACATAGTTATAGCTATTGGTCATTTGAGCACTGTTCAGTAAAGATTTGAGGAAGCTTTTCCAGGACTGAAGATATCGCGTGACAAAGGTCTGCTGGAAGCGTCATCGGCCTATGATAGTCGGTTCATCAGCCATTGCCAGCTCGTCAGTTGCTGCTTTGTCGCCTTTCCTCTTGCGGGAGTACCAGAGGAAAGATGCAGCAGCGAAAAAATTGACTAGAACCACGAGCCAAGCCAAGAAGAAACTGATGTTAAAACTGCGGAAAAAGAAAAAAAATTGTGACTTGTAAACCAATTAATAAAATAATTGGGAATTGGTAATATTAGTATAGATAATTATCTATACTAATATTATAAAGCTGAAAAGTTTGTTTGTTTTTTGATTGAACGCGCTAATCTCAGGACTACGCGTTGAAATTTAACAAAATTTTGTGTTCTATATTTCAATATATCGAGGAAGGTTACAAGCTATATAATGTGACGCAGAGGAAGTTACGCGAATCAGCTAGTTGATTTATAAAAGTAAGAAATAGGACCAATGGTTAAAACGTGTGTACAAAATTCTACAATGGAATGCTTTCAACGTGAAATGATAATGTACGTATAAACAATGTACGGCGTTAGCCGCACTTAACGTGCATCGGTCTGATCGTATACAAACGTCTATCAAAGTAGTACGTCAAAAACACATAATTGTAAACAGGAGCCAATACAATGTTCCCATAAACACATGAATGCCCACGCTTGGTTAAACTATGGCATAATCTTATGGGGAAACAGCACAGACGCCCCCTCACTATTTACCCTCCAAAAAAAGTTAATTAGAATAATTACAAATATAGAATCAACAGACAGTTGCAAACCTTACTTCCAGAAACACAAGATTCTCACGTTAGTTAGTATTTATGTATTGGAATTATGTAAACTAGTCCGCAAATATCCGGATTCTTACAGCACACGGGGAGACGTACAAACTAATTATTCGTTACGACATAAAAATAGACTGAATTTGCCACCTTCCCGTCTTTAACTACACCAATCTAGTCCGTATTCCATGTCCATAAAAATATATAATAAATTACCAGAAAACATAAAGCAACAAAAGAAAACCAATATATTTGTAAATAAATTAAAGCAATACTTAATTAAAAAAAGCTACTATACAATACACGAATATTTAACAGATAAATCCGATAACAATACATAATTATAACGTTTAACTAGGTAGGTACTAATAAAATTAAACAAAACTTTTGTAACCAAATAGGTAAACAAATAAGTAATTTAATAAATATAACTAACTAAATAATTAAAGAATAGATAGACTGCTATAATATTAATAGAATAAGTAAATAAATATAGATATATAGATTAATAGATATAAGATAAGTATAGAAATAATACCAACTTTAATATTAAAAGAAGCAAAGCGCTCTTTCTCTCTCTAATTATTTTATTTAAAAAAATTGCTGTGCCCGACAGGGTCCATAATTGTGTCTAAAATTATTTTATACCACCTGTAAAAATGTACATTATGGATTGCAATAAACGATTTGAATTTGAATTTGAATGTTTTTCATTAGCCTATCCGTAGTCACTACTAAAGATGACGAATAATAGAAAAATATGGCAGAAGATAACACGCTGCCCCAAGCCCCCAACCTCAAATAAATTGAGAAAGAGCTGGAGAAATGGTATAATAATAAAATGATAAAGTGGTCGATAACAATATGGACTGAAAATTTCAATACTTACTAATGGTAGGCCTTCTCAGGGTAGACAAATTTCACGTTTTTCTTCATATGATCCACGGAAGACATCATAACTTGCACTACCACGAATGTACACGAGGCTGCAACAATGAATATTATGAAGTACTTGCTATGAAACAACACAAAAATAAAGAAAACTTATGAAACCAAAACAGTATAAAATATCATGGAGAATGTTGACGGCACGGTTAGTGCAGTGAGCTGAGAGATTAGCTGCTATACGCTGTGTGTTTCGGATTCGATCTCCTCACTGAACAATAATATTTGTTTGGCGTAAATGTAGCAGATCACTACTACATTTAAGCCATCACACCACACACACACGATGGGTCACATACTCACATTGCTAGGCTGTCCAGCCTAGCGATGTGACCGGGTACTCCCTAAAATTGTTTGTCCGAAAATCATTATCCATAACACGTTTGCCATAAACTTCATTAACCATAATGTTCAAATTGCCGAAATTTTGTTTAACATAATTATCTTTAGTTCTAAAAGTATTCTGTCATAATATCGATTACTATAATAATTGAATCTCCTAATTTTACATGACCTAAATTAATATGTCCTAACTATTGCTTTACATAGTGTGTATTATTCCGAATGTTCGTTTATAATAAACTAGCTAATGCCCGCGGCTGCGCCCGCGTGGAAGTCGGTTAAATTATATACTAAAAACCTTCCTCGAGAACTTCTTTATCCATTGGTGAAAACAGCATGAAAATCGGTGAAGTAATTTTTGAGTTTTTGAAGCGTACACAAACCAACATAACATTTTTATAAATATATAGATAGATTGTATAGTCCTAAAACAAATTCGAAGTGTCTAGTCGTCCGATTAGCGGATGAATAAAATTAATTAGTCGTCCGATTAGACGGATGAATAACCAAAATTATAGGCTGTTGCTAGTCGTCCGCTAAGTGGTTGAATCACCGTCTCGCGACAGTATCCTTTATGGGCGGCATGGGCACTGGGCCGTAGGCCGACGAAGGAGGCCGACGGAGGCCCGGCACTTCGGGGACAGAAGATATTAGTGTTATTTAATATGCGAGCGAAGCGAGCGCGCGTCATGGAGTACATGCGTTGCATGTATGAGTGACGTGACCAAAAGCTTTGTTATACTTTGTTCTAATAATATTATTATGATAAATAAACATTATGTTATTTTGATTTAGGACTTAAAACTTTTATGGAAAACGATTTTATGTCTTCCGTATATTATTGATTGTAATATTTATGACAAATGGATTTAGGACATATTATATTTAGGGACTTCAATTTTATGGCATCTGATATTATGTGATATTTAGTTCGGGTAAGTTATCATTCGGACAAATGATGATTAGGACAAAAAAAGTTATGGCATTTTAAATTATGGATAAAAAAGTTAGGTGACACAATAGAGAACCATGTGACCGTTGGCCTGTCAAGTCAAAAGTCCCGAGTTCGAGCCCAAGATTCACACCTATGATTATTCGAATTCATTTGCATATTGTACAATTATTACTTGCTCGTGTAAAGGACAACCAGCACGCCTCAGAGATATTTCTCGACGGCATGTAAAACCAGGTCAGAGGCCCAAGGGCGGTGAAGCTCCGTTAGGTAACTAACCACACGATAAAAAATAAATAAATAAAGCTTGTATTTGATTCCATAAATTTCATATTCATGCATAATCAATACAGACATTAATTTATTATAATAATATTCAACAACCGTAAACATGCAATTTACAATGCTGACAATAGTAAACTAAATTTGTTGCAGATTGATTATTATAGAAATAACATTACATTAATTAATTAAATTCATTATTATACATTTTATTAACAAATTGTTTAATTTAAATTACACTTAAACATTACAATATATTATAATTGTTTAATTTAATATATATACAATATATTATAATAAATTAAACAATTTGTTAATAAAATATATAATAATGAATTTAATTAATTAATGTAATGTTTAACCACACGTTAAAGAAAGAAAGAAAGATGAATGTAGCTAATCCGGGTCTGGCTGTTTTGGTCTGCGTATGTAAGTTGAAATGTATGTAAACACACACCATGATACAGGAAAAGTTTCTAGAATGGTGTTAAAAAAATACCTACAGGGTGTAAGGGACAGCCCTCCGCAAACGAATAGGTTGCATTCAGCTCCTTATTCTAAATCATATTCCAACAGATTTTATGAACACGCCATCAGACAATAGGCTTATACCAACCTTCCCCATTATCTAATCACAAATATTATAAAATACTCACTGCTTATAAAGTGTATGCCCGCGGCAAGACGCTTGAACATATATCGGGGGTTGTGGAAAGTGTACACGGAGAAACCACAACCCATCGCCATGACGAATAGGCTAATGATACCGAACGATATCATAGTCCTTACGTAATCTAAACAAAGGAAAATATACATGTAAATGCATTGAAAGGTACCTATTTATATTCTTCTGTTGTCGGACTTTTCTAAATATGTCTGCCTGACCTATGTATACCTACTTTAAATAATAAATCAAAGGTTCCAGAATATTAAAGTACCCATATCCTCAGTCAAGTAAAAATAAAAATAGTCCATAGCTGATGGTGCCTAATCCGGGGTCAAAATCTCCGTACCGCGACCGATTTAACAGACCCTACACAAGTAGGTACAGTGTAGCTGATTTCATTCATCGATCATTCTTTGTTCAGTATCTTTGTCTGTAGAATGAGCTTCCATACGAAATTAGGGCCGGCAACCAATTGTTTATCTTTTAAAATAATAGTTCGCGAGTACATTTGGAACAAGCTAGTAATTTTTTTACAGCGTAAATGTTTTCTTCATTGTTTTTCTCTGTATCACTCAAAGGTTGAGTGGTAGCTACATTTATTATGTATGGCATTAAGTCCGCCTCTGTACTCTGTGCATGAAGTGTTAAATAAATAAACATCATGGGGCATAGTGCGGAACAGCTGAAAATGTACGATTTATATATCTGGGTACAAAAGACTTAACCTGCCTTTGTTACCTGATATTAGATTTCAAACAGGTTGTTTTATAGTAAAAAATCTTAACTGCAAAAAAATGCAGCAACCCTGCATTTTTTTGCAGTGTCGCTACGAGACCTAACCTCTAGCACGCACGCCTGTGAGACGATTTAGATTCGCAAACACAATCTTCCTTAAGGATTTTAAGCACATTATTAATTAATTTTAAATTAACATACATCATCACAAATCATCTACATGATTATTCTGTTCTTATCACAATTAGGTATGGGATGTAATTGGGGTCAGCGTATACGCGTGGTACCTCTTCCTCCATACTCTTTTACTACAGAACATCTCAGCAGTAATTTGTGTTACATAAACTGGGTCCTTTTCTCATAGACAGAAACTAGAAATCCTGTTTCGATTCTAACACACTCCTTTTTTAGCGTCCACGTCCATACCTCTCATTTACACGCACTCCAGTTGCGAGTACTAAGCTCCAGAACTTTCTTATTATGTATGACCTTGAACTCTGATTCTCTTTCATTTTGACAAATCATTAGCAATATAAGTTTTTAAACTGACATGGTCACTGACACTACTATTAATATCATAAACGGGATATTTACCATGTTTGACTCGAAACAAAAATCAAACATGGTAAATATCCCGTTTATGATATTAATAGTAAATCATTAGCAATTTAAAAATATATGATATAGGTATACTTACTGGCTATATTTATATCATACGCCAAGTCACGTGCTCGCGTTGAAGGCTGGGCTAAATAATTGGTGCATTCTGTAAAGACAAAAACAAATTAGTAACACAATCATTAGCAACAAAATAATATGAAGAGGTAGGGTAAGTGAGGAACAATGCCATGGGCCGACGCTATGCAAGTTTAAGTGGTTCAAGTTCAGTTAACTTATTCGTAACAGACACTGTACTAGCACAATAGTAATTCGGAGGTTTACACTGCAGGTATCGTTAGTCGTGGACTGAACTTGCGTCGGACTTGACACGCCTACATTCCGCCCCATTAGACATTGACAGGACCAGTCTGTTTATAAACGCCCACTTTTCATTATATACATTTTTGACATTGATTGACGTATGACACTGACATATTATGACATTTTTTTTTCTACCCTATCTTGTCCCACTGCTGGGCAAAGGCCTCCCCCATCTCCTTCCATCTTTCCCGATGTTTTGCCTTCTCTGGCCAATCTGTAAGGAATGAGTCCAAATCATCACGCCAGCGTTTCTTGGGCCTGCCTCGGCGACGACGAGCGTCCTCAGGCACCCACTCTGTGACGATTCTGGCCCATCTGTCTTGACCCATCCTGGTAATGTGACCCGCCCAGTCCCACTTCAACCTCGCAGACTTATCGCCAACATCGGCGATGCCTGTCTTGGAGCGTATTGTGGTGTTACGTATTCGATCGGTGATTTTGATCTTTAAAATGCTACGCTCCATCGCTCTTTGGCAAACCTTGAGTTTGGACTTCTGAGCCTCTGTCAAAGACCAAGTCTGGGCGCCATACGTTAGAATATAGCATGACATATTTAGCGTTGAATATAGCAGAATGCAACTATGGGTATGACAAGGATGGCTGGTGTAGGAGGTAAGATACGGAGGATACGGAGGTAGTACCTTTATCATAGATCCACCAATTCTGGCCAAGAAATTTTCGTATTGATTTGGTGGGCTATGTCTCATAACAACATAACAACGACAGTTAACCAAAGTTAAAACATGGACTTGAATTGGGACTATAAATATGGGTCACGACTTTCAAAACATTTAAGCTTACAGTGTGGTTATAGTTAGTTAACTGAATAATAAATCATCAAACCAAAATACATTCGATATACTTTTCACTCACATTTGGCATTCAATTTCATCGATACAAATTTAATCTAACAAACGATCGCTATTTATGTATTCGTTTGAGTTCTCTCGGTTACGAGACAAGTCATAAATTTTAATGTCAAAAGATTAGATCACCGAGTTAAATATTACGGCTTTAAGGCTCTTGTAATTTATGTATTTTGAGATGGTCGCATAATATCAATCTGTCTTCAGTTGTATTAATTAACGTTTTACGAGTATTTTTCATAAGACCTACTTATAACATCACGCTTGTAACTCCTGAATTATTGAGTACAAGGTGTTTACACATCTTTTTTTTTGGAGGGTGGAAAATCATCAAGTGACTCTTCCCGCTCAGCAGGGCTATTGCGTATCTTTTAATGACAGTGGATAACGTATAGTGTCTATCAAATAATTACTGTCAAATGGTGAGTTTTTAAAAAAAAAATGTATTAAACCATAACCAATTTACAGTTAATCTATGGACACTTTACGTTAGTCACTGTCATTAAAAGATACGCAATAGCCCTGCTGGGCAGAGCGGTAGGGAGTGCCAGACTTCTGCTCACTAAAAACCACCATGTTCCTTATTAGCCCTTTGTGTCAAGGCCACGGTATCTCTTTCAAAAACCCGCAGTCCGACGGGTTTAGTACACCCTTAACAAGTAATTTAGTGTGTCCTAGTGTGAGTCAAAACATGCAAAATGTAGTAGTAATAAAACTACTATCACCAATCCGTCTGTCACTAGTGATGTTTGAATACTACTAGCCAGACTTGTGGAACTTGAGGATTGCCAGACATTTACAGGCGTAGGGAAATGGATGGTGCTATGCTATTTAAATCTTATTTCAGTAACAGTATGTACGTACTTATGTATCTATGTGCTTAGCGTTTCGATCGACTGAGCAATATAAACAATTATCTAATGACTCACTGAATTAGCAGAAGATTAATATCGACTAGTCATGCTTATTTTCGAAAAAATATCTGTTAAACGCATTTCAAACTCTTTGATACTAATAACAAATTGGTACATAAAAATTGTTAAACCCGATGTTAGTTAACAACGCCAAACATTGGTCATCCTTATGACCAGGGGCCCTACTATGACGTCTTAAAACAGTCCTAACTTATTCTTAATCCATTGTGGAGGAGAGATGGCGCTAGACACCCTGTATAGTTCTGTCACGTTTCCACACTGGAATAACATTAAGTTAGGACTGTTTTAAGACGTCATAGTAGGGGGCCAGTACTAAAATAGCGTTAACACATTTTCCATCACAATCTTTAAGCCCGCCACACTATTCTCAAACTACTGTAACTCCTGAAAACCAGAATCAACAGTGGTAACCACCAAAAAGCGCCGAGAAACAATCAATACTCATTCTAAACATTGGCATTAGTGAATATATTATTATGTAATAACACTAGGTACATATAGGTTAGTACACAATCATAGAAAGTGCAATTCAAATCAAACTGGCAACGAACCGTATTTTATTATTCAAGCCATAAGAATTTATATACTTTTATACACTTGTAAACAATGTGTTGAATTACTAATGAACGAGGCTTACGCCAAGATATTATGCATTTGCTATTTAGTCCAAACATGACGCATTACAATACGAGAAATTAAATAATTATGTATGGGTAAAAGTGATTTCTCTCTTACCAAAAGATGTGATTTAATTGAAATTTCAAAAGAAATATAAGCTTAGTTTAATCACATTTACAAGAGAAAACGTCAATGGTAATTAACGCCCAGTGAATGAGGGATATGAACCATCAAAACGAATCTTTGAATTGAAATACGAATGAGAGACTAGTGCGGGTCCGCCTTACCCATACACCATAACTGAAGATGCCAAGATATTTTATATGTCACAGATGAAATGCACACAAGAACGTTTAACGAGCAGTGGAAGTCGGGCAACTCGTAAAGAAAGATAATTATGTTGCTCACTACGCAATTGCACTCGGCTATGTTGGTAGCTATTACACATACACCGTTTAGAATTTAACTGTTTCTTTCATCATCATCATCATCCTATTAATGTTCCCACTGCAGGGATACAGGCCACCTCTCTTTGAGAGGGAATGGGCTATAATCTAGCAGGCGGGCCCAGTGCGGATTGGTAGATGTCACAAGTCTTCGAACTTTTGGTTCTACATCGGACATGCCGGTTTCCTCACGATGTTTTCCTTCACCGATTTTGAGAGCAGTGGTGATGAAATAAATTACACAAAGTAATGCGCCTGCCTGGGTCAGGCCCACGACTTACTGTTAGTAAGTCGTGGCCGCTACCAATGGTCCACCGCTGCTCTCTGTTTCTTTGTTTTACTTTGTTTATTAACATGGCTTCAAGCCTCCAATCCACGGATTTGGGCAGTTAGCGACTCAAAAGAACCAATGCGGTATTTTTATCGGTGACTATAAATCTTATTGTGTGGGCAGTAGCTGTTTACTCTTTGTGAAAATTTTGACGGTTTCCGCTGCTATGCGAGATTCATGGTTTGTTTTTTTCGATCGTTATCGTGAACACCTGGTTTAATGATTTAATAATAACGCAGTCCGAAGCTGTTAACGTTTACTAATTTATTTATAAAACAGATACCAGTCAGCCACAAGAATAAACAGTCTGAACTAAACAATGTTGGAAGCTGTTACATTATTTCGAGTAGGTATGAAGCTATGCTCGAAATAACGCGTAAACAAAGAAAGCGGATAATGAGTTCGTGACATCACTTTATTTTAGGATTATTATACTCCATTCATTATATTATGTAGACGAAACAACGATTACCGTAATTTTCCCTTAATGTAGTGCTAAAATATTTTTATCGTAAACCAATGTGAGATTTAATATTATTAGATTATTATCTTCAGCCGGGTTTAGTAGAGTGGTGATGATTATAAGAGTCCCTGCAGATTCCAGACTTTCTATCTATCGAGTTTCATTATCATCATCATCATCAGCCTATTAATGTTCCCACTGCTGGGACACAGGCCTCCTCTCTTTGAGAGAAAAGAGAAAAATGAGCTAGTTTAGTCAGGTTGAACTGCGCGCACACTACTTTCGCCATGGATGTCCTCCGCCCTGGGGTTTGTCAGACTCGTAGTGACTCAAACCACACCGGTGTTCCCTCGCACACTTGCGTCAGGGGGCAACGGGATGTAATGGGTCTTCAGCGGCCTCGGACTAGTTGATCGGGGGCGACGAATGGTCCCGAGACTGTCGCCCCTAGACTCGTTTAGGGGGGCCGGAAGGGGGCGTTATCCACCCTCTGCTGAGTCAGCTGCAGTGTGGACTGGAGTTCGTCATCTCCTTTTCCCTTTTCGGCACACTAGGCCAACCAAACGGTCGAGTTCGAGAAGAATGCGCAAACCAGACCAACAGTGGGTGTGCTCAAATAATTTGCTAGGTCGTAGGTGAAGAGTGTGTTTGCAGAGTCAGCCGCTTAAGCCATATTGATCTAGCAGTTGGTCGAAATGTCTGTTAATCAAACTGATTTATTTGCTCATACCGAAATCTTGTTATATGCTCAGAAGATCATACTGATTAATTACGCAACTAAACTATGTATTTATAGAACGTCTGCAGTCTACAAGGACTTTTACAATAATTATGGTGACCTACCATGTCCCCTTAAAGGGGGATTGTTTTAATCTTATTCCAGTGTGTAAAAGAGATGGCGGTAGACACCCTATATAGCTCTGTTGCTTTCCCCCTCTAGAATAAGATTAAAACAATCCAGCTTTATGACGTCATGATAACCCCACTGAACGCAACATGAGGTACTTACTACCCGCGGCGCGACTAGAGTATTGTCTATGTTCGGGCGGAAATACAACGAGAGCTTTTAATAATACATGTTAACATTAAAATGTTACTACGAGTATGTGTTAGAATATGGGTAGTTTTCGATTCTTTTTAGTTCTAGATCATCAATAGTCGAATTTGAGGTAATACTCTTAAAAAGCTACTTGACGTTTACGGAAAAGAGGAACTACCATTATCATTGAAATCCAAAAAAAAACGGCCGACTCCAAAAAAAATCTCCTTTTGAAGTCGTTTAAAAATTGATTTTCTAGTCTTTATAAAAACTTATAATGTCCTTTAACTTAATTTTCTATACCACTCGCTTCAAAATAATATATTATTATGGTGGAAAGATTGTTATAAGTAACTGCATTAAGTGGTAATATAATAAAGTAATAAAAAGACACAGTTGATACAAATAAACGTTAACGACGGAAAAATTTACAACTCTCATAAAATATAATACAAGAAAGTTTTACTCAAAGCCACATACCTAATATATCAAGAGAAAAAAGTGCTGCAAATCATCGTAAATCACATGATCATCGTGTTAATTATCAGACAAAACTACTTGAAATGAATTTTTTGAACACAGTATTCGAAAATTCTTTAAAGCAAATGTTTAGTTTAAATCATGCATTCTCGATAGAACGAACGTGCGTGCCCAGAAGATGCCTGTTCACTCTTGCTTTGAAAGCAGACGGATTAAATCATGATTAAATGTTGGAGGGAACACGGATAGGGTAGTTAACAAAAAAAACTAATTAGTCCGTCAGATAAATTTTCAAAAAATATTGCACACAATATATTTTATAATGTTTCACGTAAAAACAATGAAGACGATACAGTGTTTCGAAAACTCGTGTAACGACACATTTCTGTACATTTTTACCACCTCGCGGTGACGTCACATGGCCCCACTCTTACAAACACGTATCCAATATTTTTCGATAATCTAAGTGACGGACTAAACAGAATCATATTTTTTTTTTAGTCAAGAAACATCCCTATTTTACATTTTGGATGTGCATAATAAACGGGGAGGAGACCCCAAGTAGATTGGGAATCGGGCAAAGGAATAATGACGATGAAAACTTGACAAGTTCTCAACTTCAAATTCTCTATTTATTTTTACTCGGGTTCGAGTCTAACACATCACAATAATAAATCAATCCGTCCGACTTATGCACTTTACGAACATCTTAACTTCAAAACACAGCTCATAAATCACGGAAATGTTGTTTTATCTTACTATTTTAAACAAAAGCTTGCATTTGAATGGCGAACCACATAAGAGTTCATAGTTAAGAGTATTGTTAACAATAAATAAAAAGCCATTTTTTTTCCTGTGATTAAAATGGATCCTATCGAAACACGTAGATATAAAAATCTCTTTATTTATTTACTAGAGTAATCTAAGTAAAAACTGTTAAATGAACTAACAAGAAACTATAAAAGGGCATAAAAAAACTGCTCCTCAACGCTGTCAGTTGGTAATGTGCCCAAGAGTGATTGATTTTATTACCTACCTTAGTCATGTGCTGCAGTAATATTGAGAGGGAAATATTTATTTGACTATGTTACAATCATAATATCATATTTTAATAAAATTCATAAAACAAGTAACATATATGTTTGCATACGCAATATTTTTTTTATTTTGTTACGATCGACTAAAATAAGTTTTTTGTAACGAATGAAATTGTCTGAAATTAACTTTAAAGGCGCTTATATATTTTTATGCCATAAAATAAAAAGTAAAATAGGTGTATTTCTAGTAGATCTTTATATATATATATATATATACTAGTAAAATGTTATGTTGGTTTGTGTACGCTTCAAAAACTCAAAAAGTTCTGCACCGATCGAGCTGAAATTTTAGAATGATATATAATCCGCATCAAGGATTGTTTTTACAGTATCCACGCGGGCGAAGCCGCGGGCATCAGCTAGTGTATTTATAAACACAAAACTTTTTATAATAGCTTTATTTACTTCAAATTCAGAGGTGAAAAATAAACTTCACAGTGAATATTAATTAAAACGTGAATGGAAGCAACTAAATGGCGATGCTGTAGTATTCTACAGCATAGCTATGATAAACTGTGAAAATAATAAACTGAGTTTTTTATCTGTAACCTTTAAGAAGAGATAAAGTGAAGCACCAAAAACAGTTCTTCCAAAAAGTAATTGCTATGTAAGTAGTTGTTCGTACAAACAAAGTGCTCAAACACAAACTGTGAAGAGAAAACCGTAGAAATAACGACAGATTTGTAGGTGTTAATAATAGATAAACACATTGTGAGCGATTAACTGCTTGCGTCTGGGCCAACGCGTTGAATTTACGAGGAACACTACAGCGCGCGTCATTTTAGTGAAATGTACAGTTTTGCATCATTCAACTGTTGGTATCATAACGTAGAAAATTATTAGTTTGAGACCACATGGTGGCTGTAAAAATGCACGGGTGTTCATTTTCAATTGAGTTCTCCGAGACTTCACACTATCATCACCCGGTTTGCGTACTTAATACATTTACAATCGCATTCCAAAATAACAATGTAAATTCTTTATCCATTGCTTCTTAGGTTGCCAAAATGCCATCTTCTCAACATTGTAAATGTTAAGTACCTATAATAACAGCCACTCGGGTCAATCTTCAGGTTAAATCGCGCTTGCCTAGGTTGGTCTGTGGTGGTGGCCATATGATAGTGGTTACATACAGATTTTCCTCCGTGCCTCAGAAAGCCATTGGTCCCATCTGTCAATAGATCTTAGGTAGTCGTTAATGGTTGTCAGTAGCCCAAAAGTCTGACCACCAGTCTTACCAAGGGGTATTAACCACTACTAACAGAGTTGTGGAGATCTGATGGACAGTCAAGTGGGGCAGATGAATTTTGACAAACTGTCAAGATAAACTTTACTTCTTATTTTAATTCTAAGCGCTTTTGACCTGTCAGAAGCGTTCGACTACGTCGACCACAACGCAGTGATTTTTAAGTACCACCACTATGGAATTCGTAAAGCAACTGCAGCTCCTGCTTTTTCCTATTTAACAAACCAGCAGCAAAAAGTAAATGCTAATGGAGCGATGTCCTCCGGATCTCAATTCAAGAAGGGTGTACCACAAGGTTTAATTCTGGGATCTTTCCTATTTCTTGTTAACATTTTCAAATTATCAGATATAATTCTATCTGCTATTAACACTTCGCAACTTTTAAAATTGTATACAGATATCTTCTCTATACATTGCATGTTGAACTTAATCATAGTGTAGTTACACTAGTTTACAAGGAAATGTATTGAAAAAAAAAACTGTATCCAGGGGTTTTTTCTAGTTTATAGGTACTTAAGCTTCAACCTACTGTCTGTCAGGCTGAGAGAATTAATTGAAGATTAAATGTTTAACGGTTCTTAGCTAAGAAAAGAAAACAACGTTATAGTAAAGCAAGGCGGGAACTAATGGAAAAACTGAGTGAGTAAAACCAGAAGGTGTCTGTGAAAAAATAAACAAACACGTTTGCTTCGGCACGGGTGTAAGAAATTCACGTGAGCTTTTCAAACATTTCAACCTTTTATTCTACACTCGGCTTTTAGACCGCTGGCGAGCGCAAATGATAATCGTCGAATTTTCGACATTGCGTCGCATTGTTTAGGAATATACCGCTATTTTTGACTGACTGCCAAGAAAGGGTTATCAGTTTATTGTTAGTTATTTGCATCAGTATCTGTTACATATTCTTCAAAGGAATAAAGGTTTTAAGTGTCGTGCAGTAACAATCGAAACTTTTAGCAGTTCAATAGTATGGGTATGATTTACAAGGTGGATTAATGACGCACAAATTAACTTCAAAAGTAATTTTTTATACTGTGTTGATTGAAATTTCATGATGTTAGTGTTTTGGAATCCGTACTACATCATTCACAGTTGCAGTCATTATTCAGCCAGAAAATCGCTTTTAAATTTGGGTAAGTGTATATAATTATTGGTGTTACAGTTAGTACCACAGTACAAAACAATACAGTATATTAAGGCGCTGACAAGAGCCAAATAGGCTTGTATTGAACAATTTTTTAGCCAAATCTATACAGTTTGACACGGCGGAAAAAATATATGTTAATCTTGAACACATTTCTGATAATTTCGTTGTTTTCAAAACACGTTTTTGAAAAGTTTTCTCGATACAAAAAAATGGTAAACTAACCTCTTAAAATGATCTTCCAACAAAAATATCTGTATTACTGATGAACGTACGTTGTTAAAATTTATAACAATAACGTATCATATTTAAATACAAAATTTGGTTGTTTTTAATTTTTGATTATTTAATAAATTATTATTTTATAATTAATCATTATATGGTTTGTAAGAAGTTCGAGCGTTGCGTCATCGCGCTCTCTTTCTTACGTATGCAATCCGACAGTGAGCGCTTAGGCGCGGTGCTAGACGGACGTATGTCACTTTGCGCCCCACTGACAGCTATCCGTTCATCTATAAATTATTATTGACCGCGTCACAATGTTAGTCCAGGATCCACGGTACATTTTTTCACTTGATTACTATCAAGCTAATTTTCCGTGAGCCAACATTACCCTATACGAAAACTCTCGATTGTGGTAGGTAATAGGGGCAGCAGGGATAAAATATATATTGATTATATATTATTATAATTATTTATTTGATGATTTTCAAAAATCTATTACTAACTATTTTATTTTTATCTGATGATCATTATCTAAATCCAACATGTATTGATAACGAGCTCATCAAAAATTACTACAAACCAGCTGTTTTTTAGGGGTCCGTAGTCGAATGGCAAAAAACGGAACCCTTATATATTCGTCATGTCTGTTTGTCCGTCTGTCCACCCGTATGTCACAGCCACTTCATTCGGAAACTATTGAGACTACACAGTTGAAACTCTACAAGTATTCTGTGAACCGCTTTACGATTTTTATACAAAAATAAAAAAAAGGATTTAGGGGGTCGCCCCATACATGGAACTGAAACTATATTTTTTTTTTCATCAAACCTATACCTACGTGTGGGGTGTCTATAGACATTAGACAGGTCTTTAAAAATGACATTGAGGTTCCACAAACAATTTTTTCTCAAAGCCAATCGTTTGGAAGACAGACACTTCCAAATTTGTAAAATGGCGACCGGCCTCGCGGTCGCTTGCCTTCGGTATTGCCAACAATGACCAGCTTTTCAAGGCTGCTATCTCCTCTTTGCATTATGTGGCCGAAATAAGACAAAATACGCTGTAGGCAAACTGTTGACCATCGAGTCTTGATATCGAGTTGGTAAAGGATAGACACATTTGTGCGTTTGGCCGTCCATGGAATTCGGAGAATCCGCCTAAAACACCACATTTCGAATGCGTCTATCCTCTGTCTTACTCTTGTTTGGATTGTCCATGTCTTAACTTGTGGGGAGAAATGCTCCTTCCGAGAAGCCTGTGCCTGAAAAGGAACCGATCCAGGCTGATGATGGTTTCGTGACGGTGTTGAGGAGGAAGCGCCGTCAGCGAACCAGCAAGAACCGCTGCGGCACGGCTCCATCGGAGCCCAATGTGCATATTCGTGCCGCAAAGCCGAACACTCCTTTGTACCTCTCCCGTCTACATTACACCACTACGACGGAGGACATCGTGGAGTACGTGCGCCAGAAGATCAAGTACGTGGCGAGAGTGCAGCTGCTCGAGTCGCGCCGCAACGTCAACTTTAAGGCGTTTGTGGTGCGAGTACCGACATGCTACCTGCACCTCGTCTTGGAAGAGGACTTTTGGCCGCAGGGGGTGGTGTTTCGACGCTTCCGCGGGCAAGTGCCACATGATCGCACAGTGACGTAGTGCAACTGTAGTGATACTAATATAGTTTTAAGGTTTTGTTTACTAACACAAGCTGTCAATTATATCGTATGTATGTTAGACTGTAAGGTATTTATCTATGGGCCAAAGTAGCCTGAAAATAAATAAATATTATTATTATTATTATTAACTCTATGGAGGAAAATCAGGAAAACTAGTGCTCTGACCAAACGGGCCTTCGTTTTAAAACTTATACCACGTTTTTCCCAGATGTTCCGGGGGCGTAATATAGCATCTTTAGCCATGGCTATCCGCCGTTTTATTTCTGTGACGCAGCTACCTTCATTACTTATATTGGAGCCCAGTTAATCGAAGCTGTCCACAGTATAGATGCCTTAGATGTTATAGGCGCCCGATAGGTTTCCCGCACGATCTACCACCATAAGCTTGGTTTTCTGCCTATTTATTGCAAACCCTACTTTGCCACTTTCCACTTCCAATCTGTGCCGTATCTCTTTCATGTTGCCAAATGTTGTAGCAAGGAGAACGGTGTCATCAGTGTACCTCAGATTGGAAATCCACTTTCCACCAACAGTAAACCCCTTGTCCCAGCCCTAAAGAGTCTTGAATGATATTACTCTTCGTACATATTGAAGAGCAGAGGTGAGAGGATGCATCCCTGCCTAACGCATTTGAACAGTCGGTGTCTATTTTGACGAAAGAGCGGTTGTTGATGTGTAGGTAGAGGCATCGGACTATGTCAATAAGATCGACGGTCCCTACGTACATAAGGTCAAGTCAAAAACCGAGGTTTACAGGAGAGCGTAATTTGTGTTCAACACGCCCTAGAAATAATTCTATGATCAATAATAAATATTTTCTTTCTACAATATTTTAGCAGTATATAGAGCTTTATAATGCTATTTACACATATTTATTTTTTTCACGTTTTCTTAAAAAAACTGATAGATGACCGTTTCTACGCCAATAATAAAATAAAAGTATGTCAGTCATGTCTATGATATCGTTTTATACGCGGGAAACAAAAAAACAGTGTCTGATAAAGAATTTAAATAAAATGTTTTAAGAAAATATAGGATTATTTTACTATTTTTAAATCAATACGTTAAACATCCTGAAATCGTCACCCATGGATATAAAAAGTACTTCAATGAAGACATATCACTTTATACGTGGTTTTGGTCATTCGGGGTAGGACTGTAGTTCTTGTAACGTAAATAAAGACATGTCTTTTAAAATGATCAGGTTTGTGTTTTATTAATGAAACAAGGTTTATAAATTCAACATGATTTATTAATAAAACACAATCTTCTTAGCATCTAAATAATAGGTACCTATAGACTCACTGAAGTAGAAACTAAACATAAAAAATCACTGTTGTTTATTACAACAATTTTAATTTTAAGCACGTGCCTCAGCCTAATCATTTCTAGCCATGCAATTGGTACCTAGTGTTTAATAGTCATCACAGTTTTGTACCTCAGCTTAATTAACTACCTCATCTTAAACACCTAATTGGTAACATTTAAGTTTTAACAAACAACACAGCTTTATTCAGACTGTTTCATCCTCACATCAATGACCTCCTTGTTCCTGGTATTGTTGGGTACGCAGATGACAGCACTGTCATGGAGAGTTATACATCCAGCGCAAAAGCCGGTGGTGATGAAGTACGATCATTGAGAGAGGCCATGGTAGAGCGAACGAATTCTGCCTTAAGACTTGTCTCCGAGTGACGAGAATCTGGTTGATTTCAACGCCACCAAAACGCAAGTGTGGTTCACCGCCAAAAGGAGTCCGTTTAATCTACTACTTTAATCTACTCAAATAGGGGCCAGATTAACCGGGGAGTCCGTTTAATTTGGCCCCTACTTTCTGGAGTGCGTCTGTACAAGTTACTGACAGTTTGGCACGAAGTTGAGCTTGAATCTGAATTTCGGCGCCTACATTGAGTCGAAAGCTCAAACTGTGGCAAAAAAGCTGGGTATCCTAAATAAGGTTAAGCGGTACATCAAGCCTGGACAGCGTTCAATATTATATAAAGTCCGGTCCTGCATGGAGTATTGCTGTCACCTTTGGGATGGCTCAGCCAAATACCAACTTGCCACACTTGACTCACGCTCAACTTCGTGCCAAGAAGCTCGAGTGTCAGTAACTTGTACAGACTCACTCCGGAAAGTATGGGCCAGATTAAACGGACTCTTTTTAGCGGTGAGACTTGAGACCAGATTCTCGTCACTCGGAGACAAGTCTTAAGGCTGAATTCGTTCGCTCTACCATGGCCTCTCTCAATGAACGTACTTCATCAACACCGGCTTTTGCGCTGGATGTATAACTCTCCATGACAGTGCTGTCATCTGCGTACCCAACAATACCAGGAACAAGGAGGTCATTGATGTGAGGATGAAACAGTCTGAATAAAGCTGTGTTGTTTGTTAAATGTTACCAATTAGGTGTTAAAGATGAGGTAGTTAATTAAGCTGAGGTACAAAACTGTGATGACTATTAAATACTAGATACCAATTGCATTGCTAGACATGATTAGACTGAGGCACGTGCTTAAAATTAAAATTGTTAATTACTAATATTAGACAACAGTGATTGTTTATGTTTAGTTCCTACTTCAGTGAGTCTATAGGTACCTATTATTTAGATGCTAAGAAGATAGTTTTTAATAATAAATAATGTTGAATTTATAAACCTTGTTTCATTAATAAAACACAAACCTGATAATTTTAAAAGACATGTCTTTATTTACATTACAAGAACTATAGTTCTACCCTGTACGGGAACTCCCGTAAATGGCGATAAGTCTGACAAGACCGCGTTCGCCACGCATTTTAAAACACCGTACAAAAAGATATGTATAGATGTCCGCATCTACGACACTTATTCGTTGTATTTATAATACTTGTTCTTTTATACGATTTGTAAAACAAGGTAAATAAATACAATTTAAAAAAAAATCGTATGTCAGTATGTGCGCATAGATAATCTTAAGCCAATGATACAATAAAAAAAAAATGCCATTTTTGACATGTCTTTTTATACGTAGGGACCGTCGAGATGTTGAGGCGTTCCCATGTCTTTAAGAACCCCCCACAGCTTGCCCCACTCCACGCAATCAAATGCTTTGGTATAATCTATGAAACATATCGCATATCATATAGGGCTGTTAAATTCCCGACTTTTCTCTATAATTTGGCGAACGTTCAGGATTTGTTCCCGCGTGTCTTTGCCTTTAACAAAACCTGCTTGCTCTTCTGGAATTTGTGGCTCCAGAAAGTGTATTAGCCTGTTGTTTATGATGTACAGGAGTATTGATGGTGCGTGGAGTAAGTGCCAAACACTTAATATAATTTTTAGAATCTTGTAGGCAACTTGTAAAGAGTGGGTTTAATAGAAAATATCCAATCCCCAAAACCCAGTTAGTAAGTAATCATTTTTAATGACTTCGTTATCGATACATATTGGAAGGAAGGAAGGGGACTCTTTGATCAAACCATACATTTTGTAGGACAAATATTTTTTCAAATAATTTAGATAATTATCATCAGATTTAACAAAAAAAACCCAGCTGATGATTCTCAAAAGTGTTTGTACTTAACACTTTTGAGAATCATCAAACCAACATATTTTATCCCTGCTACCCCTATTACTTACCACAATCGAGAATTCAAGAGTTTCGTGCAGGAAATTGTTGGGCGTCTCGCCGTCTCATCAAAATTAGCTTGATAGTAATCAAGTGCAAAAATGGACCGCGGATCCTGGACTATTTGTTTCTTACTTGGTAGTATGGCGCTAGGGTATCGGAAAAATTGTGGGCGTGTCCAAAAATACTGAAACATCAGAAGTCAATAGCTATTGTCATCGTCTTAAGTACGGTCAAACAAGATATTTGGTATACACGCAGAAATATTTATAATTCTTGTACACAGACAATCTTGATCGCAATTTTGTTTTATAAAGCGTTTGTGTCGCGTATAGATCTGTGTAATCTTAAAAGTAAATGCTAGTTACCTAACCATACCAAATACCTTGTTCGAACGTACTTTCTTTAGATAGATACTTTAAAAATCAACTTACTTGAAATAAACGATCCCGTCAACCCAGTAATATTCATTGGTGGCGGTGTCGGTAGTGTCTTGTTAGTTGGCTCAAAAACATATCGGCACATCTCCCATACTCCAGTATTGCTTGACATAAAGTACCGGCCCGTCGGCAAATAAATACCTGGAACCAAAGAACATATTAAGAGAGGAACAATCGGTCGTGTTAATGACTCCACGCAAACGTTTGGCACTACTCCAAGCAGTTAGCATTTAGTAATTAATATAGATCAAAAACATAATCCGCTTTTCATAGGTGCCAAGTTGTTTTACGCTGACTTGTGAATTGCTTCGACATAATGGAACGTGTAATTCGATGGGAGTTTTTAAGTTATGTCCGTTTTGCAATAAATGTTTCTCACTTGTATGATCTTGTATTATGGAATACCCCAACGAACAGTGGTTTACATTGCCTTGGACGACAAAACGGATCATCAAGAGTCTTCAGAGCTCCCATCAGAGCGATGGCATTGGCTCGAATTAATAGGAATGAACTTTTATCGGAAACACCTGTTTCAAATGTATTGTTTTCCTTTTCGTCTTTATAAATGTGGGTTGATTTTAAAATTCCCGCACCCAAATGGACACCTAATTGGTTTGTTTACCCGTTTTAGAATCTAAATCGTTCTCTAAATTCACTAATGTTCCACCAGAACTGTTTTGACAAAATTTTAGTTTACTACCAACGCGGCAACGTAACGTATACTGTTTATTTCACAAACAATTTATTCCGCAGATGACTTTTTATAAACACTCACTTTACAAGCATTCATTATTTTGGTAAATGCTTCTCTCAGAAGCATGTAGGTGAGTATTATGCTCTAGATCCGCAAACAAGCAACGATGTGATGTGTCAGGTGATCTTCCTATTGTGGGCAACACAATTTTTTGACTGTTAGATGTTCTTTCTGCTAGTTGTCCAGTAGTCAACGGATCATCCTCTTAAAGTTCTACATCTTGGTCGATGGGTATAGAAGGTACAGGGTGTATTTCTTCTGAACCCAAGGAGTGAGCAAAATCAGCAAAACTTCTGTAAACACTATTCACCATTTCAACATTCACAATTCGTTCTATCTGTTCAGAAGATACAGGGTGTCTATTATGTCCTGCCTGTCCTGTTGCTTGCACATCACAGGGGCTACTGATACTGATGGACGATACTGAAAGTGCCAAACTCGTCCCCAAATGGACAAATTCTATTTAAATTGTCATCGGTACACTAAGAAGAAGATAAGATGTATGTTGTGTTATACAGGCCCAGGCCAGCACAAACATACGGTTAACGATCGCCTTTTTTTTTCTGGTGGGTGAGAGCGAAGGGGAGTGTCAGACTTCTACTGACTAAAAACCAAACCCATGTTCCTTCTTCGCCCTTGTGTCGGAGCCGCGTTATCCTTTCGATAATCCACAGCCCCGATGGGGTTAACGATCGCCTAAGGAATGGTCACAAACCGTGGAGGCGTTTTGATGCACTAAATCGCATCGACATCGCAGTAATTCGCATCACTCTTGTCTACGTTGCGAATAAACATCTGGCCGATTATACAGTTTGCATTAGGGTCCCTCATTAAAAAAAACAATGCTTGTAATTTGATAATTACAAGCATTGTTTTTTTTAATGAGGGACCTTATTACTACAATCTTTGTTTTATAACTTCGCCTAGCTAACGAGGACGGAAATAGATCAAAGACCAACGACCGCATTGCAACACACACCTAAATATGCATGGAACGTGTTTTTTTTTTTATGAGAGTAGGCAGTACGCCACCTGCTACGTTCTTACAGCGTATAGCAAGTACTATTTCTTCTGTACCCATAGTTTTTTTTTTCAGCGATGCAATCGCGACTTTTCTGCGTCGTCTTTGAGAAACAGTCGTGCAGTGAATATATTTATTTGAAACATGATGCTTATATTTATCTTTGCTTTTTTATTTATTTATTTTGACTGGCCTGTTGGTCTAGTGGTTAGTGACCCTAACTGCTATGCCGGAGGTCGTGGGTTCGATTCCCACCCAGGACAAATGTTTGTGTGATGAGCACGATCATTTGTTCTGTGTCTGGGTGTAATTTATCTATAATATGTATGTATTTAGAAATATATAAGTATGTTTATCAGTTGTCTAGTACTCATAACACAAGCTCTGCTTAGCTTGGGACTAGATGGCGTTGTGTGATAGTTGTGGAATATATTATTATTATTATATTTCCTTTCTCTTACTTGATGAAAACGAAATAAAGAAAAATATATGTTTCGAAGCAGTTTATAATGTGCGAATATAGTAGGTTTTATGTTTCTAAATGGTTCATACAAACTCAACCCGTTTCCAGTGGTAATATTCTCCCGTAAAACTTGTTTTAGGGGAATATTTTTCTCGTTTTTTAAGAAAACTAAATATTTTTAGGTACGATATTAATATTAACATACGTACATCAACTCATGCCTTTTTCCCATAAGGCAGAGACCACAGAAAGCCTAACTACGATCCTTACATTACATACTCCTTTTGAACCTTACCAATAAGGTCAGTGTATGTCTTTCACTCGAATAAACTTTTAATGGACAATTTCCCAAAAGTATTCTTTAAAGACTACCCCGTTGGCATAGTGGTCGCAGCCAGCACGACTGCTGAGCATGAGGTTCGATTCACGGGATAAGTGTTATTGGGTTTTTTACGTCAGAAAATATCAGTAGCAGGCACGGAGGCTGGATGGCAATAGGTTCCTTATTGT
The DNA here is from genome assembly GCA_949316265.1 of Diarsia mendica. NCBI lineage: Eukaryota > Metazoa > Arthropoda > Insecta > Lepidoptera > Noctuidae > Diarsia > Diarsia mendica. Next base: position 10,674,642 of record OX438892.1, read on the forward strand.
CCATGGGACTTAAATTATAACAAGCGAAATATGGATATAGTATTAGGTACACCTTTGCCTAACCCTTCGGGGATTACAAGCGTGAAGTCGAAAGTTGAACTTCAAGAAAGCACGATATCCGCACGACGGGATTCTAGTTAATTATAAACTGGCCGATGCCCGGTATATGGTTTCCCCTATTTTAAAACAGCAGTTACGGGCGGTGTTGATTATAAATAGAACGTCTTATCACTTCCTACGGACGTCGTAATAAATGAATGACGAAATGTTCCAAGATGAATAATAGTTTCTAAAAATGAATTCATAATGTTCTCGTCTTCAATTTCTTTTTTGGTAGGTATATTCCGCTGATGATCTTTGCTAGCCAAATGTTTACTTCCTTGACTTGGTATTTGTACCGATATGACCATTTTCAATACAACTTATTTTACTTTTTGTATTACGGTTTAAAACGGTGAAGGAAAACATCGGAGGAAATGTCACATGCCTTTTTTTTTGGTGGGTGGAAAATCATCGAATAACCCCTCCCCCCGCTCTTGGGCAGAGCGAAGGGGAGTGTCAGACTTCTACTGACTAAAAACCAAACCCATGTTCCTTCTTCGCCCTTGTGTCGGAGCCGCGTTATCCTTTCGATAATCCACAGCTCCGACGGGAATGTCACATGCCTTTAAATCAAAAATTCGAAGACATGACTGTGACATCTGCCCATCCGCACTGGGCAAGCGTAGTAGATTATGATTATAGCCCATCCCTCTCCTTGAGGAGAGGAGGAGGCCTGAGTCCCTGCAGTGGGAACATTATAGGCTGATGATGAAATTTGATGTTGGCCTACTGTAAAGTTATAGTTTTACCTAAGTGGAAATATAATAGTGCTGATATATATGTTGAGCTGGTGGTTGTGCCCAATAAATGAAAGAGGACGATTATTTTTACACGACTCTTTTAACTACAAGCTTTACAGAGAGGAAGGAAATAGAAAAGGACCTAGGTGTTTAACGTACTCTAGCTCGACTCATGTGGTTTTCTTAGACAAACGTTTCACCGGCAAAAAATCGTTAGTCCTGTTAATTTTGTTTGATAGCGTATTAAAATATTTATTGAAGTTATTTTTATGTAATAAAACTGCTTCTTTTACTTGAAGATAGCTTTACAAAATTTTATTACGATGTTTTTTTTTATTATTATGATCAGACAGACCAAACAAGAATATGTCCATTAAAGGCGACGCAACAGCATGCCTGGCTGTTTTTTATGTAACTTTGTGAAGACGATCGCAAGCGATATTGATGCGATCTTGCATGTCCGCTGCTGCCGTCCCCAACAAAGCCCTAAATCCAGCACAAGGGCTGCTCTCAGAATATAGTCACCGAGATTTGATGGTTTTAACCCCTGCCTGATCGAGGCAAACTGACATTCAAAGCACCCACAGTTCCTAAGTTGACTAGAGAGTTGCTATTCAAAATAAAACGGAACAGAAAAAAGAATAAGGTACAAGTTGATAGCCGACTGCACGCAGCAGCAGCAGACGACGTGTCGCAGCGACACTATCTGGTTTCTACGGATTTCTATGAAATTCCCTCCGTAGTTAGCGACATGAAGCTAGCGTCGCGTCGTCGAGCGGCAGACGGTAGTGTCGTCCAACCGCAGATCAGTAGTGCCCATAGATAACAGAAACAACAGGAGATATGCCCTTTAGTGAAACGACATGACGCAACGACGTGTCATGAAGCGACGACATGTCGTCTGCTGCTGCTGCGTGCAGTCGGCTAACAACTTGTACCTATAGAGAATATTAGTTTTCTTACCATTTCCACCTTCTATGTGCACCCACTTCTCAGTACATACGGCTGCAATCCAGAGAAACGTGCACAGTCCTATAAAACATGTGCAACCGAATAGGATTCGTCTCTCTATAACTAGTGCCTGCAACAATGGCCGACGCTCTGCAGCGCCAACGGACGAAGCCGTTGACATTTTGTCAGTCTCCATGATTGGGTTTCTGTAACAAGATTAAAAATTGTTACAAATTATATACCAAAACCTTCCTCGATAACTACTCTTATCTATTGATGAAAACAGCATGATCTATTGATGAAAGACATACGCGAAGGAGGACTTTGTTTTATAATATGTAGTGATGAAGTGTGGTAGTAGGCGTTTACCAACACCTCTTCAGCTAGACAAAGTTATTACTAGACTAACACCGGGTTCAAAAAGATCGTGCCACCTTACCACTTGTGTTAAGTTATTTAAGTGGTTGTAACTAAATCGCACTGTTCAACTGTTATATATTAAGTTCATAACTCAAAACTGATGTATATTTTTTGGGATTCCGTAGACGAATGGCAAAATACGGACCTCTTTAGAGTCGTCATGTCTGTCTGTTTTAGACTATAAACTAGGGTGCCGTTGCCGTGGGTGCTGATTAATTTTCTTTTTTCGTTACATTAACTTAACCACGTTTTGAACAGTTCGTGTTAACGTTTAGTTTTGACTCGAATTTTACGCCAACACATCTCTTTTCACATAATTTATTTACTTTTGTAATCAATTAATTTGTTGTACCTGAAAATTCCACTAAGTTACTAAACAGGACCTTTTATTTTCTAGCAATAGTGAATTAGTGATGCAAATTGTTTGGTTGAATTAAGTGATAAACGCTGGTGATTTACTGTAGTAATGCAGGAGTATAAACTAAAAATTATAAACAAAAAAATTATAAACAAATAGTTTGTTAATTAACTATTTTTATGTTTAAAAGCTTAGAATAGCGCACTGTTAGTTTTAATGATTAATATGTTGTGGAAAATGTCGTAGGTTATACATTTATAAACCTTGTATATTTATAACTTATTGTAAGACTTCAATGTATAACTGTTTGTTTTCCCAAATAAATAAAATAAAAAATAAAAATAAAAATCATAGTAAATAATAGTAATTCATCCGCCAAGCTTTAGCCGTCATCAAAATTGGGATAAAGACTCTTTTGACTGTTTTTCGTAATTCCAGTATTCCAGTATTGTACTTTTCTTTATTCAGCTGAATCCGTTTAGAATTGAACCTGACTCCAGCATACATAGTTGGGCAAAACGCTAGGCAGATGATGATGGTGATTACCATAGACGCAATAAAATCGTTCAGTTCAGTTTTTTGATAGTTTACACTAATAGTACTCAAGGCGTGGTGTGGGAAATCATCAAATGACACCTCCCACTCTGGGGGGAGTGGAAGGAAGTATCAGACTTCTACTGACTAAACGTTAATCCCTCTCAATACTAAAGTTTTTATTTTTAATTATTTATTAATTTCAGTGTTAATGTTAACGGTCGTAAATACAAAAATAATACCGCGCTATTTACCGCGTATTTTTTATTCGTCACCGGTAAAGTACCATGCCGTACCTCCAATGGGCGCCGAGCCTAGTAGTGTGATGTCAAATAGTTTCTTGAACCCTTTTACTCAAACCATTATTTATGTATTTTGTGACAACCTCTTAAAGTTTTAAGCGGATGCAAAACTGCACCTTAATTATAAACGTTTTGTAAACATTTGGTATTTTATTCCAGTACCTACCACCTTTGGCGTATTGCTATTTTTAACCGACTTCTAAAGAAGAAGGAGTGGACAATGTAGTTTTTTTATGTTTGTTCGGGCATAACTCCGTCACTTGCTAACCGATTTGAAAAAATATTTTTTTGTTGGAAAGGGTATACTTTCGAAATGGTCCCATATTTTATGGAAATCGGACAAGCGGTTTTTGAAAAATCTACAAAACTCAAAAAAAAACTACATGTCCACATTATGACTCATGAACATGTGAACTTACATAATTATGAACCACTAAAAAGTGAAAAATAAAAACTTTTAACAAAAAATAAAACCGCCTTCAAAAAAACATACGAAAAAGTGAAAAATAAACTTTAGAAGAAAAATCAGCTTCTGAAGTCGGTGGCAAAAACATGAAATCAAACAAACAAAAGTCACCGACTTCAGAAGCTGATTTTTCTTCTAAAGTTTATTTTTCACTTTTTCGTGTGTTTTTTTGAAGGCGCTTTTATTTTTTGTTAAAAAGTTTTTATGGAGCAGTCAACTAACACTACAGTATTGATTACTGTGTTCAGTAGTGAAAGACCTATGAACGATCTACTTGTTGAATGTTTTAATAGTGTTAGACACAAGCAGATTATATAGTCCAAGATCCCAGGGCCACCAGATGTCACGTATTTTCTGACGAAGGAAATGTGGACAATTGAGTGTTAGTATGAACTAAGAACACATAGTCCAAGATCCCAGGGCCACCAGACGTCACGTATTTTCTGACGAAGGAAATGTGGGCGATTGAGTAGTGTTAGTATGAACTAAGAACTACTACCAGCTAGCTTGCTTTGACGGCCAATTTTCAGGTATCAGGTCATCAAGGTACACAAAAAAATTACTTACTTCACGTATTTCTACAAGCTGATTTATACGTAGGTATATTTTAGGCAATATCCTTAAAAATAAGTCGCAAATACTCCCAAACACTTTCCGTCGGCCGTATTTTTTTTTAAAGTCGGTAGTAAACAAGCTTACTTGAATTTTCCGATAGTTTCCATAATTATTCCGATGCTATTTTTCTCAACGTCTTTAGTGACGAAGGTCTACATTGTAATAAAGTACTTTGATTTAGGTTTTTAGGAGACCTTAAATCTGTTCAAGGATTTCAACTTTTATCTGGACTTTAAAAGAGACTGACCTCTGAGCTTTTTTCGGCAGTTTCCGAAACACGGGCTCAATCAAGTTAAAAAGCTAAACCTAGATACTTGCAAAACAAACATAATTTATCATTCGAAATTATAACATTACGCGTGTAATCCCTGAACGGTTAGTCAAAGGTGTACCTGAGAAAGTGCACTTACATTCCGCTAGTTGTGTTTCATCATCATCAACAACAGCCTATTAATATTCCCACTGCTGGGACACAGGCCTCCTCTCTTTGAGAGGGGATGGGCTATAATCCACCACGCAGGCCCAGTGCGGATTGGTAGATGTCACATGTCTTTGAATGTTTTGGTTCTAAGACATTTATTTATTTATTTATTTAGGGATAAAAAACAGCAGTACAAAACATGTAATACACTTAATATAAACTTAAAATAATGGCACTTATTGCACTACCAACACTGTTATCCACTGATCACTAACTTATGATTAATTATGTGCTACGTGAGTTAAAATACATTAAGCTATACAAATAAAAAAGATCTTTCCTTTACAAAACAACAAAAAAAAAAGAAAGACATTAATAAACAAGAAAACAAAATTATGACGCCAGTATAGAATCGACTACAAGTATCCTAAATTTGTTGGCGGAGAGGTTAAATATATCAATGCTCTCAAATCTGTCGTTGTATTAGAGTGACTTACTTGGCTGGTATTAGTTGTCAGTAAACGGTAAGGGCGCGCTCGTCTACGCACTACTGTTCTCGGAACAAGGTAACACAGTTTATTCGATATAGCAGAGGAATCATATTTGTTGTGGATAATACCGTGAAGAAACATTGTTCCAAGAAGCAGTCTTCTGGATTCTAAAGAGAGCAGGTTGTAATTCTTTAACAATGTATCATACGAGGCTTGACTGTGACTACATCTCCAATGCATGGCTCGCAGGAACTTTCGTTGTACTGCTTCGATTGAGTCAATATACTTTCTATAGTAAGGATTCCATATCACAGTAGCAAACTCCAGACATGGCCTAACTAAAGATATAAACAAATATCTATAAGTTGATGGGCGTTTAAAATCTCTACTGTTGCGCATAACAAAGCCATACATTCTAAGCGCGTTGTTGATAATGGTATCTATGTGCGTGTTAAAATGAAGTTTTGAATCCAATATCACCCCGAGATCCCGCAGTGAATACACTCTATTTAGTTTTGCGTTAGATAAATAGTAGTTATAAAGATGTTGTTTTTTATTTTTAGTAAAAGATATAGCGTTACATTTGGGTAAGCTCAGTAATAGTTTATTTGTGGTACAATATTATGTAGAAAGTCGATCTAAGTCACTTTGAAGTAATAAACAATCTTCAATACTATTTATAGTTTTGTAAATTTTTAAATCGTCTGCGTATAGTAGAAAGTTCGAGTGTTTGAAACAACATATTATATCGTTTATAAATACAATAAACAATAAAGGTCCCAAAATTGATCCTTGCGGGACTCCGGAGGTGACTGAAATCAGCTCAGATTGATAACCATTGATCACAATTTTTTGGGTACGGTTTGTTATGTAAGATGCGAACCAACGTAGCAAATTTCCGCGAATACCATTAAAAGCAATTTTTTGTAATAGCAATTCGTGATCCACCTTGTCAAAAGCCTTCTGGAAGTCCGTGTATACAGCGTCGGTTTGTAAGCGATTATCCATGTTTTCGAAAAGATTACCAACGAAAATGAGTAAGTTTGTGTAGGTGGATCGTTGTCGGACAAAACCGAGCTGTTGTGTAATTATGGACTTATGTAAAGTGGGATATATTGCGTTGTAAACTAACCTCTTAAAAAGCTTTGACAAGGTGGACAGAATGGAGATTGGGCGGTAATTTTCCACGTCATGCTTAGATCCCTTTTTGAAGACTGGAGTCAAATGTGCTAGTTTCCATACATCCGGAAAAACACCTTGTTTAATACATGTGGGAAATGGAACGCAAGTAGAAGTAAGAGAAATGGAACGTAAGTGAAAGAAAGGGAAAGAGGTACGAGGTATGAGAGAGAGAGCGATAGACGAAGGAAGAGAGACGACGCCATATTGAGATAGAACGGAGGAAGCTCGGAAAGACGTTGTAAAATATAAGTTTGATAAAAATAAAAGTAATTAATACCGAAGACTGCAGTATTTCATTGCCTGAAGAACCCTGTATCCCACAATTTTGGGGGCTCGTCCGGGATACAGGAAAGAAGACGTGAAGACGACGACGACGACGACGAGAAAAATTTTTTCACGCTGCACGTGGTTGGGTGCGCCGCTACGAAAAAACTTTTAATTTACGAGCTACGACGAAGACTGAAGACGTAAAAATGCCTAAAACTACTGAAGATGTGTCACCTAGGGGTGTTACGGACCAGTGAGTTACGGTGTTATAGCTGTGGAGAATTCAATCATTCGTCTGCAAGCTGTCCTCATAAAGAAAAAAACTTTTTAACCAAAAATAAAACCGACTTCAAAAAAAAAGTCAAAAATAAATCAGTTTCTGAAGTCGGTGACTTTTGTTTGTTTGATTTCATTTTTTTTAGTCACCGACTTCAGAAACTGATTTATTTTTGACTTTTTTTTTGAAGTCGGTTTTATTTTTGGTTAAAAAGTTTTTATTTTTCACTTTTTAGTGGTTCACCTAATGTGGACAATGTAGTATTTTTTTTGAGTTTTGTTGATTTTTCAAAAACCGCTTGTCCGATTTCGATAAAAAAATTATGGGACCATTTGGGAAGTATACCCTTTCCAACAAAAAAAGAATTTTTCAAATCGATTAGCAAGTGACGGAGTTATGCCCGAACAAACATAAAAAAAAAAAACAAACAAACATCCGAATTGAGAACCTCCTTCTTTTTTTAGAAGTCGGTTAAAAAGGTCTCAAGTGCTTCAAATGCAATGAGTTCGGCCATATTTCCACAAAGTGCACCGCGACGACGAAACGCGAAGACGATCGGAAGCCTTCGGAGAACTTCGACAGCCGATCGGGTCGGCCAATCAGCGGCGGAGGCGACCGACAGCGCTGCCAACATGACGGACGTCGTTCGGGCAGAAATCCGACGAATCCCAGCACTTCAAAGTCGGCCATGTTCACAATGGATGACGTTGGTACCACTGACAGCTGTCACTGCCATCATGAAAACAAAGAGGTTATGCAAATAGTCAACAAACCTGACAAGAAGCCGGGCAAGCCGATGTTGAGTATTTTTGTTGGAAATACCGAAGGGAAGGCACTCATTGACTCAGGAAGCGAGGTCAACTTAATGTCAGAAGACTTCTACGACGTGATCGGCCAGCCAAAGACGACTGAAGATAGTGTTGTGTTGTCGGGTCTAGGACTCAAACAAGTGCGTTCCTTCGGGAAGTTTACAACCAGTGCTACGATTGACGGACGATGTTACGACGGAGTTACTTTTCATGTCGTGCCTAAAGACTGTATGCCTTATTGTTTAATATTAGGTCATGAGTTTCTCGCTAGTGTGACGATGATCATGAATGAAGGAAGTGTGTTGTTGTTACCTTCTGGAGAAGAATGGATGAGACGAATTAATTGTTTTACCGTAGGTTTAAATGTTGTTGTAGGTTCCACAGCCAGCCCTACCATCAAAGACGAGGTTTTACAGTGTGTAGATGACTACAAACCAACCCAAGTTAAAGAAGCACCTATACAATTAAAAATCATCTTGAAGGACGACATTCCAGTGGCACAAAAACCAAGAAGATTGTCACTAAAGGAACAGCAAATTGTTGAAGATCAGGTAAAGGAATGGTTGGAAAACAACATAGTTCGGGTAAGTTTTTCTGAGTATGCCAGTCCTCTAGTGTTGGTTAGGAAGAAAGATGGTTCTACACGAGTCTGTGTGGACTACAGACAACTTAACAAGAAGATGATAAAGGACGAGTATCCGCTACCTGTCATTGAAGATTTAATTGATAAATTGAGAGACTCCAAAGTATTTAGTGTTCTCGACTTGAAAAATGGTTTTTTCCATTTGAAGGTCAGTAAAGAATCAATACATTACACCTCATTTGTGACTCATCATGGGCAATTTGAATTTTTACGAGCACCCTTTGGCCTGTCAAACTGCCCTAAGTATTTTATGCGATTTGTGTCAACAATTTTCAGGAATTTAATTGATAAGGGCACAATGTTAGTTTTTATTGATGACATAATCATTCCAGCTAAGGACGAGGTACAAGGTATGCAAAGATTGAAAGAAGTTTTATCAGTTGCATCAGAATATGGACTGCAGATAAATTGGAAGAAAGCAAAGTTGTTATGCAGTGAAATTGAATATCTCGGTCATTGTATACAAAATGGTGAAATTAGCCCGAGTTCAGAAAAGACAGATGCTGCGGTGAGATACCCAGAACCAAGAACAACTAAGCAGGTACACAGTTTTATAGGACTTACTTCTTATTTCAGAAAATACATAGAAAATTATGCTACAATAGCAAAACCCTTAACCGATTTATTAAAACAAGATGCAGTCTTTATTTTTGAAGAAGATCAACTCAATGCTTTTAACCTCTTGAAGCAGAAACTGGCGTGTAGTCCAGTGTTGAAGATATACAATCCTAACCTGCCCACGGAAGTACATACAGACGCATCTAGCATTGCATATTCAGCAATATTGTTACAGCAGCATCCGGATAGTGGCCTACATCCAGTCCAGTATATGAGTAGGAAGACGAATGATGCGGAACAAAGATATACTCTAGCTATGAACTGGAAGCTTTAGCAATAATAGAAGCTGTCAAGAAATTTCGTCATTACCTGTATGGCATACATTTTAAGATTGTTACAGATTGTCAAGCATTTGCACTAACTCTGAAGAAAAAAGACTTATCAGCGAAGATTGCAAGATGGGTGTTGTTTCTTGATCAATATGACTTTGAAGTTGAGCATAGAAAAGGTTCAAAGATGAGGCATGTATTTGCATTGAGCCGACATCCTTATATATCAGCCGTGGTAGTAAGCCTTCATGAGCAAGTCAAGGAAGCACAGATCCAGGATGAAGGACTGAAAGCAATAATTGAAATTGTAAAAGAAAAATCTTATTTAGACTATTGGTTAGAAAACAATATTCTATACAAGGGTGACCAGAAGCAGCTAGTAATTCCTAGAAGCATGGAAAGAGATGTCATAAGAAGAGTGCATGCCAATGGCCATTTTGGTAAGAGAAAAATGAAGGAACTTCTTGCTAAAGACTTCTACATCAAAGATATAGACAAGAAAATTGATGACTTTATTGTAAGCTGTATACCATGCTTATTAGCAACAAAGAAGCAGGGAAAACAGGAAGGTTTTCTTAACCCTATCCAGAAGGAGGGAAGCCCACTGCATACCCTTCACATGGATCACATTGGACCAATGACGGAGACCAGAAAGAGGTATAATCACATTCTTACAATAGTTGATGCCTTTACCAAGTTTGTATGGCTTTTCCCCACAAAGAGTACTACCAGTAGTGAAACTTTGGACAAGCTTAAAATTCACCAACAGACGTTTGGGAACCCAGAAAGGATTGTAACTGATCGGGGTACTGCTTTTACAAGTAATGACTTCAAGGAATATTGTGAGAGTGAGAATATACAACACATCAAAATAACAACAGGAGTGCCGAGAGGAAATGGACAGGTGGAAAGGATACATGGAATAATTAAACCAACTCTAACAAAGTTATGTGCAGAAGATCCATCGGTGTGGTACAAACATGTAAGCCAATTGCAAAGGGCAATAAATAGCACATTCCAAAGAAGTATTAACACAAGTCCATTTGAGCTGTTAACAGGTGTCAAGATGAAATCCAAAGAAGATATACCTTTAATTAGTTTATTACAGCATGAAAGTCTGGAACAATTCAATGAGGAAAGAGAAGAATTAAGAAAAAGAGCTAAAGAACAAATATTAAAAATTCAGGAAGAAAATACAAGTACTTACAATAAAAATAGAAAGGAAAGCACTAAGTATGAAGTAGGGGAACGAGTAGCAATACAAAGAACACAATTTGGCCCAGGACTAAAACTAAAGCCGAAGTATCTAGGCCCTTACAGGATTACTAAGGTGAAACGAAAGGACCGCTATGATGTCGAGAAAGATGATGTCACATCTGAAGGTCCCATAAAGACTACCTGCTCAGCCGATGGAATGAAGAGGTGGCCCAACAACGGTGAACAATATGAGTAAGTATGTTGAGTTTTGTTTGAGTGGTGATGTATGGAGGTAAGACTGAATGAAAGATGTTTTTATAATTTTTTTTGTTGTTTGCATTATGTGTTCAAGAGAAACTCATTTCATTTGTTTTGCAAGTGTAAATTGTAGTTCAATCTCAAAAGCTGGTTAAAGTTGTAAGCTGACTTACTACTGTTTTATTTTAAAATAGCGCTTAAGTTTATAACATGTTTTGTGTTAAGTTAACCATTGTGTTCACTTTAAAAATCTTTAGAATAAGTACTAAGAATTAGTGATGTAAGACTATTTTGTTTATTTCTTTTGTTGGTGTTTTGTGTATTTAAGTTGTGATGAATGAGGATGACTGTCAATGAAGGATGTTTATGTAAGGATGTAACGAGGAATGAAAGTCTGTCTAGCATGTCTGAGGACAGACATGAATGTCGGATGGCCGAATGTGGGAAATGGAACGCAAGTAGAAGTAAGAGAAATGGAACGTAAGTGAAAGAAAGGGAAAGAGGTACGAGGTATGAGAGAGAGAGCGATAGACGAAGGAAGAGAGACGACGCCATATTGAGATAGAACGGAGGAAGCTCGGAAAGACGTTGTAAAATATAAGTTTGATAAAAATAAAAGTAATTAATACCGAAGACTGCAGTATTTCATTGCCTGAAGAACCCTGTATCCCACATACATTTATTAAATAACAAATGCAAAGGATCACACAGTTGATCAGCAACACGTTTGAAAAACGAGGGTGGGATGCCGTCAGGTCCAGGACCTTTGGTGGAGTCCAGCGATATGAGCTCTTTGTGAATTTTCGAATGATTTATATAAATATTACTAATAAGGTCACTATCGCTATGGAAGGTAGAAGGAGGTACCCAATTATGAATATCGAATGTAGATGGTTCATACACGGATTTAAAGTATGTTGCAAACAGTTCACAAATGTCGCGAGGGTCACAGCAGGAAGTGTTTCCCAATCTGACATTAGATGGTATCCCTGAGTTATCACGTTTACTAGATACATAGCTCCAGAATAGTTTGAGATTTTTGTGAACATTATCTTCAACAGACTTTATGTAGTTGGTGTAGCATTGGTAGCATTCGCTATTGAATCTACGACGGTAAAGAGAAAATTGCTCGAAGTCGGATATGTTATTGTAAACTTTCCATTTGATCCAAGCCTTGTTCTTGTTTCGGAATAGTCTTATAAGGGGTCGAGTAAACCAAATGGGAAAGTTAGAACATCGGTTGGATTTAAGGGGAACATGCTTTCGAATAACTTCAAAGAGGTAATCATAAAATGTGTTCACAGAGTCTTGTGCTGAAAGGTGATCGAGTAAACTATTCCAATCTATTTCAGACAAATCAACTTTAATTTGATCATAATCACACTTATTGTAATTGAATTTCACAACTGGGCACTGGTTCATGCGCGAATAATTCATGTGAGGGGAGGTCACGGCACAGTAAGGGGGGTGATGAGGGTCCACGGGTACTAAATGATCGCTAGGCTGATAAACTTGGCAGTGTTCATTGGATATTAATAAGTCCAGCGTTCGATTGTTCGCGTTTGGAAAGTTATGATACTGCGTCGCGTTCAATTCAGAAAGAAAATTTTCCAGATTCCTACCAATAAATGAATGGATCTCACTGAGATGGTTACATGCACCAACTCTGGAAGACCAATCCAGCTTAGGTAAATTAAAGTCGCCTAATATGTAAAAACAATCTATCACGGGATCACCTAAAATGTTCGAAAGCATACTCATAGTCATGCCGGTTTCCTCACGATGTTTTCCTTCACCGTTTTGAGAGCAGCGGTGATGAAATAAATTACACAAAGTAATGTGCCTGCCTGGGTTCGAACCCAAGACCTACTGTTCGTAAGTCGGGGCCGCCACCACTGGGCCACCGCTGCTCTCTAGTTATGTAAGTCCATGTAATAGCGGGCGAGCCTATTGCCATCAGCCGGGCACAAATCCAGTCACTGTGGCTGCTTATGAGAAATTCCTGATGGAAGAGACCAATAACACTTTGCCCGATTCATTTACCACAAACAGGACTATGCCTACAAATTCGGTATTGACAGTCCGCGCTTTGTAACGCTTTGCATCTTTAAATACGTGGCATTACTTCACTCAACATAAACTTTTATACCGCTTTCAGATTAGGACGTTAGCAGCGCGACAGTCGCGCGGCAGAAGCATTTAAAGCGCATTTAGCGCATTATATAAAAACAGCCCTAATAATCCGTTGGCACTTGTTTATTGTCGCGCGACTGTCGCACTGCTAACGTTCTAATGTAAAAGCAGCCTTAGGCCAGGACTCCACCAAAGAGGAGACGAGCGGAGCGGAGAGGAGAGGTGTCACATTAGTTAAATTTTTCATAATCATGGTCTTTCGCCCTTCCTGTGATTGGTCGCATTTGGGACATCTTTCCGTTTTGCTCGTCGGCCGAATTTACCAGTAGGTACAGTTCGTTTTGTACTATCAATAGAATCAGCTGGTGATACACGTAGGTACCTACGTATCACTGGATAATAATATTATGTGAAGAGCACAAGCTTTGTTATCGTTATCAGTAATCCATTTGTCAATTGTGTAGGTATACAGCTTTTAGTATCACTTGACTGGTTTTTGTTCGGTGTTATGGTTGAGCTTTGTAGGGCACCTACTTAGGTCTACATCATAAATACCTACACTTCTTATCACAAAAAATAACACTTTTCAAACTATGTAAATTACATGCAGTTAAATTATGACTATTTTAAAAAGACGCTCCCACTGTTTGTACGCTGTGATCTTTCAAACTCCGCAATGGATTTTAATGCAGTTTTCAACAATAGAGTGATTCCAGAGGCGGTTTTTATGTAGTACAAATGCATATTATTAATAATAGTAGATAAAATTCGAGAAATTCACCCGAATGTTGCATGGTATAACAATGTTTCTTTAAATATGATTCTGTTTTTACGAGGATTGAGACGCTCCACCGCGTTTTTTGTTTCTTTCTCCTGCGATAGAAAGTGACCAAAATATAACCAGAGATTTTTAAAAAAACATTCATGTCTCGTTCTTTTTACCCGACTACGGCAAAGCCAAAGGAGGGTTATGATTAATGCTTCGTTTCAACTTTTAAGCCGAAAGCTCTAGCTTCTTAGTACTTCTATCATATGCGTTTTGCTTAGTAAACCGGCGATGTTTGGGTGAACTTTTCATAAGAAGTTAGTCTCAAAAAAAAAATTAAGTTCAAAAATCTAAAACTCGACTACTAACAAAATCGCGGTCTTAAAAGTAGAGAACAAGAAAATAATTCTTGTCTGATATTGTTCGTAGTCGCATGCCACTGATATCTGATGCTACTTCATGGCGTTCTCATTGATACAGAAGTCAGCTGTTAATTGCCATTAGCTAGGTGGCATGCGACTACGAAGAATATCAGACAAGAATTATTTTCTTGTTCTCTACTTTTAAGACCGCGATTTTGTTAGTAGTCGAGTTTTAGATGTTTGAACTTAATTTTTTTTAATACATATTTGTAATGTGCTCGCAAAGACCTTTCATTTGATACCAAACTTGCTATGATTATCTCAATTTAATATTTTTTGAGGTAAGTTTTTGACATTTAAATTCCGTCATAAAAATAATTTATAAAATTTATATAGCCTATGTCACCCGGGCTATTCTTACGAATCTATTGACACCCAATTTATTAAAATCCGTTCAGAAGTTTAGGCACTACGGTGGAACATACATACATACACACATACCTACATATATATACATAGACTGCCAAAATCATAACCCTTCCTTTTGGCTTCGCCGTAGTCCGGTAAAAAACGTCTGAATTCCTGCGACAATGAGGTCATCCCTCTGAGACATGCTTATGAAGATGATTGTCGTTAGACCGGGTACCGGGTACGATCTCCTCAACAGATACCACATCATTCGACAGGTTGTACTAGAGTGTTTAACCTTTTGAACGCCAGAGCGTTAGTCGCATGCCGCACCTCCCACGCCAAGGCACAAAAAACTACAAAATATTTTTTTTATATTATTTGACACTATTTTGTATACAACAGGAAAAGTAAAAAAAAAAAAATACGGTTTTTGTCGTCTATAGACGTCGGTGTCGTATTGGACAAGTTTTCACTTGTCGGCTATACTTGACTGTGGCGGTCAAAAGGTTAAGTATTGTAAGTAGTTTAAAATATCCCCTTGCTCCAAGCAAGGGGATATTTTCTGAGATGTAATAATCGCTTTGTTATGTTAAAAGTTTTTATTAAAACGTATTTTTTTTAATCGTAGTCTATTTGATCTAGAATAGAATTAGTCTTACCGCTTATCCCATAAGCTCTGAAAGCGTTCAAATCAGTGTAATTCATAAAATGTGCATTCATTCGATAGTTTAGTAGTCTTTTTTATCATTTACCTACTTTGTTTTTATTTAAGTAATCACGTTTAAGGACTTTAAGCAATAGACTAGGACATTAAATTTGATAAGTTTCAAAAACACGCATAATTCAGCCATATTAAAATTTTAAGCGGTTCAACGTCATGTTCGCCAAAACATAAAATAACCCGGTCTTCAGGTAATACCTCAAACACTTTTGCGCTATTTATTACCTTGAACCTTGTCTTATGTTTCCCCCATGACCATGACCATGTGGTGTTTTGACCCCATAACATGCACCCTCGCCTTACGGCTCAACAAACTTTCCGCACTTGTATTAAAATGTACTATTTGCATCTACTTTTTTTCTATTAGATAGGTAATGAATTAATCCATGATTAATAGGCGTCTCGTAGAGAGCATAGGATCATGAATAATAAGGTTCATTATTCTGTTTTCTTCACCGACACCCAAAATGATAGTTCTGTCTGCTGAAGTGGCCATTTTAGACACCCAGTTAAACCACTTTGATAAAATTATCAACAATTATCGTAGTTCATTGATAATTCTTTGGTTCTTCGTAAGAGCAAATGATGTGCATCTGGATCGAGGGCCAATTTTTTTAACCCTTGCGAAACGAAATAAGATTTATAGGGAATTTAGTTAAAAATAAGTTAAACTGAAAGCAAAGGGCCTTAAATTTCTTAAACGTGAATTAAAACTGATAGGATTAAATAACTTGGGCCCTCAATCCAGACGCATGCATAAAGTGGCATAGCCTAAATCTCAGTAAGTACTATCTCTGGGTTCATCATTTTTACTAAGAAAATAGCTTAGAATTACTTAAATATTTTAAAAAATTCACATATCTGTAGAACATGACATTACAGATTTATGGCGGTATATCTAGGGCCCTCAGTTCATAAGTGTCTGTACGGAGGAATCTGCAAAACATGGATTTATCGGAAGAAATACATAAATGCGACTTTAACATGTTTAACTTAGATACTTATAGTCTAGGCAACAAGTGCCTTTTTGATGAACTTTTTTCAGCAGTGTCCGAAAATTATGATTGAGGTGTCATTCGATTCGGAATGGCATCCAGATGATTTTTGAAAAAATTGAAGTTCCGCTTGCAAAAATTGCAAAAGTTATTAATAATTAACTAAAAAATTTAAAATGGGTTTAGTTTTTTGCAAATATCTCAAAACCTAATTAAAATTTTTCAAATTTGAAATAAGATTCAATAATGGGAGGAAATTTCCTAAAGAATGTTCTAACTTTCGGAATTGTAGGACCAATATTAATAACTTTACGATCGGGTTGAAAATACGCCCGAAAACTGGTACTCCGTCTTGCGCAAGCTACGCTCCATTCGGACCTTTAATGAATAAATGTTATTTAAACTTATTAAATATGAAAATTAAAAATTGAAAAAATTCAGGCGCCTGCAGGATAGATCAATAAACAATAATCTGTGATCTAAAAATTTTTATCGCGAATTTTCAATAAGTTATCCATTAATTAATTAACAATTTTTTGTAGCACGAACACTGACATTGCAAGTGCGATAATTATAACACTATTCATCTGAGATTTTTTTCCTTTCGTGGAGCTATTTTTCAAAGGTCTTAGAATAGGCTCTCGTTGGAAAAATTAAAAAAATGTTAATTTTCGTTTTTTTATTAACAATTTACTGAAATGAAAAATTTCAAACCTTCATTAGACATTAAAAAAATCTTTTTTTTTATTATATTATTATTGAACCGTTTTTGTATGATCAGAAGCTACTTAAAAAGGATTTTTATATTTTTTATATCCTGTTTTTTAAAATATTTTTATAAACAAATGCGTTGTTTATGAGATAATTTAATGTTTTTTTTTAATATCGTAATCTTTGATAATAATCATGATTTTTTTTTAAAAAACCGTTGCTTAAAAAAAATGTTTTATTGCTTAAAAACGCATTTGTTGATTAACAATTATTTTCTCCCACTTCTAATTAATATTAAGGTATAATTTTTTTTAAATCACCATTATTTGTTTTTTCTTTTCGATATATATAAAAAAAAATTGTTTTATTAAAACTTTCATTGTTTATGTAATAAACAATTTGTAAAAAACAAATAAATTTTTACTTTATATTTTTTTTTCTTGTTTTACTTATTGTCACAAAAACAGAATGATTCTTTTTTTTTCATTTAATTTTTTTTACAGTTTTTTTTTAATTTGAAAAAAAAACAAAATCATATCTGTTTTTGTGCCAATATTTACTTACTGTCACAAAAACAGATATGCTTTTGTTTTTTTTTCATTAAATTTTTTTTTTCAACATTTTTTTAATTTTAAAATAAAAATCATATCTGTTTTTGTGACAATAAGTAAAACAAGAAAAAAAATATAAAGTAAAAATTTATTTGTTTTTAACAAATTGTTTATTACATAAACAATGAAAGTTTTAATAAAACAATATTTTTTTTTTATATAACGAAAAGAAAAAAACAAATAATGGTGATTTAAAAAAAAATGATACCTTAATATTAATTAGAAGTGGGAGAAAATAATTGTTAATCAACAAATGCGTTTTTAAGCAATAAAACATTTTTTTTAAGAAACGGTTTTAAAAAAAAAAAACATGATTATTATCAAAGATTACGATATTAAAAAAAAACATTAAATTATCTCGTAAACAACGCATTTGTTTATAAAAATATTTTAAAAAACAGGATATAAAAAATATAAAAAAACATTTTTAAGTAGCTTCTGATCATACAAAAACGGTTCAATAATAATATAATAAAAAAAAAAGATTTTTTTAATGTCTAATGAAGGTTTGAAATTTTTCATTTCAGTAAATTGTTAATAAAAAAACGAAAATTAACATTTTTTTAATTTTTCCAACGAGAGCCTATTCTAAGACCTTTGAAAAATAGCTCCACGAAAGGAAAAAAATCTCAGATGAATAGTGTTATAATTATCGCACTTGCAATGTCAGTGTTCGTGCTACAAAAAAATGTTAATTAATTAATGGATAACTTATTGAAAATTCGCGATAAAAATTTTAAGATCACAGATTATTGTGTATTGATCTATCCTGCAGGCGCCTGAATTTTTTCAATTTTTAATTTTCATATTTAATAAGTTTAAATAACATTTATTCATTAAAGGTCCGAATGGAGCGTAGCTTGCGCAAGACGGAGTACCAGTTTTCGGACGTATTTTCAACCCGATCGGAAAGTTATTAATATTGGTCCTGCAATTCCGAAAGTTAGAACATTCTTTAGGAAATTTCCTCCCCTTTTTGAATCTTATTTCAAATTTGAAAAATTTTAATTAGGTTTTGAGATATTTGCAAAAAACTAAAACCATTTTAAATTTTTTAGTTAATTGTTAATAACTTTTGCAATTTTTGCAAGCGGAACTTCAATTTTTTCAAAAATCATCGGGATGCCATTCCGAATCGAATGACACCTCAATCATAATTTTCGGAGACTGCTGAAAAAAGTTGATCAAAAAAGCACTTGTTGACTAGACTATTAGGTGAATTAGTTAAAAAGAAGTAATGACAAAAAAGTCGTTAAAGTTAAGGTTTTTGTCAAATTTGACAGTACTTTAAGGGCTATAGAAAAATTATATATACAAAAAAAAATTTGCAAACATTCAAACAAAGTAAGTAGGTACCTATTATATTTATTGCTTTGTCTATAGCACGTATTATTTTTTGGTTGAACAATTACCTACGATGAATATCCTTGTTACGCCATAAGCAATGCAATCGTATAGTCAGCCACCAAGCTACGTTTTTAGAGACTCGAAATCTTGGCAAGAATTAACATTCGTCGTTCCATGTGGAAAAACTATCGGCTCTGGTAATCACACTTTTCTTTTCATCGCTTTTGTCATCAGAACTGGTTTCTGCGAGTATTTCTTGGAGCAGGGACATGATGTCTAAAGGTTATATTCAACGCGTTTGACAATAAAATTGACAGACAATTTAACATAAACTATAACACTAACCAGCGGAAAGTGAGCGGTTGCAGTTACCGTTAAAGTTATGACGTCATTTAACTATTTGTCAAATCGCGCAACTCATTGTTGGCATAACCGATACAAAACTGAAGTTTTGATGTTTGTTTGACGTGCCATTTGACACAAACTTTAACTTTAACTACTTTTTTGATGCAACTCAGCCTTAATTGTTAAGAAGTAAATGAAAGTTGAATTTTAATAAAACGTCTTAACTGAGAGCCCAACATTTTCGGCTTTATTGTCTAGGCTGAACCGCATAGATAAACGCAACTTAGAATAAGATTTGTAACTATTTCTTAATTAAATTTTAAGATATCGTCCGTTCTTGTAAATGTCATACTTTAGGAGAAAAATGATTTTCTACTTTTTGTAAGAGAAAATTTTGTAGGGTGACCTTAATGATCATAGTAAGTACCGGTACATTTTGTAAAGCGCATTCGAAAAGTCGTAAACTTTGCAGCTAAACGTATGATATATGTACAGCAAATCGGGTTTAATCGGTTATACGATTAAACCCGATTTGCATTACACGGCTAAAATACGAATGGTGGCAAGTGGCTCATCATTTATAGTCCGTGACTGTACCTACTGTTTACAATTTTGTCTTCAGCTATCTGGTAACACAGACTGACTGTCAGACGGACACAAACTGATATATATTTTTTCTGTTAAGTACAGTAATCCTAGATCTAGAACATTGGTGCGACAGACTTTGGCATGGACACTTTGTGCGAATGAACGTTATGCGCGAATGTAAATAATTAACGCCACCTTAATTTTCTATTTGACCTCGTTTTCTTTATCAGCGAACCCGAAAATCACCAACACCACACCAATTTTATTGACGGCACGTTTGGCGCAGTGGCTCAAGCAATGGACTGCTGCGCTGCGTGTCGCGGGTTCGATTCCCGCACGGTACAAATATTTGTAAGACCTACAGATAGTTGTTCCGGGTCTGGGTATTTGTGTATGTGAGTTTAAATGTCTGTGAACGCACCCACGATACAGGAGAAATTCCTAGTGTGGGGCAACGTTTTAAAAAAAAAAAAAAAAAATGACGGAAAAACCAAAACTGTTTCCTCCACCATAACTTGGATTTTCATTTAGATAAACACTGAAAATGACACCCATCAAAATTAATTATATAAAACAACGATCTCAACTGTTTCCTTTATTTTCTGTCTGAGACGTATCTAATATCAGGCCCGATGTTATGTTTTGTCTGTAATGTCACTGGCCATTTGGTGGCGTATTACCTAGTCGTGAAAATAAATTTAAATGAATAAATTCTAGAGAATTAAACGATTCCAGATGGGGAGCCTAATAACGCTACAGGAGTTTCACGCGGCGCATCATATTACATTATTATACTATTTATTGTTGTACCTGTTGAAATAATTTACATGGATGTATCTTTATACACCACATTTATACTACTAATAATTTCGTAATTTAATCCTTATCAGCACTGACAGCAACCAGAACCAATCTTTTGAGGTTTCAAATTCAAATCAAATCAAAAGTTCAAATTCAAATCAAGTCAAAAGTTGTTTCAAATTCAAACCAGTGGGTTATAATGATTATTCAGTACAATATTATAATTATATTGATCGGCTAGACGTTAGGGGAACAATAGGTTTACATGATATAAACCATCACAACTACGTATTATAATACAAAGTCCTTCGCCGCGTCTGTGTCTGTTCGCGATAAACTCAAAAATTACTGCACCGATTATCATGCTGTTTTTACCAATGAATAGTGGTTCTCGAGGACGGTTTTAGTATATTATAATTTTACCGACATACACGTGGATGAAGCCGCGGGCATCAGCTAGTATGATCATAAATTGGTGAGCAGGTGGTATAAAATAACTTTGAATTGAAAATTTACGCGTAAAAGTCAGTTTTCAAAACTTTAACAAAATGAGAAAACTGTTTATTTTATTGTGCAAATTTGAACCTTAATTCCATAACAGCTGTACAATAGTTTCAGTATGAGTAGATACCGCTCTACTTACGAGTATGTTTCAATCTTATGATTGTAAATAAGTTACATGCTAATAAATGAAACGATTGATAGAACAAAACTTACCTGTTGCTACGGACGAGTAACTCTTTCGATATCATGAATGACGTGATATCATGAATATTTAATGACTCCAGTCATCTTTCATGGCGATTATGCTAAAGTTTAACAATAACACACCAACAAATTACGTTTCCATTGCTATTTCCACAAGTGAACACATCAAATGTTATCGTACGACTTTTTTGTTTCGTATCACGTGTTGTAGATTAGGTACACCGATTTATAGTACGGGCTGCTGAAAGTACGGGCGGCGGGAACTGAGTTTGTGAAAACTGTGAGCACGCGGCCGGCGCGGTGACTCGTCAACTGATCAACTGAAGTGAGCTGCGCCAATCCGCCTGTTGCCGGGCTTTCGTACCTCGATCCTCCAATAATGGCACGCCGCGCTCCCGTCACGCCGCCGCCCGCCGCCCGCTGCCGCCCGAGCGCCCATCTCCTCTTTACGTGTTTGTGTAACTTTTACGAAACAACATGGTTTTAAACTTTGTAACAATTCAGCAGTTTCTTCAATGAAGACATCTGCACATATTGATCGGGTATATTATACACTCGCGAACTACCAACTCAACTCATCCTACAACAGCTTAAACATACAATTTTATTTACATACTTGCTGTTACCCGTGACTACGTACGCCTCAGGTTCGCGATTTGTTTAAAATAAAAAATTTAATATGTTAGTGATTTTACTTAATTTTTAGGGTTCCGTACGTCAAAAGAAAAAAAAACGGAACCCTTATAGGATCACTCGTGTGTCTGTCTGACCATATCCCCCCCCTTATCTCCGAAACTAATGAGCCTTAAATTATTTAAAAAAATACAGAAATTTATTTAACACTTATAGATTACAAGAAAACTTATGGTGCTAAAATAACATGAAAATCTCCTAATGTCTACTACAATGGTACGGAACCCTTTATGTGCAAGACCGACTTGTACTTGACCAGTTTTTTGTTTTTGTATGCTGTTAATATGAGAAGCTAGTGACTTAAACAAAATATCGCTTTTGGTTGTCTGATAGTGTAATCTGTATAGTGAGTTGCCTTCGTGACTCTGAAAGCATTTTAAGGCGTTTGGTCCCCACTGCGTACGCGAAGAGATATCCAGAATCTGTGACTGCTATTGAGAAATTCTTGAAGTAAAAACCCAAAAAAAATGTTTACGAATTCCCAGATTCATTCTACAATATCGTTTTAAGACTTCTACTAAATCCTAGGATATTTATTTTGTGAATAACCAGCCCATAATGATTGGAGGTCGTTGACATACAAAAATGAGTTGTAAGAAAACCATTTTATTTTTAAATTAAATCCAGGTTCAGATTGTATACAACACAACAAGCAACATGCAACATTTTCCATAATATATCGACACCTGCAAGGAAAAACATCGTAACTCACTCTTTGACAGTTTTGACTTACAACTATATTCTTGTTGTTCAAAAAATGCAGATTTTTTGCACTCACCCCTATGTCTAAATTCAATATAAGTGTAAAAACATTGTAAATCACGAGTGAACTGCAGTTCATAAAATTGTGTATTTAGTTCCACACATGTTTTTGCGCGCCATTAAAAATATTACATAATATTCAAGATACAATTATGTTTTCGGTAATAATATTTTCATCATAAACTTGCTTTCATCATAACCGTATATATAATTATTTCATTATTGCATATTGAATACGTCAAAATGCAAAAAAATACAATGTTAACAATAATTGTATCTCAGATATTCAATTTTCTTCATTTTATGAAATACGAAAACATAAAATAAGAAAAACTTTGTGCGGTTGTAAGTCTGTTACAATTTATATAATTGAAAAAATACTAAAGTTAGTTGAGAGTTACGATGTTATACCTAGTAGGTGTCGCGATATATTGGCTGGACCACAAATTCAAATTATTCCTGGAGAGCTTATTCCTCCACAACAACTATATCGGACTGTATAAATATGGAGAAGAACATTATATCCACACTATTAAAATATTAAGATAACAATAAATCATGGAGTAGGCTCTTTCGGTATGTATTTGCTAAAGTCATCTAAATCAGGCCATATTATTGGTGCCCAAAACAACATAGCGATCCAAGTAATAAAGATGGTGCTGATGGAAGGCCCAATTCCGCAATAAATCTGAAAAAAAAAATGAAAAAAAAATTATTGTTGGAATATTTAAGTATTGTGGAGTCCTCCAGGTGGAGGGATAAAGGTGAGTTTATTTTGGTTAGTGGGGAGTAGGAAATTATGCTTTAAGGATTAAGTAGAGCATGATAACTTTATAATCGGAATGCAGTTGAGTTTTCTGGTCATAACAATTAAGTATAGCTCTAGAGAATAACAGAGCTCCACTTTTCGAACTAAAGAACACAGGCTCTCTCTTGTTTGGGAAGGTATCTTTTACCTGCGTCAATTGGTACTCCAATTGATACAGGTTAAAATTAGCGGATTCTTTCAGGGAATTAAAAATAATTACAGGTTAAAATTAGAGGATTCTCTCAGGGAATTAAAAATAATTCTAACTCCCTCCGTGGTCGAGTGGTTTAGGCGTTTGCCTTGTGACCCGGGGGTCGTGGGTTCGTTTCCCACGGAAAGCATACTTTGTAAAAGTTTGGCTAGGACATTGCAGGCTTGAGTCACCTGATTGTCTGATAAATAGATGATTCGGAAGGCACGTTCCGTTTTTTTCCTTTTGAGGTACGGAACCCTGAAAATGATCGCAATGACAGAGAGAACAAGAGAATTTCGGTTTCGTTAAGGTTACTTTTACACCCTTTATAATATTAATAACTAGTGAGCCGCCCCGGCTTGGCACGGGTGCAAAAAAGGTATTGAACCTTCATAAGTATCTATTATAAAAATCCGCATCGGAATCCGTTGCGTAGTTTTAAAGGTTTAAGCATACATAGGGACAGACAGCAGGAAGTGACTGTTTTATACCATGTAGTGATAGTGATGATATGTAGTGATATCCCAATATTGATTTGCGTACCATTTTACCAGTAGACACTTTTGCGGCACTTTGTACGACGAGATTGCCGGGAGTTCCTACAGGTATCATGAAGCAGTAGGAGGCAGTGAATCCAGAAGCAATACAATAATGTAATGGATGTACTTTTATATTAACCGCCTGAAACAAGCAAATTAGAAAATTTACCATTCATCCCACGTGAGAATAACTATGAGAGCAGCCTGCATGACATAACATGTCACAAGAGTTAGCCCTTAAGATGGACAATAAGGCGATTTTCGATTTTAGAACAAAGTTATGTTAAAAGTACTTAGCAAAAAAAAATTACTGATGAAGCAAAAACCAAATTGTTTCGTTATTTTTGTTCGAAATTACAGAACAAAATTATGCACGACTTACCAGTTCCATAACTATTGGTGTAAACACAGTGCACACAGCGACGTTGGAAGCAAAGTTAGTAATAAACATTATAACAATGATAATGACTAAAATTATAATTTTCGGATCCAACCCTTCTAAGTTGGTTTTCATAAAATCGCCTAGTTTAGCATTTAAACCTGTGGTTGCGGCAGCTGCTGACAGTGTAAAGCCACCACCTGAAACAAAATAAAAAACAGGTAGGTATAAAGGGTAAAGTTTTGATACGGGACAGTATATTTACACCATGTAGCGTAACACTGTTACACATTGGGAGAAAATATCCCGATAAGTAATAGTTTAACTCATTGCTACGTTCTGTTTCCATTGAGTAACACT
The DNA here is from genome assembly GCA_949316265.1 of Diarsia mendica. Taxonomy (NCBI): domain Eukaryota; kingdom Metazoa; phylum Arthropoda; class Insecta; order Lepidoptera; family Noctuidae; genus Diarsia; species Diarsia mendica. The sequence continues at coordinate 10,699,795 of OX438892.1, forward strand.
GTATATAACAGGCCTACTACTTATCGGGACAGAGGGTTTCAAATAGTTACAGAACCTTATTTTTCAGTTAAAGTTCTTCGACTTCTATATAAGCAAATTCTCACAAAGTACCAGGAGGCCAGAATCATGAAGTAGTAGTATATTCATTGCACGCTGCATGTTATTAGAAATGAATATAGATTGGATTATACGATCCCTATTAAGAATATACCATAGCTACTTCTTGTTACTAACTGGCCTCCTGTTAGTTTTACTGTACTGATAAAATTATATACCTACATAAAGAAGAATTTTGAATGATAAATCTGGTTCTGTTACTCTTTGGGACCTCTTTGTCCCGATAAGAAAGTCAGTATGTATTATTAGGGTACATTGTTACTCAATGGGAAAAAAACGTGGCAATGAATTACAGTGTTACTTAGGTAACGGAATATTTTCTCCTAATATGTTACAATGTTACACAATATGGTGTAACTTAACGAGAACAAACCGAAGAGCGGACAAGGCTTTAACCGCTGTAGCTACAAGAAAACTGTCTCAGTCTTCGCCGTTCGTCTTTCTGTTACTGTTTATATCGATAGCTTGCATCGATACAAAGCAAGTGCTATGTACTCGTATCTTCTAAGGCGCCACATAGCCGAAATGCATGCTATCAAAGTTGTAAATAATTATTATTGAGATAGTGTTCAATATTGGCTATTTCAACAAATCACTAACGATAAGTAGTAGTTCATTGCTGAGTCGCTAATGTTGATCGTAATTACTTGTACTCGACAAATGGCCCGCTTGTCTTCCTTTGCTGATACAACTTCTTCTTTTTCTAAGGACAAAATTGTTTGTAACGAAATAGTGAAAACAAACCTAATAGAAAACTGAAAGCATATGGACATGTCGAATTTAATATCTGCCAGTTCAAAACGCTTAGCGATCTTGTCGTTGGAAGATCTTCTTTGTCTGAAAAATATAAAAACTTTAAATGTTAAATTGATGATTATAGTTTGTCTATGGAAGCAGTTTTGGTTGTGTTTTTCAGCAAGCAGATGAAGAACGAACAAGTTGGTAACAGAGTAGATGTGGTATGATAGAGGACTCGGAAGATAACCCACTATTGTGATTTAGTATCAAATCAAACTAGTCATGTACTGCCATGTAGCGGCAAGACTCTTTAAAAGAGACATTTTTTTCGGCCCACTGATCGGTTGCGTATGATATTCATATTATACCAAAAAACAGTCACCAAATTATTACAGTGTAAAATAAAAACTAAAACCCCACTACGAATAAAAACGCAGACTAATAAAAACGCGGTCTTAAAAGTAGAAAACAATAAAATAAATTCTTAAATTAATTTAAGTAAATAACTTAATATTATGTAAGTATAATTATTATAAAACACAGTAACTAGTTAGCCGAATCTGACAACCCAGTCTAACAAACGTGGTATCGTATTACCCAGTAATAGCCAGAAATTGCTTTGAAATGAATGGGAACATCAAAATTTAAATCAAATGCAACAGTTTACTTACATTTGGCGGTAAAGTTTCTGAGAAATACTTTGTCTCGAGGTAAGAGAAACATGAGGAACGAAACAAACATAGCGAGAGCAGAGTCACGAATGCTGTAAAAAATATATAATTATAAAAATTCATTGGAATTGAAAATTCATTGGATTGGTTCATTGGAAGACCAGCGTCAGACAGCTTCACCTGTCTGGCATGAATGCTGAAATGAACCTTTTTGGCGCAGCCGTGAGGCACACAGCACATAGATACCTACTATGTATTTCCATTTTTGTATTTTTTCATTTTTTTTATTATTGTGTGTGTGCTTGATGTACTGACGTCAAATAAACATTTTTTCTTTCTTTCTTCTTTCTTTCTTTCTATACCACATATTTATATTTGGTAATTTAACAAATATATCCTGCATACTGAAATTAAACTAAGTATCCATATTCAAAGCTAAAAACTGAGTACGAACAATTTTTGATCCCTTCCGAAGTATTCGCTCAATAGGTCTCCCCAGCCTTCAAACCATTGTGGAGAACGGCAGAAGAATAAAATCATGGCACCGCCGAATAATATGACAACCATCTGAAAATCAATCACTTTTTACTATCAGTTCGACCACTTTTTACCCGACTGCGCAAAGCAAAGAAGGGTTATGTGTTTATCAGTCTATGTATGTATGTATGTATGTATGTATGTATGTATGTATGTATGTTTGTCCCTATGTGGCACTGTAGAGGCCAAACGCCTCGGCCGATTTTGATGATCCGTACGTCAATCGATTCGTCTTGACCTCGCGAGTGTCACTAAAAACATTACAATAAACAATACTCACTAAAGTAACAACTAGTCGCCATATTGTCAAAATGAAAAAAAAAAATTTTTACTATTAGTTAGGGCCAATATGGACGAAGGATTTGGAAGTCATAAGAGAGACCATTACCTAGCAATGACACAGTTGAGTAACAGAAACAGTGACGACTAGTACACCACATTTTTTTTTTTTGAGAATAGGATCTATTGAAAATATACAACAACTTGACATTGAAGTCATATTTTATGCAGCCGCCAGCCGTTCCGAGTAAACTTCTGAAAAATATGAGGCAGCGGTGGTCAGTGACTAAAAAAACCGGCCAAGTTCGAGTCGGACTTGCGCACCGAGGGTTCAAATATTATTATGATGTTTAAATTAAAAAAATATTTTTTTACGGTTTCAGCAATTTTTCCTATAACTCACGGGACCTGTAGGTTTTGATTTCCTATAACTGCAGCAATTTTTCCTATAATTCACGGAACCAGTAGGTTTTGATTTCCTTACGAGTGTCGTAAATTTGCGGCATAAACGGCTGTATCTTTTGATTGCGTTGCCTTAAAAGTTTGATTTTTTCACACCTTTATAGGACAGTAGACTTAGAAATAAATTTCAGCTTAATTCCTCCACGCGTTCCTGAGAAAATGGGTCTTGACAGGCAGACAGACAGACGATGGACGGACAACACAGTGATCCTATAAGGGATCCGTTTTTTCCTTTCGAGATACGGAACCCTAAAGAAAGGTGACAATTGAAGCAGATACTGATGCAGTGTTTAACATTCTTACCATCTCCCAATATGATATAGATCCTTTTTTCTTGACATCTGCATCAATAACTGCTGCAGCGGCCTGTTGTACGACTAGTGGCATTACTGCTTTTTTCGCTGCCTCGCTTTTTGGTCTGGAATATTTATTTTGTATAAACCTGAATCTTTTCACCTATCAAACTAATTTTAGGCCTGGAAGAAGCTTGGGTTTTGGATCACCCAGTTCGAGAATAGGCAACAATGGCAGTATAAATGAGTCGTGTGTACCTATCTGCGTTTTCGAAACCATAAATGTCGACCAGGCGAAGTCATGCTGCGCGGCCCAAAAATGAGTTGGGAAGATATTAGCTTTTATCCGCGGCTCCGTGGAAATTATCTTTCGCGGTAACGTGCATCGAACTCAAATATTGGGTTTTAATTTTTTACAAACGGACACATTATTTTTTTGGTGGCTCTCATCAAATAATCAGTCCCGCTCTTACGACGACCTAACCCTTTCATTGCAGTCGGGTAAAAACAAAATCATGTTTTGTACTGCTGAGTACCCAATAAAAACTAAAAAGAGAATATAATAAAAATGTATTGAAAATTCCACCCACACACAAAACTTACCTTAGAAATCCAAAAAATACAACCGCAAGGTACAGGTACACAAAAAATTCGAGAACAATCATGTACGGCACACTGAAGGCGGAAAAAATCGGAAAGGATAGGTATTCCGTATTCGATTGCCTGAAAAAATAACGAATTATGTTTAGAACTAGATTCAAATATGTGGCCTTTATTTCTCTTTTTCAATACTAAGCTACTACTTACTTATCCATGAATCCTTTAAATACTAAATTTGTACCGGTACCAACAAGTGTCCCAATTCCACCTGCAACATAGATTGTTAATTCCGTGTAGTGCCTGACTTACTGCCTAATTCTAAAACTAAAGTACTAGTATTTGAGTGTATTTCATACTACCGCACTCAGGAATGTTTAATGATTACTTAAGCCGTTTAATTAGTAAACATTTGCCATTCGAAACCTTTAATAAACGATGGCTTTTTTTTAAGAGTGTGAAATCATCAAATGACTCCTCCCGCTCTGGGCAGAGCGGTAGGGTGTCAGACTTCTACTGACTAAAAACCACCCATTTTCCTTCTTAGCCCTTTATGTCGAGGCAGCGGTATCTCTTGCGAACACGAAGTGACGGCTTGAGTAATCATTAAACGTCTCTGAGAGCGACAGTTAGAGTCCCCCAAACAACCTATTAGTTAATTTTCTTTGTTGTACTCGTACGAAGCGCGGATGATACAAACATTTTTGTTACATGAAATTCATGCGAAACCGTGCGCCAATCGAGTAGCCTAAAACTAAACTAGTGACGGTCAACCATCAATCCTTCCCTTTCGACAATCCAAGAACAAGCTGTCATTTTGCATGCTCGTCAAATTCAAGGAGGTAGCTATACTAAGGGCGGGACTCCACCAAAGCGGAGATGTGAAAAGCCGAGAGGCGATGTGCCAAATTCGACCATTTGGCACACCTCTCCGTTCCGTTATGTGTTTATTTGCTAATTTATTTTTCCTATAACCATGGCGCAGGGCATATTCAATATCCTGAAACACTTAACTTTTGAATAGCTAAAAAAAACTGCGTGTATCAATTAATTATAATAGTAGGTTGGGTAGTAGGTAGGTAGCGTAGGAAAAAGAGCATTGCAACGCATGCCGGGAACAGCTAGTATATCTATCTATCTATCTATATATATAAAACAGAATTGCTGTTCGTTAGTCTCACTAAAACTCGAGAACGGCTGAACCGATTAGGCTAATTTTAGTCTTGAATTATTCGTGAAAGTCCAGGGAAGGTTTAAACGGTGAGAAAGTGGTAGGTAGGTAGGCAGGGTAGCAGGTAGAGTAGTAGATAGGTAGGGTAGTAAGTAGGGTAGTAGGAAAGTAGGTAGGTAGGGTAGTAGGTAGGTAGGGTAGTAGGTATGTAGGGTAGTGGGTAGGTAGGGTAGTAGGTAGGTAGGGTAGTAGGTAGGTAGGGTAGTAGGTAGGTAGGGTAGTAGGTAGGTAGGGTAGTAGGTAGTAGGTAGGTAGGGTAGTAGGTAGGTAGGGTAGTAGGTAGGTAGGGTAGTAAGTAGGGTAGTAGGTAGGTAGGGTAGTAGGTAGATAGGGTAGTACCTAGGTAGGTAGGGTAGTAGGTAGGTAGGGTAGTAGGTAGATAGGGTAGTACCTAGGTAGGTAGGGTAGGAAAAAAAGGATTGCAACGCATGCGCGGGTTCAGCTAGTAATTATAAAAAAATTAATTGCTGTTCGTAAATCGCGCTAAAACTCGAGAAAGGCTGGACTGATTTGGCTAATTTTGGTTTTCAAATATTTGTGGCAATCCAGGGAAGGTTTAAACGGTAAGGCCACCTACCTACCTACCTACTTACTTACTATGTAGTACTTGGTAAGTAGTTAGTAGGTTACTAGGTGGGTAGTGTAGGTAGGCAAGTAGTAGGTAGGTAGGCAGGTAGTAGGTAGGAAAAAGGATATTGCAACGCTTACCCGGGTACAGCTAGTAAATAAATAAATAAAGCAAATTACCGACAGTTGCTGAATATGTAACCGCACAAAAGTAACACGATGTTATAGCACTTGCAACTTCATCTTCACCTACTTTGTCATATATTCTAATAACACCTTGCTGTAAAAAAACGTAATAGGAATGTTTCCTGACTAAATAAAATACGATTCTGTTTATTCCGTCAGTTAGATTATCGAAAAATATTGGATACTCGTACGTGTTTTTTGTTTTATGAAAAAAAAAAAAACAACGAACATAATTATATTCCGTCAAAGATCATGAGTGAGAAAACCATTAAGAAAACACTCACGTCTTCAAAAACTTTCAGTAGAGCAAAATTTATAGGCACCATCATGGTTGTGGCTGCAGTGTTTGTAATCCACATGGAGACAAAGCAGGTAACGCAGCACATGGCCATGAGTAATCTGAAAAAAAATTGAAACATAATATTTTTTTTAAAGTTTATTTAAATCAGAGGTCATAACCCGGTGCCCGTCGGGGCTGCTGGTTGTTCGAAAGAGATTCCGTGGCCTTAGTCCGGTCAAATTAGCCAAAATTATGTAAGAATCTCGGAATTTGAGCTACCCAGCTACAAACTCGTATAAACTAATATTTTGACATCCTCAAAGTTATCTCAAAACCCACTATTGGTAGGGTGCTCGCGTCTATTAAAAAAAATAAGGTAAGGACGGGTCCCGCAGTATTATTATTATTTGATGTAATAGGGCCACCAAGCTAGCGTGCGGACCTTTGGATCTATTTAATCCGAGCGTTGTGCAGCTCATCCGGCCCTGGAGATTTGAAACTAGGCAACGGATGGACTGCACGAGCTACACATCTCGGGGACTGATTGTATTCCCCCCCCCCCCCCCCCCCCTCGTTGTGAATTTCAGGCACTGATTTGATGCTTGTTTAAAAAAAGTAAGGAGACCTCTTCTCCTAAATAAAAACGAGTGAGCAAGTAACCACTTAGGTAACGAACAGAATGTTAGCGGACAACACTAAGGTAGTTGACTAAAAAAATCTAATTAGTCCGTCAGATAGATTTCCAAAAAATATTGAACACGTATTCACAACTTCTTTTTTCACAACAATAGATGAAGATGATACAGTGCTTCGAAAAGTCATGCGACGTCACGTCACAGTTTGGTCCATTTTTACCAGACTATGACGTCAAATGATCTTTGACATGCTTAATTTTCGTCAATTTTTATTAATTTGATAAAACAAAAACCACGTATCCAATATTTTTCAATAATGTAACTGACGGATTAAACAGAATCATATTTTTGTTAGTCAGTCAACTACTCTATTGCTGGATACATAAATAAGGTAAGCGAGGAAAATCGGAAAATCAGAGAACAAAATACATTACCTTAGGTGAGAGTAACCGATGGTTTGTATAGCAAAATATGCCAAGCGTTTATGTAAATTTGACTGTTCCACTGAATACGATATGATCAAACTGCCCAAGAACATCATGATAGTATCCTGTAAAAAATAATATTCTTGATGTTAAATACCTTTGGTCGGTTTATGGCAAATTCGCTTTAAGGCGGATTCGCTTTACGACAGATTCGCTATAAGGTAGAAATTGTACAGTCGTATTGAAATGGTCTCCACGAAATTTATTTCCCTTCGGCCACCATCGAAACAACTGGTTCGTAACCAGTTGAGAAGGAAGAAAAAATGGTTTTTCTCGAAACCAGTTCCGACCGAAGAATATACGGTCTATTTCTTTTTACGAAACCACGGTTACGTGCAAATACACAATTTATTATTTATTTTATGGTATCGTTTCAATGAAGGAATTTTCAGCCGCCTAGGAAAACTATTTTTTCTGGTTTCATATTATCTGTGAGGGTTTGAAAAAATATTCAAGGCAAGAATGTGATAATATTATATTCTAAATCCACATTAAACTGAATTACCAATTAGAAACCCGAATTAAAAACCTTTTTAAAAAGAAAATAAAAAATGGGAAAAAGTTTTTCTAGATAAAATACCATTTCAACACTAACTGTCGCACTCACAGAGGTTTAGTGATTACTTAAGCCATCACTTGGTAAGGATTTTGACACTTTAGTAAAGGTTCTGTATCAGGATGAAGTCATGTCGACCTACATTTTATTTTGCCAATTTTCAGCAACCAAAATGGATTAATTATTTTTTGCTTAATTAATTTAATCCCTAACTGGAGAAACATGCGTGATGACAATTTACACTTACATTCATAAATTTTGAACAGCATGTTTTGGTATCCATAATGTCTAGCATAGGGAATAGTGCCACTGGTAGGAATGCTGTTACCGCCAAAGGGAGACATTCTGTCACCCAGTAAGAAGCCATTAGTAAAAGCGTGTAGCCAACCCATTGACTATGCTGGAAAAAAAGAAATTAGCTTATTAAATTCTTCATGCACACACAGATGCGGACTTGATGCCAATGTCAGTCAACCATTGTGTTGCTCTGTCGCTGAACCACCGTTTTAGCACTTGGGCACATTATGTTCAATTCGTTAGGTGGTTCGGTGGTATTACAGTTGCCGGTCAGCCTCAACACCCTCGCAGATTCTCAGGACGTAGATCCAGAACTGAAGAAACTTCTTTTGAAATGATTTTCGCTGGTGCTTGAGAAGGTGCGGTCCCTGGAGAGCGTACGTCCGTGCACTGTGACGTCAATACAGCGTCTTTAGGAGTTCACTACGATCCACAATGGCCTTTTGGTGCCGCTCTCAATTTCACAAGGCCAGATACTGTCTGACGGCAGTCGATCAACAGAGTTTTCGGGTGGCCAGAGTTGGTACCTATTGTCGGTATGATGGCCGAGACAGTAGCTAAAGCATTGGTGTCTGGATGGATTGCCGATTTGGTTGTCCTATTGTACGGAGAGAGGCCGTCAGTTCGAGTCGGTTCTTTACGAATAATTGTTCAACATGGCTGATTTTTTAGCACAAGCGACAACAGCTTCTAGCGTATTATGGCATGGTATTTGTCACTTGTGGGCAAAGATCTAAGGAGGGTGCCCCCGAGGGTCGACTATCAGGGCGGAATGAAACAATGAGCTCTACTAATTGTGAGCTGAATAGAGTATTATGATAAAATAAAGGGTAAGATTTAGTACGTAAATAAAAAAAAACTTACCGATACAGGCATTGAAGCCCAAAATACGACTGTCCAAATCAATGGACAAACTATTACTGATAGGCCCCGCCAATGAACAGCCAGAAACAGTTTCACCCTTTGGCCAAATGTCAGGTCTGGCTCAGGTTCTTTACCAACAAAGAGACTATAGAGCCGACTGGGTTTTTTGGCTTCTTTTCTGCAAAAAAAAAGTTTTTAATAAGTGATATCCATTAACTTGCAATGAAAGTGTGGTGGATAACGGGTATTCCCTAAGAGAGGAGGCGGGCGCGATTGGTAGGAACAATAAAGGGGTACCCGGGAAATGCCCTGTACTTCTTCTTCATAACGTGTGGGCAGTAAGGACTAACGACCCCACACACCCTAGTGTCAGAGTTTCTAAACCGCCGCAAGGGCCTCTGACATGGTTTGACCACCGCCATTTGGCGGCCGGGACCACCGGCTTATACGTGCCTTCCGAAGCACGGAACCATCTTTTTATCAGACAATCAGGTGATTCAAGCCTGCAATGTCCTAAGCAAACTGGAAACAACTTCACAAAGTATGCTTCCCGTGGGAATCGAACCCACGACCACCGGGTCACAAGGCAAACGCCTAAACCACTCGACCACGGAGGCAATGCCCTGTACTAAAAGAAGCACAAATATTATCGATATTATTATTATTTGTAACAACAACATTGCAAGGTAAAAAAATCTTCGTAATGTGTATGAGATATGGTTATAATCTAACCAATATTATGGGGTCTTACAGTTTTATTTGTATTATCCCTTTTCACCTGGTATCTGTGAATTGGCCGTTTAACCTACTTAGCAGGTATGCTAGCATTCAATACACGTATAAACACTACTCGAAGCCCCACATTTTGGCCTTTAGAAAATAAGTTATGTCTGGCGGCTCTGGGCGGCCCCGACTTACGAACAGTTGGTCGTGGGTTCGAACCCAGGCAGGCGCATTACTTTGTGTAATGAAGGAAAACATCGTGAGGAAACCGGCATATCTTAGAACCAAAAAATTCGAAGATTTGTGACATCTACCAATCCGCACTAGGCCCGCGTGGTGGATTATAGCCAATCCCTCTCCTAGAGAGGAGGCCTGAGTCCCTGCAGTGGGAACATTATAGGCTGATGATGAAATAAGATATACATAATAGCCGCGAGGTTCGTAAGCAGAGTCAGCCTCACCACCCTCGTTGTTCCCCGCGCATTTCCGTGCCCCCGGTTTGCCATGCACGTGTTCTAACAAGGGTAAAACACGGAATTAAAAATGTTATTTTAATTTTGGGAAAAACAATGGTTTTGTACTTACGGTCCCATTTTAAAACGAGTTTTTTAAGATTCGTTTAATCTCAATTCTTTTATTCGACACTCAGTAAGCTGCTCCACAAACTTTTAGGATATTACCACCGTTCTCTTTGACTTCTGCCATTTGTATAAACAGAAGAGTGCAATAACTATACTTCAAACTCATGCAGACTTCAAATTAAAAATTCTGATCTGGCCAGTATTTATGTTCAGACAGTCTAAAAAGTCCTTCATGGCGTACCTACACTATAGCTCAATGGCTAAAATCAATAAACATTTTGACAAAAAAGAACAAAAATATGTTATGACCACTTCTCAAAATGGGTGACAGAATGGGTTCCGGTACACGTATAAATGAACCAGGTTCGCCGGTCATTAGTGAACAGGCTTATAAAGTTGATGCAACTATGCGCGCCTTCCTTTATGGTGTCATGTATGGGGCAGTCTTTCTGTATACAAGATACCAGCAAATCCAGAGGAATAGTGAGCCGATAAGGAGAGAGATACGAATATTTCAAGGCGATAGTTATGCCCACTTTGGTTTTGCTTAGCCTTAAATCCTAAGCACGCTGCTGGAGGGTTCAGGTCTTGTCTATCGATTGAAGAGAGATCTCTCATCTCACATCGTTTACATGGATAAACTGAAACTTTTTGCCCTTATCGATTTGCTACTGATGGAGTTACTGAAGGTAACTAAAACTTTCAGTAGCGCAATCGAGATGAAATTTGATGTGGACGAATGTGCTTGCCACTGCGAGAGGAGATTGTGGGAACCCTGCTCGTGGATTCCATAAATCTTAGGTACGTTAAGCCGGGTTCTGGCTGCCATTTGTAGATCTTTGGCAGTCGTTACAAGGAGTTAGTGGCCTGAGGGTCTAACAACCAGTTACACTGAGTTGTGATACGATGCGCACGTCTACGTTACGCAAGCGGTGTGTCCTGTCTCATACAGTTCCATACATTACAACTCGGTGGTACGTGCACGTCTACGCTTACGTCTACGCATACGCATTCGGTCTGCTCGAGCCTTTAACCTGACACACTGTATAGCTACATATATTTGGTATGGCCAAGCATTTTCACGTGTAACCGGCAATCCATTCGAGATGACCGAGCAATACTTGCCAATACTACAGCCACACATTGCCGGGAAAGTAGTCTGTCTAGAAGAACCTTAACAAGTTAGGAATTCGGACCAGAGTTTTATAACTGGCTGGTATCATTATCTTTATTCTATAATCTATGAAGTGGAATTCATGTCAGTGCATTATGTCTGTCAATGATTACTTGTCAATTTTATTGTTATCAACAAAAACAACAATATTATTAGTCTAGGCAACAAACGCCTTTTTGATGAATTTTTTTCAGCAGTCTCCGAAAATTATGATTGAGGTGTCATTCGATTCGGAATGGCATCCAGATGATTTTCGAAGAAAAATGAAGTTCCGCTTGCAAAAATTGCAAAAGTTATTAACAATTAACTAAAAAATTTAAAATGGGTTTAGTGTTTTGCAAATATCTCAAAACCTAATTAATATTTTTCAAATTTGAAATAAGATTCAAAAAGGGGAGGAAATTTCCTAAATAATGTTTTAACTTTCGGAATTGTAGGACCAATATTAATAACTTTCCGATCGGGTTGAAAATACGCCCGAAAACTGGTACTCCGTCTTGCGCAAGCTACGCTCCATTCGGACCTTTAATGAATACATGTTATTTAAACTTATTAAATATGAAAATTAAAAATTGAAAAAATTCAGGCGCCTGCAGGATAGATCAATACACAATAATCTGTGATCTAAAAATTTTTATCGCGAATTTTCAATAAGTTATCCAATAATTAATTAACAATATTTTGTAGCACGAACACTGACATTGCAAGTGCGATAATAATTACACTATTCATCTGAGATTTTTTTCCTTTCGTGGAGCTATTTTTCAAAGGTCTAAGAATAGGCTCTCGTTGGAAAAATTAAAAAAATGTTAATTTTCGTTTTTTTATTAACAATTTACTGAAATGAAAAATTTCAAACCTTCATTAGACATTAAAAAAATCTTTTTTTTTTATTATATTATTAGTGAACCGTTTTTGTATGATCAGAAGCTACTTAAAAATGATTTTTTATATTTTTTATATCCTGTTTTTTAAAATATTTTTATAAACAAATGCGTTGTTTATGAGATAATTTAATGTTTTTTTTAATATCGTAATCTTTGATAATAATCATGATTAAAAAAAAAATACCGTTTCTTAAAAAAAATGTTTATTTGCTTAAAAACGTATTTGTTGATTAACAATTATTTTATCCCACTTCTAATTAATATTAAGGTATCATTATTTTTAAATCACCATTATTTGTTTTGTCTTTTCGATAAATAATAAAAAAATATTGTTTTATTAAAACCTTCATTGTTTATGTAATAAACAATTTGTTAAAAACAAATAAATTTTTACTTTATATTTTTTTTCTTGTTTTACTTATTGTCACAAAAACAGATATGATTTTGTTTTTTCAAATTAAAAAAAAAGTTGAAAAAAAAATTAAATGAAAAAAACAAAATCATATCTGTTTTTGTGACAATAAGTTAATATTGTCACAAAAACAGATATGATTTTGTTTTTTTTTGAAATTAAAAAAAAAGTTGTAAAAAAATTAAATGAAAAAAAAAAGAATCATTCTGTTTTTGTGACAATAAGTAAAACGAGAAAAAAAATATAAAGTGAAAATTTATTTGTTTTTAACAAATTGTTTATTACATAAACAATGAAAGTTTTAATTAAACAATATTTTTTTTATATATATCGAAAAGAAAAAACAAATAATGATGATTTAAAAAAAAATTATACCTTAATATTAATTAGAAGTGGGAGAAAATAATTATTAATCAACAAATACGTTTTTAAGCAAATAAACATTTTTTTTAAGAAACGGTTTTTTTTAAAAAAATCATGATTATTATCAAAGATTACGATATTAAAAAAAAACATTAAATTATCTCATAAACAACGCATTTGTTTATAAAAATATTTTAAAAAACAGGATATAAAAAATATAAAAAATCATTTTTAAGTAGCTTCTGATCATACAAAAACGGTTCACTAATAATATAATAAAAAAAAAGAATTTTTTAATGTCTAATGAAGGTTTGAAATTTTTCATTTCAGTAAATTGTTAATAAAAAAACGAAAATTAACATTTCTTTTAATTTTCCCAACGAGAGCCTATTCTAAGACCTTTGAAAAATAGATCCACGAAAGGAAAAAAATCTCAGATGAATAGTGTAATAATTTGCGCACTTGCAATGTCAGTGTTCGTGCTACAAAAAATTGTTAATTAATTAATGGATAACTTATTGAAAATTCGCGATAAAAATTTTTAGATCACAGATTATTGTGTATTGATATATCCTGCAGGCGCCTGAATTTTTTCAATTTTTAATTTTCGTATTTAATAAGTTTAAATAACATTTATTCATTAAAGGTCCGAATGGAGCGTAGCTTGCGCAAGACGGAGTACCAGTTTTCGGGCGTATTTTCAACCCGATCGGAAAGTTATTAATATTGGTCCTACAATTCCGAAAGTTAGAACATTCTTTAGGAAATTTCCTCCCCTTTTTGAATCTTATTTCAAATTTGAAAAATTTTAATTAGGTTTTGAGATATTTGCAAAACACTAAACCCATTTTAAATTTTTTAGTTAATTGTTAATAACTTTTGCAATTTTTGCAAGCGGAACTTCATTTTTCTTCGAAAATCATCTGGATGCCATTCCGAATCGAATGACACCTCAATCATAATTTTCGGAGACTGCTGAAAAAACTTCATCAAAAAGGCGTTTGTTGCCTAGACTATATCTCCTAAATAAAAAAAGAGACGGTCAATGGTACGGTCGCAAAACGAAGCGCGGCACGTGACCCGAGTGGTGGCAGCACTAACACTCGGCAAAGTTCGTGCTACGACAGAGCCTAGCTAGTGAAGGGGCGTGATGGCGAGACACACATGCCTTCCGACCGTCCTAGAGAACGGACCTCTAGCCTAGGAACTGCCTTTCGTTTCGTTTGGCTATAAATTATTATTGTGGTTATAGTTTTCAGTTGTAATTTCAAGTACTTCGTTAATGTAATAAAATAAAAACAATGTATCCATTGAAGTATATCGCACCCTGTGAGTTTTCATTGCACGAAACCCATTTTCCTGACGACCCGATAAATATGTTTAAATTATTGTAAATTAAATAATGATGTTTAATTTTCTTGTGAGCTGTGATTAAATATTCTATTCTGTTATAATTATGATGGATTTCAATATGCTACTAAATACCACTCTATAAGAAGTTGCGGTCTTATACAAAACTGTACTGGCCTTATCCTTGCTTGTGAAGTTGGCTTGGAATAAAAGTCTTAACGTGAACGTGGACTAGGTTACGAACATTTATATTCCCTGAGCCACAAATGGAATGTATATCATTGAAGCTGCATCACGTAAAAACCACTCTGGAGAAAGCATGGAGCTCATTGAAATAATTCTAGGAGTTCGATTAAAGACTGGTCTTCGACTCGGTAATCTATATTTTAAACTGTATAAGTAATAAAGAATTTTGATCATATACCAATATTAACTTTGATAGTATCATGTAATATCAATTAGTACCCAAGTAGTTCTAGTAAACTGGATGACTGTGTGTAATAAATTGTAAATGATTTGAGGCTAACTAATGTTCAAACGATGTAAGCGTCAGCTAAAACAGGCGCGTGCACGCTTAACATGAATAATTTGTAAAACAAGATTCTCTGTAGCCCTAGTTACCATCTATAACGACAATACGATACAGACACACAAATTATTGCTAAGGAGGAGCTAATGGTTTAATTTTTTTCAATTTTATTCAGCGCCGTTTTTTTCAAGCACACACAAAATAACACAGGTCTTAAAATGGTTTGCGATGATCGGCGGTGGAGACCTCTCGCGTCCGGACCTCAGTCAAATTAAAGAAATGTTCATGGGAATGGGAAGCCAACCTCCATTTACGTGGTAGTCATGCTAGTGAAGGAGTTGGTGGAACGTCAGAGGGAGAAAATATCTCGTCCCAGCCATCGTCGGGGGCCACGTGATGGCTTCCGGCCACCTTCATCTGCAATCGTGGTTTTCCTAGTTCGGTTGCATATTAAAACCTGCGTAGTTTTGCGTGCTTGGTGCATAGCCAACTGGATTGGTTCGTAGTGATATATAAAAACTAATTTGCAATATACCAAAAAAAACCGTTTTATCATGGCTGAAGTTTCAGAAGAGCCATCTGAGACGGTAATAGAGAATCAATCGGCTAACGAGTAAGTATTCTTTACCTTGATGATCTATTTCAGTGCACCTAAGAACAATTTATAGAAGGGTTTTATAAGAATGTAGAGAACGATCAATGTTTCAATACGCTACAAACTTGACTGCCTCATTGATGGGCTAGGCTAGTGGTCAATACCAAGACTGCTCAACATGAGGCCCTGGGTTTGACTCCCAAGACGGGTAATGTGTTTTCTAACGGAGTCAGATTTTTTAATTAGTTGATGTTAAGAGGCTTGCCCATATTACATGGGACTTCAAAATAAGTGGAAAAATGTGAGTGTATTAATACATACACTTTGCCTAATACTTTGGGGATTAAAGGCATGTTGTTATAATTATGTTTTGTAGTGACAGATAAAGAAACTTATAAAAAACCCTTTTGTTGCTCCTGAATATTTATTTATTCGTTACACTGTATGACCCTACATCTCATTTATACACAGGCTTGAAGATCAGAAAATCCCGTGGTTGAAAAAAATAACATGGTTCTTAAGCACGCACTGGCGCGGCCTGGTTTGCGTGATAACTCCTTGTATATTAATTCTCGTGCTCACACCTTTCCCTCCGATGGTTAGATCCTAAAATCTTAAATAGTTTCTAGAAACGCGCCGTAGATGCCAATTCAAACGCGCGTAAAACACGATACAAACGAAAACTTCGAAACTCGTATGAAGTGCGTACAAAGGCTCGGCTTGGGATTGCTGTATCTGTGTATATACGTGCAGAAAACGTGCTTTTCTCGATCGCCCCGTGTGCTTAGGTTGTTAGTTGCCTTCAAATTTCGTTTGAAGTGCACCTCATCGGCGCGACGCACGTCGTCTGCTCGTTAAAAATACGCGTGTGCTAGCTAGGGGCCTTAAACTTTTAAAACTGTTTTGGTTTTCAGAAATATCAGTGGTGTGCCTACACTCTTCTGTTAATGTCCATATTCTGGGTAACAGAATGTATTCCTTTGCCAGTTACGTCTGTTCTCCCTATCGTTATTTTCCCCCTGGCTGGTGTTATGGATACGCGGACCACATGTAACTGTTATATGAATGTAAGTTGATTTGATAATAAGCTATAATAATAAGCCATATTGCAGTCCCTGCTCACTGCTTCCCTTCTTGAATCTATAGAGCAATCATCCTGTTTTAGCAACTAATAAGTAACGAAAATAATTAAGGCATTGACTTAGCTTTCTAAAAGATTCGGATTGTCTTTTTTTTCATAAATTTTTCTATTTATTCTTGTTAATTTAAAAGATTCGAGTGACAAATTTACGATATTATAATTGTGTTTCCATGGCATTGTATAATTTTATTAATATAGTTTTTTATGTAAACTCAGGATACCATTTTGATGTTCTATGGAAGTATGGTACTGGCTTGTGCTGTGGAGCACTCAGGGTTACACCAAAGGTTGGCTTTATTTGCTATCCGGAAAATTGGCTACTCTCACTACAGGTTTTATTTCCTTTCACTAATTTTATTAAATAGAAGTAATCACTTATTCTTATAATTATACAATATGTAGAATGAACCCTTCACAAAGCTGTCATCCTGTCAAAATAAAAAATAGTGTGTAGCGACTTTTTTTTCAATAATATTTTTCATTAATTTAGATATTTTATTTACTTAATTCCTCAAAAAAATACAGATTGCTGTTTGCGATGGCAGCCGTAACTATGTTTATTTCGATGTGGATTACTAACACCGCAGCGACCACCATGATGGTCCCTATCGTATTTGCAGTGTTACAGATTTTTGAAAATGTGGGTATTGTTATAGATAACCTTTATTGCGATTATATCTTATTAGCATACACATAGATTGGAGAGACATCCCGGTTACGCTTTCAACGAAATATTTCCAATTTAATTCGACTGAATGTCAATAGCATTTTCCTCTCTCTATTACTCACTGTGCACTTATCGAACTTATACGGGACGATTACACAGATTTTGTCGGCCGATGACGGACCGAACTATTCGGAAGTGCATGTGCAATACATGTCATCGGACGATGGTGGTTGGTGGTGGCTGTAGTAGTGTACGCGCTGCCTTTGATTTACACACGTTTGATTTGATCGCCCCAGTTTGGCTGAAGACACCCGAGTGAAGATTGGCCGATATCGATTTAGGTGTACGCGAGCCTTTTGCATAAAGTCCGCTCAACACGTTACGAAAAATCATAACGACCGGACGGTACAGCTCAAACTGCAACGATAAATCTACATGTGTGTATGAAAAAAACCGTACAGTTTGTCCGATTTTAGCAGTACGATAACTGTGCAGTTCGAACTGTACCGTCCGGTCGTTATGATTTTTTGTAACGTGTGTAGCAGCCATAACGGCTGGCGTACACCTAAACCAATGTCAGAATGTAAGAATAAATTTAAATAATTACAAATGTTACGGTTCCAGCAAAACCTGTTAATCATATATGAGAAGGACAATAACGATGAAATGATAGCATCCGATATAACAGCTTGTTATTTTTGCACTGTTTCATTTTCAGCAACTATTGGTGAGTTAACTTTTATATCTTCGGTTCTCTTTGTCCTTAGGTATACCATTACCATTACCATTAGAGGGTGGGAAATCATCAAATAATTCCTCCCGCTCTGGGCGGAGCGGATAAGGAGTGCCATACTTCTACTGACTGAAAACCACCCATGTTCCTTCTTAGCCCTATGTGTTCCGGGGCCGCGGTATCTCTTTCGAACAACCCGCAGAGCTGGATCATTTATTTTTTTAAATTCTGATTTATTTATATCGTCCCAGTTAGAAGAATCGTCTGTTGTCTATAGGTATCTCTTTATATGTTAATATTTAATATAAGGTCTGTTTTTAGGAGGTATCGGTACTTTAGTGGGAACTGCAACTAACTTAGTATTTAAAGGACTCTTCCAAAGGTAAATAGTAGTACTTTTTATCTTACGTACTTTGTAATTTCAGACTGTTAAATAATAATATTAAAAAAACAAAGTAAAAATCAATAAGGTCCCAAGTTGTCATTGATTTATTACTTCGATTCTTATTATAAACAGTGTTTTGATGGCAATAGGCTCGCACCCTAGTGCAATAGTGAAATGTGAGTGTACTGTGTACTTTTACAGATTAGTTACAAGAAGCTGTAAATAACATCAAATCATTTATTTCAGGATGTACGTGTTGGCTCCGGAATATTTATCATTTCCAAAATTCTCTGCGTTTTCAATTCCTTACATGATTTTGCTTGAAGCTGGAGTTTACTTCTACATGCTAGTTGTTTATTTGGGATTCCTAAGGTGCGTATAACGTATATTTCGTAATTTTAAGAATAGGGTATGACAAAAAAATCATATTAGTCCGTCAGATAGATTTCCAAAAAATATTGGACACATATTTTTTTCTTTTTTCAATTAATCATAAAATTAAGATGATTCAGTGCTTCGAACGTCACATTTCAGTATATTTTTTACCGAAAAGTGACGTCATAAGCCCTTACTCATTATCTTTGACGCGTTTTATCTTCGTCAGTTTTTAATCATTTGATAAAACAAAAAATACGTATCCAAAATTTTTCTTTAATCCAACTGACGGACTAAACAGAATCATATTTTTTTGTCATGAAACATCCCTTATGTTATTTCTTTGGGTCTTTCTTTATCATGTGGGCAGTAACGTCTAACGACTCGTATCAGAGTTTCTTAGCCGACTCAAGGGCCTCTGACATGGTTTGACGACCACCATTTGGCAGCCGAGACTATAGGCTTATACATGCCTTCCATTAATGTTGCCGGTATCCCAGCTATCTGGGACGCCTTCTATCTAAAATTGACTAGGTCGAGATCTACATCTTGGTTCGGATTCATTTCAACCCTGCGTTTTTTTTTGACATTTTCGTCACAATGTTTGCTTGTATTGCCGTAATTTTATCCATAATTTACTAGCGGTGCATATAATACACCTTCCCAAATTTTATCGATACGATAAATATCTGGACGAACAAATAATTGACGGATGATGGTCAGATATTGTTAAAAAAATATTTTAAGGTTATTGTGCCTTTAAATTTGAAAGAAATTCCGATTTATTTTAAGGCCTAAGAGTCAAGCTGCTCAAAATACAAAAATAACTGATGAAGGTGTTCTAGCTGCTAAGAACGTGGTTGAAGAAAACTGGAAAAAAATAGGAAAAATCACTTTTTGGGAAATTGTAAGATATAATAATATTGTAATGTCAATTAATATTCCATAGGTCTAACAAAATTAACTTATAACGTAAGCACGGGGTCCAACTAACCAACTTCAAATTTATATGTGTCCGCTTCCCCTCCCCACAATACGTGATAACATCCATCTTGTAAAGAGACGCATACTGACATAAATATTATAGGCAAATCTGGTGAAAAAAAGGTTTTTTTGCTCTAAATGTGATCGTGTCATTTACCTACCTGCTCCAAATGTTCTATTTGGGTGAATTTCAACAAATGCCATTTTTTTATCATATCGGTGAACTTTTTCATTTATGTTATTTTTTTATATTTTTCAGGTTTTATGTAATCTTTAGGATATCAAATATCCCCAAATTTAATATCATCAACGTAACATTTAAGACTAAAGAGAAAATTCAGTTCGAATTCTGGTTTCCACCGATATGATAAACCGGCACCGATTATTTTTCTGTACACCGATATGATAAGTTTATCCACCGAAATGATGTACATATCCAGCGATAAGATAATCTATCCTAATACGAGTTTAAAAAAAGGTACTTTATTTTTTGATTTTATTCGCTACAAATCGATAGTGTTCCATGTACCAGATCGACCAGCCATGGGATTAAAACGACTGAAATTTAACGGTGTATATGTATGTATATAATGTATGTGTTTGGATGTATGTTTGTATGTTCCATTGTTTCTTTGTATACTTAACGAAATGACACGGGATCTACCGATATGATAAAACGACTCACCGAGATGATAAAAATATCTACCGATATGATAAAGCAATCCACCGATGTGACAAAACTGTGCGTTGATCATGAATCAAAACACCGATATTAGATATAAGACACCGATTGATTTTTTCTCATCATTTCGGTGTAAATTATCACATCGGCGGTAATAAAGACCACCGATTACAGCGATATGAGAACAGCGACGTGAGAAATAACACAATTTTTAGAAAATTAGAAAAAATGCATAATATCTAGGATAAATTCAATAACAGTCAATGAAGCTAATTCACTTACTACCTCTGTTAGAACCAAACAACAATAATGAAACTACTCATTACACTAGAAAAATGCAACCACCGATAATATAAAATAATTGTCCGGGAGCAACTGAAATGGCGTACTTACGTTATTGGCGGGAATATGCAGCGATTTGACACACGTCCGTCTTGACTGCGCACTAGCATACACTAACGAGAGAAATAAAATTGGGGTGGGGACGCTGTCGGACTCGTCGATGTAAAGTTAGGTTTAAATTACTTTTGTCCAGCGATATGAGAACATTTCGCAGGACAAGTACGTTTGTGCCTCTCAGTAATAATAATCGTTAATTATGTAATAAAATATGTTATATATTAATAATATAACTAATATTCTATGAAATAGAATAAGTTATATCCTTAACTTACTTATTTTTATTAGTGTATTAAGCTTTTTGTTTGTAAAAAAAGTAGAGGGACAGCACCGATTTGAAAAAAATTGAGGTTTATGTATATATTTCTACCTTTGTAAATAGTCCTAGGTAAATTATATTTTTGCAACAACGCAATAACTATCTATTGAATACTAAAAAAAATAATTCAGAAAAATATTCCTTTTTTCAAATACTAATAATAATATAATAATAATAATAATAATATTCCACAACTATCACACAACGCCATCTAGTCCCAAGCTAAGCAGAGCTTGTGTTATGGGTACTAGACAACTGATAAACATACTTATATATTTCTAAATACATACATATTATAGATAAATTACACCCAGACACAGAACAAATGATCGTGCTCATCACACAAACATTTGTCCTGGGTGGGAATCGAACCCACGACCTCCGGCATAGCAGTTAGGGTCACTAACCACTAGACCAACAGGCCAGTCAAATAGGTACATCATACTAATTTCACCGAAGACAAAAAAATAAGTATTTGGGAAATTCACCCATTTCGACAAATATAAAGAGATGCCGTGACATACCAATGCAAATTAACACTTTCCTAAAAAAAACTAAATATTGTTTTGTGTTACAGATGGTCATAATATTATTTAGTGGCGCTATATTGATGTTCTTCTGTCGTTCACCTAAAATATTTTACGGATGGGGTGACTTTATTCCCGATTACTACAAGAAGAATAATTCTAAATTGTGCGTATAAATGCTAAAAACAATGAAAATTAAAAAAAAATATCTAGTACAGGGACAGGTAAGCCAAAATCAGCATCAGTCTTGGCCACGCCGCAAGGTTGCACTTCTTTTCCCAACTGGTTAAATTAACTGCGGAAAAAACACGATGACGGAAAAAAACAGAAGAACGCGTATGTCGCATGACGCGAGTTATTATCATCGGCACGATTCTTGAGCGCTGACGCAAAAGTGAGTTATTGGGTCCCTTTGGTGGTATGAAGTGAGACGCGGGGCGGGGAAAGTGCAGTGATTGGCCCGTAGCGCATCGCGTCATAGCCGTCACTCGGGATTTGTTCTTTACTCCTGCTGCACTTACCTCACGACCAATAAATAATAAACGGGTGTGCGTTTTATTTGTCATACAGTGTACAATGCGCACAGCGATCCCCACTCTTCCGCCAAGCGCTCAAGAACCGTGCCGGGTATTATATTCCGCATGCCAATGCTAAGTCCTGGCAAAGCAGACCAGGGACTTCCTTATTTTTTTCTGTAACAGGCGTCATTTTCCAACTTCGAGTTATATAAGTTATATTCATTCCTTACTTTATCCATTCTTGTTGTCCAGACATCCATCTCAATATTATTACCTATCTCCACATTAGGCAATCTTTTTTTTTTCATCTTCGTCACATCCCAGCCTTTTGATCTATACAGTACAACCACGATGACACATCTGGGTTCACCGAACAAAATAAATGCTACTATCACACATTTGCTCAGCAATCGCTTTGGACGTCGTATTAATTAAATATACAATAAATAGAAGTTTTTTTTTCAGCGTATTGGACTCTGCAGCGGCTTTGTTCGTTTGTTTCTTAATGCTTCTCTTACCATCTACTTTGGAGTTTTTCCGAAACTACACCGCAAACAGTAACGTTGACATAGATACTTGTTTTATATTTTTATCTGGCAACCCGCCCCCGCTTCGCACGGGTGAAATGTGCTACATATAAACCTTCCTGTTGAATCACTCTATCTATTAAAAAAACCCGCATCAAAATCTGTTGCGTAGTTTTAAAGATCTAAAAGATCTAATCATACATAGGGACATACAGCGGGAAGCGACTTTGTTTTTGTACTATGTAGTGATAGTGATTACATTTAGTTGGAATAGAGGTATAGACAGTGCTTCATGAATAGACATGCAATAAAAACTATGTTCCTTCTTAGTGGTGTGCTGTTCGACGTAAAAAATGTATGACCCCGAATGAGAGTAAAAGACCCTTCATGAGGCCAAAAGACACTTGTATGATAAATGCCTTTTGGCCTCATGAAGGGTCTTTTACTCTCATTCAGGGTCATACATTTTTTGGAGGTATAACTTCCGACTTTTCCAAAAGTTTACTTTCAGCTTCGGCTTTGACTTCCAAGGGCACTACCGATCCCGTCGGGGCTGCAGATTGTTCGAAAGAGATACTGCGGCTTCGGCACAAGAAACATGAGTGGTTTTTAGTAAGCAGAAGTCTGACCCTCTCTTCCGCTCTGCCCAAGAGCGGGATTATTTGATGATTTGAAAAAAAAGAAGTGTGGTATCGATAACCCATTAAGGTTTTAGCCAGAAATCGATCTTTGGTCAGACATAATGACTATTGTTTTTGCCCTCAACATGTTTTGTAATTGACACTTATATTAATGATAATTATTTTTAGTTTAATTACTAACTTTTCAGTTGACAACCTACCAAAAGGACGTGTTCCATCACTATTAGATTGGGTATTGATGAATGAAATTATGCCTTACAGTTTTATGTTCCTATTAGGTAAGATTTACATAAAGTTCCATAAAGTTTTAAATAATTTATCATACAGATTCAGTAAAACATCAAAACAATATCCAAAAGGGTTGGAAGATTTTTGTTTACGTATTTCATTGCGCATTTGCATCAAAATATTATACTGTTTTATAAAAAATATCTCATTGAAAGAAAAAGGAAAAATCTAACGGGTTGTCAATGTTTTCCTTCGTGTATTTTTATCTAAATTTAAAGATTGTTTTCTGAAGATAAGGAATGTTTTACACAATGTGCCTAAAAACATGATTACCTAATTTGATTTCAGGAGGTGGATTTGCACTATCAGAGGCAGCCAAGAAAGAACATTCAGATTTGAATGGAAAAATTGGGATAATGCTGTCAAGTCTGAGCATATTTCCAAACTATTTTATCATCCTACTAATAATTGTTTTCACTGTTTTTATAACAAACTTTGCTTCAAATGTGGCAGTATGCAATGTTATGACGCCAATAGTGATGGAACTGGTAAGAAAAAAATATACACTAGTAAATACACGCGACTTAACCCACGTAAAAACACTGTCTCTGGTATTCTCTCTTTCTTGCACTTGGCACTTACTGTACTTTTGGCACTTGGTAATAGTATAGTTTTTACATTAGTAAAATATTTATTTTTGACGAGTAATTTCAAAGATTACCTCCTAGAGGCAAAATTTTCCTCTTTACAAAATTACAAGCGACACGGCCC
Organism: Diarsia mendica; assembly: GCA_949316265.1. NCBI lineage: Eukaryota > Metazoa > Arthropoda > Insecta > Lepidoptera > Noctuidae > Diarsia > Diarsia mendica. The sequence goes on from OX438892.1 coordinate 10,724,101, forward strand.
TGATTTGCACAGTGAAGCAGAAGTTTGTGGCGTTTTCCACCTATCGGGCCTATAAATATAGTCCGTCGGTTAGATTATCGAAAAATATTGGATACGCGTTTTTTATTTTATCAAATTAATAAAAATGTACGAAAATAAAACGTGTTGAAGATCATGAGTGGGGGCTTGTAACGTCACTTTCTGGGTAAAAAAGTAGGTACTAACCTTGTGACGTCACACGACTTGACACGACTTTTTGAAGCACTTAGTATCGTCTTAATCTTTTTTTTACGTGAAAAAAGAAAAATATGTCTGCTGGACACATATTTTTTCTTGTGTGTCCATTAAATTATTTTGGAAATCTATCTGACGGACTAATTAGATTTTTTTGGTGAAATGCCCTATTAATAAACATATTTCAAACTGAAGCCAACCATACACATTCAGTATTTTTGGAATTTGTTGGGTGCTTCCGGAGATTGTATTTCTTTTTTCTATTTTTACAGGCTAGAAAATTGAATATACATCCATTATGGTACAATATTGTCTCGGGTATTTCGGCTTCGTTTTGTTTCTGCTTGCCAGTAGGAACTCCGGGAAACCTAGTTATTCAGAGTGCTGCTAATATACCCACAATGAAAATGGTGAGTTGAATGAAACTAAAAGTATATAATTTGTGGAACAATGTGTGTTGTCACTTAGCTACCACGGCTTGATTGAATTATTATTTTATTTTTGAACTGTCGTATTTGGTCACTTACGTTACTGTGGACACTTTTTTGTGCACATCTTGCTACATCGTTCCCACATAATATAACATCTCGATATGAATTACGTTACTAAGGTTTTGTTACAATATTCTGATTTAAAAGAGTAGGTATCCATTGAGTTCCTTAATATGCATTGTGACTGGGACTTAGTGTCTTTTTATTTTGTATTTATTTCGACTGTTGAAAAGTCCCTGTAACTGGCCTATAGTTTGGGAGGGTGGACAATGCCCTCTTCCACCAATAAGATAGAATAATATTCTATATTGTTTTATATTAAAAAACATTTTGTAATTGTAAACTGATTATTACAGATAAAAGCAGGTGCTGGTCCTACAGTTACAACAGTAATAACATCGTTTGTATGTTTTTGTTTTTGGGCGCCCGTTATATGGCCTGACCTGAATAAGAAAGCGGAGGCCTTGAGTTGGATAAATGAATCATCAATTAGTTATATATTTTAATTAGTAACCTATCTGATGCATGCAAAGAATTAAAAATATTTTTTATAAAATACTATAATAGCCACATATAACTAATACCTAGTCCTGGAAGTTTTGTACAGAACATAACACGCTAAATTGTCACATTTTTTATAGCAACACTCCACGCTCTTCCAGCGCCACTCAGGGCGTCGAATAATCAATTTGCTTAAAGGCTAACATTATATTATTCCAACGTATGTGTATCGTTAAAATAAAGTATTTTTTATGGATATTTAAAATATTTTTCTGTTTTATTTCAATTTTAAAATTTTAGGTCTAGATTGGCCTTAAACCCCTCGGTGGTTGAACTGAAAGGAACAGAATATACTCGTATTTGTGTGTTACAATATTAAACGTTGTCCAAAATATAGTAAACAGAACAAATAAAATGAACTAACCCATTCTATCTCTTTTTAGTCGATATACCCAAACAGTTGTATAACTTTTATCATTGCAATTTAAAGAGATTGTTTATATAAGTAATAAAAAATAAATAGACAAAATGGCAGTGTTTATTTAAGGAATTATAACAATTCAAAATTTCATAACACAAGTCACGTATGCACCTATTATAAGTTCATAAATTCGAAAGACACACTCCTTGACTGTATCCGGCTAGGTACGAACATTGACTAATTAGTACGTAGCATATGAATAAAATCGTCACTTATCACTTCTCGATATGCTTTTATATTCGGGGTCGGAAACCCAACTTCTCGGATCAGACGGGTGTCGTTCTACGATAAGGATCGGTGCCCACTCCACGGTCGTGGCGCGGCGGGGGCGGCTGTTCTTCACCGCCTCTTGTGCCCGCACCAAAAGTCACCATTTCTTCTTCACGTGATGGTGGAGGTTCCACCGCCGAAGTGTCCAAAAAACGGCCGCTGGCCACTGAAGCCTGCGATTGAAATATCGACGCACTCCTTAATCCACTCAAGGTATTCGCACTTTGAGGCACCTCTTTGAATTCTTCAAAGTAATTGTCACAGGCCGTCGGTCGCGGTGCCGCCGGAAACCCGTACAGTGTTGACGAAGACAAATCCTTTAATGATGCTGAATTTAAATTTATTCTCCTATTTTTATTGTGTATTGAACAGTGTGGCATGTCATCGCCGTCGAACACGAAGCGCCTTCGCTCTCGTGGTGTTGCCGCTGAAGATCCCGAAGGGGGGTATGTGTCCCGTTTCATCATTCGCCTTTCTAGTAGCGTGGAGTCTCGCTCTCTAAATTCTGTAAAGGCATACTCACGATCCCACGCTCGGCAATCAGCTTTGGCTTTTTCGGTTAGCTCTGTTATCCAATCTTTTTGGTATGACTGAAGAAATAGGAATATAGCCGAGGTGCCTGCTAACTCGGCAGCCACGAAGCCACTGAGGTATAGCCCAAATGAATACCCATAACTGTATGACATTCGGGGCGTTTCAAAATAAGTCATGTAGCGCAACTTGTGGCCTACTTGTGATTTGAAGACGGATATGTACATGACGATTCCGGTCAGCATTATTAAACCTGAAATGAAATAAAGTTAATATTAGAATGAGTCACCATAAACCTGCTTTCCGAATGGGCGGGAAGCCCTAAAGTTCGATTCTTCGGTCGAGTAAAGTGTTAATTAATGGGTAATCCATCAGGATTTTTCAGTAGCAGCTACGGAGTCTGGATTTGTGGCTGTTTGATGGCAATAGGCTAGCCACCTATTGACCGATTAACACTTCGAGGATTACAGGCTCTGCTGATGTTAGGTTATGGTGTTGTGTTAGAACTGACGACCTGATTAAAATGCGATAATGTGGGTGAAGACTACAAAAATGCGTCCTTTCATTTGGGAGCTGTAATTACAGGCGACTGTGGTCAAAATAAATTAAATGGCGTTGAGGCGATGATATGGCTTAAAACGCGGAACGTTATGGCGTTATACCACCACCACCACTTTTCCACCACTAACGCTTTTTAGAGGCTATATATTGGGTGTACTCTGTTCTTTCTGTTCCGTGGGTGTACTATTGTGCACTTGCAAACTGAAGCAAGTGGAAAGCTTTAAGTATTTAGGCAGCATAATTACTTGCAAAGGGGATCTCGACGCAGAGGTTAACCAAAGAATATGTGCTGCAGCAGCAGCTTTTGGCAAATTGCGGTCTAAAGTTTTCAGATCGCATGATCTGAAACTGAGTACCAAAATATCTGTGTACATGGCAATCGTTCTCCCAAATCTTCTTTACTCGTCGGAAACGTGGTGTCTCTATCGCCGACATATACGGACCTTGGACAAATTCCATATTAAATGCCTCCGAAACATCATGAACATCAGATGGTCGGACTGTATTAGAAATACAAAGGTCTTAAGGCAGGCTAAGGTTCTTGGCGTGGAGGCCTACTTGATGAGGCGCCAGCTAAGGTGGTGTGGGCATATCTCCAGAATGCGCGACGAGAGACTGGCGAAGCGCATCTTCTATTCTGAACTCCAGGAAGGAAAACGGAAACGTGGTGGTCAGTTTTTACGTTTCAAGGATGTTCAGAATAGACACTTTAAAAGATGCGAAATTGACCCTTTAGTGTGGGAAAAGCAGGCACAAAATCGGCCCGAGTGGAGACGTCGTGTGCATCAGCAAGTTAACACATTTGAAGAAAAAAGGAGGTCACAATTGGATCAAAAGCGCGATGACCTTAAAGCTAGGCAACCTAAAGCTATACCCTATAATATCATCAATGGTGTTCTGACATGTCCGCTTTGTGCTCGTACCTTTTCGGCCAAAGTTGGATATGCTAGCCACTTAAGAGCACACGAGAGAGCAGCAGAACAAAGCTCTTGACAATCTTTGGAAAGTCAGCGAATGCAGTCGCTGTGGCCGAAATCGGCTAGATAGCATCATCATCATCATTGTGTACACTATATAACTCTTCGTTAGGTTGCGTAATGTTATGACTTATAAAAAATATTAAAATAACTTATAACTAATAACTTATACTTATTACTTATACTTTATTTCCTGCCAGCAAGTGCAAGTTTTGGGCACTTAAAACACGTGAACAACCAAACATATAGGTAATTGACCGTGTGAGAGTACCTATGCAATGTTAGTACAGTCATCTTAGTGAGTTCACGTCAGAACTTGAGATACCCAGCTCTAAACTCGTTTAAACTGCTATTTAGACATCCTAAAAGATGTCTCAAAACCTACATATTATATAGTAGGATGTATGCGACATGTATGCGACTATTAAAATCGAAGGTCACAAAAATCATTATTTGCACACTGCACTGGTTTAGACCATATATTATACTCAGCAATTCTTGAGATATAGGTAGCACCTTTTCAAAAACCGCAAATATAACTTTGTCATTTACACAAATACTATGAAAAACAAACTTATAGGAGGCCTCCCACAATAATGGTACGTAACCCTTCATGTGCGTGGCTGACTCGCACTTGGCCAGTTTTTTTAAAGTAATTACTGCCTCGTTGGTCTAGCAGTCGCAAGCGTGACTGCTGAGCATGAGGTCCTGGGTTCGATGCCCGGGTCGGGTAGAGTGTTATTGGGATTTTTCGTCATGAATTTCCTAATAGCGGCCACGGAGTCTGGAATTGTGCCCGGTTGATGGCAATAGGCTCGCCCCCACATGGGACTTAAACATAACTGGCGAAATGTGGGTGTACAATAGGGGATCGGACTGGGTCAAAATAATATGATTCTGTTTAGTCCGTAAGTTAGATTATTGAATAATATTGAATACGTGTTTTTTGTTTTAACAAATCAATAAAAAATGACGAAGATAAAACGCGTCAAAGATCATGGAGTGGGGCTTGAAACGTCACTTGTAGGTACAAAATGTACTATCATATTATGAGGTCACACGAGTTTTCGAAGCACTGTATCGTCTTCAATTTTTTGTTTACGTGAAAAAAGAAAAAATACGTTTCCAATATTTTTTGGAAATCTATCTGACGGACTAATTAGTTTTTTTTTCCGATTCCCTATTAGGTAGATATACCTCTGTCTAACCCATCGGGAATTACAGGCGTGATGTTATGTGTACTGCATATTTGGAAGACCAGTTTATAAGCGTTTCCTCACCAGATATAATAAAGAGGACGCCAGCAATGAATGTGCAGAGCCGTCGTCCTTTCACGCAGTGCCCTAGCACGCAACACAGCGCCCCAACAGCTTGGGTGAACACAGCCAGGAGCAGCGGGGCTGCTGAGCGGGTCACCACGTCTGAAACACGAGAGATATCTATTATTAACATTATGTTAATCCTTTAAATATTCTCTTAGTAATAATATTTAAAAAAAAACAAAAAAGTAGCTCAGGGCTTTTGAGAGAGTTCCACTCTCTAAGGTTCTTTTCCATTTATCCCAGATGTGAAAAAAAACACAGGTGTAGATATTACACAGTCAGTGTCTTAAATATTCATGTAATTCACACATTTGTTTAAACCATAATGCGGTCTCTGAACCGGTGATCTGTACTAATTTATAAGACTTTAAATGAGAAAGTTTGGATAGATGGTTTCTTAATCATGCCAGAACGGCTGAACGTATCTGAATAAAAGAATTGATTGCAGTCTAGAATAGCGTTCAAGCTACTTTTTATCCCGAATTAAGGGCGATAGACTCAGTCTACTGGTTCTGTCTGGCCCTGAATCTTTTAAGCACATTGTTAGAAGATTCAATTGCGACTAGTGGAGCTTCTGATATTGTATGCACTTTTTTTCAAACGTTAGCGAAAATTTGGCATATAAGGTAAGACAAAATCAAACTTCAACCATCAGCCGTCTTTCCCATGAAACTTTAACAAGAAGCTATCTTTGTAAGTCACTTAATTGTCATTAATTAGAAGACTCAAGATAACCGATGTACTGCCTTACTAAGGGGAGATGGAGCAGGGGCTCTACCTCTCTAAACTCCAAACTCTTGCAACACACCTGATTATATTCTATACGACTGATCGCAGGTCTAAAATACTGGAAAAAATAATTGACATGAATTACTCGATTAGACGAAAGTGACTTGTAAGTAACTAATATTCAGCTAAGTTTCACTGAGTTGATTATGGCCCATTCCCTTTCATACAGAAGAGGACTGTCATAGGAACATTATAGGCTAATTACATTTTTGCTTGAACTGAAACTCACATGGTATCGCGTTCGTCGAGTCACTCGGGTCAGGCTGCCATTGAGATAATGGGAAATATGGAATGTCGAGACACCGGAACACTGTGCTGCCAGCTGAAACATAAGGGTTATAATATTACCACAATGTATCAATGAAATAACTTATAAACGGATAGAAAATGTATATTTATTGTGGTAGGGAAGAGCGGAGCCTTCAACTACAGGCATTTTCTATGCCTGAATGGGGACTCCTCGACATGCAGTGTAACCCAAAAGTTTACGTAATAAACTTATTTTATTTTTATGGTATCCAAATAAATGGTTTGGCTACTCGAAAATGTTAACGACTGGTGTAGAAATATGTAGTTGACAGCTTGAGAAGTCGAGTCAAATTCTGTCTTACGACTGCTTGATCGCATAGATTAACTTCAAAAGAGATTTACAGTTCTCGTAATCCTAAAACTTCAGGAAAAAATGTAGTAGGAAGATATTTGTTTAAACTAATCTGCACTCAGCGGCCAAGTAAGTAGCATCGCTCAGAGGAGACGAAAAGTGACGTGAGAGGTTAGCGGTGGCGGAAGCCTTTCGTGTTCGATCGCACTAAACTGGGTGTGCATACATCTCTGCTCCTTACTGGCCAGTACGCATATCCACACATATTCGGTGGATGAACTCTGGCTCCTAAACATCTTCTTTCCTCTCCATTTCACACAGATTTGTATTTCCAAAAAATACAAAAACGTGGAAATTACTTTAGCTTCGAAAGTCGACAATTTAGTATGATACTAATTTTGCCACTTACACTTACTTATTATTTTGCTACAATATTATATTATTTATCGAGTCTTTATCGTGTGGTTAGTGCCGAACCTATATAGTATCTGAGTTTTTTATTACGCCCATGGGCCTCTAACTTGGCTTTACAAGTTTATATGCCGTCGAGACATATTATTTCTCAGGCATATTTGTTTCTTCATGATGTTTTCCATCACCGAAACAAGTGATATAGTTATACAATGCATAAATCCGAAAAAACAGAGTATGTTGGATTCGAAAGGTTAACGCGGCTCCGACACAAGGGCGAAGAAGGAACATGGGTTTGGTTTTTAGTCAGTAGAAGTCTGACACTCCCCTTCGCTCTGCCCAAGAGCGGGGAGGGTTATTCGATGATTTTCCACCCACCAAAAAAAAAAAAAACACCTATGACTTGGCAGTCCGACGATAACACAGCTGCACGGGAGCATGTGGGTTGAATTAATAAATTACCTCTTTCTTAAGTCGGTTAAAATTTAAGAATCCAAAGTCGCGATTCAGTGTTCACGGCTGCGGAATACCATAACACCGTGGTGATAGTGGTTTCATAATATCATTTTAATCACACAAAATTGCAAAACAGCACGCCTGTAGTTCCAGATGGGTTAATGGCGGGCAGGTGAAACTCATCTGCCAGCATGGAACCGGCCAGAAAATAGAGCAGAAAATACTAGTTGCATGGAAACATGCAACTAGTATTTTCTGCTTGGAAACGTAATTTACTAAAACTAACGAAAGAGAACGTTCTGCTGATCGCATCATCTCTGGCAAATGACTGTTACGGATACGGAAATGAAGAAAAGGATAACAAAACACCAGTTTAGACACTTACCACACGAAAAAGAATTGAAGGAAATGAACTAGACTAAAATGGGAGTTCCACAGCCACGGACGCATCAACGGACTTTGTAATGGAACGAAAGTGGGCCGCTCGGACGGTGGGACAATGCATTTCCTACCAGCCGCGACCGAACCGGAACGCATTGTAGGACTGCGACACACGCGCGAGTTTCCTACTCTATTGTACTAAAAAGTACCTACTACGCTGTGTGTTTCAGGCCGATACGTTTTATTTGTGTTTCATCGTTTTTATTCTAGAATCTAAGTCATGTAAAATTCAATCAGCGCGTGAGAAAAACGTGTGGTCTGCAAAATTATTGTTCTTATTCTATAGACACGAGCCACACTGGATAATAATACCAAAGTATATTATATTGGATAGCAGGGAAATTTTTCCGGGCCCTAAATGAGCCTGATTTAGACCTTTTGGCGTCCGTATCCTGGCTACGTTGCGGTGACGGCTTTGGGGAAACCTAAGGTTTCATCTGTGCGATTTTGGATGAAGTTATCATGGCGAACAATTATTGAAAATACATTGTCAAGGACGGTACGGTTTGACATCTGTAGAGCATGCCACTGTTCCGGTAAATCGGATCAACATTATTTTTTAGCGGTTATTCTCGTCTTAGTAACGGTAAGTACTTACAAAGACACGTTCATTCATCAGCAACTTACCTTGCAGTACAATTTTGAGAGTTCTGAGTACCATGCTACAAGTATGTTCCCGACCCAGTTCGTAATAAGAGAAAATATGAATAAAAAAATACGCTCGAAAAGGTTAAAAAAAACACTTACGATCTGTGTGGCATAACCTCCATAACCCGGACACGGTTTGCTTTGCAACTAGGTCATGTCTTCCCGTACCGTTGAACGAAGGGTTCAGCATATTTTCTTGTGTGTGAAGCCAGTTGTTAGTCGATACTGCTACCAGAACTGCTACCACAGCTGTTCCAGCTGAGAAGGGTGTGAGTAACCAGAGACACGCCACTGATGAGTCGATTTGAGCCACTAAAGTTGGTGACGGAGGAGACGGCCTGAAATGTATCAGAAAGTCATGTGAATAGTTTGTTTAACAATTAAGCAACCAATGTATAATGTGTGTTAAGCACACATGCGGCCTCAATTGATTTCAAGGTTTTTGTTTGTATAACAATTAAGAGTAATAGAAAACATGGAGATGAAATCATACTGCGCGGACCCCAAATACATTGCGATAAGGATAGAAGAACGATGATGATTTGTATACATATTATTACGATTGTGTGTGGTTAAAAACACATACGACTTCAAAAACGGTCTACAATAGGGTAGTTGACAAAAAAAACTAATTAGTCCGTCACATAGATTACCAAAAAATATTGGACACGTATTTTTTCTTTTCGCACGTAAACCAAAAATGATGACGACACAGTGCTTCGAAAACTCATGTGACGTCACATGGCACTATATTTTTTACCACGTAGTGCCGTCAAAAGCCCCCACTCATGATCTTTGACGCGTTTTATCTTCGTCAATTTTTAATTAATTTGATAAAACAAAAAAACACGCATTCTATTTTTTCGATAATCTAACTGAAGAACTAAACGGAATCATATTTTTTTTACCCAGGACACATCCCTATTAAAAAGAATACAATGAAAATTGGCGACTTCCAAAAAAATTCACTAACATACATAACTTTACTTTTGGAAGTCGGTGGCAAAAAATTTAATGAAACAAACAAAGTCGCCGACTGCCAAAAGATTCAAATAAAGATCATTTTAGACTTTGTTGTTGAAGCCAGTTCTTTTTTTTTGCAATTTTAGATAAAAGTAGCGTGTTACCTGGGCGGGCGGCGGCTGGCGATGGCGCCGCTGAGCGTGGGTGCAGGCTGCGCAGGCTGTGCAGGCTGCGCACGTGCACCGCGGGGCAGCGAGGCATGCACGCACTGCGCACCGCCTGCCCACATTCCTCCCTTCCGCTTCACTGGAATACCATAAAACATATACATCATTAATCATAAAGCATAAACATTATTAGCGAGTGGTATGCATCTCACCAAAATTGATTTGATTTTTTTTCTTTTATGTTTTTTTATTAGCAATTTTAGTACATTTTTTCAAGGCGGTAGGAATCTAGGACTCTAGGACATCTAGAACCGGTTGACTCACGATACTTTTCTTCACTGTTATGGGAGCAGTGGTGATGAAATAAATTACACAAAGTCGCACGCCCAGCTGAGTTCGAACCCACAATTTACGACTAGTAAGAGCACAGGCACCATTGTGAAAATGGCTCTCACTGCAATGAATTGCCAAAAATTCATGTTATTGTCGAAATGTGTTACAGGGCAATTCTCGAAAATATGTATGTCATTGAAAAAAAATACATACAGTAATTAAAATGCATTTAAAATATTATGTATTATAGTACAATATTTTAGATATGGTGAAGTAGACGTTGACGCATGGCATGGAGCCTTCGAGATTAAATCATGTTTCTGTTCCTCCTTGGGCACGCAATACGTCTTAAACTTCTCATTTACAATTTTTAAATTTCAAGTTTCCCACCTTTGCACCATCTAACAACATAGATTTTCTATCGGGTTGATGTCAGGAAATCATGCTGGCTATGATATAACAGTAATCATTGGGTGTGTAGCCCGGGACACAAACCGGTAAGAAGGAACATTGGTCGGTTTTAGTCAGTAGAAATCTGACCCTCTTTTACGCCCCGTCCAGAGCGGGAGGGGTCATTTGATGATTTCACATCCACAAAAAAGGTGAATATTGACGTTCAATAGGAATTGCTGAAGATTTAAAGCAACGGCGTCAGCTCAATTTGTTCCTAGACTAACCCTAAACCCGCAATGTAATAATGTTAAGGACGACCATAATAAAATTCAATTATATCCTCTCTCTGTCTGAATTCGTGTTAGAATTTGGATCTTTCGGATCGACCCTATTTCTCGCTATTACGACGTTTTACTGTTATGAGTTTCGGTTAATCCATTTTCCTTAGTTTTCCTGAGGGAAATATTTAAAAACTAAATGCTGAATCACTTTTGTGTTATTTAATCATAGTTATATGTTATCATCATCTGCCCAACCTATTCCCAACTATGTTGGGGTCGGCTTCCAGTCTAACTGGATGCAGCTGAATACCAGTATTTTACATGGAGCGACTGCCTATCAGACCTCCACAACCCAGTTAATACTGGGTAGGCATTCTGTGCAGTCACTAACTTTGTATCAACAAGTAGATACAATGTTTTTCGAACAAAATAACGTCATTTATGTACCAACAAGCAATTTTCGGAGACTTCAGAGACTCCACTCTCCGTTTGAGCAGAATCAAACTTCAAAATAGTTTTTCAGTTTATAATATCGATCAATTAGCACTTACATAAACCTTAATCTTTTGTACATAAGTTTCGGAATAATTTAATTTAAATAAACCAAGTTTATCTTACAAAAAAGTTACCAAGAAGTTAATCTTTGTAGCTATTACCTTCCGGGGGAGCTCCATGCCTTTTTTGTCTGAGTTGTGGTATAGGGTACCATGATTACACCTTCCACGCGTTGTTTTGTTTGTTCTTGTACTTGTTACTTGGTAGATATTGAGGTTGCTGCGTCGGCAGTGTGGTCTACGGTTTACTTACGGCCCACAGAATTGGGTCTCAATTCGCAATGTGCGCGGTTAGCTTGGTTTTGAGTTTGACGTATTGTTTTTTGTAGTAATGTGATCTTTGTTGACTCTTATGGTTCTAATTTTACATCAAAGAAATGTTACTTATTACTTGTTTACTGTATTTTTAAGGTAAACATAAATAATATTACGGGAAGCAGCGTGCACTGTTTGTTAGCAATTAAATGTTCATAGAAATTATTTTGTAGTAGCTGGTTCATAATTATGCGCTGATTAATCAAATGATAGTCAGGTGCTGCACTCATTAAGCCATTCATTCAGTTTCGTATTTAGTCAAAATTGTGTCACCGAAAATTCTAAGGTCACTAATGGAGCTGACGCATAAATTTCACCCACTTATATATCCAGCTGACATTTTTTTTTAGGTTGAAGGTGAACCCAAAAATAACCCCATAAGATCGTCCCAGTAAAATTTTTTTTTAACATCTTTCATCATCATCGATAATCGTAAATGAATATCTTGGGAAGAAAGGCTGTAATAATGCTAATATCGCGAATAACTTTGCGCGACGCAGGAATTTAGTTCTTACGTTGCGCGATAGATGGCGCTACATGTCTACTGTTTTCGTTTATCTAAATCTTGTTATTAACTTGTCATAAATGCCAAGATTGTCAAAAACTGGCCAAGTGCAAGTCGGACTCGCACATGAAGGGTTCCGTACCAAAACGGTATGCTATAATTTGTACAATTTCTTCTACGGGCCAATGAAACTTGACCTCTGGATTGTATAGGCGCTCATACGATTCAGGGACCAAATTATATTGGTTAACTGCTGTTTCCATCTGTTGTTTCCATCCAAGTTCAAAATAATTTTCCTAGAAAGTCCTTATAAAGTTCTACTTTTCAGATTTTTTTCATATTTTCTAAACTTATGGTTCAAAAGTTAGAGGGGGGGGGACGCATTGTTTTTTACTTTTGGAGCGATTATTGTGTACATGTATTAGTATGTACCTATTTATGTATATCAATTTATATAACAAAATAGTTTACTCCTTATTATTTTTTTTTTTTTGTACTCTACCACAACGCTGTCTTATTTGACTCTAAGGTTGACTGGTAGAGAATGCCTTGTGGCATTAAGTCCGCCTATGTACCACTTTGTACATGAAGTTTAAATAAATAAATAAAATTATTTCCGAAATTATTGACATTATCAAAAAATGATTTTAGTAAACCCCTATTCATTTTTGATTACCTTTCGAACAATATATCACACGTAGGGTTGAAATTAAAAAAAAAATCACTTCCCACTTTACATATAGGGGGGCTACCCTAATAAAACATTTTTTTCCAATTTTTATTTTACTACTTTGTCGGCGTGATTGATACACATATTGGTACCAAATTTTATCTTTCTAGTGCTAACGGTCACAGAGATTAAGCGATGACGGACGGACGGACGGACAGACATGGCGAAACTATAAGGGTTCCTAGTTGACTACGGAACCCTAAAAACCTACTCGTCATGTTTTAAATTATTCGTTATTTTATGATATATCGTTTTATTATTAGGTGTAATTAAGTTTTGTGCAATGCGAAAGGAGCTTGTAAGAGTCATAACAGGTGGTAATCTGTATAGTTTCTGCTTACACCCACAGGCAAAAGCTCGAATATTATGTTTGAGACAATAACCTTGAGAATGTACTTATATGTATATAGGTAGGTTCACCATTCTCATTAGTTCCACATAACGTAGGAGTTCAGTTCAGCCCTCTTGATTGATTGCTGTTCGGTACGACGTCTCTCATCCTTTTTACACAAATCCTGAGATCTATCATTTTGTTTCATTGTTTAGTTATGAAAAACAAACTGTTCTATCTCGTGTTTTTGTTGTCAAACCAAATAATAATTTAAAAAAATCATGATTGTACACACTAACGTCGGAAACCACCCAACCGATTTCAATAAAATTTTAAAAGGAGACTAAAAAGAATAGTAGCCCCTGTACCTGGGGCTGGGATTCTCCATGTAAATGTGTTCCCTTTTTCCTTCCTGAATAATACCTCTAACCAATCATTCTCTTTTTATGAAATAACGGTCTGCTGTCATTAAGTAAAAAAAAAATTGACCCTCCTTTTAATGACAAAAATTGTTGCATTTTTACGGCATGATTAGAGACAAATTCGAAAAGTTTTTATTATAAAATAAATTGAACGGCATCTAATAGTCTATCTTAAAATAATATGTTACTCTCAAAAATAATTGAATCGGCTCAGTTTTCGAGGTAAAAAATGGATTATAAAACGTCGAAATCGTATTTTTTTTTGTGATATAATCGGTTGACCTGCAGTTGTCCCTGTCACACTCTACGGGGCATAGTGGTGACTGGCAATTGGGGAAACCTTCGGGACCAGTATTTGCAGGTGAACGCAGGATAACAGATCTACTTAAGTCCGATATTGTAATTAATCATTGTAGCTATATTCATAATTCTAGATCATGTAGATTCGTCGTCCTGCTCTATAAAAGGAATGCACACCCGAGGCAGACCGCTGCTGGCAGGGACGCCATATATTGTGAAATGAGTTGAAATACACTGAATAGATTAGGATAAAACATGATCAATATACGTAATGTGGACACATATCACACAGGCTGGACGCATCTCATTGGCAACAGTTTCTACATATACCATTTCTCAAATTCCTAGCAGGCTCTGTTCCCTCTTAATTCAGTTAGTCAGATTCATATTAATGTAGGTATAAGTTAGAGTACATACGTTTAAAAGTTCCAGCTTTAAGGTAGCACATGGACTGGTATCTTTTCACGGGAACGTTACTTATTACATTTAATACTTTAGGGCCACGATTTAAGATTACCTTCTAACATAAGTTAGAAGAGAATGGTAAATTTTGTGCGGATACGGTCAGACGGTACTGATAATATTCGTTACCTAGTAAAACTCAGTTTTATTTATTTTATTTTGTATAATATTACATTATAAACAATTTTGTCTATTATCAGACAGTTGGTAGAGTTGCAGCACTTGCAACCCTTGTCGGACGCCCTTAAATTATCATGACTTATAATAATACTTACGTTATAGTGTAAAACCTGAGTTGTTTAAAAGTTAGTTAAGAAACGATCACAAGATGTTTTCACAGTAATCAGACAGTTTTGATGGTTCTTACATATTGTCAGACACATTAAAAGTCTACCGTAAGTGCGAGCGCGAGGTATATAAATTTGCAAACAGGTGCGAGTGAAATAGTGCGTTCGGTTTGTCGTTACTGCGCATTATCTGCCGTTTATTCTGTATTTTAGATTTATCTACAAATGTCATTGCAAAGAATTATATCTAAATTATGATTCAAAATAATTTTCAGTATTTTCATGTCAATACGGACATATAATTGATTCACAAGCATCTACTTTTCGAATAGACCTAAACAGTTTCTGCTGCTATTTATTAATTAAAGAGGAAATGTAGAGGAAATGAAGAAGAAATGAAGAAAGAAAATTGTTGTAATATATTACACCAGGATACATAATTATTTGCTATGAGTGAATGTCTAATAAGTAGTTAGGTAGTACACAAAAACAATCTTACAAAGTAGGTACCTGCTTCAAACCACCAACTTTATCATTTCAAAGGGAAAAAACAGAATATTTTTCTTGAATAACAACGCGGAAACAAACATTAAAATCACAACAGCGCTTGGGAAACCAAAACGAGGCATCATTGCCAGAGACAACCAAACGAGTTTCATAACTTTTATAAGTTTTGTCTCTGCTGAGACGACTTTGGATGTTTTCAGGGAGATCGCGCAATAATGTTGAATCATTAAACATAATTACGCTGGGCAAAAGGAAACTTTAATGGATCCATTTATAGCTGACATTACAGCCACAAACCTAGTATTTTATTAAAGGTAAGTAAATCTTAAGGGAATAGTGATTTGTGTCCTGACTAAAAAAAAATATGATTCTGTTCAGTCCGTCAGTTAGATTATCAAAAAATATTGAGTATGTGTTTTTTATTTTATCAAATTAATGAAAATACACGAAGAGAAAACGCTTTAAAGATCAGGAGAGGGGGCTTTTGACGTTACTAAGTGGTAAAAAATGTAGTGCGATGTGACGTCACATGAGTTTTTGAAGTACTGTATTGTCTTCAATTTTTGTTTACGTGAAAAAAGAAAAAATACGTGTGCAATATTTTTGGAAATCTATTTGACGGACTAATTGGTTTTTTTTTTGTCAACTACCCTGTTATGAATAAGTAAAGTATGCCTACTATTCAATAAATTACCTTGTGACTGACTTGACTTTGTGGATTACACTATTTAAAAAAGTGTGTACTTTGCAAGATAATCAATCAGTGAACAATCTAGAATCTAGGTTTACGGGTTGTTTTTCTATACAAAGAGTAAGTGCAAACAGCAGACAAACAATTACCTCCCGTTCGTATCTCTTAGTACCATCCTACCCATAGATAACAGAAACAACAGGAGATATGGCAAGGAGGCGTGGTACATGCGAACTCATTTGGCTGCGACGCGGCCTGATGCCACTTTCAATAACGAGTCGAATGTCAACTTGCGACGTCTTCACTGCTCGTGATTTTTTACAAAATGCCGCGTTGTTCAGTGAATGTTTGTGAAAATAATAGCTGTGTTGTGAATTACACGAAAGATGGTATCTCATTTCACACATAAGTTCTATAACATTAATGTTTTTCATATTAAATTCATTAAAACATTACTTCGTGATACGAGAAACATGATGAAAAACCAAATCAATTGTTTTTAATAAGAACAAAAACCATTGCTTGCTTAGTACAAATCGACCAGTGAGTTGGCTGATCTAATAGCGCAATGGATAGGTGTTTTACTGATGCTCTCACTCACACAATATTTTCGAAAAGCGGGTGCTGTCAGTTTTTGAGAGCTAGAGATGTGATGTTTGTGGTTGTCGATATTTTATACGATGATCCTGCTTAGTACGACTAGGCATGATACAATAAATTATTTTAGACACAATTTGTTACTATACTTTATGGAACTGCGTATTTTATAGCATTACTGAGAGTTGTCGTAAATGTAGATAAGAAAAACCAATATTCTTTACTACTACTTAAAATAATGATGTATTGACTAATCCTTACTATTATCCTTACTAATATATTATTATATATTATTATGTGAAAGTAACTCTGTCTGTCTGTCTGACTGTCGAGCTTTCACGCCAAAACTACTGAACCGATTTAAATGAAATTTGGTACACATATAATAATATATAGCCTGAGAAAGGATATAGCCTACTTTTTATTGCGAAAAAGGGATTGTAAGGGGTTGAAAGAGATACCGCGGCTTCAACACAAAGGGCTAACAAGGAACATGGGTGGTTTTTAGTCAGTAGAAGTCTTACACTCCCTAACGTTCTGCCCAGAGCGGGAGGAGTCATTTGTTGATTTCCAAACCTCCAAAATAAAAAAGGGCTTGAAAGTGGGAGATTAATATATTACTTTTAGTCGCGATAATCGACATCCACGCGGAAAAAAACCGCGGGTATCAGCTAGTAAAATATAAATTTACAAACAACAAAAGTTAATATAGATACAAATAAGAACGCTTTTATTATTAGGTACGCTTTCTTATTATTGTAAACAATACGGAAAATAGACTGTAGGCACTTTTTATTTTATTTTCAGTACCCCATAAAAGCTTTAATAGAAGAATAAAAAGAAGAATCGATAACTTTTTGATTTAGTCAATCACTAGTGTCTACGTAAAACAAAATGTACTATGTAAATTGTACGGTGCATGGTAAATACACGCTGTGTCTGAAGGGATAAGGTTTATAATTGATTGTGTAGTACGTGATGTTTCAAGAAATGCGGGTGTGTGCGCGACAGCGTATATCTATTGTTTTTACTGCTCTGCGTGTGTGAACTGACGACACAGGTTCCTATACATTTTCGGCTAAAGGGCATATCTCCTGTTGTTTCTGTTATCTATGATCCTACCCTACTTATGAACAATGAGAAAAAGCTACTAGTTGCCATTCCTGCCCATCTCCATAGAATATTATTGCTGATGGCTCTTGGGCCAATGAAAAGGACAATCGAGAACTCATATTATTTTGTTCATACCTACTAGTAAGGCGATGAAACGTTACGTTTGATCGACGCTATATATACGCTGCCCTAAGCAAACGATACCCACCCTTTTAGGATATTATAGTTACTATTATTGCCCCTTTTATTTTGCTGGGTAAGACGCTGTTCATTATAATGTGTGTGCTTTGCGATAATCGTCATGAAGGGTCATGTAAGTTAATGTTCGATTAGACACGGTCAACCCAATCATAATATTTTTGTGCTATGCCAATAAAGTTTTGCTTTCGAATAAAATATTATTGGATATTGTGTTCTAACAATTATTCTGAATAGGTACCTAAAACATATTATTTAGTACCTATAGTATTGTTAAAAAAGTATGTGTTTGAATGTTTTAAAGCTTCAAGTTTTCTAAACGTTAAACTATGAAATCCGAAGAGCTTTCTTTCAAGGCCTAAGAGGTAACACACTTAAAAATAGTACTACCGAATTGAGAACCTTAATTTTTTTATAAAAATACTAAAATGACTGTTTAAAGATTACACCTCAGCTCTGTCCGCGCATCTGCTCATTAAAACGGCCTATACAAGTAAAAAACAAAGACGTATCACATAAATTGACTACACCGTTTCAATTTTGTTAAGTGGTCCCGAAAATTTACAGTTTTGTAAACAAAATAAAAGTGGAGCTATAAAAAGCTAAGGTCGAAGCTTTAGCTGCCATCTTGGTGAGAGATTAACAGCTATAATCAAGCAATTGGGTGAAGATTACAGCGATTTTTATGACGCCATTGACAATAGAGCCGTGAGACGGACCCTTGAGCGCGTCATCTATCAACCTCGTACTCTCGAACCTGTGTTATAACAATGACGAGCATCCTCGTGGTGAAATTTCCTCGGAAAATGTACGTGCGGGTAGAAAAGATGGTGCGTAATAAATGTAGATTAAATGCGTAAGCGATATCGAGTCGAAATGACACCACACGTCGTGCGCACATAATCATTCATCACTCAGCGGTTGGTGAATCTTCAATCATGATTATCGAGATTTTATTTTTATCCACATAACATAACCCGATGGGTTTGGCAGAGGTGTAAGTACCTAATAGTGCACCCATATTTTGCCAGTTATGTTTAAGTCCCATGTGATAGGCATAACCCTAATGCCATCAACCGGCACAAGTTCAGACTCCGTGGCTGTTACTGATAAATTCCTGATGGAAAAATTCAATTACACTTTGTCCGCCCCGGAAATCTCTAGACCAACAAGGATTTTCGAGGATTTTTAAGTCTTTAAAAGTCTATTTCTTTTCTACATGATAAATACAAGAATATAAAAAATACCTAGCATAACGAGTTGTCACATGTCACGTTTGTCTTCGATTCTCCGGTGCTAGGACATGCGAATTGATGAAAAAAAAAAAACATACCGATCGAATTGAGAACCTCCTCCTTTTTGGGAAGTCGGTTAATTATACAGAGTAATGTACAGTGGTTCGAAAACACAACCTGCAACTCATAAATCCCCAGATTTTTTGAGTAATTAAATACAATAAATATAATTTAATACAATAAAATGCTAGCATTAGGGTATGCTAGTTGAGATTATTTTTGTATGTTTTTAGAAGAAATGATAAAAGACATCCTTTCTTAATAAATTGTTCCGTTCGGCAGCGATTACTTAAAGAAAGACGGTGGAAAAAATAGGCTTTTACTATAAAAATAGGCGTCCACGACAATTAAGGCTAATGGCTCCACATTTTTTAACGGCTCATTGTGCGGAAAATTTATTTGAAACTTGATCATTTTAAAACGTAAAGTATTGCTTTTCACCCCTATTGAAGGTGGACCGATTCCATGACCTGGTTATGGTTTAGATGAGTTCCAATCGCTTACAATAAGTTCTGTATTGTTTTTTTCCAAAGATTTTAACGTAATTAATTAAAGCTTGTTATTTTTTTACCGCTGAAACAATGCCATTTAGTTAGGCACTCTTATGGCGTTTGGTGGTGTGGTCGTCGGAATCCGATAGTTGTGGAACCGGTCAATGAGGCGATTTAAACGAAGGCCCTAACTGAACCGTCACGATGGACCGTTACGAAAAAAAAAATAACGTAAATACCACACCGTGTTGGGTCTCTATCATCAGATCAGATCATGGTTCTTAAAAACGGATGTCGAAATTCCTAAAATATTTTTTTCTCAAGACATTGGATGACGAGATGTTTGCTTCAAAATCCGTAAAAATAGTACCGAAGTAAATTGTGTGTTTTAAAGTAAAAGTAATAAAATCCTGAAAAACAATTTGAGTTTGTAAAACGTATTAAGAACTTTCAACGAAAAGAGTAAAGGCCTGACAAAATAAAATATCTTTTTAGAATCCTTTTCATAGCGGGCAAAAATAAAAAGCCTATTTCGAACAACACAACAATGATTGCAAACCACAACCTGTCTGACAAGGTTTAATTAGGATACTTCCTTACATACTACATATTATATAAGTGACATAAACAAAAGGAGCTTATAACCCACTTCAGTCGGAGTTCCCTTCATAAAGTTAATCCTGGCCAAATGTCCCTAGATGGTGCGGGTCGTTAGGAAAATTTTGTGCGCTTATAAAAAATGTTTTAATAAAGTCGGATCACACAGATAGAAGGTAGACGAGTCTTTGCGGTATGTGATGTGGTCGGCAGTCGGCAGCGCTGGGTTGAGGAGTATATAGACAGTGAAGCAGTGGGCAAGAACAATAAGGTTAATGTATGGCCAACTAAGCCGAGTTAGAAAAATTATAGATCAGTTAGATCTATAGTTTTTCCAGGATTTGTATCGGTACCTTATTGAAAACGCAATTTTCCAGATTCGTTCTTGCTAAAATTGTTAAATGGAACTCTAGTTTATCTGGTTGTGGTCGTGTTTTTCAAACGATTTGGCATCGTGAACACCACTCATGATAATTACCAAAGTGAATGAATTTAACCGAGCAACTCTTACTAACTGATTTATCTTCCTCGGCAGGGTTGCCTTTTGTAGAAACAAAAAGTAACATTCGTTGTTCTATGTTTGCGGACACTTCCAGCCCGATACACAATACAATAAGAAGATAGTAACGTTTCTAGCTTCAGGATCTGAATGTTACTTGATGATACTATTTTAAGAGGAAATGCGAGTGCTGTCTCTTTCTACTATCGCTGTCTCTCTCCGTCCTCCTGCCCTCAAATTCGTGCGATAAGGACAACTATAGAAAAAAGTTAGAATTCGAGGTTTGGCTCTCGCCTATTTCCTCCTCCAATATTGAACCAATTTAAAAGATATTTTAGACAATGAATAAGGAGGTTATATACTACGCCGCTATTTTTTTCTTTTTTCGTTAATAGTTGTCAAATTTGTACACTAGGACTCTGTTAACAGCGATCTAAACAAGCAATTTTGAGCATTTTTTGAGGGTTCTAGTGCTTATAAAAATAATTTATCACCAAAAAGGAAAACATAGGGGCATAGAAATAGTTAATATTTATTATTCTGTAAAAAACCATTGCTCTAGGGTCATTAACCAAAAAGAAAACAGGCGAGAGCGTTTGTATGGAGAAAAGACCACTCGCGTTTCCTCTTAAGACTAGAATTTGAGAAACACGGTCAGTTGTACAAAGAAGTCCCGAAATCATCTATACTAATATTAAAAAGTTGCAAGTAACTCTATCTGCTCATACATATTCCCATCACGCTTTATGGGTTAATAAATTCGGGTAAAATTTGCCACACGGATGGACGATGACCAAGGTTGAGCACACAAATTAGGACAGGAAAATAGCGTTCTGCAGTTTTTTTTTTATCGCAATGGTACGATACCTGTGGGATAATTTGAAACCTTTAGGCAAATGCCACCTTAGGTAGAAGTCATCAATCAGATTGGCTGATACAAAATGGCATCTTAATTATCCAGACAGAGTATATAAATAATAATAATTTGTAAATATGTTATCCAATACAAATAAATTAAAACAAATTAATTATTATAATCCACCTGTTGCGTATGAAAACATTTTTTTCAGATTTTTCCCGTTTTAAAAAGAGGCTTTTAATTTTCCTATAATAGGGAGGTAGCATTAAAAAATAAGAAAGTGGTATATTTGAACAGAAGTAGTACTTGTCATCATCATCATTTTTCTGTCCTTGTCTCATGTTACTTGGGATCGCGAAACACGTTTTTTCTTCCATTCTCCCTTGCCAACCGTCACGCAATAATTTACATATTCCTTGTTAATTTATATCATTCTTTACACAATCCATCCATCGTTTCCTTCGTCTTCCTCTCCCTCTCCATCAACATTTATAATCATCAGTACTTGTTTGAATAGTTTTTGTTTTTAAAGGCACGCGGAAAAGTTCACGTGTTCCTTATACTTATCTCTGAACCCAAACTTAACACATATCTTACATTTATACATTCAAATAGACTCGTATCTCTAACGATGTCTACTTCATACTTGTTTAGCGGTCTATCATCACCCCTACAGAGAATTTGGCACAACTTTGACATCTCAAGATCTTTCCCAGCGGGAGGATTTGGAATCTTCTCAACGTTTTCGACAAAGAAACGTTGGAAACAAAAGAAACCACAGAATCGTTTAACACATTACGCCGAGAATTTTTCCAGTTCAACGTTCGGATCACACATAAAACTTTCATTCAACTGCCTCCCAGGATTTACTTTGATAAAAGAATAAAGTTATGTCATGGCAGGGGTTTGACCTGATACAATATGTAAATATGACACCGAACACAGCATATCGCATTTATGATGTGACACCGGTTTTATGTAATGAAGTTTGAATCGGTCACACTACATAATTACACTACCTATGTTTTTGTTTTTGAATCCACCTTGAACAGGCAGGATTTTTTATCCGACTTCAAAACAGGGTTCTCAATTCCGTCATTTATAAACAATTTGATTGTTTTTTGTTATATAAAAAAATATGCTTTCCAATAAAATTGGTCCCATAGAAATTTTACAAAAATCTGTTCAGTAATTGAGTTTTTTTTCCCTGCTAATAGCCTTAGTTGACATGATGTCTTTAATAACTTCTAGTTACTATATAATTTAGACGTATGTACATATTTAATTGATTTATATTTACTATTCATATTTTACCATTCATATCACTAGAAAAATAAGTAACTCTACTACAGAACCACCTCATCAAAATAACGAATATAACTATTAACGCAGTCAAACCAAACTATTTGCTAGATAAAGCAATACCAACATAAAGTTCTTGTTTGCACGATTAACGAAATAAACTGTTGTCTAGTTAGTATTCATGGGGAACCTCTCATTGTGTATTCAAGTAGCGGACTAAAATGAAATATGGACTATTCTCCGTGAATTTTGAGCACAAGGTTTGTTAGCAATACCCTAATAGTGACTTGTTATTGGTGTTTTTTGGCTGCGTTTCTTTACTACCATTTCTTAGTCTAGTTAGATCTGTTTGTCTTTGTTTGTGAGAGAACGAATTTTGTTTTTTTTTTTGATCATTTTTTAATATAACATAATTATGTAATCCGAGGGTGAGCCTTTTGCCATTAACGGGGCTAATCCAGACTCTGATGGCTACTACTTAGAAATTCCTGAAAGAAAATAACTTTATTCGACCTGGAAATCGAACTCAGGACGTAATACACAGCAGTCGCCCTTGCGACCATTTTACCAATGTGGGAGTCAGGAGGTAGTTTTGTTTTTAAGGTTCTTTCTAAAGCCGTGTCGACGCGACGGGTGCGTGTGAAACACGAACGCGCCGTCGCGACGGCGCGTTCGTGTTTCACACGCACACCAGAGATGTCAGCAACATTGCAGAGATACTGCGGCCCCGACCACAAAGGGTTCAGAAAGAATATAGGTGGTTTTTAATCAGCAGAACTCTGACACTAGTCCAGAGCAGGAAGAATCATTTGATGATTTCCAACATTTCAAAATAAAAGGTTCTTTCTAAACCTTTATATCGTTTAGTTCAGCGAAATTGTTGATAAGATTTTTTTAAATATTTTGTAATTTTCTCAATTTAGGAAACAACGGATCCAATTCTGTTACGTTTTAATTTTATAGATAACTAGCTGACCCGCGCAACTTCGTCTGCGTCACATAAATCTATACTAATATTATAAAGCTGAAGAGTTTGTTTGTTTGTTTGTTTGTTTGTTTGAACGCGATAAACTCTGGAACTACTGATTGGATTTGAAAAATTCTTTTTGTGTTGGATAGTTCATTTATCGAGGAAGGTTATAAGCTATATAACATCACGCTACTACCAATAGGAGCGGAGCATAAATGAGAAATGTTGCAAAAACGGGAAAAGAAAATTCCTTTCTGAGAGGTTCCGTTGCGTGCGCTGCGAAAACGGTTTAAGTTACGAGAATATCATGTATGAAGTAATTATTCGTCTTTAAAAGTTCTAAAAAAAAGTCCGCGACAGCATCTGTCTATCTTTTAAGATTGACTCACTGTAACCATTTTTTACTATTAAAATGTTAGGTTAAAAAGAATATTTTTTTGCGAAGCTTATTTAACCCATATGTTATTAATCTATATCTAAATAAATGTGTTCGTTAGAACGGAAATTTAATATAGAATATTTGTACTCTTTACTCTATACAGTTTAAACAAATATCTTAGAAGATATCGCAATGTAAAAATACCCGCGCGGAAAAATAATTACGCGGGTTGCGTCGCAATGTAGGTACGGGGGATTCTGGCTGGCCTCCGGGAAATTCAAATTCAAAATATTTACTGCATCATAATGTTTACAAGTACAGAGTGTTATAGTATATTTAACAGTAAGAGACAGATTTTATAGTAATTCACACTTTAATATAATCTAAGCTAATCTAAGCCATCTAAACTATTGTAATAAAGAGGAAAGATAAGATTTTTTGTTTGTTACGATTTAGCTTAATTAATGTCGGATAGTCGATATATCGAGAAAGGTTATAGCTATATTTATGTGACGCAGACGAAGTTGCGCGGGTCAGCTAGTATAGCTATAACCTTTCTCGATATATCGACTATCCGACATTAATTAAGCTAAATCGTAACAAACAAAAAATCTTATCTTTCCTCTTTATTACAATAGTTTAGATGGTTTAGATTAGCTTAGATTATATTAAAGTGTGAATTACTATAAAATCTATCTCTTACTGTTAAATATACTATAACACTCTGTACTTGTAAACATTATGATGCAGTAAATATTTTGAATTTGAATTTCCCGGAGGCCAGCCAGAATCCCCCGTACCTACATTGCGACGCAACCCGCGTAATTATTTTTCCGCGCGGGTATTTTTACATTGCGATATCTTCTAAGATATTTGTTTAAACTGTATAGAGTAAAGAGCACAAATATTCTATATTAAATTTCCGTTCTAACGAACACATTTATTTAGATATAGATTAATACCATATGGGTTAAATAAGCTTCGCAAAAAAATATTCTTTTTAACCTAACATTTTAATAGTAAAAAATGGTTACAGTGAGTCAATCTTAAAAGATAGACAGATGCTGTCGTGGACTTTTTTTTAGAACTTTTAAAGACGAATAATTACTTCATACATGATATTCTCGTAACTTAAACCGTTTTCGCAGCGCACGCAACGGAACCTCTCAGAAAGGAATTTTCTTTTCCCGTTTTTGCAACATTTCTCATTTATGCTCCGCTCCTATTGGTAGTAGCGTGATGTTATATAGCTTATAACCTTCCTCGATAAATGAACTATCCAACACAAAAAGAATTTTTCAAATCCAATCAGTAGTTCCAGAGTTTATCGCGTTCAAACAAACAAACAAACAAACAAACAAACAAACAAACAAACTCTTCAGCTTTATAATATTAGTATAGATTACATCGTAATAAATATTTTTTTTTTGAAAATGGTAAAATAGACATCATTAACGAAGAGCTTCCAAAACAAGTATATTTAGTTACTAAAATATATTCTCTGCAGGTACCAAGAAGCCGTTTAATTACTTCGACGCAAACAAATATTTTAACAACTATTTTTGATGGCGAGAGTCATAAAGTTTCCGTCCAACCTCGCAAAGGCAGCATGAAAAAAAAACGTTAATAAAACCGTAGCACCATAAAACTGGGCACACAAAGTATAACATTGCCCTCGAACAGAATCCAATAACAAAATATCACACTTTCCGTAACATGAACAAGAAATGGCAGCCCTCTAACTCGATTCGCGAACTACTCTTCGAATCTTCTTAATGCGAAATGTTCCAAATGGATACCATTGTTTTCTTCCACAAAAAGCATCAAATAAGTAGGAGAGCGAATACAAAACGAAGTATAGAGAGCACTCAGTATCGTAACAGTGAAGCGAGAATACGATATGTCTCCATCACATTACCATACATTCTTGAAATCGACGTGGGAATGGATACCTATTCTGCAGTGATGCGTAACTTAGGAAACACCTCTTTGCCGAGCCCGTTTTATTTTCGTTGAATTCGTTTTAGGGTTAATATATATTATGCGACGGCGATGTAAGTAGGGAGGGGGTTAGAATTTTAAAAGAGGCATTTTATTTTATTTCCATCGCATTGCCCACATTTCAATGAATTCGGCTTGTGTTATTTCTACGCACATTTAAAATTCCACTTATTTCTTTCTTAAATAGGAAAAGTTTAAAAGAAAATATTCCGTTCAGCAACCGTAATATCCACTGCACAAAAGTTAGAAAACTTGCCGCAATATCAAGAATATTTTCTCGAACATATCTGGCACAAAATTAACTGAGACGCTACATTTAGAGTTCCTGGGCTGCTGCAGTTAGTTCGCGACGTCCCACAAGTGCCAATTTGAGCAGAGGCGCGGTGCAGGCGAAAGTGCCCCAACTAGTCCTTACTTCTAGTAGAAAATGAGAAAACAAAACATTGCTGCGCTTGCACTACTTAATTAGGTACGTGGAAACGGCATTAGTTAGTACATACCTACTACTTTGTGTTAGGTTTTGTTGTTTCAACAAAGGTTTTTGTACTTATCCCACCTGATCTAGAAAGAGCGAAGAAAATCAGGTCGTTACTAGCGTTAAATGTCGCCAGTTAATTATTTGCAAGTAGGCGATCGTCTTACAATCTTGAGTTTTCTGTAGTGGTAAACTTACACCTCACTAAGTCTGAAATACACATGCTACTAGAAAAGCATGCTTGTTTGCTACTAGGTAGTATTGTCATTTGTAGCATGCTTTCCGAGTGTGCACATAATTTGCTCTAAAGCACAGACCTCAAAAGCATACTTTTTCTTAAGCCGCGTCCCCACAACAGCTGCACGGCCGTGCCTCGTGAGTGTGGACGTGAGCGAGGCCTGAGCCACGCGGTCTAGCAGGAACATTTAACGGCATCCTCACTTAGGCCGGGAGGTTCCATGAGGCCGAGCCGTGAGCCTAACAGGAACTTTTCGGGTGACGTAAGTGGGGACGCGGCTTTACAGTTTTTTTATTGGATACACTGACAGAAAACAACAAAAAGGTAGCACGATAAAAAAAAACATAAAATAGTAAAACCAAACAATATCAAAAAAGAGGTTTTATACGTCGTGCTAGCTAGCACGAAAAATAGACCGGCTTGCGATTAGGTAGCATGCCTTGAAACAAGCATGCTCTTTTCGTATACACGTGCTACTTGTATGCTACTAAGTGACAGCTGCTCGAAACTAGCATGATTTCGTGCTACTACGTAGCGTGTGTATTCCAGCCTATCTACGGTAAACTCCCCTGCTTATTAAGAACTAATTTGGTTGATGAAAAACGTTAAACTCAAAAAACTGTTTGATGTGACAAGAAAATTCAGGTCACTCTACTGAGTCAAGAATTACTTTCAACACAGCATGAATTTTCAGAAAAATTATTGAAGGGTTTTAATAAAAACCGTTAGTAGGTAACTCTCTACTGTGTTTTTTTTAAGTAAATCATGTCTATTTTTGTCTTCGTTGAAATTACGCGATTTGTAAATCTTTGGCAAGTCTTGTATTGGCTCTGGACATATTCTTCGGTTTAGCGGTGGCCCAGTGGTGGCGGCCCCGATTTACGAACAGTAGGTCGTGGGTTCGAACCCAGGCAGGCACATTACACAAAGTCTTTGTGTAATTTATTTCATCACCGCTGCTCTAAAAACGGTGAAGGAAAACATCGTGAGGAAACCGGCATGTCTTAGAACCAAAAAATTCGAAGACATGTGATATCTACCAATCCGCACTGGGCCCGCGATTTATAGCCCATTCCCTCTCAAAGAGAAGAGGCCTGTGTCCCAGCAGTGGGAACATTAATAGGCTGTTGATGATGATATTCTTCGGTAAATATTTTTTTAACAATCAGTAACTGAAAGCATTATTTTAAATATGTATTCAAAGCCATGCACAACTGCTAAACATAATATAAATGAAGACACTTTTACTAAAATCAAAAACGGTAGGTACACAAAACGAGTGTAAACATGAACCCTTGTTCCCCGGTTTTTATGTTCTGAATATTTACATATATTATATTACGAGGACATTTTAATTTATTTAACAATGTTATAAAGGATGTACTAGCGTTTAGTCTCCGCGAGGTTGTAAAGAAACTCGACACATTGCAAGGGGGAAAATATTACTCTCTCTCATAGTCTCTTAGTTATCTTATTCATAGCTGTTCCGTGCGGTTATAAAACTACGTTCTGGTACACTGATATGGAATAATGGTGCGTATCTTATTCTGATTGTGTTCATTTTACTACGATCTTTGGGGCGAATTTAATGGCGCAAGAGTATTAGCATCATTTAATCTTATTATTGACACTAGTTTGTAAACTCGCAATTGTACTGAAAAATATGGATGTGATCCTAGGATGAATCTGAAATATATAATTTATTATTATTTAACTACGAAAAGTTTCAAGTTTCCAATCGCGCTGATTTCCCAATTAATCCGTAATGAATTAGGGCTTAGGTAGCCTATTGGTGACGGCTACGACTTATGGTTGTGAATTCAGACTCAAGCCTGTGTATTTGTGTAGTTTATTTCATCACCACTGCTCTCAAAACAGTAACGGGAAGCATCGTGTGACATGCATTTCCTAGAACCAAAAAATCGAAAAAAAAATGTGACGTGAGACGTCTACCAATCTGCCTATATAGGGTCCTTGTGGTAGATAACAGCCCACTCCCACTCACTACGAAGCGTAAGAATTACATCATCTGTGCTCTCGCTACAAGGAGGCCCGTATTCTAGTACGAGTAGTAACAAGATTAGGTACAGGCTGACAATGTATCCTTATAGATCGTGCCTAAGCATTGATATAATAAAACCTATATCAATGTGCCTAAGGCAACTTAAACCTAATCTTGGCAAGGTGAATAATTCGATACATTGAATTTCTTTTATTTAAATCTAGAGACGTTCCGGGACGTATTTTCAAAATGAATATGCTACAAAATTTAATACCAATACTGATCTAGTTATGTTTCCCTGTATGAGTATGTAAGGTAAACTGAAGATTTTTCAGTTTAAGATTCTAATCAAATTATACCTACTATTAGTTCTTGTTATTTTTTGAATTGCGTTTTCCTGTGATTTCTTAAGCACATGACCGAAAATCTACTACTAATTAATAAAAAAATGTACGTTAAAAGTATTCTAAATAAAGGTCAAAAACGCCTCCTATTCGTTATCTAAAGCTGCCAAATGCCTCAACGTGGTCCAGAGTATCTCTTCACAAAAATCTGTTAGTGACTTGACCTCTTTCTTACGGGTCATCGAACACAAACTTAAGACGCCGACTTAAGTGTAGATAGGTACCGTAAATGGGAAAGAAATCGTTGAAGAACAATTAAAATCATTTTGGTCTGAAGTAACTTAATGGACGGAAGAACGTCCACGTAATATTCTGCTGTAATAGGAATTTTGAAGAATTTAAATATAATATGATACTTTTTATCTGTTGTACCGTTGTATTAGTTGTAAGTCATGCTTTCGAACTCAGCCAGGCGCATTGCTTTGTGTAATTTAGTTCATCCCCGCTGCTCTCAAAACGGGGAAGGAAAACATCCTGAAGAAACCGGCATGTCCTAGAAACAAAAACGCGAAGACATGTGGAAACTGGAATGTATACCAACCCGCAATGTCTGGGCCCGCGTGGTAGGCTATATCAATCCGTTTTATATAGGTGGCCTTTGTCCCAGCAGTGGGAATAGGCTAATTATGCTATTGTAACGTTAGGTTAATAAATACGTATATGATTAATGGAGGAGGTATAGATACAAAGACCAATCAAGTTCCTTGAAATAAATATGTTTACTCATATTTTGCACGGACTCCAGTGCAATAATTAGAAATGCTTTGGCATTGAATGTCAAACAAATTCATAAGTATAATATCATTATTATCTACAGTTATAAAGATTACAGTAGTGTAGATTATCCTATAAATTGTCTCCAACTAAACTAGAAAAAGCATCAGAATAATTCTTCTAACTTCAGCCGAGAATCATCAAACAGACATACTACTAACTTTCCTGTTTATAATGTTAGTGTATACGGGATGTAGATTCCCTGCAGCACCTTGTTTATAAAGTGTGACAACTTTCGAGTTTGCCCCGTCGTTTCTTTTGTTTCATACAAGAGTGAATGTGTACCTTGGGAATCCAATGGCGCACGATGTTGTTCAAAATTGTCCGCGTTGAGTGTGAAATATAAACTCGTTTATTTATTCAACTTGTGATTATAGAGTTCAGTACCGGAGATCCAGTAAGAGGGATGCTGTTTTCAGGTGTATATTTGCACAATTTTTGAGTGAGTTTAGAGTGTCGTAAATTCATTACACACGCAAATCTCGTCGTTTAAACACTTGGTAATTAAACAGCTTTAAACCTGTTTACCCCTAGACGTTTTACTTGAATCCTCAATAGATATGAAATCAGGGAAATAATTTACTTTTAATCCGACTTCTTAAAAGGATGTTTTCCATTAGTCTTTATTTAATGTTGGTTTAACCTCATAACTTCATAAATACTGGGCTGATTTATATAATTCTCTTTTCAATAAGTAGAGGAAGCCGGCGCGGTGTTTAGTAGATATTTTTAATCTAAATGGTTGGCTAGAGAAGAGTGAAATTTGTTAATGGATCCAAATATTTAGCTAATAAGTGGCCTAAGATTTAGGAAAAAAAAGTGGTTGCACAATGACATCAAATCGACAAGTACATTGCATAGCAATAGACAACAGTTGACAGATACGTTAAAACTACAATAGATGCCGTTAAAGAAGCGTATATATAATTTGCGATTAACTTAATTTAACATTAATAAACTGCTCAGTCGCAAAATGTCTCTTTTGAAAATTATAATAAACGAATAGACGCTTTAATAAGTGATAATTAAAACTTCGGTCAAAATCAAGATAACTTTCATCTCTATCACTATTAAAATAAAAATTAAGTAGTCTCAAAGCGTGTTTATCAGCTCACCTTTCGGGAAGTTTAACCCTCAGCTAAAAGAGATTAGCAAACTGTCACCACTTAACACTATAAAGTTTAAACCCGACACTTTGGGT
The DNA here is from genome assembly GCA_949316265.1 of Diarsia mendica. Taxonomy (NCBI): domain Eukaryota; kingdom Metazoa; phylum Arthropoda; class Insecta; order Lepidoptera; family Noctuidae; genus Diarsia; species Diarsia mendica. The sequence continues at coordinate 10,755,430 of OX438892.1, forward strand.
GACACGGAGCAGGTCAAGAGGCTTTCGGTGCCATTTGCAGTTAACGAGGTGTTGCTAGTTGGAACGGTGCGTAAATCTTCTATATACTAACATTATAAAGAAAGTTTACAAGTCGTTACTTGGAAATTCGATTGCAGGCCTAGATCGCCTGGTGGCAAGACCTAATAACTTAACAACTAGTTATAATAAGGTCTCGGCACACTCGATAATCGACGGCGAACGAATGTTTAGTTCTATAAAATGGTAAAATGCCTTGTGGCATTAAGTCCGCCTATGTACCACGTTTGTGCATGAAGTTTAAATAAATAAATAAAATACCTTTCAAAGCCTTAATACCATGATTTGAACTTTGAGTCTCAATAAATTTCGTACCGATTCTAAGTTCGATACTTGAACAGTCTCGTTTTGCATGAAACATGATTTGTTCCAAGCAATAGAATAAAATGATCTTAACATAAAACACAGTCGACAGACTGACAAAAAAAATGATCACTTTCAATAATTTTTGACTCATTTGATCAAAAAAATATTTTCATAAAAGAGTTAAAGTTTCCTGATATCTCTCATAAATTCGGATGTCCCTTTTCTGTCCAACTTAAAAGAATCATTTCGTATGTATGTTTTCCTAAAAATGAATAAACATCAGACAGATTCCAGCGAGAATAATGATTCCATTGTGCATGTCGCATATAAACACTTGTACAGTAAAACTGTTCGTGAAGAAAATTATGTTTATTATAATGAAGCTACTACGTATATACTCATAACTATGAATGAGATACATCTGAATACAAAGCGGGAAACATGTGAGTCTTAACACAGATGTACCCCGGCTATGAAACAGTAATACCTACTTGTTCGATTTATGGCAAGTGTATCGGAAAGTTATCTCATTATGGTGTTGTATGTTAGGCTTATCTAATGATATATGCTTTTCTCGTTTCGTCTATAACCATAATTCTATCAACGCAAATAGAAGTACAGCTTTAATAGCTTTATGCTTTTTTTTATTTCAATTAATTATGAAATAATAATACGTACCTGATATATAAAAGTGTGAGATAGTGTGTCGCAAAGTTATATTTATGATTTGTGAAAAATATTCTAGCTGCTGATGTTTTCGAGCGTAATTATGGCCTTTGTGGGTTGCAGCTGCAAATCTGCGTCATATGGTACACCTTTTTTTTGGTTCTATCTTTTAGGTATATAGCTACTTATTTTTGTGTAGTATTGTAAGATTTATTGTCAGGCTTACGTTGTCCCCCCATATCTAAGTGCTAATACTGTTTACATAAGAATATAGTTCACCTATAGCATTTTAAAAGAGTAACCATGGTGTTGGAACCATAGGAAACGACCAACCCGAACCGTGCATCCTTTTTTCTCTACGTTTTACAAGGACCCATGGAGGCCTATAAATGAAATGAAATATTTTGATTTTGTCATTCAGAAAATTGTTCAGAAAGATAGGATGTAAGTACCACCATCCTTCATAAATATCATCATCATCATCAGCCTATATTGTTCCCACTGCAGGGACTCAGGCCTCCTCTCTAGGAGGTAGATGTCGCATATCTTCGAATTTACGGTTCTAAGATAATTATGCCGGTTTCCTCACGATGTTTTCTTTCACCGTTTTGAGAGTAGTGGTGATGAAATAAATTACACAAAGTAATGCGCCTGCCTGGGTTCGAACCCACGACCAACTGTTCGTAAGTCGGGGCCGCCACCACTGGGCCACCACTGCTCTCTTAAATATGCATACCCCTAAAATTGCGACAAATACGAAACAGCTTTTCCTATTTGACCAACAGGCCCATCCATCAAGGTTGTTACCCTGATGAAACTGCCCCCAAAAAACCTAACGATTTCAGCTCTGAAAAATGTCACTAACGATGCGCAGATTGCAATACAAATACGTGCATCGAAACGTATTCGAAAACCAGAATAAAGGAAAAAAAAAAGAAAGGATAAGTCTCGTTTACTACCATGTTGAAGTTGGGTTACGTTTTTTCGTGAATCATTGAGTCTTGGCAAAACGTGTGGTGCGTCAAAAGTGATGGTATTGTTGTTGTTTTGTATGGGCTGTTTTTTTTCGCGTTTTCCTACAATGCTGACAAACTATAATACAATTAATGTTGTAGACACAATTAAAAGCCATTGTTTCATGTAGGTACATATGTATGCTGTTCTATTGTTTAAAATACTTAGGTGTCAACGATAACACTAAGATAGTGGACAACGTGTTTTATAATTACCTACTCGACATGTTTTTAATACTGATCACATGTTTATGTATACTCGTACACGCGGTTTTACATACACCATGTTCAACCATAAAACGAGAGAATAAATTAAAAACCGAATACCCTAACCAGAAAATTCATTATGTAATAACAGAAAACGTAAAAGAAACCTGTGAAGCGTCGCAATATTACTTACTACCCCCGCTTTTCTAAATTTAATTCAAAAGACGAAACTTGAGGTTCTTAACAAGCTTTTTATTATTTTGACGAAGCGAAACCCCTCCGGTGGAAAGAGTGAAAGCGTGTAGTGGTTAATACGAGCTTGTCTACATCTACGATCATTGAATTTATTATTATTTAACATACATTGTTGCTGCAGTCTTAATATTGTTGGAGAAGCTAGACGGTTCTTTAAAACAGAAATATATAGCTGTCCGTACTTTGCAAAGCAGGTGAGAAGTTTAATAATAAGGTATTTTTCTCTCATTTTTAATTTAATAATATTTTTTTTATTCATAATTATCTTATAATATATTTTTCGGGTTCGGTTTTCCCATGTTTTAAGACCACAGATGGTGTTTTTTTTTTTAAATATCGGTTTACGTTTAAAAAATACCATGATTGCAAAACGTTATGCAGATACTGATATACTGGGAACAGACATGGACTAGCGTCAGTAGTCGATACAAAAACAGTCAGCTGCGCTAATTGGACTTGCGGCCTCAAACACTAAAATCGGACACTTGCATTTTGAAAACAAATATCCGCCCGCGGCAGCCTGTCTGTCATGATTGTAACATGGGAAACCGAATATGGCATTAAAGGTACAGATAGCGCGCGAGTTGAATGCAGAGCTTAGGAATGCGGTAGTGCGTGACAGCACTACCGCATTACACAAGTGTGAATAGCACAGCACTACACTGCTCCCGCTCTTTACCTCAGACCCCGACTGCATTCAACTCGCGCGCTATCTGTATGTATAAAGGTTTTTTCATATAGTTTAACGTATATTTTCCGTTTTTATGTCGTCGTGGCTTAAAAATAAGTGCCACTCAGGTCGATCTTTAAGTTAAGTTGTGCTTGGCTAGGTTGGTCTATGGATGGGTGGCAAACCCATTACATACCGAGTTTCCTCCGTGCCTCGGAAAGCACGTTAAGCTGTTGGTTGTGGCTGTTGGTCCTGAAAGTCTGACAACCAGTCTTACCCGGTATTACCCGGGTAGTGGAGGTCAGATAGGCAGTCGCTCCATGCAAAGTACTGGTATATATATTTTTGTACTAGACTTTACCCAGGAATCTTCTAGTTACGGAGATTTTGGCCCTCTGACTCTCTTAGTAAAAATCTATGTCTGAAAACGCGCCAAATAAGGCTGACAATGATGAGGGTTTCGTGACCGTGCAGACAAAGAATTGCCATTCGCGAACAACCAAGAACCTCTGCGGCAAGGTTCTTGTGGACCCCAAAATGAGACCGTGGTATGGCGGCTCCACCATGCTGCAGGACCTCACGCGACCTACTTACAAGTCTTCCCATACCACAGCGAGCTTCTACAGATTCACAGCTGTTTTTGTAAATACTTGTTTTTTAGGTTATAACTTTACTTATATTACCTCCATGACCCGTTTGTTATTAAAAGCATCCACTAGCACAATGTTTTAAGAGTGCTACTTTGAGTTTTACTGTAAAATGTGATTTTTGACCCAAAAAAAAAAGTCGTTTCCCAGCAAAATTTTTTGCGTAGGGGTACTTAGTATGATTTACAGAATGCTTGGTTGACGGCTGTGTGATGGGTTGATTTACACCCTGTATAGGTAGGGGAAGACCAAATAAATTATGGATGGACTGGTTAAAGGATAACAAAGAAAGAACAGAGAAGATTGGAAGAAGATGAAATACCGCGCCGGCCCCAAATGAAATGGAATAAGGGCAAGAGGGCGTCGCAATGATTAAATGTATTTTTGGATGTATGTTTTTTTTCTAAGTACTAAATTCCACAATCCCAACAAATGTTTAAACACGGAATTGAAAAAGCATGTTTATTATTCCAATTCATAATTAAAATTGTCGGATTAAAGCCAACTTCATATTATTGTCAGCTGCCTACTAGCGCCAGCGTCTCATTTCCGATTTCCGGGCCAACTACGTACTGAGCGTTTCAAACTATACCTTGCCGTCAGACAGGAGCCTTTCAAAGTGTCCTTGAGTCTACGTTACGTGACAGAGTAATATAAGTAATGTGTCAAGCGTTGCCGGCTATTTACGATCAATAACTTTTTTCTTGGAGTTAATAGATTTCAATCGAAACTAGACGTTATTTACACTTTTCTTTTCTTTTTTTGTGTTTGAATGCTCAAAGTCAAAATATCAAACAGTTCAGTTTTAAATGTTGTATCTTTCTTCTTTTTATTCCTTTATCTTTCTTCTTTTTTCACCACACATCCCCCTACACATTTTCATTGCAGCCACATACAAAATGCCTTTCATTCATCCCTTTTGAGGGTCAACATTCTGATCCATACAAGACAACAGGTCTGACGATTGCTTAACCGAATTGAGAATCCCCTCCTAAAAACACGCCGCTCTTTTTCTGCTTCTTCTTATGTTGAAACCAACTAGGTTGACAGACGCCAACCATGACATAAAACCGCCAAAAGTGGAGAGATTTGGAGATCTACACCCAGCATTGAGTCGCCAGAGAAGGTTGAAGAGGAGAAATAACTAATAAATCTTCTAGCCTATCCGTTTTTCCACTATGTCATGGTCAGGTACCAATATTGTACATGCAGACTGTTTATTTTAACCACACAATCCAGTTACTTACTTGGTAACTCGATTCCCTAATGGTAAGGCTGCTTAGCAAACTTTCCGGTTTCTGACTGACCCATAACGATAATCAGAGACCTACTCACGTATAGCAATCGGGATCAAGGGCTTAACGTGATTTTCGAGGCTTGAAAGAGTCTCAATATCTACCTACTATCGTAGTGCTGATCACCCCGATATTACTTAACCACTAGCTTTTGCTCTAACGTTTATCATAACGTTTATCATACCTTGAATATTGTGAGATGAAAATGATATGACAAGCATCTTGAACCGAGGAATCGATCACAAACGTCCTTCAAAAGTTCTGGCGAGACGTATCATCGCCGCGGTTGTCGCTTTCAAAATAAACAACTGCTTACAATGCTCAAATGGGGCTTTAAATGGCCTATTGTAACTTGAAACTTTCTCCTCCATTGTGCTTATGTGAAACTTTTGAAGACTTCTAAATTATTGCAGTCTGAAAGATACGTACATATTATTTCATACAACATTAAATTCCGAATTTTTGAAAGGAGGAGTATTTATTTTTAGCTCAGTGGGGAAGTTTAGGCCTAGCCATGCGAATGGAGGGATTGACTTGCAACCCAGATGCAGAAGGGATAAGGTAGGTAGGCTCTCAGACTTTATTACATCTATGCTTCAGCTTTCGGCTGACGCAGGTGCTTATTTGTGCTTCGGATCACTGTGTGGACCACCCCCTGAAAACACATCGCAGCATAGGTACGCTGAGCTGGTGGACTGGCCGGCTTGGGCTCAGCAGCGCTGTGTCCTTGTTGCAGCACTCGGTGGAGGTAGTCTTTCGCTTCCGAATGTGGTTTAATCCATGGTCGGAAGCAAGATCGCGTTGAATGCCCTCTCTTCTTTTTGCGAAGAGTTGATGCATACAAACGAGGCGACTGAAAGGGAAAGAGAGCATGCCTCTCACTTTTCCCGCACCAGAAAGGCTGCTAGGCGCCAAAGGGGCTTAACGATCTCCGGCTGCCATAAGGAGGGGCCAGCCAAGCCTAAAGAAGTGGCACGCAGTGCCTGCGCGCATTCATAGAGAATGTGCAGTCGCTGGCCACACTTGGTGATGATGCCCGCCGGGAATTGGGGTTAATACCAGTGTGCATAAATGTACTTGTATCTCCTGGGCCTCCGACACATGGTATAAGTAGGAATAGTTGGTTATGGTGGAGGGTGTCCATGAGGATTCCCTCCTAAAAAAGAGGTCCAGCAGCGGATGTCTATGTTTAACACATCGCATCACATCACATTGTCTGTGTTTGTCTTTGTTTTGTTTGTGTGTCGGATGTGTGTGTTTGTTTGTTTTTGTTTATGTTTTATATAATACTAGTACTACAGTAATTAAAGACTAAGCATTTAACTTTACTAAAAATGCCTTCATTCAAAAGAGAACTAGTTGAACTGTGTATCCTGCCTATTCTAACCTACGGTGCACAAAGTTAGTCACTTCAGTCCGAACTCAACATTTGCCAGCGGGCAATCGAGCTCAGCATAATAGGTGCTAAGCGAACAGAACCCGTTAGAAACACCACCTTACGCTTTCATAACTCAAGTATCTAGCTGATGTATAAAAAACAACCAAGCTGAAGTGGGAATGGGTAGCCCACGTGAAACGAATGCACCTGGATGGATGGGCAAAAATAGTCACTCACTGACGGACGGACGCCACATGAAGGGCTGAGCCATCGAGGTCACCGAATCGAAGGTGTTGTGACGATCTGATTTTGTTTGCAAGGCGCACATGGCAAATGATAAAATGATGTTTATTTTGCAAATAAATTTTTTTACAAACACTTTTACAAGTCTTTTTTTTTGAAATCCAGATGGGGCCGGAAAAAGAGGAAGCTTTTGATCAGCATTGGGGCACGATGGAGTCTACAAGTTGTTTCAGTTTGCATCGCCATAATGTTCATTACGGCGATTTAAACTTTACATATTGTTAGTAGATAGTGTACATTACAAAGGAATTTACTGTGAATACGAGTCATGTTGCCAGTTCTGTCTCTTAGCTACGTTGAAGAAAACTTATTGTATGGATGAATGATACATTAATTAGCAAGAATAAAATATGTAAGTAAGTAGCTTTTTTATGGAGGTTGGGAAATCATCAAACGACTCCTCCCGCTCTGGGCAGAGCGGTAGGGAGTGTCAGACTTCTACTGACTAAAAAACCACCCATGTTCCTTCTTAGCCCTTTGTGTCGAGGCCACGGTATCTCGGGGTAACTCGCAGCCTCGACGGATAGGTAAGCTAACATAAGTTCTTAAGATATTTGGATTTTACTATATTGGCATTTCAGCCACACAAATATTTCGATTTTACATCATGGTAATACTTCAACCGTCTTGGTTACACAAATCCAGACTCCTATTTAAGAAGTTCCTGATTCACAGCTGTCGCGCTTGCTACCAAAGAGGCAGTCATGTTTGTTGTAGTCTGACAAAATGCTGTTGTTTTATTTTTTAAGCAGAACAAAAACTTGCATGGCTTATTTTCAGAGTACAAGGTATTTCGGGACCCATAAGGTAAATGAGCATATTCTTTGACGACATAGAAAAAGGTGAAATAAAAAAACTTCTATATGTTCATTTTTTAAGCCATTGTGAAGCTAAATGTTGTGAGTTGAATGTTTGTTTTCATATGCAAATATTGTGCACTAGCACGGGTTCTGTTTTAATAAAAATCACGGTTTACTTGTATGTTATTGAAATATTTGGAATTTCTCTGTGAGTACAACCTCGCCGACAGCCCTGTTGCTTTGTGCTCGGACAAACGCATATTTCATGGATATTACACGCCCTGGGGGGCTTTTCTATAGAATGGCAGCAAGAGAACATACTACTGATATTTTTTTTTCATAAATATTTTCGCAAAATCAAAGCCTGTTTTCATAAGGGAAATGATTGTTTCACTATTACGTTTTGCTGAATTTGTTTGAAAGTAAACACCAACCTATTCGTTTTTTACTAAAATAATCTTTTTATAATAAATATATACTGAAAACTCTGTATATAATAATGTTTAAAATTGAAAACACTTACTCGTTAACAGATTTTTAATGAACATTTTATAATATTATAATAATAATAATAATATTCCACAACTATCACACAACGCCATCTAGTCCCAAGCTAAGCAGAGCTTGTGTTATGGGTACTAGACAACTGATAAACATACTTATATATTTCTAAATACATACATATTATAGATAAATTACACCCAGACACAGAACAAATGATCGAGCTCATCACACAAACATTTGTCCTGGGTGGGAATCGAACCCACGACCTCCGGCATAGCAGTTAGGGTCACTAACCACTAGACCAACAGGCCAGTCATTATGTATAATGGGTGAAAATATCAGCGGAGCGGTAAGACTTCTCACTCGTAAAATCATGCTATCGCGCTCATGTTGCAAGCTGCTCCACGTTAGTGTAGTAGAACAGCTGACTTGGTGATCAGAACGGAATAACTAACTATTACAACCGACTGCAAAGAATAGAAGGGTTACGTTTTCATCTGATGATTTATGTTTTTTTACACATGCGAGAAAGCCACTAGCGCGAACGGAAACTTACGGGAAATAAGATTCCTTATGATAAATCGAAATCAAAATCAAAGGTGGCGGATATGAAAATTTATCGAATTTTTCGTCAAAGGCTTCCGTTAGGAATTTTTTATCGCCATCTTTGATTTTTATTTTGACCTCATTTTCGTTATGAGCGACCTCAAAATCCCTGAAAATGCCACCTGTGGCCACTATCTTGGATATTCATTTTATTTATTTATTTATTTATTTATTGGTTCACCAACGATTATTTACACAGGATAAAAATAACAATAATGGTAAATGTAACAATAATGTATAGTGATATATAGGTGATGTGTGATGTATAGTGTATGTATAGTGTATGTAATGTATGGTGTATGTAATTTTGATAAACAATTAGTAGAAAGTTGACACGACCATGTAGTTTCCTATCAAAATAATGTGCTACCATTATTATAATGCATTAGAAGCTTAATAATGCCTACACAAAATATCTCGGGGCGAACAAGCGAACAGCACATAAGAGGTGAACTAATGCATGTTAGAAATTCCCAACTTTGTCTAATGTTTACTTAATTAATTAATAACTAAGGTTCGTTTAAGTATGCACATGAGCGTTTGTTACGTTGCCAAGAGTGTTACTTGAAACTAGCTGGAACCCACGGTGTTTCCCGCTACTCGACTCCTTAGGGTCATAGTGTGATGCCGGGGCTGCGATACTGTTCGAAAGAGATACCGCGGACCCGGAACACAAAGGGCTAAGAAGGAACATGGGTGAGTTTTAGTCAGTAGAAATCTGACACTCTCTTTCGTTCCGCCCAGCAGGACTATTGTGTATCTTTTAATGACAGTGGATAACTTATAATGTCTATCAAATAACTGTCAAATGGTGAGTTTTTAAGAAAAAAATGTACTAAACCATAACCAATTTACAGTTAATCTGTATAAATTAAAAAGATACGCAATAGGGGGGCAGAACGGGAGGGGTCACTTGATAATTTCTCATCCACAAACAAATATATGGGTCATAATGAAAAGTTAAATCTACTATAACGATCCTCAGAAATTGGGCTACCAATAGTCTATTTTTAATGTGCAAAAAAACAGTGATTTTTCCAGATTTTGGAACAGATAAACACTTCAGTTTAGATAGATTGGCTTATTAGACGGCTACCATTGCCTGCTTTTCTACTACCACTAAAGCTTCACAAAATCAAACCACGACGCTTTGAACGGTGCAAACAACTGTCGTCACGGTACAAAGGAAACATTCACTTTGATTCCCCACTTAAGAGCTTACACTACCTCAAACGCGAGTTTTATAATGCGTAAAAGTATATGATTCACTGCAGTAATCAAAATCAGAAAAATATAAGATATTCTTCAGGATATATGCTAGTGACATAGTGTTGTGAAAACATAATACAACTAACTTTGCTCGATAGAAAAAAATCGCGAAGAAACCTCTAAAAATTTATTTTAACGAGTAAAAACCATACTAAAATACATGTTATCGTTCTGATTGTTTTGCCAAATAATTCTACAAGCAACATACTAAAATCATAGTGTTTTACTTTTTTAGTCCAATCAATAGTTTTTTTGTAAATTGCAAAATACCACTAATTTCGCACTATTCGGCCGCAGCGAAAGACGTAACAACCGCTTTGTAGTGCAAGCTGATTAGAACTTTATTCTAACAGAATTACAAGCGAAATTTGAACCACCACAAATAGGGTTGCTAATTTGAGGTAGCATACGCTCTTAAGAACATAAATTCAAACTGTAGTATTTCAAAGAAGTGCAAGTTTTATTCAAATAACAGTGCCTCTATATCACAAACGCCAAAAGAGGGATACACGTAATGTTGCTAGGAAAAGGAAAACTGAAGTTTGCTCAGCATTTTATTTTAAGAAGAAGAATACGATAAAATATTATTTCTAAAAGATTTCCACCTTGTTCTGTATTGTACTCAAATGAGAATTGAATGATTATGATGTGTTCCATTGTGCCATGTCGAGTTTTAAATTTGACTAAGGCGATTCTCACACGACATGCGGTGGAGCGATGAAGCAGACTTCACGTGGCATTGCCTTGTATGAAATCCACTCGTACCTACACCGCTCAACCGCGCGAACGACCGGTGCTCACCGCCTCTCCGCGTGACCAGATAACAAATGTCGCGTGAGAACCGCCACACCCTACCTTTAGTCTTCGTGATTCACTCAGGTGGACAACCTAGCTAGGTGAAGCACGGGTCAGGACCCAAATGTAAACTCATCCTTTTTTTTTTTTGTGGGTGGGAAATCATCAAATTACTCCTTACGCTCTTTGCAGACCGGTAGGGAGTGTCAGATTTCTACTGACTTAAAACCACCCATGTTCCTTTTTAGCCCTTTGTGCTGAGGCCGCGCGCGGTTTCTCTTTCGAACAATCTGCAGCCCGAACGGGATGAAACCTCATCCTTGATGAAGCTTAGAACCCAGTAGATAGTGAATACTTTTGATAAGATACATGATGTATTAGGCATAGGTAGCAAAGAACTTATGCTTAGTATATTTTTAAAGGCATACTAAAACACCAGCGTCAGCGAGCTTATAACTCCAATCCTCTACCAAATCTGTTTTCAAAAATGCCACACAGAAAGAAAGTGGGGTGATAACAGCTGTAAAGCTAGCCATTTCATGCACGTGCTACTCAACTACTATACCACAGACAACCCATCAATATAATATGCAGGATGGACGTCAATATTATATCCATATGCGGTTGAGCTATCAGTATTTAGTAGATACCTATCCTAAGCCTGGTATTTATAATACTTGTATATTTTATAAACGCGTTTATGTGCAAGTATAATGTTCCCTGAGTAAGTAATGGTCACCCATCAATAGACTCGATGCTAAGCAATCAATTCCTATACGGTTGTTATTCAACCACATCTCTTTTCTATACAAAACTCCAATTTTGTGACTGTCATTATTTATAAAATAGCCTTGACTTTCTGAGCAATTGACAGAGTCTACGAAAGTTTACGTGTCCAAAAAAGGTTTTCGTGGATTTTCAAGCTTCAATACTAACAATTAACAGTTAAAAACGTACCGATATTTATTGTAGGTAGATGTAGGAGTGGGCAAACGTAATACTCGTATGTATTTCTATCAAGCGAACCAACTAGTTGCTTATCGTCCGGGCAAGCAGCGAGAGATGAGGAAATGAGTTATACCTACCGTAATGTTGTGCTGGAGTCGACCTAATAACCTAGTCGTGATGTTAGCTTACTCTTTTTAAAGATTCGTGTGTTTTTGTAAATTAATATTTTTGAACGAGCACTAACGCATAACTGTGTTTATCTACTGAAAGCTAGGTCAGGCCAATGCCCCTAAAATAATGTGTTTTTGACATTTAGCCCATTATAAAAACTACCAATTTTTGAAAACAGTTGCTCTCAGAACCAAGTAATTTTACGTTCAAAGTAATAAGTAAACACATTCCTCTATTTTAATAAAGTAGGTTAGGTAGTTAGACCCATAACTTGAAAGTTTCTTTAGAATCAGCTGCTTTGTTTTACTACTACCCAAAACATCGAGAAAATGTGCACGGTTCTGTGTGCTTACTCTCGAATATAATTCCGATAGATCGACATTGGAATTGTCAGTCAAACGTCAGCAATTGGCTGGACTCACTGAGTCTAGCCAATCCCTGACGTTTAACTCAACCAACTGACGTTTGACCAATGTCGATCTATCGGAATTATATTCCAGAGTAAGCACCCAGGTTGGTCGTTTCCTATGGATATGAAGCTACAAGAAACTCCATAGTTACTCTTTTAAAATGGTTTGGCTTTATGATATTTTCATGAGACAGCATTAGCACTTAGGTATGCAGGGACAACGTAGACCCGTTATTAAGTCCTAGGATAGATATTACACAAAAAACGTAAAACAGGACAAAATGTTAACAAGCATCTAGGAAATGCACAAGGTCTACCATGTTCACACATTTCCAAAAAAATCTATACAAAAGTCACAGAAATATACGCTCTTAGCCTTCACAAAGTACGATTTGCAAATTCCAAAATTGCCTAGTGGTTTCTTGCGGACCCATTATATATTTTAATTATCTTCCTCGAAAACGCATACGTAAGACAATTAAGATAGGGGAAGCAAAAGATTTATGTAGAACGCTGCAGGGTCCGTTAATTATCTCTGATTACGTTGTAAGTAGTTTCTGGACTCCTGGTACAATTGGGAAGCTTAAGCGTTGCTTTGGCTCGTTTCGAACATCTGTCGAGACCGCTTGGTGGTTGGTTGAAGGGCCTGATTATGAAGCCAGTACTTGGATAATGAAAAATATAAGAAATAAATAAAAGGGAATTGTATCCTACTTGGTTTCTTACCTATTCTACGTGTGCAAAGTTGTAGCTTAATCCGTTCAGCTGTTAAATATGTTTTTGACACGTTATAGACAGACAGACAAAGTAGGTACCACATTCATAATATATGATTAGTATGATTTTGGGTCTTACTAAGAAAAAAAGGGCGGTAGAGTTCCAAATGTTCAATATAAGTCATTCCTTTATGAAAAGTTTCCTCCTTTCGAGTTTCAGCTAAGTCGAATAAAAATGCTCAAATAAAAACACGAGCCACGCAAAGAAAAAAGAATAACGTTTTATAAATTGCTGTCAAATCCTTACATGATTAAAAAACCAAAAGCTTCGTTCAAACTTGAACTCTTTATCTTTCAAACGTTCGATAAGACAGAAAAGAAATAAGTACCTTGTCAAATGTCTCGGCAAAGTTAACAAACATCGACGTCACGAACAAATTACTTATCTCAAGGGGGAAATAAGATAAAAGAGGCTTCGAAACCAACGCACAATAGATCTTGTGAAGTGGAGACTGAAAATTGTAACGTGTAATAAGTACATGACATAGGAAATGTTTGACAGTGTAAACGTAAACATAAAGTTTTTTTTTTTATTCTCTTGGGGCTTTTGTTTACTTGTACTATTATGTATTTTGTTGTTTGAAGAGATGATACAATACAGAAAAAATAAAGGAAATCGTAAATAAAGGAAATAGTATGGACATATAATGAGGAGGGATGAAACACGTGTTACTAAAAAAGTATGCATGTGTATGGATTGAAAAGGGAGAAAGGTTAAAAAATAGATGGACGGATTGTATGAGAAATGATATGAAGGAGGAATAGATGCCGCGACGTCTGACAGAGGAGTGCGGCAGAAGAAATCGTGTTGTGTCGACCCCAAATAGAATGGGACATGGGCAGGAAGGTGACGAAGAGAGTGATACAATCAGGCCAAATGGGGTATCCCTCGACTCGACCCATCCTAAATACAATACCTGTGAGGAAAGACATATGCTCCACATACATATTATTATTATTGTTTGTAACATATGCCCCATTTCTTTTACTGCCCATCCAACACAAGCACCTGCGTATTGAGTTGCTAAACGAATCCAATGGTAGAGCGTTGCTAGAGTTGGTTGGATACATAGTATAGATCTGACAAAATTTTACTGTACACGTAAAGAAGTAGGAGATCCTCTTGGATGTGGGTCTCGTGACTAATAAATAATCTTCTTCTTTTCTTCTTTTTCTTCCTCTCTAATAATAAAAGGGAAAGCTGACTGACTGAGAATCAACCTACAAGCCAGACTTTGAGGGCTAGAAACTTAAATTTCGCAAACGTATTCCTCATAAGACGTAGGCATCTACTTAGAAATTCTTCAAAATTCAATCCATAAGGGGCTTAAACAGGGGATGAAAAGTTGTATGGAAAATCGTAATTTTTGATGTTTCCCATATCCACGCGGGCAAAGCCGCGGGAAAAAGCTAGTCAGGTACAATTTAATACTCAAATAATCGAATCAGTGAATGGGTGATCATCTCTAAGATTTTTTAGAAGATTCGAGATTATGCACGATTTTCGTTCGTAGATATTTTGACAGTCCTTTCGGGTAAGAAATCGTAACCCGTTTCGTGGTACAAATTATTAATTGTGTTGCGGAGGTGTAATTGGCAGTCACGCCATTTAAAATACGGGTATTCAGCTGCACCCAATTAGAATAGAAGCTAACTCGAACAAAGTTGAGCCAAACAAAACAAATGACGATGATCAAAAATTAAATCGAGGCGTGGTGTATTTATCTGCTTGAATGAGAAAGAAATTTCAATTGGAGAACAATCCCAGAGGCCATCTGCCTAGCCTTTGCCTATGTTACCCCCACAACCCAGTTATTACTGGGTAATACGATACTCACATGATACTCACTCATACGATAAAGGTTTGAGGAAAAACTGTAACTGAAATTACTCGCCCCTCAGATTGCATGTAGGCTTACATTTCAAATACCTTTTGAAATTAACGCAAACACTCAAAATGTGTTTCGCAGTAATTAGATACATACATATTAGTTTACATAATAAACAAGTTTAAAAATCTAAAACCCGACTACGAATAAAATATTGGTTTGTGCTCTCCTAGACCTTTCATTTGATACCAAACATGTTATGATTATCTCAATTTAATATTTTTGAGGTAAGTTTTTGACATTTAAATTCCGTCATAAAAAGAATTTATAAAAGGGGTTTGAACTTTTTTGTATGTCAAGCAACACGGTACCCAAAGTTTGTTTAAAACGTATCCCAGTATTGCTTTTCATAGGCCGTATCGGACCGTATTTTGAACTATTCATCAAGAATCTAAATCTTGAGTTCGATCTTAAGACCTATGATTTGTCAGTCCAACGGCTACACCATTAGTCTATCACTTTTATACTTACTTAATATTATGAATGCGAAAGTATAGTCTCTGTCTGATTGTCGCGCTTTCACGCCAAAACTTCTGAACCGATTTAAATGAAATTTGGTACACAGATATTCTAGAGTCTGAGGAAGGACATAGGCTACATTTTTAATGCGACAAAAGGGTTGAAAGGGGGATGAAAAGATTACTTTTGGTCGCGGTAACCGAGATCCACGCGAACGAAACCGCGGGCATCAGCTAGTGTGCTATAAAGCTATTAATTGCCACTAAGTTTAAGCTCTCTAGATCAATAGGCCAATCCAGACAACCAAAATCACAGTAGAATGTATACTATCTACATTAATTTTTCCTTCAATAACATGCTAAAAAATTATTATTTTTATTGCGAAGATGCGAATTTAAATGATAAACAGTTTAGTACAAGATCAATCTAGATTAAATGAAAATCAAACTGTTTCAAATTCGATGTTATCGATGAATAATTGGAGAGTCTAATCAAGAAATTACCATAGACTATATCGTGTACTCTTTTTCAGCCTACGTAAATCAATCCGTTTCAGTCTAGAACAATATTATGTATTTTATGATAGTTTTTTATTTAATCAAATGGTGTGACAAGATGAATTTATTATTATTTAGTATTAAAAAAAAATCATTTAAGACATTCATATCTAAAACAGGTAATATATTTTTTATTTTTTTAACAAATATATTATTTTTATTTTAATAATTTGTACAAAAACATGACTCTCTTTTAATTACATATTTATAAGCCTTCGCTAAAACCCGGTCTTTTGGTAAGCTTATGTGGGGAAACGGGTGTAATACGCGGAGACCCTTTCATATTTAATCTAAATGGAAAAGACACTTACTTACACACCATAATTATAACAAGAGAATTATGCGATGTTACCTATGTATGATGGGAATAGTAGGTAAATAGACCTTTAATAATACATATTTAGGCGATGGTTATCACAAGGTAATTAGATCTAAAATTGTTTAAAGGAATATTTAATGAAGTCAAATTTTTGGCCAATGGCAACAGAAGTGAATTGAAATTAAATTAAAATATTCAGTGTTTTGAATTCCGTATCACTTCATATAGTTGAAATACGAATTTCAAAGAAACATTTGAAAGTACGAGTCCCATGGGTTAAACGACCCTTATAATAGCTACACTAAATATCCACCTTGATCCTAACTATAAAATTGATAAAAAGCACTAACCATTCATTATAATTAACGACCGTAAGCGCGTAAACGGTATACAACACACAAACACTTACCATGTAACAATCACAGATGTGAACTGAAATAACTCAGTGTTAATCCTTCAATTAACTCACAATTTCACGTACATACTCGTAATTTTCACTTGAAGCGTTCACCACAAAAGTTAAAGTCACTTCACAACGTAACCTCGATACTCGTAGGCCGTAGTACGCTCGAACCTCCCGCTACGCTGCTACGCCGAGCTCTACGCCGGCACGTGCGATCCCCGTAGCTGAGTAGATAAACTGAAGTACAGCCGCTACGAACTAAAGTTCCGAAGTTTACCGAGCACTGCCGAGCGCCACCGAGACTTTGTAAGCCGTGATTGATATCAAATGAAATGTGAAGAATGAGTAGTTCTAGAGAGCTCTTTGTTTTAAGGATTATGTTTTTTGCCGTAGTCGCGTGCGGTGTCGCTGTGATCGTATATCTTTTGAAGAAAAGCCTTTTACTGCACAGCTGATGTAGTATTTTGATAAAAAAACAACATTCATTTTAGCATGATAGTGCCTTATCTAGCGTGATACAGGTCATATTGTATATACTTAAGGTCTAGTTTTTATTGTAGTAGTGAAGCCTACTAAAGCGGAGACCAAGTTACAAGTTAATTAGCTCGGTAACATGCTAAGTAATTTTATCCACGTGTTATATTGGATTACCTAAATGATTTGCTCTCACTTCGTAGCAGCTTTATGATATTACGAGCTGTATTTTGTTCGAGTGACTTTCATAACATTTCTAAAGACCTTTAGTAGTAGGCAAAGGGGTAGAGAACATTTTTCTTATTCATAGCTTAAGCTTGTGTACACGTAGTATTAATTTGTACATTAAATAGTAGTCTACTGTTTTTCTCAATTAAATAATAAATACTAAACATACATCATCTATTTGGGTCGGTGTTTTCATCTTCCATTCTCCTTTGTTAGACAACATGGCATAATTTTCCTCATACAACCCATGCATCTTTTCTTACCAAACAAACGTTATATTTAAAAAAGATGATTCGTAGACGAAGTCCTGGGTTTGATTCCCGGGCAAGGAAGTGTCATTGGGTTTTCCCATCAGGGATTCCTCAGTAGAAGCCACGGAGTGTGTTACGTAAGTCTTAAACATACCTGGTGAAATGTGAATGTACTACTAAGTACACCTCTGCTCAAGCCATCAGGGATTATAAGCGTGATGTTATGTTATGACAATAATATTAAACACACAAATCCTTACATAGTATAAAACAAAGTCGCGTTTTTGTCTGTTTGTTTGTTTGTATGCTTAAATCTTTAAAACTACGCAACGGATTTTGATGCGGTTTTTTTTAATAGATAGAGTGATTCAAGAGGAAGGTTTTAGTATATAATTTGAACGACATCCACGCGGGTGAAGCCGCGGGCATCAGCTAGTATATTATATTTGTGTGTTTTTAATAATTCGCATTAAACAGTGTTATTTTTTCTCATAACAGCCGGCGGCCATTTAAATATGGTGACCTGTTTTTTGTGCTCACTGTGGCAGATAAAATAAACTGTGTACACATTCTTTGTTATTTAAATTAATTTAAGTAATATTCTGACACACAGAAATTAACTTGTAAAGTTGTAACTAATTTAGATTTTTTTTAGAGTTCCTTTGTCAAATGGCACAAAATGGAACCATTGTAAATGAGTCCTGTGCGTCTGTCTGTCCGTCTGTTTTACTCCGAGACTGTTGGTATCACACAATTGAAAGGAGAGCAGGTGTCCTCTATGACCTGTCTGGGCTGCGGGTTGTTCGAAGGAGATACCGCGGCCTCGACACAAAGGGCTAAGAAGGCACATGGGTGGTTTTTAGTCAGTAGAAGTCTGACACTCCCTTTCGCTCTGCCCAAAGCGGGAGAGGTTATTTGATGACGCGCCAAAAAAAAAAAGTGTCCTCTATGAATTTCAACACAAATGTGATGTGAAACTATGAACCAAACCCAAATGTTTACAGAATTTTGAAAAAATTGGTTAGTATAAGATTTGATTTTCAAGTTTTTGATATGGGATCTTTTCGTTACCCTGACTTTTTAACTCTGAACTCTTAACATAATTATGAATTAGTCATTTGGAATACTTCAATAGGAGTCTTTGTTCAACCGGACCAGCTCGAAGTGGACCCACGAAATCAGTCGAACATACGAGTATCATACAGTGAAACCTGGTTAAGTGACACCTCCAAGGGACCTGAAAATTTGTCTCACTTATAGAGGTATTCCACTTATCAAGTGTCTCAGATATCCAAATCTGTCTCATGGGACCTCAGCATGAGTTCCAGTTATAGAGGTTTCTCACTTATCCAGGTCCCAGTTAACCAAGTTTCACTGTATTTGATTTTTTTTTATCCCATAGTCATTGATATAATAAAACCCTAGATGCACAGTCTCGAACAAAACAAACAGTCGAAGCTGTCGCCAAACACTCACCAATACACGCACTACTACATGTAGTTATCGTCACTATAAACATATTTTTTTTGGAAAATTCAACCTTACGCAGATTCGTTTTACAATGCAGTTATAAAAAGCAATATAAAAAGTATTTTGTACGACCGTGCAGACACGCGAGTGACGCGAGACTATTTGAAATGAGTTCATTGTGAACTCATTTTAAGCGGACGGTTTTGAGACGCGGAGTGTGTATCTTGGGTTTTATTATATCAATGCCCATAGTTTTTTTGTGGGTCCAGTTGCAAGCGAGTCCAGTTGACCAACTACTTCTAGATGTGGCGATCATGATAGAGAATGTGTGATAGATGTAGTATAATTATGTGTTATACCTACTGATGACCTACTAATGAATAATAATGCCAATGTGAACGACAAATCTTCGTAGTCACATATAGACAGATTGCGAAGACGCGTAAAGTTGCATGTCTCAATTCGATCCGTTCAGCATTCGTTCTTTGAAGCTTTAAACTGCATCGCAGATTTACCAGCTTCTTAACAGCTATGTCTCGCTACGCTAAATTCTACGTAAACCTATCGACCGTCCCTGTTTTATAAAAAAACACAAAACATTTTAAAAGCTGAATTGAATAATAAATACTAACTTAACTTATTTATTCAATTAAACAATATTAATTATAACAAAAAGTTTTTACTAAATAAAAAAACCAACTAGGCCTAACACAGATTTTAAAAGACATGGTCTTGGAGGGAGGTAACCGCTTAATAGAGCTGTAGGTACAAAGCGACATGTCTAAGAATTTTTATTTACATACACATGAATATTTAATAAAAAAAAGTATTAGGAGCTTAAATAACGCTCTCCTTAAAAACATGTCACTTTGTATGTAGAGACCATCGCTATTTCTTAAGCCTCCTGAAATCCCTTTATCCAGAACCAGATTTTTGAGCTCTGACGACTTATTAGTCTTGCCACTTTCGTTGCAACAAACGGGGCATTAATAACATAAAACATCACGCCTTGTGATCCCCGAAGGGTTAGGGAGAGGTGTACCAGATGAGCCTATTGCCATCAACTGGGCACTAATCCATACTCCGTGGCTGCTACTGAGAAATTAGTGATGGAAAAACCCAATAACACTTTGTTCGACCCTGGAATCGAATCCAGGACCTCATGCGCAACAGTCATGCTTACGACCACTAGGTCAACGAGGTAGTTCACGGGGCATAAATAGCGAATCAATAATGACAGTAATAAAGAATATATAGTTTTTAAAATAAAAAGTTGCATCACATTTCTAGAACAAAAACTGTCGAGGAGAGAAAATTAAATAACTTACTCTACGAGTTTCATAATTATGTTGTGCAAATAATTATGAAGAACATTAAATACCCTCAGTAGTCGTACCAAAAAGTTTATTCATGTTGTCGCCATAATACTCGTACCACATCAATAGTTCCCCATCGCCCCGGGCCCCAATGAAGATATTCCTGAAATTTCTCAAATTGCCTAAGAGGGAAGCGATTGTCTTGGGGAGGTAGGTAGAAGGTTTAATCACCTAACCCTTCTGAGTGGGTTACATAATGATAATAAATTCAATATCCGCAAATCATGAGCTTGGGTTAACGCAATTTGCTGTTATATTTACAAGCACTTGTTGGAATGAGATTTGGTGATGATGATGGTGATGATTTACTGTAGTGAATCTGTGTCGTGTATTAAAGGTAAGTTCACTACAATAAAGTTTTTTTAGTTATGTTTTAATTTTGATTTCTTTACTAGTAAAACTAATGTGTATTGTTAGATTTAATTCTTATTCTTATTCTTTATTGCACACAAAATAACAAATATACACACAAATTACAATAATAAAGCTTAATAAGATTGAACACAAAAAAAAACATTCTGATACATACATACTTACGTATTTTTCAAATACCAGTTTCTAAGGTTACTAATTTACTATAGATGCCTCCATGACCCGTTTACTATAATTTAAAGCACAACAGTTTGAATTTTACAGTAAAACGTCATTTTTAGGAACTCCAGAAATGTGAACGATGCGCGATGATGAGGTGAATAGAGTTACGTGAAAAAGACCTGAATACATAGTTACATCATACATTCATACATTTATGTAGCGGTGCAATTAAAATTACCTCTTAATTCCCTCTATCAGAAACTATTTTCTCAAAACACGTTTAGTTTGTTTGCCGCGTCTTATTTTGTTGTATCCAAAGCGACTTTATTTCAAGCAAGTTCATTTGGTTCAATGTGACATCGGTTCGCCGTCCGTATACTAATTATTTGCTGATGCAAAGCCATCCTTATGCGTCCCCTTAACAGTAAATTGGTTTCGATCCACTGTTGCGTTGGGTAGACGCAATGCGTACTTATGTTAGTCGGTAAATATCCTCTGCTGAGTTAGGGTTTTCCGTTGATACAATATTATCGTGCCGTGAAACTACGGATCGGAGGCCCTAGTACGAGCGAGCGGTGTTAACGTAAGCTAACAAGTTGTCTACTAAGAAACGAATAAACTGGGAGATGTTCTGATGGGGTCCGCTTGCATTTAGATGAAAAACGTTACTTTGCTTGACTTTAGGGAAAAACTGGCTAAGTATAAGCTAAGCATGTAGGCTTTGTTTAAGAAATGTACAATATTTAATCTGGTTCATTTTTACTTTGATTTTATTTATTTTGATGACACTGTGTCAAGGACACTTACTTCTTCATAAATACAGCCTGTGCAAGCGTATCGAATCGGCATCAAGAAAACTACTTCTTCTTCTACTTTTTTCACAAAATCTGGGAGACAAGTTAATTATCTTCTTCGAAGTCACTTCGTAGTCTGCCTACCGATTTGTGATGTTTGAAAAACTGCTGCCCTATCACACATACTAAAATTATGCACAATTTAATTGAAATATCATACTAATATCAATGATCAGCCTCTCGCATAATGCATGTAGATTCGGCCGCCATCTTTAACGGCATTTTCGGATCGTTTGTGTTCATTAGTTAGTGTCCACTAATGGAAATGGCTATGACCAAACGAAATGGCCACCGGAATGGTCTCGCGCGGCATTTAACCTCTCGCTCTACGTACGTACGTTTTAGACCATATTTTCAGCTAGATATGTTATAATATGCAATTATATTTTAGGAGTTTTGTAATCTCAGTTCCTTATAGTTTAAATTTTGGACTTGATCTCGAGTTAATACCCGCTTATCTCATTGTCATGTGCTGGACATAGGCCTCTCCTTAGTGTCACCACCATACGTCTTGCTTCTAGTGGATCCCCCTATATAACCTTCACCAGGTCATCGGTCCACCTAGTGGGAGGCCTTCCAAGGAAACGTCTTTCGGTTTATCTATTTGAGTTTAATTGTAACAGGCACTTTTGAATAGTCGAAACAAATACAAAATAAATAGAAGCTACAGTCCCAGTCACAAGGTTATAACTGTGAAAGTACTGTAGTTACCCACTCCCTAGCGTAGACTATGGAGAAGAGTGGGCAAGAAACTCCATGGACACTATTTTCAATTAGAAGTGTGTATTCTTTGTCAACGATCTTTTTTTTAAAAGCGTAAATCGAGAAGTAGTAAACTTTTTGTAAGGTTTATTTGCTTGGCCAAATTATGATTTACATTTCTCTTCATGTCAATAGGAATGTTACTGTCGGCAAAATTTGTTCAAAATTTATTTTTTAACCGACTTAAAAAAATAGAGGTATTGGTGTCAAACAGAGTCAATGAAACAAACAAAGCCGAGAATAATGTTATTTTAGTTCTTTTTTTAATGTTTTGACAATGTTCGAACGTGTCTGTAGTACTGTCGTACTTTACAGACCTTTATGTACCGGTTTTAATGTGCGAACAGTAGCCAAAGTCCTTCAATCAAGTCTTGGGTCGTCCTTCGAGTTATTGAACGCAATCAACATTATTACATTTCTCATGTACTTAATATTCAATAGAGCGTTCAGCTGACTGTCCAGAATGTGGCTGCGAATTTATAACCATACAATAAATTGTATCTTCTATTCAAAATGAGTTCACACGTTGGGTTATTGGGTTGGGTATTTCTTTCTTAAAATATTTGCCTTCACAAAAAGGAAAAGGTTTTAGTGTTCCACAGCAAATATAAATTAAGCACCTGGAATTAGTAACATAATCCGATTAATAAAGGGAAGTAATTTGTATTTATAATCGTTTAACGCGAACGCAGGTTGCGGGCAACTGCTATTTATTATATTAATCTTATTCATAATTAAAAGTACGTTAAGTTAGACTTCATATTTAAAGTCATGAAAGTAAAAGTCCCGGTCAAATCGTTCTAGCTGTTAGTAAGTTCAGTCTTTAATCAGCATCCCGACTACAATCAATGGGTAGCACAAAGACCTACCAGACACAAAACCCAACTTGTCGGAGGATCCTCCCTTATCATTCGGAGATGGGGCCCTCTACTCCCTCTTCCTCATGTGCCTAAAATAACAAAGTAATGACAAACCCAAGAGATCTTATCAGGCACTAACAACATAAAATTGCATAGTCCTCACGTGAGTATACGAAGATAATGTCTGGACCTTAAAAGAGACCTCTTAGTTTGTCTCGGATGTTTCTTCTCAGAGTAGTCAGGTACGAAACACCGGCCTCATCTAGCTTAAAAAGGGACTTGTAAAAAGTGTTTTTAAATACTTATCTGCGAAATAAACATCATTTTATAAACCATGAAAGTAAAGTTGAAAACCGTAAATCATAAATGTTGAAGATGTACAATTGGGTTTTACATCAAAACTGATTGATCCTTCACAAGACAAATTGTTTCGTACCATCATTGTACATTGTACAACATTAAACATGATTACTTGCCCACGTTTTAAGGGTTCCCCATGAACCCCGTAATAAAGTTCATGGGTTTAATTCCCAACACCCATAATGTCAGGTAATCTAATTTATAACTTCATTGCTTTTAGGTGAAATAAATTTACGAAGACTGTGTTGTTTATTTTACCTTGCTTTAAATCAAATAGTGGCGCTTCATTGGCGCTGCTAGCTATTCCTTCTACATTGTTTCAGTCAATGCTTTGCAGTTTATCGTCAAAGCGTTTTGGACCTGATTATAGCGATGATGGTCTTTTTTGTTCAACTTCTTCAATTTTTCAGGTAGCTTTCGTAAAAAAATCTCTTTCTCTTTTTTGACGAAAACCGGAGAGGAACGAAGGTATCGGATATTGGAAAACAAGTTATCGAACTCAAATTGAGTTGGGTAAGATACCTGGCAAGGCGCGGTGATGGCAGGTGGCATAAAGCGGTGACCGAATCGCGTCCAAAGACTGGAAAAAAAGTGTTGATCGTCTGGCGGCGAGATGGGAAAGGAAATTGTTGCTATCTCGGGAATTTCCTGGAAAAGGCTGCCACAAGGAAGTGGAACTTGGCACCAACAAAGAAAGGCCTATACCCAGCAGTGGATGAGGTCGGGTTGTGGATGGTGATGATGAGTTTTCATAAGATTGATGCGTAATCAGGTATTTGTGCATATGTTTATAAACAGGCGCAATGGTTTCTCTAAGTTTGACCACATCAGCCCGGTCGAGACGATAGTACTTACTAATGAAATTCGTGATGGCAATATTATGTTCAACGCACAACTTCAGCCGTGGACACTATAATAGTCAACCATTCGAAATCGACTAGAATGTATAATTATGTTATCGTAAAATTGTAAATACTTACCGTTATAATCAATTTCGCGATTTTGTAAATTGTCGAAATATTGTGAACCGTAACATAATTATATTGCTTACAATTTAACGCATTGTTTTTCGGTAGATTATAATCAATCGAAGTAAAATACTTTGTTAGATCACAATCTGTCGTTAAATTGTCAACGGTCCGAAGGCTGATTATTATAAAGAAAGTGTTGCAGTGTAGTAATCTGCTCAGCTAGGTGATTCTGCGCTCTGTAGTTTGAATTTAAACTTTAAAACAGGCAGTCAAAGACCGTCCATCAAAACTACAGTAACAAAAAATAAGTTAACATAATTTCTTACTCCTTTATTTTTACTCGCGACATTGCTCTTTCGCATATTCAAAGTTCAACTAGCAAAAAAGGCTCATACAATAAAACGTTTCGTTTGGATTGGTCATGATACTCTGGAGCGCCCCTAACGGTATAAACCTGGGAACTGGGACCATGGATATGGTCGACGTCGTTTCTACACATCTAACTGTTGGTATGCGGCCAGAGAACCGGCGGTAGAAAAAATAATAAGTGGTTTTATTTTTTTTTGTGCTGACGAAAGATATTAGCTTAAGTGCTTTATTTTCTTTTTCTGATGACTGCCAGTTTCACTGGTGGAGTGATTGTAGTGGTTGCTTGCGCCACTGCTGAGTATGAGTTCCTAGGTTTAATACACCTAGGTTTAGGTGTTTTTGGATTTTAACGTCAATAATTTCTCTGTAGTAGCCCGGAGTCTTGTAAACGGTTGATGGCAATGGGGTCGCCCCTATGATAGAGGACTTAAATGTAACTGGTAAAATACGAGATTACACCAAGTCGAATATGCATAATCATGGTCTTTTGAGTATTATTTAAGTGTGAGCCACATTAGTATTATTATATTTCCGTGTCATGTCGTAGATAGTCACATGGAAAAAATCACAGAAACTTACAAACACAACATTCCGAACCGACTCGAAGCATCAACCTGTACAAATAATAGATTTTAATATTGTTAAGCGGCAGGCGCTGAACAAAAACACGTATATTTTTAACTTAATGTGTTATTAAACAAACTTCTGACGTCAATGAAGATGATGAAAAAATACCTCCAGGAAGGAAAACTCTTGAAAGTAATGGAAGTGGGCAGGGTCGCGTGATAAGAGGCAAAAACTCATCTTAAAATGAGGCTCTTTTATCCCATTTGATAAGTAACAATTAGAATTGGCTACTTGACTACTTTTGAAAAGGCTATTGCGGACGTTATTTCTCTTAAAGATACTTGTGAAGAGGGAAAATGAAATCTTTTTTTTAGTTTACTTTTGTCTCTTAACTCCAAAGAAAACAGCACAGTCCATATTAGTTATGTATAGTTCTGAGAGAGGTGTAATTAATCCGACCACTAACACACCGACCGACCCACATCAATATTTTTGCTATATAAGTATTACAAAGTAATTATATCGATTATGGATATAAATATTTTGTCTGCTCAAAGTATTTGTTTTAGGTTTAGAAACAATGAAATAAAAATTTAATATTGCTACATAATACTTCCAGTGCACAAAGCGTACAGAAGTGGTCAAAGAGTTTTCTCCTATTCTTGGAAATGCTTTTAATAAAAGTCTCTTTTTCCATCTTTTTAGGAAGATGCTCCCTATGTTGAATCTTAATTGACTACCAAGCGTAGTCGCTACCAAATTAATAGGTACTTTCGTTTGTTTTATTGCAAACTTCCTGAAAGTGACAGTCATTTCTAAAAATAAACCAATTTAACACAAGCCACGTGTTTATAACCACCACTATGACAAATGTTTGTGTGATGAGCACGATCATTTGTTCTGTGTCTGGGTGTAATTTATCTATAATATGTATGTATTTAGAAATATATAAGTATGTTTATCAGTTGTCTAGTACCCATAACACAAGCTCTGCTTAGCTTGGGACTAGATGGCGTTGTGTGATAGTTGTGGAATATTATTATTATTATTACAATTTCACGCATACATTTAACTCCAAAAAGCAACATTACAAGTATCATGTAGCTACGAGTTACATTTGGGCATTTCGTTTTCCTCATCCTTGATTGAGATCGGGACGTGAGAGTGAGCGATGCCAAATCAAGATGGGGTAACACCCCGCTGCTAATCAATTATAAGCGTTCTAACTTAGTCAATGAAAATGTTTGGGCGGAATTGGCTTGAAATATCTCGCCAATCTGGAAGTAATTAACACCATAATGACGTCGCTAGGAATGTATGGTTTTGAAGATTTTTGTTAGTTTATGATAAGTGGGAAGGTGACTATGTTTTTCATCGTTGGTGTAACTGTAGATTGCTGAACATAATATATTTTTAATAAAAAAAAAACTTAGGCACCGCACTTTTTGAATGTAGATATATGGTATGCCATAATACACGATTTACTTTGGTTAGACGGGTTGATAGACTTTGAGCCTTCTGATTACCAGTACGTGACAAGTGACAATTGGGACCATCACTGGTTTCAGATAATACATCGAAGGATGTATTATAATGACTGTAAATTACCGATATGAAGCTGAAGGGCTTGCTCTCTCTGGTATTTTGTTTTAGACCTTATCTGACAATTACAAATCGTGATTATTTAGTTCTGATGTACCGAATGCTTGATTGACAGATTCGTGAAGGGTCTATTAAAATAATAAATAAAAATAAAAAAGCCTTTTAATTCATGCATGCAATTTCCGCTTTTTATAAAGTTGTAAATTTTGCTTAACCTAGTGTTACTTTTTTATTATTAATTTATTAAATAAATAAGCTATGCAAGAACCCCGTCTTCACAGGTGAAAGCCTCCTCCAAAGTAAGCCAATTGTCCCGGTCTTGGGCTACTTCTGTCCAATGTGGACCGGCGATGTTTTTAATTTCATCGTCCCATCTTCTCATGGGCCTTCCTATGCCTCTTTTGCCGAGCGGTCCATTCCATGTCGTTACTCGTCTGGTCCAACGTTGATCTGGGAGTCGTGCTACATGGCCGGCCCACTTCCATTTCAATTTTTTCGCATATTGTAGAGCATCTGTGGACTTTGTTAGAAGGGTCTATTAACACCTTATATTATTTTGAATTACCTACTGTTTTATAATTTTGATTATTTCTCCACAAGCTGTTTTGTCCGCCAAACTCCTAGCCACACTCATATAGCTAGGAATACGATATGCCGCGGCTGTGCCACCAGGTATAACCCGTTTTATTACATCCAATTTTATTTTATGCCTCTCTCATACCCGTATTGATCGTTCGATAGATCTTTATGCATCTAAATCTTTATTTGAAGTCCCAAACGACGTTTTAATGTGCTGCCCGGTATGGATACTGGACAGTCGGAGACAATCTTTCATTTGAGTTTGTTGAATATGACTGAGTATACGGGTCATAATGTTTTTATACTGCTGAAAATATGACTGGATTTTTTATATGTTAGATTTGTTTAATGGTTTTGTATCACTATAACATCGTTAGCGTTTTAATTTGCTAGTGGATCAAAGGAGTTTTAACCTAAGCCGACTTGCGCGGCGGCGTCGTATAAAATCACGTATGAAGATATTTATTTATTTATTTAAACTTCATGCGCAATAGTGATACATAGGCGGACTTAATGCCACAAGGCATTCTCTACCATGACAATATCATGGTTTAACAATTTATATGGTTAATTAGAACCAGACACTAAGATTAAAAAGAAACGTATCTATTTCGTGTTTTTATAACTACCTACCCAAACGTTTAACTTTTGCAACAAACGGAAGTAGCTGAATAATATTTTCAAAGTTGTACTCGTGATTCTCTGTATTTCTGTCGCAGAATATTTCCCTAAGAATCTCGCAGTCTGTATAAAATCAGACTTTTATTTTGAAGAATTTACGATTCTACTCTCGAAAATAAAAAGATGCGAGCAAAGTCGCAGGTTTAAGTAGAGAATACCTGAGCGCTGCGAATGACATGGGTCCTTTTACAGTTTCTGGCGCTAAAGAGTAATATATCCTTCCCATATTCGTCTTATTATGATTTCCACACCCGTTTCATATGATGTTACATATTAAAATTATACATTAGGTGCGACGATTTATGAAACGGTGACTGTCGAGTTTTGATTTTGAGTAGGGGTTTTATATGACATGAGTAATAGGTTTATACAGTACCAAGACATGCTTGAAAGTGGGATGCTTTGTTTGCCTTTGAATTAAAATATCTTACCAAATTATGGCTTACAATAAAAGGTACGTAAATGATAATAATATGTCTATTCCATTAATCAAATTATCCTATATCCCATTCCACTGATGGACCCTTATGAGTTGCGCAATAAAACCGATCCTGACGTAAATGTAGTTTTTGATTTTTATCTCTCCATTCTGTCAAAGCACCAATCTAGGCCAAAAAAGTTATTGGGAATTCCAATTCCACAAAATGTCTCACATGGACGAATCGCCGAATACATAAAAAAAAACTATCAAGAAGTTCAGACACTCCAGTATACTTATTATACTTCTTGAACATTGAATATTATAACATTCTTTTGTCTTTGGTTCGAAATACCTTTTTACGATCTAAAAGCTGACATGAAACAATACACGAGTGCTTGCATATTATTCAACGTCCCGGCCGAATAACTCGACTAACTGTGGAATGTCTAATTAGAAAACAGGTGCTACACTACTCAAGTTCAAAACCTACAGAAGTTTCGGACACTTTGCAGTCCATGGCGGCACTTGCACACAATTTATAGATTAAAATTACTAAGAAACTCGTAATGAAGTGTTAAGTTAGAGAACTGAAATGTGGTCGCAGTTAAAATGTGCTGTGGATGTTATGATTTCCATTCTTGCCTTCGGACGATCCAAAATTTTGGAAATAGGTTGGTAAAAAAATGGCTACATCACTTCTCGTACCTAATTTCTTCGATTTGCCTACACACAAATAAAACTTTTGTGAAACTACAAAAGTGTCGTTTCGTATCCTACAAGTCTGACTGTAATAATTACACGTAAACTCAATCCCAACAAAAACATTCTGTAAAAAACTAGCCAAGTCTCGATGGAGCTGCTTGTTTATCTCTAAAAAAAAATTAAGTTTAAAAATCTAAAACCCGACTACTAACAAAATCGCGGTCTTAAAAGCAGAAAACAAGAAAATAATTATTGTCTGATATTCTTCGTAGTCGCATGCCACTGATACCTGATGCTCCTTCATGGCATTCTCATTGATACAGAATTCAGCTGCTAATTGCCATTAGCAAGGTGGCATGCGACTACGAAGAATATCAGACAATAATTATTTTCTTGTTTTCTACTTTTAAGATCGCGATTTTGTTAGTAGTCGGGTTTTAGATTTTTAAACTTAATTTTATTATTTGAATTTTTGTTTTTGTGTGTACTTAAACTATAATATAATGCATATTTGTAAAGTGCTCGCCAAGACCTTTCATGTGATACCAAACTTGCTATGATTATCTCAATTTAATATTTTTTGAGGTAAGTTTTTGACATTTAAATTCCGTCATAAAAAGAATTTATAAAATTTATATAGCCTATGTCACTCGGGCTATTCTTACGAATCTATTGACACCTAATTTATTAAAATCCGTTCAGTAGTTTAGCCGCTATGGTGGAACATACATACATACATACATACATACATACATAGACTGCCAAAATCATTACCCTTCCTTTTGGCTTCGCCGTAGTCGGGTAAAAAGTAATGAAATCTAGACAAAGTCGTGCCAAGTCTAAGGTTCCTTATTGCGATTTCTTTATTATTATAGTTATTGTTGTGTGTCTTGGCCGTTGAACATTCTTTATACGTTAGTGGGTACAAGTCAATTTAGTTTATACGTAATGTTATATCTGTTGTAACTACCTATGATTGTTAAGCGAGTTATAACCCATACTGGTATTGGTAATTGGACGCCAAGAAGAAAAATGACCGAACTAAACGAAACGAACAACGGCCAAGTCACACAACATTAACTATAATAATAAAGAAATCGCAATAAGGAACCTTAGACTTGGCACGACTTTGTCTAGATTTCATTACTTTTTAGAGATAAACAAGCAGCTCCATCGAGACTTGGCTAGTTTTTTACAGAATGTTTTTGTTGGGATTTCACTTCTTTTTGTAGAAACGTGCCATTGATTTATTTTATTAGATTTTCTTATTAAAACAATTTTTTTTTGTAGTTTTTTTTTTTTTCGATTTTCCTACTTTTTATAGTTTTCCCTTTATGTGGCCATTAAACCCTAACTCTGTACCAAATTTCAGCTCTCTGAGTTTATGGGAAGTACTAGTTCTATTTTGATGATCATGAGTGAGTGAGTTTCATAAATGCGAAACTTTGCTTTCGCTTAACTTCGGAACTAAATGACCTACAGACTTGAAACTTTTTATTTTAAGTGTGATTGTATAGCTTACTGGATGACGTAAATTTCAGCGGTTCTCAAATAGGGTCCTGAAAATGCGGCGAAATGGTTCCAGTAAAGGATGGTACGGCAGTGTTTGCTTCGCGCTCGACTCGGCGGGGGCACTGCCGTGCCCCCAGATAGTTGGCGTAACGAGACTCAATGCTTGAAGACAAAAATAGTTACGAAAAGGCTTTTTTTTCACTAGTTTTGCACGTGTTTTGTTTAGTTGACGAACTGGGAAAGTTACAAAACGCCCGAAAAAATATCTCTTTCGCATTACCTAAATAATAGTTATAGCCAAATATTAACTCAGGCGTTATGTTAGTTTAGATAACAAATCTTCCAACTATTAAGATATTCATAATAACCTTTAGTTGTTTTTCGCAAAAACCTAAGCTTGGATAAGCCGAAAAGCACCTACACATAATTATTATCTGTAACGGTGCGTGCTTAGCCGTATTTTAGCACCGTATTCGTTCAGGGAAATAAGTATCTAATTTTATTACTACTTCTCAGTCTGATACAAGACTTAATAATATTTTGATGAATAGAAAGGGAGAGGAAGACCAAAGATAGGATAAATGGATTGTAGTAAGAATGATAATAGGGTATTTCACCAAAAAAATTGAATTAGTCCATCCGATAGATTTCCAAAAAATAATGGACACATAAACAAAAGATGAAGACGATACAGTGCTTTGAAAAGTCGTGTCAAGTCGTGTGACGTCACAAGGTTAGTACTTTTTTACCCACGAAGTGACGCCAAAAGCCCCCGCTCATGATCTTTGACATGTTTTATTTTCGTCAATTTTTATTAATTTGATATAACAAAAAACACGTATCCAATATTTTTCGATAATCTAACAGACGGACTAATTAGATTTTTTTGGTGAAATACCCTGATATGAAGGAAAAAGGTGTAAAATGATAGCGTAACGATTGACGGGGGAAAATCAGTGACAAAACAAGTGCTGCGCCAACCCCAAATAACAAGAAACAAGAGCAATAAGATCTTGATGAGTCTGATAATTGATAATCTTTTAGTCAGGTGGAATTTACTAGCTTCTTCTAAATTTCTCTTTGAAATCCAATATTTGTCGCATTGTGTATCCAAAATGATTAATTTTTAACCAATCACTTTCCAATTTCAAAATCAAAATATTCGAATTCACACAGGCATGCATGGGCTGCACTTATAAATCGTCGGCAATGGGTGCATGGTTGGTGTTGGTCGTTTCCTGTGAAGAAGAAGGGGTAAGAAACTCCAAGGTTAGGTTAGGCTTTTAAAATGATTTAGTATCACAATAATTTATTTTACAGCTATTATAGTTATTGTTTTTAAACTTTATTAAATAAATCGGCTCTATCTATAAAACAATAATTATTCGCTATACGTATCAATCAGTGTTCCGATTCTTGATACCATATTCAAATCAGTCCACATTGAAATGTTAAAGTTATCGAACTCTACGTCAATAATTATTACCTATGTATAACAATTTGTTAGCACATTTCTGCTACGTTTCTACTACGTCATCTGTAGGACTGCCTGGTCTAGAGTGGTCGCAAGTGCGTCTGCTGAGCATGGGGTCCCATGGGTTTGATTTCCGAGTCAGGTAAAGTGTTTTTCCATCAGGAATTTCTCAGTAGCAGCCACGGAGTCTGGATGTGTGCCTGATTGATGGCAATAGTCTCGCCCCAATTAGTATATGAGATATGAACATAACTGGCGAAATGTGGGTGTTTTATTAGGTACACTTCTGCCGATTCCATCGACTATTATAGGGTTGATGTTATGTATCTCTACTACGGCCAATCAACTGTGATTTCACGGTTTTCAATTGAAGGTGATATGTGTTACATTCCTTGATTACGGTCGCGAATCTTATTTTAATCACCATAGGTACAACCAGACACGGTTCTGCAAAATGCAAAGCTTCAAAATATGCATTTCGCAGACTACCCTGGCGCTTCTACCTTAAGTCAATCTCAAAATCGATAAAACGACAAACTGATAATTATGACCTTGATAGCTTCACACGTAACGCGCAAACTCTTCAATTTTTATCTCGAAGTCATGCTTTACTTTAAATTCCTAAGCACCGATGTTTTTAAAACACCTTAACCTCAAGGAAAAACGTGCGGCCCCAATAATGATGTCAAAAAAGTTTCAGATACCCGCAAGCAAAACAAAAATGTCGTTAGTAATGAGCGAACAAAAGCTTTATGTACGAAAAATGTGGACGAGCGACGTTTCATTATGTTGAGAGGTACAATACATTATTTTGTTTGTAAAATAAAATGGTCTAACCTGCATTTTTAGAAATTTTATTAAGTGGTGAGTGAGATACAGATTCTATTATCTGGAATTCTTTTCGAAAAATATTTTTACGTTACATCTTAACTGACTATATCTGGCTTTTTATACTCTCTGCTAAATTGTGAGCCACGTGTGAAAAATAGAATTACATATTACAGGTTGTTCAATTTTAAATTATGAACAAACACATAAGTATATTTTGATTAATTTAATATCAGGCGAGGCATTGCTATCCATTGCACTGTATACGTTTCTTACATTGACGATATTCAGTATTGCCTTTAAGTATAATATTCGACGCAGACAAAGTGTCTCCTCGTGTGTACTCGAGGATACGCTCTGTTTCTTGCTCTAGCAAATTACGGTTCTAAGCAAAATGAGACTGCATTTTCCCATGCTCCCAGCATGTGTCTAAAATGGCTGTGACATACGAATGAATAAACAGACGGTAGGACTAATCTGGGTCCTAAAATCAGTTCTGAAAAATACAAAAGTCTAACCAAATCATCCAAGAACTAATCAAAACAGAACCAAAATCGAGAACTAAATTAATGAAATTACTAGTTATAACTAAGCACTAAGAGGTGAATTAAAATGGAAGCATGACTGGATGATGCATGGCCATACCAGATTGAAAATACGTCATCCGCCCTGCATTACGAATGATAAATGCAGTTCATTCAAACCAACTGAATTTCATTCCCAGCGGGGCGACTTACTAGTTCCCGCTCATTCCATGGCTTTGACGAGTTAATAGGGGAAATGGTATAGCATTTACTTGCTACCGTATATGGTTCAAAATGGTATAACCATTTATTTCTTGATTTGTTACCTTTCAATTTGGCAGTTTAATATATGAGGACTGACTTTTTAAAATACTTTAAACCTGCAGTTTTTTAGTAATTAGAAAATATTAATAAGGTAGCTTCCGAACCTCTTAAACCTGTCTTCTTAATGAAATCAAATAAAGCCCTTTCTGCGTTGTAGTATACTTTACAGTGGTATTGAGTGATAAAATGATGTGCTGAACTAAACATTTCTTTTTTCTGAGCTTTTGGTGTCGAACCAATCGGCGTCAGTTCTGCTGACTCCTCGTTTTCTCTTTAAGTTTCTATTCTGCTGTATGCTTACTCCAGTGAACATAATGGCTCTCGACATACGTGTTGTGTTCAGTACGATTTGAACTTGTAGCTTTTACTATATATTTTTTGTATCTTAGGACTCCTATAGGTCCCGTCGGGGCTGCGGGATGTCGAAAGAGATACCGCGGCCTCGGCACAAGGGCGAAGAAGGAACATGGGTGGTTTTTAGTCAGTAGAAGTCTGACACTCCCTTCCGCTCTGCCCAAGAGCCGGAGGAGCTATTTGATGATTTCCCAAAGCCAAAAAAAAATCATTGTATAGTCGACCAAGAAATTGGTTTACCACTTTTGATGACATCTCCCAGTAACATAATTATTCGCTAAGGATGACAGATTGACAGATTCTGACGTGAAAATAGCACTTGATGTTTTGTACGTGCAAATGATATTCAACCTTAGAGTGGTAAACCAATTTCTTGGTCGACTATACAAAGCGTTATTGGGGTTTTCTGCCAGGATTTGTACCCGATTGATGGTAATAGGCTTGCCCTCTGTTAGCTGGGTCTTAAATATGACTGGCAAAAATAACTGTTCAATTAGGTTTACCTCTGCCTTACCCTTCTGGGATTACAGGGGCGATATTGAGGTATCTTATGTTTCTTAGTCCTATTTTTTTAACGAGTTACCAGCTAGGCTGTAATCTCCACAATCAGCCCAATAAAAGTTGTGAAAAGCAAACATTTTTATTGTCAAGGCGAGTTAAAAGGGTACAATAAGGTATTGTAGATAAAACGGCTTTGAAGAATCTCTTCGCGCCCCCAAGTAACGATTGCAGTCCTATCTGCCAAACAAACTGTAATAACAAGCACACCTTAGCACGCCTGTGATAAATCCTTAGTGTATGGTGTAAGGAATAAACTTTAAGGTTGATACGACAAGGAAACCTGCGAAATACGAAATTTCTTACGTTTTTTTGCAATTTGCCGGTCCGTGTGAAGTCGCACTAGATAGTATAAAACAAAGTCGCTTTCTCTGTCCCTATGTCCCTTTGTATGCTTAAATCTTTAAAACTACGCAACGGATTTTGATGCGGTTTTCTTTAATAGATAGAGTGATTCAAGAGGAAGGTTTTAATACCTACCTTTTTTGCACCCGTGCGAAGCCGGGGCGGGTCACTAGTGTTAAATAAAATAAAATTCGCGACAGTAACAAATGTCTATTTACTGAGTAGGTAATAATGATTAAAATCCCAAGAATAAGTCTCAAGAATGCCTTTTTCATCAAATAGTCACTCGAGAGACTTATTTGAACTGAATTTCGCGGGCTACCTTGTCACATTCATTTTATGAGGAAACTGGAGCTGCGATTCTCCATACAAATCTACTCTTATTTTTTTCCGGAATAATTCCTCCAGAGCAAACTTTTTTTTTTTTCATAAACTCAAGGACACGTCCCTGTCGTAACCCTTTTTTCAGAAATGAATAATTAAATAAAATACGCATGACAGGCCTTAAAGACCCATATAATTATAAAATCTGAACACAAAATGTTTCCGGTTCTTTTTTCTGGTAACGTCATCAAAAATTATTACGACGGAATACTTCAATAATTCTCGTTGGTTCGATTCCCGGGTCAGGCAAAGTATTTTTGGTTTTCTCAGTAGCAGCCACGGAGTCGGGATTTGTGCACATTTTTTGGAAATAGGTGCACCCTTACTATTCATACACCTCTGCCTAACACTTCTCTCTTCTTTTTATGTGGAATTAATAATAAGTAAAAAGTAAAAATATTTAGTACTTAGTCAAAATAAGATTATGGACTGATTTTATATAAGTCGTTCTTTTGATTTTCGCGTCTACAAGTGTCTGTCTAATAAAATTGAAAGAATGAATATTAACCTCTATTTATGTACATTGCAGCATTGTATTACAAGCGTGACGCTTATGTACATATACAACATTCACCTGTAATACCATTTTACATATCCAAAAACAAGATCACCAATTTAGTTTAAACCTACATTAAAACTAAACAATAGATAATTCAACCGGTAAACAGTGAAAGATCCTAAACCAACACAACTATTCTGTTAGAGGACTACAACATTCAGGTAACCTTATCTAATCAGATCGTTGATGAGACTAACAATTGTTAACTTATATTTAAATTCCTTCGAATCGTCCTAAATAAACTTGTTAATTAATTACTTTATGATTTTAAGTTTGTTTAGAGAATTTGCATTCAAACTTTGTTTACATCTTTTTTTTTCCGGTCAGTACCTATTAATAATGCTGGTGGTCTTCGATCAATAATAGTACAATATTGTATAAATACAATAATAATAGTACATTATTGATCGAAGATGGTGGTATAATAAATAGTTCACTCGAGTGAATTATTATCAGTTGATTTCATTCTAAGGTGGCGGATTATCGAAAGAGATGACGTGGCCTCGGCACATGGGCGAAGAAGGAACATGGGTTGGTTTTTAGTCAGTAGAAGTCTGAGACTCCCCTTCTCTCCCCAAGAGCGGGGGGCGGGGGGGGCCAAAAAATAAAATTATTGTTATCTCAATTTATTTGGGGTCGGCGCACCATGTCTTCTTCTTCCATACTTTTCTATAACTCGTCATCACTGCAGTCACCTCCTTTATAGCCATGTCATTCTTCACACGTACCTAACTAAAAAAATATATATATTATAAGGAATAGACGTTCATCTGCTCCTTTCATTCCACTTTTGGATCATTACGTAGACAAGTGAAATATGTCAAAAGATACCGATATATCCAAAATCGTTGGAACTGCTCACAAATGTACAGATTTTTATCAATCAATTTGTGTTCAGATGTGTGAGTGAAAGACAAAACATATTAAAATTGATCCGTCTGATATCTGTGAAACTGGCCTTCAGGTAAAGGTCACACGTGGCGCTTTCCTACATACGCACAGATTGCTCTTTACGATCTTAGATTAACAAAAAAAGTTTTGACAAGGAAACATCAATAATCCAGATAATGTGATAAACCAAACGAGCAAATTAATTACAATGTTATTTATTTATTTATTTAAACTTCATGCCACTCCATGTAAAATACTGGTATTCAGCTGCATCCGGTTAGACTGGAAGCCGACCCCAATATAGTTGGGAAAAGGCTAGGCAGATGATGATGAAACTTCATGCACAAGAGTGGTACATAGGTGAACTTAATGCCACAAGGCATTCACTACCAGTCAACCTTAGGGTCAAATAGGACAGCACTGTGGTAGAGTACAAAAAAAAATAAGGAGAAAACCATAACCATTCCCATAACTTGAGCCCTATGAGCTTCAGGTTAGAAGACAATTGCAATCTTATACAAAGTATACCGAGTTCTTCGCAATAAGAAGCATTGAGTGAAAGGGTGGGTACACGATAAGATTTCGTTCTGCCACGACGACTGTTTTAAGACAACCGCTTTCAGCCGACAACAATTTTGGCTGAATGAACCACGTCATCAAATGTCTGAAGATAATACACTGGAGTAAAAAAAGACAATAGGTATATTATCTTGAATGAATTCTAAGGAACTTTCATGGTTTCGGAGTTTGTTCGAGAAAACGATGTTTTTTTACTTGATTTTATTTTCGCAGCGTTTGCTTTCTTTTGTCTTAGATACGCACAATGGCCACTCGGGGTAGTTGATAGCTCAAATTATATACAAACGGTACTTCTGTGGTAACAATCATTGTCATGGGTGTACCGAGGTCTAAGGCGGATACAGTTGAAACGTGTGATAATATTATTATTAAAGTACAGCGCAGCGCAAGCCGACGCTTGAAACACACTCGTGACAAGCTTCTGGCGTTCCTGAAACAAAAACTAGACGTGACAGACGAAGTGTAAGCCTTTCTGATCTATGTATCGAATGTTTTGCTGCTACAAAGCTGTTCCGGTCGCTCGATAAAAGCGACCAGATTGTATCTCGTAGGCGTGACGGGACAAAGAAAAGCCTGCAAGATATCTTCTCGCTGCTGAAAGTGCCGTGTTTGTGGCCAAATATTTAGACAAAATTAGCCCTATCAACTTACTTTTGACCACGTCGACGTGTCAAGCCTGTTGAAGAACATTGTCTTCTTAGAGGCTCATTTGGTTGATGTGCAGAGAAATCTGGCTGCAACCTAGAGCATCGTTGCAGACTTGCACTCAAAACGGTGTAGCTCAGTTGCGTGCAAACAACGTAAACACGCGCCGAGGAGC
Organism: Diarsia mendica; assembly: GCA_949316265.1. Classification (NCBI taxonomy): domain Eukaryota; kingdom Metazoa; phylum Arthropoda; class Insecta; order Lepidoptera; family Noctuidae; genus Diarsia; species Diarsia mendica. Next base: position 10,794,345 of record OX438892.1, read on the forward strand.
CAGTTGCCGCCAACGCTGATTTCTGAGTCAACGTTGCACGCCGTGGCCTCACCGACGCGACCACCTGAGCCAGTGGCCATTTTGAGCATTCCTGCCACTCTCCCCGCAAACTGCCTCTTTCCGAGCCTTCAAACCGGGCTGGTGATCGCGGTTTCGTGATGGTAGAAAGGAGGAAACACCGTCAGAACTATACGAGTACTACGGAAAGGTTCCCTTGTAGCTCAAAGTAAAACTGTGCGCTGCGAACATCATAGTGAAAAATATATTGTACATTTCTCGAATGCATTATCGCACCACAAAGGCAGAGGACATCTAAGAGTATGTGCGCCAAAGATTGAAGTACACGCAAACTTATAAAATCAAAGATAATCGATAACGGGATGTACCTACAATGTGCAGTCATTGCAGGTGACATCATGACAGTACAGTACCGAGCCGGAGATTTTATAAGTTTGTGTGTATCTTGCTTCATCTAAAACGTGATTTTCTTCTTTTGAACTCTGTCAGAACTATGATATTATTATAAACTTACCAAGTTATTAACATGAAACGAGAAAGGTAGGTCAAAAAGTTAACCATCAACTTAGCAAGCAAAACAAAAGCCCCGCCAAGTGAGATTGGCATCGCTTAAAAATAGCCTCTGTAAGTGAACCCGCAGTACATCATACGTGAAGTTTTAGTTCAGTATGCACGGCCATATCTCAGTGTCTGCGTAAGTAAGGGATGCAGGAAAACAACGGCTATAGAATATAATAATGTAAGTTGGCAAGGCAGAGAATTTCGCTTCTCCAGCCAAAGCTTATATAGGAGCTCCATATATTGTTGTGGCTTGTTGTTTTATAGTTTACTAGACGTGGGTTAAAAATAAGCCAGGAGTATTAACCTTCGTGGTTTTCATCATAAAGTTGTGAACGTTTTCATATAGAGCAGTTTACCGTAAAGAATAGCGGGGTAATTGCGTAACACGCTCACAATTTCAACAATTTTCATTTTAACAATTGAATAGTATTCTTTGTGTTATTTACTTTATTGAACAAGGGAATATTTCAAACTTGTATGAAGCAATTCAATGTGAATTTTTCGTAAAAGTGGGTCAGGTCTGCAATTGGGGTGCAGGTTTCTTATTATATGATTATCAAAACCGCTTCCGTGAATAGCGATAATTTTGTCAGCAATTGGTATCGCTACTTATACCTTGATTAGCCTGCAGAGATTGATAGATAGTAAAATAGCTGATGCCCGCGGCTTCGCTCCAGTGGATTTTGGTCAAATTATAATATACTAAAACCTTGCTATGCTCGGAGTTTCCTTGCGTGATCGAATCAGAAATGAGGACATCCGCTATGAGAACCAAATAGCCCGAAGAATCGCCCTTAAGTGGCAATGGGCAGGGCACATTGCTCGCAGAACGGATTGCCGATGGGGCCGAAAAGTTCTGGAATGGCGACCGCGAACCGGAAGACGTTGCGTTAGAAGGTGCCTCCCACTAGGTGGACCGATGACCTGGTCAACGTTGCAGTAACCCGCTGGATGAGAGACGCACGGGACCGGTCAATGTGGCGACGCCTGGGGGAGGCCTATGTCCAGCAGTGGACGTCTTTTGGCTGAAATGATGACGATGAAAACCTTTCTCGAGAACCACTCCATTCATTGGTGAAAACGTAGTTTTTGAGTTTATCGCGAACAGACAGGCAGATGCGGTGGGTTTTGTTTCATAACATGTAGAAATACCGACTGTTTGAGTTTTAACGTTTGACTTAGCATTAGCAGCAAGAGTTGTAATTTACCTAACCTAACCAGGGCCGGCAGTCTCTACAGAGATAACGACAAAATCGCTAACTTTCGATTGCTAATTGCCAACGAATAAATTCGGTCGCAATAATGATGCTTGCAAGTAAAGCAAGTCTCTACATCCAAGATGCGTTTCTCGCAAGCATCATTATTGCAACCGAATTTATTCGTTGGTAATTAGCAATCGAAAGTTAGCGATGTTGTCGTTGTCTCTGTAGAGACTGCCGGCCCTGGCCGTAATATTTAGGCCTTCATGTTGATGTCTTTAGTGTAAGTAAAAACAGATATAAAAATGACAATAAATTATCAAATCTTCATACATGCAGCAATATCTAACCTATTCACCAAGAATAGTTATTATTACACAATAGAAACACCTATATTTTCTCTTATTTATATTTCCATGTAAAGCAATGGAAGTTTACGAGCTGATAACTTACTATGATATATGATCAATTCCTGTTTGATTTCACACGCCGGAACGATGTTTCGCATATAGATTTGAATTGGTTTGTGTAAGCAATCGCTAATGCTCTTGGCATGTGGGATTGCCAAATGTAGTGTTAGTGCGTTGTGTTGTTATGGTGCTGTGGAATACCGCTTGAAATACATATAGATGTTTGTTTTGTTATGCAAATTCATTAAGATAATTATCATAGCCTGCACAATCCTTTTACTTTTTGGAAAATTCCGGGCACAAAATACATCATTGTGTGGTTGATTTCTTTATTTGGTAAATGCTACTTTTCAGCCGCTACTAATAAAATTCATAGTTTTGTTTTTTAAGCCACGTCCGAACAAGTCTTTCTTATTGTCATTCAGGAAATGTAACTTCAGTCAACATCATCACCCGCCTAACCTTTTCCTAACTATGTTGGGTATGTTACTTTGCGCACCTTCACTAAAATTCGCTTCATATACCTAAACTATTGGTATCCCTAGTAGCAATTGCCGTTGGCTTCCATACGCCAACAGTTGGGAATGTATTGGCAGACGTTAGTTATTCCGCCAACCCAAACTTAAAATAGGCCCATTGTCTTAAACATGCACTATTTGCCCTACGAAGAGCCAACGACGGGCCTGCGTTACTATTCTTACTGTTGGGTGATTTTTGTAGGGATTTATGATTTAAAACAACATTGGGCCAACTAACGACGGGCCTGCTGCTTCTATTCCTACTGTTGGGAGATTTTTGTAGGGATTTAAGTTATGATAACAACATCGGTCCAACTTAGATACCCTTCAATGGCCCTGTTACTTGCTGCTCCTACGGGGTGGTATCGGGGTGCGCGGGGGGCGGGCGGCGGCACTTGTCGCCCGGTCCGCCCGCCATTTTGCAGTTTGTTATTTCATTTGTGCGGTGCCGGGTGCGCTTGCGGCTGCGGAGTATTTGTTTTATATAAATATATAAAATATTAGCCTGACAGGCAGTGATAAAAATGTTTAAAGTTGTGGAATTTGACGATGAAGATGGTTACGGTGGGGAACTCGGTGTGGTGCGTGAAAACTGGATGACGCCACGGAAGACGCATTGTGGCCTCCCTATACCTAAAACTGCAATAATATTCAACAAATGCCTTAGCAGTAACGAGGCTCCAACTAAGATAACATGGACATTATGTCCTGTAAAACGTTTATTTTACGAAACGGGTAAGTTTTTCTTATGTAGGTATTTATCTACTTAGAACCCGTGCGAATTACCTTGAGACCTGGGACTAAGATGCTATTATTTATGAAATACTATCTTATTTTGTTCTTAATAAATCTCGTGCAAATCTCTAGCTAAAAAAAATACTACGACGCATCATTTTGCACAACATAAATTGAAATTGAATCATCGGCCCGGTCTCAAGTTAATTCGCACATAACCTAACAAAAAATTGTCTATAATTTATCCTTACTGGCATTGCATAAGTATTTGTTGTTTTACTATAATGGGTTGTGTTGTGTTTGTTGCAGATAAACTACATAACCTACATTGGTGGGAACAAAACTGGTCCTATCACAAGAAGAATCCTTGAACGAATCTTTGACAACAACTTAGCTGCAAAGTGTAACTTTGTAAAAGTAGGTAGGTACTCTATCAATGTATCATAGTAGGTACGGTGTGTATCGTTTTACTGCAGAGCTACCGTCTCCAAATTGTGTAAAATTTGTCTTCATTTTGTCAATAACATAATATAACAATAAATAAATATTCAATTATCATAATTTGTATTTCATTTAATTTCAGTTAATTAACACAAAGTATAATAGGTCAACGCAGACGACACAACGTCCTCTCATGTACTCACGTCAAAGTGCAAAAGAGAGACGACTGTTTGGTGGGTGACTTTTGTATGTCGTCGTCTGGGTTGGCCTATTAGGGCTGGTTTCAGAGCGACGTGTCTTGCCAGCGCCGGCCGCACGCACGTCGCTGCACATGAACCTTATCGGCTTTAAAATAAGGTTGGTTTTTCAAAACATCGCAAAAACCAAACTTATTATGAAGCTGATAAAGTTGATGTTCAGCGACACGCGTACGGCCGGCGCTGGCGAGACGCGTCGCTTTGAAACCAGCTATAGAACCAACAAACATGCAACCGCTTGCCTACATGTATTATGTGTCGTTGGGCCTACCCATAACACGTTTTCCTCGGGCCTCCGTAGGGCAATGCACGTTGGCCCTATCGCAAGTTGGGCCTTCGTAGGCAAATCCACGTAGGCCATCAGTTTTGGGCCCAACCCGCAAACTGCCCGCCAATTGTATGCATTTGCCAACTAACCAGAGGTATGTGGCCCAACTAAATGCCAACAAAAAATGCTACTAGGGATTCAGCTGAATACCAGTAGTTTTTAGTAGATCGATATGTGACTACCACAACGTTTCATACTTTTTGTGTTAATTTAAAACTTTGTTAAGCACATTTAAGTGGGGTTAGCGTAACTTGTAATAACACCGAATAATCCTCATCAGAATAAACATTTCAGTAGCCATTCGTGAAGGTACGCTGAGTAAATCAATATTGTTTCACCGTATTTTTGGATGAGCAGCGTTGCCTACAAGTTGTGAGTGTTTTTGATTACGCCCAGTACTGTTGAATCCGGATTAAGCGCCGATTTTTACGCTGAAATTTCTGTTCCCTAGTTGTTCAAAATATAGCCGTTCAAACATTTTTTTCTTCGGGTATGGGTGTAGCTGTTCTATTTGTGTTTGTCTTTTAGATTTCTAAAATAAAGACCGCTTTTATCTATAAAAATGTAAAAGATTATAAGCTTTATTTAGACAAAATCATAATTTATCACACAAAACGTTTCGATTGTAGATGATTTTGACACATTTACAAAGCTGTTGCTCACTGAAATAATAAAAAAAAAAAAAAGACGGGTTGCACTCCGGGAGTGCCGGCAGAAGTGAAAACTTGATTATTAACGTTGAGCATGTTTGATATTTTGGAATGGTTAGGGAATAATTTTGCACCAATTGCTTTAACAGTATAAAAGTACTATCATTTATGTGGTAGAATACAATATTGATTTATTGCGCTATCGTACATAAACATGACAATTTATATTACATTAAAAATTTAACACTTTAAAACTATTACAATTATTTTACATTAAAAAGTTTATCTCTCCGAAAAATCAACTTTCATCCATAATTTCAACGACTTTTTCACCATCATCATTACCAGAACTATCATCGCCAATCTCTAAAACTGATACGATAGGTTTATGGTAGCTGAAGTAAGAAACGAACAGTTTTGATTCGAACCTATTTAAATGTCTAATAAAGACCGCATCAATAGTAGTTTTGTATTTCGTTGTGCTAAGATTGCGATCATTCGACATAGTTAAACCAAATTCATTATTTAAAAATTCAATTATTCCGCCATAACTATGCTAACCCATTTATTTTGTCTTTCCCTGTCCTCCGATCGGAACTCCGATTGGTAGGAGGAGCGGGAATATTTTTTCCCATGCCTCCGATTAAGCATCATAAAAACATTGTACAGTCTAGTTCAAAATAAATTATTTTTGTATTTTATTGACTGTACAGTCGACATCGTTAACGTTCAGGGTCAAAATGTCCAACTCCCACACGACTAGTCTAAGATCGATAGTTTCCGAGATATAGCCGTTTCAATTTTGACAGCTGTCATCCGAAATGTAGATCTCATTGAGATCTATCACTTATCCCTACACACAACTAGTCTAAGGTCGATAGTTTCCGAGATATAGCTGTTTCAATTTTGACAGCTGTCATCCGAAATGTAGATCTCATTGAGACCTATCACTTGTCCCTACACACAACTAGTCTAAGGTCGATAGTTTCCGAGATATAGCCGTTTCAATTTTGACAGCTGTCATCTGAAATGTAGATCTCATTGAGACCTATCACTTGTCCCTACACACAACTAGTCTAAGGTCGATAGTTTCCGAGATATAGCCGTTTCAATTTTGACAGCTGTCATCCGAAATGTAGATCTCATTGAGACCTATCACTTGTCCCTACACACAACTAGTCTTAGGTCGATAGTTTCCGAGATATAGCCGTTTCAATTTTGACAGCTGTCATCCGAAATGTAGATCTCATTGAGACCTATCACTTGTCCCTACACACAACTAGTCTAAGGTCGATAGTTTCCGAGATATAGCTGTTTCAATTTTGACAGCTGTCATCCGAAATGTAGATCTCATTGAGACCTATCACTTGTCCCTACACACAACTAGTCTAAGGTCGATAGTTTCCGAGATATAGCCGTTTCAATTTTGACAGCTGTCATCTGAAATGTAGATCTCATTGAGACCTATCACTTGTCCCTACACACAACTAGTCTAAGGTCGATAGTTTCCGAGATATAGCCGTTTCAATTTTGACAGCTGTCATCCGAAATGTAGATCTCATTGAGACCTATCAATTGTCCCTACACACAACTAGTCTAAGGTCGATAGTTTCCGAGATATAGCTGTTTCAATTTTGACAGCTGTCATCATTATTATATTATTATTAATTATTATTATTAATTATATTATTATTATTAATAATTTTATTATTATTATTATTAATTATATTATTATTATTAATAATTTTATTATTATTATTATTAATTATATTATTATTAATGATAATTATTATTATTATTAAGCGCCCTGCGCTGCCTAAACGAAACAGTAGGCCCAGGCATACATTTTCGCCGCGCCGTAGAGAGGGGATAGCTGTCTACTCTCCATCCGTCTTACGCTTTTTCGATCAGGGTCACGTGGTCACGTGTCCTGACGAATTTTCGATCAGGGTCACGTGGTCACGTTTCCTGACGCGAGTTTAAGATTTTATACCCATCACAGAACAATTTCCCAAAGTGCTCAACGCCGCTAAAGAAGTTTTCACTTCAAAAACACTAATATTCTTTGTTTCAGACATTTGACAGTTTATATTTGCCGTTAGTATGAGAATGCACTCACAAAGCATGCAAGATTTTAAGCACATTGCAGAAGTGTTTTGGTTTTACCAGTGACAGTGTATCTTCAGTGTCATTTATATTTTCTACTTTCACCGCTTTAATTTGAAACGTAAATACTTCTAACAAACATACAGTTCCTAAGCCAACTGATACAACAAATGGCCTGTCTGCCCGTTCCGCGCAAGTTCCCGTCCCAATCTACGAGCAAACCCGGTCTTGCCCGTCACACGCTCGAGAACGCAAGTTTTTAACCGGCCTATCCGCTTAGCCAACAAAGATTATGTATCCGGAAAAGTTTCGGAATGTTACGGCCCTATGCATCTGCACATCAAAGAGATATGCACTTAATAATTCGGGTATCCGAGATTTATGCAGGGGTGTGTGGCTAAATAATAAGAGCGTCACAACACAATCTTTAAAGGTAAGCGAAGCTTCGAGGTTAGACCGGCTGGATAGGTCTTCTATCATTACATTCCAAGTTTCTCGGCTCCCGGCTGTAATATCTGGTTTATGGATAGTCGTTACGGGTAGTCAAAGGCCAGGACGTCTGACATTCAGTTATTGGTTGTGGAGGTGCCACCACACACCACACCATACCACACCACCACATAGTTGGGAAAAGCAAGGCAGAAGATGATTCCCAAGCAAGATTAATACGGCACATAAACAACATTATGAATGTTGTGTAAAAGAGCACGTCTCGTAAAATAGTATTCGATAAAGTTAGCAGTAGTGGGGAAGTTCTGCGAGGAATTTCAATAAGGCCGCGTTAACTGATAGTTGGTATATTCGGTTCGTAATAAGATCTATGCGAGCTTGTGCGAATCAGATTAGAATGGTAGATTTTCCGCCAGACATTCGAGCTTGTTATATTATTTATAAGTATTATTTTAGGGCGATATTAAATACTTTAAGTACTTATTATATCTGTCTTTTGTGTCCCACTGCTGGGCCAACAAAGTTCTCTGGATTCTTTACCCGACTGATTACCCGGAGCCGTGTTCTAGTCGATATTTTATTTTACTGCATTCGCCTTTTAGCCAATATGATAGTATGTAATTTATATTATATTATTAAATTAAATAATGATAGATGAGTATATCAAACATTTATAGTATGTTATGATTGACTCTCAAAACAAAAACTATTTAACTACCACTTATACCAAATCTATTCGCAGCCAGCTAACAATAATGATAAGTGTTAAATTAATAAACTTTTTAATTTAATTATTAAGTGTTTAAATCCGAGTGCATGGAACGGAATGGCAGCGAGTTAGTAAATGCGGGGGGAATCCAACGCCACCTTAAGACCTCACCAGTAGCAACTTCGGGATAAGGAGGAGAGTATTAATAAGACCAGCTTAGCCAACCTCACTAAAAAGTTCTAGAAGTATTAACAATCTTAAGCCAATCAATCGATAAACACAAAAACCGTATTTTTGACATTGTTTTTATCTACGTCTTTTAAACAACTCATGTACATATTTTTCAAGATTTATTTTTGTTTCTACGTTCTTTGCATTGTGTAAATAAGTAGTAACAAATCATAATAAAAATAAACTAAAAAGATAAAAAAACCTTATTATAGTAAGCAAAACTGTTGCAGTTGTTCAAACTTTGTGCGAACTGTGCAATATTCTTTAGGTGCTCTATAAATATCTTCAATACTCTAAGAAGCAGAGACTTAGTTAATTTTATGCTGTTCACGGCTACTTTAATTTCTCGCTTCGCTGATAATTCTGGCGTCGGCACCCATGGAGAAAATCTGGGCAAAAGTTCAGTCCGCGATATTATTTAAATGCAGACGATGTACACAGTACGCCTTCATATTTTATAGCGGCGTCTGCTTTTCTCAGAACTACCCGGCTATTCGAATGAACAACAAATACTTTAGAGTTTGTTTACGTTTAATTTTACATGAATTGTTTGTTTCATAATTCTTATTTCATTTTATTGGAATAGTATAGTATATACATAGGTAGAGGCTGGTGTCCGCTACTCCACGCTTCGTATTTTGCTTTATTGTGCTAATTTCCATTTTTTGTTGTTGTATCATTTTCAAGTAGAGTTTGCGATATCAGTGTACTTATAAATCAATAGAGCTTGGTGACTTCGAGCTGACTTTTATTTCTCAGATAGGTATTATACGACAATCCTATAATTTTAGAGAAATAGGACATGGTTTCAGTGTATTTATTTATTTAAAGCACAAAGCACGGAAAAAGGCGGACTATCAACCTATAGGTACCTATATCCATTTTAGTTTTAGCCAAAGGCTCACCACGAGCTCATTCATAATAATATCTAAAGATATCGCCTTATATGATTAACGAGATCACAGAAATGTAATTCAATTCCGGGTTAATTTTGACATTCAAAAGTAAAGGTCCAGAAAAAACAGTGGAAAGGAAAATGTGGAAGCCATTTCTGAGATTTTATTCGCACCCTTCTTCCACATGATTTAACTTCATTAAATATGCCTGCTTATAAAAGGTCAGCCTTCTTTTGTTCCTTATATACCAACCGAGAATATTTGTTAGGATTTTTTTAAAGAAATTCAGTTTAAGCAAGATCGGCATTTTGTATTCCTAGTGGTTTATATTAGAAAAATAAAATAACGTAAATTGTGTGTTCTTAATAAATCAAACCATATCCAGAAAACCTTCTCAGAAATCGGACACAATTTGCTATAATTATATACTTTTTGAAATCCGATATAATAAAATATAAATAAATGTAACATCAATGGTATATAATCCGCTTATGGAAACCTTCCCTGCGCCTCTACCTTAGTAAATCTTGACCACAGAATCGTTATTTGGGCACATTCGTAAAAAAATACAGAAACAAGTGTACAGTGTCCGTTAGATTTTTATGTTATGTTAAAATAAAATTTTTTTTAACAAAAAATAAAACCGACTTCAAAAAAAAATACACAAAAAAGTGAAAAATAAACTTTAGAAGAAAAACCAGTCTCTGAAGTCGGTGACTTTTGTTTGTTTGATTTCATTTTTTTGCCACCGACTTCAGAGACTGGTTTTTCTTCTAAAGTTTATTTTTCACTTTTTTGTGTATTTTTTTTTGAAGTCGGTTTTATTTTTTGTTAAAAAGTTTTTATTTTTCACTTTTTAGTGGTTCACATGTTCATGTTCATGGGTCAATGTGGACAATGTAGTTTTTTTTTGAGTTTTGTTGATTTTTCAAAAACCGCTTGTCCGATTTCGAAAAAAAATTATGGGACCATTTCGGAAGTATACCCTTTCCAACAAAGAAAGAATTTTTCAAATCGGTTAGCAAGTGACGGAGTTATGCCCGAACAAACATAAAAAAAAAAAAAAATACAAACATCCGAATTGAGAACCTCCTTCTTTTTTAGAAGTCGGTTAAAAATCAAACTTTCCTCTGCAACTACCTACACTGAGGTACGCGCTATAGCGTTTTACACTTATGACACGCATCAGACGCATCATCATCCGTTGTCTAGCCTTAACTACGTTAGGGACGGCTTCCAGTCTAACCAGATGCGTCTGAACACCAATATTTTCCACGAAGCGACTGCCTATCTGATCTCCACAACCCAGTGAGTACTAGTACGATACCCCTAACGACTGTCAAAAATCTATAATTGACAGCTAAGACCAATAGTTTAACATACTTTTTGAGGCACGAAGGACACTCGGTTCGTAATGGGTGGGTAGAACTCACCTCCATGACTGACTGACTGACGCATGACTCACAAAAACGTATATACAAGTTATTACATGATAGCACCCGAGAATGGACGTATTTACCTGGTCCATATTATCATATAACATTCAGCTGGGACACACGAATAATTCCTGTGAGAGCAGAGCAAATGGACCATAATAATTCGGGTCCAATGCAGATTGTTGGATTTTTTTTGGAACAAATCCGCCACACTTTTACCAAACCACTGCAACTCCTGCAAGCCACAATCAACAGTGATGACCACCAGAATAACTCCGAGACAATGTAGCTCGACGAAGTCTCAAAGAAACAATAACTGTGATGAGATGTTGAATGTCACCTTTTTTTATTTAAGGTCATGAAGGATAGTCACAATTTTCACTTTTACAGTTGTGACAGCAGTGGAACCTAACTACCTAATCATTATCATTCTCCTACCTTTATTCCAATTTATTTGGGGTCACCGTAGAATGTCTTCTTCTTCCATACTTCTCTGTTACTCTCCTTCTTTCTAGCCATGTCATCCTTCACACAATCCATCCATCTTTTCTCTGGTCATCCATCTTTATATATCTACTCTTTTACTCTTATAGCCATCAGGATACCTGATCATGTCACAAAATATACCTAACCGAAAGGTCCATACACACCGGCGAACTTTACTTTGAAGTATTTTAAGACTACCAAAAAATTCGACGAGCACGTTATGTAAGTGTACGCACACCATTAATCTCCTTCAAAATAAAACGTCCGCTTTGATGTTCCAGCTGAAAAGATACATTATCCTATAATTGGCATGATCATCCTTATGTACGTACAGCTAACAGATGTATTTTTTCATTATTTTTTACCGAATGTTGTTTTCTAAAAGGAATTATGAGAGGAACCTACCTAGGTGTTGTTTATTGTACTGTTATATCATGGCAGTGTTTCTGTAGATTTTACTAGTTATGTTACCTGACTAGCCACTTATACATGACAGCCACGAGTACACACATACTGAATTGATTTTACAACATAAACATACACACACAACTGGCGAAAAGTGAGTGTACTATTAAGTAGAGTTCTACCTAACCCTTCGGGGATTTTACAGGTTTGATGTTATGTGTATGTTAATGTTTTTTTTTCCGAAAACAACAATAACATACACATACCCTTCCACTAAATTTCAGTAACATTTACTGACCGGAATCAGAGCAAATGCAGTGTGTGATGTGTAAGTTTCATGAATGTTTATGTGGTGTGGTCCTATTTCGTTCCGTTCTATCTGCATGAACTGTTAAGCGGGTCTACACGTATTTAAAATCGCAAATTTTTGCAGTATTATGTAGACGGTTTCTCGGTCTAATAAAATTTAAAGCTATGGAGGAGATGAAATGGAATCTCTCATGTTGCATCTAGCAGATCCCCGCAACCTATCATAATATTATTTCTGATGTTAAGTACATAATAATTATTTTATTTTAAAACCCAGCACTGAATGAAACACACAAAGAATAACTTACTATAATATTATACAACGGGACAAAAGCCTTGAAGTATTTAAAGTGAGGTTCTTTGTACACAAACATGCAAAGACGAGAAGAATAAACAACGTGGCATCTACTCACTATTAGCCAAATAGTAAACATTTAGATCTATCTACATTGAAGCTATCTCAAGTCACACATCCGAATTCTACATTGATTGACATTAACGTTAATACTGACGTCATTGCGATACATAAATCTCACTATGACGGATCTGGGGGCACGGCAGTGCCCCCGCCGAGTCGAGCGCGAAGCAAACGCTGCCGTACCATCCTTTACTGGAACCATTTCGCCGCATTTTCAGGCCCCTATTTGAGAACCTCTGGATAAGACCAGAACGCTGAAATTTTCGTCATCCAGTAAGTTTCACACCTAAAATAAAAAGTTTCAAGTCTGTAGGTCATTTAGTTCCGAAGTTAAGCGAAAGCAAAGTTTCGCATTTATGAAACTCACTCACTCACTCACTCATGATCATCAAAATAGAACTAGTACTTCCCATAAACTCAGAGAGCTGAAATTTGGTACAGCGTTAGGCTTTAATGGCCACATAAAGGGAAAACTATAAAAAGTAGGAAAATCGAAAAAAAAAATACTTCAAAAAAAAATTGTTTTAAATAAGAAAATCTAATAAAATAAATCAATATGCCCACGTTTCTACAAAAAGAAGTGAAATCCCAACAAAAACATTCTGTAAAAAACTAGCCAAGTCTCGATGGAGCTGCTTGTTTATCTCTAAAAAGTAATGACATCTACACAAAGTCGTGCCAAGTCTAAGGTTCCTTATTGCGATTTCTTTATTATTATAGTTAATGCTGTGTGACTTGGCCGTTGTTCGTTTCGTTTAGTTCGGTCATTTTTCTTCTTGGCGCCCAATTACCAATACCAGTATGGGTTATTATCTCGCTTAACAATCATAGGTAGTTACAACAGATATAACATTACGTATAAACTAAATTGACTTGTACCCACTAACGTATAAAGAATGTTCAACGGCCAAGACACACAACAATAACTATAATAATAAAGAAATCGCAATAAGGAACCTTAGACTTGGCACGACTTTGTGTAGATGTCATTACTTTTTAGAGATAAACAAGCAGCTCCATCGAGACTTGGCTAGTTTTTTACAGAATGTTTTTGTTGGGTTTATTTTACGGGGCCATTAAACTTTTGAATCCAACGTTTCAAACATCCTACCAAACACTCGCGTTTCTTTAAATAAACCACATTAGAGAGTCGTTTGGATGTACTTATTTATATTATTATAGTGATGAGAAAAACCGGCCAAGACGACTCGTACTCGCACAAAATGGGTTCCGTAGCATTAACCAATACAATAACAGTAAACAATCCCTTCCTTAAAACTGAGAGGTAGGACACAATACTTACGGCTATAGAAACGAATATTTCTCATCAACCTTTGACTTAAGAAAAAAATATTTTAGAAACAACGATATTTACGTAAAAATATAAATATTGGTTGCACAATACAATACCACTATTGTTAAATGTGTTCAAACATGGTGGGACTTAGAATCCGCTTTCCATTTACAAAAGTTGTTTTTTTCGTATAATAATATCATCATTTGATATAATAACTGACTACACTGGTTACCTAAGACACCAAAAAAACCTAGCTAAGCACATCAATTTCAACATCTAATAAAAAACGGGGAGTTCCGTACAATATACTAAATCAGAGTAGCTCAGTTGTTATGAAGATGGGATCGGTGTAATAACAGTAAAAGACGGGTAAACGCAAAGTTAATGCGTGCCCATATACGAAACAGTGTTTTAACGGCATCATACGTTTGTGGCCGAACCCTAAATATTGGCCGTACTTAGTAAGCGGGATTCGGAAATTCCTATTTCGCTGATATCGGTATCATAGAACAGTTATGGATGGTGCGCCGCGATTCGAGCCTTCTTCTCGTTATTTTTATGACGATTGTACATATTTTTAAACCAACGTTATAGTGGTCATATGGGTAACCTCAGCAGTCGTTTCACACTACGCGCGTATTCTGGTGGAAAATGCTGATTTGGATATTTTAGTTGCCACTGGTGTTTCTACGCCTCTTAAAACGTTTGTTTTAGTTACATGACCATAATATTTGTATTTTCAAATAAAATTGAGACTGCCATAGGTACTAGTAGCACAGGAACCTTAGTTAAAATATCAACTTAACTGAGCATCATTCTCAAAACAGACTTTCCTGCAAAATCAACACAATCATAGGTACCTACACCAAAAACCTTGTCCCTGACTGACATATACCTCCTCCTTAAAGTTCCGAAACGTTTCTTTCATCCCTATTCCTGAATAGCAAAGACCTGTTTATACGTATCTATGCATATAACTAGCAAACATTGAAACAATTTGCTGCATTGTTAAGCCTCTCATTGAGATCTTTTGTTAAGCTCCGCTTCGAAGCCTTCGATATCTCGCACAGCGAAGTGAGGGTATTTAGAACAAAACGCCTGAATCGGTGCGTTCTAGAAAATGGCGTTCGGATAAATATAAATGAGGCGTTAGATAAAAAAAACGTTTTATAGTGAAATACAATCTAATAAAACACATTCTCATTCTCCATTCCAGATGGAGAACTTTAAATGTAAAACATGTTTTTTTTTTGTTTAAACATGATAATTATGTTATGGGCAACTGCGCCTGGTGCGTACTTTAATTTAAAGTTCTCAGCCTCTAAAACAAACAGCTGTAGAAATCATGGAAAAGCTGATTATTTTCATGATTTCGATGTTGGTTCCATAGAGAAACTTGTTGTTTCATAATAATCTGTTCCACATCCTCAAATATATTCATTATTCACATGTACCATATAGTATTATATATATCCTTACATACATAGTATAAAACAAAGTCGCTTTTTTGTCTGTTTGTTTGTTTGTATGCTTAAATCTTTAAAACTACGCAACGGATTTTGATGCGGTTTTTTTAATAGATAGAGTGATTCAAGAGAAAGGTTTTAGTATATAATTTGAACGACATCCACGCGGGTGAAGCCGCGGGCATCAGCTAGTATATTATAAGAACGACTAATCAACAAACGGCGAACAAATATGGGTTTAATTTTGATCAAAATTAATATTAATTAAACGGTATAAACAATATCAGTGTTAGGGAGGAGCGTCAGAAAGTTCGGTCGACAAGTAGAAACCCTCATTAGGGCATGCCTATCTGACGTTTGTAATCGTCTTGCGCCAAATATAATTGTCACTGAAGCCAAATTACTAATCCGGATTTAATTAAATGCGCATAGTTCCGCGTCCTCCAGTAGAAATGATCGGACAAATTAGATGCTTAAAGATAAGAGCTATTTCTTTCCTTAGTACACACGGGCTGTTTTTCGACGAATCGTTTTTTTTTCCGTGACCTTTATATATTAGACGCTCGGCTCAGTGACGGGAGTTCAATATCCAGTGCGCTGTAAAAAACATCGCCCGTGTGTACAAAAGTCAAAACACATAAAACGCTTCGAACGATACTTTCTTGTTTTCATTGAACTTTTAATCATCGCTATTCATTGGAATCATCCAGATATAGATTTGTTTTGAATTCTGACAAAACAAACAAAAACTTTCTACTACTTTCGGTGAATTATTCTCGTTCATTTTATTTGAAAGGAGAAATATGAGACTCGGCGCTCGACATTTTCCCAAGTTCTCAAATTCAAATAAAGGAAATTAGGTACTACAGTGCCCCTAGACGATTGACTATGAATTTAAAGTAGGTTCTTAGACATCATAATAGTAGTTATATTATTTTGAAGCCTGTGCCTTGATTGTGTGGGTCTAAAGGTTTTGAAGTTTAAATTAATGTTTGGATAGTCTAACAATGGTGTACGACAGAGACCTATGCTATGAGAAGTTCCACAGTACCCAATATACAATTTTATAACTTTGTAGTATCTAGGAAACACGGTACAAACAGATGTATAGAATACTAATAATAATATTTAAGTAATTAAATAGCATAAAGATCAAGAGAAAACAACAAAAAATCCCAACAAATTATTTGTTCCCGAAAATTCGAAAACAACAAATTGATTGTAAAAGTAGTCAATTGGATTGTGGTTACCGCGGGTTCACGTTCACTGACGCGTGTAATTTCGCACAGAAATTCAAGTCCAATTCCAATATTAAGAAAACAAAAATTTCCATTACCTTTTGGTACAGTTTTTGTTTCCGATTTCTTTGAATAACTTCTTCCGGCGCTCGATTTGTAACTCGTTGTGTTGTTAAACATTTTAGACACAAAAATGTAGCACAGATAAAAAAATATTCACACAGTATTTTGGGCGTGAAAAATCCTTTTTTAACTCGTAAACCGGAACTCGTTTAATTTTTTTTTGTCCACGAATAGTTTTAATATGATGACAGCGTTCGCGTGAAGCGCATGTATCGAAACTGAAATTGGCGGGCGCTGCGCTCGTGGCCGCGTTATTTTTGTTACTGTGCTCCCGCACTGTATATATAATTTTAATAAAAATGTTTTCTAACATTATTACTGCACTCCTGAAAGTTTGGCGAGTAACACAACCAGAGACATTGCTGTTAAGATCCAAGATAGAAAAAGATTATAAAACGTAACAGGTGTTTATGTTCCAGCTTACGTTGGAAAGACGGCGATGAGAAAATGTGCACTTGTGTGTCAGTACATAATATATTAAGAAGTCTGTCGACGCTTCCTGGAATATATCCATCAATGAAATAAATATTTCGTCTTCACGTTAGCATATTTGTTTAATAAATCTATCACATTTAACTGTTGTGTATAATTCCCGTCACGCAAAAAGAACGCTGAGGCCAGTAGAGGGGATATGGTTGCGCACGTTATTATAATTATATTCGCATCCTAAAGTACTTGGCTATTGTGATTGGGTTATAAGTGTAATCGTCATATTGTAGAATCCTAATCGATACTTTATTAGCAACTTTGTACTTTGAAGGAAAAAAAAAATGTTTATGTTTTCCTTAGCGCTACATGGCAGCGTTCTTCTTATACCTTATTTCTAGTGATCTTTGTCATGTTGAGAGCGCAACCGTTTCTGAAAAAAATGTGCGTAAGCTGAACGTCAGAAATCCAGGAAATAAATCGATGAGCATGCATCATCAAATTAATGTTTTCACACACACGAGAAACGTCGAGCCGAGCCGAGTCGTCGATTCGTATCAAAAGTCTCGTAAAAAAGAATACGCAATAATTGTCTAGTTACATGTTCATGAATTATGTTTATTTTACGAAATTTGTTTTCTCCTACGCCGTGTTCGCACGTGAAATTCAAAAGTATAATATTTGGGTACGTATTTTTACCTCTTCATAAAAACGACGGAGAGTTTTCCTGGCTCGCTTTCGCATAATGATGTTCATCTGATGTTTAATATGTAGGAGAAATTATTTATGTTGATGTTTTCATGCAGAATCTTTGTCGTCTATTTCTATGTTTTGAATGCGAATAGTGCATTGTTAACTGGGTTTTTTTAAACGCGTCCGTGTGAGAAATACCGAATGAAATATTTTTTCTTTATTCACACTGTGTCTCTAGTCCTTTATAATTTACCATTTAAATATTAATTTTGTGACTTAAAATTATATTATTAAATTAAAAAATTTTAGAGCAGGATTTAAAAAAGTTTTTATCTTAAGTACTATGTCTCATCTTACTAGTGAGTTATTTACTATTCTCGAAATACCTTGTTTACTTATTATGGACACATTATTGTTAAAAGTGAATATGTTCAACTTAGTTTGGAGAAACATAGCTACGTATTTTTTACACGCATTCCATTCTCGGCTGCCCTTTGTTCTCTTATCGCTCGGTGTCGCCTATTCATTCGACTCGTTAAGCTGTGTTTATTGTCATTTTATACTTTATGCTTGTGCTTTTAGAGGTAGTTTAAGCTTACACTTGAAATACTTACACTTGGAACTTCTTACCCACAATTTAATAATTATTTTGTTCTACAATTGGAATACGATTTCTTGCGCTTATTTGATGGAATCTGATTTACTTAAAGTTTTTGCTTTACTTTGCTATCACTTGCTATTTAGGTCGACTTTTACCTCCCTTAATACTTACTTCACACTAAGTCTGAGTGTACCTTATAACTTTTCAATCATTTTTCTGGTTTTACATTTGAAGGATAATGGCACCTATTAGTATTTTCTATCAAAATGTTCGGGGGCTACGGACGAAAACATCTATTTTTTACAGAAATGTTTGTGTTAATTCTTTTGATATTATTTGTTTGACGGAAACATGGCTTATCGATGGTATATCCGATAGCGAATTGTTTGATGATAGATATTTTGTTTGGAGACGTGATCGGAGTTACTCGCACACTAATCAAACTAGGGGTGGGGGGGTTTTAATAGCCATACGTCGAGAACTAGTTGCCGATGTCCGCAATGAATGGTGTTCGTCGGCCGAGGATCTGTGGGTTACATTAACTTTACACCAAAAGAAACCTAAAGTGACCTATAAAATACATTTATGTGTTGTGTATATATGTAGCCAGCAATCTGGCAACTCATTAATGATACAACTTAATAATTTTTCAAGTAATTTAAGTGATATAGTTCCTAAACATCCTGCAGATAAGTTTTTAGTGCTCGGTGACTTTAATCAACCGAATATTGACTGGCACGTTGCGGCTGACGGTGATCATCTGTGTCCTGGTAACTTGCAGGGTCCTATTCAAGCTAGCTTTTGTGATACTCTTACCGCTTGTAACTTGCTACAGTACAATTCGCATCGGAATGTAAACAATAGGATTCTTGACCTCGTGTTGTCTAACAGTGAAGTAGCCGTCACTTACAGCCTGGATCCTTTAGTGCAAGAGGACTCACATCACAAGGCACTCTGCATCTCTGCAGACTTTGTCCAACTTCATCACCTGCATTCTCGACCGCGAATCAAGTTCTTATATGCACAGGGGAATTATGACGCCATAATTGAAAAAATGTTGGCAATTGACTGGCCTGTAGAACTTAACTGTAGGCCTCTTGAAGAAGCCGTTAAATTCTTTTATGACACTATCAACTTGATACATGATACATATATTCCTTCGAAAACTATCGTTCCAAGGGCTAAGTATCCTCCTTGGTACAAAAGCCCTCTCATTAAAATAATTAAAGAAAAGTCAAAATTTCACTCAAAATTTAAAACCTACGGAAATCTCTCGGACTATCAATCTTTTGTTACCTTACGTCAACGGGCTAAAGATCTGGAGAAGGAAATGTTTGACGATTATATAGCAAACATTGAATCAGCCATCTCTAAGAATCCTAGGGCCTTTTGGCAATATGTTAAATCCAAACAACAAACCAACTGTTACCCATCTGTACTTAAATTGGGTGAAGTGTCGTCTGGTCATGGGGAGGAAATATGTAATATGTTTGGCGACTATTTCTTTTCGAACTTCCAAGAGCGACACGACGCGAATGACTTCTTAGACTCTCCAAGAACAGATCAATCTACTGACCTGGTATCAGACATCTGCGCTGTTGATGTGCAGGAGGACGAGGTATTTAGGTTGTTAAAGCAAGTGGATGTTAACAAGTCAGCTGGTCCCGATAATATTTCACCAATTTTTATAACCAGATGTGCCAGTTGTCTATCAGTTCCGTTGACATTATTATTTAAACGGTCATTTGACTTGGGAGTAGTGCCTTCAATTTGGAAATCGGCTTATATCACGCCTATTCATAAAAAAGGACCAAAGGACAGCGTTGAAAATTATAGACCGATTTCCAAACTCTGCGTGTTCGCTAAAATCATGGAGAAAATTGTACACAAACAACTTTCTTCTTCACTTAAATTAAGTTTCTCACAACACCAACATGGATTTTTGAAAGGTCGCTCCACCACCTCTAACCTCGTAGTCTGTAGTGACTTTCTTTCAGAGCATATGTCTAAGAGGTCCCAGGTAGATGTTATATACACTGACTATAGCAAATGTTTTGATCGAATCGATCATGCACTTCTAATGCGCAAACTGTTAGGGATTGGTGTGAGGGGTAACTTGTACAGATGGTTTGTATCATACGTTGAAAATAGGTGCCAGACTGTAGTCCTCAACGGTTATGCCTCGAGAGCGATGTACATTCCGTCGGGAGTTCCCCAAGGATCCTTATTGGGACCTCTTTTATTCAATATCTTTGTTAATGACATAACCTCTTGTTTTCTAAATTCTAAAATTTTATTGTACGCAGATGACATGAAAATTTTGAGTCAAGTGTCAACCATTGAGGATGCACGCCTATTACAGGAGGATCTGGACCGGTTCCATGATTACTGTTATAGAAATAGGTTGGATTTAAATATTTCAAAATGTTATGTATGTACATTTACTCGTAAGCCAAACCCTATTAGATATGATTATAAATTAGCGGATGCCTCAATTACCAGAGTTAACGTCATCAAGGATCTTGGGGTAACATTTGACTCAAAGCTTCTGTTTGACGCGCACATTGACAACATAGTCAACAAGGCTTCTAAAGCTTTGG
Source organism: Diarsia mendica (assembly GCA_949316265.1). Classification (NCBI taxonomy): domain Eukaryota; kingdom Metazoa; phylum Arthropoda; class Insecta; order Lepidoptera; family Noctuidae; genus Diarsia; species Diarsia mendica. Next base: position 10,815,352 of record OX438892.1, read on the forward strand.
GTTTTATTTTTAGAGTCTCCTCTGAGTTTAAGAATGTCAAAACTATGAAAATCCTCTACTGTGCTTTCGTTCGTAGCCATCTCGAATATGCTTCTCAAGTTTGGAATCCTAATTACAATGTCTATATTAATCGCATTGAAAGCATACAAAGGCGATTTTTAAGGTACACTCAATATCGTTCTAATACTTATCTTCCTAACTATACAAGTCGGTGTAAGAAATTTCATATTCTTCCTTTACACGAGCGAAGAAAAATAGCAGATCTTGCTTTTCTATTCAGCATAATGAACGGATCTACTGACGTTCCTGAACTGGTAGCCAAGATTGGACTTAGAGTACCGTCTGTGTTTCTTCGGAGACCTCATCTCCTTCATGTACCTATTGTGAAAACTGTATATAGACAAAATTCATTTATTTTAAGAGCTTGTCGAAAGTTCAATATGGTGTGCCGGGATATGGAGCTTGATTTGTTTACAAGTAGTGTCCGGAACTTAAAAACAATGATGAGTAATTTCTTCTTTGAAGCGTAATTGTCATAATGTGTCTTTTTATTTTGTTAGTTGTACTTCTTAGTTGTGTATATGTTTAGCTCTCACTCATGAGTATTTTTTATTTATTTTAATGCAAATTCTCTCTAGATGTGTTGATATGGATTGTCACGCTGAGCATTATTATTTGTATATTTACTTCAGTTGTGTCTATACTAATTCTCGCGCTGTGTATTTTCATTTTTAATATTCGCTTTAGTTGTGTCTACGAACCTATATATTAATTCTAAAGCTGTGTATTTTTGTGTAACTCTCATGTTGTTTATATATTACCGTATCTTTTTAATTTTAGTTTTAAGTTTATGGGTGGAAACTTGTAATTGGCCTTCCTCTACATGGTAATTTTACTATAAATGTTTTAGCTGTAAGTTTCCTTAAAATAAATAAAATAAAATAAAATAAATAAATTAAATTAAATAAACTTTTATTTCAGACCAAGTTTGTCCATAACTGTTAGTAACAAATTTCTTAAAAGTGCGTTAGTAGACTTATTAAAATATCAATACATTCAATATAGGTCAATAACAAAATACACATGTCATTTTAGTAACAAATATTATGTCCTGTGAAAATGTTTTTAATGGATAACATATTACCCAGTGCCCAGACGTCTGGTCTTAAACTGAGGCATCATCAAGAACACTGCGTGATGTTCGTTCGGGATTAATAACTGATAATGACAGCAATCATAACTTAATAAAATTCTTATATAAAACAATTGAATATCAACCATTGATCAAGTACCATTACTCTATTAGCATTAAATTGGATTTCATCATTGTTTATTGTTTAAGCCAAAACATTAACTTATAGATCCAATTTACTTAAGTAGGTACGTATTATTGGTACCAATTTAATGTATTTACCGACATAAATCATTTGTGAGGCGTACAATAATTATGTATACAATATGCAAACGAACGGATTACCCCAGAAAATATGGCTACGTTTTGTTAAACATCTTGGAGAGAGCTCCCCGAGATTACCTTTATTTATGAAGCTTTTTGTAAGTTTTCGTCTTGTCTAGTAAAAAAAATATTTTCTTGTGTTGTTTTGCTGGTTCTTTGTACTTGAAGAAATCTTCTAATGTAATGCTAATGAGTCCTTAGATAGTATTACAGCGAGACTTTTTTGTTATTTAGTGCTTCATTTGTGAAAGCTTCTTATAAGCACCTTGTTACTTTTAATTGTTCTTTTAATAAAAATTTAAGTTTGTAGGCCTTAATATTTTTACCCGACTACGGCAAAGCCAAAAGGAAGGGTAATGATTTTGGCAGTCTATGTATGTATGTATGTATGTATGTATGTATGTATGTTCCACCGTAGCGCCTAAACTACCTAACGGATTTTAATAAATGAGGTGTCAATAGATTCGTAAGAATAGCCCGGGTGTCATAGGCTATATAAATTTTATCAAATACTTTTATGACGGAAGTTAAATGTCAGATATATAACATCGAAAAAAATTAAATTGAGATTGTTTGGTATCAAATGAAAGGTCTTGACGAGCACATTACAAATATGTATATGTTATAGTTTTAGTCCGCCGTTTGTAGTCGGGTTTTAGTTTTTAGACTTGTTAAAGTATAAATAAACCAAATATGGTTCATTTACACTGCACTAAGCAGTAATAGCCTAGTGGTTAGACCGTTGAACTGCCAAGTCATAGGTCCTTTTTTTTTTTTTTGGTGTGTGGAAAATCATCGAATAACCCCCCCCCCCCCCGCTCTTGGACAGAGCGAAGGGGAGTGTCAGACTTCTACTGACTAAAAACCACACCCATGTTCCTTCTTCGCCCTTGTGTCGGAGCCGCGTTAACCTTTCGACAATCCACAGCCCCGGCGGGAAGTCATAGGTCCTGAGTTCAAACCCAAGACACACTTTTGGATTCATGTGCGTCACTTGTTTTTTTTTTTTTTTATTATAAATGGGCTTGCTCTTGACTTCAATCTTGCCGTAAGGGCATAGATGATGTCGACGATGGAACGAGCTTACCCAGTAGAAGCCTGTTTACTCGCGACTTAAACAGATTAGGGTTATATGAACTCGGAAAAACCGACGCAGGCAGGGAATTCCACTCCTTGGCTGTGCGCATAATAAAGGACCCAGCAAAGCGCTTCGTTCGAATGTGTGGAATGTCGACTAGGTATCGGTGGTACCCTGCAGTACGCCTAGTCTCCCGATGGAAGAAGGGAGATGGTGGGATCAGCTCGTGGAGCTCTTGCGCACACTCCCCGAAGTACAGCCTGTAGAAGACCGACAGACATGCGACTTTGCGACGGTGGGCCAGGCTATGTAGCTTGTTAACCAGCTTTTCGTCACCAATTAGCCTCCTGGCTCTGCGCTCTACAGAGTCAAGTGTGGCAAGCTGGTATTTGGCTGAGCCATCCCAAAGGTGACAGCAATACTCCATGCCAGACCGGACTTGAGCTTTATATAATACTGAAAGCTGTCCAGGCTTGAAGTACCGCTTAACCTTGTTTAGGATGCCCAGCTTTTTCGCCGCAGTTTGAGCTTTCGACTCGATGTAGGCGCCGAAGTTCAGATTCGCGCTCAACTTCGTGCCAAGAAGCTCGAGACTGTCAGTAACTTGTACAGACGCACTCCGGAAAGTAGGGGCCAGATTAAACGGACTCCTTTTGGCGGTGAACAGACACACTTGCGTTTTGGTGGCGTTGAAATCTACCAGATTCTCGTCACCCCACTCGGAGACAAGTCTTAAGGCTGAATTCGTTCGCTCTACCATGGCCTCTCTTAATGAACGTACTTCATCACCAATGGCTTATGCGCTGGATGTATAACTCTCCATGACAGTGCTGTCATCTGCGTACCCAACAATACTAGGGACAAGGAGGTCATTGATGTGCAGCAGGAAAAGTGTCGCGGAGGGAACAGACCCCTGAGGAACTCCGGCATCGATAGCCATAAGGTCAGAGGAGCAGCCATCAATGACCACTCGGATCGACCGTTCGTTTTCGATAAAGGAAAACATCGTGAGGATACCAGCACACCTGAGAGAAATTTCTCGACACGTAAAGCCAACTTTCACACCAGGTTAGGCACTAAACACACGATAAAGAAAGAAGAAGAAGACAGTTATTATCATCGGCACGATTCTTGAGCGCTGACGCAAAAGTGAGTCATTGGGTCCCTTTGGTGGTATGAAGTTCATACCACCAAAGGGACCGTGGTAAGTGCAGTGATTGGCCCGTAGCGCATCGCGTCATAGCCGTCACTCGGGATTTGTTCTTTACTCCTGCTGCACTTACCTCACGACCAATAATTAATAAACGGGTGTGCGTTTTATTTGTCATAAAGTGTACGATGCGCACAGCGATCCCTACTCTTCCGCCGAGCGCTCAAGAACCGTGCCGGTATCTGTACTTTCTTTATAAGAAATCTACATCTGTCTTAATTCTACCTCACGGAGAAAATCTGTGAGAGTGATATTATGTTAAAGGTCAATTTGGTTGAATTCAAAACCGGCAGAAAAAAATCCAGTTCTAGTCTTCCCAAAGGGTGAAATGTTACACATTTCTGATCAATCAGGAGGAAAAGAGAAGTTAATACTTTTATCGCCTTCTTGATAAATTAACCGAAAGCTTTTAATGATTATGTACAATTATCATCTACCAAGACAATTCCTGTTATGTATCATTAAAGTTACAAAACTTTAAACTTTTAGAATACTGCATTATTTTAAACTGACTATACAGCCGCACGCCACAGGACTAACCGCAAAGCTCAAATCGATACATCAATCTGTTTATCGGTTATCTCTTCTATGCTAAACTCTGCACTAAGTGTGAATTAATCACTGTAATGAATGCCTAGATGCCCACCATTCAATGTGTGTTTACATTTCGGTGGTAGAACAAAGGTGGATTGGTTGTTACCGCTATGTTTTAGGCTATAAATACTAATGTCAATTCAATTATGTGGCGAGACTTCACAAACTTCGGACGCCACGCCTATCGATTCTGGTAATTTTATTATGTTATAGGCAATCTACTTAATCCAATATTCAATAAAATACCTGGGCATTCTGTAATATCTACAACGTTTCTAGGCAAATTTTGAAATAAAACTCTTTTGCCTCGACATTCTATTCAATGACGAACTTTCAGTGGGCAATATGTTGAATACGTCGTTAGCGGGATGGCGGGAATGACTTCGGTTAAACCATTTGGTGCAACCAACTTGGAAGTAACTCACCGGCTGATGCCGCGGCACCGCTCGATACGCTCGCTCGGCTCGCGCGCATTTGGTCACAGTTTTGTCCTAATCTAACCCATTCATTTGGTTGGGATACCCTAGCTATGTTATTGCGACAATTTGTAGTCGTGCACAGTCATTTGCCCAATTAGTATTTCGGTAAGCCCTCCTCTTTTTATTCGAAAGGTGTTTTATTTGTCTTTAATGGTATACTTTACCTGATTTCCCCAAGGCATTCTATACATTTGGGGGAACTGGTTTGAAATTCAGTTGCAAGACTTGACCGATATATTGTACACTAAATAAACAACGAACGAACTAACAACACAAGTAAAAAAATATAATAAAAGCTTTTAAGCAAATGAAGTATCTTGATTTGGCTTGCGAGATTATCGACATGTTTTGTGTGAACTCAGCGATCATTGTGCCGAAAGTCGTATCAGCTATTATGGCTTATTTGCCAAAAGCCTCAACCAATACCTGAGGTGGCTCTCGTTTGATAGCTACATCATGGGCTTAATGAATTAAGCAACCGGTACTTCTGGACACGGTTCGTACCTATTTATTTTTAGGTTCCTTTCCCTAGAAAGAGTCCTAACCGCCGGTAGCATGGACCCTGTTACCGATACCTGTAGGCCATCTATTTTCTCTATATTTTTTCAGGTTTCATTATGCCTTTGTGTTTAAATATTAAAAAAAAATAAGAGAATATCTGAATAAGCTTATAAAGCTTATACCAAGAATTTTACATGCGATGAGTGCTTCTCCTAGCGGTTGTCTATAAAGTGGAATTTTAATAAATGCTTTATCGCTCTCGTGGGTTCAAGCGTGGTTGACAAGAATGTTGCTATTGATATACCGAATTCGATCTTATTGTCACTTGATGTAGCCTGTCTGTACTGGAAATATAATAGGGATGTTTCCAGGCATAAAAAAAAAACTGATTCTGTTTAGTACGTTAGTTAGATTATCGAAAAATATAGATAGGTATGTGTTGTTTGTTTTATCAAATTAATAAAAATTGACGAAGATAAAACGCGTCAAAGATCATGAGTGGGAGTTCGTGACGTCACTACGTAGTAAAAAATGTAGTGCGATGTGACGTCTCACGAGTTTTCGAAACACTGTATCTTCTTCATTTTTAAATGACGTGAAAAAAGAAAACAAACGTGTCCTCTATTTTTTGATAATCTTTCTGACGGACTAATTAGTTTTTTTTGTCAACTACCCTAATATGGAAGTACAATTTCAGATAAAGAATATCTACTGTTGAATCAATAACACCCCTCTTTTTGTTAATGGTATAAAAACGTCGGAAATAGACAAACACAATATTCCCTTTATTGATTTTATACTAATAATTATTTTAGAATAAAACTAATCGGTAGTACTAAAAAAAAAACCGGCCAAGAGCGTGTCGGGCCACGCTCAGTGTAGGGTTCCGTTTCCGTTTTTTTTTTAAGTTCAAAATGATTTTTCTAGAAAGTCCTTATAAAGTTCTACTTTTCATATTTTCTAAACTTATGGTTCAAAAGTTAGAGGGGGGGAGGGACACATTGTTTTTTACTTTTGGAGCGATTATTTCCTAAATTATTGACATTATATATAAACCCCTATTCATTTTTAAATCCTTTCCAACAATATATCACACGTTAGGGTTGAAGTTAAAAAAAATCACTTCCCAAATTACATATAAGGGGGCTACCCTAATAAAACATTTTTTTCCAATTTCTATTTGACCACTTTGTCGGCGTGACTGATACACATATTGGTGCCAAATTTCAGCTTTCTAGTGCTAACGGTCACATAGATTAAGCGAGGACGGACAGACGGACGGACGGACGGACAGACAGACATGGCGAAACTATAAGGGTTCCTAGTTGACTACGGAACCCTAAAAACTATAGTCAATTTGATAAATAGAATAAACAGTAGATCAATCTAGTTAAGATTGATAATTATGGTTGATTGCGTTTACTCCGTGATCTTTAAATTACGATTTTACATGTCTGATGACTAGAAATGATCAGAGTGGTCCAATAAAAGTTGTTGATTAATGATGAAAGTAATATCGATCATCCCAACACCCAGAGCGTTTGTAAAGATCCGCCACAGTTAATAAAAAAAAACCCTGTAAACAAAATAAGTTCAAAGCATCTCAACAGATCCATTTAATTATCTTTCAAAAAACAACAAACTACCTAGGTACATAGTTTGTACGTAAAACAAACTGTTATCTTATATCCACTTAATGAAATATCTGAGTTGATCCCGTAATGAAAGAAAAACACGGATCGCATTGAATGCTTATACACCCGACTTGTTAGAGTTAAGTGGTAAAAGGATCTACTACGGTATATAACTGTTATGTTTTGTATACGGAACTGAAAGTCTAGGAGCATCGGATTAGAAAAAAACTATAAAAGGGAATAGACACAAATTGCATTCCAGTGTTGTGGTCTTTTTGGCATTCCTAACTCTGGTTCTGTGACGGGGCCGTATCTTTTTAACCGTGATTGGTAACCAATTGAAATGTATAGGTACAAAAGGTCTACTATTATGTGCACAAGAGCTTTACGAGCTCATTCCACCATCTCCTTTCTCCCAACGTAGTTATCACCCGGATACGTCGTGGAACTTATTATGCGCACATCCAAGAAGTGGAAATCTCTGTCTGCATTGGTGTTCCCGAGTTCATATTAAGAATATATAAGCAGGCTTATAAACCAGCTTTTTTTGCCTACTCGCAGTTTTCCACTAGGATTTGTTTACTTTTGATATTTTTTTGACCATGGATTGCTGCCGAGAGTAATCGCGTTATGGGTTTTTTCCCATCATCATCATCATCATTCTCTAGACCTTATCCCAATTTATTTGGGGTCTGCGGAGCATGCCATCCAAATCCTTCATGTTTTTATTTTATGAAACTAGTAAAGTTTACATCATACAGTGTACGTTTGTTGCACTCTAAACTCGATACTGCGTTCTTGGCACCAATTATAATTTTAGAGTCCACTAGAAACATCAATTTGTTATATATCAAGCTACGATTTATACATGAATTCGTGAACATACTTACCTATATTATATTCACGTAACCTTTGCGACAATTTGATACGGTAACATAAAAGAAATAATTTGCCATTGTAAGTGTGAGGCCAGACTGCAAACGCGGGCGCGGGGCGGGTGCGGCGCGACGAACTCAAACGTATGAACTTCATTTGAGTGTCCATAGTGGCCACGCGGGCGCGGGAAGAGGCGCGGGCTACTTTCCGCGGGGAGCGCGCGGGCAACTCGTGCCATAGCTCGTTCATACAAGTGGCCGCAGTGAGTGCGCGGGCGGCCAGCGATAAACCGCGCGGGAGCGGGTATCTCAAACTATTCGAGGTATCGCGCGCGTTGTTGTGATGGCGTCTTCACAATTAAATGCTGAAGAATTATTACGTGCTATTCAAGCACGTCCTGTACTGTGGATGTCGAACATCTTCAATACAATAAAAATTTAAAAAAAATTGCTCTCGCAATCTTTCCTAAAGCGTGTAAAATTCTGCTTCATTTTCTGCGGTTAAATTAATTTTATTTTTTCACTTTTATCATTTGCCATTTAAAGTAAGAATTTTCCAGTAAAAACAAGTCTTCTTCATCCATATTATAGTTTGACAAACACTGGACTATACAACATTCAGAACGAAGCCGCAGTCGACTGCGGACAGCACATTACGCGCGCGTTGCCGCACCCGCGCCTCTCCTCGCTCCGCGCTGCCCGTGTGGCCCAGCACTAAATAACATTAATGGAAAATTCATGAGAGATTCAGAGCTAATTATTACCTGTTGTCTTACATATTAAAAAAAGGTATCTTCTAAAGTCAATGAACTCTTAAAAGGAATAAAAGAATTTCTTGGAGAATACATTAAGATGAAATTATTTTCTAAGAACCCTTAATTTTAATAAACATAAAGCTAATTTATAAGTACGCACTTCAGTAAATACATTTAACATAAGTTTATGTAAATAATAAATACACGAGCAGTAAATATACAATGTATTCAAAGCGCTATTCCCAAACGATTCTAGATTCAACATAATATACAATCATGTTTGCATATAAAATTAGTTTCGTGTTTTGTCTGTAAAATATTCTCCATTTTATTCTTCTTCGTGTCGCGACCGACACAAAATTATATTTTACTATTATATTTTACTTCTCCAAGTTCACGGTGTCGTCAATGGCAGTTCAAACATCTCTTTTACTGCATGTTTGTTGCTCAGCAAGTAGGTTAGGATGATTACACGCTGCAGCTGCTGCTGTTCCATCGAAGTAGCACCACTTTTCGAGATTGGATTTGCATCTTCTCACTTGGTTCCCCAAACGGATCAGAGACTTCTAAGTAGTGCCTATAATATCCAGACAAACACAAAAGAAAAATACCTAATAAGAAACAGTTTTGGGATCAGCTGCCTTTTTTATTAGTTCCGTGGCGGAAAATTCGGGGTGGATGTCCTCCGCCCTGGGGTGAGAGGACGGTTCTGTCAGTCTGTATCTGAATAAAAACCATCCAGAGTTCCCTTCCCACACTTGTACCGGGGATCATGGGAACTATTGCGGGGATCAGCTGCCTGACAACATGGCTACACAACCCATAGCCAAAAACATTCCTTCTTACCCCACTTTTACGACATATTGTAAACATGGTATTCAACAGTTGTGTCTCCTGGTATACTGTATCGGCAATAATTAAAACATGTTGTAAACATTAGAAACTCGTTAAAAAGCTAACAAAACAAGTTTCAAACAATGCCACTCGACGTTACACGTGTCTTCAGCAAGTCTTTTAGAAAACAAGAGTCACAACTTGAGAAAGGGTGTAAACACTCGGGCGTAAGATATTCTAATGTAAAGGGTGGAAGGGACACAGACGCACAAACGGTTTCTACGTATTCTATGCATCATCTAAATTTTTCATTACATTTTGACCGCGTAGAGCGTGTTCAGACTTATTTTCAGTTAACGTTGTAACCGTTTTCGTTTTCTTTCATCCTGTATAGGTACTAAACTTATCTTAGGGACCTCGTCCACCCCGTCGAGGCTGCGAGTTGTTCGAAAGAGACAACGAGGCCTCGGTACGAAGGGCTAAGAAGGAACATAGGTGGTTTTTAGTCAGTAGAACTCTGATACTCCCTACCACTCTGCCCAGAGTGGGAGGAGTCATAAGACGACATCCCACCGTCCAAAATAAATGGGACCTCGTGCAATACCCGGACATGATCACGACTTGTCACATGGCCGGCTGCTGTCTTCAACAAAACTGGTCGGACGCCCGGTTGTGCGACCAAACTTACTCCCCGGTCAGAGCATACGCGGTCAAAAGTCGGGCTCGTTGTGTAGTGTGCGAGGTCATGTTATTAGACCCTAAGTACGCCAAAAGTCAACACCAAAAGTGTGTCTTACCAAATACGAAAGCTCATCAAAACCGAAGCTAAACACCAAATTACACTTCTCCCGTAACTATTAATACTTTTGAACAACTCATGTGTTACAGCTAATAAAATTACGTGCATCAATTCTTGAATGGAGGGGCGAACTTTGCAAAATTGCTGATAGTTTGGTTACACCGGTGGAGTTGTAAATTTACTCTGGCACAGTTGGGACAGTAATGAACTCTGTATGTGGGGAAGTTCTTGTCTTACCGATAGGTAGTTACCGATAGTTCTATTGATTATTAGCTACTTGTATAATAGTAATGGAATATGAATTAATATGGAATAGATGGTAACAGTAATAAGGTTTTTAATATATATAAGTTTTTAAGAGTTTTTAAATTTATTTTGTGTATTTTATCTATGGGCTCTCTTATATAATAATGTAATAATCTCTGATAATAAAATGATTTGATTAGATTATGCTTATGGCTTGATTAGTTTTCAGGTGTTTTATTTAATTTTCTAATGCCAGTTTAAAGTGATAATGTTTTTTTTTTGTAATTAATTATCGACTTATCGACTTATCGTGTACCCATTTACACCAACGCTAAACTGATTGCGACACCTGTATATTATTGCAATATTGGAATTTTAAATGTCTGTACTGAATCGAGCTTTGACAATCTTTACCAAGGTATTGGTAATTAAAACGCGAGTGAGATTTTGGAATGTTTTATTGTTGGAATAGCCTAACCTATATATACAATTTAACTTTAATGGTAGTTGGCGTAGTAACTAAGTAAAATAAATGGACCAATCACGAGCGAGCAGGTGCGCGGGTCCCGAGTCGTATGTGTAGCTACTGTTGCATGACGTCACGCGCTCGGCGAGGTGGCACACACATAAATACGCGCGTGGTCGGCGCGGACGCCTCAGTATTGGATGCGCGCGCACCGTGTGATGTCGTCTATGGTTCCTTGCAGGTTAGCTGGTACAGTGCTCCCCCCCAGCGAAGCGTACTGTTGGTTTAGAAATTCTTCCAGACCTCGTGGTGTAAGCAGCATCGCGGATGACATCAGCATCAGGCTCAGGGTCCAGTAAAAATGCAGGTTTTAGTCGATCCACGGAGACATTCTTCGGTTTTCTATCGATTTGAATAGTGTACGTTTTGTCATTTCGTTGGAGAACTCGATGTGGGCCGTTGTATGTTGGTGTGAGCGGCTTGCGGACGGCGTCATTACGCACAAATACATGCGTACACGTACGTAGCTGTCGTGGTATGAACGTTGTTCGGCGATCGGTGTTGATGTGTGCGGCGGATAGTTTTTTCATTGCGTTAGTTATCACGTCTTCGTAATGTGATTGAGTCTGGTTGGTTATCTTCACGCCTAACATTTCGCCGGGTAGTCTAAGTGACTGGCCATATAGTGCTTCTGCTGCAGAGACGTCTGTGTCGTTTTTCATTGTTGCACGTAGACCCAACATGACTGTCGGTAGCTCGTATGTCCAGCTTGTATTTTGAAGACGAGCTGTTATTGCGGTTTTTAGCGATCGATGCCACCGCTCAATCATGCCGTTTGCTTGCGGGTGGTAAGCAGTCGAACGTGTGCGCTCGATGCCTAATCGCTTCATAAGGCTTCTGAATAGTTCTGATTCAAATTGGCGTCCCTGGTCGCTGGTCAATCGTTCTGGACATCCGTAGCGAACAATCCAACCTTCGTACACAGCGCGGGCGATTGTTTCTGCTGTTATGTCTGCGACTGGGTAAGCTTCGGGCCATCTCGTCGTCCTATCGATGATTGTGACACAGTATCGTTTTCCATCTGATAATGGCAGTGGTCCAATGATGTCAATGTGGACATGTGACAGACGGCCAGCAAGTGGAAAAGCTTCAAGTGGTGATACTGTGTGTCGTTGAGTCTTCGTTTGTTGACATGCGATGCAACTTCGTGTCCAGTTGTTTATGTCGACATTCATGCTTGGCCAAAAAAATCGCTTCGTTATCAGATGTCGTGTTGCTCGAATGCCGGGGTGACTCATCTCGTGGATTGCAGTAAACACTGTTCGTCGTAACTGTGGGGGTATGTAAGGCCGGGCGCTGTTTGTTGACGTCTCGCATAATATCTTGTGATTTGAGTTGTTTGAGGTCTTGTGTTCAAATCGTAAGTTTTTGTTACGTGTGACGTTTTTAAGTTCGCTGTCATCTTGTTGTTGTCGTGCCAACTCGTCGTAGTCTATCGGGGATGGTGCCGTAATTGTTTCTAGTCTTGACAAGGCGTCGGCTACAATGTTTTCTTTACCGTCGATGTGAATGATTTTTGAAGTGAACTGGTTGATATATAGTAGGTATCTGGTCCGCATCGGTGTTTCTGCTTTGCTGTTGTCTGATGTGAGTGCGAACGTGAGAGGTTTATGATCGGTGTATATGGTGATTTCTTTTCCTTCAAACATCCTTCGGAAATGACGAATAGCTAGGTAGATAGCTAGCAATTCACGATCGAACGTGCTGTATTTAGTTTGCGCGTCGGTCAGTTTTTTTGAGAAGAATCCGAGCGGCTGCCATCTTCCGTTTGTGTACTGCTGTAGGGCTGCGCCGACACACGTATTTGATGCGTCACACATGAGTGATATAGATGCATGTGTTGACGGATGTGACAGCATAACGGCATTTTGTATGCTATTTCTACATGATTCAAATGCTTGTTTTTCGTCGTTCGTCAGCTGTATTTGTGTCTTGTCATTCTTTTTTGAAGTGCGAAGGTACTTGAATAATTTTTCTTGTGTGTGAGCTGCGTGTGGAATGCTTTCCTTGTAGAAGTTGATAATGCCAAGGAAGCGTCGTAGTTCTTGTACTGTTTTTGGTTCAGGATACGTTCGAATGCTTTTGAAGCGCTCTTCAATAGGATATATCCCGGCAGCCGATACATCGTAGCCCAGGAACTCAAGCTTTTCCTTGCCGAAAACGCACTTCGACACGTTTATTCGCAATCCATGTTCTTGTAACCTCTTAAAAACTTCTTCAAGATGTTGTCGGTGACGAGTTGGGTCAGGGGACGCCAGAAGAAGATCGTCGACGAAAGGGAATACGAAATCCAAGTCTCCCAGTATGTTATTCATGTGCCGTTGAAAAGTTTGCCCCGCGTTGCGCAAACCGAAGCACATTCTTGGGAACTCGTATAATCCAAACGGAGTTATAACCGCAGTCTTCTCTATGTCTTCTTGTCGTACTCGCAGTTGATTATATGCTTTACGCAGATCAATCTTTGTGAATATCTTCATTCCCTGCAGCCTATATGTGAAATCACGTAGGCGGGGTATCGGGTATCGATCTGGTTTCGTCACGGCGTTCAACTTCCTGTAATCGCCGCAGGGTCTGAGTTCACCATTCTTCTTTTGGACTAGATGGAGAGGACTAGCCCATGGTGATTTGCTGGGTCGACATATGCCTTGTTCTTGCATAAGCTGGAACATGTCTCTGGCGGTTTGGTATTTGTGCGGTGGGAGCGGGCGTGCTCTGCAGTACACGGGTGGTCCATGCGTAACGATGTGGTGTTCCACATCTCTGTCGGTTGCGTCACTGAAGTGAGCAGACGTGATGTGGCTATACTTCTTCAGCAGGTTGCTGTATGGATCGTTCACGTTGAGTGTCAGCACTGTCGGCGTCGTTGTACTGCTTGATAAACAACCGTCGATTGATAAGCCGGTCCTCTTGTCAATAAGTTTCTGGGCTCGTAGGTCAACTAGTAGGTCGTGGAATTGCAGGAAATCAGCGCCGATGATTGGTCTCTTCACGTCTGCGACGGTAAATTTCCATTTAAATGGTCGACGTAAACCAAGGTTAAGGTCAAAGTCGCGTTCGCCATATGTTCGTATCCGTGTACCGTTAGCTGCGTATAACAGTACGTTCGATGTCGTTAATCCTTTGTTGCAGGGAGGCACCACTGACACGTTCGCTCCAGTGTCAATTAGAAAACGTAGTTTGTTATTGGTATCGTAGACGTAAAGACGGTATGCAGAAATGTTGTTGATCTCAGGTTCCGTCGTTGCCAAGATCTCGGTTAGTTTTCCGTTTGCTTGTTGTAGTTGCATGGAGATCTACAGATGCGTGCGTGCTTGCCGAAGCGCCGGTGGAAATAACAAGCGTCGCTCGTGTTGCGCTCATATTTATACTGTCGGCCGCCTGACCGCGAACGAGACTGGGATCGTGAGCGTGCGTAACGACGAGAGGTGTGTGTCGACGTCTGTGCCCGCTGTACTTTTAGCTCGGCAATCTCCTTCGTCAGTTGCATTATGGCATTTTGGAGGTCTACTTCGCCATGCGGTTTCTGTTCTTGTACATGAGGTGACGGTGATGTTGTTTTTGTATGTTCTTGACAGGTGCAGGAACAAACGGATTGTACTTCTGTGTTTTGATCGTGCATTTTGTCTGCCATAGTCGCGAGTACGTCGAGTGATGATTGTTCACTTACTGCTAGAACTGCTCGTGTTGACATTGGTAGGCGCTGCATCCACAACATCTGAAGAGTTGAGTCAGGTATCTTCTCGTGAGCCAGTTCTCTCATGCGTCTGAGCAGTTGTGACGGCTTTTGATCGCCGAGTTCCATCTCGTTTAAAAGTTTGTGAAGCTGTTTTGTTTCTGACTCTTCATACACGGAAAGTAGCCTTTTTTTTGCCTCCTCGTATCTTCCGATGCGGTTTGTGGACAATATAATGTCACCAATCTGCTCGACATCCATTTTTTCCAGGTGCGCCACCATCAGGCTGAATTTGGCTTCTTCGTTGGGTTTTTGTTGGTTGACAACGGTTTCAAATTGAGCAAACCATAACGCCGGTTTGTCACGCCAAAACGTAGGAATTCGGGCTTTGACGGAGATCGTTGCGACTTCTGCTGATGCCATTTTTGATTAGGTATGCACAAGAACGTTCGTCGGGGTCACCACTTTACCAAGGTATTGGTAATTAAAACGCGAGTGAGATTTTGGAATGTTTTATTGTTGGAATAGCCTAACCTATATATACAATTTAACTTTAATGGTAGTTGGCGTAGTAACTAAGTAAAATAAATGGACCAATCACGAGCGAGCAGGTGCGCGGGTCCCGAGTCGTATGTGTAGCTACTGTTGCATGACGTCACGCGCTCGGCGAGGTGGCACACACATAAATACGCGCGTGGTCGGCGCGGACGCCTCAGTATTGGATGCGCGCGCACCGTGTGATGTCGTCTATGGTTCCTTGCAGGTTAGCTGGTACAAATCCTTTAGTTCACTTGTATTTAGGTTCAATTTCAATTATTTAAGTTATTGACACAACACGAGTGTAAATAAAAACTTTCAATTAAGTCTTGATTTAGTCACAAAACAGTTTGAAAATATAAATAAAATGTGTAACAATTAAGTCTCTAAATAATATTGTCCCAAAACAAAAATCCCAGTGTCGTGTACCCCTAAGTATATTAACACATTTTCGCCGCTTTCTTGGCTTATGCCCAGAGCTGTACCCCTATCCTCGTCTCGTTAGCAGTAGCCGTAAACGCCATGTGTGGCCAACACCGCTGTTCATTTGGTAAACCAGCGCTTAATATTAATCTAGATTTCTATTAACTAACACAACCCACACTGTTGGTTAAGTTTACTTATTTATTTCCTTGTAAATAAACGTAATAGGTATATTATGCAGTTTTTTAAAACACATGATACATTAAAGTGTAATATATTCAAGGGCAATGGAGAGAGCTACACTCGGAGTTTCCTTGCGTGATCGAATCAGAAATGAAGACATCCGCATGAGATCCAAGGTTGTATGTGGCGATGGGCAGGGCACATTGCTCGCAGAACGGATGGCCGATGGGGCCGAAAAGTTCTGGAGTGGCGACCGTGAACCGGAAGATGTTGCGTTTGAAGGTGGACGTCTTTCGGCTGAAATGATAATGATGATGATGATAATATAAATTCTGTATAACATTCGTGTTTCTCTTCATCATAGTGTTGTAGCATAATACACAGTCGACATACAATTACAGGTCTTATATACAATGTAGTAATGTATACAGTGACAAGGGATGGAAGGGGTCCTTTCTGGGCTGCGGGACTGTGCGAAAGAGATACCGCGGCCCTGAAACACAAAGGGCCAAGAAGAAACATGGGTGGGTTTTAGTCAGATTTGTCATTCGCAAAAAGTCTAGGTTGATGGGTCGCTGTTTGTACAGTAAATGACAGGACAGCGTTACTCTGAGGGCGTTACAGGAAATCCACGCGAATGGCGCGGGGAGGCACGCCCTTCACCTCAGGCCCCGACTGTATTCATCACGAGCACCTACATTACATACCGGTCCAGTGTATTTCATAGACACATAGGTTATTAAGTAAAATTCATTGAATTACTGGGTGTAAACGTACCCTTCACAAAGCCGTCAACCAACCAGTAAGTTATTACATCAAACTAAGTAACATTACGCAAAAATGATTGCTATGAAACAATCCTTTTTTTGGGGTTTAAAATCAAGTTTTACGGTAAGACTCAATGTGGAACACTCAAAATATCGCACAACAAGTACCTTTGGACTTCGTTAAGGGCACTTTTACACCCGTTATAGCTTCATTTTACAGACTCAACATTTCCCAACCCAAAACCACGTGTTTCAATAGACTTGTATGATTTTTATTCTCACGCTTCGTAGTAACCCTTCTACTGGCTTGAACTCCTAAGGGAACCCTCCCTTTGATAGCGGCAATGAGCTAAACATAGCTATTACTCGATCGGTAAAGTATTTCCCAGAAGGATATTACTGCTGGTGCTTAAGTGTAGTGGAATCTTTTGTTTTGTAAATATAGGCAGCTTGTTTGTAGGACGGGAGTTTTACATTGCTTTTACTAGGATAGGATCGAAATGTGGTATGATTTGGTAAAATAGTACGAGTAGGTACCTACATCATAATAGGTAGAACCAAAATTAAAGTTACGCAAAATAGGGAAATGTAGACAAATCTATACTTAACCGGTCGGATGATTGCTTTAGTAGGTACATACAATTTATAAAACGTTTGCGTCTAAATATTAAATGGTTTTGACGCAGTAATTTACGTCTTCATCTTACTGAGCCCAAGTATAATTTGCTAAGATGTAGGACCCAGGTTATGAAAGATGAATCTTTAAGATGGTCGAAGGTTAGCAAAGACCGCAAATCGCGGCCGGAACGCGGTTGATAATAATTGACAATGCCGCTACGGATTTGATTCGGCAGTAAACAGTTAATCATACATAATAATATACGTCTTGTAGCTGGTTTGCGATCTGCGGTTGTCCGTCGTGTACCACACAAACCAGGAGTGTCACTGGAATCTGACAAAGCGGTTGAGACGTGTGGTCTGCGACCGCCTTCGGAGTTTTTCTTCTTCTCATATTCTAACAATTTTTGTGATAAAGAAAAATTTAATTCAATCAGAATTTTTAACAAAAAATTAGGACAAATGACCAACTCACTTATAATTTAAAAACATAAGCCACAGGTAAACATACTGCACTTATAGTTCCGCATTAGTTACTGTATACCATAATGATGGAGCCAATTTGCAGCAGCCATGCAGGTCCCGCATTTACTGCAATCCCTGCTAAATGCAAATGGTACAAAGTTGTGCCACCTGAAACTTACACTAGATCTGTTTCCGAACGGGCACAGATGTAGGTCGCTATAGTTCCGCGCTCAAGTGATTTCAATAATCTGTGCTGCAGATACCATAGTGTATCTAGTTGTTTTGTATTGTTGGCTCTGCTTTCCTATTAGACTGAAAAAATATCTAGTAAAGTTTTCTCGTAATCTTTAAACTTTTCTTATTTAAGTATTATGATTAATTCTGAAGCCCTATAAAAACTGTTTTTGCTATGGAGAAGTTAACTCCAATTGACGGGGTCTCGCTGTAAAATTGTCAAGGTTAGGTAAGCAAAAAAAACTCAAGAATTTTAGACCCTTACTGGACCTTCTTGAACGAAAATAAATAAATTGTCACAACGAACCGATTCATGGAAAAGGTGCAAAAGCTTTGCACCTAAAAACAAAATAAAAGCTAAACCAAAACAAAACTCGATTCTTGAGTGTGCATATTTTGAAAAATTACAAGCACCTTGTAACTTAAAACTTAAACTGGCATGGTCACTAACAATTTTATTAACATTTAAAACGTAATACATATTTACCATAATTATTTACTATTATGAAACAAATCACAACAAAATATGCTAGTAATAATCATTCAAAATATCTTTTTACAAATAAAATTCTAAAGAATCCTATTTTTAGTATTTTGTACTAAAATTGAATAAAACCCATATCGGATCAGAGTGTCAGTCTGTCTGTCCTTAAGCCACAACGCTTAGGCATCGTTACAGTTGGGTTTAAGCCAAATGTAGCCTTAAAGAATACCACATTTTGAATGTATCGTAAGCAATTTTGGGTGCTGGATTTAGTTAAGTTTTTTTGCCCGCGTATGTGAAATAAAATAAAGGATCTTTTTTCCCAAGATAATATGATACTTTTACCTAAATTATTTAGATTACTGCATTGCTATGCTTGCCCAAATATAAATGGTCTGGCTGATTTTGCAGATATCCCAAAAAAAACAGCAAATAGACAAAAATAGAGCTGCACTTTTAAAAATCGCAAACACTGAAATATTCTTTTTCAGTGCTTTCACATTACATTTTATATAGCAGCAAAAAGATAGATGAAATTCAGAGCTGAAAAATATTGTGAAAAGAGTGTATATCAAAACTGCTCATAAATTAGGAAAGTGGACAACACACACACTTTTTGAAGACTTTTATTCCCATAACAACATTTCCGATATTCAAACAAAAGCTGCAAAAACATAAACAATGTATTCCCCACACGATAAACATAAAAACAATTACCACCCATAGACTGTATACTAACTTTTAACTTGAAACGTTGCCCACGTATTATTGCAGTCATATAATTTTTGCTGGCAATAAAAAATATCGCTCATAAAACTCGCGAAATGACGAAAAAATGCGTAGGTACATTATAGAGATAAGCGCTAGCGGTTATTTATAGTGGGTGAGCAGAGGTAGGGGTGCGAAAGAGGTCAGCACAGTCGGACGACCATCATTTTTCATTTCATTAGCCGCGGGAGGTGTCGTCCTATCCTGTCCTGGATGGGCATTCAGCCTCATTAACGGCATACGGGCGTGCCTCCCACCTATCTCCTTTGTGACTATTTATAGGGTGATGAAGTGTTTAAAATTGTCAATTTTACGCAACGATGGGCATGTTGCGAAGTACCTACTATGTGAACACCCTGGTAATCATTTAATTTTGTGGTCTATTTTCAGATTTTGTGATCATGATCAATATTTAAAAGTAAAAAAAGCTACTTAGGTACTGTAGCAAATGGACGCTGATGTCACGTATCTTTTTCAAGCCTTTAAAAGGGTTTTTTAATGCTTGTTGGTACTGGTAAGGGTAGGTACTTACCTTTATTATTATAGCTAGCCTATGTTGTCCCACTGCTGAGCAAAGGCCTCCCTCCATTCCTTCCAACGGTCGCGATTCTGTGCAACGTCTCTCCAATTCTCAAGAAAGACATCCAGTTCGTCCCGCCATCTCCTGCGTGGTCTGCCACGACCTCGTGTAACTGTTTCAGGGCACCAATCCTGAGCTTTACGGGCCCACAGCTCGTTCGGCATGCGACAGACATGTCCTGCCCAGTCCCACTTAAGTATGGCAGCCTTTTGAGCCACGTCAACAATTTGCGTTTTAGAGCGCAGTGTAGTGTTTCGAACCCGATCGGTTAATTTTACACCTAAGATACTGCGCTCCATAGCATGTTGGCAAACCCTGAGTTTGGACTTTTGGATGTTAGTCAAAGACCAAGTTTGTGCACCGTAGGTTAAGATGGGGAGAATACACATGTCCATAAGCTTTCGCTTCAGAGACATGGGCAGGGTGCCCTTAAAATACTCCTTCATGGACCAGTAACTCTTCCAGGCATTTTCGGTTCGTCTTGCGATTTCCTTATCTTGCCGTGCCTGGAAAGAGACTACTTGGCCCAAGTAGATGTATTCTGTACTTACCTAACAATAAAAATATTTGAATCCCTACAAAATTCTTATCAATAACTTCTCCTTTAACGTTAGTCCAAACTAGTAGTTATGAAGATTCACATTTTCTAATCTCTTCTATTTAGCATACCTACAGTTTTCTATTATCATTTTCAGCCTGTACAGATGAAGTAAAAATCTATAAAGATACTCCAATCACAAAATATCCAAAACACCTGTTCCATTTACCTACGTTCACGAATCTCATCGATTCTCCTATAATCTCACAACGAAATTAGAAGCGAATATTGTATGTAATAAAAGCTGTCAGTACCCCAGACTGCTTGAGTAACGTTCAATCTCGATCCATCTAATATTCGACGTTTGCTAATACACGGGAGCTTAAAAGATAGAGTGTTCGTAGGTGAATAAATAAAATTGTTTAGAAAAAATGAACATGGAAGGGAAGCACGTGTAAATAAAGTCATGAACAAAATTGATCTGAGTGGTTAAGCAACTCTTGACACGGTCGCTCTGTCAGGGTTGACCATTTTACCGCGTTTCTACTTTCGTGGTCTACTACAGTGCGTCCAGAGGTCGTATCGTAAATTCAAATGATTTTGAATCAATTGATTTGAACATTTTATTGCTATAGATCAAAGAAGTATCATCTATGAATATGATTACGATTAGTCTTAAAAGCATTTTGTGCGAACCAAGTAGTTATAGTGAGGAGTGCTTTAAATAGGTCCTGCAATTTGTACGTAAATACTCCTACTTACTTTTTTTCGTTAACCCTTTTTCTAGTCGGTCATAGTTTCCGTGTATGTAATTATAATATGTCCTATTGTCAAATAACTTTTACAGACATTGGCAATCTATGTAATATAATTAATCTAATCAACTGTATGTGTGTGTGTGTGTGTGTGTGTGTGTGTGTGTTGAGCAGTGGTCATGTGGTGGCGGCCCCGACTTACGAACAGTAAGTCGTGGGTCAGAACCCTGGCAGGCACTTTGCAGGGACTTTGTGTTTATTTATTTAATCATTACTGCTCTTAAAACGGTGAAGGTTAACATCGGGAGGGAACCGTCTTGTCTTAGAACCAAAAATTCGAAGACATGTGACATCTACCAACCCGCACTGGGCACATGTGGTAGATTATAGCACATCCTTCTCTTAGAGAGGAGGCCTGAGTCCCTGCAGTGTGGGAACATTATAAGCTGATGATGATGATGAATCAGCTGTATACGTTGCTGATTCATGCAGCATGCAGCAGTTCTTAGCTGCCATGGTTTATTTTATTTTTGAATTGTTTTTAATATATTTTTACTCTAGACGCATCTATCTACATCGTTCTCGCATAATTATATGTTTAATCTCAACATGACTGATGTAACAAAAATTTTGTAACAATATTTTGATTTAGAAGAGTGTTCATATTTCTTGCCCATTCTTCTCCGTAGAAATGTTGATACACGGAGACCCAGGATCTACAAAAATCGACCACTATTATATTATTATCATCATCATCAGCCAATAATGTTCCCACTGCAGGGACTCAGGCCTCCTCTCTAGGAGAGGGATGGGCTATAATCTACCACGCGAGCCCAGTGCGGATTGGTAGATGTCACATGTCTTTGAATTTTTTGGTTCTAAGACATGCCGGTTTCCTCACGATGTTTTCCTTCACCGTTTTGAGAGCAGCGGTGATGAAATAAATTACACAAAGTAATGCGCCTGCCTGGGTTCGAACCCACGACCTACTGTTCGTAAGTCGGGGTCGACACCACTGGGCCACCGCTGCTCTTATATAGTACTATTATATAGTACAGCAAAAAATATATAATTATGAGCAGTGCTTTTTGTAATCTGGAATGTTTATCTGGATATATGAACTCATTATGAATAACGCGGATAATCGTATTGTAGTAACAAGCGCGTGAAAATTAAAGCTACACCGAGGTTTATTATTTTAATGAAAAAAGCAGAGTTATTGACATTATCCTTATGACAAAACAACTGAAACATAATAGCGTTAAAGTGTTGTTTATTCATTTTGAAAATAAATAGCCCTCTTCAAAGTTTAGGTATGTATATCCCGGAAAAAGACATATATAATATATATTTCTAGTATAGTATGGTCCTACTTTGTATACAATTCCCGTACAGTGAGAGATCCGTTTATACTGGTTTTTTGTAGCTTGAGAGATCATCGTACATTCGAACAAGCTAATAAGTATACAGCCACCTAACTTGTATTTACTTTTAAAATTATACAGATACATTTAGAGACTGATGTCAAACGATACAGAGTTTGACATCAGTCGCTTAATGCGAAACACTTTTGGTAAAACAAAATTACAATCAATATTTTCAGTGGTATAGAATTATGAAGATCTCTACCCTTTTTTTTTGTGGTTGGAAAATCATCGAATAAGCCCCCCCCCCCCCCCGCTCTTGGGCAGAGCGAAGGGGAGTGTCAGACTTCTACTGACTAAAAACCAAACCCATGTTCCTTCTTCGCCCTTGTGTCAGAGCCGCGTTCTCCTTTCGATAATCCACAGCCCCGACGAGATCCACAGACCCGACGGGAAGATTTCTACCCTGTATACTTATTAGCTTGTTCGACTGTACATATCTTAACATCGTTTCTTGAGTCAAAATCCTTAATGGAATATTTTTACTAGGCATTACTGCATGATCTAACCAAAGCGAATGGTCGCGCGAACATGCGAAAACCGGAATGCTTCCTCTGTGAACGCAACGAGTATTAGTGTGACGATCACTTTAAAACACGACCTTCGAAAAACAGCGGTGTTACAAACAACTTACCGCTCGACCATAAGAGATTAGTTCTAGATTTTTGGCACACCAACCACGAGTAGTGTATAAAAAATGAGAGTAGGTACGTACAAATGTGTTTTATTGTTTATTCCCTGAGCTGTCAACTTACTGAGAGAAATTGCTACGTTATGTTACTGAAGTTATGTGACGTACGTGCTTTAGTATTTTTCCGCTTCGAAAATAATGTGTAGCTACGGATGTAGGTACATTTATATACGAGAAGTTGAGCCTCAGATTAAACTGTGTAAGGTCGTTTGGTTTAGCTGTTGCAAAAACCATTTCTGAACTTGAGAGTACGGTTGTGGAGGTGAGGTAGACCATTATTATAAGGTCAATTCTCCAACGTTTGAGTCCTGATTCATTTCTTAATGAAAACATGTGACTCCAACGTTTGAGTCCTGATTCATTTCTTAATGAAAACATGTGACGTATACCAACCTACATACTGGATCCGAACCTCATACATGAGGGAAGGTTACCAAGGTCACCAAGGTACACCGACGTAGCCCAAAGAGTCGTTAAACTTTGGTGGTAGTTGGCAGGGCATATTGCTCGCAGAACGGATGGTCGGTGGGGCTGAAAGTTCTGGAGTGGCATCCGCAATACCGTAAGACGTTACGTTGGAAGGCCTACCGCTAGGTGAACCGATGACTGATGAAGGTTACGGGGATCCACTGAATGCGAGACGCACGGGACTGGTTAGCGTTACTTAGGGGAGGCCTACGTCCAGCACTGAACGACTTTCAGTTGAAATGATGATGATGAAAGGAGGCCTATGTCTCAAAATTAAATGCTGATTATACTAATCCTCAATATAACAACGTTAATTTCAAGTCAAAAGCTTTAAAAAAGCTAAAACGCATGTAATTAGAGCCATACAACAACTTTTAAACGACACCCGAGATTACGCAATTACCAAAAGACATTCCCTGAGTACGGAGCACCTAAACTTCAAACGTTAACAGATTCAATTTGCGGTCGGTAACGGATAATGGGTGCCACAAATATACCCTGAGGAGCCAAAGTGCATTGTAATGGCCCGATTACAGATAGTTATGTGCAACGTTACCGTTCTCAGTTTGAACAATTACTTTTGAGTGTAACGACAAGAACTGAAGATAGGAGTTTTGTAGAGTAAACCACAAACATTTGTTAGTAAGTTTTCATACTCCTGCTAAAATTGACTTTAAGGCGAGAGGAGGTCAGAGTGACAGCTCCTTGGTTCTACTAGAGCAAAGGATTTACACACGGGGGCGCTTATAACCACCTCAATATAAGTTCAAACTCATGTCAAAGGGGGAGAAGCATGGAGCATTTCTCGTCCTCTATAGACTTTGATTGCTCTTTCCCTTAAGTAAGATAAAAGCAATTCTACTAAAACAAGTGGTTGTACAATCTCTCTGGCTTTAGGCATAAGGTTCACACTTTCAAAGCGTTCGAGAGAATACTTTATATAGACCTCTGGATTACGTTGATCCAATACATGGATAACTATTCCAAAATCGTTAACTTTGATTTCAATTTCATTTATATATACATACGTCCCTCTCCTAAAGAGGAGGCCTGAGTCCCTGCAGTGGGAACATTATAGGCTGATGATGATGATGATACATACGTACACTCAAGGCCTTCTCCCATGGGGGTAGCCAGAAACCACAGAACGCCACCTGCTTCGATCTTCAACTCCTTTTTCCCCCCCCACATTAATACAACTGGTCTTAGTCGCACGTCACTTGCGAGTAATAACACATCTATCCTTTATAAAGAACGTCAACGATAAGATAATTTAATACCATTGAATAACGTTTTCAAGAAATAGTCATGAACGTAAGAAAATTTTGAATTTCGCAGGCTACCCTGGCGCTCCCACGCTTAAGTTTCCTTGATTTAGTGCCTATTACCATCAGCAACGATAAAGTTTAGTAGGGCAGATCGATCAACATCTGAAATCACGGCTTCAATCACCATTCAAAGCCTTCTGTTGAAAGGAATGTTGATGAATCGTCATAATTTACCACAAAATTAGATTATCGACAATCCAAGTTTACTGTACCTCTGGTAGAAGGACAAAGGCTTTCCTTTTGAGTTCATTTTCAATTTAGTGCTTGTTCAACCCTTTTCCTTCTCGGAAAGCATCGAGGTCGAAAAATTAAAATGGAAATATATATATATATTTTTTTTATTTAATACTAGCGACCCGCCCCGGCTTCGCACGGGTGCAAATGGATGTTATTATACATATAAACCTTCCTCTTGAATCACTCTATCTATTTAAAAAAACCGCATCAAAATCCGTTGCGTAGTTTTAAAGATTTAAGCATACAGACAAACAAACAAATAAACAAACAAACAAACAGACGCGACTTTGTTTTATACTATGTAAGGATGGGCTTACTCTTGACCCCAATCTTGCCCTAAGGGCAGAGATGAGTAGACGCGGGCCTGTGGACGGTGAGTAACGGGCTAGCTCGCCGTCCGGCCGTCGTCATGACGGCAACAGACCGTGTCGGCGGCGCGTACGTGTTCCACGCGCGCCTCAAAGAGATGTCAGCAAGGAGGGGCCCGGCTCCGACACAAGGGCGAAGAAGAGGGAACATGGGTTGGTTTTTAGTCAGTAGAAGTCTGACACTCCCCTTCGCTCTGCCCAAGAGCGGGGGGGGTTATTCGATGATTTTCCACCCACCAAAAAAAAAAAAAAAAAAAAAAAGGGCAGAGATGAGGTCGACGATGGAACGAGCTTACCCAGAAGAAGCCTATTTACTCGCGACTTAAATAGATTGGGGTTAAACCGACGCAGGCAGGGTGTTCCACTCCTTGGCTGTACGAATAATAAAAAGTCTTAGCAAAACGCTTCGTACGAATGTGTGGAACATCGACAAGGTATGGGTGATAACCTGCAGTACGCCTAGTCTCTCGATGGAAAAAGGGAGATGGTGGAATAAGCTCGTGGAGCTCTTGCGCGCACTCTCCGAAGTACAGTCTGTAGAAGACCGACAGACATGCAACTTTGCGGCGCCGCGGCGGTGGGCCAGGCTATGTAGCTTGGCAACCAGCTTGGCGTAATATCTTCTTGATTTTATATCTTCTCCTGTCCTTATCCTAATTTCGCAGGCGCAGCATGTCTTCCTCTTCCATATCTTTTCATCTTGATCTATAACAAAATATTCAGTAAAACATCAACGAAAACAACTGAATCCCATCGAACGTTCCAGATACATTGAAAACAGAATTAAAATTACACCAACTTCCATTTCCCGACTGAATACTGGGTTATCAAAATCCAAACTATCGGGAACCAATCGGAGTAACTTCATGTTATCCATACTCGGCTTGAGAAAATTACGCACATACGGAATAGTTATTGATTTTGATTGGCTGCAGCACTGTGCAGCATAAATATTAGTTGGTTTCCATTCCATTGACATCAACTATTTTCGTCCCCGGTATCTTTTTATTTATTTAAATAGTTCAAAGTTATTGAAAAAAAATCGGTAGTCTGGTTTATGTGTTGGTATTGATATAAGTCTTCAGATTAAAAATAATAATTTGATTTTGGATGGCTTGTATTTACTCGTTGGTCCTGTGGTCGCAAACGTCCGGGGCTCGATTACCGGGTAGGGCAAAGTGTCATTGGGTTTTACTATCAGGGTTTCTTTAAAAGCACCCACGGATTTTTTGATTTCTGGCCTAACACCATAATAATAATATAGGACTTAACTGATGAAATGTGGGTGAAGGTAACTACTATTCGGTGAGTAATGGGCTAGCTAGCGGGAGGCGCTCCGGGCGTCGGGTCGTGATGGCTTCCGACCACCGTAGATGCGGGCCTGTGGACGGTGGGTAATGGGCTAGCTCCCCGTCCGGCCGTCTTATGACGGCAACAGACCAGGTCGGCGGCACGTTCGTGTTCCACGCGCGCCTCAAAGAGATATCAGCAAGGAGGCGCCCGCAAGGGCTGACGCCCGTCGGGGTTGCGGATTATCGAAAGAGATGACGCGGCCTCGGCACATGGGCGAAGAAGGAACATGGGTGGTTTTTAGTCAGTAGAAGTCTGACACTCCCTCCCTCTGCCCAAGAGCGGGGGGGATTATTTGATGATTACCCACCAACCAAAAAAAAAGTTTTATTTTTGGAGGCTGGGAAATCATCAAATTAATGACTCTTCCCGTTCTGGGACTCAGACTGTCACTCTTCTACTGACTAAAACCACCCATGTTCCATCTTAGCCCTTTGTGTCAAGGCCGTGGTATCCCATTCGAACAATCCGCAGCTCCGACGGGCTTTGGCCCTTGGCGTGGAACAGGAACGCGCCGTCGACCGGCCTGGCAATAGACTCGCACCCTATTACATGGCACTTACATATCTGGCGAAATGTGGATCGGGGATTACAGGCGTGATATTCTATGCATGTTATGTATGATAGCTCAAATTATTATTTATCTGTAAATCAAACCTCTCATTCATTGAGAGGTGTGTGGAACGGCTTTATCACGGCAAATTGACGTAATAAAATTAATTTATGTTTTAATATTACACGTGCCTTGGCTCATGTTTAATAACGTTTAGTCTTTTGAATACACCTATTATACTTCAGCCCGAATACTCAAAAGTTGTGAGCGAAACAGCACACCATAATGAACCGTGCCGAATTTGCTCCATTTAACTCAAATTATATTCTACTTATAAACGCACGGAAGACTTCATTAAGCGAAGCGTTTTTCGCTTCCCCTTTCAATATATCTTTCGTATATTTTATAATCGGAAATATTGTTACCTAAAACCTTCTTTTTATTGGATATATTTCGTAGATCTTGATCGCTTGAGGCAGTTGAATTACTTAAGCTTATTGAGTATTGCATGACATTTTCCTTATATTATACTATATAAAGCTAAATTTATTATATTATCACAAGTTTTTTTTTGAAACATAAACATGACTCACTAATAAAATTTCAGCATCTTCCAAACATAGTCTAACTATGGAAAAATAATGCCTTTCCTGCCCCCCTATTGCGTATCTTTTTAACGTCAGTGGCTATCAGAAATGTCCATAGATTAACTGTAAATTGGTTATGGTTTGGTACATTTTTTTCTTAAAAACTCACCATTTGACAGTTATTTGATAGACATTATATGTTAACCACTGTCATTAAAAGATACACAATAGCCCTGCTGATGTCTGTTTGCCCACTTATCACTATCATCACTACATAGTATAAAACAAAGTCACTTCCCGTTGTCTGTCCCGATGTATGCTTAAATCTTTAAAACTACGCAACGGATTTTGATGCGGGTGTTAGAAATTGAATGTAAATCTATATGTATATATGTATTAATATCCACCAATTAATAAACTTTGAGTGTCAGGATGATAACTAGTTATTTACTGTGTTTGAAAGTCTCTTTAAAAGGGTGTGTTGGGAACAGGGGTTTTATGAAGTAAAAGGACAAAAGACAAGACTATTCATTTTATTTCTTTTGGTCTTGTCAACTACATCAAACTCGATTCCATTCGCTAGGTCCCTAATCTTTGTGGAGAAGAATGGACAAGAAACTCCACGGGAACATATTTTAAAGTATTATGCAAAGACAACCTGACATTGTCTTGGACTGTCTCAAGTTACAGCAAGTTATCAGTTTACATAAACAACAATCAATATAAACCATATTATAGTACATATTTCTCACACATAGTTATCAGTAATATTCATAGCATAATATCAATTAACTTACATAAACATTGTGGATCCTTTAGAGTAATACCAATAGGTTTCAGCTTTTACACATTTGGTATCTTCATAACTAGGTTACAATATGTAAACTTTCTATACACCATTACACAATGAAACACAAAT
Organism: Diarsia mendica; assembly: GCA_949316265.1. NCBI lineage: Eukaryota > Metazoa > Arthropoda > Insecta > Lepidoptera > Noctuidae > Diarsia > Diarsia mendica. The sequence goes on from OX438892.1 coordinate 10,844,289, forward strand.
ACAATAAACTACTTTGAGTCGGTCTTTACCCTTTAACAGTTGCAGAGTAACTAACCCTGAATTGACGGTACTTCTACTTTTATAACCGTCAAATATTAAAAAGTACATCAACGACTACCACCATAATAAACCAATGGCAAATGGTTATACATTATAGCTAAATAACTAATAACATAAATAAATAATTAACAAATCCTAAGTAGTGAAACTATTTTAAAACGTCATTAGGTAATTTAGCAGTGTAGTATGTTTCTATTTGTAATCTTTATGACTATCGGATAAAATATGAATATTAACAACAAACAGTATAGACTAAAGTATTAAAAATGTTCGTAGATAATTAAATACTATTTTTATGAATAAAACTAACAGGTTAAATAGCATTATAATTGATTTTAATGTCAATTTTAATACGCAGAAGTTACTATGACTTATTTTTGACAGTTGGCAACATTGTAAATAATAAAATACACAATAATGTAATAATTAAATTCTACCAATCTTAACACGGCCATGCTGACTTGTAGTTCGCTCTCGGACTACAATAAATATAAACTTAATACTAATTATTGCTAAATACACTTTTGTAAGGATACTTAATGCTAATACATTATTATTCATTGTTGTAGTCCAACTTATCACATCAAGGGGACAAAACAACAACGGTCAGCACTTTGACATCAATCTAAACCTCTCACCTGCTGCACATGAGACGGCCTAGAACAAAGTAATTGACTTCAGCAGTTCCAATCAAATATTTCTCTCTCAATCCATTTGTCACATTTGACATCCAATATTGTTCTCTCAATCCATTTGTCACATCCGACATCCAATACTTAAGTTTCTTAAAGGTACAATTATAATATTTCTTATGAATAACACATCACAATTTTTGTCCACATAGAATTCTTAACAGCAATGTTTTCGTCTAGGTATCTATTTATTCACCACACTAGAATAGCAACCTTTTTGCCATTCATCTATGACTTTATCGTGTAGGTACTGTTTCTTTAAATTCCATTTTGTAAAATGTACCCAGATCGTTATGAATAGTATACTCTAACCAATGAATCATACAAATCTCATTTACATCACCGAACAGTCACCGCTCGGTCAATCTGACAATATCATTGCAAATCTAGTTTACCATTTTGTACTAAGCCATAAAAAATACAGATTGTTATTATTATTTTAACATACTTATTATGAAATGCCTCGTAAGTATATGACTCATTAATTTAATTAAACTGTATTTTATTCCAATTTGTTACTAATCCTAGTGTTTAAGTTGTTTACTAACAAAAATGGTTCCTATGTTGTTCCAAATAAAGAAAATTATATATATATAATATTATCTAGAATCTAACAAAGCCAAACGTAATTTTTAAGATAGATTAACATCACGCCTTGTAATCTCCGAAGGGTTTATAAACGTAAATTTCTGCGTTTTCATAAACATGTTTTTTTTTTTGTATAATTTAAGTTATCAGCAAGTGAATTATTGTTTATTCTTGATGAGGAAACCCATTGAGTATAATAAAGTTCTTAATACATTAGCTAATATAATTGTTTTAGTTTTTTTTTTATAATAATTGTTTTAGTTTTTTTTTTTTTTTACATGTTTTCGTATGAATCAACAAGTCTTTTGCATTGATTAAACATAAGAGTTATCTTCATATCAACCCAATGCGCAACCAAATAAAGGGAACAATCAGTAACCCTCTACCTTGGCACACTAAATTATAACAATAATTATGATGTTTTTATGTATTACATCACATAATTTTTTTTTTAATGTTTAGAAAGGAGACGGTAAGCTTTTGTATGGAACTTCGGCCATAATCTGTGTGCTTTAGGAATGTTGGGAAACTAATCTCTGTACATAATAAAGTAACATTTTTCATTTCACTGTAAATAAAAATTAAAACTGCTTGTCGTTACAGTTATGAAAGGTTTTTGGGTTGTAAGAAGTTTACAAAACAAAATCTCAATTTGAATTATTTGATCTGAAGTACACTTTAGAAAAATAAAAATAAATGAGTATTTCAAAGTGATAAAATCGTCACACTTGCTTATTAAATGGTCGAAAAAGATTTTTATGAGAATAATACAAGTAATGAATATTACAAGCATTGAAGAACAAGTAACATCACCTATTTTTCACATTTAACGTCTAGCTTATTTAATTTTATTCTTTGATGGTACATGATTCCAGATATAGAAATAGTATATTGCAATAATTGAAAAACGATTATTAAATTTGTACACAGGAAATAGGGCTTAAAATCACGAACAAATATTTTTACTCAATTTGTGGGAATTTCCTTTTCTTCCTGATAAATGTAACAAGTTCTCATGACCGATAATAATATATCTCCCATATCTTTAAATTGTTTAACTTAGGAAACATTATTTAATATTAGTAACTTAATTTTTAAACTTATCTACTTATTAGACAAATTCTCAATCTTATCTATTTAGATCGTATTAGAATTTTATTGTAGTTTCAAACTTCATACTATGTAACGTTTTTACATTAAATTCACAATATTTATTTTGCGAGAACTAGAATAATCAAGGGAACAAATATTGATATTGTCATTAATACTATTTACAAAACAAGGTTCAAAAATAACGTTAGATATTTGAATATCTTCAATCCCATAATCTCATTAATTGAATTGAAGTTAAGATACTTATTTTTCTTTTAATTGTACATAATGAATGTTTCATGAAAACTAACATTCTGCATGAATTTGGGGGTACTAACCAAGCCAGGGTAATGCTTTGCATTACGAAAAATCTATAAATATTTTTATCACAAGTTTTTGATGTCTGGTACATCAAAAACTTTTTGAAAGAAGCTTAACTTTGAATCAATATTTTCCTAAACAATTCTAGTTTTATTTTTACAGTTGCTAGGATCTTAATATCCCTCAGGATTTTTATTACTATGTTTTTAGAGGACAATTAAATAAAAATAAAGCAAAGCCTCTAAAGGCCTTACCGACATTAGCTAATTCGTAATGCTGCTTGATTTAGTCCATGGCCTGGCTTCCAAGTGGTTCCAGCAGCTTCTCAATCTCGCTGTCGGAGTACGCACTGTCGACGTTCTGATCATAGCCTAGTCGAGGCGGTGAGCTATCGACGTCACAGCTTTCATCATATCACACCAGCAGCAGCTCCAGCATTGATCATGAAAATAAAACAGGAAGACCATTAGAAATTATATCAGAGAGCCAGAGACTATCCCACTTCTGATGTTAGAAATTGAATGTAAATCTATATGTATATATGTATTAATATCCACCAATTAATAAACTTTGAGTGTCAGGATGATTACTAGTTATTTACTGTGTTTGAAAGTCTCTTTAAAAGGGTGTGTTGGGAACAGGGGTTTTATGAAGTAAAAGGACAAAAGACAAGACTATTCATTTTATTTCTTTTGGTCTTGTCAACTACATCAAACTCGATTCCATTCGCTAGGTCCCTAATCTTTGTGGAGAAGAATGGACAAGAAACTCCACGGGAACATATTTTAAAGTATTATGCAAAGACAACCTGACATTGTCTTGGACTGTCTCAAGTTACAGCAAGTTATCAGTTTACATAAACAACAATCAATATAAACCATATTATAGTACATATTTCTCACACATAGTTATCAGTAATATTCATAGCATAATATCAATTAACTTACATAAACATTGTGGATCCTTTAGAGTAATACCAATAGGTTTCAGCTTTTACACATTTGGTATCTTCATAACTAGGTTACAATATGTAAACTTTCTATACACCATTACACAATGAAACACAAATACAATAAACTACTTTGAGTCGGTCTTTACCCTTTAACAGTTGCAGAGTAACTAACCCTGAATTGGCGGTACTTCTACTTTTATAACCGTCAAATATTAAAAAGTACATCAACGACTACCACCATAATAAACCAATGGCAAATGGTTATACATTATAGCTAAATAACTAATAACATAAATAAATAATTAACAAATCCTAAGTAGTGAAACTATTTTAAAACGTCATTAGGTAATTTAGCAGTGTAGTATGTTTCTATTTGTAATCTTTATGACTATCGGATAAAATATGAATATTAACAACAAACAGTATAGACTAAAGTATTAAAAATGTTCGTAGATAATTAAATACTATTTTTATGAATAAAACTAACAGGTTAAATAGCATTATAATTGATTTTAATGTCAATTTTAATACGCAGAAGTTACTATGACTTATTTTTGACAGTTGGCAACATTGTAAATAATAAAATACACAATAATGTAATAATTAAATTCTACCAATCTTAACACGGGCTTTTTTAATAGATAGAGTGTTTCAAGACAAAGGTTTTAATACCTTTTTGCGCCCGTGCGAAGCCGGGGTGGGTCACTAGTTTATTCTAAGCTACACTTTGAACTTTGATGCAGTTTATACCATCATCTAGGAAATTTATTCATAAGGATTTATGTCACTATTTCAGTTCCTTTAGGAGGAACTCGAGGCAAGCTGTCAATATGTCTAAAGGGTCGGAATGTAGGTAGGCGTGCCAACTTCGACTCAAGTTCAGTCCACCACTAACAATACTGGTGTAAGATCTTGTAAAAATATTTAGATTTAAAAGAGTGTCCATGGAGCTACTTGCCTATTCATCTCCATAGAGATCTATGCTTTGCAATGTGCAACTACAGTACTTTCATTAGTTATTAAGCCTTGTGACTGTAGATACATCTTTTCCTTTTTGACCTTCAAAAGTGCCTGTAATGGTTTCAATAAAAACAGGTTCAGTTCAATATAAAAAATTTAACACACGAAACAACAACGAATCATATACTGATTCATGATATCATAATATAGTGATTAATTTATGCCACTGATTCTACCGATTCAACGAAGTTCAACCACAGAGCTATCAAACTCTAGATTCGACAGGCACGCATGTCTATCAGTCCGTTCTAATCCGATCCATAGACCAGCCACTCAGCGTATAATCCCCTCACATGGACCTAGTACCCACTAAGTGAGCGCAGAATTCTGTGAACACTGCTGAAATAGCAAATATAGTACCTACGTCTTTGGGTAAAGGTATTCAATAGTCTATAAAAAAAACCCGACAGTTTATCGCCCTTTCAAAAACACGAACACTACTTATCAGTAGTAGTCAGTGGGTAAGTTATTTGTATATTCATAAGACTCCAAAATATCTCCATATCTCCTATTCTCAACTACAAACCGAAAATAGCTACTTGTCCACCTGTCTGATCTTCTTGATTTTATATCTTCTCCTGTCCTTATCTTAATTTCGCAGGCGCAGCATGTCTTCCTCTTCCATATCTTTTCATCTTGATCTATAACAAAATATTCAGTAAAACATCAACGAAAACAACTGAATCCCATCGAACGTTCCAGATACATTGAAAACAGAATTAAAATTACACCAACTTCCATTTCCCGACTGAATACTGGGTTATCAAAATCCAAACTATCGGGAACCAATCGGAGTAACTTCATCCATACTCGGCTTGAGAAAATTACGCACATACGGAATAGTTATTGATTTTGATTGGCTGCAGCACTGTGCAGCATAAATATTAGTTGGTTTGCGCTCAACAATTTGAATAGATTGCAAGCCCGCATACCTACTCGTTTAATGCAGCGAGAACTTCGGATAGTTGTTTGATAGAAGTTTGTCTGTACTTTACTGTTTGTTCCAAGTTCATATTTAAAAGGATGGCCAGAGCAATGCGTCTGAAATAATTTGAACATATTATATATTCACCGAATTTCGTGGTGATCGAGGTGATTAGATGGAAGCATCCTAGTAGGTACTTTCACTTTGTACGCACTGGGTTTGAAGTACCTTTAAATCCTGTATTTTAATTAGAATCGTCCGTGATGATCACCATATAATATGAAGAAATGAAGTTTTTGTAGTAGTTATTAATACACAAAACTCTTGCGACTTTAAATTAAAAAGTATCACAATATTAAAATCCAATTTCAAGGTCACACATCATCATAATACAATTCTCTTCCTTAATAACCACAACAGTCTCCATTATGTTCATATAATCTGTTAAACATAATCGTTTAACCCAAAACCCTTGATCTATTAAGACAAACATTGATTTACACCACCTGATCCTCTCACTTCGAAGGACATCAACCGGTAAGTCCCGAATGACGTCACTTGTAATGACATTGCCCACAACAGAGGCTTAAGGCGGACTCACAACTTGGACCCGGAAAAGGTGGGGATCGCAGATATCAGTTTGATGCCTTAACGTAGCTGTGTTGAGGAAATGTTTGGGTTTTAGGTTCAACCTTTAAGTTATGGCAATATTTCTGAAATATGATATAAATAGAAGTAGAATGTTATTACAGTCGAACTAACCTAAATGGTAGCAGTTAGATCTTAAGCTGGCCTAAAGTAGAACAAACTTTCAATGCAATAACAGATCAGCTTACACTGGTTTTGTTAACACTTCCTTGCGCGGCTTACATATATAATACTAGTATATCATAATGCCAAAATATTCATACCCCAGTCCAAGCCATAAAACTTACACAGGCCATGATCTCACATAATACAATCAATTTGCCACCACTTATCAAACACACTCACTCGTATACAACTATCTTTATCTTTTCGTGGCAAGATTTACAACGCGTCAATCCATAATACTTGGGGGTCGTAAACAAAAATTCACTGTATATAAAGGCAGTGAGTGAAAAGAGTAATTTTCTCCTCCATAAAAACAGTTAGGCAGTTATTTATGGTGATACCGCAATCTATACAAGGGATTTCGCCCGAGGCAGAGCATTAACGATTATCCGGGTTTTTCCTACAAAGAAATATTACTTGACAAATAAATTCCGTGTAGGTTTCTTTTTTGCTCATCAGTGGTATAGGTTTTTGCAACCATCATTTTATCGGAGCGTATGATATACAATGTGTTTTCATAAATTCCATAACCCTAGAGTTATATTTTATAAGTGAAAATAATAAAAAACGTCGTAGAATATTTTTTCCAAAAACGCATAGTTTCGAAGATATCATCAAGCCTCTCGGTGAGTCGGTGTGTGTTGATATAGTCTAAGTTTTATTGATAAATGCGATTTATTTAGGGTCGGAGCAGCATATTCTAATTAAAATTTTCCTGTTTGTCTTTGCTACACACTGTGTCTATATTTCTAATTTAACTTTCCTCTCGCAGGTCTGCTGGAAGAGATTTCTTATGAAATAAGCAGTACCTTTGTGCTCTTCTATTCTTTTTATGTATTTTCCTTTTTTTTTGTATTTTGTGTGTATAAATAAATAAAATAAATAATAAATAAATAAATATTATGTCTTCTTCTTCCTTACTACTACTACTGTACTGTACTGTATTACTAGTCATCTCAGAAGTCACCTTCTTTCTAGCCATATCATCCTTCACATCTATATTATTCTTAACATATTCATGTACTCTTATAGCCCTCTCATCATCATCAGCCTAAAATGTTCCCACTGCAGCACTGCACTGCACTGCCTCCTCTTTAGGAGAAGGATGGACTATTATCCACCACGCAGGCACAGTGCGTAGGTATTAGTAGGATGCCACATGTCTTCGAATTTTTGATTTCAAGATATGCCGGTTTCCTCAAGATGTTTTCCTTCACCGTTTTAAGAGCAGTAGTGATGAAATAAATTACACAAAGTAATGCGTCTGCCTGGGTTCGAACACACTGTTCGTAAGCCACCACCACTGGGCCACTGAAAGAAAGAAAGAAGTACATGCCACAAGTGCACACAACAAACAATAAAGAAAATGAAAAAAATAAAAGCGTGTGCGCATCTCACGGCTGCGCCAAATAGGACCAGTTCAGCAAACTGCCGAGCAGCTAGTGCCCGACGCTGGTTTTCAACTGGCCCTGAGATGGTGACGTAACTGCTGCTGCACTGCTGCTCCGATAACCGATTACCACACAACTTTTCAGTCACCAGCGCGAGTCTCAGACTTCCTCATAATATGTACTATATACTACATATTAAGAGGGAGTCTGAGAAATTAAAAACAAAAAAAAAAAAAACAAAAAAAAAAAGAAATGAGTATACTCATTTCTTAATTTATTCAATCGCGATAAACCACACATTAACCTCATTATTCTCATATCAGTCACATGCAAATACCTTTCAGTCATCCCTTTTGTTGCCCAACATTCTGCTACATACACGAACCAGGTCTATTCATGATTTATAAATCTTCCCCTCTGAGTCTATGTGGAATCCGGGAGCCGCATGTTGTTGACCGCCGAAATCGCAGAAAAAATCATCAGTTTTACTTCCGCTGATTTTCAAGCTAACATTCTCCGTTGCCATTTTTCCAATCTGCCGTGTCCAGGTCCATTTTCCACCGACAAGAAAAAAAGAATAAAATCCACGAGCGTGAAACACATTGTGTGTTGTACCTAATCGTATTAAGAGCGTAATAGTGCCAGTTTTCGAGGGCTTAGAAAAAAAAACATATTAATATGCCAGTTGATTATTTGATACGGTTTGATTCACTCCTCAGAGTTATGGTAAGTATATAAAAAACCTGCTACAAAATATATCTTTTATGAAAGTTAGAAGCATATCAGTGTTTCAAAATGTGAGTTTATTTCATGTAGGTAGCTTTAGCGGGTTTCTACCGCAACTATTTGATTGATAATAATCTTAGGAGTCCGAGTACCCTACGTTCCCGGAAGGTTAACGTGCCCTTGAAGGGAACAAACATTCCGAAGTCACCCTTATCTCGCAGGCCGAGAATGCGCTGAAACACGGAGCGTAGAAATAAAATTCCTTTACCGCCCGAACTTGAGAAAGGTCAAATTTAATGTCCGCACAGAAACGTTTATAGATAAACAAAAGAATCCGGAATCGCTGGCAGGGAGAGAGAAAAAAGAGGTACGGAACCGCCGAAAGCCCGCGACGGGCGACGGCGACGCGACGCGGCGACGTGACATTATCGTGCGCGTGCGACATTCCCGCGTGATTTGCATACAGATTGTTTACATTATTCGCGCAATACTGCTGGGATTTTTGCATTTTGTCGCCGCTTTGCTAACAATTATTCCCTACTTTTACGTTGTTTAGTATTTATATAAGAGTTGGGTAACCGCGGTGTTTGTTTTTATAATCGGTTGGCACCAGAAATAAATGGCTTTGTAATGTTTTCTGTGTATAACACGTTACGCGCAGTTTTATAACCCCAATTTATTGGTAGTGTGTGACTAATTCAAAAAAGCTAAAATTGTTGTTCTGCCAGAAATAGGTCTTGTATGTGCTAATTTCTACTGTGACTGGGAGAATGCTATTGTCTATTTCTCTAGCATAGAAAAGCGGTCAAGTTTGTGTCGCACAAAAAGTATATTTACAGAAACATCTGTAAAACACAATAGTGTTTTCAACTGGTTAGATGTTACGATTAATAAGATAGTGGTTTTGAAAGACAAACAGGCAGCTTAGACTTGGTAATAGGCTTACTATGACCTATGACCAAGTTTGAGGACATAACCAGAAAAGCATTATAGGCAACTACTGAAAGTTATATTAATTAAATATAGGTATAAATTGCTTAAATATTATGACTGAAGAAGGTAGAAGCAGTTTTACCTCGAGTCAAAGTCGTTCTACGTGGTCTTGTGCTATGACAATGCGATGAATTTACAGAATTCTTTCACATAAAACTAGATAGAATCAATACATCATATCGTTTATCGTATCGTTCGGACTTCATGGTCATATATCTGATTTCAGTACAGAATGTGTTGGTACTCACGATACCTATTCACGCCATTGACACAACAATATACAGCTGAAAGGAGAAAATATGAAGCAAGTACATAAAAATGATAAATAGGTCTATGAAAAGTATATCATAAATATTTATGAAGAGCTCTTGTGATACTACATGAAGATTTTTTCTTCTAAACGTAATATTATACCAGGTCAAACTTAATTATCTAGTGAAACTTCAGTTTCACGTGACTTCAGTAATCAATTTTTAAGGCGGCTATGTCAGATCATGCCAGCATGAGTAAAACCACAAATGGTCATGATACGTGAAATCATACTTTATTTTTATTTAATAACGATACCTGTCATGTCATGTCTGCAAAGTTTCGGAAGTTAAACTAATTTCATCGTAGGTACTGAATTTCACTCACAAAAATAACCCTTGAACAACAGTAATAGCTATCAGACATTAATTAGGGATCTGGTTACATTAATTTATTATTTCCAATTTTGAAGTTAATTAACCTCAACAGTTATCGCTAAGGTAACGTGAGAATCGTGAGATGAGGAAGCTGTAACATCTTTAATGTCGGCCATGAAACTTCTTATTTTATTAAAAATGTTATAGACGAAAAGTCTGGAAGAAGTATGAAATATCAACAATGTTGTTCCATATTTTTCAGTTATAAAAGGGGTAAGTATGATATATTATTCATGTTTAGACAAATTACGCACTGAAAGAGATGATGTTTAATGTAGACCTTAAAAAGATGGAGTGATTTTTTATGTTATTATTAAATAATTGGAAAACCTTGGAAAAACAGATTTCGAATTCATACATTATAACTCACTGAAAACCGTACGGCTACGTTTGATATATGTTTATATTGGTTTAGGTACTAAACTAATATAAAAACGACTAAATTAGTGTCCTCATTTCACTGGGGAGATACTTGTCTTATATTACCTAGGTGACACTAAACCTGTATCACTATCACTACATAATATAAAACCAAGTCCTCCGCCGCATCTGTCTGTCTGTCTATCTGTTCGCGATAAACTCAAAAACTTCTGCACCGATTCTCATGCTGTTTTCATCAATGGAAAAAGTGGTTCTCGAGGAAGGTTTAAGTGTATAATCTGTCAAGTTTTTGTATACATTGGCTAAATAACCGACATCCAGGCGGGCGAAGCCGCGGGCATCAGCTATTTACTAAATAATTTTATGTTCCTTTGGTCTTATCTGTTCATTATTGTATACTAGCGACCCGACCCGGCTTCGCACGGAAGCATAATTCTACACATAAACCTTCCTCTATAATCACTCTATCTATAAAAAAAAAACCCGCATCAAAATCCGTTGCGTAGTTTTAAAGATCTAAGCATACATAGGGACAGACAGCGGGAAGCTTTATACTATGTAGTGAGTAGTGATAGTGAAGAAACTGTTCAATTATAAAATACTAGCTTTTGCCAGCGGCTTCGCCTGCGTGAAAATGACGATTTTCCATACAAACTTTCATCCCCTATTTAACTCCCTTAGGGGTTGAATTTCGAAAATTCCTTCCTTATTCCTTGTCTACATTATAAAAAGAACCTCTGTGCAAAATTTTAGCTTTTTAGGTCCAAGGGCTGGGCGTTGATGAGTCAGTCAGCCAGGACTTCTCTTTTTATTTATAAAGATTTTATAACTTGTCATGGGTAAATAATTATAATTTATGTAAACAATTCGAGGTCAAGTCCAAGCTTTAGCCGGAAAATTTCAATAAGAGGTGCCGTCGGTATAATGCAGGCGAGCTGGTTCATTTGGCCCGCCTTGCCTTTCGACGCTGGCTGGCCTGTTGTGAATAGAATCCAAATTACTTGAAGAATTCTTACAGTGCATCCCCAGGGTTCGAAATGCTTCACTTAAATTCATTCCCCGTAGAATTCAAAAGGAAAATATTTAATAAATTCACTGGATGAGTTTTAATTTTATTTATGAATACCATTGAGGGTATCGAAGTGGAAGATTGGAGGTGTGTTTTACGTAACTGGCTTATCTTAGGCAACCGAAAAAATGCGGAGAAAGATCGTAGTAGCGATGGTTCTTGTTACAATTAGAAGTGCGCACCACAGTTACGGAGAAAAAGAAATACCATCTTTAAAAGATAAACATTACAAGCCAGGAACAGGCTGAATCGGGCCAGCTCTGTTAGTTTTTCTGTAGCTTTAGTAACACGAGCCCGGTTCTAGGGAGGGGGTAGGGGGGTAGTGGGGGTTGTTCCAACGACACGGCATGTAATCTCAAGTTAGCGAGCAATTTGGTGTTTGCTTTCAGTAGTGCAGCTTTGACTATTAGATTGTATTGCTTTGCGAATTTAGAGCTTTTTAGATATGCGACGCGAATTGAATTCGGGCAATTCGAGGTTTTGGTAAACTTAATTTGAACGGTCGAATATCAAAAGTTTTCGAACTCATTGTATTAAATTGAATACATTAAATAATTTAAGAAAAGTTTAAAATCTGATAAGCACGATATCTTATTATCATTATTTTCTTTTTAAATGTAAGAATAATAAGACTAAAACGTGTTGCGGCAATTCGAAGCAATATGGTACTAATACAACGCCAGGAGGATTAATAATCATTAGACAGATCACTTATCTCGAAAAATCTCGTCAAAATTCATTATTTATGTATAGTTTTGGATAAACTTTTTAATGAAGGTATTCCGAAAAGGAAAAGTCAAAGATGTTACAATTATTATACCACTAATTGCTGTACGACTCAGTACGACCAAACAAAACAGTGGAAAAGGGGTGTTAGGGTCCGTTTACACAGGCAAGCTCGGAGAGCATCGACTGGTGTTATTTCATACCTACTTAGCGTGTTAGATTTGCACTCAATAATAATAAACAAGTGACAAGTAAAAATAAACTTTATTACAATGATGAGAAAAAATGTGTTCTCCTCACCAATCCGGTCTGTGTGAACAGACCCTAAATAGAGCTCGACGGAAACAGACTAACGACTGGTGCCTTAAAAACAAAATTATATCAAGTCCTCTATTTTGACCTATTACTCAAAGACAGCACTCAAAAGTTCTTTTAGTTTCTCCAAGCCGATATTAGAAGAACAACATGACTGTGAATTTCAATCAAAAGATGTCGGTATAGTTATTGATGTCCCTCTTAACTCATAATGACCTTTTTTTTTTGGTGGCTGGAAAATCATCAAATGACTTTCCCCCTGCTCTTGGGCAGAGCGAAGGGGACTGTCAGATTTCTACTGACTAAAAACCGAACCCATGTTCCTTCTTTGCCCTTGCGCCGAGGCCACGTTATCTAGTACAAAAATCCGCGGCCCCGATATGAGTTAACGCATTGATTCCGTCATTACCTTTTTTATGTTTCACAGAGCGTACTTTTTGTTTTAAATTTGAACAATACTACAGTTTTTTTTATAACCTGTGCTGTCCCACTGCTGGGAAAAGCCACCCCAAATTAGTTCCATGTGCTTTTTTCTCGTGCCCCCTCGAACCAAATAAAAATGGCAAAATGAAGGTAGATTTTGGCTTTTCAAAGACAAACTAATCTTCCCAAACTACCATCGTTTACTCCTATTACCCCTAGTATTTCCCAAAGCACTACTTAATGTTTAATTAGACTTTAACAACTCGTAACTTTTAATTGTGCTAACAACACTGGCGTAGATAAAGCGTCGAATGTCCACATTTTACTCAACTTCGAATGCATTTCGACGGAATGCAATTATTACGCTCGTAATTTTGGATTTTGGCCAAAACTTGCTTACTATGGTCATTGCGAATGTAACATTCAAAAAGGCAATTAGGTTTTGTGGACTAAATACAATAAGTTATGTCACTGCCTGTGGAATTTATTGCTCATTGTCTCCGTAAAGTAATTTGTTTCAAATGAAAATTAAATGTTAGAGTATATTTGGTTAAAATGAATCATTCTTGAAGAGAAAATTAGTGTTTTGCCGTTATTCTTCTATGATGAAACTTTTGTCTTGTTTGTCTTTTACAATAACCTTTTTTACACGACTGCCCCAAAAAAAAAGAGTGTTATGTTTTTAGCGTTCATGTATATAAGTATGTATGTATGTTTGTTTGTGAGTTTCTTTATTCCACCGTAACTTCTAAACGCCTGAACCAATTTTGATGTGTGTGGTATCATTAGATTCTTTGCGTTATCCCGGGTGACATAGGCTATAGAAAAATTCAAAAAAACATAATAGGGTGGCCATTATTTAGAAATAAAACGAACTTTTAATTTGTTTTTATTAAAATATTAATGAAAAATATAATCATCGTCTAGAACTTGATAAGTAGATTACAAAAATATACCACAGTAGTATTCAATATCTATTGTGTACTAGTAATACTACTCAACAAATGATATGATAACATTTTAAACCCGGGATTTGATATGAATAAGATATATATCAATAGATTCCTTGTAATAACAGAAATAAAACTGGCTAGGTTACAACTCTCAAATCCGTCCACGACGGCAGCTGAATGGTTTTAAAGTTTGTATGAAAAGTCAATATGCGTGAATCAATTTACTTGAAACATGGTAAGAATATTCATTTAACGAAATAATATTGTATGTATTCATAGGTTTTTCAAAAACACTCATATAAAGGGTCGAAAAAGATATTCAGGGTTGAATTTGCATGGAAAAGTCTTAGTGCGAGATTGCAAACACTTTATACTCATTACTAACGCAAATTAATAAAGCTTTGCGTGTGTAATACAACAATAGATGTGTGCAAGTGCGAGTTGGATCCGTTACCGATGGTTGTACCTACTATACTTGAAACTGTTTGGCACTATACTTGAATTTCTGTTAATTCCTATGAAATGAAGAAATAAGTCACCTTATTTTTGAAAATAACCCCTTATACTTAGGGTACCTAAGTTTAGAGTTATACAGAATAGTCCACTTTTATTATGTACAACAAAATCAGTAGGTACCTAAACTCTGTGAACAAACTAGGTATAATCTTTGTAATGCAATTATTAAGAATAATTCAGGCTAGGTTTCACCCCCCCCCCCCCATTATATAAAACAATACAAAAAAATTTCGCGCTCGCTTCGCTCGCGCATCCACCCACTCCGGGCTTTCACCATTCCTAGTAATTTCACAGACTTATCTACATGCTTCTATTCTCAATTCTGCTGGCCTGAACAAAAAAACTCAAGTCCCTCTGGACTCTAATAACTTTTCTGCATTACATAATTAATAAACTGAGTTCGTCGACAAACTTAATATTAAGCTTCGTGGAGCTCAAATGTTGAAATTTTACTACTTTTGAGCTCCATTCAGGCATAGTTATCCACCGCTTTATCCCCCTAGATAAGTCCCCCAACTATGTTGGAGTAGGCTTCCAGTCTAACTAGATGCAGCTGAAAACTGGTATTTTACATGGAACCGCTGCCTTTTTGTCCTTTTCCCTCCTGATAGCAATATCTTTGCCCCTCCCCCGCCCCCTTCACCCAAAACCAATAAAAATCATACATAAATTTTCACGCTCGCTTCGCTCGCACATCCATCCTGTTCTTTCTCCGATCTGTCCTGCTTAATACGTTCTACTCCTATTTTCATTTCTGTTTCTAAATCGTTAATCCAGTGAAAATTTACCAACGCTTTATCCCTTTATCCCCCTATAAAAGTCTCATTGGGTAGCACTTCATAAAACATTTTAATAAAATCAAACGACGCAAACAATGATTGTTGGCCCGTGATAGTGCACAAGCTGCAAACGGTAACATTGAACAGAAGCATAGTAAATCTAGACGCGTGAAACAGTTACGTTTTAGATCCACGTTAGCTAATCCCTTGATAAACAGTCTCTCCAAGAACTAAACTCACTACACCCACTAAAAATAAACGATTTACATACGTACATAAACTCACGCCCTTTTCCCTTATGGGTAGGCAGAAACTACAGAACGCCACCCGCTACGATCCTTATAATTATATTACTTTTGCCTCGTCCACATTATCATTCATACATAGCTGTCAATACACGCACGCCCGCCGGTTACCAGTTACGAGTACTACGCACCTGTCCTTTCTGAAAAACGGCACCAATAAGATCAGTGTATGTCTTTCTTGGGCGTCCCGGCGTTGCCATTTACCTACATCTGCCTTGTAAATACCTTTTGTTAATCGACTTTCACTCATCCTCTCCACATGACCGAACCACGATCCGATTGAAACGATTTAGTTTTGCATTATCTTTACCGTGACATTGCTTTCCTGAAAAATAAAGCAGTATAATGAGCCTGCATATTGTCTATGCGTCAAAATACCGGTAATCACTAAAAAGTATTAAATAAAAAACAAATAATTAAAAAAATTAAAAACACGCCTGCCATGTTAAAAAGTGAACTAAAAAACAAATAATTAAAAAAATTAAAAACACGCCTGCCATGTTAAAAAGTGAACTAAAAAGTCAAAAATAAGTCGAACGATTTCAGTGATAAAATGAGAACAAGGTCCCGTAATTGTATCCGAAAATGGAAAACTGAAAACTAAAATTTTAATTGCAGTCGGGGGACAGTTCGGTGGCACATTTCTTTACAGGTCCCCCGACTGCAATTAAAATTTTAGTGTTCAGTTTTCCATTTTCGGATACAATTACGGGACCTTGTTCTCATTTTATCACTGAAATCGTTCGACTTATTAGTTCACTTTTTAACATGGCAGGCGTGTTTTTAATGTTTTTAATTATTTGTATTTTAGTTCACTTTTTAACATGGCAGGCGTGTTTTTAATTTTTTTAATTATTTTTCCAAACTATGTTGGGGTCGGTTTCCAGTCTAACCGAATGCAGCTGAATACCAGTATTTTACATGGAGCGACTGCTTAGGTATCTGTTCTCCACAACTCAGTAGTTGGGTAATACGATATTCATTGGAATGACTGGTTGCTTGACTTTTGACCACAATGTCAAAGATCTAATAATGACAGCCGGGAGCCACGACGTAACGTGCTTTCTAAGGGCTCGTTTACGGAGACGCGGGGCGTCGCGCGGCGCGTGCAAAAGGCTCGTCTCGTGCTTTTTTAATCATTTACTGAGAGACGGGTCCACCGCAACAAACGCTGCATTTTAAACTAACGAGCGAAAAATGCTTCTCGTAAAATCGACGTTTGAAATCGTTAACTTTTTCATACATTGTCATGTGTTTGAAATAAAAACGCAGCACGCGCCGCGCGACGCCCCGCCTGTACACACGGCTACACATCAAGCTATACAAAACCAGTTAATCTTGGCCTCACTTCACTAGATCTTTTCGCACAATGAACGATCAGATTATACTGGTTTTGTATAGCTTGATGTGTAGCCGTACGTAAACATGCACTAAGGCATGGAGGAAACTCGGTATGTAATCATGGTCACCCATACACTCTAGAGGACAGTGGTGGCTCAGTGTTCAGACTTACGAACAAAGAGTCGTGGGTTCGAACCCAGTCAGGCGCATTACTTTGTGTAATTTATTTCATCACCACTGCTTTCAAAATAAAGGAAGGAATACATCGTGAGGAAACCGGCATGTCTTACAACCAAAAATTCGAAGACATGTGACATCTATCAATCCGCACTGGGCCCGTGTGGTAGATCATGGTCCATCCCTCTCCTAGAGAGCAGACGTGAGTCCCTGCAATGGGAACATTATAGGCTGATGATGATAATGATGATATACTATCCAAAATCTGCTTAACATTGAAGATCGACCCTTCTCCTTTCTCTCTTCTTACACGTAAACGTACGTTTTCTTAAACGTAGAGGGTTTTTGCACGTTCATTTATTTAATTCCTATTAGAATTATAAAAAAAAATACAAGTACTTAGATGGTCAATATTGAATCTGAACTGGTTGTGAGGGTTATTATTTGGTATTTTTAACAAACTTCAAATTTTTTCATTTTTTCATTTGTTAAAAGAAACTTGCCCGGTGGTGTCATATAAATTTTATAAACTTAGCTTGGGTACTTTATGAGTTTATAAAATTATATGACACCACCGGGCAAGTTTCTTTCACTTTAATAGGCATGTTTACTCTTCGTTAATATAATAAAATGAAAAAAAATAAATAATAATAATTAAATGAATAATTCAATATAATATAATGTGCTAATAGTTTCTAGGTACTTAAAATGTAAAATTGATACTTGACAAAGAACTTCCAGAGAAAACACAAAAAATGTCACCGACTTTCGAAAGTAAGGTTTTTCTTTTCAAAGTCGCGCGTATTAATATTTTTATTATTTAGTCTTGATGAAAATAAATTGCAAGCACGACCACATTCAGCTAAACACCAGCCGTAGACGTGAACCATGAACATGCATTACATTTAGCACTAACATACTCATAATACAACCCCTAGCATCCATTACAACCCTTCTAAGTATAGCAGTAATGAAGTGTCAGCCAGACCCTACACTGTCACACGAGTCTAAAATTAATAATAATGCTAACAAGGCGCTGGTTTTAAAGTGTTATATCCAAGGCAATGAACCGGGTCTAAAGATAATCAGGTGTGAAACAAGCGAAGTATGAGATCGTTCATACCGCGGCAACGTCAGGGTTGAATTTTATAAACAAGTGAATGCGTAATATTATGTTCTTGGCGGCGTAAAGCGTGATTAATTGCGAGGTTGGTGATAATTTTCAAGCATTGGCAGGGGTTTGAAGTTTATTCAGTACATTTTTTGTGACATAGTGCAGAGGGTGATAATGTATTTAAAAAATACCTACCAATACAACACAATAATTATTTTCAATTTTTTTTTTATCGCTGTATGTAAAGTAAATCATACAATGACTTAAAGAAACGTATTTCTTGAACACAATATTTTCATTCTTCAACTACCAAAGAGTGAGTAAAACACATCTCACATTAATAAAACCTACATTTTCCTCCAATGTTACAAAATAAATCTACAAACCTGAACCCAAAGATATTACAAACAAAACCCGAAAAATAACAAACCCTAGCAGTCTCATCAAAATCGGGCAACTGCATCGATATAACAGCGGGCAGGCAAAACAACAAATTTTATTTTCCGCACGATGATTGAAATTTTTATTTATGTTTTATACACCAGCGGCCATCAATCGAGATTATTCGCCGGAAGGAGTGAAAACAGGTTCACATTAATAAAAACGACATGCGATGATATTTTAAATGAAAAAATTCATTTAACCCGTGCCACGCGGTAGTCGCAATTAACGCGCCGATTAAACTGTGAATTATTTATTAACATTTTATGATCACGGGGTAATTTATAACATCAATTGCGCATTCCACTATAGTACGCGGTGTATTGTTTAGCGAGAATGCTTTGATTTTGAATTTTATTGTAGTTGTTAAATACACGCCTGAAAAGGATTCAGCGTGAGAATTTCGTTTGTTATGAAGCCATTATGCGAGTCGGCGGGTTTAATCGGTTCATATTTTTAATCGACGGGACTTGGCTTTGTGTTTTGCGGATCATTTTTCTTTTGGATTGACTCGTGAAAGGTTCGTTTTTAGTTTTTAACTTTGTTATATAGGTAATAGAAAAGTATGCAAACAACATTCAAACTGAATCGACTCACTGGTTTAAACTTAAAACATTTCCAAGTGGTCCACCAGACGTCTGGTCGAACTAGTCAGACGGAGGCAAAGGCGAAACATTTTCTAGACGATCTAACATTACATTACCGTTATGTGATTGTTTGAAGAGAAGAGCAAACTTAAGAAATTGAAACTGCAATAGATAAACCGGTACTGAGATTTTCTATAAATAACAGTTCGAGACAGTGCAGACAATACTTCTTGTTAGACGATGCTCTTTTGTTTTTAACTCGTTTTTTACTGTATTTAATAGTTTTTGCTTTGAAATCTCTTGGAGTATTTCCAATCGCATGTCCAGGTAATTTTCTTTCAACTCCTAATTACGCTTCATCATTCTCTTGCCTTTATCTCAATCCATTTGGAGTCATGTCTTATTCTTCCAAACTTATCTGTTTCTCATTATCTCATGAGACACCTCCTTTCTTACCAGTATCATTCTTAACACAGTCAATTCATCGTTCATTTGTTTTTTTTTCCTTTCTACGTTTATATGTATATTATTTACTCTAAAGCAAACACCACCTATAAATAACACGATATCAATCGATGAATCGAATTTTAACAAAGGGTAAATGCAGTAATGATCGACGAACACTAAGCGATATTTGAGTGCAAACCTTAATAAAATATTGTTTTTGGATTTTCAACTATAGGCTCTTAAGTTGAGTGTAGAAAATCCAACCGAAGGATGTCCGCAGCTTCATGGTACCTTCCAAGTCTTATCCTTTTATTATTTTTAAATGCCTTTTACTTTAAAGTTCCGAAGTAATTGCAATTGCAGTATGTACTCGAAATAACATGGGATGCTAAGAGCAGACAGCGAAGCAATGAAAATTAAATAAAAATAAAGGCAAAACACCGCTCCGTTGGATTATGTCCAGGGTTGGAACCTCATTTGGAGTTTATTTATTGCCATCCTTTACTTGCAGTGAATTGAATTCAAATTACTAGAAAAATTATTTACTGACTTTGCTCTGAGTAAGGTACTGTTTAAACTTTAAATTCGTGGAGCTAAGGTTTTAAAACCGAAGAAGGAATTCTGATTTTAAAGCGAGTTTTACTTTTTAGTACCTATTAGTGATTCTACGCAGGTTTTTATAAAGTTTTATAGCCAGAACCTGTAAAATGATAATTATACCCTTTTTCGGGTAAACTATAAAACGAGACCTAAATTCATTGTAGATCAAAAAAATTAATTGTTTTTGAATTGCAATGAAATTCGGTCGTAACTCGTGCTTAAATAACAATAGCCGATGGGTCCAACTTTAGGTTAAGCCGCGCCTGTCTGTAGGTCCTTGGATGATTGACCACCTGACCAATTACATACCGAAGTTTGCTCAGTATCTCGGAAAGCACATTAAGCCGATTGTCTAGGCAGTCATTTCAGTCAGCTTTTGTCAGATCTTTCAGAGTCGTGACCTTTCTTCTTCTTCGCGCCGCTCGCACGACACCATATTTTATCACTCCAAATCTTCGCCACTTCTTAATAGGGGGCTCCCGTACTAAATAGTACGGGGTAAGGTAAGAAGGTAAGCTGAAGTGACAATAGACCGACCATTTTGTCCGTAGAACCGATAACCGCTGGAATAGACGTGCTATTGAGTGGATCCCGTGAATCGGCAGGCATAACGTGGGACGCCCTCAGGCTTGGTGGAGCGACGCAGTGACGGTCTTTGCGAGGTGACTGGTGGTCACTGGATGAGAGTTGCTGATAAATCGAGTTAGGGAGTGAGATTGAGGAGGCTTATGTCCAGCAGTGAACTGCTGTTGAAGATGATGATGGTGGTGATGGAAAGAGGGATAATCAAAATTATAAAATTTATTATCATGTTTAATACGAAAACTTGAATTAGTATAACATCTTGTGAAAAGGTTGGAACTTTGAACCCAAATATTATTATCTCCAAAGTAACTCGTAATCTGAACTAAAAAATATGGTAAAGACGGAGTGAACAAGCGTCTTTCAGCTTGGTTAGGTTATTTACAACCACTATAGAAGTTCACTTTGTCTAAGCCGAATAGCCTAATGTCAGTTTTACTTAGAGTCTAAAATGCTTCATAATAATTATTACAATAGTTTATCCGATTGTCTTGGCACCGCGTTGCCCACCACTATTGCAGCAAGTAGCTCCTAAGTAAACAGACTCGCTTATGATATTGCTGAACTAAACAATGTCTCATGTTTGCAATATATCTCTGTACACTTGAGTTCATCTTTATTAACTTTTGTCGTCTTGCACAAGAGTCAGTATGAAATAGAGACTTAAGGCAGAGGCTAAAGATTATTATTTTTCGTTTCACGCTAATGCTCGCTGCCTCCCGGAAAAAAAGTGAGTGACGTTCAGTAAAATACAAGAAAACAAAAATACATATGCGTCACATTTAGACAATGATTTGGGTGAGTACTTGATTGCTTGCTAGCTACAGTGACTTTACATCCAAAAACTCTTTATTTATTATCAAGAATTTTAATACCTACTTTTTGTAAACTAATTATAGCTATTGTGGAATATTTATAGATGAAACCGTATGCAAATGATCAAACAATAATAGAAAAAATCTCTAACTTAAAATAAATGTACGAAAGTAACAAATAATATTTCAACTGGCTGGCATTCATATTGTAAACCTATTTCTATCCCCAGAGTAAAATGAAACAGGCCATATTATTATTTGCTCAGTTACCGAGCGATCAAAATATTTCCGAAACCCATGAGGAGTACCCGTTGGTTATGGAATACAAAGCGAAGCTCTTGTTACGGGTCAGAGGACGCTTGAACGTTTTCTTTATTATATCTTTGTTGAACATAGTTCTTTCCTACAAACTTTGTTGATAGATTTGAACAGCTTCCTGTCAAAAAAGGAATTTTGTGTCTGTCTTTTTGTTTGTTTGTTCCAGCCGATCTCCGAAAAGGCTATACCGATTATGACTTTTACTGGCAGATAGCTGATCTTGTAATGTAACTAAGATAGGTTTAAAAAAACTCTTGAAATGGTCTACAAAATCATATTCAAATAAGGAAGTAATATTTGTTTAATAACTGGCTGTTACCCACGACAGCCGTCGTCGGTGTGAAATTGTTATAAAATATTAAAATGAAATTTCACGCGGACAAAGATCACGGGCCACAGCTAGTTTTAAATATAATGTGTTTCCAAAGACACTCGCATCCCCTTTAACTATTGGAAGAGCTATTTGACCTCTGTTGAACCGTGTGGATGAAGCTAAAACTTTATTTACCTAAAACACTATTTCGCTTTAAAAACAGAATTAAATAGATAATTTACTAAACGATTCTTTAAATGATCTTTTCACTCTTAGAAAGGCATCAAGACAAAGGTCTGTAGACTATTAAAGAAATCTGTTTTTGTGAAAGACCAACAAACAAAGCTGAATAGAAAGTATTTCTTGCGAACGTCGTCGTTAAAACTATTTTATATGTGTACTTGACGTTTTATCGTTAGGCTGTATAAAGTTACCTTTGGTGTTAAAAGAAACCAATGTAAATAGAACGTGGAACTACAGAAAAGTAACCGGATAAGGCACACTTTAAATGAATGAAAAAAATACGTTAATACCGACCAGATCGGTTACCTACTGCGTATCTACAGAAATGTTCAAAAACTTGAGCCGAAAAAAAAAGGGATTTAACCAGTTGGAATTTTAACATCTTTTACTTATCTTTGTATTCCAAATGCGAATTCAAGTAGTGCCTGGGGACTACTTAAAACTTTGCTTAGATCGTTAGGAATCAAAAGGATGATGTAGTACGTTTTCATAAAAAATATACCTACCTATAGTGAAATCTTTTGTGCTAGTCGGATAAAGATGGGAATTATATTATTCTCCGAATTTTCTGTTCTCTAAAAATGAAAAGGCAACCTAAAATAAAAATACTGCTGAATATTTTTTTTCCCTTGGAAATCTTTTTCCCAGAGACTTTGTAACGTAACATTCGTTCTAATCCCCAGTAAAAGTTAGTTCTCAATAAAATCCTAGTACCGAGCGTACATGCGTACATGCGCACTGTTAGCTCCAACCAATTCTTCTAGTTTCACTTTTTTTCGCCATAAAAAACATATTGGTCCGATGTTTTCTCTACACATTTCAGGTGAAATAGTGCTGCGGGTTCCGCGAGGGAGACGCTATTGAAACCTTTTTGACCCATATCAAAGCTAGGAGCAGTTTGACAGTAACATTATTAACACGTGGCATAAGGTATGTACGCGGGGGCTTACAGCATGTCCGGGTAAATTCTTTTCTAATAACCCTTAAAAATCGTAGCAACCTTTCTTTGTTTTACCTTCGTACGCTTGTATTAGAGGAAGTTTCCTCGTATTATTTCCTGTCGCAGTGTGCGCGTGATTTCCTGGAGTTGTTTTCCTTTCCGCTTAGCTGCGACGCTAGTGTCCATGGAGCTTATTGTGGAGGACGTGACAACGCGCCAGATTGTGATGGATGCCGTCCTTCCGGACTTGACACTAGTCTTTTGTTAAAGCCGCGGCCACTTTAAAATTCGCTGTGTTTTGTTGCTAGGAGTGCAGTAAATATCTCACTTGTCAGGGTTATGGTAACAATGAACCGTATGCTAAAAGATTTTTACTTGAGTGTTTTAATTAAAACATTCACCTACAGCCACTCCGCTTTTTCTAATGGAAAATAATTCATTGTATCCTTTTTCAAACGTTCGAGATTAAATGTCACATTAGACTGACATTTACCTAACTCCTGTGGGATCAGTAGCCGGGTCCCATCTGCCAATCGTCCTCGAAGTTTGCCAATACTGTGTGTCAATATTTCCAGAGAGATATTAACTGTGAGAGGGAATCGTGAGCACCAAGAGGTAAAAGGTAATCAACACAGCAACTAGTCGCATTCAGTATTCTGATTGAATAATCTGTCCGTATATCACATTGGCAGTACGCTGCTGGCTTTGCTTTAATGCGGTTTGGAAGGCAAATATTGTTTTGTATGATGGATAGACCGTTCGGATTATACACGTGGCATTTCGGGTTAGCGGCTTATGAGTCTTGACGACAATATCATGTATTTTGTTAGCCTTAAAGTTGACTATTTTCTGTTTGCTTATTCACTGACATTGCTGCTAAATGCTTTTGAAAAACTCTAAGGTGTTCCGCTTATGGGTTGTAATTGTGAGACTGCGGCAGTTGTGTCGCGTTTGGATAGAAAAATCAATGGCAGAATAGGGCTGCCACCATTTAAAAACAATAAACAAAAAAAAAACACATAAAAGCTATGTCTGATTATGTATTTGAGAGCAGCACATCTGGATAATATGGATTATTTATGTATGTATAGTAGATTTTACAACAAGTGCACAAAACGAACCATTTTTATCCGAGACTTTTAGCAGCCCGCAGCCGAAGGCGAGGGCTGATAGTAATGTCAAGGATAAAAATGGTTTTGTGGACGAGTTATAAACTCTGCTTTTCACTTCGAATGCGAGGAAATAAAACAGTAGTATACCTAACATATTTCTTTAATTAAAATTCAAAGTAATATTTGTACAGTTTTGAATACTGAAGGAAATTGTTTTTTTTTTAATCTTACTAAATTGTTATTAGGCTTGCAGACCTATACAGCCTACTATTAAATTAATTTTGTAACAATAATTTTCATTAATTAATTAAATAACTTACCGTACTTGAATTTAAATTTTAATATCTTTTAAGTCTTAAAAAACACCTAGGGCAAATAAATTAAAGTAAATATTATAAAATAACAAATTCTATCTATGAACTTCTTATTGTGTTTGGCTGTATGGCTCATTTTCTTTGCCTTAATAAAGATACATTTATGAGTAGATACGTTAATGCCCTTGTGCACAAAATTCGATTTTGTGCAGCCTATAACCTGCACAAATAAGCACTTTCAGAGCATGAGAAGTGAAAATGTATTTTATAGGATAGGCACTCTTGGGTTTAACAAAACTTGGGATGAAAACAGATATCTTTGACAAAATCTCTCTTATGAGCAAAAACAATATCATTTCTATAACGCTAAGACGTGCACATTCGAATCCCAATCATCAAAAACTATATAAATGGGCACCGAAACGGGTTTCTCTATCCTGCCTTACGTCAGCAAAAATTTGGCTGTACACCGCATACATTGCTGGCGTAAGACACGATATATTTTTTAAGGCGTTCCTGCGCGGACGTGGAATGAAAGAATTATCGGTGTTGAATCGTGGTTGCTGATGCGGCCGGCCATTTGGCGCACGGCCAGCCACCATCGCCTCGATCTTGTAATTTACTCATGTGGAATGAGATTAACACGACATCTGAATCGTATTTAGTGAATTTTCGCTGTGAACTGTCACGTTTTAGTACACAAGTTGGCCCGAATAGTTTAAACAAAACAAAAATTAAGTCCAGCATAATGAGAACAAATTTTGGCTAAATAAACGCAACGCTGGCTGTAAGTTCATTTCATTTGAGTTAAAGAGTATACTTTTAACTTTTAATGCGAGTTTCTGCTTAACTTCGTCGGGTATATTTAAATGGTGGAATTAATCTTCTTGAAACTATTCATTAAGGGTACTTGGTTTGTTAATTATAAACTGCTGCAGTTTTAGTTAAATTATGTTCTATTTACTTGAAGATGTATCTTTATATTTTTGTAACGTTTCGTTTCGTATCTTTCTAATAGGATGAATTAGTTCTAAAAGTCACTAAGTCCATTTTGTCGACTTGTCTCCTAGTCTGACAAATAATTAGTATATCTCTTTTTAACAGAAGATCTAAAAAGGATAGCAAAACAAAATATTACAATAATTTTCAGAACATAATTATAAATGCAAACAGCACCACCCACGAAAAGTAATAAAACGTATTCCGGTTCTTCCAATAATTCCATTCGAACAATTTACAACTCTAATAAAACGGTACATGTCTCTTCCAACCCATACAAGTAGCTCAAATATTCGAAACGCTTATCATTTCCGAGCCATTGAATAGGGAGCGAGTCGGCCGGACTTCTTACCTCGCGCCATTATAAGAAATCATCTATCTATGGGAAATAATTCGATTGTCGACTCAGTGATAAATCGGCGGAAACAAAATATTTAGAAGTTAATCAACTGGCTTAATATGGGTTTATTTTGAAGATTCTACAAGGTGAATTTTACATCCTCGTAAATGTTTGGGAGATTGTCATGAAAGACATTTATAAATCATCATCTGTCTAGGCTTTTCCTTTTACCAACTATGTTGGGGTCGGCTTCCAGTCTAACCGGATGCAGCTGAATACAAGTATTTTTTACATGTAATGTTGTTGTTGTTGTTGTAATGTTTTGTAATACGATACTCTTTGGTAAGACTGGTTGTCAGACTTTCAGGTCACTGACTACTTGTAACGACTGCCAAAGCGAGAATCAGACGGGCCGCGTTGTAAAACGGGTGGTTCACAAATACCGATTTCAGTTTTAATGAAATGAATAGCCTATACATTTTATTAATGTTTCGGGTTGATGTAGGTACATTATTAAACACATATTAATGAGGCAGACTATCGAAAAAACGCTCAAGAAATGCAGCATCGCATAAAGACTGATAACAGCATAATTTACAAACCAACTGACCTACAATAACATCGTACTTACATAACACAAGATCTATATCACGAGAAAAAATACGTGTCGAAATAATTTACTTAATGAAGCTAGCTGCCGCTGACTACAATCTGGCCCACTGAATTTATTCACACCGAAAAATCGCGCGGCCCGAACTGTACGAGAAAAAAGTATTTAATTGCCCCCAAGGAACCGAGAGAATGGTGAAAATTCGGGTAGCGAATTTATAGGAGCTATTTGGATGCAAATGATGAGCGCGCAGCCTCCGCCAGTGACGGTGTAACCCCAAAAGAATAAGTGAGAAACGTCTTACGAGAAAAAGGCTCGTGAATACTTGTGATACTTTTTAGCGTTCCGTGGACAAATTGTGAAAATTGAGTCTTTTGTTTTTGTTCATTCATGCTATCAGAACATAGCGAAATACATGCACTTGATTATCTAAATCCTCAAACGAAAAGGTTCTAACAAATAAAATATACCGGATATTTTATGTAACAAGGTTTGACTCGGAGTCAATCATTTCTGATACTAACACACATGTTACATGTTTAGCCTGCTTTAAATATATTTTCACTTTTTGTGAATCTGTTGGATCTTATGGCGCCATTTTGTTTCTTTTTCAATAGTTGTAACAAATGTTCGCGACAAGCGCGTTACAACGCCAAAAAATCGACGTACGACCAGTTTAACTTTGCAGTTTACATTAGCGCTGTTTGTCAAAAAAAAATGCAACAATATATTCGCCTTCTTACATTTGTTTTAGTTTTCTGTTTTACCGCCTACACAGATATGTTGGTCGATGTATACGGAATCCTACGGTGATGGTAATGTCATACTCTTTTCGTTTTTTATTTTTTGCTTGTTATTCTTAAGTGCGAGTGCGACTTAGGCTGGTAATAGCAAGACGTTGAATACTCATGACTTACTTAAAGATTATTGTGTGTTGCAGTGCCACTCAAATGTGCGGTAATACATTATGAAGAAGAGCTTTCACCACGAAGAACTTTTTAAATTGAAGACGGAAAAGTAATGTTACTGCGAAAGCTACAAAGAAATGGTGAGGAAGAACCCGTGATATAGGGAGATGGCACAAACGTGCGGTAGCCTAAATCTAGTGGTGGATGACTATAATATAAGTTAAAGAAAATATTCGGCCTAGACCGAGACTTTTCCTGCTCGATCTTGTGCGGTAGAGACAAGTAGATTTCGTCTTATATGATATTCTAAATTATAAACCCACAGACAAGAGATAAAATATATATGATTAGTACCTATTTTACTCCACCTTTAATTTTCGTACCAGATTTGCTCTACAAAATTTTAAGTTGTTTGTTTACCGCTCTGTTTCAGTGACAAAAATATATTGTCCTAGTATTTTTGCTCTCGTTTCAAAATAAATCTCCCTTAAAAATATTCATAACGATTTTTCAACGCCTGTTTGTAAGTTTTATTTTATGTTAGCTCTTTTCTCGAACGTTGAGTAAAGCTAAAGGTAGATTTTCTGTAAACGGTAAGAGTCGATTTGCAAAAAATGTCGTCAATTATAGAACAAAGAAAGTCTCGGATCGAAATAAGAGGTTCAAACACAATAGAAGTTAGCCGTTCAACTTGACTGTAGGATGAATATATAGTTGCAAGTAAAATGCATTCGGCTTTCGTCTTTTGTTTGGAAAAGTTGTGGTAAACAAGTTCGACATTCAATCCTTTGTGGGATACTTTTGAAAAGTTGTAGTGTATAAGAAGGCGGGACTTACTGCTGCCATGACAGAGTGGCGGATGTGGCGACCGCAGCTCGCCTTCCGGGGCTCCCGAGTATAAAAGACGTACTGTTTATTTTTGTACAGGACAAATATTTACTTGGGCTGGAAAAAATGTATGAAAATATTTTTATAATGAAATAACTGCTTCTGTGTGGCTGACTCACGGTATATTGTTTTCTTTTATAAACGTATATTTTGTGAATGAAAACAAAAAATGAAGTAGCTACACGTTTTAGAAGTTTTTGGGGAGGCACTTTCTATCCTTGTCGCGTGAAACGGCCATTAGACCAGTGTTCGGCACTGGTCTAATGGCCGTTAATGCGGCCGTATAATGGCCGCCTTCAAAAATGGTAAAAAATTGAAAAAAATTACAGTAGGATGAAACCCAATGGAAAAAGTAGAGAATATAACAAAAATTAAAGGAAAAATAAATTACGGTCGATCTGAGGTCGGGAAGTGGGGGTGGGGGGGTTTTTAAGGGGGGAAAGCGGTTTATCTCGATTTCCGGCAAAACTACAAGTCCCATGGAAAAAAGTTAAAT
This sequence comes from Diarsia mendica, assembly GCA_949316265.1. Classification (NCBI taxonomy): domain Eukaryota; kingdom Metazoa; phylum Arthropoda; class Insecta; order Lepidoptera; family Noctuidae; genus Diarsia; species Diarsia mendica. Next base: position 10,873,600 of record OX438892.1, read on the forward strand.
GGCAAAGTTGTAGAGAATAAAAAGATCTACAACTTTGACTTTAACACTTTTTTCACATAACCTCAAAATTTAGGTGAATTTTTTTTTAATTTTTCACCTAAATTTTAAAACCAAGTTTTTGGTTTTTTATTTATATCTTTTTCAAAAAAAAAAAATATTCGACCAAATTTGTTGAAAACTTACCTTATTATGTCCCAAATACACTGTAATTTATTTGATTTAAAATATTTATTTTTCACCTTATTATTGACTTAGTATCGAAAAATCAGCCATATTTTCAATCGAAAATTCTGACGTCAAAATATCAGCTTTTTTTAAAAAGACGGTGGGCGTTGTGTTCCCTAAAATCTCTACTTTCTGATGATGTATAAAAAATATACATTGCAATGGTAAATTTTCTCAGATTTTGCATTTTCTGAAAAAAATTACCATTGCAATGTATATTTTTTATACATCATTAGAAAGTAGAGATTATAAGGAACATAACGCCCACCGACTTTTTTAAAAAAGCTGATATTTTGACGTCAGAATTTTCGATTGAAAATATGGCGGATTTTTCGATACTAAGTCAATAATAAGGTGAAAAATAAACATTTTTAATTAAAAAAAAATTACAGTGTATTTAGGGCATAAAAAGGTAAGTTTTCACTAAATTTTGTGAAAAAAAAAATGTTTTTTGTAAAAGATAAAAATTAAAAACCAGAAACTTGGTTATTTGAATTTTTCGCATACATTTTGAGGTTATGTGAAAAAAATGTTAAGATCAAAGTTGTAGATCTTTTTATTCTCTACAACTTTGTCATTTAACTTTCTTCCATAGGACTTGTAGTTTTGCCGGAAATCGAGATAAACCGCTTTCCCCCCTTAAACCCCCCCCCCCACCCCCACTTCCCGAACTCAGATCGACCGTAATTTATTTTTCCTTTCATTTTGATCATATTCCCCTCCTTTTCTAATGGGTTTCATCCTACTGTAATTTTTTTTGGTTTCAAAAATTATCGACCCTGGTCTACATTTGTAGTACGTAACGGTGGTATGTTATTATGACGTCACATGAGATGTAGCGCTGTCTTTGTCTATGACGTCCTTTAAAATCGGTTAAGGTTAAAACTAAACCATTTTAAGGTAATTATTACACTATTTTTTTAATTTTTTCTATCTTTTATTTACTGTTTTCGAATCATAAGTTTTGTTTTTAAATTTTCATAAGAAAAAAAAAACAAAAACCCAATTACTTATATGGAGGCAAACTTGATGTTAAGTTATCTTAGTTTAAAAGCGTGTCATCCAGCAGCACGGAATCACATTTTTCTAAATCCTTCCTTCTATCCTTTTCCGTCGCTCAAAACCGTCATTTGCTAGAGCGAGATACATAGCGGGAGTGCTATCGCACGCAACAGTATGGACGATACATTCGATAGCACGCTTTGCTCCTCACAAAGTCGTCATCATACTAATATTATAAATGCGAAAGTTTGTGAGGATGGATGAATGTTTGTTCTTCTTTTACGCAAAAACTCCTGAATGGATTTGGCTTAAATTTAGCACAAATATAGTTCATATCCCTAACATATCGCTTACTGTTTATCCCTGTTGTATGATCCCGTGAGACGATTATCGTGGGCAAAGCCGCGGACATAAGGTACTAATTTATTAATATAAAATAAAGTAGGTACAATGGAACTAATCTTTGTTCTTCATTTTACAGTAAGTTAAACCAGTCAAATCCAGTGAGACGTCACTCCTAGCAAAAACAAAATAGAAATTCTAATGTCCACTGTATATAGACAACATTTCGTCCGAAACCCAACTATTTATCACTTGAAGGCCAACATACCTACCCTTAAGAACAACTCCGTGAAGATAAGGTTCATACTTCAAAGGCTTCAGGTTGTTAAATATAATCGGATTAAACGCCAACCAAAATTAGGGTAGGTGGTTACCATCGGCCTTGTAAACTTATATTTTGACATTTATGAGCAACCTCAACGCGCTGGGGTCGCCTGTCTAGGACTTGGACAGTGTATAGCTAGCCTTATAACGCTAGCTGTCAGTTTGAGAGTACGTTGTGGAAAACTAGATCTGATTTTATGTTCTGTTTGAAGAGCGTTTGCTTTGAGCTTAAAGCTTTTTGTGAAAAGTAAATAGTCGTTTACGGATTTATGAGATGAAACATAGTTAGATGTTCAGTATTTAGGTTTCTGTGTAAATATATATTGTATAAATTGTAATGTTCGTTTGTCATTTTAAAATAATAGCTGTTTTGTAAATGCATATAAAACTTTGCACGGTAAATAATCTGTTCCGGCTCATCTCAGAAACTGCTGAAACCGTTTTTAAGGGATTTTTACTAGTACATATCAGTTCTGATGCTAAGATACAACTTAGTTTCTGATGTTATAAGGAGTAAGCTAGAGTTTCGTGCAAGAAATTAAACTCTTGAATTTATTTATAAAATCAAATAGGGGAAGAAATATTCTTATAACAATTTAACGCAGACGAAAGTCGCGAAAACAGCTAAAAAAATAATAGTTATCAACCAATAACTATCAAATACATAAATAATACTTAACTCAGCTGAAATAACAATGAATTAAAACTAACAAACTATACAACTGAATACGTAATAATAACTGAATATTTTAATGTAAACAAGCGAGACGCCTCACTCGCACATAATCTTTCATATTTAAGATTAAGCGATGTGTGTTTATTTCAAAATTTATGAAGTGTTCTTGGAAATAAAAAGTTTTAATTTTTTTTTTTTTTTTACGTTCTTGTAGATACTTGATAGGATCTAGTGGCAGCAAAGGCTACTGCTGAGCATAAGGCCGTAAATTCGATCCCCAGGTCGGTCAAAGTGTTATTATGTTTTTCTATCAGGAATTTGGTAGCAAACCAAAGTTTTGATTCAGCTGATGGCAATGGGAATCAAACAAAACTGAGGAAAATGTACCTAAACCTTCAGGGAGTAACTTTAATGGGAATTTTCATCAAAATGAGATTTCTTTGATTTGTGATAATGAATAAGTTTATTGTTATCAATCAGGATCATTCTCAGAAGATCCATTGGTCAGATCCATGATGGATGTAGTGAGATTTTGTTTTATCGTTGGATCCATCATCGAAATAAGTGGTCTACTAATATTAGGTCTTTACCTATGAAATTGCCGTTCTGCAGTACTGGCCATTTCAAATCAAAATAATTTTTGTTAAAGAAGCTGATGATACACAATCTACGGCTGAATTAGCAGCAGCTTTCGACGTTAGCGTCAAAACAATATTGGTCCATTTGCGACAAATTGGCAAGGTAAAAAAGCTTGACAAATGGGTGCCCCACGAACTCAATGATCGCCAGCGCGAAGTACGCGTCGAGACGTGCCTTGCACTGCTCAACACACACACAAATGAAGGAATTTTGAACCGCATTGTTACCTGCGATGAAAAATGGATCCTGTACGATAACCGTAAGCGCTCAGCAAGTTGGTTGGATCCTGGTTCAGCACCTAAACAATGCCCTAAACGAAAACTTACCCCTAGAAAAGTGATGGTCACTGTTTGGTGGTCTAGCGCCGGTGTGATTCATCACAGCTTCTTGCCAAACGGGGTGAGCATTACTGCAGATGTGTACTGTGAAGAACTGAACACAATGATGGAGAAGCTGGCACATCTCCAACCAGCATTGGTCAATCGCTCGTCTCCGCTGCTCCTGCACGACAACGCGCGACCTCATACTGCACAGCAGACGGTCTCCAAGTTGCAAGAACTGGGGTTGGAAGCTCTCCGTCATCCGCCCTACTCACCAGACCTTGCGCCTACAGACTACTACAGTTTTTCCAGAATTTGGATAACTTCTTGGCGGGAAAAAAATTCAATACCCGAGAGGCAGTACAAAATGCCTTTGAAGAATTTGTTGCCTCCCGACCAGCTGATTTCTTTAAGAAGGGCATCAATAAACTGCCACTGCGTTGGCAAAGATGCATTGATTGCATGGGTGATTACTTCGATTAATACAAATAAAAATACATGAAAAAAATTCGTTTACATTTTTTCAAACAAAACGGCAATTTCATAGGTAACCTATTAATATTTTTTCTCTGAAGATCTCAGAATAATTGCGTCTGTTACTATTTTACGAATTTTAACAGAATTCACATCATTTTCCTATTAAAATCTATTTTCGTCAATGGTCATAGGTGCAGTTACTATTATGAAATGTTCATTTAACGCTTTTTAAAGTAATTCATATTATCATCAGCTAAAGTGGTCATTTTACGTAGACTCCTAGATCCGTGAAAAATGGATGGAACACTGACTAATTTGTAAGTAATATGTACCCAGGTCAAAAATTCGGGGCAAAAGCCACCAAGGCGTTTTCGTACTCTGTGGGCTAGACAGACTTTCTCTTGTTACCCGTCTAACGATATTGTGGGCAGTATATCAATAGCAGCAACGTTGACAGTCGCCTGAACAAGATATTGGTTTCGTGGTCTTGAATAGATCAGATGCATTACCGAAAAGTATTTATTGTGCTTTGGAAAGATGAAAAATTGGTATTCTCCATATTATTTATTTATTGTACTCTATCACAATGCTGTCCTCTTTGACTGGCAGATGAGACATTAAGTCCGTCTATATATCACTCTTGTACATAAAGTTTTAAAAAAATAACTACCAAAATATAATCCTAATATTTCAAAAAGAGGTATCCGAGTCGTTTAACGAATGGTTTTTCCTCGTTCACTCAAAAAAATATTGTTGTCCGTTATCACGGTACGATGGCATCAACTACCAGCTTCGGAGCTACAATACCGTGCATTTGTGCAACTCAGCGCGGCCGTTAAATTTTTTTTTTTGTTTTTCGAACGCGGTGCAGGGACCATACCTCGTTTGTCACCCATTTTATGTAAAAATCTGTAGAAAACAAAAGCCTGTTTTTCGGCACTTTTTTTTTTACTATTTTTATAAATGGGCTTGCTCTTGACTTCAATCTTGCCCTAAGGGCAGAAACGACGACGACGATGGAACGAACTTACCCAGTAGCAGCCTGTTTACTCGCGACTTATACAGATTAGGGTTATATGAACTCGGAAAAACCGACGCAGGCAGGGAATTCCACTCCTTGGCTGTGCGCATAATAAAGGACCCAGCAAAGCGCTTCGTTCGAATATGTGGAATGTCGACTAGGTATCGGTGATACCCTGCAGTACGTCTAGTCTCCCGATGGAAGAAGGGAGATGGTGGGATCAGCTCCTGGAGCTCTTGCGCACACTCTCCGAAGTACAGTCTGTAGAAAACCGACAGACATGCGACTTTGCGACGGTGGGCCAGGCTATGTAGCTTGATAACCAGCTTATCGTCACCATTTAGCCTCCTGGCTCTGCGCTCTACAGAGTCAAGTGTGGCAAGCTGGTATTTGGCTGAGCCATCCCAAAGGTGACAGCAATACTCCATGCCAGACCGGACCCGACCGGACTTCTAATGCCGAGAGCTTAGTGACTCATTGACCCAAGCCGCCTAAAATTTTCAGCGGCGTAGTCGGCTTTCTTTACATAGATACATAACATTATTAATACTAAATTACTGTAACTTCAAAGGTCAAGCTGATATTAACTTTTAGTTCACTCATTACGCTAATTAAAGCCCTCAAGCTCAGTAGGCTTTGTGAATATTGCATTGTATAAACGAAGCAGTTATTGTCTGTAAAAAGTACCTAAACTATATCTTAGAATACAGGTCTAAAAATCGACACAAACAAACACACGTAAAATTTTAATTTCTAGCTTCAAAATAAAGGAATGAGCACAGATGGGGGTGATTTCCTGAGTGCTCGGTTTTTCCAATTTTGGTCCGGAACAAAAACCACGCTTTACTGAGAACGAAAAGATTTGTTTTCCTCTTGTTGCTCAGATGTTCATCTTGCTATCCAATTATGAGGGTTAATTGGGGGAATGAAGGATTTAACTGTTCCTATTAGGAAAGCCACCGGTCGCCACTTTTATATTAACCTTTAATAAATAACTTTTGGGAGCACAAGAAGATACACATCGTATGTTCTTCAAATTCAGAATAAATATTCAAAACTTTTCTTCCCATTATTTTTTTTTGGTTTGTATTTAAGACGAAATCGTACATCGTTTTCTGAAGATTAATTCCAATAAAATACATTGAACTGAAACATACTCTCTTCAAAAGATTTAGAAAATAGACCTCTGAATATTCCTCATTTCAAACGCACACATTAATACGAGCATCGAGCATCCGTCCAAAAAGCATAAAACCACAGCCGCACTTATCCGGCCCGCAAAAACATTACAAAACTTCGCAGCATCGCATCGGCTGAAAAAAGGCGGGTCTCGTTAAAAGGCCGCATGGCGGGCGGCGGGCCTTCTTCCGGCACTATCCTCCCCCGGAGATGGGCTATTCATTCCACTATCGACGTGCTGTGTATGCTCGCCGGCTATACGCTTTGTGGCGAACGGAAATATATCACGATATGTTTTTATTCGGATCATATGTAACAGAATACTATCGAATCTGTTGCGAAGAAATTGATGTATGACTGTGGTCGTTTTGTAGTGAGAAATTTGCTGAAGAGTAAATTGGTTTTAATGTTGGTTTTTTATTATTATCCATTACAGCCATACAATATCAATGATTCTAGCTCTGCTGGAACTACAAAACTCTTTTAATAAAAAAGTAACGAGATACAAAACATCTTGACGATCTATTTCTTGCCTTTTTCCCATGTTATATGGGGTCGAAGCAACGTGTATTGTTCTTCAATTCTGCTCTGTCAACCGCCACGCTATCATTCACTTAATACTTTTCTTTCATGATAGTCCGGTCAATTTAGACCAAAAAATGAGAGTGAAGTTACATAAAGTCCCAACAAGCTGAATTTCTGTGAAATTGTTCAAAACATAATTAAAAACAATGTCTTGAAGTTCCCCATCATTCCCGTTTAAGGAAAAAAAAATATTCAAGGTCAAAGGTAACAAAAATGAGTTTTTCGCGATTTTCAGCAAAACGATAAGTTTTATCATAAAAGTACCTCAGACAAAAATTGTAGATCATAAAATTATCTATAAAAATGTTCTACATTATTATTTTCTAAGAGTTACCATTCCTGAGATATCGCGATTCTAACAGTAACATTATTCTTCACTACATAGTATAAAATAAAGTCGCTTTCTCGGTCCCTATGTCCCTTTGTATGCTTAAATCTTTAAAACTACGCAACGGATTTTGATGCGGTTTTTTTAAATAGATAGAGTGATTCAAGAGGAAGGTTTATATGTATAATAACATCCATTTGCACCCGTGCGAAGCCGATACAAACTTGCGTGGGCCCTTAGACCACCCTAATCCGGCCCTATCGCAAAATCCGTTCTTAGCGGACGTCTAATAACTATAAACTACCTCTGTTCATGCAGAACCGTAGTAATAAGTTGACAATTCTTGTCAAAGTACAAAAGTTTGTTTTTGACCTCGATAGATGGCGATGCTTAAAATAAAAGCAGGCTATCGTTGTGTTACATCGATTTGGTTGGGTTCGAGTGGTTTTAGAAAATATATATACCAGCTTAGATCAGGACACAATTTGGTTTTATTTCATTTTCAACCCTATTAGTGTTCACAACAAGTGTTATAGTTCATTATTACCATCTTGGTAATATTCATTGGTCCATCGAACCTGGATATCAGACCCAGTCCGCCTTATTACAAAAGGTAAATAAACCTGGTTTAACTTAGACTTGGTTTATCTCGCATGCCGTCACTTTCTTTTGAATATTTGTGAAGTGAGACGTCATGCGAGATAAACCAAGTCTAAGTTAAACCAGGTTTAATTACTTTTTGTAATAAGGCGGAGAAAGTCTGCATTTTTTGAGATCGCGGTGCCTTTGGACCGCACCCCAGTACTCGCAGTGGATTGCTGCAACAGGAGTACCGGGTATCCCGCAGAGGCAGCAACAGCTTCGTCCAGCGAGGTGGACGAGCTCAGCGACTGTGGTTAGTTCAACGAGTTCAAGAAGATCAGTGTTCGAGTCCAGACGACTGATCGCGTTCTGCAGTCTGCTGAACGCGTTCCGGTGAACGAGATCAACGAACACAACCGACGGTTGAAGTTCCAAGTGACGCCACAGAGGACGTCACCAGTACTACGCAACCGATTTGGAAGTGTGAGTGAAGTGCAAACGTGAGTACAATTTAATAAATAATAGTAGTGATTCAAGAAGATTTTGTCAAGCAATTTTGAACTTTATTTCAAAGAAGATTTTAACTTAGACATTTTAGATTTGTGAATTTTAGACTTAGAATAATTTCATAAAAAACGACGGAACGGGGAACCTATGCCCGATTTCAACCAGAGTATTTGTTGTTAAAAACACTTGTAAAATTTTTCGATATTTTTGAGACTTAGAAAAAATTTGTATGTTTTGTTTAGATTCAAACTTGAAGTTTTAAGTCTCAATTTAGGTTTGTTTTAGTGTTTAAGTTTTTGTTGTTCCTTACGATGGAAGGTCTACTTAATATATTGAAAGACCATCAAAATGTTATCCAAAAGGCATTTACAAATTTTAAAAAGAGTCCAAAAGATAGATTGACAATAGAATATATCGAGACAAGGCTCGAATGTTTAGAAAAAGATTGGTCTTTATTTAAGGAGACCAAATGTCAACTTTATGGTCGTTTTAAGGTAGAAGACATAGGTCAAAAGGTGGTCGATATGTACGACTCCACCGAAGATACGTATATTTCATGTAAAAGTTTGATGAAAGCAACTTTAAATAAGATCAATCCTAGAGAAGCGGTACCACAAAATAGTGGATCTAACAATAATAATTCTTCTAAGCCATCCAATTTATTTGTAAAGTTGCCCAAGATCACAATTCCAAATTTTTCTGGCAAATACAGTGAGTGGACAGCCTTTCATGATCTTTTTAAGTCGCTTGTCCATAATAACGCGTCGTTAGATAATGTGCAAAAACTGCACTATCTTAAGAGTCATCTTACTGGTGAAGCCGAACAGTTGATTAGGCATACACCAATTACAGATGCCAACTATAGTGAATGTTGGGCTCAGTTGGAAAACCGTTATGCTAATAAAAAGTATCTTGCTAATTGTATTTTGAAAAGGTTGTTCAGTCAGAAGCGATTAAATGTAGAATCAGCTGCCGGCTTGAAAGAATTGTTAGATACCACTAGTGACTGCCTTAATGCGCTTAAAAATTTAAACGTCAATGTGAGCACATGGGATCTTATCGTCATCCATATAGTCACATTCAAATTAGATAGTGAGACGCGAAAACAATGGGAGTTAAGCAGTTCAAGTTCAGATTTTCCCACCTTTGAGGAACTTAAGATATTTATTGAACGTCGTTTTCGTGCATTAGAATGTATAGAACCAAGGAAGGCCATGGCTCACCAGGTCAATAGTTCACATGTGTATAATTCGAAAGCAATGCTAGCCACAAAGCCGTCTAATATGCATTGCGAATACTGCTCGGAAGTCCACAAGCTGTGTTTCTGCAAGGAGTTTACGAAACAGCCCACAGAAAGTAGACGCGAATTCGTTGCTAAGAATAACATCTGTTTTAATTGTTTGGGTAGCAATCATAGAGCATTTGAATGGAGAACCTAACGGAGAGAACAAAGACGCTACCGTAAAGCCGGCTACGGATAATACTAGTTCGTCAACTAGTGACAATCCGATAGTTGCATGCTTGTCTACGGGCAAAGTCTCTAAACCCAAACAGGTTTTATTAGCCACCGCGCTAGTAAAAGCCGAGTCTAAAACTGGTCAATTTCAAACAGTTCGAGCATTATAAGTTTTTAAACTGACATGGTCACTGACATTACTATTAATACTGTAAACGGGATATTTACCATGTTTTGATATTGTTGCGAGTTCCCGATATTTCGGCGCTGTAAAATAAATAAAAAAAAATGGTAAATATCCCGTTTACAGTATTAATAGTAGTTCGAGCATTATTAGACCAAGGTTCACAAGCCTGTTTTATTACAGAGGCCACAGTCCATCTTCTTCGACTGAAGAAAATTCCAGTCAGAGGTATCGTTTCAGGGTTAGGTGACGATAGATCAACCATTGCAAAGTACATGGTGAATATGACCATTCAGTCAACAATTGATGTCGATTTTCAACTCAAAATAAACGCCTATGTTTTGAGTAAGATTACTTCATACTTGCCTGAGAAAAGTGTAAACACTAGTTCATTGGATTGGATTGCCATAAACAATCTGTATCTAGCAGATCCTAATTTTAACACACCCAATAAAATAGATATTCTTTTGGGTGCAGATGCTTACTGCTACATTGTGAAGGAAGGTATAGTCAGGAGTCCTTCTGGCACTCTTATCGCACAGAGCACCACTTTAGGGTGGGTCCTTTCAGGTGTAGTCAGTTCAAGTAGTGAGAGTTCAAACTGTAACACAAAAACCATAAAGGTACATTGTGCACAGGTCAATGAAGATGACATGTTAAAGAAATTTTGGGAGATTGAAGAACAAACCAGTACAAAGAAATTACTTAATCCAGAAGAGCAACAGTGTGAAGACTTTTATACTAAAACTACTAAGAGAGATGATACAGGTAGATATATTGTGCGGCTACCATTCCGAGATGAAGAACCTGCTTGTAAGGCCGGACGTTCACGGGATATAGCTGAAACAAGATTTAGATCATTAGAAAAAAGATTAAGTAAGGACACAGATTTAAAAGAAAAATACACAGATGTAATTAATGAATACTTACATTTAGGACACATGAGACCTGTAAAAGAGGAGGACAGTAATAAAGATGTAGCAGTCTATCTACCACATCATGCGGTGATAAAAAACGATAGGATCACTACTAAGGTTCGTGTCGTTTTCAACGCCTCAGAAAAGAATAAGAACGGAGTGTCACTTAATGACACGCTTATGGTAGGACCAAGGCTGCAAGCAGACTTAAGACACACTGTTTTAAGATGGAGAATGCATGCGATTGGTATAGTGGCCGATATAATAAAAATGTATCGTCAAGTTAGAGTGGCCGATGAAGATGCTGTCTTCCAGCGAATACTCTGGCGAGATGATCCTGAAAAGCCAATCAGAGATTATGAGCTGATTACGGTGACATTCGGGACAGCCTCTGCACCATACCAAGCCGTTAGATCACTCCATCAGGTTTCATATGATGAAGGAGACAAATTCCCACATGCAGCAGACAAAGTTTTAAATTGTTTTTACATGGACGATTTGATGACTGGATGTGAGAAGATTGAAGAGGGTGTAGAAATCTGTAATCAAATGGTAGAATTATTAGGAAAAGGAGGATTCACATTACAGAAATGGAACAGTAATAATCAGGAATTATTAGATAAAATAAGTTCAATAGATTTGAATGAAGGAATTCAGCAAACAGATCAAAAAAGCACGGAAAATGAGGACAAAAAGGACATATTAATGGAAAAGGAAGTAAATAATAAGGACAGGGAAATTAAACTAGATAGGACTATCTAGTTTAATTTCCAGGAAAATTTTAGGACTTACCTGGAACCGCCACGAAGATTCCTTCCAGTATGCTGTAACTCTCCCACCGCTGACGACGGCACCTGTAACAAAAAGATCTATCATTTCAGACATAGCTCGTTTGTTCGACCCTTTAGGATGGTTAGCCCCTAGTGTGGTTGTAGCGAAGGTGTTTATCCAGAAGTTATGGCTCGCAGGTGTTAGTTGGGATGAGGAGTTGAGTACGGAATTAGTAACAGAATGGGGTACTTACCGCGAAGAGCTAAAGTTGCTTATCAAGGTCCGTATACCTCGTTGGCTGAAGACTAGTTCAACTGGTGATCTGGAATTGCAAGGTTTCAGTGACGCCTCAAAAACCGCATACTCAGCAGTTGTTTACTTGCGGGTAATTGATCCTACAGGCAAAGTTTATGTTTCATTGTTGGTTGCAAAAACAAGAGTTGCCCCAATTAAACAGGTTAGCATTCCTAGATTGGAGTTATGTGGAGCAGTACTCTTGGCCAAGCTCTTGATAGAGTCTGCAGAGGTTTTAAACATATCAAAGGAGAGAATTTCAGCGTGGACGGATTCGACAGTAGTGCTATCATGGCTCAATAGCCATCCTAGCCGGTGGAAGACGTTTGTTGCGAATCGGACTGCTGAAATATTGAGTACAATGAGTTCGTCTCAATGGTTCCACGTGTCGACCAAAGAGAATCCAGCAGACTGTGCTTCAAGGGGAGTACTACCCAGTGCATTAGTTGGGAATGAGTTGTGGTTTTCTGGACCGCCATTCCTGAAAAACAAAATAATTGAGTACAAAAGACCAAAAGATTTAAAAATAGATTTAGAGCAAACAATAAAAGTTCACGTAGCTGCAACTCCAAACCACGTAGTTCTGGAAAAATATTCTAGTCTACGAGAATTAGTTAGAGTAGTTGCGTATTGCCGACGATTTTTGAAGAAGGACACATTCGACAGTAAATGTTTAAAAAAAACACCCCGGTGATGATAACATCACCCGTGTGGTCACATTGCGTACTAAAGCCTCTTCAATTAAGAGACCAACTTCCAAACTATGTATTTTACCAATAGCTCAATGAATTGTTCTTTTTTTCATCAAGTTTATGTAAAACTTCTGCAGGTCAAATTATATGATAAATGTTATTTTTAAGATTTTGGTTATTGAAGATTGTTTATTTTTGTTGTTTGTCTTTGTAGATTTAAGAAGTATTGCTTACACTGTATACAAATTGCAAAATTTAGACATAAAGATAAGGTCAGAAGGACATTCCGTCACTAAATGTCCTTGGTGGGCGGTATGTTCATGCAGAACCGTAGTAATAAGTTGACAATTCTTGTCAAAGTACAAAAGTTTGTTTTTGACCTCGATAGATGGCGATGCTTAAAATAAAAGCAGGCTATCGTTGTGTTACATCGATTTGGTTGGGTTCGAGTGGTTTTAGAAAATATATATACCAGCTTAGATCAGGACACAATTTGGTTTTATTTCATTTTCAACCCTATTAGTGTTCACATCAAGTGTTCTAGTTCAATTACCATCTTGGTAATATTCAACCTCCTTGCCAAAAAATCATATTTATACGTCCAGCGGTTTCCGAGATTTCGTGAGGAGTGAGTTACCTTTTGCTTTTATATATAAAGGCTCTTAGAATCGCGATATCTCAGGAATGGTAACTCTTAGAAAATAATAATGAAAGGCATTTTTTTAGAGAATTTGAAGATCTACAACTTTGGGTTGACGATTTTTTTGATAAAACTTACCGTTTCCAGAAAAAATCAAAAAATCTCGTATTTTGACCTTTGACCCCGAATATTTTTTTTTCCTTAAACGGGAATGATGGGGAACTTCTTGACATTGTTTATAATTAGGTTTTGAACAATTTCACAGAAATTCAGCTTGTTGGGACTTTATGTAACTTCGAATGTCTAAATTGACCGGACTATGAATGATCTACGTATAGTAATACAAAGTCTAGAATATACGTAATATTTTCATAATAAAATTTTTGTGAAAAGTATTTCATAACTTGTGAAAGCAGCTTCTTATTAACGAACATGTCTAACAAAAGGCGACCGCGTAAAACTCAAATAAAAATCTCGAAACGTTACTCCGGCAAAGTGATAGTCGGCTAACTCTCAATTCATTGAGGGGAAGCGCGAGCTTGATAAATAAATTAGCCGACCATAAAACTCCACACAGAAGAATTACAGGGTGATTCGAGGAAATAGCGAAATACTCTTCATATAATTAAATGGAAATGATTACAGGGAAACTTGGGAAAGATGTTCGTTTTATTAAAATAGAGCGATTTCAAGTAATGTAGGCTTCGTTATAGTCTGAACTATTCCGCTTGCCCTACCAATTGGCCAATATAACTTGATCGCGAATAAAAACACATTAAACCGTTTCAAGAGTAACAGCGTACTTACACTTTGTAAAATTAATTAGGCACATTTCGCTCCACCTTCCCGATAACTTAGAGTGAGAGCTGAAATTTGCAAGCGGAACTCGCAGTAATAAATTTAATAGCAAAATAAACGACGTCGTTAACTTATCTGAAATATTGTCGGTTGAATAACTCAACGCGTTTAACAGCGTATTCCAGTTTAAAACGAATCGTGACCTCACCGAGATTTAGAAAAAAAATTCAATGGATTCATTCATCAAAATGGCATGATTTATGATCTGAAACTCTTTCAGTAAATACAAATGAGAGGGTAGTAAGGACGTTGGGTCACTGCCAAAGTGAAGCCTGATTAATGATTTTTGAGGCACACGGGAATGTTCTGCGGAAAAATAAATTCAAAAACTTGTCGGTACACCGCCGAAAACTTGCTTGGCAAAAATTTTTTATTTGTTTTTAAATACAAATCAAGTATACTTTGTTGATATTTTGCTTTTTAACGACTTCCTTACTTTATTGGGTCTACTCGTTGTATGGTTCTTTTTGTTCTGAATTCCAACAGTTCTTAACAATTTTTTTTTTATATTATGTAACTCGCATGTTATATACGAATGTCACAAGGTTTCACAACTTTATTATATAAACTAAATTAAAGTGTATAAATTTAAAACACAGTTTACTCTAATGATACGATAGATAAATAACTACAACAGTATTTCCTTGGATTAGACATCTTAAATTCGCCTATAACTCCGCCATTTTACCTTACCTTGGCTTAAATTAAACGATTTTAACCCTTAATTATCGAAATCCCCGAAGGGAGAATTTCATTACCTTAAAAAATTAAAGTTTATGAGTATTAACCTCGCGCCTAATGGGTTCTGAAATAACAAATTGAGGAAGATACTTTTTATGAATAATAAATTCAATATCCTTTTAAAATTTATAGATATCAAAGGTATCAAGCGCATTGGAAATTGTAAATATGAATGTGCCAATGGAAACTGGCAATATTTTATAATCCTCTTACTGAATTGTGCACACTGCGATATTATTCTCTCTGGCCACTCAAAGTATTTATTTTTCCGGTACGTTTTGGACTGTCAATAGATAAAAACAACATGTTTATGAGATTATAGATCGACAACCTAAAAAGTTTTATGGATCAGACTGGACGCGAAAGATGGAATAGTGGATATTAGAGCCTTCAGTGAGGCTTTTCTCCAGCCGTGGACTGCGATCTGGAAGAAAAAAAGATATTTGTCACAGGGACATGACTGAGGGAATGGGCTATAATACCCCACGCCCAGTGCAGGTTGGACAAACGCATAACAAATATACACGACAGGACGGAACAAAAAGCAGCTAGGCAGCTAACACGTGGTGGTGCAGCTGGACATAGGCCTCTCACGAGATGCAGTCGAATACATGATTCCTAGCTCACCTCAATAACCCAGTTACTGAAGTATAGGATACCCCTAGGTAAAAACGGTTGTATGGTCTAGCGGTAACTCACAAACAAGTTAATTATAATATTCTTTTCAACACACTTGCTCATAAAGTGGCTATAATTTCACCGCAATTAGGCACGTAATGACAGCTATAATCAAACTGTGACTTTTTCATTGCTATTATTCACTAGTGAGTTATAGGTTTTTTTTTTAATTTTATTGGTTGAGTTGCTATGTTTAAAAAAAAGTTTCGATACAAAAAATATCGTGTTCAATATTAAAAATAAATTAATGTACCTAATGCTTCCCCATTTCATGCAACTTTGAATTCAAATAGATAATTTCAACTTATACGTTTTTAATAAATGAATCTTTCACTCAAATAATATTACTTTTGTTTTCTCTGTAATAAAGAAAAAAAATACCCATTTTGTCCGTGGCTAAAACTCTGTTATCCGCGAAAAGTCAAAAATAGTGAAACCACATTCTTTTAGTCTATGGCCGATCGTCATTGTTACAGTAGTGGCGCCACTGGTCAAGAAAAAATGCATCGCTACGTCAAACTTAGTACATTTATTTTAGTTCCGTGTTTTCCCGCCTGCATAGATAACTTGGTAGAACTGTAGATGCGCGCGCATTAATTTTTCCCGCTATTGTGAAAAAAAAACAGAACTTGTTTTAACTGTTGAAGTTGGTAGAACTGTAGATGCGCGCGCATTAATTTTTCCCGCTACTGTGAAAAAAAAAACAGAACTTGTTTTAACTGTTGAAGATGACTTTTTAGTATTATTTTCTTCACAAGTGTGTTGAAAAACGTCGTATGATACACGTGTGTATTGATGATTACCGTCCTCGGCTTTCTTAAGACCCTCACCTGACGGCTCGGGTCTCAATGGCGCCTCTGCGGTAATCACCAACGTTATACACTTGTACCATAATGTACTATTACACCAATATTAACTATTACTTGTTTTTTTTTTTATTTTTTATTATTATTAGCGTATTCGATCAATACAGCAGTGCTATAACTTTACCCACTTACCAAAATTAAAAATGAATCAAATAAAAAAATTTAGCTAAGCTCAGCAAAGCATACGTCTAACTAAAGTCTAGTTGTATGACGTCTCGATAGAAGAATTCAAAGAAAGTAGCCCAGCGTCCAACCTTTACAGTTTGTTAACTAATTTTATCAGAGAGGTCGTTCCTGTTTTTGTTACAACGTGAAGTTAACAACACTTGTTCAATCTGTGTTCAGGCACTGTAAATGCCGTCAGCGGAAAAAAAAAGAAATAAAAATTAACTCGAGCCAAATTTGAAAAGTTTGCACTCTCGCATAAAGCCGTTCGGCAGGTTGGGATGCAAGCTCCTATAACAGACTACGAATTTGAATATTTTGTTTCCCATTTATCTGAATAGTCTTTTGAAACTCTAACAGTAACAATAATCGTTGTTGCAGTGAATTTGGGAGCGGATTATTCAAATTGTGTTGGCAGTATTGACAAGGCAACTTTTCCCTTGGCATAGACAAAGAATTTATCTGATCAAAATTTTGTCCCTTATTTTTGCCTCATTTTTGTATAAAAAGGTCTCTTAATTTCGCCAAGAATGCGAACTTAGAAAACCTAGATTAGAGCCGTCCGCTTTCGCTATCTCTGTCCCAACCTTTCCCCCCCTGACAAAGCAAATCTTAACAAGGCCTGATATTAAATAAGAGACCGTGGAACATTTAATCTCTATTGTTTTCGAGCCATCGTTAGGTAATCAGCTTTCGTTCAGAATATTTAACGGAATGAGATCGTTCGGATAAAACAGCTGAAATCGCGTTAAGTACAATCGAATGTTAATTGTTCGCTACGTTTTATGGACCTTTTCGATAGGTCGTTAGTAGTAATTGGTCGTATATGCAGAGCGTTCGTGTTAAATTAGATGTAGTCCAATTATTTGTGTCATCATTTGCTGCAACATTATTGACGCTTTTAGCAGCGCGTAAAAACAAAATTGGTTGCGTTCTGCATTTTATGTTCTGGCCATGATTATGTTCATAAAATGAAAGCCGACATTAATAAGCATGTTTTATTAATCCAGTCTAGCAGCCTACGATTAGTACCTAACTATGTGAAAATAAAAAAAGTATAAACGTCACCTATAGTGTGTGCTATTGCTTAGACATATTGCCGTGTCTATTTAGCACTTGCAATTTACAAATACCTAGTTTATTTTTCATAAGGTTTGTACTACATGGTTAGTGATTGAATCGTCGTATAAGCAAGTAAATACCTGTATTAGGACACTCCACTCCTTCGTAACTAAAACTTACCGGTACGTAATGTACAATTTGACAGCAGTGGTACAGTATCGGCAATAGCTCTTAGAAGTGCGTTTATAGATCACGGCCCAAAAACCTTTGTTTTGAAACAGCTACTTGACTCAGTGCTTTTATTTATAAATTAATTAACAGTTCCGGTGGACAAGCGGCAGGTTGCCGTTCGATATGGCGTTCTATGGGGATAAAGGCATCCCCATAGAACGCCATATCGAACGGCAACGTTCAATAGAGGACGTCTTCTGGCTGATGAATGATGATGAATGAACAGAAGATTCACTGTGTAATAACTTTTCTTCAACGAAATGAGTAAATGAATCATAGCAACATCACAACCAATCCAAGACCAAGTAAAAGGCATTTGCAAGAAATACCTTTACTATGTGCCCCTGCCGCATAATGTTTACAAACGTACATAGAATTCTGCATGCCATAAATTATCCAAATGTACAAAACGGTACAGCCGAGTCCCAACGACAATCCTTACATACCGCGGCTCCCCTATCTTTCTACCTATGCCAAAAATTACCTATGCACGATAAAAAGAGATGTACGTTACAATATCACATCAATATAAAAATAAGGAAAGTCTCACGTATGATGAAGGAAAAACGAAAAATATAGACTTCACTTTTTACGTCTCCATCGAGAATAAAGCAATTTCGTCAAAATTAAATCATAAAGGCAAATAGGTATAAAAAGTTCCGTTACACGTGTTTAAACACTGTAGATTTTCCTTTTACTTGGAATGGAAAAAGTACTCATTCACTTCAACAACTTTCTTGTGTTTAATTTGTTAGCTAATTCAAGGAGGCAGTATTGTTCCTTGAGGCGTTCCAACCGCAATTGTTTGTTGTAAGCGGTGGCCAGTACGAGATCCCGGCTTACAGAGGTCACAGTCAATGTGTGACAGTCTAACTCCTAATAAGACGTCGCTTTTGACTCACAGAGCCGCTAAATTAACAGTATTAGATTGAAATCACACAAAGTAAACAACTCTCTTTTTGGGCTTCGCCGCATTCGGGTACACAGATTTTACAAGAAATTTGAATGTTCCTAAATAAATTAATGTATCTTTAAACGCGTCTTTCATGTGAATGAATATTAATAATATTTACATTTCATTTTTAGTACATACTCGATGCCAAAAACGTTGAGTACTCCATCATAGTGAGGAGGGAACTTGTTACGACAACTAGCATTTTTCCAGATTGAAAAACTTGTGTAAACGATCAATTATATTCCATCACACTATAAGTAATCAAAATAAAACATTTTGAAGTATCCTCTGTTATAGGCGTTATTAGCGAAACTTTGATACTTAATCATGGACATAAAACGTTACGCTTTAGTTGAACACAATTTATTAACGCTTTAATCTAATACAGGATCGTAAATCTTTAGTTTTTTTTTTGTGTTTTGCTCATAATTTTACTCGTGCTAATTCTACTGACAGTTCTCAAACATTACAGAAGTTAGATCTACCGAACATAATTTTGGAATTAATTTGACTGTGAATAAATGAAATGTTTAATTTATTTGGTTTTATTTTGCATTCTCTCTTCTGATGTAGACTTGTTCTGTCTACCTACGTATACTTTTCCTTTACCCAAGAAGGTAAACAAGAACAAATATACACAATCGTATGTTGTCTTGTCATTCCTAATTCGCCGTTTCTATTAACCGAAGTACGACGTCAACAGAATCGTAGTAAATAGCAGCCGGGGGTTAGGCCGAACGGCTTTGTTGCCCCGAAGCCATAATAGGTAGAGTTGAAACTTTTGCGGCTTGCCCCTTCGTACTAAAGTAAAAGTTGATCTATATTTTGAGGATACACGATATCAAATTAACATTCGCTGAAATTGGTTTTGAAATCCATTAACGGTTGATCATAAACTTGTCTGGGTTTATTCCGAGTGTTCTCTGTTTCTATGAGCGAATATTACTGTTATGTGGTTATTTACTATAAGTGCCATTTGATTAATAACTAGCTGTGCCCCGCGACCTTCGTTCACGTGAAATGATTATAAAAATACTACTTTCATAATTTAATCGGATTTGTTTAAAAAAATATTAGGTTTTATGTTTCTTGCACGGAACCCTAATCCTTTAACTAAAATAAAGTAGCTTATTATTATGTTATACCTTACAACATCAGCTATCTGCCAGTAAAACTTTGATTATGATATTGGAAACTGATACTTCAATTTCATTTATCTTCTGTAGGTCTATACTAATATTATAAAGAGGTAAAGTTTGTGTGTTTGTATATTTGTTAAATTATAAGGGGTAATCTCGGGATCTCCTGAACTGATTTTAAAAATTCTTTTAGCAATAGAAAGCCACATTATTGCTGAGTATCATAGGCTACTTTTTATCCCTGTATTCCCACGGGAACGGGATCTACGCGGGTGAAACCGCGGGACGTCCGCTAGTATAATATAAAATAGTTATAATAATAATAATATTCCACAACTATCACACAACGCCATCTAGTCCCAAGCTAAGCAGAGCTTGTGTTATGGGTACTAGACAACTGATAAACATACTTATATATTTCTAAGTAAGTATATTAGTAAGTATTTCTAGTTGGTTTGTGTACGACTGTACGCTTCAAAAACTCAAAAAGTTCTGCACCGATCGAGCTGAAATTTTAGAATGATATATAATCGCGGGCATCAGCTAGTTTGTAATATATAATATGTAAAATAGACTATAGATGTTTTTACCCGACTGCAGCTAAGCCCAAAAGGAGGTTATTATTAGACATGAGGTCTGTATTTTAAATGAAGTTGTAATTTGATACAGGTTTCTTTTATTTTTTGAGTTTCTTAGTTACTTTGTCGTAAACTGAACTGAATATTATCGGAGAGCAGATTTTCGTTGCTAACGTTGGAGCTTCGCATGGCGAACTTTAGAGTACCTAGTTAGATACTTACATACTTACCTAGTCTTGAGTTCTCCGCTATGCAACTTTGCTTCTCTCCGGCAATTCTCTTTTGGAAAAGGAAATTTACAGTAAAAACCAGTCTCTGTGCTTTTGGGGACAGTAGAAGTTGAAACGAGCCAGCTCGAGTATTTCTGAACATCAATTTCGGAATAATTGACATAACTACTTCAAAAATATCGCAAAACTCATTTCAATAAAGAAATCTTTATTAAATTCCTTCGCTTTATAATTTACTTTATTATTTTTTGTCATGCTGCTGTCCCAAATTCCATGGTCGTGGAGAACACGTAATTCAAATTACACGAGAACAACAAAGTTATAGGAACGTTCGAAATGATTTATATTGCGGGCTAGCCCGAGGGTGCGATGCTTAGCGACGTGTTAACTTATCCATAGGGATGTTACAATGTAGGGAGTGTTGCGACACACTGTTTAAAGTGCCCTACGTTATGCCCGCTGGCGTTATATGTTTAGTTGTTTATCGTAGTAGTATTTATCTGGAGCCGCTCGGTTGATAAGATATCCAATATCCATGCTTACAACATATGCATAAGTTACTTTGTTGGTATTTTTAAATTTTCACGCCTTTCGTAATCTGGTTTCAGAGTTTTACTCTTATAGGTATTTAATGTGATAAAAAAAGATTATGACTTGGATAAGGACATAATATAAGATTTTTATTCTATACCTACTACATTCCCTTAGAAACCTTGCCAATCTACACTCGAAAGAAACCACGGCCAAAAGCTGGTGCATTTTTTTTTAAGCCCAAAACTGTAATCCTTGTATCCCCAAATGCACTCTAAAATATTACTGAAGCGGTATTAAACCGAGAACCATAGCATCATTGTATTTATTTCAATACTTACACAAACCTACATAAAACAGAAAAACCAGTGAACATTTGAGTACCTACAGCCTTTGTTTTTGCAGTAGTAGGTACTCGATGGCTAGCGCTCGCCTGCTCTGAAAACTGTTATCGCGTTCAAACAAAGTGCTCTTATGCCAACAAAATCGAATAAACTCCCGCTGAAAGCTCTTCACCATAGCTTCTAGCACGTCACTTGTACTCGAGGAAAAACTGCGCAAAATCTTCACCTTTCCCTTGATAACTATCCATTAGACGTACCTCCCGACTTTTATTACGACCCGAACCAAATTCTGCAAGTTTTTATTTTATTTCAGTCCAACTCTCAGCTCTTTCACCTGAAAATAAATTGTTCAAATCCCTCACGAGCAGTTTTATTATGATTTATGGTAAATCCAGAGACATCTTGTGCTTAGGGAGTTTTATTTAGTCTGCCTAGTTTCGGCATGGGATATAATAAGTTCGGGACTTTACGATGCTGTTTTGTTTTCAATTACCGAGCTCATATTTTGCTCCCTGTGCCCGTGGGTCCGCCTGACATAAGTTTCCTTGTTTGGGGATAAAAAGTTGCCCGTGCTTTGTGTAGGACTACCTGTGCCCCGCAACCTTCGTCAGCGTGAAATTATTATAAAAATATTACTTCCCTATATAAATTGCTTTTAATAAATTTTAAGAGTCGTTTAATTTTTTTTGCATGTAACTCCCTTTTCCAAAATAAAAGTAAGTAGGACGATCGGTTCAGTGGTTTCGGTGATGTATATATGTCACATTTTTTTAAACTAAAAAAGTTGTTTTTGAAATGATTAACCTCGAATTCAAATATATAAGTAAACCGATCTCCCATTCAATTCATCCCAATTCAATTAATACAGAACAAAATACACAAATAAAAATAATAACAACGAGTACAATCCATCGTTTCATATAGGTACTCTTACAATATGAAATCAGAATTTGATAAATTGTTATAAACAGAAATCCTTCAGGTTTGTTTGTGAAGAAACGCCGCCGGTATGTACCTACCTACGCCACCTATGCAAATACTCTAATATTGATGGAGTATTATGAAAACTTTTGATTGATCTTCGCGAGTTACATTTCCATGTTTACTTAGAACGGGGAAAATAACGAAACACTTCTCGGCGTATAAGCGAGAGGTGTGGCTAGGGTTGACGCCTTGTCGTAATATTATAGGACTATATTTTAGAGAGCAGCGGTGGCCCAGTGGTGTCGGCCCCGACTTACGAACAGTAGGTCGTGGGTTCAAACCCAGGCAGGCGCATTACTTTGTGTAATTTATTTCATCACCGCTACTCTCAAAACGGTGAAGGAAAACATCGTGAGGAAACCGGCATGTCTTAGAACCAAAAAAATCGAAGACATGTGACATCTGCCAATCCGCACTGGGCCCGCGTGGTGGATTAAGCCCATCCCTCTCCTAGAGAGGAGGCCTGAGTCCCTGCAGTGGGAACATTATAGGCTAATGATGATATTTTATATTATAGGCTAATGATGATATTTTAAATTTTGTTTAGACCTAAATTTGTTTTACCAATAAACTATTTTATTATTATTATTATTATTATTATACATCATCATCTGCCTAGGGATAGGGGTAGCCTTTCCCCAACTATGTTGGGGTCGGCTTCCAGTCTTACCGGATATAGTTAAATCCCGTCGGGGCTGCTGGTTTTTCGAAGGAGATACCGCGGCCTCGAACAAAGGGCTACGAAGGAATAACAGGTTTTTAGACAGTAGAAGTCTGACACTCGCTACCACTCTGCCCAACGCCCAAGAGCGGGAGGAGTCTTGATGACTTCCCACACACAAAAAAAAATTATGTGCAGTTATATACTTAGCATTTGACATGGAGCGACTGCCTATCAGGCTTCGATACCCCGGTTAGTTACCGCTTGGTGATACTGGTTGACAAACTTTAGGGCCAGTGACTACCTGGCAAAGATCTACAAATGACAGCCGGAACAAACTGCTCACAATGATCGGCAAGATTCTTGAGCGCTGACGCAAAAGTGAGTTATTGGGTCCCTTTGGTGGTATGAAGTGAGACGCGGGGCGGGGAAAGTGCAGTGATTGGCCCGTAGCGCATCGCGTCATAGCCGTCACTCGGGATTTGTTCTTTACTCCTGCTGCACTTACCTCACGACGGGTGTGAGAGGAAATGTAATAAGTGGTCACCCATCCACAGCAACCTAGGCAAGTGTGGTTTAACCTGAGAATTGATCGGAGTAGCTGTTATTAAATAACCACGAGCTGCTCCACATTTCACTCATAACAGGTGTAAAATACGCAGGCAGAATGTTACTAGTTCACCCTGTCATTGCAACTGCACCAAAAAAGGAATTTTCTCGGCAATTCCATTTCCTCAGTGTTACTTAGTATGATGTTCAGAATTCTTAGGATATAATTTTACCAGCACGTATGTAAGACCAATAAATGAATGTGAACAAAGCAAGAATTTTATTGTTAGCAGTGGCTTTCTCTTCGGGCCCAATCCCATGGGGAAGCGGTGTGAGTTTATGTGATGTGTAAATTCTTACAATAAGTTCATAACATATTAGTAACAGCAATGCGTCATGCGTTTTAGAACCTAGTTTAATGTTGTTGCCCGACTGCGTCGTTGGTCTAGTGGTCCCAAGCGCGACTGCTGTACCTGAGGTCCTAGGTTCGATTTCCAGGACTAGGGCAAAGTGCTATTGGGTTTTTACAGCGCAGTAACAGCCACAGAGTCTGAATTTGTGCCCGATTACTGGCAATAGGCTCGCATATGGGAATCAAAGATAACTTGGGCTTGTGGTACCTCTCCCTACTCCTTCGGGAAATAAGGCGTGAGGTTGTATTAAGTTTGATGATGTACTTTTTTCCTGCAAGCCTCAAGATAATATTGTTAACAAACAGTTATAGGAACAAATCGACCATGATCCAGCAGCAGCCCTACACAGGTCCTAAATATCTCAAAACAAACATTCCTGGCGAGTTCACGCTATTTGAAAATACGGCCGAAGAAGGAAATTCAGAAGCGTTTTATTGTGAGAAAAGAGAGTTTGTTCCGTTTAATAGCCACGTAAAATTGCGCCCATCGAGCTAACACCAACAAAAGTCAACGTCACGTCCGTAATCTTTCGCGCACGAATTGCACATCACACTTACAGGATGATATAATTTGGTACCAATTTTATTTATTGCTAAAATATAGCCGACAGCCACCTAAAAAGGATTTGGAGCCGGCGAAGCGGAATTGCTATCGATCGTCCTATTCGAGACTCGGGAGATATTTTGTCGTATTATATTTTCAAGGTTAGAGGTGGAAAGGTGACAGAAACAGGCGACCTTGTTAGTATTGAGAGCTTCGGACCTGTTATAGATTTAGTTCGGTCTATAGTAATATTTTGTGATGAATTATGTTTTTGAATTCTATGTTCTGGGAGTTTGGATGGTGAATGATTTGGAACATGATTCGATTTGAACTAAATATGTAATAATATAACGTTTTAAATTATTCATAATAATATGATGATTGAAATGTTTTTTTTTCAAAGTTCATATTTTTGTTAGTTGCAAAATTAGTTTAAAAAGTAAATAAATATTAATAAATAAAGAGCAGTGGTGGCCCAGTGGTGGCGGCCCCGACTTACGAACAGTGAGTCGTGGGTTCGAACCCCGTCAGGCACATTACTTTGTGTAATTTATTTCATCACCACTGTTCTCAAAACGGTGAAGGAAAACATCGTGAGGAAACCGGCATGTCTTAGAACCAAAAAATTTGAAGATATGTTTTTTATTTTTTATTTTTTTTATTTTTACTTTATTTTATTGTGGATCATAGGTAGGTACAGGTACAGTTCTTAAATAGAAAATTTTGATCAGCTATGTCCCGCCCGTAGGGCATACAATAATTACATGTCATATTAAATTAGCTGTTCTATAAAATTAACATTATTACGACCCCGCGCATAAATAAAAATAGAGCCAAAAAACCAAAAGGGCACAAATTAAGAGAAATGTCAAATTCAAATTATATCGAAAATAAAATTAATTACATAATACATTCAAACATAACAAATTAACATAAGTAACAACATGTCCAATTATACACCTACAATTTTTTTTTTTTTTAATATGTGACATCTACCAATCCGCACTGGGCCCGCGTGGTAGATTATAGCCCATCCCTCTCCTAGAGAGGAGGCCTGAGTCCCTGCAGTGGGAACATTATAGGCTGATGATGATGATGATGAAAGTTTGTTTATAGTTTGTGTATTATGTACCTACTTATATGTTAACAGAAAATAAGGGTCATGCAAGCTTGTCAAATTGAATGGAGCAAACCTGAAAAAGCCCGAGTTTTTTTTTCAGTTTAATCGAGTTTAACGAATGTACGTAATAGACGTAGAAATATAATTTTCTATGGCGATAATTTATTGGTTTATTTATGCCGTAGACGTCGTAGTTTTAGCTTACTTATCTCTGTATAAACAAACAGTGACTGGTATTTGACAGATTCAGTATAATAATATTTTAACAAGTTTAATAACTTATTGAGTCGAAACATAACAAAGGTTCACAAGCTTAAATTACATTTGGCTAGCACTTGACGAAAACTGATTGTACCCACCACTATTCCATATTTCCGTGTCTAGTTTTGACAAAATGGATATTTTTATCTGCGAAACAATTTTCGTAATTCCGGACGGGTTCTTCTTCATGGTTAGAATAACAATTTTACAATTTTCTGTTGTCACGTTCTCGCCACTCGTTGGACCCCCGAAGGAGAAAAGTAATCATTTCAAGCAATCGGAATGTCTAAATTTATATTCAGACGTCGTCAATTTAAATGTTTGGCTTTTAAAAAGTCATAACAAACGGTACGACGGCACTGACAACTTAAGTATAACTTAATTTAAAAAACCTGAAATGAATATTTTATTCTCTTCAAAGACTTTGTAATGATTAGATATTTTATATTAGTATCCTCCTCGACGTGGCGTCGTATAATTATTCAGCCGAATTTTTTAAATTCTCATAAAAATCTAACGATTTTCTTCATAAAATTGACGTAAGAAAGTCTAGACGGTAACTCAAGAAGATTTCTGTTCAGAAGGATAACCTTAAGTGTTTTGAAAGTTTATTGAGCATGTTCAAATGAATAAACCTATATTTAAGTGTACGAATGAACCCGTCACGAGGAAAACGTATGTTTAATTTATAATCCGGTCCAAAAAGAGATTAGACCCGTCAAAAAAAATGGCCGTAGCGAATTACGTACATCGCTTTTCAATTTTGGCAGATTCAAACGTATCGGGGAATGCTCCGATACCCTTTGCTTTGAAGTTCTGAGCTTTACAAAAGCGATTAATTAAAAAGAGAAAACACGCAAGGGATCCAATATCAATCTTTCATTCGTTTCGGCTTTGTGTTGAATGTATCTCTCGCACATTTGTTCGGCGACTCGTTGATGGTTCGTGTGAACGCGAATTATGTAATATTGGATTTTCTGTTCAACTTTGTTGTTCGTGACGTAAAAACAATGTCGTTTGTTTTGATATGAAACCAAACATTAGTCATTTATTTTTGCTTGTGTGTGTGAAGTGTATGTGTGTCGGTAATGTAGCTATATGTGGCAGTTGGAAAATAGAATTATATTATTTTGTGTTACAATGTGAGAAGGATTATTAATTGTGAATGTTAGGGATTATCTGAAATACTCAAATAAATAGAAATAACAGTGAAATCTAGTATTATGTCTGCATATGCTTTTAGAGATTATAGTCGTGAAGATTACGAATCTGTAAGTTAATTGCGCCTAAAGTGATAAAATTCGTTTGTGTAATATTTTATTGTTTTTGGTTTCAATTATGAGAAAAAAAGGATTAGCAATGAATCAATAGTTTAACCTTTTTTAAGCGATTTTCGTGTGTAATAATATTTGAAAAACATTTTAAACACTAATTGATTTAATCATAACAGAATCAATATAGCTCCGTGCAGAGCCTATCCATTTGGGCCCAATCTACTTGAGAGCCAGTTGTTTAGACGCAATGTCAATAGAATAAAAATATATACGGATTAGTTACGACCCAGCTGATAGCACTAAATTCTTTTCTAAATTTCATACCAGCAAAAACGAACAAAGTCATCAAGATACACAAAAGGGGTTTGGCTAACTTTGTATGGGCTAGTGGCGTCGTTTTTTTTTTCAGCGGCCACTTTTAATTTTCATGTTATTTTGTTGTGCTGTGTTAAGTACACATATATGTTCAATTATTTTTGTCCTAAGTGATTTCAAAGCTGAGATATTTGCATTTGAAGTTGTTAAAAATGTCGTCAAAATACTTCAATTACTGTCCTGCCTAAAGAAATCTTAGACAATCTGGCAATGTGATGTTAGTATTCTGTGTCTTGGGAAATAATGAAACACATTATTATACCTACTCTATTAATAAATAAATAAAATAACCATAAACCAATAACCACCGGTAGCTTGGACTCTGATTCCGGTATCGGACCCGAGCCTGATATCGGTGGACCACAATTTTTTTAAATATTTATTTATATCTTTATTTAAGAAATATTTGAAAATGTATATATTGTGTAGAAAAAAATAATAAACGACAATAAAATAAAATAAAATTAATTTTTTTCAGGCTTCCTCATATTAAAATTACACGTTATTTACATTTGAAAAAAAAAACAATAGTAAAAAAAAAAAAACAAACGATCACGATGTCCAAGGAAAAACCAAGTCGCATGCATCGGCTCATAGATGACAGACATCGAGCCATGCATTTACGTCATTATATTTGAATTATTTTATTTAGAATTCTCTAACTTCTTCGATTTTAATTAGCAATTCAAAACCAAATATCTCCGTTCCGATTAGATTTAGAGAAATGCATCCATAATATTTTTTGATCGCTTCATTCTGTTCTTTCAAAATATTCAAGTTTCATTACTGGCCGCGCAACTTCAAAACGACGCCAACTTTAGCCAAACCCCTTTCCATTCACATCAACGTAAGTCGTTAAAAGCGCCAAAGTGTACTCGTAAAGCAGGACATAACACTGGTGTATCTAAATATACTTACACGCACAACAGAGCTTATAATGAATGTTACATGAGCATTACGGATGAAGGGTCTCCAAAATGAGCAGACGCCAAAACCTCGTACTTGTGCCGCGGGATTAATCGCTGGTGCTTGGTGGTAACACTTCACCGCAATGTAAATTTCCAACAGTAGGTACTTAGCAATTTGTTAAGCACAATTGCAACGTACTACTAAATTAATGGGAACACGCAAAATCTTGTTAATTACATGTTTTTGGGTTGTGCGGTGTGGAGTTGAAAATATTGCGGGTTCACTGGCCTCACCGCAGAGAAGAAATAATGATAGAGCACGGGCCATATCTCAGCCGAAACTGTTGGAAACTTTGCCAAAGTATGCGTGAATTTGGGACAATAATCCAAGTTTGTAACGCAGATCTGTGTCTTCTTGAGAATGTTAGTCTAAAAACACATGCCGCTTATCGAATTAATGCAGATTAAAGTTATTTATACACCGAAAAATGTACGGTTACACAGGAGATAAAACTGAAAGTCACTTTACTCCACGATGCTTAAAACGAAATTCATAAAGAAAAAATGCTTATCAAATACAAAAGAATACAAAGATATTGAACGTTATATTTAATAACAAAACGATTTCACAAGGAAACCTTATTATAAAAATGTTGCGCTGAGCAGAACTTGGTTACTACTTAGCCCGGCCGAAATCAGATTATGGATATAAAAATATTACCGTCCATTTACTTCGTCCCGATTGAAATCATCAAATTTCTTTGTACAAATCGATCCCCCCAACCAAGAACTCGGTAATGTGCTATTATGGGTTTTATGCTGTTATGTCAAATTCGGCATCTGTAGACTGGAATACACCTTAGAATTTTTTTTCAGATTTTTCCTAATCATATGTATAAAGAAATCATGACACACGTGTTTATTGTTGGGAAATAAGGCACAATAAAATTCCGGAAATAAACATGTTATAGATCTGTACGGAAAAAACTATTTATATTTTATTTTGGTAAGTAGCGAATACCGGGTTATTGGCGTAAATAATTTTCATGAAGTTTTTGGTAAACGTGTTTATGAGGTTATTGTTGAATTAATTTTAAAATACGTATTCCGTAATACGCACTAACAATGTTATTTAAGATTGGTGTTTGCTCATTAATGTACGTAATATTTCAATACGGTCAATTTATTTCAAATTTCAATATACCTAGCTCTGTTCTGGATATTACTGTTTTTGTCTAGCCGCGCAATAGTTTGCAAAGCGCAATTGTCTCTTTCTTTTGATAGCTATTAGACAGTAATAGATATATGCCACGCCCCCAATAAGTGTCCTTGATCGTCGGCCCGGTGCGTAAAGTTTGTTTACGTAAACAGTTGCATTCGGGTCCCCTACGTTTCTTCGAAACACTATTCTTCGAAAATTGGTTCACCGAACACTATTCACCTAAGCCTTCATACTGCGACGTTTTGTTTGGTCTACGCCTTTTTTGTTCGATGTTACTTTACACCGACCACCTTACATCAACTTTTGTTTCACCAACGTTTGTTTGTTCTATGTAACGTTACTTCGAAAATATTTAACAAACACAATTATTATACCTTCGTTTTGGTTATTATCGATCGTTATCGTTATCGTTATCTATCGATCTATGGCAGCCGGGACCAACAGCTTAGCGTGCTTTCTGAGGCACGGAGGAAACTCGGTATGTGGTGTTCACCTATTCACAGACCAACCTAAGCAAGCGCGGCTTAACCTAAAGATCGACCCGAGTGGCAGTTATTATTACCAATGCACAAAAAAAAAATGCTGAGCCGAAAGGAAGGTATTCTTTCTTCTTCTTTATGGGGGTTTCAGGTTTCCGCACTTAGTCCTTAAGGTGGACCATTGTGCGTGAGCCGTGGTGGCCGCTTACTCCAGCCAGCCCACCTCCCTCCAGAAGCAGATCAGACTTCCCGGTCTCCTCAGGGCATCCGCAAGGGATCGTGGTGTTCCCAGGGTCTCCTCACGAATCTTGGTAACGCCTGTGCACTCAAGGAGCACATGCGCCACAGTTTCCTCCGCCTCCATGCATGCCCTGCACAGGGGACTGTCAGTGATTCCTAGGGTGTGGAAGTGTTTATTCAGTGAACAAAGTCCGGTGATGGTCCCCGCCACCCTATCTCTGTCCAGGCGCAGAAGGCGCCTGGTCAGCTTTATACCCAGGGATGGCATAGCTTCCTTGGATTGCCTACATCCTGGTGTCGAGCTCCACCATTTCTCCGCTTGTATTCGAGTATGATCTTTTAGCCAGCTTCTTAGCTGCTTGAAAGGGATGGGCACAATGGGTTCGGGTCCGTAAGGTTTGGTGATGGATCCTCTTCTGGCAAGTTCGTCGGCCGCATCGTTTCCAAGGGATCCGCTGTGACCTCTAATCCATTGTAGCGATACCGTGTTGTGATTAATTACCGTGATTCGTTCCAGGGCTTTGTGCCATTCTAGTATCAGTCTCGACGTGATGTGATTACTCTTCAGGGAGTGAAGAACTGAGGCACTGTCGGAGAGTATTCGAATATTGGTATCCGTAACCTCCCTGGGCTCCCTGGCCTCTATAGCGTGTGCCGCTTGGATGATACCTACACACTCTGCTTGGTAAACAGAGTTAAGCATTCCAAGTGTTTGTAGTTTCTCGAGATCCTTTTGGGTTGTACTTAGGTTGGTCCTAGGCCACCAAACTAAAGAGCCGTATGTGATGATTGGTCGGATAACTGTGGTGTATAGCCAGTAGGTGATTTTGGGGCTTATGCCCCAATTCCTCCCCAGAAGTCTCTTATGGAAGGTATTATTGTGTTGGCTAAATATTTTCGAAGTAACGTTACATAGAACAAACAAACGTTGGTGAAACAAAAGTTGATGTAAGGTGGTCGGTGTAAAGTAACATCGAACAAAAAAGGCGTAGACCAAACAAAACGTCGCAGTATGAAGGCTTAGGTGAATAGTGTTCGGTGAAACAATTTTCGAAGAATAGTGTTTCGAAGAAACGTAGGGGACCCGTTGCATTCAGATCTCTGGGATTGCACGCAGATATTTGCGTCACGCTCGATATTAACTATTATATAAACCCAAAAAAGACCAGTGCCTTTCATGCTCCATTTATGAACAATCAGACGACACGATGAAAGCCACCCTTGAGGAAAAACAAAGACTCCATTTACAGAGAAAAGAAAAAGTAAGATCAATAAAAAAAGAAGAAATAGAGACAGCTGACAGAAGTAATATGACAGTAGCAATATTTGATTTAATTTTGCAAAAAGTATTGAGTGTGCCTCAATCTGAAGTAGGCGTATTTCATTACAAAAGAAAATATCCATGCTACAATTTTACCGTTTTTGATGCAGTACGAAAAATAGGATATTGTTATGTATGGCACTACCAAATCGCTAAAAGAGGTAGTTCTGAAATAGGAAGCGCGAAACTCGCTTCAGTAAATATCTGTTTATTTCTTATTTAATAAGAAATAAACAGATATTTACTGAAGCGAGTTTATCGAAAAGTAAATCAAAGGCATTGCAGTATGGTTCGGTCAAGTTTCTGCTTCTGTAAGCGGCTTACTTTGATCCGCTATCTTCACGGAGCGACGCTTCAGCAACAAGTTTGGGTATTAACCAAGCTTAGTGTTCGTTTTACTTATTTTTTAAACTAGTTTTCAAACGTTTTTTTCTGCTATGCTGTCTTTACTTGCCATTCAACGGTTTTAAGTAGCGAAGCTGACTCTGCGTACGTCGATTGATCTGTGAGCTTAGGGCGTTTGTCGCGTTCATGTCCTGAATGGGCCATCGTTCTTTACAACGAGATCCCTCCATGCCTCAGAGAGCACGTTAAGCCGGCGTTGCTGGTTTCTCATACAAGTACTAACGACTGTAGTAAAAAAACATGTAGTCGGAAGGTTTACAAAAGGTTAGTTGCATAAGTTTAGAGGCAATCGGTCCTTGTTGTTTTATTTTACATTTTGTTCAAAATCCTTAGGACGTGCGGAACCATCGATGTCTGGGCATTATATCACTATTGTCGAGCAGATCCCGCGCAGATTGATAATCTACAAGCTTTGTTCATTTTGATCTAGGCGAATTGTTATTACTGGTGAATATTACAGCTGTTTTGAGTATTTTTATTGTAACTCTATCATCTATCTATTGGTAGGTAAACCTAGAACTTCCCGGTCCGATTACATTATCTGCTCTAACATTCGATAATTATAATCTAGTGTTAATTTGTATCATCTCTAACTTTCAAAATATAACGCCATTTCCATCTAATTTACTCCGTGTAAATATTCAAGATTAAAGGGATTAATTATTTAAATTTCATATCCAAGCCTAATACTTTGACTGATTTTGATGAAATCTTCAACTCATATTACACAAAGTTACCCGTCGTAACTGAAGTCATTAATTAAAAGTTTCTCAAGTATGACGTAAGCAATGTTAATACGCCCGGCTTATAAAGGTAGTGAGCCGAACCCAAAACATGTTCAAACATATACTTGACATACGAGTATTGGTACAACGAGAACAAGGTATTTCTGTATACTAATTTCGAACTTCCAAGATCTCATTTGACTCCAAGCCTTCGGAATGTTACAAAATGGTGTGGGTAGTCTTGAATTTTCAAGTTTCAAAGCCAATATGGAAACAATGCTGGCACTGTCGCGTGGCGCCTTATAAAGTTCGCCTTCACTTTATACGAGACTTGCACTGACTTGAGCTTGTTTTGCTTGGAGTACAAAACCTTTATAGAAACTAATCTATGATGCAGCACTGCTGTTATTATTAGTACTCCTGACTTCTTAGTGGCTGATGGTACTTCCAGGAAGAATGGAAGCGCGTTTTATACACTCTATACTACACTTAAAATTTTGTGAAAGTTTTCTATCACTTTATGGAGTACATTACGTAGGATAATTTTATTCAATCAATGACCTGAAAATGTAATTGGTTTGGTCGTGTAAAAAAACTAGGGTCTCGACAACTGAAAGTGAGCTCACCTTACTTTACTTCCCAACTGCCATCCCTCCAAACAGTGATCAAGGAACAAAACAAGAGCGAACTAAGCGCACTACATCAAACGACTCGAGTCCACCTTTATAATAAACTACCGCCTAACGTGAGCAGCAACAGATGGCGACAATGTCCTAAGTTCTGATATAAATCAAACCCTTTTAATGTTCGACTATCGGTCGCTGGGGTCAAGTAGGTAAAAGTGATTTACTATGGCCATAAAGACAGCAAGAAACGGGTATATTGCTCTCGTCAGCACCCTTCAACCGGAATGGTGCGTGTAATGAAATGTAACGTGAAAAGTTTGCGATGGTAAGTAAAGGTATTCGAGTTTCCTAAAGAAGTGTGTTTTTTTGGGACTTATTTTATGTTTATAGACTCTGAATGGACGGTGTGAAAGGCCATGAAGACATTTCTTTTATATAGTTGATTATAATCAGAGTAAAAGAAATGTACTTAGAACTTTACGGCGTCGTAAATCATTCCACGTTTGCCAATCAAAAACTTGCTGAGGCTTTTAAACTTGCGAATGATAGCGGTCGAAAATAAAAGGCATCAATAATATCTGTCTGAAACCTAAGGTCAGATCAGGCTAATCGATTATTCATTTTACTTAGGCTCTGTCTCTATTCACTAAAGTTAGAAGGCTTATCAAAATTGATTCCTAAGTTTCCATTGAGTCTTTATTGGCACGGAATTTCTTAAGAGCAGCCTCTGACTCTCATAAGTACGTAACTACTTCAATGTAAAATCCGAGTTGGCGACCGATCCGTGGTTCTCGACTAAAACTTTGAAGAAAGTCCCTTCTCTATTTCTATCAGGGCTGCCATCATGCTTGATCCCCACTACGTTTTTATTTTCATCGCCTTTTTTCTTGACCTGACTCTTTGTCATAAGAATATTATTCGAGACCTCTTTGAATGAAGGATTGCTCTGTTCTTGAATTAATTATTAATTATAAGACTGTCTTATTAGCATAACTTATTATACAACTACTTAACATAACATTACGTCTGTGATTTCGAAAGGCTTAGGCAAAGGTGAAAGTTGTTTAGTTCTATGTCCTGATGGAAAAACCCAATAGCATTTTGTTCGACTTGGGAATCGAACCCATGACCTCATGCTCAGCAGTCGCGCTTACGACCACTGGACTAACGAGGCAGTTACAACTTTAAATTTTCATTTTTAATTTGAGAATGAATAAATTTCTAAATGTACCTTGTCTGACAACCCTTTTAGTGCCTTCGTTGAAAGTTGGCAACTTCATTATGTCTACTATTTGACTTATAGAAGGACATTATTAGAAGACTAGGCGGGTGAAAAACATTTTGATGTAAATAACTAGAAAACTGAAGATGGCAGAAATATTATCAAGTACCTACTTAGCAATGCTTACCTAACTAACAAAGATTTGACCTGGTTTGATTATACCTTAGACAATAAAATAAATCTTAACATTAAACAAAGAGAACTTTTATTCAAAACCATAAAATAATAAACTTTTATATATAAACGTCCCCTTTTTGTTTCCCCGTCGACGGCCCGACGAAAAAGGCAATAACAGTTGGGCAAGTTTTCTTTAAGGGCAAAGGTAATACTCGGAGGGACCCAAGAGTTAGTTTACTTAGTATTAGAGAAGTTTGTTTAGGCCCGCCAACACTAGATAATAACGCAATATAAATATTTCGGTAATAAATCAAACGCTCGCCTGACTCTTAACGTGTTTCGTAGATGGAAGGATCTAGAGGTTTTTGTTGAGAGTATCTCCAATTAGAAGGATGATGGATGTCTGACGGGTCACAGTTTTGGTAGTGCTAACTATTGGCTAGAAAAACCTAGCTTAAGTCACGTCATAGTCCTCTGAAGGTTTGAAACCTGTGAACACTGACAGCTTTGTGAATCGTCGTTGTTGCTATGTTTGTTTTCACCTAGAATTTTTTTTTTTCGATTTATGATCAGATCTTTAAATAGTTTGTGGTTTCTATCTTTTATAATTCTAGGGCAGTGTAGATTCAGCGATCAAAACGAAATGCTAGAAATACTAAGTACCCAGTTTAATACATAGTGCCTCATTTTAAAAACGACTATAGGTATACCATATTTATTTATATAATCCACAAACTAGTAAAAGCTCTCACCAGCTATGATAGATATGTATATGGTTCAGAACTTTCTTTATTATTATTTCATCTTCCAACCGCACTATGAACTCAAAGAAAAATCAAGAAACCGTCTGTTTCCGACACGTACATGATAGGAAATGGTTGGAATTGAAAGGGTGTCTAATTTCCGCTAAAAATCCATTATTACCACGAATTGCGAAAACTTTCCGCCATTAACTTTACTTTTGCTGTTGAATGACGATTGTATGATGTATAATAAACAAAAGTTTATTAAAGTGACAATTTTGATGGCTTGAATGGAACAGTTCTGGTCGTTAATGTCATGAATATAATTTATTTAGTAAGTAAATAAATGTAAGGAATTTACAGCTATTTCGTTTTAACACTCTTTAATTCAGTGGTTTCATAATAGGCCTAGTAGGACAGGTAATATCTGGTTTGCTGGTACAGGCGATCACAATGTCTATGGCAACACTTTGATCTAGCATAGTAGTAGTCCGATAGCTTCAAAACAGCAGACTGTCATCTATAGATAGATTTTTATCAGCGACATGTGGTCTACACTGCCCAAAAATGTAAATAAATGATCCTTCATTTTTAACCAACTTCTAAAAGGAGGAGGTGAAGTTGAAACCTGTTTTTTTATTTTATAAAAGTCAAAAAAATAAATAATTTAATTTATCGGCTCAAATGACAATTAAACGCTTAGAAACGAAAATTCACAAAATACATATATATGTTCAAAATTTTAATTAAAAAAAAAAACAGTTCAATGCACCTTTTCTTGAGCATCTTATACTAATATAAATATTGAATTTCACTCAAAAGCCAACGGCCAACTGTGGCCAAAACAGTAAAATGAAAAGTTTGATTAAAACTTAAAAGTCTCAAGAAATTCATCAGTGTTAAATTAAGTTGAAAATTTGCATTGTTAATTTATATTACGCACCTTGGTCGTCTCATTATTAAGCATTCGGTTTCTGCTCGGAAAATTTGATTATTATAATTAATTATATTGTTTGTTTGCCTTTAAAGTTCCTTGCACGTTTTGTATTGGACGAGACACGCCTTTACTTTGCACGTTGGCTTTATGACTTAGGCAATCAATCTTGAATGTTATTTTTGTTAATAAACAGAGGTCGGTATAAGCACATGCATTGTATAATAGAATTCCACATTATTGTATGTTGTATATTTTGGGACTTTTGTAGCATATTTCGATAATTTGTTATGCCTTATAGCATGATTTCTACGATTTTAAGTTGAATATAATCCTGTATCGGTTAATTAATAAATGCACCTAGATAAAAATCTTTAAACCTATAATTTATTAGATATTTTATTTATATTCTTTACTGAAAAATAGCTGAATCGTAATTAAACTAAGACTAATACTTACTAAAACGCTTACAAATAAATAATACCTGTAAACGGTCATGATACCCTTTAATTTAATTATTGCTCCGGCATTGAAAGATTAATTAAAATCGGCAGGAATAGGAATGCCAGAGCGATCCGTTATTCAGCTGTGCGGGTTGAATGCCTGTTGAGTCGATTATATCTTTATTACCTGACGGGATAATATCTGGGGTTTTGACTTGTCTTGGCCCTTTCCATAACCGTTTGTAAGACAGTTTAAAAGGGCAACTCTGCATTAAAGGGGCTCTTGGTTAAATAATCTTTAAATGTCGTGACTGAAGATCAGATAGGCAGTCCTTTCACGTCATCACCAACATCATTAGTCTATAGCTGGATATAGACCTCTTTACCTAATCTTACGCCACTCAACTCGATGTTCGGCAACTCTCATCCAGTTGCTACCAGCCACTCTGCGAAGATCATCGCTCCACCGAGCCTGAAGGCGTCCCACCTTACGCTTGCCGATTGCCTTCCACGTAAAATGTTGGTATTCCGCTACATCCGATCTGATTGGAAGTCATCTTATCAAGTCTTGTCTTGAGACCGTACTTGGAAAACTGAACTGGACTGGAAGCTATCATAGGTCAGAAATAACTAGGCAGATGATGATGTCAATATATTAATTGCAAAGCATAAGGTTCAAAATAATATCCCAACATTTACACAAAGGTATAAAATAAGTGTCACATATGTTACTGTTCATTTATACGAGTAGTTTAGACATTAAAACAAAAGTTTTACAGATTAGTTTAATGCAGTACTTTGAAAACAGGAAAAAACGGTAAACAAAACATTAACAATACTTGCTGAAACCATCTTTTATACATGAAATGTTTTTGACATTTGTTTTACAAGACTTGTTAAAAACAAGTTTCACAACGTGTATAACGTATAACCGCGGGGCTCGAAGCACTGTATTTATAAAAGCTTATTCCGGTATTAAATCACCAATTTATAATGTAAAAAAGTACGGCAGTAAATATTCTGCTGGTGGTCTCACTAAATTGAACTACAACAGCTTTGGGAATTGAACTTTATGGACTAAAGAAAAATGGATGGAAATAGCCCGGATAAGTCTGTTATTTTTTTAAATCGATGAGATTAGAATACAGAAAAGAATATTATATTACTTTACTTAACGCCGACAAACTGTCCTGCAGTTTGGCAGAAGATTTGTGAACTCATATAACTTGTAAAAAAATCTTCATTGTAAACACGACTGTTTAATATGGTTACAAAAGTGACCATAGGGCTGATAACGATATCTTCCCGACAACCTTCGGATGGACTATACGAACCAGTATAATATACGCTTGTTTTGCGTGTAAAACTCCCACACAAGTATTATATTACATAAGCTCAGAAGCCCTAATATAACTTTATTAAAAGCCCCGTCTACAGGTAATTTAAGAGTTAATATTCAACTTAGTTGAACTTAGTAACCGTTCTATAAGTTTATAATAACGCTTCAACTAGTAAGCCCTGGATTTTCCGCCGATAAAATTTCTTGCCGTGCCTAGTCCTAGTATTTTCGTCCTTTTCTTTGTAAAGGTAGTGTTAACTAGTCAGCTTTTAACAGCTATATAACATAACATCACGCCTGCATTTTTACGAAGGGTATGACAGAGGTGTGAGAAGTACATCCACATTTATTAATAATCATAGCTAGATCGTCATCAGCAACTGAATACCAGTATTTAATTTTAAAAAAAATAACATGGAGCGACTGTGGATCATGGAGCTTATCTAACCTCGGCCTAGCAAGTGTGACTTTGCCTTAAAATCGACCCGACCGGCTCTTTTTATTCAGTCATAAGCTTCTTCTAATAATATTAATAGCTAGATGTAAATAATAAATCATGCTCTTAATCAAATTGCCTTACACCGAGACTTTCAACCTTGCTGAAGAATCGACAAGGTCAAATATATACCTTTGTGTTAAGTCAAAATTCTAGTTAAAATTAACTACGAAAATTTCACAGACGTAAAGGAATTGGTATCAGAACATAATTAAATTAAACGTAACTATGGGTCATAGCTTGTGGCTATTAACAGTATAATAATTATATTATTATAGCTAGCCCTTATTGCCCTACAGCTGGGTCAAGGCCACCCACCGTTCCTTCCAACGGTCACGATTCCGTGCAGCATCTTTCCAATTCTCAAGGAAAACGTCCAGTTCGTCCCGCCATACCTATATCCCATATCCATCCTATGCCTGTGCTCAGGTTTACCGGAGTACCTTGGTTAGGCTAAGTGATCAAATTCTTATGTGAAAACGTAACAGACAGAACTAACCCCCACATTTATGGAACTATTTATTATGGAGCACATGAAGAATAATAACATTTTCGTCCAATTAAATCGAGCTTTGCTAATAAGTGGTAAATTTTCCGAATTAGGTAAATTTTCCCTTAAAGCTGCGGCTTCCAAGTCCCAAGGCTCTTTTTAAGATGTAAAGCAATCACATGCTCACATATTACAAGTAACTTCCCGTGCACAAACTTTGATGAGCTAGCACATTTAAATTTCAGATCGTTGAGAATTAATTTGCAATCTAATACCCTTTTCTGTTTTAATGCTTACTTTTTTCAGTTCCATGCAGAGAGGAATAAGACGCTGTTATTCTGCGCGTTAGTTAATTGTTACAAAAATACCCGTTTAAAATCTAACAAGGTGATTAGCAATTAGGTAACTAGTGCCACTAGTTCAGAGTATCATCAACCTATAAGATGGTCCCAGCTTTAGCGGCGATTGGCGGCGGTGACCAGTCCCGTCCAGCCCTGTTTCAAGCCATGGTCCGGGGCGAGAAAGAATGGGACGCCATCACCTCCTTCTGCGAAGCTGTCATGCTAGCGAAGGAGGTGGCAGAACGTGAAAGTGAGAGAACCTCTCGTCCACGGGGCCACGTGATGGCTTCCGGCCACCGAAGGCGCGGGCCTGTGGACGGTGAGTAATGAGCTAGCTCATCGTCCGTCCGTCTTATGACGATGACGGCACGTTCGTGTTTCACGCGCGCCTCAAAGAGATATCAGCAACATTTCAGGGGCCCGCAAGGGCCGACGCATGCCGAGGCTGCGTGTTGTTCGGAAGAGATACCGCGGCCCCGGACACAAAGGGTTAAGAAGGAACATGGGTGGTTTTAAGTCTGGCACTTCCTTCTGCTTCACCCAGAGCCGCTCTGGGCGAAGCAGAAGAAAGTGCCAGAGAGAGGAGTCATTTCATCATTTCCCATCCTCGAAAAAAGGCGCACTGTTTGGGTTGATCGATTGCTGTGGATAATAAACGGTTAGAAATTCAATGGTTACTCTATACTAATGGTATTTAGGTATGGGGGACGACGTAGGCCCGACAATAATGAATAATACTCCACTTGCTTGAAAAACACTTGTGTTTGGTACTCGAGAATTTATAACTTCATTAAAATCTAAGTAGTAGGTAGTGAGTATCTCAAAGTAAGTAAGTTATTCAAAGCGATAAAATGAACAATCATATTTAAATATTTGCGCCCATTTATAAATAAACGTGGATGGTGTGTAAAGCGGAGACCTTACAACTTTAAGCAATTTTGTCCTCCGTCCCCTGAGAGCGCTGTTGCCGTTCTGCAACCTTGTCCATGATGAAAAGGTCGGGTTATTTTAATGCATTGATAAAAAGGGGTATTCTTTGGCTTTGAATTGAGTTACTGTTTTATTCCGTATAAAATAAAAGATTTTATTTATCCCCGACGAAGTGCTAAAGTGGATTAAGGCTGCTTAGTGCTTAAGTACACACTTAAGTGATTGAAACACTTATAAAAATGAATTAATTTAAGTCTTTAGCTTTTATTTTAAAAGCCTTCTCAAATAGAAGTGAAAATATTACAAGGAGAGTGATTTTTTAAAGTAGGAGGTAAAAGAGCTCTTGATTAAGCGCATCAATCCAGTTTGAAACTAGTCAGGCAATTCCAATTGGATCCGTATTTAAGCTGTACAAAACTCGAAAATAGTAATATGAGTCCATTTATGTGCCTCCTTACATTTTATTTCTGAATACATTTATTAGTAAGTGAAATACCGTCAACTTCAGGTAAGGAAACCTAATTACGGTCCACTCAGACGAACCACTTTATCGCCTCCCCTGAAACAATCTACTCACTACTTCATTTCACTTTCAACGCGAACGCAATATCTGCTACTGCCTCGTTGATGTATACTTGCGACTTTTATTCATAGGAACCGTCGAAAGTCTTGCACATTTTGTTTACTGTTTAAAAAATAATAAACAGCGGTTTCATGAATATTTATGAAACTGCTGTTTTCACCAATCAATGAAAAATTATTATTTTTTGCATGAAACGATAAACACTTTTGTTAGCGAGACAATTTTACTCAAATATAGAAGCATGATCAACTTTTGACACGACATGGTGAATCTTACGAAATAATTTTAATTTTAAAGCATAGCACATACGTTTGCGGCCACCCTAATGCCAATGCCTAGTTCGTGTCTACCCCTCCATAGCATAGTACGAATACCTTCAATATTGAGGGCATAAGATCGAATGAAATGTGAAATTAATAGCACTTGATGTAATTACTCGGGGTTCCGAATTAAATAAGGGACCATTAGCGATGTCTGCAGTCCACGAGAATTGTGAAAATAATTCTGAAGACGTCTTTTTAAAAGGTTCTATTGTTCTTGGGTAATTGTTGGAAACTGCCTAAGTGCGATGGTATATGTTTTAGATAGAACATGCTATCTATGTACATAAATAGGTAGGTAATTTATATGCAAATTATTGAAGCTAAATGAGGATTTCAATAAGGAAATCTTGGTAAAACAATACACAACTAAAATTTAGGGAACTGAACTAGGGTGTGCTAATGCTTTTACAAACACAACTCTTTCCAGCACACACATTCACTACTCACCTACGAGTACTACTCGTTACTCATTATTTAAAAAGAAAAACATAAAAATAAATAACACTTTAGTTTACGCTATTTCATTTCAACTAGAACAAAATAAATTAGCACATGCTCAACAAAGTTATAAGAGCGTCAAAGCAGAAACATAACCGCAAAAAAATAAGAGCTACAAAACACATCTTGCATAAACTGTTGATTCAGTTAGTCACGGCATACTTCCTCAGTTCCAAATCACACAAAAGCAGTTCACTAACTTTTCAATTTACACGTTCATTTCGTAATAAAACCGAGTACTTTTTAGCATGCAGGTGAAATTGTTCGCACAGGATCGCAGTCTCACCTGCCAGGGTATTTAGAGAGAACTCACGCGAAGCCTTTGTGTCTCAAATTGAATCATGAGGCTGCTTTAATAAATTAATCGCTAAGTAGTCGAGTCTCCCTTTTAGAGGTTTACTTGCTCTTTGCTGGCATAATGTAATATTCGCGATATACGCTAGTAATAACACCTATTAGGCAACTGTATTGAATTAAACAAGGCAGGTGTGCAATCGATCACTCTGATGAGTCCCAGAGGAAACTAATACAATGTTATGGAAAGAATTGAGTTTCCTATAACTGTGAGTGGGTGTGTTGGTAAAGATTGATTGCTACTTATTTGAAAGGTGAATTTTCTTTAGTTAACGCCGCGCACTGTTTTTCTCGATTCAGCTGTAATAATATGTAAAGGTATGTAAGGCTGTATTTAATATCTACATCATTAACATCACCATAATTTCAGTTCACAAAACATCATAAAAAAAAATATTTTTAAGAGATATGCCTCAATAATGATCGGTAAGACTGAGTGTTTAGGGGTCACACGTACTGAAAAGCTCATTGTAGCTCGTTGTATTATTACTTACAGCCCAAAATTGTAAGTACAAACGTTATTATTATTAACGGCCTGTAATTTTCAGCAGGTGTATCGCAACTCTCCCTTATAATTTTTCAGTACAATGCCTCTCTTCCACAAATAGGTTGGCATATATAGCACAAACGATGCGTATATGAATGACGTCATTAAAACGGGTCCTTACTCGCACCGCTCGACATTCGGAAGTGTGTCTGCCTACGCTCTCACAGAGAGGCCCACTCACGGGAAATACCACTAATGTCGAAAATATACGTAATAGGGACGTTGCATGCTTTGCTTGTACTTTAAAAAGGGTTCGTTACATGAATTTGTGAAAATAAAAGGTGAAATTCAATTTATTGTTAAATTGGAGCGTATTTTTTGTTTCAAAGAGTCGCTATTAGGTTACATGCTATGGCTTAAATGTTTTTAAAGTTACAAGAGCTTTTTCCATATAT
This sequence comes from Diarsia mendica, assembly GCA_949316265.1. Classification (NCBI taxonomy): domain Eukaryota; kingdom Metazoa; phylum Arthropoda; class Insecta; order Lepidoptera; family Noctuidae; genus Diarsia; species Diarsia mendica. The sequence goes on from OX438892.1 coordinate 10,917,060, forward strand.
TTCTTCATCATCATCGTCGATCCATGATATCTTTATTCCAATATGTTTAAGGTCAATGCAGTGTTTCTTCTTATTCCAAATTGCACTATTACACATCACCCCAGCAGTCACATAATTCGTACGATAAAATAAAAGTGAACTAACCAAAAATAATTGTAAAACATATTTTTTGTTTCTTCTTTACCTATCGTTACCCATCCGTCTTTAAAGTTTCGCTCGTTTTTTCGCTTGTTCATTTATTTTGACCTGTTTACCCATCGAAAAATAATCTCCAACTTGCTTCATGAAAGAAAACCTTATTATTAAAAACACATGTTTATATGATGAGTATATCAGTATATGTTCAGAAGGAACCTGTATTGGTATTCTGATATTTTTATCTCCATATGTAGAACATTTCAGATGACAGCTGTCATGAGTTGCCGATTACTCGCAAATTGCTCTGAAGGGGTGCCTGTGAGGTATGAATATCACTCGCAAAATGTTTTTCCTAGGTGTGTGAGCTTAATGTAAAATAAACCCTACCGTCTTAAACACAAGCTTTTCTTACCTGCTAATTTTATTGTAAGTAGGTAGTTGTTGAGTGTGAGTTCGTGATTTGATCTTTATTTTGAGCTCATAAGGTTCTGTTTCATTTTAGGGTTATACATGGTAAATAGGAACCATTCTTCGATCGCTTTCGACACAAAACAAAACACTGTTATCAACACCTTTTAAACAAAAAACAAAAACTTACTTGACCACCGCGAGGCGTCAGATTTGCTTTTCAAATTAAATTAATTATAACGGCTGAGGTTAGAAACGGAGCTACTGTTTCTATCATAACTCATTATGCGATCTCGTTACTAACATTCCGAAAATTTTAATCAGATTAGGGACCGTCATAATTACTTTCTCAAGTTGCCAAATCCACGCCATTCATCACAGTTAAAAAATGTTTTACAGTTTTACTGCACCTAAGTGTCTTGTGAAGTTGAATTGTATTCTTAAACTTTAAAGGTGTAATTTGAAGTTCTTCAGAAGACGTGGATGGCGGAATAATAACATTTACAGTTTTAAACTTTTGCAACTATGAAAATTGTTGCCAGAATCGAGTTTAGCTCTCATCGTTCACAAGTCCCGGCGACTTTGTGCAACTTCCTTTTTTATTTCAGATTTTATGTAGCTATAAACTAAAGAGCTAACTTTAAAATTAAAGCTTTACGAACGAAATAGGAATATTTTAAATGTTGTTAAAGTTACGGGTGTGCCTAATTGAATGAATAAAATCCAATTTCAGGCATTAGTGTCTAGAATTGTTAACAAGATGCTTGAGTAAGACGGTAGTTTTACTACTGAACAAAATACAGTAGGTATATTTTTATATTATGTTGGAGTTATTTAGCTAAGATGTTTAACTTTTTTTTAAAAGGTTTATAAGAATAATTGCATTTATATTATAGTTTGATGTAAGCACAATGTAAATAATACAAAATTGTCAAACAGTCGATTGTATTCTAAAGCGTTGGCTAACAAAACGACACAGTCATCAATTTTATCAAATCTCTTTACGGTACGGGTTCCAAATGTTTCTGACTGGCTCTGTTTACGAAAATAAGCTTATTGTGGCTTTCGAGTAATTACCAACTTCGATTTATTGGAAGACATTTACGTGGTACACGTAGGTTAGAATGTTTTACTCGACATTAATATTTACACCAAGCTTTAATAAACTACTTAACTACATGCCCGGGCCTGGATTTTCCGAACTAATATTATAATTAATAATTTCTTAGAAGAGTAGAGTGTAAGCAATAAACCCTAAACGCGTACATAAATTATATTCGACGCTAACTAATCTCTATATCAATTAGTCGGTACGTTTAAGCAAGAACATTATATTAACATCATGTCTGGTAATCCCCTGGGGTTGGATTAATGAAACAAAATTATTAATAAAAAAACAATTAGCCGAAAAAAAACATAGTCTCTCTAAAACCTTTCGGAAACACTCGCCAAAGCTACACATAGTTTAAAACACATGTGTTTATATCCTAAGAATATCACACAAAATCACAGAATATAAAGTACGTGTAAATTAACTCAACAACAATAATTTACACCCATTCAGAGTTAAATAAGTTCGCAAAGAAATTTTCAGAGCGGCGCGGCGCTCGTGCAAACCTAGTATAATTTTTTATTAAAATTAAAGACACAGTCAAGTTTTCCCACGGTTCTTTTCTGGTACTAAAAGTAAAGTGTACTGGGTAGAATATCGGCTTTCCCACTGCAAAACAGACCAAGTTGTGGGGACAATCTTATTGCAAATGTAGCTCGGCAGACTGAGAATATCTCGCTTCGGGTTAATATGATTTTCTTCATCTTCACAGTAACTTTTGCGGTAATTATGATAATTTGCTCTGATTGAAGCGAATTGCGGGATCGTGGCTCAATAATTAATACAGGGAACAATTATGCTACAATTTTACAACGGGCTTGTTATTAATCTGTTTATGTAAAGGGTTTTAATTCCTTACACATGCCTAGAAGATGTTTAAGCCGACCCTGTTGGCACATAACCGGTGGGTAAGTCTGAGTCTTAATATTTTGATTATCGTTTTCATGTATTTCTTACTGTACCTACCTGAGATTTTGTAATTATTCTAGCTGTATCAGCTGTATACGTTGCAATTCTTTTTTTCCTATCTACTATCTAATACCAATCATTATTACCATTACGACCTATTATTATACCTAGCAAAAATCCAAAGAAAAACATAGTAATCGGTCCTGCCGTTTCGGAGGAGTCCAACCACAAACACGACACGAGATATTTATATTTTAGAAGATTTACTCCTAATATAAAAAAAATACTTAAGTGTTCAATCTAGGAAGTGTTTTCTCTAGTTTTGCACATCAAAACAGCTCTTCTACTTAAATACATAATATAATCATATTGACTATTCTGTATATTCTAGTAGTCAAAGACGCCACATGAGATCGCAGCTCAGAATAACGTTGCTAATTTAATTAAATCTGTTTCGTAATAACGTTTCTGCTTAAAGTGCATTGTTTCATGAATACTCGGTGCACCTATCTGTGCTGTATTATTTTTAATTATATTAAAAGTCATTATTACCGGAAAATATTCCATGAAAATGCTCTCGAAGCGCGGCCTTTGTGTGGACAAGGATTAACTTTGCAATGTAAAATGCATGCAGCTTTCCTGATCATGTTGTAAAATACGAACCTGCATTATATGGATGTAGGTACTACATTTTCAAAATAATCTCTTCGACTGTGTTTCTATTTCCAACTTCCTACTTATTTAGGGTGTAAACAGACTCTTCACACGAAAACGCCAACCAAGCATTATGTACAGTCACGGACTATAAATGATGAGCCACTTGCCACCATTCGTATTTTAGCCGTGTAATGCAAATCGGGTTTAATCGGTTATATTCGTACACAGAACAAGTGACATACTGCCAAATTGGAAATCTTGAAAGTGGCTTATCAATTATAGTCCGTGACTGTACACCAACGCCAAAAACCAATTTTTGGAGTGTAAAATCATCTTTTAAAAGCAAAACTTATTGTAGCACTCTCAAAACATTGTACTGATGGATGATTGGTTTGGATGCTTTGAATAGTAAACGGGCCATTATCATGAAAGTAATTAAAGTACATTTAAAAGACCTTAAACCCAGCGCCCATTTTTTTTTTAAATTGATTGGGATGTTTGACCCTCAATATCTCTGCATCTGTAACTATAAGGTTCCCAAGCATGGTCTAGAAAAAAAAAAGATCGCAATTGCTGGGAAAACAAACTGTACTTTTCGGCTTCGTTACAGGTTTTATTACCCTTTATTTTTAGTCAGCTTTTGATAAACAGATGCAGCTACAGCTGTATTACTATTGTAGGTAAAAATGTTTACCATACTAACACTTACGTGGCCTTAAGTGACAACCCAAGTTTACTGGAAAATTATGATATTCTAAGGTGAGCTAGATTCTAGAAACAACTTGATAATGTAGCAATATAATTATGCTTTAACAATATTCCCTCATTTTTACGTCACAGGCTGACGCGAGTGTATTATAATATCGAAAAAGTAGTAATAGGTTACGGAGGTAGGATGGGACATCCATCTTACCGGTCCCTCAGGAAAAGTAAACACGAAGGGAAAATTCTATTTGTATGAAGAATATTTATATTTATAAAAATAAAAGATATAAAACTTGTATTGGTAATAGGATTTGGGTATTTACATTGAATTTCTTGTTCGACTGAAATCCGTTTAGACGTTAACAGGCTATTTTTCAGGCCACTAAGCATTATTTTTATGTTGGAACCTTCTTCTTTTATTTACTTTTAACGAGGTCTTGAAATTGATGTTGGTGATAAAAGTGAGATCGTTTCAGAAAACTAATTAGGTAGTGCCTACGCCGAATAGCTGCAACAGTAATTTGTCTTCCATTTTAAACTAAGTATTTACATTGAATTTTGATGTTTATTTTTACATTGATTATTTATTACATTCGGGTTTCAAATTTAAATTATTAACACTTTAAAAAGAATAAATTTTAATGCAAGTGTTAATGGTAATTAGTTTTGTGGTTGTAGTGTATTCTGAACTTTATTTGTTCAGTTAGAAGGTATTTTTCACACATGTTTACTTCCTATCTCTCTTAAACGTAAGCTTGTCGATACGTGTATTCAGTCTATCCAAAGTTATGGCGCCCAAGCTTGGGCTTTAACGGAGGCTCTGAAGTCCAAACTCAAGATTTGCCAAAGAACGATGAAGCGTAGCATTTTAACATCAGTCACCGATCGAATATGCAACACCGATATTTGCGATAAGTCTACGAGGTTAAAATGAAACTTGGCAGGTTACATTTATAGGACGAGTCAGAACAGATGGGCCCGCATCATCACATAGTGGGTGTCTGAAATCGGTAGTCGTCAACGAGGGAGGAAAAGCTGACGTGACATTTGGACTAATTTTTGACTGATTGGCCAGAAAACGAAAGTAATCGGAGAAGCGTTTGCCCAGTGGGACAGATCAGGTTAATAAAAAATACATGTTTGGAAGCTATTTTGCGACCATAGGATATGTAGTTTGGGAGACGTAACAGTAACATTGTACTTATGCTGCTGCTTCGTCTTATCAATCAACATGAGCCCAAAACTGCAAAATTAAAAGCGCTTGCTTCTAATTTAGAACTGCAACGGAACCCTTATTTTCCGACATTACATCCAGATTACAAATAAACGGTATGCCACACCGTCTTGCGGGTAAGGTAACAAATACCTGAATAAGACATAACAAGAAAATCCTATGTATGGTCTAGTTAGTCACGTCCTCCTTACAAAGCCACATAACGCCTGGTACACACGGAGGCAGCTAGATCGAGCGCACGATAAAATTGTAGAAAGGATTTGTTCGCGCGCACTTCTTTAGAACCTCGACAACTTGGGGAGAATTTAGAGAGAACGAGCTTAAAGCATGTTACACACGCATGCAGACATAAGGCGCTTAGAATTGATACTGAATGCTGCTTTTATTTGGGTGATAATGTAACAAAATTTAATGTTATGTGGGGTCTAAAAAAGGTGTGGGATCGGACACAAAATAAACCGTAACGTGATCTATGAACCACTGACTTTGCCTAAACTTGTATGCTTTTTTTTTTTTGGTGGGTGGAAAATCATCGAATGACCCCCCCCCCCCCCCCGCTCTTGGGCAGAGGGAAGGGGAGTGTCAGACTTCTACTGACTAAAAACCGAACCCATGTTCCTTCTTTGCCCTTGTGCCTTACAAAAATCCGCGGCCCCGACGGGCTAAACTTGTATGCTTTACAAAATGTTAACCATAATTATATATAATATGCATACATGGTATTCATAAATAGAGCATTTCGTGTCCGACTGTGTGAACTCCGAGATCTTTTATAGAGCACTAGCTGACCCATGCAACTTCGTCTGCGTCACATAAATATAGATTACTAGCTTTTGCCAGCGGCTTCGCCCGCGTGAAAATGACGATATTCCATACAAACTTTCATCCCCTATTTAAAACCCTTGGGGGTTGAATTTCGAAAAATTCTTTCTTATTCCTTATCTACATTATAAAGGGAACCCCTGTGCAAAATTTCAGCTTTCTAGGTCCAACGGTTTGGGCTGGGCGTTGATGAGTCAGTCAGTCAGTCAGTCAGTCAGTCAGTCAGGACTTCTCTCTTTATTTATTAGAAAGATAACCTTTCTCGATAAATCGACTATCCAACATAAATTAAGATAAATCGTAACAAACAAAAAACCTTATCTTTCTAATAACAATAAAATTAGTTTCTAAGATGGTTTAGATTAGCTGAGATTTTTATTAAAGTGAGAAGTACTATAGGTATCATTCTCTTACTGTTAAATATACGATAACTTCCTGTACTTGTAAACATTATGATGGAGTAAATATTTTGAATTTGAATATGATAATATTACCGTGGCGGGGGGGGGCCAGCCAGAATCCCCCGTACCTACATTGCGACACGCGAATTATTTTGCTGCGCGGTTATTTTTACATTGCGATATCTTCTAAGATATTTGTTTATACTGTATAGAGTAAAGGGCTCAAATATTTTATATTAAATTTCCGTTCTAACAAACACATTTATTTGGATATAGATTAATACCATATTGGTTAAATAAGCTTCGCAAAAAATAATTCTTTCAGACCTTACATTTTAATAGTAAAAAATGGTCACAGTAAGTCAATCTTAAAAGATAGACATATGCTGTCGCGGATTTTTTTTTAGAACTTTTAAAGAGGAACAATTCCTTCATACATGATATTTTCGTAACACAAACCGTTTTCGCAGCGCATGCAGCGGAAACTCTCAAAAAGGAAATACCTTTTCCCGTTTTTGCAACATTTTTCATTTATGCTCCGCTCCTATTGGATTTAGCGTGATCTTATATAGCCTAAAGCCTTCCTCGATAAATGGACTATCCAACACAAAAAGAATTTTTCAATTCCAACCAGTAGTTTCAGAGTTTATCGCGTTCAAACAAACAAACAAACAAACAAACTCTTCAGCTTTATAATATTAGTATAGATTATGATTTTTTATATGGATTTTACCGTCATTTAGATAGTTACTCACATGGACTGTATTACCACACACACATATCAGCCACGTTAACCAAATTAAAACCAGAAAATCAAAATACTAGTTCCAAAGTTCAAAAACTATCAAATCTTAAGTTTAATTGCCATAATTTAAATTTACATTATTCGCAATCTACCCGAAGTTAGGTTATTAGTCAAACAATTTAGATCCAAACTAGTTCCGAATAGTTTCAACTATGTAGTTTGCAGGATGTAAGATTGAACTTAGAGAACAGCATATCGTAATGTACCGGTTTTTTCTTCAGTCATTGGTATGCCAAGAAAATGATCTGCGAACTAAACGTACCAAATAACCCTCCTTTTGGGCTTCGCCGCAGTCGAGTAAAAAAATGCGTGATACCGTTCACTAAAGGATAATTAGTCACTCATGCTTGTGTGAGACAAACACCTCGCTTGTATTGCTTAGGGGTTGGCAGAGCTGCATCCATAGTATCGTGGAAGGTGCACTAGTTCCCATGATGCCAGGTGCAAGTGTGGGAAGGGAACGCCGGGTGGATTTTAGTCAGTTATAGTCTGACAGACCCCTCTACTTGCCCCAGGGCGGAGGGCATCCATGAGGATATCCACCTAGAACAAAAAAAAAGCTGTACCTATTGCATAACCTCGCATTACAAACAAAGCGCACACACACAGTATTTAACAAGACTGGCGAAGTCCAAGGAGGTTGATGTTTTTGAAAAGAAGTGTCATTGAACTTTCGCAGCTCATTTTGATGAATTTACGGTCACCGAGTTTCTCGTTTTCATTCGAGATCGAACGCTCGAGATTCGTATTTTGACACCCAACTTATTTCTTGGTATTCATTTACCATCATTCAGTTAGGTATATGCCTTCTAAAATTATCTTCAATTTTCTAACACAAAGGGTTTGACATTGACTGGACCCTTATAACCTAACAAATTGTAATTCGCAACGCCACAACAAAATAAGCAACTATTTTCTAAACTAATTATTTATTACTCACACTCCAATGCATTTAAATAGATCTGTTAGCTTTTGTAATGAATACGAGACTTCTAAATTAGACTTTTTAATCAAACACACATAAATTACGATCTACGAAATCTCAACGGGACTTTTACAGTCTAATTTTGACTTATTTTATTTTAGAAGAAAGATGAATCATTATTTCATCGTTATACATCATCATCATCATTTGTTCTGTGTCTGGGTGTAATTTATCTATAATATGTATGTATTTAGAAATATATAAGTATGTTTATCAGTTGTCTAGTACCCATAACACAAGCTCTGCTTAGCTTGGGACTAGATGGCGTTGTGTGATAGTTGTGGAATATTATTATTATTATTATTATTATACTAATACTAGCTTTTGCCAGCGGCTTCGCCCGCGTGAAAATGACGATTTTCCATACAAACTTTCATTCCCTATTTAACTCCCTTAGGGGTTGAATTTCGAAAAATCCTTCCTTTTTACTTGTCTACATTATAAAGGGAACCTCTGTGCAAAATTTCAGCTTTCTAAGTCCAAGGGTTTGGGCTGGGCGTTGATGAGTCAGTAAGTCAATCAAGTCTTCTCTTTTTATTTATAGATATTACTCACACTCCAATGCATTTAAATAGACCTGTTATCTTTAGTAACGAATACGAGACTTCTAAATTAGACTTTTTAATCAAACACACACAAATAATTAATAATGTAATACGAAATCAATTTTAACGGGACTTTTACAGACTACTAGGTACCTACTTATTTTAGAAAAAGGATGAACCAATGATTTCATTGTTATATTTAATTTATTGTAGACTAGTGGCCCGCCCCGGCTTCGCACGGATGCAAAAAAGATACTAAAACCTTCCTCTTGAATCACTCTATCTATTAAAAAAAACCCGCATCAAAATCCGTTGCGTAGGTCCTTTAAAAAATACTTTTAAGCACACATATGGACAGACAGCGGGAAGCGACTTTGTTTTATAGTATACTAGCTAATGCCCGCGGCTTCACCCGCGTGGATGTCGTTCAAATTATATACTAAAACCTTCCTCTTGAATCACTCTATCTATTAAAAAAAAAAACGCATCAAAATCCGTTGCGTAGTTTTAAAGATTTAAGCATACAAACAAACAAACAGACAAAAAAGCGACTTTGTTTTATACTATGTAAGGATAGTGATGTAGTGATAGTGATAATAAAAATACAACTATCATTATAATTTCACGCGGACGAAGATCACGGGCAACGGCTAGTGCACGGCTACTGCATAATAGATTAAGCTACAATATTACAAAAGGACCACAAACCTCTCTGTGTGGAATGGACAGTAATCCACCACGTAAGTCCAGTGTGGTGTGGTACACGCAAATATCACGTGTCGTTGTTTTTTTCGGTTCTATGACTAGCCTCCAGCATTTCGAGAGATGAGATGGTGGAATAGATTATACAAAGTTAAAAAAAATCTGCATGAGTGTGAACCACCATACAACTATAGTGATTTAGGGCTATTTAACATAAATAACGGCCCTTTACAGTTCTCTTGCTTGTTTCTTTTGACAGAATTAAAATGACACTTCAAAATACCCGAAACTGTCAAAGTTTCAATTGTCCAAATAACTTTGAACCAAATGCTTAAGCGTTTAAGTCTGAAAATCTACTAAAGAAAGACTAATTTTTAATGTAGCAGCTTGATGTGCTGGCGTCTGTACATTTTCAATCAAATTAAATCTATAAGTTATTATTCGTGAAATAATTAACATTTTAACTAAAGTAACCGTGGTACAATTAAACGGAATCCTTGTAACGTTTTCATATTACATAAAAGATTAACCAACTATCTCATACCTTCAATCTAACGTCGAAATATCAAAATGAATAATTAATTTAATAGAAAAGTTCTGTACCCGCCGTAACTATGTAGGTATTAGTTGTGGGTTTTCATTTAGAAGTACTTATCCCTTTTGTAATTAAAAAGTTTTATAGCCAGTTTATCTATAATTGAATTATTTTTGAAGAGTTATTTTATTTTCCACTATTAAGGGATCAGTGTTGGCATCGTTGAGTGACAACGGAGTTAAAAACTAAGTTTAAATATGACTTGACCAATGTCTCCTCCCTTTCTGAGCAGAGCAGAAGGGAGTGTCAGACTTCTACTGACTCCCCGAGCCCCGACGGGAAGAGAGACTTCTCAATTTGTTTTGGCGGTTTCTTTTTTCTTTCTTTAGAGTAGTACAAAACACCGACCTCATGTGTAAAATGAATTTACAGAAATAAATATGATTTATAACATGGCTCACAAATTAGCTAAATTAACAATGAGACAACCATTTTAGCCGTGGATCGATGACCGATGGGTTTGATCCTGAGTGAAGACCGCGGAAGGCTGGCCTGGGCTCAGGTCAAAGTGACTATCTTCACAGAGCTTCTGGTTGATGCTGGATGAGAGTTGTCGTGAATCGAGTTAAATGGTGTGCAGTTGGCACTCCAATTAGCCTACGGCAATCCACTGCTGGTCGTAGGCCAATGCCTACGACCAGCAGTGGATTGCCGTAGTTGAAGATGATACCCAATATTCAACGTACAACTAGCCCTACCTAGTAATATCGTATTATTACCCAGTAGTAACTGGATTTTGGATGTCAGATGGACATTCGCTTCATGTAAAATACTGATATTCAGCTGCATCCGGTTAGACTGGAAGTCGACCCCAACATTGTTAGGACAAAGTAAGGCCGCCTTAAACTAGGGCACACTAGGGCGTTAGCAGCGCGACAGTCACGCGGCTGCAGCACATTCCTTTAATTTTTACACAGCCGTAACAACCCGTTGGTAATTGTTTATACACTTCTGGACACATCTATTGGCCCACCTTAGAGTTTAGGTTTCGATGGCCCCTACCGAAATATGATTGCTAGATTGAACAAAAACTGTTGATGCAGTTTTAAACCTGATACATTTTACCATCTTTTTCGATCGTATTGTTTTAAATTTGAATTCAGAATACCATACGACATGGAGCTACGCCTAACAAGTCGGATATGCGCCTTGTTAAAGGCAATTGATTTTTGAATAAAAAACATGTTTTATCAAATAAAGGTTTAATTTAATAACGCGTGTTGCCTCCATGGGCATCTACCACAGCTCTCATACGATTAGGCATAGAGTTTATCAACTGCTCTATGCAATTTTGAGGGATCATCTCCCATTCCTCTTCTATGGCAGTTTTCAACTCCTGCATCGTCTGGGCAACTGGCTGACGACCCCTGACACGTCTTTTTAGCTCGTCCCACATGTGCTCAATGGGGTTCATGTCTGGGCTTCTGGCTGGCCAGTCCATAACTGTGATGTTCACATCCCGAAGATATTCCCTGACGATGCCGGCCGCATGGGCTCTTGCATTATCATGCATAAAAAGGAAATTTGGGCCCACATAGTCCGCGTATGGTATCACGTGAGGTTCTAAGCACTCACGAATGTACCTTTCAGCATTTAATGTTGGCAGCCGTGGTCCTGTAACAACCTCAAGTTGAGTTTTGCCGCTCGCGGATATACCGCCCCAGACAGTCCATGAGCCACCGCCATAAGCAACCCTCTCTTCAAAGCAGCATTGTGCGAAACGCTCTCCCTTACGTCGGTAGACCTTCTTCCTTCCATCATTGCCATGTAACACAATTTTAGACTCATCAGAAAAGAGTACACGGCTCCAATCTTGCTGTGTCCAATTTAAATGACTGCGTGCGAAATGAAGGCGCGCTGTTCGGTGGGCTCGCGTTAGTTTGGGCCCATTAGCTGGCTTGTGTGGTACCATATCGCGTTCTTTTAACCTTCTCCGAACAGTTCGAGCGCTCACAGATACTCCGTGGAAGTCGCGAAGTTGGTTTTGTATCTCAATGGAGGTAAGGTGACGATTTCTCAAGCTGGTCGTCACGATGAATCGATCCTGCCTTTCAGTTGTGACCCGAGATCGTGTCCTTCCTTGGCGACGAACAAAGCCGCCAGTCTCTAGGTACCTCCGATAAACATTTCGGACCGCAGATCGACTTAAATTAAGTTGAGCACTCACGTTTCTTTGGCTGTGTCCGGCCTGAATAAGTGCCACAGCTTGGGCAGCGACTTCAGGTGAAGTATCCATAGATTATTGATAGAACCTCACCTTAATGTTAAGAATAAGTAATGTTTGTTGCAAAACCAAAGATATCAATCACTTTTTCAAGAATTAAATCCAAGTAAACCAAGTTTTCTTAGTATTCGATTGTTTGATATCAACAAACAGGCTCCAAATTGTCTTTTGTTTCTTTAAATTCTGTGTTCGAAATTCAAAAAAAGACTATTGAATGAAATTGTGAATGTGCCAGGTTCAAAACTGCATAAAAACTTTTTGCTCGACATAATATAAAATTTTAGCTAGGACCAAACGAAACTGAAAATACAAGGTGGGCCAATAGATGTGTCCAGAAGTGTAGTCGCGCGACTGCCGCGTTGCTAACGCCCTAGTGTGAAGGCGGCCTTAGGGAGACGACTCAATATTCAACGTAATAATCACGATGTACCTTTAAAACTCTTACTCCAATATTTTTTCCTTTTTGACGTAAAATTGTACTAAAACTTACTTTTAAATAAAAGATATATAAACGTCTACTCACTCAACCGGACTAACATGGACGTCAATACCGGTTTCTCGGTATTTAAACTGAACATTTTAAATGCTTCGCTTCAGAAATGCATTGGCTTAAGTGTTTTAGATGGTACGAGATGTAAGTAGTTCCAATAGTTTTTACTTTAGAGGATTTACAGTAATTCCTCTCTCCACCTCTCTCTTCTGGTTTTAAGTCAGTGGTTTTAAAATTAACTTAGGATAGTAAATGTTACCTTTTCTTTTCTTAAAAAAAGGTTGCCCCATCCAAGGAATTTCTCTTGTATCGTGAGTGCGTTTTGTTATTTCAGTATTTGAACTTTCCAACTTAAATGGAAATACTTGTACCAGTTTTCTATACAAATATTATAAATTAAAAGTAAATTTTACGTCGAACTGTCTTTGTTTTGGGACAAGCCCGCCACACTATTCCCAAACCACTACAACTCCTATAAGCCAGAATCAACAGTGGAATCACCAGAAAAGCTTCAAGACAATAAAGCTTGACAACGTCCCAGAGAGGCAATTTAACTGTCTCGGAAATTAATCAGAAAAGAATAGAAGAGAAGAAGGAAAAAACATCATTTCCAGTTCACGTCTGTGTATCTGGTATTATACATACATATTCACGCCAAATGAGTTTTGAAGAGGCACATGGATATAAGATCATGACCTGTTTCAGGACATACGAGACTTTCCATCCCAGTATAGTAGTTCACGTGATATAACTTTCTATATTCGACAAGGTCACTTGCAAAACCCAATAATTTATGTGTTTTAAAAATTTTCATGAAGTTTCCAACCCAGATAAACTCCCAACCATCTAATATCGTAACGCGAGACGCAAACTTTGTATACATCCAGTAATAGTGATAGATTTCGCTGTCCGATCTACATAGATGGTTTCCACTAGTTTTTCTGTTGACATAAATCGTGACCCCGTGGGGTATGGGACATGTTACGGAAATACTTGGCAGAAGGCCCTCTTGGGTAGTGTAATTTATAACTATATGGGAACAGTAGTCAGCCGGTGATCGCTCGCACTCCAATGAAACAGATATATATCACTGGACTTTATAATTTATTGCGGACATAGGTCAAATGGTACAAAACAAAGTTGTACATGGTGTTATGTAAAAAGGGCCCCTTTTTGTTTTTCGGTTCCATTGAATCTGTAACTACACGTAAGCGTTTTATAAGTAATTTTTTGGGAACAGCCCCACGGATTTGTACCCGGCTAATGGCAATAAACTCGCCCCATTACATGGGTGTAATTTTAGGTACATTTCTGCCTGAGGCCATTTTGGGGATTACAGGCGTGATGTGATATGTAATGTTGTGTAGTCGTAATTTATCCAATAATGTGACTGGGTCAGTTTGAACGTATAGGACTCGTAAAACAAAAATATGATGTAGGCGTTAATAATATTTAGTGGATGAATTGAAAATAACTCATAATAATATAGTGGCACTGCATATTTAGTTTTCGGTGTAAAAACAAGTACTTGGAAACCTCCCACATGTTTTTGTTTAACACACAAACAACAACAATAAACTGTAACAACGCTTCATCATCATCATTTCAGCTAAAAGACCTCCACTGCTAGACATAGGCCTGTCCCAAGTGTGACCCGTCCCGTGCGTCTTGTATCCAGCGGATCCCCGCAACCTTCACCAGGTCTTCGGTCCACCTACTGGAAGGCTTTTACATGAAAGACATCGCTTATTCATTGTTATAATTGCAGTTTATATACTATATTTTAGTACGAAACGGCACCATATTAATTCTTCGAAACACCAAGAAATTTGACATAATATTTTCAGCATTCTACTTACAGTCTCCACAGCCTTAAAAACAGCCGGAAAACAAAACCCAAACGAGTACAACATATTTCCTGCCGATGAATAGAGATCACGCTTTTCAATATCAAGTAGGTAAATGTGATAGACGCCCAACCTTGAAGCAATATACTCCTGTATGTATTTATATGAATCTTTTTTGTCGCCTGACTGCGCCACCTGCTCGTGCCTCTGACACGGTTATTATTTATGTTCCCAATCTAAATATCAAGAGTTCATTTATTTGCACTAGTGCTGAAACGAGGTGTTAAGTGAGTAAGGTTGTTGCAGTTCACTTTTAAAAATAAACCTACTTTATTTAATAAAGTAAACTAGCTATATAAGTTAATTAGAAACTATTAAATAAAGTAACAAGAAACTATAGAAGGGCATCAAAAAACTGCTGCTCACACTTAGCCTATGGTCAGGGTAAAATACAGCTCTTGGATCACGAGAAGCGTCAACTAAGCGTTTTGAAATTTCCTAGACCAGGCTATGAGCCCTCGGCCCCAGAGTTTCAACCCCAAATGGCTCGAAAATATAGTTTCCACAAAGATTAGATTGACTGGCCTGTTGGTCTAGTGGTTAGTGACCCTAACTGCTATGCCGGAGGTCGTGGGTTCGATTCCCACCCAGGACAAATGTTTGTGTGATGAGCACGATCATTTGTTCTGTGTCTGGGTGTAATTTATCTATAATATGTATGTATTTAGAAATATATAAGTATGTTTATCAGTTGTCTAGTACCCATAACACAAGCTCTGCTTAGCTTGGGACTAGATGTCGTTGTGTGATAGTTGTGGAATATTATTATATTATATTATTATTTATTATATTATTATTACTATATTTACGCCACTTGCGGATATCTGCAGCCGCAGCGCCACCACAAAAGAAGTAAAAAGTAAGTAGTTTTTTTGCATGGTGTTGGTAGCCTATAGAACCATCAGCTAGGATCTCTATTAAACTCTTTTTGCTCCGTCCACGTTCATGTCATACATCTGGTCAAACACGATTTTTTTGCACCTAATTATTTAAATTATATTATGATCTACGTTTGAGAGCATAATTATTTGTGTTAAAAGCAACTAAATTTCCTTTGTTCTTTGGGAAGAGATTAAAGTCTGAATTTTGTGTTAATTTGTAAACACAAGGATTTCCTGGTAGCGTTAATTTTAAGAATGGCACGTGTTTCATTATCTGCCTATTTTAGATGGTTCAATTAGCGCATGGTTTTAAAAAACACGAGGTAATTATTTGTTGTCATGATATAACAAATTGTATAGCTTTTCCACATATGAGTTTTGTAGATGTAAAAATCTTGTTTTTTTTAAGTTCCATGTATCAGTCAATGTCATATTTTACTCATAGGAATTCTCCCAGAAGGTTAGAGAGGTAAACAATCGTGTATAATATTCTATGAGATTAGATATGGCTTTTACCTCTCGCTCGGTCGTCTCTATTCGGCAATATTTATGTTATATTCGCACAAGACCGAACCTCTTGAGTAAATAACCTTATTCCAACGAAAATAAAATACAAAACCCGCAAATATCCCACTTCCTTATATTTTCAAAACTTAATATATACGGTTCCGCGTAGATTTAAGGGCGGCCGTCCCTTGAGGCACAAGTCACAGGCCAGGCAACGTATATATCACCCCCGGGACAATACATTTCGTGCTTTTCCACGATAAGTAGCTCATACAAGATACACTGATTTATAAGGGGTGAAAAAATATTACTACCCGATAACGGGGCAGAGTTGGCAATAATATTTGTGACGTAATATCGGCGTGCATTGAGAAAATGTTGTATTGCGGCTGCTCTTTGTATAGAAATTGTGATCTTGAATTTAGTACCGTTATATTTTTCATGTTCATTGCTTTTCGTTGAATACGCACTTCATTCCTTCCGGGTGTGTCTTTTGTATAAGATTGAAGCATTCTCAATGTTTTGGTGACGAAATAAGTTTAAGCAAAATCTACTATAATTCATGACTAGCTTTTGTCAGCGGCTTCGCCCGCCTGAAAATGACGATTTTCCATACAAACTTTCATCCCCTATTTAAATTCTTATTCCTTGTCTACATTATTGTTGGTCTAGTGGTTAGTGACCCTAACTGCTATGCCGGAGGTCGTGGGTTCGATTCCCACCCAGGACAAATGTTTGTGTGATGAGCACGATCATTTGTTCTGTGTCTGGGTGTAATTTATCTATAATATGTATGTATTTAGAAATATATAAGTATGTTTATCAGTTGTCTAGTACCCATAACACAAGCTCTGCTTAGCTTGGGACTAGATGGCGTTGTGTGATAGTTGTGGAATATTATTATTATTATTATTAAGTGGAAAGAGGGAAGGGAGGCCTTTGCCCTGCAGTGGGACACGGATGGCTAGTAATAATAATAATAATTATTATTATTATAAAGGGAACCTCAGTGCAAAATTTCAGCTTTCTAGGTCCAAGGGTTTGGGGTGGGCGTTGATGAGTCAGTCAGTCAGTCAGTCAGTAAGGACTTCTCTTTTTATTTATATATATATATATGACGACAGATGAGACCTGTCTTCGTTGATTTGTTGGTCGGTCATGATGGAATGTGGAGTCCAACGTGAAATAACACACAGGCACTGTTCGGTACACTAAACTTTACCGTCCAAAACACTTTACAACAAAAAAAATAACAAAGGATTGAAGATCTGTTTTCAGATTTAAATCAAATAAAATGGAATGTAGTGAGGTTAGCCAAGTCAACCGTTCGTCACCATGATTTCAATTTGAATGTGTCAACTGCACAAGTCTACCGCCTTTTTATTAACATCAAAAATGACCAACGATAACTTTATCCGACTAAACACACTCAAGCATTGCCAGACCAAAAATTAAATTAAATTGAACTAAATCAAAATTATGAAAAACGCTTGACATTCCATTACGCGATCTGCGACACGGCCATCTCTGACCTTCACACGACCTCGTGGGATGAGGTACCTTAAGAGACAAATAATCCAGAAAAGTAACTAGATCACTCGGCTATCCTGACCCACGTCAGGGAACATCATCACAAAAATAATTAGGTCAAATTAAACCGTGTGAGTAATACGTTTAATGCTCAATTGATTGTGAACCAAACATAACAAACTAAAATGAAAGAATTATAAGGGCACAAAACGAAGATAGTGCATGCATGCACTTACCCAGTAATATCTGTGAAGTACTTAACCAGTACTTAACATTGTAGCGCTTAACCAGCGTTACAAATCCTATCATTTAACCAGTGGTAATAATACCGCTTAACCAGCGATATTAACCCACTAACGCTTAACCAGCGAAAGTTCAACATAACACGCTTAACCAGCGATTCAATTACTAACGCTTAACCAGCGAAAGCTCATAAACACGCTTAACCAGCGATTCAATTACTAACGCTTAACCAGCGAAAGCTCATCCACACGCTTAACCAGCGATTCAATTACTAACGCTTAACCAGCGAAAGCTCATCCACACGCTTAACCAGCGATTCAATTACTAACGCTTAACCAGCGAAAGCTCATCCACACGCTTAACCAGCGATTCAATTACTAACGCTTAACCAGCGAAAGCTCATTCACACGCTTAACCAGCGATTCAATTACTAACGCTTAACCAGCGAAAGCTCATCCACACGCTTAACTAGCGATTCAATTACTAACGCTTAACCAGCGAAAGCTCATCCACACGCTTAACCAGCGATTCAATTACTAACGCTTAACCAGCGAAAGCTCATCCACACGCTTAACCAGCGATTCAATTACTAACGCTTAACCAGCGAAAGCTCATCCACACGCTTAACCAGCGAAAGCTCATCACAACACGCTTAACCAGCGAGTGTACCTATAGTACTTAACCAGTACTCTGTATTCGACTCTACATTTGACTCTACATTTGACTCTACATTTGACTCTACATTTGACTCTACATTTGACTCTACATTTGACTCTACATTTGACTCTACATTTGACTCTACATTTGACTCTACATTTGACTCTACATTTGACTCTACACTTGACTCTACACTTGACTCTACACTTGACTCTACACTTACGGTATTCACGTACGGTAATTTTTTTCGAAAAGATTAAATCTTTAGACGTCATGTTATTACCAAATCATTAATCAAAACTTCACGTATAATCACTATGTCGTGTTGAAGATATTCATCAGGTAAAACATGAAAAACAATATCCAAACTAATGTTACCAATGTCAACATTAGCTAAAATGTTCAGGTTACTATTCACGGAAGTTTGACCTATACCCGTCATAGTAAAGACACTGTAATAATTACGCTCAACATTAAATTTACACAAAATAGAATCTCTCATTAATGAACACTCTGCTCCAGAATCATAACAAAACTAAAAGACTCACCAGAGTGACGGAGAATACCTGTAGGCGCATTTACTACGCACAAGTCCACTCGGCGTTGTTCAGGAGCTACACCAGCGCCACCACCAGTGCCGCCGCTGCCGGAACCCTGGGCCGCTGCTGGACAACGGTTCGCGTAGTGGCCTCGGCTCCTGCACGGAGGCAGGTGACGGAGCTGACCTTGGGCTTCGCCGGAACAAATGATGTACTTCCATGAGAAGACGAGGAGTGAGGTCTTCTGTCAGTCTTGCTGTCTCTTCTCTGGTAAACCGTGGAAACCTTTTGACTTTCCTCACCACATACGTAACACTTGACTATTCGTATCGATAACACACATGTCTGCTGTTGCTGTTGCCAACCAAGCACGTTTGCCGATATTCCGTTTTTCAGAGTCGTAATAGGTACGGTAGGCAAATATCCGTACTCGCAAAAGGTGTTTTCATTGTTTGCACAATAGTCATAAAGTTTTTGTTTAGCTGCTCGAACAGAAAAACACCACATTTCCGTTTCTATGTCACTTTCAGACGCACGCGCATTGTCTTAACACTTTTCCTGGCTAGCACTGTCACTTACACTATGTAGGGCGTTTGAGTTACATCGCACTTCTGATGACGACAGATGAGCCCTGTCTTCGTTGATTTGTTGGTCGGTCATGATGGAATGTGGAGTCCAACGTGAAATAACACACAGGCACTGTTCGGTACACTAAACTTTACCGTCCAAAACACTTTACAATAAAAAAATAACAAAGGATTGAAGATCTGTTTTCAGATTTAAATCAAATAAAATGGAATGTAGTGAGGTTAGCCAAGTCAACCGTTCGTCACCATGATTTCAATTTGAATGTGTCAACTGCACAAGTCTACCGCCTTTTTATTAACATCAAAAATGACCAACGATAACTTTATCCGACTAAACACACTCAAGCATTGCCAGACCAAAAATTAAATTAAATTGAACTAAATCAAAATTATGAAAAACGCTTGACATTCCATTACGCGATCTGCGACATATATATAAGATAAAGATCCTTTTTACTTAACTACAAAGCAGCAAAAGTCAGAAGCAAGGACAACCACTATCACAAAATAAATAAGAAACGTCTATTTTCTCTACACAAGGTACTTATCGTCGCAGTGCACGAACAAGGTGTTAACTTTGAGACAGAACGGGGCTTAAACTAGGACAAATACCTGATAAGTGACACTCTTACGTAGCCTAGCACCTGTATTATCATCTGGTGGTATTAACTATCGTCTTTACGGTTCCGTACCTCAAAAGGAAAAAACGGAACTCTTATAGGATCACTCGTGTGTCTGTCTGTCCCCCACTCATCTCCGAAACTACGGAGCCTAAAATTTTGAAAAAAAAATACAGAAATTGGTTCAACACTTAGATTTCAGGAAAACCTATAAGAAATCTATAATGCTAAAATAACATGGAAACTAGTTCAATATCTACTACAATGGTACGGAACCCTTCATGCACTTGCACTTGGCCAGTTTTTTAATGCAGAGGTTCTGATGTTGGAGTTAAAAATAGCCAACCTTAAGTGGGAGTTAGCTGGTCAGAGGGGGGCAAAGAAACTGAAAAAAAAGGGTGGCACTCGGAGACTGCCGCGGTAAAGCTATTGCATAGCATTTTTTATCAACTTATGCAATAATAGGTGTAAATAATTAGGTATTAATAGTGTAATTGCACACCAAAATAATTATTCATTCAAAAAATTTGAACAAAAATAACGATATTAAGAGTTTGATCTTCGAATTTCGCGCGATGTACATTATATAAATCAAAACTAACCTTCTTATACTAAGCTAGTAAGAAACTCTATGACAGAAAATTTAAAAGACAAAGTATTGACAGCCTGACGTAAGTGTCATAACATTGAAAAATATGAAAATTATTTATTTTATTTTAGATATTTTATAAGAAAACGAATCGTTTTAGACCGATTCGCAGAATAGTAATGCAAAAACCAATAAAACTTATGATGGATGCGTACTAATAATAAAATGAATGTATAGAGTACTCACTCCTCACTCATTTTCTTTCATTATTTTTTCGTGACTTTCTTCATTAATAAATGCACTTTGTTTATTCATATTTAAAACACTTTGTACACAAATTATACGAGTAAGAATATTTTAGAAGGAGAAAGCAGAGAGACAAACAATTATTTAATTTGACAACCTCAGTTGACAACCTTGTTATTTTCCGTAACCATAGCAAACAAAAAAAACACAAACTCACTGGACACCTGAGGGTAGACATCGCCTATGAGATTAACCACGAAGGTAATGTGACTATGTGATCATATGCAAGGGGAAACATTGCTATAAATTGCACAAAAGCGAGAGGTTTGGTAAGAAAAAAGGTCGACCAACATCTGACCTTAAGAACATAGTACCAGTAAGTTACCGATATAACACATGCCAGTTCTAATAAAATCACTGGTTACCGTAATGATTCTAATGAAAAAAAAGGCGGAAGGCGAAAATTGCGTCTCGTCGGGGCTGCGGTTTGTTCTTAAAAGATACCGCGGCCTCGACACAAAGGGCTAAGAAGAAACATGGGTGGTTTTTAGTCAGTAGAGGTCTGACACTTCCCTTCCGCTCTGCCCAGACCGGGAGGACTCATTTGATGATTACCACCCCCCAAAAAGAAAAAAAAAGCCAAAATTGCGTAGACGTGTGATACACACCTACTATCATTCCATGGTGGAATACAACCCTGGGCCGTCTATGTCTTACAGCAAAAGATCTGCGTCACAGCAATGAAAACCTTACAATGATATGTATACCTATGCTTATGTTACATCAACAAACCAAAACATCACCCAAACGACTTGCAACAACCAGCCTTATTACACGCAATTAACGTCCTAATCATCCCACATTAGCTGAGCGCGACAAATTCGTCATAACAACCCGAGACGTGTCGAACAAGACACGAGTGTCGAACAAGTTGTTCGAACAAGTTCCGAACTCCTTTAACACTTTCCTACACATGTTGTAGTGAATGTGCTCGCTGGATTACTAAGTCTGATGTTAGGATAGGATATTCCTTTTCAAGACGTCTTGCGAGACTTGTGCAAGGTGAGTGTTTTGCTTCGAACAGTTACTTTGATGTTGACTTTGGAAGGTGTATATTATGTAATCGTATTTTGGAGGTACATTTTTGATAATAGACTATCATTCTGTTGCATGAAAATAAAACATAACTGACTAAAGTGGGTGTTTTGCAGGGTATACCTGTGCTAAACCTTAGGGATTCTCTTTTTATGTCATCATCATCATCATTTCAGCCGAAAGACGTCCACTGCTGGACATAGGCCTCCCCTAAGTGTCGCCACATTGACCAGTCCCGTGCGTCTCGCATCCAGCGGATCCCCGCAACCTTCACCAGGTCATCGGTCCACCTAGTGGGAGGCCTTCCAACGCAACGTCTTCCGGTTCGCGGTCGCCACTCCAGAACCTTCCGGCCCCATCGGCCATCCGTCCTGCGAGCAATGTGCCCTGCCCACTGCCACTTAAGCTTGCCCTTTTTATGTAATGTGTATATTTACATCTTTGAACTGACTTGTTTGTCTTTTGTTAATTTTGTTATAACCAGTCGTAACAAAGAAACTTAACTGACCAACCACATATTTTATAAACACAGAAAGCGTTAGATTCTTTGTGTGACTTTACAGATTTACTTGAAACATCATAACAATACACTACAATTCACTATTAGACGGTCTGGTTTTGTCTTACCGTGCAGGTATTACAGTTTTCTTCTTTCGTACTTTTCTATTACTCATTCTCTAGGCGTTATGTTATGTACAACATTTATACAAAACGACTTGACCTGAAAAAATACTTAGTTCCTGAGTACCATCGTGTCAAGTATCAGAATACAGTCATAAGGAAAGCTTTTCAAAGAATTATTAATCGTACGAGCCCAGAGACTCTCAAAACAAAGCAAATATTACCAATAAGACAGTACTCAATAAACAAACATAAATCTTCGTATATTCGTGAGCATTCATTCACACATAGACACGATTATATCTGTAGCGATACACAGATAAACTATATCCATTACAATCGGTCTTGTGTTTGTAATACATTATTACTTCTCCTCGCCGCTAGTCATTTAATCACTGTAACTACGGCTAATGCGGAACATTATTTGGGAGGAAGAAAGCCACGCGAAATATCGGCGTGACGTGCGCTAATACAAAATATTGGGCCATTAGTTCTGTGCCGTGGTTTAGTAAGCGATACCGTTGTTGCCTTACTGTGGATCATTAGTGAGATGGAACTGCTCTTTTAGAACGGCAAAGTAATAGTATAATTATAATGAATAAATCAACCAAAACAAAGGACAGACAATTCTGAGAACGCGTAGGTGTGCTACGCAAATAAATAACGCGTAGCAATTTCTTCGTAGCTCGTAGCGGTGGCGTCAGCTACGCCGTAGCCACCACGTAGTTCCTTATTCGCGACAATATTATTATAATGGTTGCCTAGTTCCATGATACTAACAAAGTGCCTCATCTGCATATTGGATGTTTAAATCGACGGGGAAGTTAATTTTGAAAATGGAACTACTACTGAAATTGGTATTCTGAAGGCACGGGGCTTTGAGAATACCTATTTCATTAGTTCCAAAACTATGAGAACTTTGTTCTTGCTTGAAACATAAAAGTTTTTTTTTTAAATTGGTCAGTGGCCGTAAGGGCTTCTGCTGAGCATGAAGGCTTGAGTCGATTCCCAGGTAGGTCAAAGTCTTATTAGGAGGTTTCAATAATATTTGTTTTTTCATTAGTAGCTTGGAGTTTGGATCTGGGCCCGATTGATGGCAATAGGCTTGCACCCTACAACATTAGTAAAATATTGCTGAACTAGTGTACTTGCCTCACGCTTCGTGAAAATACAGGTATAATGTTATTTTTACTAAGGGCAAAGATTTTTTTCAGCATAATAAAGAGTCATAAATCAATGTTTATGCGAGGTGCGACTGAGATCGCGTCGTTTGTGAGTGCTATGCCAAAGCCACGCGGCCAGCCGTTGTTCTCTGGTACATTAATTACTCCGCGGCAGTGTATCGTGAAATATGAACCTGCAGCGATATCCCATTGCATTGTGATGCCTTTGAATTATTTATGTGGACGACGAGAAAACTTCGAGATAAAGGCCCAAACGTATTGGGGCGTTCTAATTTATTCATCGCGTTGACGGTCTGGAGAATGTGGTGCGCATCATTTGAACTAAATAAAGAATAGCATTTAAAAAAACCATGGAGATTCTTCCCAGTTCTTCTCCATAGGTAACGACTCCCGATCCGTGCATCTTTTTTCAACGTTGTGTAAGTGCCCATGCAAGTCTATGTCAAACAAAATGTTTGAATTTTTTTAAATAATGCTGTAGCTTAATGTTTCTATAAAGACTATAAGACACTAATTGAATCCTGAAATAAAAACTTCGTCAAAACTAAAAAATGAACGAAAATTAAACGAATTATTAATTAACAAGATATGCTTTGGCCCAGCACTGGGACACAGTAAAGACTGTGAAAAAAAACTGCTGAAATTTATATTAAATCAAGTCATTATGACGGACATGGAATGAATCGCAAGCGCTCCAGATGGTAACATCAAGTGACATAATATTTACGAGTCTACCCACACCACAGCAAACTTCTTAAGAGTCCTAATGTTTCGAGCTCTTAGCAATCGGGACATTCAGTTACAACAGCTTACAGGGGGTCCAAAATAGCCACTTTAGCAGGTCATAATACGAATTGCGTTAAAATTCGTAAAATGTTCACAGACGCAGTTACTATTATGAAGAATTGAGTAGCAGTTCTGGTAGTATGTTGTTTTTCTGTGCAAAAAAGAAAACAATGAAATTCAAAGATTGTTAAAGAGGGAATTTAGTTTTGAATATTAATTTCACGCAGACAAAAATCGCAACAGCTATTTTTTTTCTAAATAAAAATCAAATCCGATAATGCATCAACAAGAAATATGTTGTTTATTCAGTAGACCGCAATAAAGCCAAAGCTTTCATAGTCAAAGGCTTGCACTGAAGCCGTGTAAGCGCGCTGTGATCATAAACTGCAGATAAATGAAGCGGAAAGATTGGCAAAGCTCTGCCTCCCTGTGTGTTAGTTAGGTGCATACCCTAACTTAGAATGTGAGGTAACGAGGGTTGGCAACAATAGGCACCGAATATTTCTGAAGAAATATACCGTTATTTTATGTTAAAATAAAAAAGTTGTTGCAAAAAAAAGAATCGAGTCCAAAAAATACACAAAAACAGTCTTGACTTTGAACTTGACTTTCGGAAGTCGGTGACTTTGTTTGTTTCATTTACTTTTTTGCCACCGACTTCCTAAAATAAAGTTATTGTATTATTATTTATTTTAGACTTTTAGGTGTATTTTTGGAAGTCGGTCAATTTTATTTTAGCAAATAGTTTTGCTTTTTATCCTTTTTATACGAGTAGACCAAAGCCCAGTCATCATGAATCAATTTTACATTGTAACTAGAAGTTGTTAAGGACATCGTGTTAACAAAACCCTAAAAGAAAAAAAACACATGTACCGAACCGATTTTGATGAAATTTCTATGGGACCAATCAAAGCATATCCTTTCAAATAAATACAGTTTTTTTTCAAATCGGTTCATAAATGACGAAGTTATGAGGAAACATACATACAAAAACAATACAGTCGTTTAGAAAACCTCCCCTTTTTTGAAGTCGGTTAAAAACA
This sequence comes from Diarsia mendica, assembly GCA_949316265.1. Classification (NCBI taxonomy): domain Eukaryota; kingdom Metazoa; phylum Arthropoda; class Insecta; order Lepidoptera; family Noctuidae; genus Diarsia; species Diarsia mendica. The sequence goes on from OX438892.1 coordinate 10,942,826, forward strand.
ATAACTCAACTCAACTCAAATATATTATTATTGTTCATATTCTAAAAGCACTTTCGAATATCGCTAATTAGTTCGTCGTATTTTATATTTATAAATCTACTGTTTAGAAATTGACTTCAAAGAAATGTTTCCCTTGAGATAAAACATCAAATAATTTATTTCACATAGAGACTAGAAGAAACACTTTGATTACAGAAAAGTAACAAAAGCTTGACTATTGCTTAGGTTCTAATTAAATACGTTACCAACTTCACTATCACTACATAGTATAAAACAAAGTCGCTTCCAGCTGTCTGTCCCTATGTATGCTTAGATTTTTAAAACTACGCAACGGATTTTGATGCGGGTTTTTTTAATAGATAGAATGATTCAAGAGGAAGGTTTTAGTGTCTTTTTTTGCACCCGTGCAAAGCCGGGGCAGGTTACTAGTGTAACATAACATACTTAACATCATGTCTATAAACCCCAAAGGCTTAGGCAGAGGTGTACCTATTAGTACACGCACATTTCCCCAGTTATGTTTAATCAAGTCCCAGTTCAGTTATGTAATAGCGGGCGGGCCTATTCACATCAACCGGGCACATAATTCCAGATGCCGTGGCTGCTACTGAGAAATTCCTGATGGGAAAGCCGTCTAACGCTCAGCCACCGCGCCAACCGTGCCAATAAACCAATGTGCTCTAATTATATCGTTAACTAAACAACACAAATAAACCCGCTCATTTACAAAGTGGCAACACACGCAATAATTAACGATATCATCAAAAGAGTAGCTTAAAAGGATCAGTGTTGCCACACTGCTTCGGTAGCATCTTAAACAAGATTCGGCTAAGTCGCGCCAGGAGGCGAGATTACCGAAATAGAGTTGGCGAGGATTACGCAGAAGCACTCTCTGTCGTTCGATGTACTACCCGCTCAATACGAACGTAATTGCCACATGGGAACGTAAGTGATAGCATAGTGGGCTGCATTTTATGCAGCATGTGGTTGAGTTGGTTTGAGAGGAACAGGTTAAGGTCCTATTCAAAATATTCTTCAGATGCTCAGTATTTTTACAACTATTTTGAGGCTGGCTTTCAGTCTAACTGATACAACTGAATAATAGTACATAATAATATACTAGAAGTACGAGAAGATCGTAGCTTAAAGTTTTAGGTCGGTTTAGTTGCCTGAACAGCCGAGTGGTTAACAATAATAGCCGCGCATCCCTGGATGGGTGAACACCCATTGGTCCAAGCTGGATCTTTCACAGTCGTTACAGGAAGTCTGGGGCCTGAAAGTCTGACAACCAGTCTTACAAAGGGGTATCGTATTACCCAGTACTAACTGGGTTGTGGAGATCAGATAGGCAGTCGTTCCATGTAAATACTGGTATTCAATTGCATCCGATTAGTCAGGAATATGACCGACTTCGTTGGGAAAAGGTTAGACAGATGATGATTAGAAAAAAAATATAGGTAAAAAAATCTGTGGAGAGTCTATGCAAAATTATTCTGAAATTCTAATCGATTATTTCAGCTTATGTTTATAAACATACCTTGTCCTATTTACAATTTTCGTTCATGGCGACAAGCCGACATAGGAAACATTATAGTGCTCAAGTGTGAAAACACAGGTCCATTCTTCCTCTATTCTCACGGTACCGAACGAAAATCAGGCGTAAGACCAAACGGTTAATGAATAGGTATCTTAAATATTACTATTTGACAAAACTTTTTTTTAAATAAAATAAATCAATGGAAAACTGTTTTCATTTGAAATTAAAACACGATACTCGACAGTTGTTTACTGAGCTTCTACGAGGATAGACTGTCGAATCAACAATCAAATAAAAGGTAAATTCACGTATATCCCCGTTACACGTTTGTTTACTAGATTCAGTAAGTCTGTTATTTTGCACAGTACGTTCTATTTTATTTATATAGAGGCACAGAGGTATTACAGGTGGACTTTTACTCGAATTCAGCGTATTCGGTGGCTAATCCCTCGGCTTCTTAGTTCGGAGAGTAAAAGAGAGTTGCTATTCTTAAGCGCAAGCCACAACCTATGTATGTATAAGAGGCACACCTTAATCTCTTTCGCCTTAGGGCGGCTGTATACGAAATCACTGAATGATGCTCACCTACTCACGTAGGGTATAGTGATACATCACGCAACAAAGTCTCATCACTTATGGAATCTCGTGTGTACATCCGCTTTTAGTTCTTTACGGTGGGTGGTTGTACAGTTAAGATTTATTGTTTTTATTAATTTAATAAAATTTAATTTATGGTTTTTTATAACATAACATTTATTTATTTTCAGGGTACTTTGGCCCATAGATCCTTACAGACTAACATACAAATGATTTAGTACATAGACACAAACAAAACAACCAGATACATTTATACTTGACTGCACCAATACATACATACTTAATAATGTCACGTAATTTTTACATGTGTGCAAAAATTACAGAACGACAGCTTCGACACTCATTTAGTATTCAAAAAAAATAAACAGAACAAAGGACTTGTTTTTATTATAAATGTTGATAAGTATTCGTCTCCATTTCTACGAGTTTTTTTCATGTTTCTATTGTGCCTTGAGCCTATTACAACTGCAGTACCGACCCCGTAGGTCACGTCCACTAGGAACGTGACCGCGTCATTAGATAGGTACATTGCGTCGACCTTATAAACTAGGACAAAACACAGCTTATGTAGCTATGTTGTATGTACCTGATATACTCGTTCTTATCTTTAATAACTAGTATAGTGTTATTGCGTACTTAGCCAAGATATTCGTTCTATCCCCACAGCTGGAGAAATCTAAAGCTCCGCTCTTTAAGATTGGTGTATCTGTATGTCTTTACATACCGGTTTCCTTACGATGTTTATATTACACAGGGTTTTGCGAGGCTGGTTAGAAAAGGCGCAGGAGAAGAGTACCTGGAAGGCTTTTTGTCAATCAACAATGAACCTAATGTTTTTCTGATAAAGTTACTGACTAAAAAAAATATGATTCTAATAGTAGTCTGTCTGCTAGATTATCGAAAAATATTGGATACGTATTTTTAATTTTATCAAATCAATAAAAATTGACGAAGACAAAACGCGTCAAAGATTTGAGTGTGGGCTTGTGATGTCACTCATCGGTAAAAAATGTCATACTAATGTCTTACAACATGACGTCACACGACTTTCCAAAGCACTGTATCGTCTTCATTGTTTGTTTACGTGAAAAAAGAAAAAGATGTTTCCAATATTTTTTTGGAAATCTATCTGACGGACTAATTGTCTATTTTTTTTTTATCAACTACGCTGATTGTAATTCCTTGATGTGCTGGCGTCTGTACAACCTGCAAGCGTCCGTATTCACTGAGCCACTACTGCTACATAAAACCTATATCTTATCCTTATTTAACGCCAAAAAGTAAATAAAAAGAAAAAAAACGTCTTGACACGTTTGTTTCCCTTTCACTTCATAACAAACATTTTTAAGGCCTCGCTGTAAACGTTATGGGGAACGAGAACAAAAACTTTTTCGTATTTTCATTAAGTGAAGTCGTGGAACGTATAAATTTTAATGATTCCGAACAAGTTGTGCAAGTAATGAGCTTTCAGTTTCACGCCATGAATTAAGAAAATAAGGAGGTGATTCCTGTTCTAGGCCGACTACACAATAGTAGGTACTGAGAAAACAACCTAGGATAAACATACATACAAGTTTGACTAACGCTTTTGGCAAAAATTTAAGAGTTTTCGATGAATTTAGAGTCACAGATGCTCAAATTTTTGCGGTTTTTAAGTTAATGCAAACTAGACAGATGACAATAGCTTTCAACGTAGTGTTTAGTATTTCTATAGCAAACATGTTTTGACATGTTTTGACATGTTTTGACATGTTTTGACATGTTTTGACATGTTTTGACATGTCTTGACATGTTTTGATATGTTTTGCCGGATAGAAAGGTATGCCGTGTTATATCGCAATCTCTCAAACACAGTAGGTGTACAGCAACGAGAATTAATACTTAGGAAGATACGGAGTTTCTCGCGAAACAACTATTATTATTTTATGGACCCCAATAGTGTGTTTGTAAATATATAACCTTATTATGAAGACATTTTTTTTAAACGTTGCCCCACATTAGGAATTTCTCCTGTATCGTGGGTGCGTTCACAAACATTAAACTCACATGCACAAATACACCCAGACCCGAAACAACTATCTGTAGGCCATACAAATTTTTGTTCCGTACGGGGATCGAACCCGCGGCACGCAGCGCAGCAGTCCAATCGCTCAGCCACTGCACCAACCGTGCCGTCACATTAACATTCAATGACATTCATTAATGAATGTCATTGAATGTTAACGTCATTGTAACATTAGGAGAAAATAACTCTTAAAAAGTGCTTGTGACTGTCCTTTGCAATGATTTTTCTTTGAGGTCGGCTTCTTTACCACATCACCGTCACTTGTTACATTCAAGTTCTGAGGCGAGCGGTGTTGAAACTCGACGAAGTCGGTGACGAATTACAAAACCTAATAAATATTCAGCGTGATAACGATTGTTATTCACATTGAGATTTCTTTTGGGAGATACTTGGTTGCATTTCCTATCAATTAACTGAGCCTTTTTTTGGTAACTTAGATCATGCACCTGGGTATAGGTGACACCGCAAATGCGCTACAACACTCTGTATTTTACATTAGCATCTGGTGACTATAACTTTTTGTAAGTAGTCCTTCTAGCTAGGTGACTATCGTATGTTAGAAAAAAAACACATTTATTTGAACATGACCCGAAACGAAAAAATGAAAATAAAATCGTCACACCCGAGACCTTTGCCATCGATAGTCTAACAGCACTAGTTGTCACGCTTACCGATACGCGGTTCGCTCCTGGCCTCGTTTTTTCCATTTTTTTTTTGACAAGCCCACTACTTTATTTACAATCTACTAGAACTCCTGAAAGCCAGGATCAACAGTGGCAAACACCAGAAAAGACAGCCGAGAAAAAACTCTACGAAAAATAAATTGACTTCACTTACTTTACTTTATTATTTACTTAGCGTCGGTCATGTCCAACCTATTGCCACTTTAGCTTGCTTAGACGATGAGCTATGGTAAAGGTAATTACAGTAATTTACATAAAACACACACACACACACATTACTTTACATTTTTTTTTATATTTGACTTAAAATGAGTTTAAACACTTTTACATGTAATTTTTTTAACAATCCACATATTTGAGATCTAGGTATACGTACCCTATCTTTGTCTACTTCTCCTATATTCATATAGAATTAATGTTTGTTACTGTCTTAACTATACTGATATTATAATCGTTTTGCAAAGTTCAAGAAGTTGTCTGTAAAGTACGTGTGAATTTGAATATGAATATTTATGACATTTGTTTTAAACATGAGGTGAGCAATTGAGCATGCGAGGAATTAGCATAGGTTAAATTGGCATCGTTTTGTTACGCTACTTTATACGTGGTTTTAACAAAAGAAAATGAATTATTAATTATGAAATTTAATGTTTTGAACATAACATAACATCATGCCTGTAATCCCCAAAGGTTTAAACTGAGATGTACACAAGGCTACACATCAAGCTGGTCTCGCATTGTATAGGATTTCCGTAGAGTGAGAGATCAGCGTAAACTGGAATTGTATAGCTTGATGTGTAGCCGTGTGTACGTAACAGTACACCCACACTTCGCCAGTTATGTTTAGGCTCCATTTAATAGGGGGTGAGCCTATGGTTTAAAATTCAAAAATATAGTATAAGGGGCATAAATAAATCGTTTTATAGGCAGTCACGTGCACCATTATGAAAACGTGAACAGCGATTTCAATTTTGAATTGATGGTTATTTCAAAATAGTATGAGTTACAAAATTATGTGTTCGTAATCTATACTATAATATTATAAAGAAGTAAAGTTTGTGTGTTTGTATATTTGTTAAATTGTAAGGGGTAATCTCGGGATCTACTGAACCGATTTTAAAAATTCTTTTACCATTAGAAAGCTACATTCATCCCGGGTGACATAGGCTTTTTATCTCTGTATTCCCACGGGAACGGAAACTACGCGGGTGAAACCACGTGACGTCCGCTAGTAAGTAGAAAACTACTATTGTACTACACATAAGTAAGTAAAAAATTACTATTGTAAGTTGGTTCGTGTATAATTACAGTATGTTAGTTTAAACGAGGGGCATATTGAAACCCACAAGGGGGCGGGCATGCTTACATGATACTAATAAAAATATGAACAAAAAAACACTGATAAATAACAGACAGAACCATACCAAATATTTCGGAACACTTGCGTTTATCACAGAAAATGTGCGCGGGCAATGACTTTTAGGTATAATCCATTTTCCCTTCATATTATATTTTAAAACTGGCATAGGACAATGGCGAAAAAGAAACGTCTAATAAAGTGAGATCTGGTGTGCGTGCGCACATCCTAACTAATATTATAAATGCGAAAGTAACTCTGTCTGTCTGTCTGTCTTTGCTTCACGTCTAAACTACTGAACCGATTTGTGTGAAATTTGGTACAGACATAGTTTGGAACTTAAGAAAGGACATAGGATAGTTTTTTTTTTTTTTTTCGCGAGATAAACCAAAAATCTGCCGGAAGTCACTATTCCACGCGAACGAAGTATAAACAGCTTTTATAAACAGACGCCTTTTTATCATGGAGGCAAAAACTATAGAATGCCTCTTATTACGATCCTCAGATACTCCTTTCTGAAGAACCAACCATTCTGAAAAACTTCACAAATAAGGTCGGAGTGTGTCCTTCTAGGCGCTGGTTCCCGGAATTGCTACTTTACATTTGCTTTGTAAATTACTTTATGCTAGTCGCCTTTCACTCATCCCCTTAACATGACAGCAGCTTTTTGTCTGTTTGTCTGTAATCTTTCAATGTCAAAACGACTAAACCTATTTAGATGTTTGACACACTACTAGACCCTGATTCAGGTTAAGATTTTTTTTTAATATAGTGGGATAATTTCCGACCAGCAAAAAATCATCTTAGTTTTTTCACAGAATTTATTTAGAAAAAGATCATTATAAACTTTCAGTTGTGTTGTTGTTTTGTTTTGAGAGAAAAATAAGGTATTTTTCATAAATATACCATCATTAGGGATTACCGGACTAAGCTTATTATATAAAGCCCTATTTAAGCCCAAACTTCTTTGTATTTTCGTCCGTAATCTTACAAAAAAAGCTCTTCACAAAAACTAAATTATTATCCACAATGGTGGTTGTATAAATACAGATTTATATCCAATAAAAAAGTAGACATTGAAACTTTACTTTCGATGCGAAACAAATAATCATTTAGTAATGTTAAGCTAACTATAGGTTCAGAGTCTACGCGGCGGCAGCTACGGCGTAGCAGTTACGATGATGTCACCGTAGCCCCTGCTACGCTTTCGTAGCAAACAGCCGAGTCACTCTTTATGGTACATGATTAAGCATAGCGTGAAGATCTTGTTTTACTCGATGCTGTAGAGATTGTATAGCATAAAATGGATATTTCTGTTTGAGTTTAATCGTTCTATCAACATGATTGACAAAGGGAGTATGCGTCACCACTATTTACATCGTCGGTTAGTTAATAATGAATTACAATTTAAAAAGGTAATGATATTTACCCAACTTTTTTAACTATTTCACTGGATTAACAAACTTCGCTTCATTCAAAATTCTTAATTCCGTTTTGGCCCTCTCTCGCTCAATACCCACCAGGACCACATAATAGCAAAGAATACATCTTAACTAACTGTGACTGCAAAGTTTGTACGCAAAAAATATCTCAGTCCCTCTGAGCTTAGCTTGGAAGCTATATAACATTTCATTAGCGGTCAGCGAAGACGCTCCGGTTACTGAGGTAATAAATCCTCATTTTTACTAAAGGACAAGTGAAAAGAAAAGAAAAATAGTGAAGGGAATTTGCGTTATGAGCGAATAAACTATTTTGTTAAGGTTTAGGAGATGCTGTAAATCATTTTAGATTAAATGAAACGTGGGTAGGATTATTGAATTATTTATTTAATTTGAAAGATTTATGGCAGTTCACGTTGCAAGTTGTTGGGTGGCAATTGGCAATGTCTGTGACTTCATTTATTTTTAACAATGAAGTACATCGTTCGATAAAAATCTCATGAAAACTTGATCAGTTATTGTTTTGAAGCAATATGCCAAATCCTTTATAAAAAGATTTCTGTTTTTGCAAAGCCATACATTTTACCATTCTTTATTAAAAGTAATTATCCTTTTTGTACATATTCAATAACATAGTTAGGGCATAACGATTAATTGCCCAAAACTTTTAACAGGCACCGTTTGTTACAGCCAAAGTAACATAAAACGTTTCGTGTGTTATTAATTTAAACGTAACGCCTACTAAACACCAGTTAATCAAGAATGTTCCACCGCGATAACCACCAACATAAACCTACGAAAGCATAAAACGCGTAACAAGAACTTTAATATGCATCCGTCTTCATGCCTCCCTTTACGTAAGCATCTCGGTCTCAAAGCAAAATGCATCGCTTTAATCCTCATATTATTACAGCGATTCAAGCTTCAGAGATCAACTGCACATAATAAGTTTAATGTAACATATAAAACGGTGGAATCCGCTGTAAAGCGCTGCAGAGCTTTGCAGCCTTACCCATAGAATTGTGGTTTAGCCGCAGAATTGCAGCTTTAAACGCCTTAGCCTAGAAATGCGGCTGTTTCGAACTCGGTTCCGAATTCGGATTGTTGGCACCCCTGATCCCAAAATGGCCGCTGATGCGCTAATTGACGAGCGATTCCCTTTTAGACTTTTGTATGAATTGTTAAACTGTTGCAACAGCTATTAAACTTACGACCATTGCTTCGTATGCATTATGGTGAACGTTGGATTTTTATTTTACTTTTTTGTTTTGGGTCGGAAAAATGGTTTTTCGTGAGGATTTGCATGTTTGATGTAAAATATTATTGAAAAGATTGTGAATGTCTGGATGTACGTATTTTTGTACGCTTTCAAAAAACTACTGACCAGATTTAGATGAAATGTATCACACAGATAGTTTATAACATACAGAATACTTTTTATACAGACAGATACGGTCACGTCGAACAGGGCGAAGTCGTGGACATACGCTAGTTTGTAATAAATAATTTAATTTCTAGGTCCATTTTCACAAAACTTAGGTAAATAAGGTATTTAATGTAACGACTAACTTCAAGCTCCCGTGAGCTCAAACATAATTATTTTCAAAAACGTTTACACGTGCGTATCCAACCCTTCTTCAGTGGGACCTTTAATACTTTGAAGTTTAATTATATTCGTACAACACAGATACTGTGAATCGGAAGTTGAAGGAGGACCAACTTTTATGACGCTGCGAACCGGGTTGCTCTATGAAGGATTACCCAGAGAACTTACTAGCGCATGGTATGAATTAGACAAGCTATTTTTTGTTTATTTATCGTTTGCCACAGTCATTCTTCAGTGTCTGGTGGTATACACTATGTTTCCATAATTATGGATTATGCTGAGCTGAGGCCCTTTTGGCATTACTAGTTGGTCTGTTTTTTGTCATATTTTTTAAGGTGTTATTAATTACAAAAAAAAACACATTTTTCTTTCTTTATTAAACTTCCATATCTCTTTATCAGTCATCATTATTTTGGCTTGTCAAATATCATTCCATATATTTTTTTAAAGTCGTGCCACCTAAAAGTAGTACAAATTAATACTATTATGAGAACAACGTTTATTTTACCATTTTGTGTAATATCAAAAAGTAATCATCATTATAAGTTATTTATATTTTATCCGTGGCTCCAGATAATATATACCAGCTAATTAAAAACAAAACTATATTGTTACTGTATTTGCTGCAGTGTATTTACTCGTAATGTATTAAAATCAGGTTAGTGCCAGCGACTCATGACAGTTTAATCACGTAATGAAAACTCGAATATTGGACGCATCTGTTCATTGTTTAATATTATATTAACCCGTATTGTGAAAATATTCATGTTGTTGTTAGTGCTCGTGACTATACTTAGAATATTGCATAGTATTCGAATAGTCTCGAACAATAATATTAGAAAAAGTGTTTATTTTCCTCGCTCTCTCTAACTGAATCGAACTTGAGGCAGGTACGAACACAATTATGAAGCTCATATATATGAAATAGGCCTTTTTTTAAAGTTGTAACCGATAATTAACGAGAAAAATGCTTTTGAATTTGGGCCAGCATACTCGACACATTACTAACCCCGCACTCCTTGTGTGGGGAAAATCAGTACTCAGGACTGTACATAAACATGCTAAAAATATTCATGCCGTACGCCGTATAAAATTAGCGTCAAATTCAACTAGACATTTTTATGGACAACTAGCTTGTGCCAGCGGCTTCGCCTGCGTGGATTTCGATAATTGTCCCACGAGATCATACTACCGGTATATGAAGTATCCTATGTGCTAATCCAGGTTATGAACTATCTGTGTTCTAAATTCCATCCACATCCGTTTTGTAGTTTTTGCGTGAAAGAGTAACAAACATCCATCCATTCATACATCCTCACAAACTTTCGCATTTATAATATAAGTAGGATTGTGCGCTCTATATCTTGTTATTCCTACTCTAAGTTAACAGCTAGGCGTTGAGATTACCCCCGTCTAATTTCCACTGGTTTCCAGTTTATTCTTTGAGGCTATAAATTGCTAGTTTGTAGTATAAATTACATAGCTTTTGTAATACAAGTTATTTTGTTAGTGGTTATGAAAAATAGTGGCCGTTGGGTATTAAGATACCTTATTGAATTAATGTGTATGAGCTCTAAGGGGCTTAAAAAAGTTGTGAGCTATCTTGTATTCTTTTTTTATGTTGTTAGGTTGCAGGTTGGCAAATTATAGCATGTTACATTAAGTACAGACTTTCAGACATAAATTAGATTTAAGTTACTAAAATATATTTTAGGTTGATCACATGTAAATACTATTTGTTGAGCAAAAACTCGCATGAATACTCCTCAAAATAATTTAGGTGATAAATACACTAACATTGTCTGACAGACTATTTGCCACCAAATAGCGAAATATTTCATGTTACAAGTCCAATTTTACGTAAAGAAAATTATGCTTTTCGGTTCTGTTTCGGATAATAAACGAACATTATTTGGCAACTCGGTCACGTCTCTGTTGTCTTACAAACGAGGCAAGCCGACAGGCTTTGTGCCTACTGTCTTAGAAGCTTTAAGACGGCAAAGATATGTAATACAGTAAAATATGAACCCACCTTTCTTTTATATGAAGACTGATTAAGAGATATATATCGTACAATTGTTTCTAATATTCGTTCTGTCTAATCCTGAGAGGACTGCTTTTGGATTTACACGTTATAATGATTACTAAAGATATCTTTTAATATATTTTAATTAGACCTGTCTATCCACCCAGTGAAGGCGATAAATATTTTTTTAATCCAAAATTACCGAATATTTAATTCATCGGTATTTTGATGTGTAAAATTATTTCAACTGTATTCATAACGACCAAGAACGGCCAGGAAAGGCCGAGAATATTTTGAATTTAAACAATTTAATATTATTTACAATCAGAATCATTGCGAATAATAACAAAACTTGACTTGAATTTAGCTACGAAAATCATTTGCATAGATACCAGTACTGTCATTGTGTTTTGATTTACCGTCTGTGGTCTTCTGTGGAATTAAACCTTTTTGGTGTAAAAAGAACAACTTCGCTAGGTAAACATTAAATATTAAGCAACATGCATTAGGCATGTCTAATCAGCTAAAACAAGATAAAAGTGAAATTTTTTGACTAAATGATGTGTGAGTCAACATTTGATACATAAGAGCGTTGAGAGCGAGTGGTCTACCCTTTTCAAGGCCCCGACTTAATGGCGAACGCTGACATTTTAGAAAAGGGTCACTAATTTATCTAAACACTGTTCGTTGTAACTTGGCCTTAATTATAGTTTAACTTATTTGCGGCAGCTGCCCGCTGTCCGCGTGTACGCATTCAACAATTTCTGTAATTAAGTGCTAAATAACAATAGTTTTGTAACTTACAACTTAGAAGTTAGCTATAGTTTTTAGTGAGGGTTGCTCCAGTGTTCGCTGTTCGGTTGTGTTTGATAGCCGCGCTAAGTAAATACTTGCGATTTGTTGCGGGATCTAAAAGCGGTTGGTATACGAGAACTTAGTCTCAATTCATCTTGTGGTGCCGATACCAGTTCGGAGGCAACACGTTCTCACTGCGATTAAATTGTTAATTCCTAGAGTACCTGCTGGCAATTTATCGTGACTGTTCCTTAGCGAATAAAATACGAGTAGTTCAGTGTTGTTGCTTTGATCTTAGAATAAATGATCGTATAACATAGTGGATTTTCTGAGTTAGTTCACCGTGTGTTAAAGCTAAGCAGATCACATCACCGCTATAATAACTATAAACAAGCGCCTTACTGCAGTGAGAGCGTACGTGCGAGGGGTGAGTTTGCGTCGAGATGACACGTCGTTAAAGGTGGGACAATTTATTGCTAAGCAGACGAAGTGATAAATGGGTGACGACCACGATCTACACTCGCGTCAAACTCGAGAACGTGTTGCGGGTGTTGAATAAGTCATGTAGTTACAGGAAATGATTTAATATTAACCGAGGTAACCACCTTGGTAAATATTAAATTAGAGTCAGAATGATAGTAGATTTTCCGGAAAAAGTTACAGATTAGTAACAGTATTTTTCTAAGAAAATACTTTACGCAAGTCTTTCAGAAACACAATATACCTAATCGTATGAAATGTATACCGACATCTAAAAACCTGTTTTTATGCATCTTAAACGTTTTCAGATTGGTGCATACGTAATTGATTTAACTGTCTATCCAAAAAATCTTCAAACGATCATAAAAAATGTACTAAACCATCAGTGATTCTGCACTTTCGAAAACGTTCCAATAAAGAAGTTTTATCGACATTCAACACGACCAACACAAAAAAAAACAACCCTAAACGCCTAATTCTCTCTGCCCAATTTTTCCACCGAAGCACCGCCCTATAGATTTACATAGTGTAGATTTGGGAGACGAGACCAAGTCATTCCCTGGGGACCAATCGAGGCTAAGCCGGTCCGGTCGCCCTGCACACCGGTGATAGTGAAAAAAGCCACTCTCCGTGTAAAGGCTGTGTACTTTGGTGTTCGTTTGATTAAAGTGCCGCGCTCTTCGTGAATTTCAAATGGCTTGTGAATTTTTTGAAACTTATCCTTTGCTAATGTTTGGACAGTCCTTGTGATGTAACGGTTGGGATAGCATGGTATTTTGGGTAGTGTAACTTCGTTTGTAGAATTAAGTTGTTGCTTTTTTTGGTTTTAATAGTAGATTATTAACCAAGGGCTGTATGACATCAATTGCATACGAGGTTTTTGGCGCCTGAGCGAAGCGAAGGCGCTAATTAACCCGAGTATGCAATTGATGCTTACGCCCGAGATAAATACTCTGCTTTACATATCGATTGTGAGGTAAGTAAACAACAAGAGAGCAGGTTTCAATGAACATTTATTAAGAAGAAAAAAATGTGTATTTAATTAAAATTAATAGTAAAATTATTACAATTTGTAAGAGATATGGTCACGTTCTTTTAGGTATATAATTATAGTTTGTACTAGTAGACTGCCTTTTTTTTTCACGCACGCAAGCGCGTCAAATCTTGCTGGCCAGTTTGATTTTTAAATCGATTCCATCTAACATACGATGTGGAAACAAACAGTTCCATATTTAAAATAAAATCTTTATAAAATAAATTGTCTAGATTCCGATTCGAGTAATTAATCGATACCGAGAAAAAAAAAATTAACTTTTTAAAAATATTCTTCGTGCAGTATGAGTATGACAGTTCTTTTTTCAAATTCCAAAACCTATGCTGTAATGATAGTCATACACCCCGGCATTCAGGGGTGTAAGTTTTACTTACAGAGCATGAGATATGTAAATTGGTTTTATTTGGCCTATTTTTTTTAATATGATATGGGTGTACTTACTCTTGACTTCAATCTTGCCCCAGGGGCAGAGATGAGGTCGACGATGTAACGAGGTAACCCGGAAGAAGCCTATTTACTGAACTTATTAATGTTATATGGGGAATTTTTAGTCTTTCATGTTACACCTCTCGCCTTTGCTTATGTTTTTGGGGAATACGGACGTGAGGCAATGTTTAGTCATAACGCGGCCTCGGCACAAGGGCGACGAAGGAACATGGGTTTGGTTTTTAGTCAGTAGAAGTCTGGCACCCCCCTTCGCTCTGCCCAAGAGCGGGGAGGGGGGGGGGGGTTATTCGATGATTAGTCGATATGTTATTTAATACCTGTTTTTTGCAATGCAAAATCAAACGAAATAACAATTAAAAAAAATATTTTCAGACAACTACTACGTAGGTAGGTACTTAGTATTCCAAGACGGCACAAAATATTTATTTCACAGCAAATTCGCGTTGTTAATACCAAAAGTTATCTTAAAGACTGAGGACCGTATTGCCGCGCAGGCAATTATAAAACACCGTCAACTTCCACATAAACAGTCGGCCTAACAAGCTTGTCCGACGCAATTTGTAGTAATCCCATAACAGATAGGAGAAAACTTCTACCATAGAGTAAGAATTACAAGGAGAAACAAATATTTAAATAACAATTTGAATGTCACCAGTGTCCTCTCTATTAATTTGCAATTATTTTTTATAATTGTTTTGTGACGATCTGGATAAGACTAGCGACCAGTGATTCACATTGACCTTGGATCGAAACAATTAGAAGTCATGGGGATAGGCTTTTGTTCAACAGTGCGATGATGCAAGCTAATAGAATCAGTAATGTTTGTGCAATTTTCTGTTGGCGTATCAAAAAACAAAATTAAATGCATGATTGATCGTGCTATTTGTGTACACAAATAGCGTGCTTTTATTTCTGAACTTTATTGTGTTTTCCCGCCTTGTGGCTCACGTTTCGGTTTATGCGCTCGATTGCAGGCAAAATTGACTTTGCCTTTCGGCATAATGTAAAGTGCATACGTCTCGCTTCTCCACATTTTTCTTATTCTATGATTGTACGCAATGTTTGGCCATGACTTGGAAGTGGCTTGTCCAAGAGGTGGAAAGATACACTGTGTTGATAACAGTCCCTTTTATCTGCTTTGAAGGGTGCGTACTGTTGTGTTTTTATACTAGGGCGCCATGTGCAAATAATGTTCGAGTTCACGAACACTACGCCTCGCCTATTTTGAAGTCTCAATTCTAACAGTACAATAATATTCAGGTATTCATTTAGGTGACACTTACTATGGCGGGAAGTTTCGATGTCTAATGCGAGATCTATCGTAGTCTAATCCCCTCACAAGCTGTGCCACATCACCTTGGCCTCTACTTTCCAGATCTAGCGTGACCCAGTCACCTTTTCTAGTAAGCTAAGGTCGTCAGCCCGTTTATCTTAGGAGATGTCTCACACTACACTTGCTGATAACCGGTGACCAACCCAGTATCCAAAACGACTCGATTTTGATTCGGAAACTTGTATCGGCTACCTACCTCGCTCGTTTTCGCTATTCTGTAAAAAGATAGACTTATTATATGATATTATTACGTTAATCCAAATTAAATCTCATTTGCTCCATCGACATTTGTGCATCGGTTTTTCCACTAACATAGCCAGTGCTCTGCCACTTCAGTTTACTTACTTTACGAGCTACGTCGGTAATTCCTGATCTTTTCTAAAAGTTTTATAAGTAAGGAAAAGGTCCTAACGTTTAATGTTCAGTTGTTAACTGATGAATCGGTGGTTGAAAAGGTAAAAGAGTCTGCCTACTACACCGTACCATACCCTGACCATGCTATGAACGTATCAGGCACGGAAAGAAACATGACCCGGATTACTTTGATCACTAGAACGTATTATCATACCCGCTTAGAACGGTCATTATACTCTGTTTTAACGAGTTTATAACGTATACTACACGCGGTTAAACTTTGTATTAAAAAGTATGAAACATCTAACCCAAAATTATTAACGGCGAGAAAATTTTACTGGTACCGATACGCTACGAGCATGGCATGCAACGCTATTGGCCGGTGGTGGTAAACGGTCTAGTAAAGTCCACACTTTTCAATACAAAAAATATTTTTATCTGTTGTTACTTTTTGCAGCACGGTCATGGAATGGTACGGTGTAGTGGGCAGAGTCCCTTACTAATAAATCTTGTACTTGATTTTCGTGATCTTTACTTGAAATTCCGGTCACGATTTATATTTTGTAGTAGGTGTACCTACAAAAGAGATTTCGCTGCCTTAGTGTTCTAACATAACTCTTGATTGGAAGGCAAGTGTTGGGTACTTTGGCATTGAAAATGTGGCGAGCCGAGGTATTTCTTATTTATGCCATTGTTTATGCCTATTAGGGGAAAAATTTACTATTTTATGGGCAAATGTTATGAGGCCCGCCAAGTACCTATCAATGTTACTACATATTTATGTTTTTATGATTTCTAACATTATTTCATACAATTCGCAAAACATTTTGCGTTTTTACGATTTTATTACTAGTCATCGATCCTTTTAAACAACTTTTGACATTTAAATATTAAACTTTTTAGTAATGGTGAGTATTGGTGAGTCTATTGAAAAAAAAATATTGTAAACTCACACATGAGACTTAAAACATAACTGACGAGATGTGGGTGTATTATTAGGTACACCACTGCCTAACCCTTCGGGTGTTTTGTATGTATGTATCAATAAATTGCGACCATGAAGTATCGATATCGATTGGCGCAGTGGCTAAGCGATTGGACTGCTGCGCTGCGTGTCGCGGGTTCGATCCCAGCACGGAACAAATATTTGTATGGCCTGCAGATAGTTGTTTCGGGTCTGGGTATTTGTGTATGTGAGTTTAAATGTTTGTGAACGCACCCACGTTACAGGAGAAATTCCTAGTGTGGGTAAACGTTTTAAAAAAAAAAAAAAAAGAAGTATATACCACGATACAGGAGAAATTCCTAGTGTGGGGCAACGTTTATTTAAAAATAAATAATATAGAAAGAAAAAGTATGTATTTGTCTTGTACAACGACAAAACAAAATTATTAAAACTAACAATAAAATAAAAAGCAAACAAAAGAAAAACTTAAAAACAAGACATACATTCAACGCAAATTCATCCTCTACGAGGCGAAAAGACCCCAGAGGCCCACATAAGTACCTACTAAACTAGCTTACCCAAAAAAAGAAACCGAAGTCGCAGAACGCGTCTTGTTTCCCAATATCATTCGATATCGCTCGAGTATTGCTATTTCCAATATCACTTGAAAGTTTTTCGTTATCTTTCCTCTCACAAAGGCGTAAAGGAAAAAGGTATGACACACACATACACTGCATTCCAAAAATAGAGCCGATACTATCAACATTCCTTCTTATCTAATATCGAAACGCGAAAATAATCTGATACAAGAAAATAAACTGCTGGGTAACGGGAGCTATGTTATAGCTTTAGATAGGTTGTAGCTACATAGGAATATTATTTCGGGTAGAAGTTGATAGGTACGCTATATTGGAGTTATAGATGGAGCATTTATAAGCTAGATTTTTTTAGAATCTTACGTAAAGAGACATTCTATATGCGATAACTCTTATATTTTTACTACAACCTTAGCGCATTTAGTAACGTGAAATATTTCACAGATGATTTAACTTTTTTTTATTAAATATTATTTTAATTTTGATCTGCTTCTTCTCTTACCTTCACACGGCTACCGCTTGTATCGGAAACAGGGTGCAAGCTAACAGCGGTCATGGCTTTTGAGAGAGGAACATCGTAACAATGCGAGGCGTGTCCACGAGTACTGCTTTCTAAATCATGTCCTTTGATCAGTAGTAACAAGAGCCTCCTTAGGTATTAGTCGCCGAGTTCACATCCCACATGCCAACCACCTCACAAGCCAAGTCAAGGTACTTGATTTACTTATCACTCTCGGCCTTCACGAGATTCTCTTTTCACGCCCTCTTAGGGTTCTTTCACCGGTGCGGACTTAATGGTGCAACTTTTTCGGCAAACTCCGGTGTCCACACTCAGTGCGTTATTCGTTTATACGGGTTAATCAAGCAATCAATTTTAACTTTATTATGTTTCGCTGATTACAGACGTTATGCCGCAAAAGTCGATAAGGCCACCACCCGACAAAAAAAACTGATCACAGAAAAAAAAAACAAACAAAATAAACCTTTGAACACATTATTTACAAAAGACGAACAACAACAATTCAACCCGGACATCTTAACTAAGCCTAAAAGAGTAGCCTCCGTATTATCAAGAAAGTGATCACTTGATCACTTTTGATAAGTGCGCCTCCAGCGCCCCCTATAGGATTAATGTCACAAGAGCTTACAAAGTTGTGTTTTATTGTGATCTACATTTCTTTTCCGCTTTATTCGATTAGGTTCTTATAAACTTCAGATTGGGGCTTGATAATAATGTTATTATTATCCCTGGTTTCAGATATAAATCGAACTATATAGACTTTACGAGGATCATCTGTAAAACAAAATACCTAGGCAAAATTGTAATTAATTATATAATAAACGGTACTTAGGTTCTTAGTGAATAAAACTAGAGTGCAAATGGATGAACACGTACATAAAGCTCTTTCAAGAAAACCGTTGGATGGAATGAAAAAAGATAATAAATAAAAAGCAACCTTCATTTCTGTCATAAAGATTATAGGTATGAGCGAAAACCTAATTCGTCGAAAAGGTTATTATTAAAAAGAAGCAAAAGCAGTTATAGAAATATCTCCCAGAACACTTCACAGAAATCCTGCTCAATGGGATCTACCCAAAATACTCAGCACATTCTTAATTTAAATTTCACGCAAAGGAAACTCCGTACACAGCTCTTTTAGGAAAATCTTTTTTTAAAGATAACAAAAATGCGCTGGGATCTGGCAGATAAAACCGGAGTCGCGATGAAAGGGTTAATGCAGCAAAACCTGCCGACAATCGCACTCCAGGGGCGCGGGCGGTAGGGTTGAATCCTATAATCCGATATTTCACACCGCCAGCAAGGAACCAGGTATCAGATCATAACTGATCTCGTTTATGGTTTTAAAAGTTCTTCATTGAATTATGGAAAATTCACACCTTAAGAAATTGTGAACTGTTTGAATGACTCCTGTTTTTTCCAATAAATCTGACGAATGGACACTTTACTAACGTATTGCTGAAACAAGCGTGATTACGTAAATCATTTTTGTGACGCAAATAAGAATGTGGAATACAGCAAAGGAAATAATTTCTTCAGAAATATGACTTAACATCCTGTAGGGCCGGCTTTCGCATACACCTATGTAATATGCATGACCCTGTTTTAGGAATAAAATGACAAAAATCGTTGCCGACTACCGTATGATCTTGAGAGACCAATGTCCTGATAATGCTTAGTTACAATTTAAAAAGTAACGGTGTATGTCCCAGTATTTTATTTATGCCAGGGTGCAGAATATTCTCGCAAGAGTCACCGCGTCCCTGGAACGCAAAGGGCATTAGGAGGAACACGTATAGGTTTTAGTCAGTAAGAGTCTGACACTCCCGTCTGCTCCGCTCCGAGCGTGAGGAATCATTTGATGATGTCCCATCCTTAGAAAAATAAGTAAATGACCCGGTTTTTTTAAATGTTATTTTCGTCTAATATCGTGTTATTGTAATACCACAACTTCAACCAAGACATCAATCACATAAAGAACCATAATAGCAGCAACATAATAACAACTGTAGATCACAATCCGTACATTAAAATATAAACAAACCTCAGAATGGAGCAAGTAAACTTAATCAATCTTCTACTGACAAAAGTTTACGTAATAACGTGCCCCTTTCGTTTCTTCTCGGTTGCAAATTACTCGTTCGCTCTTGCCGACACTAAGGAAACTTTCACTGAATCGAAATTAAATTGCTAATTTTGCTACTAACCCCTGAATTTGTTATCGATCTCTTCTTTCAAAGTCCCTCAATGCCAACGGAAAGCTGAATTAATTTGAATTTGTCCGGGTCATTCAAATTACACATTAACTTGCCAAATGAGTTTCTATTTAGAAACGTTTCATGTATACTCGTTACGAGTACAACGCTTATATATTATGGAGCTCGTTTCGGCTTCGCGATTGTTTCGTGATAGAAATCTATATATATAAAAGAAAGTCGTGTTAGTTACACCATTTATAACTCAAGAACGGCTGGACGGATTTAGCTGAAAATTGGTAGGGAGGTAGCTAAGAACCAGGAGAAGGACATAGGATACTTTTTTAGGGTTCCGTAGTCAACTAGGAACCCTTATAGTTTCGCCATGTCTGTCTGTCTGTCTGTCTGTCTGTCCGTCTGTCCGTCCTCGCTTAATCTCTGTGACCGTTAGCACTAGAAAGCTGAAATTTGGTACCAATATGTGTATCAATCACGCCGACAAAGTGGTAAAATAAAAATTGGAAAAAAATGTTTTATTAGGGTAGCCCCCCTATATGTAAAGTGGGAAGTGATTTTTTTTTTAATTTCAACCCTAACGTGTGATATATTGTTGGAAAGGTATTTAAAAATGAATAGGGGTTTACTAAAATCATTTTTTGATAATGTCAATAATTTCGGAAATAATCGCTCCAAAAGTAAAAAACAAAGCGTCCCCCCCCCCTCTAACTTTTGAACCATAAGTTTAGAAAATACGAAAAAAATCTGAAAAGTAGAACTTTATAAGGACTTTCTAGGAAAATTATTTTGAACTTGGATGGAAACAACAGATGGAAACTGCATTTAACCAATATAATTTGGTCCCTGAATCGTATGAGCGCCTATACAATCCAGAGGTCAAGTTTCATTGGCCCGTATTTCAAACAAAAAAAGAATTATTACTACGGAACCCTACACTGAGCGTGGCCCGACACGCTCTTGGCCGGTTTTTTTGAAGTGAAAACTTCTTTAGCGGCGTTGAGCACTTTGGGAAATTGTTCTGTGATGGGTATAAAATCTTAAACTCGCGTCAGGATACGTGACCACGTGACCCTGATCGAAAAAGCGTAAGACGGATGGAGAGTAGACAGCTATCCCCTCTCTACGGCGCGGCGAAAATGTATGCCTGGGCCTACTGTTTCGTTTAGGCAGCGCAGGGCGCTTAATAATAATAATAATTATTAATAATAATAATATAATTAATAATAATAATTATTATTATTAATAATAATATAATTAAAAATAATAATAATAATTATTAATAATAATATAATTAATAATAATAATTATTATTATTAATAATAATATAATTAATAATAATAATAATTATTAATAATAATATAATTAATAATAATAATAATAATAACATTATTAATAATAATAATATAATTAATTAATTAATTAATCTATGGCCCGGATTGTCAACGTGACGGAACATTTTTTCTGCTAATCAATAATTTTATTTGCTTTTTTGATCAATTTTAACGAAATAAATATGTTTTATACTATCAAACCACAAGAAAAAGTATTCGGAATCATCATACATAATAATTTGGACCAATCATAACGAAATAATCATATAAAAATGCAGAACGAAGGAAATATCAATACGTCAAAGAAAGAACAATGCTGACCAGAAGCCGGGCTAAAAGGCAACAAGCACACCCACCATCTCCGGACTCGCCGCTGAACTCCGCCTCGCAGCCGCCGGGACGCGCCACACCCGTGAGGGCCGTGTCTCCGGTAGCTGTAGCTGCGTCGAGTTCCAGCGACGAGTTTTTCTCCCCGTCGTCAACGCCATCACCACCGCGACGCGAACGACGAGGAAGAGGACGGCCACCAGCGGGCTTAGGACCTCGAGGCCAACCGGCCCCGAACAGGGTCCCCGCTGCTGGTGGAAACGTGCCGCGCATGAGATGGACTCAGTCCATAAACGAGAGTGTCATGCGCGCATATTATGGGGCTACTGAGGGGGGAAGTAACTTGACTGCGTACCGTAGTCGGATGCTCTCTCTGTTTCAGGTGTTTGAGCCAGCTATCAGCGTGTCGGCGCAACGACTGTCGGATCAGGTGAGGGTCATCCAGCATAACCATATGTTGGATGACACTGTACTTGATCGACTACGCTCTGAATCACGGATTAACCCAGTCACACCGCCTTCACCAGTGGTCGCAGTGCAGCTGGAAAATGTTTCCAGTTCTCCGCCGCGATCCGAACGTGCTGGTGAAGAGGGTGATGACGAAGTTATATCCGTGAGTACCCAGTGCAACGTTCAATTGAGGAGCGCTTTGCATTCCGGGAGTACCGTTCCACACCGCCTGAACTTAGACCACGTTTACCTCGCTTGCCCATGCACAAGGAAAACAGGGCGCTGGTGTGTGCTCTAGATTCGGAACTGTCTAATTGCTTTGACAACAGCAAAGACCTCACCGATACCCACTCAATTTTGTATTGTGCGGCTGTAGCGGCTTGTCGTGTGGCTCACGTTAAATTCCCTAACAACGACAGAGCTACACGACCAAAGTCAGCTGTTCCAGCCTGGCAGTGCAGGATTGAGCGGCGTATTGGTGAGGCTAGAGCACTCATCGGCAAGTTGATCTGCTTCAGGGAGGGCAATACTCGCCCTAGAGTGATGCGCTTTGTGAGGCGGGCGTTCTCGGGAACAGATATTAGTTTTCCTGATTACTTATCCCGCGTCACAGAGCGCATCGACTTCCTGAAGCAGAAAATCTGTGCATGGGCAAGCCGTATTCGTCGGTATAAGCGACGAGTGGAGCGGTACACGCAGAACCGCACTTTCCAAAGTGATGAAAGGTGGGTATATAGAGCTTGGGAGCGACCAGACCAAGGTGTGATTGACACGCCTCTGCCGGATGATGACGCCATGACATCGTTCTGGCGCAACATCTGGTCGGTGCCTGTCAGTCACACTGAGGGCGATTGGACCCGGGAGGTTGAACGAGCGTGTGATGCTATATCAGAAATGGGGGCAATTATCATCAGCCCCCAAGACGTAGCTCGTGCAGTCCGTCCGTTGCCTAACTGGAAATCTCCGGGGCCGGACGGACTGCACAATTTCTGGATCAAGTGGGTCATGAGATCGCACGCACGCTTGGCGTCCCAGTTTCAATCTGCCTTAGAGTCAGGAGCGCTGCCCCAGTTCTTGACAACAGGAGTTACCCACCTGCTCCATAAATCAGGTAGTACTGCGGAACCTAAAAATTATAGACCAATCACTTGTTTACCAACGGTCTATAAAGTTCTTACATCCATTTTGAGAGTTAAAATCAACCAACATATTGAAAATAACTCTATCATGTCTGCCTCTCAGAATGGATGTAGGAACGGGTCCCGTGGTACTAAGGAGCTGCTCCTCATTGATATGACCATTAGTCAACAGGTTCGCCGCTCCCGAAAGGATCTGTCGACATGTTGGATAGATTATAAGAAGGCCTATGACTCAGTGCCTCATACATGGCTCATGAGGGTGCTAGAATTGTACAAAGTAGATGCAACTCTACGCACCTTCCTGATGTCGTGTATGGGGAGCTGGCGAACGGTCCTTCGCTATCCAGGATGTCAACAGATCGGGGGGAACAGTGAACCGATAAGGATCGAGCGTGGTATATTCCAGGGTGATAGTCTGAGTCCATTGTGGTTTTGTCTGGCCTTGAACCCTCTTAGCACTCTGCTGGAGGGTTCAGGTCTAGGCTATCGGTTGAGGAGAGGTGGTCAGGTTATATCTCACCTTCTTTACATGGATGATCTGAAACTCTTTGCCCCCAACAATTTGCAACTCATGAAGCTACTGAAGGTAACAGAAACTTTCAGTAGTGGCATCAGAATGGAATTTGGTGTGGACAAATGTGCAGTCATGCATGTGAAGCGAGGGGAGATTATGGAATCCGTGGGAACTCAACTCTCTGATTCCATACAACTTAGACCCCTCTCCTCAACAGATAATTACAAGTATTTGGGTATGTCGGAAGCATTAGGTATCAATATTGCCGACATGAAACAATTGTTGAAGGAGCGCTTCTTTGGCCGCCTGAACAAGGTGCTGAGCAGTCTTTTGTCAGGCGGAAACAAGGTGCGCGCCTTCAACAGTTGGGTCATGCCGGTTTTGATGTATTCTTTCGGCATACTCAAATGGACTCAGACAGAACTTGATGCCCTGGATAGGAGGGTCCGCTCACTATTGACCGCAAATCGAATGCATCACCCACGGTCGTCGGTGATGAGGCTGTATATCCCGCGGAAGTGTGGAGGTCGTGGTTTCTTAAACGCTAAGACCCTACACAACCGTGAAGTATACAGTCTCAGGGAATACTTCCTAGAAGCCGACGTGGGGATGCACCGAGATGTGGTCTCAGTGGACAAGGGCCTTACCCCGCTCTCCTTGGCTAACGGGAACTGGCGCAAACCTAAAGTATTAGACACTAATGACCGCAAGGAGGTATGGCAGAGCAAGGAGCTGCACGGACGCTTTTACCGGGCCCTACATGGGCCAGATGTAGACTTCTTAGCGTCCGTATCCTGGCTGCGTTTCGGTGACCTTTTCGGGGAAACCGAAGGTTTTGTCTGTGCAATAATGGACGAAGTTATGATGACGAACAACTACCGGAAATATATTGTGAAGGATGGCACGGTTGACATATGTCGGGCATGCCACCGTCCTGGAGAATCGATCCGACACATTATTTCTGGGTGTTCTCGTCTGGCTAATGGAGAATATTTGCATAGACACAACCTCGTTGCCAGGATTATCCACCAACAACTTGCTCTGAAATACAACCTTGTAGAAACAGAAGTGCCATACTATAAATATGTGCCCGACCCAGTTCTCGAAAATGGTAATATCTCGTTGTATTGGGATCGACCTATCGTCACTGACAGGACTATTGTTGCCAATAAGCCTGACATTGTGGTGATAGATCGATCGGAGCGTCGCGCAATGATTGTTGATATAACAGTCCCGCATGACGAGAACCTCGTGAGAGCGGAGAAAGATAAGCAATTCAAGTATCTAGATCTGGCTCGCGAGGTTGTCGACATGTGGCACGTGAATTCAGCAGTCATTGTGCCGATAGTCGTGTCTGCCAATGGCTTAATAGCCAAGAGCCTCGACGAACATCTAAGGAGGCTCTCGCTTGGTAGCTGGATCAAAGGCTTGATTCAGAAGGCAGTACTTCTAGACACGGCGCGCATTGTCAGGAGGTTCCTCTCTCAAGAGCCCTGACCACCGGTAGCTCGGACCCTGTTCCTAATGCCGGTGGGCTACTATTTTTTATATTTTTAAATGTTTTTTATATGCTTTTTTGTAATAAATATTTAAAAATGTATTTAATATGTTAAAAAATGAATAAAGGATATAATTAATAATAATAATAATAATTAATAATAAGAATTAATAATAATAATTAATAATAATAATAATAATAATAATAATGATGACAGCTGTCAAAATTGAAACAGCTATATCTCGGAAACTATCGACCTTAGACTAGTTGTGTGTAGGGACAATTGATAGGTCCCAATGAGATCTACATTTCGGATGACAGCTGTCAAAATTGAAACGGCTATATCTCGGAAACTATCGACCTTAGACTAGTTGTGTGTAGGGACAAGTGATAGGTCTCAATGAGATCTACATTTCAGATGACAGCTGTCAAAATTGAAACGGCTATATCTCGGAAACTATCGACCTTAGACTAGTTGTGTGTAGGGACAAGTGATAGGTCTCAATGAGATCTACATTTCGGATGACAGCTGTCAAAATTGAAACAGCTATATCTCGGAAACTATCGACCTTAGACTAGTTGTGTGTAGGGACAAGTGATAGGTCTCAATGAGATCTACATTTCGGATGACAGCTGTCAAAATTGAAACGGCTATATCTCGGAAACTATCGACCTTAGACTAGTTGTGTGTAGGGACAAGTGATAGGTCTCAATGAGATCTACATTTCAGATGACAGCTGTCAAAATTGAAACGGCTATATCTCGGAAACTATCGACCTTAGACTAGTTGTGTGTAGGGACAAGTGATAGGTCTCAATGAGATCTACATTTCGGATGACAGCTGTCAAAATTGAAACAGCTATATCTCGGAAACTATCGACCTTAGACTAGTTGTGTGTAGGGACAAGTGATAGATCTCAATGAGATCTACATTTCGGATGACAGCTGTCAAAATTGAAACGGCTATATCTCGGAAACTATCGATCTTAGACTAGTCGTGTGGGAGTTGGACATTTTGACCCTGAACGTTAACGATGTCGACTGTACAGTCAATAAAATACAAAAATAATTTATTTTGAACTAGACTGTACAATGTTTTTATGATGCTTAATCGGAGGCATGGGAAAAAATATTCCCGCTCCTCCTACCAATCGGAGTTCCGATCGGAGGACAGGGAAAGACAAAATAAATGGGTTAGCATAGTTATGGCGGAATAATTGAATTTTTAAATAATGAATTTGGTTTAACTATGTCGAATGATCGCAATCTTAGCACAACGAAATACAAAACTACTATTGATGCGGTCTTTATTAGACATTTAAATAGGTTCGAATCAAAACTGTTCGTTTCTTACTTCAGCTATACCATAAACCTATCGTATCAGTTTTAGAGATTGGCGATGATAGTTCTGGTAATGATGATGGTGAAAAAGTCGTTGAAATTATGGATGAAAGTTGATTTTTCGGAGAGATAAACTTTTTAATGTAAAATAATTGTAATAGTTTTAAAGTGTTAAATTTTTACCCGACTACGGCGAAGCCAAAAGGAAGGGTAATGATTTTGGCAGTCTATGTATGTATGTATGTATGTATGTTCCACCGTAGCGTCTAATCTACTGAACGGATTTTAATAAATTAGGTGTCAATAGATTCGTAAGAATAGCCCGGGTGACATAGGCTATATAAATTTTATAAATTCTTTTTATGACGGAATTTAAATGTCAAAAACTTACCTCAAAAAATATTAAATTGAGATAACCATAGCAAGTTTGGTATCAAATGAAAGGTCTTGGCGAGCACATTACAAATAATGTATTATATTATAGTTTAAGTACACACAAAAATAAAATTCAAATAAAAAAATTAAGTTCAAAAATCTAAAACCCGACTACTAACAAAATCGCAGTCTTAAAAGTAGAAAACAAGAAAATAATTCTTGTCTGATATTCTTCGTAGTCGCATGCCAACTTACTGTATCAATGAGAACACCATGAAGGAGCATCAGGTATCAGTGGCATGCGACTACGAAGAATATCAGACAAGAATTATTTTCTTGTTTTCTACTTTTAAGACCGCGATTTTGTTAGTAGTCGGGTTTTAGATTTTTGAACTTATTTTTTTTATTAATGTAATATAAATTGTCATGTTTGTGTACGATAGCGCAATAAATCAATATTGTATTCTACCACATAAATGATAGTACTTTTATACTGTTAAAGCAATTGGTGCAAAATTATTCCCTAACCATTCCAAAATATCAAACATGCTCAACGTTAATAATCAAGTTTTCACTTTTTTTTTTAGGTAGGGTAGTAGGTAGGTAGGGTAGTAGGTAGGGTAGTAGGTAGGGTAGTAGGTAGGGTAGTAGGTAGGGTAGTAGGTAGGGTAGTAGGTAGGGTAGTAGGTAGGGTAGTAGGTAGGGTAGTAGGTAGGGTAGTAGGTAGGGTAGTAGGTAGGGTAGTAGGTAGGGTAGTAGGTAGGGTAGTAGGTAGGGTAGTAGGTAGGGTAGTAGGTAGGGTAGTAGGTAGGATAGTAGGTAGGGTAGTAGGTAGGGTAGTAGGTAGGGTAGTAGGTAGGGTAGTAGGTAGGGTAGTAGGTAGGGTAGTAGGTAGGGTGGTAGATAGGTAGGTAGGAAAAACGCATTGCAACGCATGCGCGGGTTCAGCTAGTGAATACTAAAATCGTTTACCTACATAATAAATTGTTTTATTAATTTTTAGGTTCTTGTTACTGATAATGGATTCTTTGGGATTAAACGTTAGAAAGACGAATAGTTGAGAGCAGAAGTTAATTGGGAACTTATAAGTTAACAGTTACTTCAATAAATGAAGAATAGTTAACAAATTCTTGAAAATATTAATTTTCTCTTAATAAACTTAACAATTCACATCACGATTTTGCCAAAAACGACAGAAATCCAAGTACCTAAAGTAAACCAAGAAATATTAGCAAAATATTTGTCCCGGCCGAGGACTTCCTAACTCGAAAAGAATCATCTGATATTGGCTTATAATATCAAAAACTTCACGTTAAATTTCGTATCCAATATAAACCGCGGTGAAAGTTGAAAACGGCAAGTTCGGGAGGCACTTATCTCAAAGTTTTCGGGGACACGAGGCACTTTAGCGTTGGATTATTTATTATCATATCATGGGGCGAGATGAGTGGCTAAATTGTGTGATGACGTGTGAGGTAACATGAAAAGACGATGAAGTGGCCCTTTGAGCAGCAAGTCCGGCTCGCCGACCCAACTCAAAGGCGCGCTCTGCCTAATGGCTTGTGTCGATGTGTTATCCGCGCGCACACCCCACTACACTAAAAAGACGCTAGTTTACAACGTCTTGGTACCTCAATGGATAATGGCTCTATCTAACGGATACTATGTCTGAAATAAAACGCCATGTCAAGAGCTTTGAAGTCTCACTTCGGAAAACTTTAGGGTAACCTCTTCAGAGAGCGATGTTTCAAAGCAAAAGTTAGCTAATATAATATATCAATAACACTGAAACATCCACGTCCCCAACGTGAACTATAAAACAAGATTCTCCAAACATATTACGCAGAAAACTTACACCCACTAACCCAGAGATTACGGATAAGAAACTTACGTACGCCGAACAACTTTAATATTAGGGAAAATTGTAATAAAGCATCGCCAGATAAACGGGGAGTTTGCGCGGTAATCCCCATTCTGGTGACAGCAGGAACGCCGACAGTGCGACGGTACATAATCACCGGCGCTTTGCACGGAATATATTAATTGATAACGGTGGGTCACAAAGCGACGAGCTCATAACTCATGAAAACCGTCATATTTCACCGCTGAACAACTTTAATTTAGCACTCATTATCACAGTTGGTTTGTAATTACATTGAGCTCCATACGATGTAGCAATTTTATTACCTCTGGGAGTGGAATGGAATTATTGATGAGATTGTTACAAACGTGCCCCGAAATTAATTTACCTATTCTAAAAGGGTAATAAATCATGATCTTGAGTGCTAAAAGCTAAGTTCAATTCACTTTATAAAAGTTATATTCTCATGGTCTTCAAACAAGTTAAATTTGTAACAAAATTAAAATCTTCCTA
The DNA here is from genome assembly GCA_949316265.1 of Diarsia mendica. Classification (NCBI taxonomy): domain Eukaryota; kingdom Metazoa; phylum Arthropoda; class Insecta; order Lepidoptera; family Noctuidae; genus Diarsia; species Diarsia mendica. Next base: position 10,972,223 of record OX438892.1, read on the forward strand.
CGTGGAAATGTTTTTGTTGAATTTCCAGCAATATTATTCCTTTACACTGATACAATAATGAAATAACGCTACATGTATGAAGACAGCAAATAAGTGTAAAAAACTGGATATAATCATTACTTTCGAGCACAAACAAAGGTAGAATGCAACAATAAACAAACATAGCAACAGTACCGTTACGAGTTTCGCGTATATCATAAAATGCGCCATATTTCATCGTAGAAATTTCATTTAGCACTCATTACCCGGTGCAGGTTAGTTCGCAGTTTCAACGTACCTAGGTATGTTTAATTTGTAGAGCCAGTAACCCAAGGGAAAATGATTTAATCCTATTTGTTTTATGTGCCTTTGTTTACGTCGGTTGGCTGTTATGTACCATTTTACGCTAACACTGAGTAATGTGGAGTATGTCCTAGGATATGTATAACGGGGAGCTGACAGGTGTGTGCATGAAACCTCGCTACGGCATTATAATGTACACTGTAGTTCATTATGACTTCAGGTCGGTATGGGGTGCTAACTTGGGCGAATTTAAACTAAGCTATTGATAGCGTTTTCTTCGTTTTGTTTTTCAGCTATTGGCGGTTTCAGACTTTTGCCGCTGAATAGATTATGTCATACACATTTTAAATGATGGTAATTATTCCGTCAGTCTACTGCTGACCATGAGGTCCAAAAAGTTTTAGCAGCCCAATGCTAGGACTTGTGCTTCGTGGATTGCAATAGATCCGCCCTCAATTACACCACCCTTTGGGATTGAAGGGGTTATGTTATGTTAATGACGTGTTGTCAAGAGACTTTTATTATTGTTAAGAATTTGATATAACTCTGTTAATCTTCACTATGCATACTGCTATGTCATAACAAGCATCCAATAGAGGAAAATCACTATCACCAAAAGCTAATTCGTCAGTAAATCATAAGATCGGATTGCATGACTTGCAAGGACTTGTTCAAACAATGAGTCGCAATAATATGACAAGTTAGCTAGGGGGCGGAAGGATCAACAGCCTTAACATAAAGGCAGTATTTCACTGTTGCCATGCACGATAATACGAATTGAGTGAGCAATATTATTGAGTGATATTTGAAATTGCATGTTATGAGGAGGGAATTGCATGCGACTGAAAGAGTGATGAATTTAAATGTGGATGGATGGAAAGGGAGAGGAACACCAAGGAAACGATGAATAGATTGTGTGAGGAATGATATGAAAGGAAAAGGAATAAAATAATGCTAGTGTGACGGTTGACAGGGGGAGAATGGGACATGGCTACGAAGACCTCACGTAACATGAGACAAAGGTAGAAAGTAGACGTGGTCAGGCTAGTTGACTCTTGTTCTCTGTCGTCACACTCTTGGCAGAGTGGTCGTGGTCGTCATGACAGGGCCCCGAGTCTGCTATTCAATAGTGTCAGAATGGTCGATCATTGATCTCATAATGGTTGATTTACGACAAGCCAAAAAGTACCTTAAGTCGACAGGCATAATTTACTTTTTGGCTTGTCATCAATCAACCATTATGAGATCAATGATCGACCATTCTGACACTATTGAATAGCAGACTCGGGGCCCAGGGGTGGTGGCAAGCTTCACAATTCGTCGCCATTCCGCTCGTACTGTTGCTTGCCTCGTGCATTCATTGTTTAGTTGGCTAGCTGGTTGGTTAATGTGGTTAGTAGGTCTGTCATTTCAACATCTAGATAACAATCGCTTGCTCGTCATATAATAGCACATGGCAATGTAGCTTCGCCAAAGAATCAAATGTTAAGCGTCAGAATCACTTATAGAAAACGCCTCGCCTATAAAATATTCATCAGAAAAAATATCCAACAGCGAATATAAATAACCCAAAATATAGACAGCAGTGATTTCAAATTTATAGCGAACAGTAAATAACGTTCTTGCATTATACCCCTTCGTCTGTACCTACCGCTATTACCTCTTGTCACGGCCGCTTCCCTGTAATGTGTGTGCCCAAATATTACAGCCGGGGGCTTAATATTCCTAAACATTTCCTATCATTCCCGAGAGCCCGGGCCGACCCTCCAGACAGTAATTACAGACAGAGTTTAATTAATTATATAATTGTGATCTCCTTGTAAACGTAACTTAATTTATGTTCATTTGTTTCAAATATAAATAGAAATCCTCTTGTTTATTAGTACGTTTATTATAATATTTCGTGCAGGAAAATGTAAATTCTCAGATTTGTGTTTTTTTTTAATGTCAGTGATCTTTTAGGGAAAATGAGAATAATAATGGTTATGTTGATTGTTGGATGTTTACGCAAAAATGTTGCCAGTACCTACCAATAGTCGTTGTTTCAGGTATTACATTTGATTTATATTTCTGGATTAAACTTATCTTGAAACAACATACCACGATGACGTCACAATAGCTGCTGCATCAGGCGGTATTGTCAACATTTTCAGACCAAACCTAGTCTGACACCATTTAAAACAGTTTTACTTCGAAGGCGGTCTTTGACAGAAATTGTGCGATCATATTTTCGAAGCCATGAATTTGATCAGTACTGTCATGGCGTCTCTAGACGCTGCCGGCTCGAAAATTCATGCTCTGTCTTGAATTAACTTCGAGCGTCTAAGTACTTAGCCATTACTTCAACGTCCGATTTTTATTAAATTCTTGTAAATTTCAGGTGGGCCGATAAATTAATTATTGTTTGTGAAGCCTAGCCTAGGAACGGTTCAACGATATTGTTTTTGGAAGCTACTCTATCAATTTTTTGCCTGTTCCTTCCCTTATTTATATTTCGCTTATCGAAATATGTTTCATAATTACGCCGTTGTTAAACTGTTTTTCTAGTAAAATAATAAATGGCTTGTAAAAACATCTTCATCATGTAGGCCCATAGTTGGACATAGGTTTTCCCTTTCTTTTGCCATGCCACCCAGTTCCGTATTCCCTCATACAGATGTTTTGCGCGGCTCTGACGACACCGTCCCAACCGAACAAGCTTATGAAACCGATTTTTTGGCCCTATTTTATCCACCATTCATTCAGAAGGTTATTCTATCCAACTCCTCTATAATAATCCTCCTCTATAATGTTCACTTTCGTCTGATGGGACAAGAAATTTCGGTATTAAGAATTCGGTCTAGTAGGGTTTTGCCAACTACCTCATCTCCATTCTCTTGCCCTTATCCCAATTCATTCATTCTTCTTCTTCTATACTTCTCTATAACTCGTCACCTGATTGTCTGATAAAAAGATGGTTCCGTGCTTCGGAAGGCACGTATAAGCCGGTGGTCCCGGCCTTCAAATGGCGGTCGTCAAACCATGTCAGAGGCCCTTGCGGCGGTTTAGAAACTCTGACACTAGGGTGTGTGGGGTCGTTAGACCTTACTGCCCACACGATAAGAAGAAGAACTCGTCATCTCACCAGACACCTCCTTTCTGGCCATATTATGCTTAACACAGTTCATCCATCGTTTCTTAGGTCTTCCTCTATTCTTATACTCCACCACATGCAAAGTTTAGGGATTTGCCGACCATGACACACTTAAAATCAAAACAAAGGAAAACAAATTCAACTGAAAAGCACCTACCTACTTGAACGAAATCCCATGTCTCCAGTAATTACGAATAATGGCTCCTAAATAGATTCAAATGAAGGCGACACATCCCATACCTATTTTGAGCAAACCCTTCCAATCGAATCGAAACACAAATTGAATCGAGTTGCCGATACTCGAAGTCCCTTATTTCCGGGTACCATTTAAAATTACGAGTACCTCTGATATTTTTCTAATGATATGGGATTGTTTACTGCGAATCCTGGGCCTGCCCTGTTTTTAGCCGGACAGCTGCTACCTGGTCACTTACATTTAAAGAGGAAGAAAATAATTGTTAATAATATTAATAATTGAGGCTTTTGCCCCTGTGGGACAATATAGGCTAATAAAAAAATATTAATAATTAACAAATTATTTCTGGCTGTTCTCGTCTGGCTAAATGCGAATCACACACAGGCACAGACCACGGAGTCATATTGATTTTATTTGATTTCCCCAGTAACTTTCCTTGAAATATAAACTTGTGGAATCTGAGGTACCATACTACAAGTATATGCTCGATCTCGCTCTCGAAAGAGACCAAGCATCATGTCATGTTGTTCAGTCTTATTATTATTGACAGGACTATTTTCGCCAATAAACCTGACATAAGTAGTGGTGAAAGACCGATAAGCTCGCATCGTAATGATAGTCGATGTTACCCATCCCGCATGACGAGAATTTCGTGAAAGCTGATAAAGAGAAACAAATAAAATATCTCGACTTGGCATACGGGATAATTGGCAACGAATATCTTTCGTTGAGAGTCTCGAAAACCAAATTCTCGGTACGGCTCCCACTGTGACGAGGTTCCTGTCTCTGGAGCCCTAACAACCGATGGCTTGGAGAGTCCTAGCTACCGGTGGTTGCCAACAGGTTGACGCCTGCTGATTTTTATTTTTTTGCAAAATGTAACTATAAATGAAAAATGGAATTATAAGTACCTACTTTTGTTTCTTTCTAAATCATTTGTAAATACTCTATCATTAAAACAGCTTCATAAAATTGGGGACGAAGCAACATCATCAGTATTCCAACTATGTATATCCCTATCTCAATATTTTCTTACAAAATTAACAAATGATTCCAAAATAGGTCTAAATAACACATATCCTATACCCATTTACTCTGCAAATAAACAAATAGGGTCCCATAACGAAAGGCCAGAGTGCTACAAAGCAAATTGAATCGAGGTGCCGATACTAGGAAGTCCCTCATTTCCGTGTTATTTGTTGTCGCTTGCCCCATAGGCATTAAATTTTCTTCTATGTCCCATCGTACGCATCCGGGTATGTCCTTTCGACTCGGTACAAAAGTGAATTAACAGTCGCCCGCTCTCTTTCTATTGCCCTTTACGCCTTCGTTATCGAAAATCGAAGCTAATAGTTTCCGACGGCCAGACTAGTATTGTGTTGTACAAATTGTGGAGGGTTTAGTGTTTCGCCGATACTTTAATTGGTTACTAAAGAGAGTGGAATCTGTTACGTCTCTCTGTGTTTTAGGCAGACAGCTTTTTAATTGAATTATGTTTCTAAGCGGTAAACGTAGTCAGAATTTCAACTGTTGGTAAAAGTCTGACAGTGTGTGTATGTAGAGTCTTATTAACAAAGGTGTGTTCCTTATCAAGGAAAGATGTACCTTTTAAAAAATGAAGGCACATTGCATTTTTCAAATTGAACGAACTTCATGAAATATTGCACAAGTTTTTTACTGGCCAAGCGCACAACCTTAAAGATAAGTAAACTTATAAGTCCGTTCAATACTTTTTACAACTAAACTTTTTAATTACTTTTCGAATATAACGTAAGGGCCACCTGCTCAAGACAGCATAGTTATTAGCCCCTGGGGACCCGGTGCCAATAGCCGAAGGACATGCCGAACTAGGCTCAAGGGATACTGATAACGTAGAAAACGCTTTATAACACCCTTAAATAAAGTTAATAGCTCTCGGGAAGTTTTTCGCTGTACCCCTTAGGGCCATTACGCAGTGTACGATACGATTTATACAGCGTTTACAGACTTAGGCGCGGCCCGAAGGATTCGCCGTATAGTATTTAGGTGTCAAATGGAGTTGTACAAGGTCGATTTACTGGCGTGATAGCACACCCTCGTTCCTTACTTGTTTTGAGGGGTTTAGTGATTTTTATTAGGCTGTTATAGTGGTGTGTTAGCGTCGTACGTGTTATGTAATCGATATTGTTTGTCGTTCTTTATCGCTCACGCTGACCCAATATTTTTATGATTATGTTGGGTAATGAAAAAAATGTCGAGTAAGGGATAAGGTATATTAGAGGCAGTTTCGGGTACGTACACTATTAATGGCATAGAGACACGGCTATTATCATCAATTTGGTTGTGTACAAAGTGTTGTTATATTGCTGATTGTAACAACGTCTTAACAGGTTCACTGTTATTTAAAAATAACATAATCTATCAAAGAATCTGTGATGCTTACCAACATATCAGGAATTTTCAGGTTTAGTCTAAAAAAAGAGTCAAAAAATAAAGTAAATCCAGCTAAATACTCTCACAATGTGGCTCTTTTAATCAAGCAAAAAGAAAACTTTTGTAGCTCCAACCTGAACTGGTAGAAGTAAATGAAATCGAACTAAAACTAAGCGAACAATTCCCATTCATCCAACCGTATTCCTCCAATCCAACGCATGAGGGCTGAACGTAGATAGGAGCAAAAAATCCAATCCTATATTTAACTGGCTTTCATAGGCACCGAACGGGTCGGCTAACTAATCGTTTACCTATACCGTTACAATCAATCGCACCCGCCTTAATTTTCCAGCCAATAACGGAGGGCCACACAATCCATTCAAAGTACCTAATTAATGGGACAACATATTTTCCGATGCGGATCACGTAGATATAGCAGGTGACGTCATGAAAAATACGCCGCCGCGCCATATATAAGGGGATGTGTGCATTTGGTGCCGAAACACCATTTTTATGGCTCGTCCAACATTAATTAACACGGGATCTGGGAACGACAAATGAAGAACGGCTGGCTCGGCATCCGTTGATTTGTTGGTAACTGTTGGTGACCCCGTCAGCTTTCGAAATTTACTTTACGTAAAGAATTTGGGATGAAAATTTAAGGGCTTTGGAATTTTCGTCGTATACTCATATACATATTATTTTGTTTAATATATATTATTTTAGGTGATAGCAGAACACATTTTCAAATTTAAACAGAGATACTCAAAAACCAAATTCATGACGATTATTCTTATACTTTCACCATTTTTCCTCGACAAAATATTCAGAGGGTGCCATCTAAACAATATTTATTTCTCGTACTTATGCAGACATCAATCTACGCCGGAAAACATGAACTAACTTGTCAAGCTTCAAGTTTTTCACGACACCGAGTAATAAAATGTTCGAAAAAGTCGAACCTCGATTTTTTCGAAGTTTCAGTCGACATTCGCATTCGTAAAAGAGCCTTTGTCAGCTCATTTCTCACATTCTGATTGAGATGGACTGTCTTGCATAAATCTGAAGCATTTCATTTCACTTCCGCTGAAAATATTTCGAGTTATGAACAAGAACTCGTAATTTTTACTAATGGATGTTTCTTTTTGGTAAATTATATTGTAATTTATGGGTTGTCGTATTTTTTTATCGATCTGGGAGTAATAGGGAAGGGAAAAGTGTCTTCTAGTGGAAGGGCCGGGAAAATAACAAAGCCTATTTATTGCGCTCTGGATTTAATAACAAATGTGTTAAGCTTTATACTAACAACTATGCAAATGATCTAACATTAAAATACGCTTACACTTCGAGATCACCGCTTGCTAATGAAATTACGTATAGTCACTGCATAATATTTAGAAAAAAACCGCCCCCTAAGCATTTAGAACATTATCAGCAATATCTAAAGACCCGTATAGTCGCTGCAAATATCATTTTTCACGTAGCGTGACCACATGAAAGGAGGTGAAATCTCGATAGGCCGGAATAAGCTTAAGACTTTATTCGGGAGTGCGGCGAGGCAGCCTTAACGAGCGAAAGATGAACTTTGTATAGACATCGTTATCCATGGTGGTTCTATGATGACTCAATGAAAAAAGGTTACGCAATATCGGTAGAAAATACCTGAGGGTGACTTCCTGTAATATTCTCGGAAATGTAAAAGATATTGTAAGTTTTTGTTTTTCTGCATGGCATTGAAAACTTTATGCACACATAAGAGAAACATATATATCAGACGATGCCGATTAAGTTTGAAGTCATTAAATTGTGTTCAGCAATTACCCTAATTTCATTAAGCAACCGGCCTGGTATTGTAGTTTTTTACGATAGGAAAAAACTAACTAGTCGTTTTTTCCTATTTTGACTGCCCAAAAGCGTTAAATAAACGTATGTGGTGGAGCTCGATTGGAAAAGCGCAAGTGAGCATGGAATCACTGTAGAGTAACGTGGAATAGATAGAGAAAGCAGTGACTATTTGTAGTGTAACTATGTGCAGTGCGTGTTGAAAGCATCACTTCTGTCAACAACTTCAAAGCATGCAGTATGTCGTAATGTAAGTATACGATGGAACGCTTAGTTTCTTAGAAAAGTACTGAAAATACCACCTGTAACAGCGGTCACTGATGTATATTAGTGGTTTCTAAAAGGAAACCAATATATCATGATCATCGAACACAGTTTTGTAATACAAAAACTGTCAAAACCTAAGTGATGGCCTAAGTAATCATAAAAGCTCTCTCAGTGCGGCAGTAGGTGAGACACTAACCACATAAAGAAAGATCATGAATCCTTAATTAACAAATATGTATCCTATAGACCGAAACCACTCTAGAGAATGTGAAGATTATTTACAAACACTTAATTTCGAAATCGATACCACTAGTTCTAATGTATTCGATACATTAGATGCTTCTCATCTCATGATTAATAATAGCAAATATTCGGCAACTCTATATAGTAAGTAAGCTGGTAATTTATATCAGAAAATGAAATACGCTGATGTTGAAACAAATACTAAATTATTGCACAACTGTTTGTTTTGACTAATTAATATTTCTTTCAGTTTATGTTCTGCAGTCATGGCTTTTTAATAGTCAGGCTTTTTAACATAATGTTAGTTTTCTGAATAAATATGTTTTCATTAGGAGTTTTGATGTTTTTACCCGACTGCGGCGACACCCAAAAGGAGAGTTATTGTATATTAATTTAAAATTTGTTATTAACGTTGTATCGACTATTGACCTATGATTGTTATTTTAATGTAACGGTTTTGTTAGTATTATATTATGTGACGATAATGGGTGCGTGGCGCAGGTTATATAATAAAACCACGAACCCTGGTCAACATAAAAATATATATTAAAGAAAAAGAATTGAATGGGGTGGTGTACGTTCACTAATCACACACTCAGTAGGCTTTCCTGTGGGGTGCACGTTACTGCCCTGTTAGCTGGCGTGGCGATGACCGCAGCGAGGTGCCACGCTGGATATCAGGGGTGAAGGCCGACAGGTGGTCGCGTCGACCCGGTGATCTGCTCGGCGAGGCCCACGTGGCAAGAATGGCCGACGTGGGAAGTCCGCTATGGCGCGCACGACAGGTACCAATACGGGCCCTTGTTGTGCAGGCGCTCAGAGAGTTGGTGGGAGTTCCTCCAACCGGAACTTTGGACCCTGGAACATGACGTCCAGCGTGTCACGAGATGACCAAAGGTCAACCCCGCTGATTGCGACACCAAGCCAAGCAAAGCGAGCAGCAATAACAGTGCGCTAATGAAAGTGCTGGTGGATTGTCACAATCAGACGGAGTTTACAAGATAAAAATGAGAATTTAGGCATGATGGCACAATGTGTCATCGAAACACTATCACAATGTTTATTAGCTGAAGGCGATTATAATTGAAAATACATGAAATTAGCGTAGAACAAAGTCAGATAAAACAAGCATACATGCCAAGTTAACCTAGAAAGATAAAGAACAGAAAATATACACATGATCATGCTATCAAACGCTTACCCTTTATGCGGGGTTCCAGTACACCGAATTTAGATGCTCGATGGCAGAGAATTATGTAGATTAGGTAATTGTTCTAGGACCGGATAATGGCGAGTTAAGACGCGTGTGAAATCACTGATATTAATATTTTAAATCAGGTGAGACGAGTGACCGCTTCGATCCGGACCAAATTTCCTAATGTCAAAAAAGCTAGGTGACGTTAGCCGCGTTGGAATTACAGAGCAGGCAAGCGCGAGCCCATAGACAAATCCTCACTCGCGCGCCCGTTTGTTCATGGAACGTACATTTATTGATACTAATTTCTACCGCACTGCTTGTTGTTAATATCTGTGGTTATCAAGTTTGACGTTTCTACGTTCTGTCATTGTCAGTGAATGTAAACAAACAATGAATCGTGCTGTTTTTAATGTTAATTTAGGAAATATGTGTGAACTAATCAAAAATGTAACGTACAACGTTACAATTATTGATATTGTTGTATTGTATTGTTGAACATTGTTAACAGACGAAATGTGGGAGTACTATTAGGTACACCTCAGCCTAACCGTACGGGGATTACAGGCGTGATGATATGTTATGTTATTAGTATTGTAAAAGTAAAAAGTAACATTATAGTCAAATAATTCTGTAATAAGAAGAAACACGCACTAACTATGTATAAAAAATATAGTAATATCGTTGTTGCACGCCGACTTTACAAAACGGTTTTTACAAGCTTTTATTTTTTTTACAAATGTTTTCGTTGATGACAAGGAACGTAATAAATTAGAATTTATTCTAGTTGTCTCTCGGGATTACCCGGGAGAGTGATGTAACTAAAGTCAGCTCCAATCATTACCAGTTTATCTTTCTCTTTTAACTTCGATAAATACTGAACGAGTTTAGAATAATCCTCCGCTGTTGTGATTCAAGATAAAACGGAAACGGATAACATTTCTTCCGTTTGTTATACTTTCCTTTTTTCTCAACCTTCAATCACAGTTAAGTAGCCGTTCCCCTCGTAAATATAACAGATTGCGATTCCATGGAGCCCCTAACAGACTTCCTGCAAATAAGTACCGATGTAAAAAACGTAGCAAACAGAAATGAGCCCCGTTGTTCCCATAACCAATTCAAATTTTCACGATCAGTATACAGAAGCATTTTTCCCTTGTATTCAATTTGCTTTGAAAAGTAAAATAGTATCAATATACGACGTTCACTTCCAAACGTATAACAAAGTTGAATTCTAAAAAAATAAAAGGAGCACTTCGAAAGATCGGGCCCCAGCCGAACTGTGTTAACCACAGACGCGATAAAGAAGGCAGTTTCCTAAATAGGGCTTGTGAGGATTTCCCTAATGTTGGACAAAAAATGGATTGCTACTCGCCGAGGATATACCTTTCCTACACAAGTTTCACTAGCCAGTGAAGCAAAAATGTGGACGAGCACGTATTTTAACTTTGTAGGATCTAATACTGAAAGTCGTATCGCGTGAATGAGGACCTCTTCCTTTATGTCCTGCCACTTCCAACTACTTTAGCGACTCGTTCGCTCAGCGGGTAGTTCGTTTCTCCTAGTTTAAGATCTGAAGAGTCTCGATGTAGCTTTTAGGAATCCTTTTAACTACCAATCATCTGCGTTACGTTAAAATATCTTGAAGTTCTTTCGTACATTTATAGCGAGTTTATTACAGAATAAACCAAACCTAAAGAGAAACCCTCGTTCTACTTTTCCAACCCTAATTCGCTATTGTTTTGCTATCATTGTTTCTGTCATAAATTGGATTTGCTCAGATTTTTGCGGTAACGTAATTCCATTCATATCTACGTATTTTCTTGCTGCGTAGAATCCGGAGCAATATGCTACTTTAAATTTAATCTTGTAATCTAATCTGCAGGGCATAACATGAGGATTAGCTTTTACATAAGAAATATTTTCGCCTTAGTGGACTCGCAGACAAATATAATTAAATTCTCTGAAAGTATTGGAACTAAAGTTGGACAAGGGCGACCGCCTAGACACAAAAGCAATTTGTGACGTCAATTACATAGAACTTTATTGAAGAATTTGGGGCACTCATAGCCTTAATCTATACTAATATTATAAAGCTGAAGAGTTTGTTTGTTTGTTTGTTTGTTTGTTTGAACGCGATAAACTCTGGAACTACTGGTTGGATTTGAAAAATTATTTTTGTGTTGGATAGTTCATTTATCGAGGAAGGTTATAGGCTATATAACATCACGCTACTACCAATAGGAGCGGAGCATAAATGAGAAATGTTGCAAAAACGGGAAAAGAAAATTCCTTTCTGAGAGCTTCTGTTGTGTGCGCTGCGAAAACGGTTTAAGTTACGAGAATATCATGTATGAAGTAATTATTCGTCTTTAAAAGTTCTAAAAAAAAGTCCGCGACAGCATCTGTCTATCTTTTAAGATTGACTCACTGTAACCATTTTTTACTATTAAAATGTTAGGTTAAAAAGAATTATTTTTTGCGAAGCTTATTTAACCCATATGGTACTAAACTATATCTAAATAAATGTGTTCGTTATAACGGAAATTTAATATAGAATATTTGTGCTCTTTACTCTATACAGTTTAAACAAATATCTTAGAAGATATCGCAATGTAAAAATACCCGCGCGGAAAAATAATTGCGCGGGTTGCGTCGCAATGTAGGTACGGGGGATTCTGGCTGGCCTCCGGAAAATTCAAATTTAAAATATTTACTGCATCATAATGTTTACAAGTACAGAGTGTTATAGTATAATATTTAACAGTAAGAGATAGATTTTATAGTAATTCACACTTTCATATAATCTAAGCTAATCTAAACCATCTAAACTATTGTAATAAAGAGGAAAGATAAGATTTTTTGTTTGTTACGATTTAGCTTAATTAATGTCGGATAGTCGATATATCGAGAAAGGTTATAGCTATATTTATGTGACGCAGACGAAGTTGCGCGGGTCGGGTCCATATTGGCTCACCTAAAGTTTTTTATCCGAAATTGTTCTTCCTAACGATTTGTAATCCGAATGATCACTCCTCCTAAAATTTTTCCTCCTAAAGTTTGAATTCCTACTATTTGTAATGCTACTGGCGATGTTCCTAACACTCATCTTTCCGAAAATTTTAATTCCTATTATCGTTATTGTATACATATTGCAACTCCTACTGTTTTTTATCCTAACGTTTTTATCCCTAAACATAATTACCATAATATTTTCACTCATACAACTGTTTAGAATGATTAAAGGTCGTTTCACTGATTTTTGTCTTGAAATGAAATAAATGAATGAAATTCAGGTCAGAGTCTCGTCTTGTGGACACTATGAAAAAAATACTTTGAAAAATTTCGCGACCAATTTCGAGGTAGCGCTCGCCGGCCGCTGCCGCGGCACCGCTCGCTTCGCTCGCTCGGCTCGCGCGTAGTTGGTCACAGTTCTAACCTAACCTAACCTATGGATATCTTTGCATATTATAAGGTCCCATTAAAATAGGTGGACAAATTTTAACACAGCGTTTAAGTAAGCCTAACTAAAGACATCTAAACAACAAAAAAAAACACTATATAAAGTGATTTTATTTTGACTTAAAATAATAAATTGCCGGCACTCTAGAACAAACTCATCCCATAAAAGTAGGTATTTTAATGTCTTTTTTTTTTTTTTTTACTATTGTCCTTATTTTAGCGGTCTAAATGATTTCTAAAATTTTGTCCACCTATTTTAATGGGACCTTTTATAATACTGATTATTAGGAATAAAAAGTAATATAAACAAAAAACATATGACTTTGAATAATAGTGTAAAAGATGGTTAGGTTGAGAAAATATAGGAAAACAAATAATAGGATAATAGATGTTTATTGCTACTGACATTAGGAAGTTGAATGCTTCGGAATTAAAACATTAGAGACAGAGACTTTAGGAATTGCGATCGTTAGGATGAAAAATGTTAGGAAGAACATTTTCGGATTTCCAATTTTCGGAGTTGAAATTTTAGGTCAACTTTGGCGCACCCGCGCGGGTCAGCTAGTATGTTATACAGAAGTAACCACGAAACATTTCGTAGAGAATTATGTACCCACTTGTGTTCTCTTAAGAGACATTATTGGTTTCTTTTACAGAATATATTTATAACGTTGGCAGAACTCAATATTGTTTCGTATCTCTTCTATGTAAGAATAAGTACCTCCCTACCATGTAAATTGGATGGTAAGGCCGTGCTCTCATTTTTAACCGACTTCTAAAAAAAGAAGGAGGTTCTCAATTCGGATGTTTGTTTGTTTTTTTTTTTTTTTATGTTTGTTCGGGCATAACTCCGTCACTTGCTAACCGATTTGAAAAATTCTTTTTTTGTTGGAAAGGGTATACTTCCCAAATGGTCCCATAATTTTTTTATCGAAATCGGACAAGCGGTTTTTGAAAAATCAACAAAACTCGAAAAAAATACTCTTTGTCCACATTAGGTGAACCACTAAAAAGTGAAAAATAAAAACTTTTTAACAAAAAATAAAACCGACTTCAAAAAAAAAGTCAAAAATAAATCAGTTTCTGAAGTCGGTGACAAAAACATTAATTCAAACAAACAAAAGTCACCGACTTCAGAAACTGATTTATTTTTGACTTTTTTTTTGAAGTCGGTTTTATTTTTTGTTATTAGAGGTCAAAAAGGCGACGGGAGATTCGATAAATTGCCAGCTATGACCAGAAGGCGACGTCCTGAATTTTAATTCTGATTAAGAAATGTGGTCACATCTTTGTCTAACCAATTACTATTTCGATTTACGTTAGAGTTTAACATTAAATAACAAATTCGTATTTAGTACCTATCATTATAATAATAACCAAATATGCGTTATTCAACATTTTAATGAACTATACTTAAAACCTGCCATTATTTTTCATGGAACACTTGACTGCCAACCAGTTAGACTAATATAAGTTTTAAAACTGACATTAAAATTATCACTCACAATATCACTGATTTTTGCACATTGAAAACAGTTTATCCGTGGTCACGATACTCGCAACAGCGCCGCGATATCGGGAACTCAAGACAAATAGTAAACAAGGTAAATATTCAGTGTTAATGATACAGATATACGAATTCACAATGCTATTCTGAAAATAGACAAATGTCAGTGTTCAAAAACCTTACTGTTTTAGATTCACATAAACCGCGAAAAACTCTGTTTATCATAACTACCAGCAAGTTGTATCCGTCTACAACGGTTTCGCCTCTGAGAAAGGAAAGTTTTATTGTTTTAATATTATTTAAAGCATCAGTCCAGATCAAGTTACATGAAACAAATCTAAGTGGGCAGCATAATCCCACGCAGAATTCACTCAACCTTTATACACCTACACACATAAATAATGTATTCAACTGTCCAAGAACATAACCACCTCATTTACCTACTTCTATAAAAAAAAAACATGAAACATTGAGGTAAATTCGAAGATACACGGTACCCTAAAAAGGGATGTATCTTTTGTAAGGCATTCGTCTCAAAGCGGGGTATATCGCCAGAGAGGCACGTTCAATTGGATTGAAACGTCGACTTTGGGAAGTGGTGTTGCCCAAAAGGTCCTAATAGCATTTTTGTAGTGAAGGCCTGAAGGGCGCTACAGAAAAATTGTTTCGCAGATAGAAAGCTATTTATCTTTGATTACTATTTTGTTGATTAAATTACGATAGCGACAATTTGGAACCACCCTTATCCTGAAGGCCTTCTGAAAGTCAATTATACGAAAATCCCCTTTATTTTAGGTAAAACCCTTACTTTAGTGCCTTGCCAAGAAACACGATACTGAATAATAATCCATTTATTACGTTGTTATTTATTACTCGATGACAGGTTACGGAAATTATTACACCATTTATTTAGTCAAGTTTGACAGGTACCTCAAGCACTCCTTTAACATCAAATTCATGAAGCGTTTCACTCGGATCATTACCAAACTTTTGTTTAACAAGTTTTTTTATTAGACGCTTTAAATCGTACGCCATCTCGTTCATACCATAATACTGTAAATTAAGATTTACATAACCAAAAACTTCTGAAAACACAATTACAGAAGTTTTAACATAGAGCCTGTAACCGTAGTAGGTAATCACATTTGTCGGGGAAGTTGCTAGAGAAAATTGTCTTTGCTGCTTGTAACAAGGTTCTGCCCTTACCATTTTCCACCCCTGTTGACAGAGTCGAGACGACTTAGACTAGAAAATACAAGAACAAAGCTTCAATCTTTGACGCTCAATGTGTATCTATCGGTTTTTCGATTCGAAAAATATCTTTGAAGTGGAAAAGCTGTAGCGGATCAGTTTTTAAAGATAATGGAGCTTCAGGGCTTATAGTGTGAGTTAAATTGAAACCATTTTTGTTCATGTTCAATTAGAGTACATACATTTTTAAGCTATAAGTTATGAATAATAATGTGTGCTTCTCCGTCATTTAGGCACACTGCATAAATCGAAAGAATTTACTACTTAGTAATTCACTGGCTCCGAGTTTCAAAACTGTTGGTAGACAAAATGATTTAATAAAAACGTGTCCTGAATTAATTTATTTCGATAAAGCAAAGCCTTTTATCGTAGAAACAAAACTTAGGTAAATAAGCACTATGGATATTCCTAGAAATTAAATTGATTTATAAACATCTTTGGAAGGTTCCGAGTACCTATATTATTTACAATGTTCTACGGAAACCTGATTTCTGGAGTCAAGTAACCGAGGTAAGATTGCGGTGGCTCTGTATAACTATCTGGCATAGAAACCTAATACCGAGAATAGAAAACCTTTATGAGCTTGTACGCCGTAAGGAAATTCACACATTTTCAAGACCTTATTTTTCGTAATGACTGAAACGATTTTAATGAAACTTCACACACCCAAGTAAAAACATTTCCGTATAACTTATTTATAAGAAAATATTTGGAAATTTCTGTTTGTATGGAAAATTAAAATCAGTATAATTTTACTGCAACACTATTTTTAGAGAATATTTTCGTCTAACTATTTAGACTTATATGTCTTGCTTATGTGTGTGAAGTTTCACTAAAATCGTTTTAGGAATTTCGAAAAAACATGACTAAAAATTTGTACCTATGAAATGCGTCCGCAAACGCACTTAAACCGAAACCTTGTTAATAAATCGTCTAAAAACGTCGTCGTCGTCGTCGTCTATCGTCTAATGTGGGAAAAATATTAAATACTAAAATCGAGCCTTAACCCAGGTTATCCAGCGATAATTTAAAGTACTAGAATACCCAGTGGAACTATATATTACAAAGCTATCAGTGAATTGCATTGAGACCGAATCATTTATTCACCGAGTCAGACCGAATGCTGAGAATTGATCTGAGAAACGGAGGCGTGTGCAAAATCTAGCAATTTGCTTGGAAGGATCTCATCTACATACGATTGACTATGCAGAGTCATTTGGGACATCAGTATTAACATACATAACATAACATCACGCTTGTAATCCGCGAAGGGTTAGGCAGAGGTGTACCTAATAGGACACCAGAATTTCTTAAGAGTTATTGCATAAATGGGCGGGACTCGTAGCAAGACTAAGAGATGACAGATGGACCAGAAGAGTCACATCATGGAATGGCCCAATAGGGAAACGCCAAAAAGGCAGACCGTACACAAGATGGGAAGACGATTTAAGAGAAATCGCTGGCCCACAGTGGATGCAGAAAGCACAAAACAGATCCATATGGAATTCTTTGGAGGAGGCCTTCACCTGTAGAGGGGTTCTTGCAACTATTAACATTTTTAAAATACTTTTTTTACCTAAACAATGTTATTAGGAATTAGTTTATAAGTGATGTGTTTGTAAAATGCAAGAAATAAAAGGCTTTTTTTATTTTTATTTATTTTATTATTGCGTAAAAAAACAAACAACCAAAACCCTTAACGCTTAGATCAAATTCAACACTACCTACCCAATGTAATTACTTAAAATCAAAGTTTAAACTCGCTCACAAAGTCCGTAAAAGTCCTTCAAAGTTTCAGAGATCATTTACTTACCGGAGGTACTTTACCTGGACACAAAGTAAAGCTGAAAGGTCTTGTAAACAAAACAGACAACGGCCAAGCAGACGGCAACCTACTTCAGGTCACGAATGAATACCCAAAGGGAAAATGTAGCTCGAAAGGTCTGGACAAAGAGTTTTGGTAGGTATTTCGTTATACAATTGTCCCACAAAAAAAAACAGAAACGTGAATTGAAATTGTAAAATTTCTGGTTCAACCTTTGGCGGGCTGTGTCATGTTGAATACTGTTCGAGTCGATTTATGTCTCGAGTGCTGTTTGAAATAAAAATGTATATTATTTCAAAATACGTTTCTTTGTTTAACTACTTTCCGAAATAATCTAACTTATAAAAAACATAACGAAACCATAACACCAGCACAATCCGCATCTTTCTTGTAAACAAAAACTTATCCACATTAAATATCTATACGTAAGTTTATGCAGTAACTTTATTTCCTTTGGCCCTCCTGTCCTCCTCCCATGCTCCAAAAACCCTCCGCATCAGTCGGTAGTCCCGATAATGTGATATGCGAAGCTCAAATACGCCAACCCTCTGTGCTTACGGTTAAATATATTTTTGCTTTGTACTTCTCTTGACTTGTTTTGATGTTCGCTTAATATTTTCCATTTGTGGTAAACAACGGGAATAATAGTTTTAGTTACATCAAAATGAGGTTGAGCACCTTTTTCTACGTATTTCTTCACGGTCAAAGCTTTTCCGTTGTTGTTTTGTGACATACGTTTTGTTGAGGTTGAGGTTTGAAAAAAATATGCGGAGCGCGTCGACAGCATGTTACTTTCTTACCACGTTATGTTACTTTTAGTATTATCTAACAATTTTCAGTCACGTAAATCCAAATCAGCATAAAATGCTTTTACAAACTCTGTATCTAGATGCACTCTGCGTCATGGAACGTCGAAGTTCTGAGTAGGAATCGGAATTTGATGATACCCGTTGCCTATATCCAAGTTTTTATTGTACTATGGTACAATAAAAACTTGGATATAGGCAACGGGTATCATCAAATTCCGATTAGAATAGAAAGAAGATAGAAGAAGATAGAAAGTATTCTATTACTCGAATGGAGCTTCATTCGAATGCATGCAGCGCCCGTCGCCGATGTAACGTAATATGCAACGTCGTCGCATCGTCGATATTCACTGTTTCTCCTGTTTTACCATTCAGGGCGACGGGCGCCCGATGCTGATACGATACTCAACTACACTTCATACTGCTTGAAGAAGACACTGTAATGTGTGGTTAGATGCTGCGGAACCTCACTTGCATATTAAACGGGAAATAGCAAACAGAACTGTACTCGATTATAAAATAAAGTTCAATATAAGAAGTAGAATAGTACGTTGTTAACAACACGTTTTTCGTACCTAATGTATATGCGGGCAGAAGTGCCGCAAGCCTTACAAACGGCCTTTGTGTTCCGCTTTATCAATATTCTCTGCACAGAATCCCCCTTTCTAGATTCCACGGCTTTCACACAAAATATCGATGGTCAGTGACCCGCACATTCAAGTTTTGTTTATAAAAATCTGAATTCACAACACTCGACCCAAATATTATTGCGAACATAAATATTTCTTCATACAGACGGTAATGAGTCGGTGGAGAGTAAATTTTACAGAAAAGCGTTTGGCGTTGAAGAGGGAAAACGGCTGCGTAATTACTAATAAGAATTGGAGTAACTTTAAATTTCTTTTTTTAGGAAAACAGGTTCGACTTCCAACAAGTTGTTTTTAGAAACACTTTGAACATTTTATTACAAATGTAGAAAAACAACGAGCTTTTTGTATCTGCACCTTATGAAAGACTTAGCTTTGTTGTGAAACCATAATTATTATAGTGATACAAAACAAAATCCCACATAATACACCAAGCACTGCAGAAAACTTCTAAATCTGTTTGGTAAACCCAGAAACGTTCTCAGTTCTAGCCCAAACGCCTAACAAGAACTCTATATTACGTACAAGTCTAAGCTGTACGACGCGCCAAGACGTCGTGGTTGGCTGGCAAGTTTGTTCATCAACAAACTACTATTTCATAATACGGCAACCAGACTGCTACACAAATATAGTAAAGGAACAAGGAGTGAAAATGGCTACTCACATTCCATCCATTTCATCCGAACTTCCGAAAGTTAATAAGGTACACCTGGCTTAGGTTAACTGAGTCTACACCCTATTGTTGGGGTGTTATGTAAATAAGGTATTTCCCTGTGATTTACGAGCGATTTTTCTTAGTAATCCGGGTATCTTTGAGTTTTTTCCAAGTGAGTTAGACATTTGATTGAGTGAATGTGCGGGAACATTGGATTACTGTCATAGAAAGACATATTTTGAACTGTCGTGCCTATAATTATGAAAACTTAGTATGAGTACAATCACAATGTGCACAATCAGTAAAAATGCTTTGAAAGTTCAAACCCGACAGCACAAACAAACAAGACATGAACAGTTGCATAATACCCGCTAAAAAACATGTTAAAAACTGCAAACTATTGTGTACATTTAATTCGCGCATGATCACTCCCGTAGATATTGTGGGTTTAAAACATTAAATAATTCTCGCAGCCCACTTCACAAATGCTCCATAAAATTCGCTTTGACGCTGTTAATTAAAGAACAAACAATATTGCAGCGCTTTTCAAAGCAGCTTTAATATTTCAGCAAATAATGAATAGCAGTGATACCCAGCATTAATTGAAAGCACATTTGATATACTGTGGCTCGATATGAAAATAAAAATTGAAATATGAAATACATTTTTCACGAATACCAGTGTTATCTAATAATGGCTGTGTGAATGGCTCGTAAATGAAAGTTGAATGAATAAATACATAATGGAGGTCGTGACTATGGAGGAGAACGACGTATTGTGAACTATCTGTAGGCACATTTTAATCAATTATTTCATTACGCTATCATAAAAAATTATATTGAATTATGGTTAGGTCCTGAAAGGTGAAAGGTTAAAATATTATGTCAATTGACAATAGATATATGATTGAACATGTTAGTGGTGGCGCCCTGACTTACGAGCAGTAAGCCGTAAGTTCGAACCCATGCAGGTGTATTACTTTGTTTAATTTATTTCATCACCACTGCTCTCAAAAACGGTGAAGGAAAATATCGTGAGTGAACCCTACAACCAAAAATTCGAAGACATGTGTCTTCTAACAACCCGCACTGGGCCTGCGTGGTAGCCTATTCCCTCTTATACAGAAAAGGCCTGTGTCTCTGCAGTGGGCTGATGATGATGATGACCATGTAAGGTATGGATGGTCTACTGAATCGAAGTCTCAGTATATATTGGTATTAACATACAGTCATTGAACTTGAAATAAATGACAGGAATGTGCTCACACACGCATGCAAAAGCGTCACAAAAAGGCTCTATTCAAAATACTGTTCCGAAGTTCCGATGTCAAAGATTCTCATATTTTATCCTTTCATAAATAACAAATGTGACACCATATTGATATTCTCGACATTACTTAAAAGGATAAACAAAAACCAATACATTTTCATCAACATAATTCAGTTTGTAGAAGTCAGCTGGTCTCGGCTCGTTACGGAGCTCACTGCGCATAATCTAATACTCTGGCGTAGTATGCGGTGTTGATCGCAAGTTTATTACAAGTCGGCCCACGATGCCACACGCTGCGTATAAACAACAAACTTTGAGCAAGAAAATGGAGAATTTTTTGGCAATACATCGGCTGGTAAGTGTGCTTCTGTGCTATTTGTACGGCTGGTAGTCAGACTTTTCTAATGGCATAATTATTGTTGTCTGTTCAGTGAATCAGTACAACCTTGTATATTATATCAAGTAGCATTTAAATTATATTAACTTTAACTAAAACTAGGCAAACTTATCTAAGTGGCAATTTCTGTATTTTCAAAATCATTCACCTTTTATCTTAGTTTGTATATTGGCAAGTTTATAATTTGTACCCACACCAACCATTTAAGCTATGCAAAATCAAATTAAGCTGAATTTCAACGTTTTCAATTGCGTGAATTGGTCGTTAAAATATTGGATACAAAAGAATAAATATGTATAACAGCTTAGTGAAACGATAATAATTTAAAATTTCAGCGAAATTCACTACACTTTATTGTTATTATAATATGTTACAACAACCACAACAATTCACAAAACTGGCCACATCACGTCCATGGATTTGTCATAAATATTATTTTATCGATAATGGTGATGGCATAAAATTATAATTACAAGCAATCATGTGACCATGCAACCATTAAATTATCACCTGAACGACAAATCACAACGCGATTATCCAAAAATGTATGATTTATTGGTCACTAGCTGTTGTCCGCGAAATTATTATGAAAATATTACTTACCTAATTCAATCGGATTTTGTTAAATACTTCAAGTATTTTATTTCGTTTCGTAAAAAAAGCATAACATCAGCTATCTGCCCGTAAAAGTCTCGGCGGAAGCAGTCCAGCCATTCGGATTATTTGGTTTATTATTTTTCGGAACAAAAAGACAGAAAGACAGACTGGCAGCCAATAATTTAAAAATATGATTACTTTGTAATTTACTTAAATGCATGCAGTAAAAAGCTGTTATTTTGAAATTGTAACCAGACATTTCAATTTTATTTATTTGTATAGATAAAATGATCAACCACTTTACATACAATTATGCTAATGCTCAAAGAGCCATCTGAATAATTATGAAATCAATGAAAACTTCACTAGGAAGGAACTTTTTTACTTATCGGCTTCAAGAGAAACTATGAGAATAACTCGATTTTCTATAATGAAATCTATCAATACGATCATATCTTGCCACTTTCGTAACCCTATTATCGGTCTTATTTCATTTTTTTCTAGTCATATTATTGGTTAGTTCGTCTTGATCGTCTTCCATATCAGGGTAATACGTACCTATAGGAAGTACCTAATATACATAACATTACGCTTGTGATCCCTGAAAAGCTAGGCAGAGGTGTACTTAAAGTACACCCACATTTCACCAGTTATGTTTAAGTCTCATGTTTATAGCAATAGGGGGCGAGCCTATTGTTATTAACCGGACACAAATCCCGACTTTGTTGCCGTTACTGAGAAATTCATGATAGACAACCCCAAAAACACTTTGCCAGGCCTGGGTCTCGAACCCAGGAACTCATGAAGTCATGATCAGAAGTCGCGCGACCACTGGACCAACGAGACAGTCACAGTACCTAATACAATACCCTAATATGTAATTGAAGAGGTTTGGTTCCTTTATTCTATTAAATAAATCAGTTTTTTTTTGCATCGGCTGAGACACTTAGGTAAATGCATTTAGCACTAAATATATCAAATCATTTGCTTTCTAAACTTCAAATGGTTGACGGAGATCGAACGACGTTTAAATACGTTCATCAGTACACGTAAATGGTGGAAAAATCCCCTAAACGAAGCGCATGTTCACCCTGTCAATGTGATTTTTTTTATTCTCGACCATACCTGGGATAGTTCTAGTTATATATTATTATATATTAGTTAGTTATATTGGAGGTTCAAAATGTTTCCGAGTTAACTTTACTGTAATAACCTCCAGGACCCATTTACTATTCAAAGCATCAGCACAATGTTTTGAGTTTTTTACATATAGTTTTCCCGGAAAAAGTGATATTTCACCACAACAATAAAGTCGTTAGCTAGCAATAGTTTTTTCTCAAAAATGGTATGTAATGTTGCCATAACATCTCTAAAAAGTATCCAGAAAGTGAACTTTACCGGAGACTTATTCACAACTGTCCAGTAAGAAGCGAGATTTTAAATTTGAAATCTCCTACAGCTGTCCAGTAAGTAAGTATGTAATTTACTTACTGGACACTAGGTCATCCTCTTTAGATCTGCTTAGAAAAAAAAACATAGTACCAGACACAGATTAGAGTTTAGCCATTATAACATGGTTATAGAAGGGAGGTTCCAAATATATATCTATCTCTCTTTTTGGTATGACATTTATAGTGTGGGATTTTATGATTGTATTTAGTAATTTCAGTTTATTAAAAAGTTTTTTCTAAAGTTGTTTCCTAAACTGCCTCGTTGGTCTATATAGTGGTCGCAAGCTCGACTGCAGAGCGTGAGGTCTTGGGTTCGATTCCCGGGTCGGCCAAAAAGTGCTATTGTGTTTTTCACTTATGAATGTAACCTTCAATATTAATTAAACGAATTTGTTGTTAAACTTTCTTTAATTTTTGAGAAAAGCATTATACAAACCTCAACCAGTAAGAAAGCCATCCTGGCCTCGTATATAACCAGACCTCACCTGCGAAGTAAGCCTTCCTGTGGCCAGGAAGGCTTACTTACTGGATTCTGCAGTAATGTACTATTGCGTAGACTTACTTAGTTTGATGTACATAATGCTTGATGATGACTTCATGAAGTTCCCGTTTACACCCTGTATTTAGTTTTTCTGTATTTAATCGAGCCTTAAAGTAATAATTTCCATTTAAAATATGTTTATGTTAGTAAATAGTACATTTATATTCGAAGCGTAACCCCAACATTGATCTATTCTTTCTTTACGACTATTGCTATTACTTACCATTACTCTTCCACTGGATATCATCGGTAAAGTTCATCCACTTCGCTTACCAGAATTTTATAGTAGGACTAGCTTTTGCCAGCGGCTTCGCCCGCGTGAAAATGACGATTTTCCATACAAATTTTCATCCCCTATTTAACTCCCTTAGGAGTTGAATTTCGAAAAATCCTTCCTTATTCCTTGTCTACATTATAAAGGGAACCTCTGTGCAAAATTTCAGCTTTCTAGGTCCAAGGGTTTGGGCTGGGCGTTGATGAGTCAGTCAGTCAGTCAGTCAGTCAGTCAGTCAGTCAGGACTTCTCTCTTTATTTATTAGAAGTCAGTATCAGTGGGAAGTCATAAAAGTGGACAATATTTGTTGCATTCACGAGATTCGAGACCCTACGTCACCTTTTGTTACCCCCATGGGAAATGATGAGATGGTGTTTTGGAAGTCGAGTCACATGACAATTAGAATGACATACATCTTGAGATTCATCTCTCCTGCCAAGAGGGTGAATCTATACTAATATTATAAAGAAGTAAAGTTTGTGTGTTTGTACATATATTTGTTAAATTGTAAGGGGTAATCTCGGGATCTACTGAACCGATTTTAAAAATTCTTTCACCAATAGAAAGCCACATTATTGCTGAGTGTCATAGGCTACTTTTTATCCCTGTATTCCCACGGAAACGGGATCTACGCGGGTGAAACCGCGGGACGTCCGCTAGTATCTAAATATGTACCAGTACTATATACTACTTATTATATAAACACTGAACGCGTTATTGGATTGAGATGGAAAGATTGTCGCGTGATGTAGGTTGACATAACATGATAGATGATCCAAATCCTTTTTCGGAATGGAATATCGTCTTCGGTCAATATTGGTTTTTAAACCGGTTGCGTCTGTGTGTGCTGGCTTTTTCAGAGTACAACTCTTTTTAGATGGTAATCTATTCAAGATGGTGTTATTGTTGGAGCCATTTTAGTTATTTACTAGCTTTTGTCCGCGGCTTCGCCCGCGTGGATGTTGAAACTTGACAAAATATATACTTAAACCTTTCTCGAGAACCATTCTATCCATTGGTGAAAACAGCATGAAAATCGGGTCAGTACTTTTTCAGTTTATCGCGAACTGACAGACAGACGCCGCAGAGGACTTTGTTTTATAATATGTAGTGATTAAGCACCATCCACAGTACGTGTTTTTTCGAGCTTTATAGTTGCCTTTAGTAAAATGCTCCTGCAGATGGTCGAAGAACACCGCACAAGGAAAAGTGACAGGTTGTGGTGGAGACCTTGGCCTAGTATTGGAACAATAATAGGGCATGAAAAAATGGTGACGTTGCCTGTTACCGTTTTATAAAGTAATAAAGAAACCAATTGTGTCACTGCGATTTGCCGTTGCGGCTTCATAAAATAAACTCAACCGTCTGAACGAAAATCCATTTTCGGATCACATTTATGGACGAAAGTTAACGCAATTTTAAAAATGGCTTTTAAGCCATAAAATGATAAAGTATACGTAAATGTTCAAGTAGATACTTTCCTACAATATACAAAAACCTTGAGATGGAGACTGTTCGCCATAAATTTGATTGTACTTATAACGTAAATGCGTTAGTGGGAGTAAGAGGCAAGGTGCTCTTAGAAAATAATTTAATTAGCCCATAACAGGGAAACCTGGCGGTGATATTGTTCTACCTTAAACACAGTAGGTATACTTGTATACCTAGCGATTTAGGGGCGAGTCGCTAGTAATACCACAGGTAATACCCACACTCGCACCGGTTTTACGACTCGACTTTCAATGAGATTTCTTTATTTCCCTTATTCATTTCAATACACGTAATTATTATATTATTTTAAATATTTCTATATAAAATAATATTTAAAAATAGTAGCCCACCGGCTTCGGGAACAAGGTCCGTGCTACCGTTAGCCATCTTGAGAGAGAAAATTTCTTAGAATTCTTTATTATTATCATATTAGTTCAATTTAAAATTATTTACCTTGTGGAATAAATTCGAATATTTATTCCTAACGGTGCCGGTGATAACCACATCAACAATGTTCAATGTGGTTTTCAAAGGATGTTGATTCAACATCCTTTTCTTTTAGAAGAACAACGCCTTCACGCAGAAAGCGACTTTATTCTAAAATAAATAAAGATGTAGATTATATTTAGGTATGCTCATGATTCAGTGCCGCGACCACTGTTTGTTTAGGCTGGCTGCTCACTTTTTAATATGAACAAGTGTATTCAAAAATCCAGCTGCGGGTTCGTTTTATTTTTTCGCGTTATTTCGGTGTGCTTTCGTAATATTTTTCTCAAGTATTTTTTCATATTAGTCGTGAAAAAATTTGCAATCATTATATCGTCAAGTGATTTATGTTTTCTTTTCAAGAAATAAGTTTTTTGAATAACTGAAAAATTCTGTTGAGAAACCAATTAATTATTTATTGTTTTTACAAACCATGTTTTTTTTTTGTAAGACTAAGTATAATAATATTTTTCCAAGCTCAAAATGAAGGTATACATGCTGCGTCAAACATTATTTTAACAAGAAAAGTAAACGTACTCTCATCAAGATACAAATGGCCGTGTTTATGACACGTTCATGACCAGAATTTTGTGCGAATGTCCTTACAAAGTGAAGACGCCCGACCTGACCCAGGCCATGTAAACCGAACTTTGCGAACTTTCCTCATAAAACTCAAATTGAAGGCTGAAAAAATCTTACAAGAAAGGTCGATTTTGCCTCAAACCTTAGATAATACGATAGAGATGAAAATTTGCCAAATTCTGGGAAACTAAAGTACACTTTTATGTGGGACCCTCATGTATTGAAAACATAAGTAGAACGAATGGTCCCGAATAGAGGTAATGATTTCTGAAGATTGCCAACTTGGTGCTTGGTAAAAAGGCTGAGACCGTGATTCGAATACACGAGACTTTGGGGTTGGTAATCGTAATCGTTTAATCGTAAGGATAACAAGAGGTCTCAGCACTTTTGTTTTAGAAACCGTGTTGACAGTGATCAGGGGTTTCATAAAATGATTGAAGTTGATGAGTGAGTAGTTGATATACATTTTTAATCGACTTAAAAATTCGATGTTTTTTTGTTTTTTTTTTTAGGTTCTTGGTAATTAAATTACACAACATAAAATCACGCCTATAATTCCCGAAGAGTTAGACAGAGATGGAGCCTTTTAGTACACCCACATATTATCGTTAGTTATGTTTAAGTCCCATGTTTTAGACAAATTAATTTGATCTAAAATATAATTTCTAGCTACAATCTAACCATGACAAAATAAAATACATTCGCGCTAGCTACTTGTACTAAATTGCTATGCTAAGTGATTTCTACATCTGCTTCCATAACTGTCAAAAACCAACAGAAAATAACAATCCAATAAAAAAAATCCTTTATTCCGAATCCAAACATTAAATTACGTACCCTTTTAACGCCAAAAACACAGTTCTCTTTACACAAATGGAAATCAAGTGGAAATCCGCTCGAGAATTAAATGGAAGCCGATAAAAAGGCGAAATCCAGTGCTTACATAAAACCGATAGACGTATTGCAAGTTTAATGCAACACTGATGTTGTGACCGGAGCTAATGGAAGCACTCCGGAGCTAATGGAGACATGGCAGTTGACAGAAATCAGAATAAAAACGTACAGGTGAGCGAAGCGAGCTCACAAACACTTCATGTATTTAACCTAAGTACCGTACCACACAAAGGCGTATCCAGAAGTATTTGCTTCTGCTAATTTATTGCGGTCATTAGTACTGGCTACCGTTACGATAAGAGACTTTCGCAGTTCCAGATTTAAATGTTAGTGGTTTTGCAGTGTCAAAGCTGCAGGTATAGACTGGGACATCAAGCTACCTGAATCTGTAAAAACCCAAGCAACCTTGACCCTAATGCTTTATAGTTAAAGTTGAAAGTCTTTTAAAGAAATGACAGATGTTATGTACTGGTGTGTACATACTGCACTCGTATATGACTTCGAGGTAGGGAGTGTTAGAGTAATTCATATGTTTATGTTCCTACTTGGGGACATCACTATCACAGTGCAGTTCCACTAGCTTACAGCATTAAACTGTTCATGTTCGGTTGTAAAATTTTCAGTCAGATGGGTGAAAACGAAACTTTATGTTGGACTCTCCTAGGTGACAATATGGGGTGTAAAGGACAGCACTCCGCTGACTGATGGGGTGAATAATAAATCATAGTAAGATGACTGGTACACACGGCTACACATCTAGCTATACAAAACCAGTTAATCTTGGCCTCACTTTACTAGATCTTTTCGCACAAAGAACGATCAGATTATACTGGTTTTGTATAGCTTGATGTGTAGCCGTGTGTACAAGAATTTATTTCAAGAACGTTAAAATAAAGTTGATTTGTTTTATTTCCTCATACACAATGCATCATTTCCATGGCAAAATGCACGTAGCGAACGACAAGCGCTACGACGAGTTTGATGATCTCTGTTGCTAGGCAGTAAGTGAAAAGCTGATTTCACGCGTCGATTGTTAAAGTATTTCAACATTCATTGTTGATTTTTTGATGCTGGCCGCATTATTTACTAAAATGGAATGTTGCGTAATTTTATGTTGAAAAAAGGAAAAGTGACTGAACAAAATCATTAAAAAAATTGTTATTTTTCCTCGGATAAGTTACCCGTTGGAATATGATTCAAAATAAGGAGCTGCATGCACGCTGTCAGTTAGCGGAGGGCTATTCTTTACACTCTGCATATGATTCGTAGGTACTGTTCCACAAATAGGGGATCGGACTGGGTCAAAATAATATGATTCTGTTTAGTCCGTAAGTTAGATTATCGAAAAATATTGAATACGTGTTTTTTGTTTTATAAAATCAATAAAAAATGACGAAGATAAAACGCGTCAAAGATCTTGGAGTGGGGCTTGAAACGTCATTTGTGTCCTCAAAATGTGCTATCATATGACGTCACACGACTTTTCGAAGCACTGTATCGTCTTCACTTTAAGTTTACGTGAAAAAAGAAAAAATACGTGTCCATTAATTTTTGGAAATCTATCTGACGGACTAATTAGTTTTTTTTGTCCGATCCCCTATTGTATTTCCACAAATGGTCCACAAAAAATGTATTTTTACCCGACTACGGCGAAGCCAAAAGGAAGGGTAATGATTTTGGCAGTCTATGTATGTATGTATGTATTTAGGTATGTTCCACCGTAGCGCCTAAAATACTGAACGGATTTTAATAAATGAGGTGTCAATAGATTCGTAAGAATAGCCCGGGTGACATAGGCTATATAAATTTTATAAATTCTTTTTATGACGGAATTTAAATGTCAAAAACTTACCTCAAAAATATTAAATTGATCTAGTCATAACATGTTTGGTATCAAATGAAAGGTCTTGGAGAGCAAAAACCAATATTTTATTCGTAGTCGGGTTTTAGATTTTTAAACTTGTTATTAAAATAACACACCTTTTTTGAGAGACTTTTTCAATAAAAAGGCTAAAACGTCTTACAATATTTTCCCCGTTGCCCTTATTACCTGTGTTTACAAAGAACCGTTGATTTGAAGGGCACACGTTAATCTAATCTTCATATCTACGTCGCTCAACCAGATACCTTTCAGAGTATGAAGCCGGCGAAATTATGAGAAAAATAAACTTTCTGCGCATACAAAATGTGACGAGCGCTTGTTCTTATATTAAAGTACCTTAGGTACTTTACATTACGTTTTGTAATATACGACAAAGATCATAAGAGGAACACTTCGCTTTTCTTAATGTGTTATCTATGTATTTATTTGAAAAATATATATATTATGTTTATTTTATTTTTTTTATAGGTATTTGTATCAAAATAGGTATATCCATTTTCTGAAGCATAAAGCTATTTTTTTATTATTTTGTACCCTATCACAATGTTGTCTTATTTAACCCAAACGCTGACTGGTAGAGAATGCCTTGTGACATTTATTCCACTATTGTACATAAATTTAAATGAGAATAAATACGACAGCAACTATTCAATCCTTCTTATTCTCAACACGAGCTACATAAACTAACCTGTGCTGTAATGACAGCCATATCATAAATATTTTCTTCTGTAGCTATTATGATTCATTATGGGTATAAGAACAAACAAACTCAGTAATACTTGCTAGTGCTCATCAATAACAACGTACAAAACGTCGAATATCTGAATCGAATACCTTTAATTGAAAACGATGCCAAGAATTTTTAAAAGCATAGGTATGTTGAAGCGTGCTCCCATTACACGAATTGATTGACACTTCGTTTAGGGAGTCCCGGATCAACCGTTGTAGGGAAAATTGCCAAAACTTTTTATGACAAACGAAGTCTGTATCTACAACGGATATAAACTCTCTTCATTCTTATCATGTCTAAATATGACAATCGTTTATTCCAAAGACCCTTGAATACCTTCCTCAAAGTTAATGTATTTTTTGTTTGTCTTAAAAGTTGGCGAAACAAAACGGCTGTCTACATTGTTTTTCTTTGAAATTGCCGTTTGTCTTCCTTGTTTTTATGGATTAATCGTCATTTTCAATCGAGTTTTTAAATCCACTTTTGTTTAAATTACGAGTTTCTCAACTTGAAAGCCACCTCAAAAGAAACGGAACGAAGATAATCAATTTTAATAGACAGCGCTAACGGATTATTCTAGGTGTCTGCGTCTAAAACAATTGTTCAACTGTTTGCGGATGCAGCGAAAACTTTAGTCATTTTAAAATCTGAAAGCGCTTAAAGCGATTCAATCATACTTTCTTTCCGGAGCGACTGGCGTCACGTACTCTTGAATAACCTTTGAAGTTATCTTTTACGAGGAGCATTTCCCGAAGCCAAAAGATACTCCGATGAGATTAGTTTAATGAAACCGTACGTCGAATATGGTGTATGCGGCTGGCAGCTGAATTAGCATGCAATTTTCCATATTTTGAGCACATTTAATCCTGTTACCTACAGCTGCTGGTTTTCTGTTTAGAAAGGCGTATGATTCGATGCACAGCTTGTTACATTATATTTCTTTAATATAACTGCAAGTGGACATTGTATTTTTTTATAAATAAGTAAGTACCTACTTCAATTTACCGATACCAATTTGAATACTTGGTATAAATACTACACCTTCACCCGTATAGGTCATGTCATGGTCTACCTATGGGTCATCGAAATCCGCGACGAGGTTATAGACAAACAGACAGAATTACTTTCGCACTCATGTTTCATTTGACCTCGATCATGCTACTATATTAATTTGATTATTTTGTATTGATGATCAGTTCCGATAACTTTCGGTGTTAATCTTTTTACAGATGGATATGCCGTGGCTTCTCAGAAGGCAGAATTTCTAGTGTTATCCATCTCTAAAAACAGTGTCAGTGTGTCCCTAACAGTGACATATTCCTCTGTTCCTGACATCTGTATTTTTGATGGCACGCTACTACATTTTTGTCACTCTCGCCATAGTTGAAGAGGATTTTAAGTGGCCGGCTGCAAACCATCCGTTTTTATGTTGAGAACATTTTTCGACACTTCAAACAGTTTTCGTATTTGTTACTGTTACTGAGTGGTACTGTGGGCATATTTATGTGGTACTGTTTATTCAATAAAAACTGTTATTTAATCGTGAATTGTTATTTAATATACTGTGGCAGTGAAAACAAAGGTACTGGCCACGATAGTTAGTCAAACTAAAGTTAGTTATGGTCTTACACATCAAGACATGTCTAACTATAGTTTGAGGTACCATTTTTATTCCATATCTTTATTTATTACCCACCTATGACATCAATTCATCATCATCATCATCATTTCAGCCAAAAGACGTCCACTGCTGAACATAGGCCTCCCCTAGGCGTCGCCACATTGACCGGTCCCGTGCGTCTCTCATCCAGCGGGTTCCTGCAACCTTGACCAGGTCATCGGTCCACCTAGTGGGAGGCCTTCCAACGCAACGTCTTCCGGTTCGCGGTCGCCATTCCAGAACTTTTCGGCCCCATCGGCCATCCGTTCTGCGAGCAATGTGCCCTGCCCATTGCCACTTAAGTCTGGCGATTCTTCGGGCTACGTCAGTAACCTTGGTTCTCATGCGGATGTCCTCATTTCTGATTCGATCACGCAAGGAAACTCCGAGCATAGCCCTCTCCATTGCCCTTTGGGTGACTTTGAGCTTTCTGATGAGGCCCATTGTGAGCGACCACGTTTCGGTCCCATATGTAATCACTGGCAACACACACTGGTCATAGACTTTCGTCTTGAGACACTGCGGTAAGTTGGACGAGAAGATACCGCGCAACTTCCCGAACGCTGCCCAGCCGAGTCGGATTCGACGATTGACCTCTTTCTCGAAGTTAGATCTACCCAACTGGACCGTCAATTATATTATTATGTTCTGTTGTACCAATTACAGGTAAACGTACTTACTAAGGCATGGAGATATCTTTGTATGCATTGACGGTCAACCATATCATTCTAATCAAACCCTGCTTAATATTGGTTCCGCCTTTTGTAAATTTTAAATTAATTCCATAAATACATTGAGCAAAAACCACGTCTTCAGCTCAAGGTCGAACTTTCGCCAAACAAAAGAAAAAAAAACGAGAATCAAATTATTCTACCCAAACATTTGGAAGTGGATCACATTATTTTTACAACGTTACCAAAGATTTAATCCAAATCGTTCGTACAAAAGAGGCACGGGAACGAGGAAAGAAATTGGAAAGTTTTCTTACGTCTCTCGCTCTCATACATAATACATACAATTCTTAAACGTAAAAACTTAGGTAAGTACCGTAGGTAGTAGCAGTACTTTCCAAGCAGTTTATTGTTATATAGAAACACTCAAGGAACCCGCGACTTCGTCTGGGAGAAAAGTTTTCAGTTTTACGGACTGTAAAAAAGGTGTTGGATTGATTTCGGAGAGAGAAAACTAGTTTTGATGGCCTCGCCTCTCTTGTACGAGATTGTGGGTTTGTAACTGAACAAACACCAGTCTTTTCACTAAAGAAAATATCGTCAAGATAACAGGAGTTTTAGTTGTTATTGATCTGAAATCGCCAACCCAAGTTGGGCTAGCGTTATTGAGCAATGTTCGCTGCCTTCTCTTTATGAAAACAAACGATTGCCCCGCAGTAGAACAACAGCTACAGGCGGATATTAAAAACAAACAAAACTTTTAACACATTTTTATGCCATTGCCATGAGACCAATCGGAAAGTATACTCTATCAAATAAAAAAATGCTTCATAATTGACAGAGTTATGAAGCAATATATTAAAAATATAGGCGTATTGAGAATCCTTCTTTATTTGAAGTCGGTTAAAAATACGCCTTGCTGTTAAATAAAGTAATCAGCTTGAGATACCGGATCGCTCCCTAAGATCTAAAGCTTAACTTTTTACAGCTTGTATAATTTCAGCATTACGTTAAAGCCTCTGGTTTTGATACTTTATCATCTGTCTAGGCTTTTCCTTACTATAGGTATTATGGTGGGCTTATGGTTTTAGCAAGCTATTATGTATGTACGGTAAGCGGTAATAATATACCTACTTACTAATATCATCTGCCTAGCCCTTTTCAAACACAATATAGGACATCTTTCAGTGTAACCGGATGCAACTAAACTGTATTTTAAGTGAAGCAACGGCTTATTTGACCTGCTCAATCAAATAAATGGAAGGTTTGTTACTTGTCATTCAATTATTTGAGCATTTACGATGATTTATAAGCGGCATGACATGACAAGTTTTCAACGCCTGGACAATGGCCTAACTACCATTAACTACTTTTACAAGGTGACTGAGAGATACGTGCATGTGCTATGTGCATGTGCTATGTGCATGTGCTATGCGCATGTGCTATGTGCATGTGCTATGTGCATGTGTTATGTGCGTGTGTTATGTGCATGTACATGTGCATGTTTATGTGCATTTGTGCTATGTGCATGTGCTACGTGCATGTGCATGTGCTATGTGCAAATGCAATGTGCGTGTATGTGTGTACTTCACTACTATAGTCAACGTAAGTTATTAATTATGGAAAGAAACAGCGACGTTCGACCAACGTCATCCGTTCGCGTCGTTCGTTTCGTTTCAATCACTACATAGTATAAAACAAAGTCGCTTTCTCTGTCCCTATGTCCCTTTGTATACTTAAATCTTTAAAACTACGCAACGGATATTGATGCTGTTTTTTTTAATAGATAGAGTGATTCAAGAGGAAGGTTTTTTGCACCCGTGCGGAGACGGGGCGGGTCACTAGTAATAAATAAAATTAAAACAAAAAATAACTGCTTTTAAAATTGCTGCTTTTTCTTCATAATTCACACAATATCACATCATCATCATCTGCCAAGCCTTTTTCCAACGCAGTATGTTTGGGTGGGCTTCCAGTCTAACCAAATGTAGCTACCTAGTACTAATATTTTACTTATAGCGACTGCCTATCTGACCTCCGAAACTTAGTTAGTACTGAGTAATACTCTTTGGTTGGTAAGACTGGCTGACTACCTGTGACGACTGTCAAATGTCTACAAATCTAGGCTGTGATCTGTGTCTAGGTTTTTGAAAATGCACCCACGATACTGAAGAATTTCCTAGTGTAAGGTAACGTTTTTTTTAAGCTATTGCATAGCTTCTATCGCGGGCCTTGAGCGTGGTGAATCCAGAAATTCCGTAACGAAAATTTTCAACCAGGTTGCTATGGTTACGGAAAATAACAAGGTTGTCAACTGAGGTTGTCAAATTAAATAATTGATAAAAAATTATATGCAATAGCCTTACCGCGGCAGTCTCCGAGTGCCACATTCTCTTTTTTTTTTATAAATAACAGCCTGGACCAAGTGTTTCACGTGCTTTCCGAGACACGGAGGAATCTCGGTAGGTAAGGGATGACCCATCCACCATCGACCCGAATGGCTATTATTATTTAGCAAAGCGCTCGTCCTTCACACAATATCACATATCATCACAGATTCTACCATTATTTCACGTGAAACACGTCGGAAGCAAAGTTGTACCTACTATTAGCCCAACAACACGTACGAACCCAAAACTGTCTATCATTCACCGCCTACGCGGCGTCTCCGTAATTATTTGTACAACAAATATGCCTTACGAGTATAATTATACGTACATTCAGTATTTAGAATTCATAGGAACAGAAAATATGTTTGTTTTTACTGTCAGCGGAAGATGTCGTTTACATTATGCCCTATTAGGCTTTTCGTTTCGTTTGAGTTCACGATAAATAAGTGATGTGATTGTACTGTTGCTACGGCGTAGCAGTTATGCTTCGGCTCGTAGCACGCTTTAGTTAATGATGAAAAGTTAGAATCGTCGCATAATAGGTCTCATATTTTACTGTTTTCATACAAATACTATTTTTGGTTAATCTAATAATAATAAATGTTTTTCAATATGCCTTTTTGTAATAAATATTTAAAAATGTATTATTATGAATATAAATAAAGGAAAATAAATAAAGGAAATAATAGATGAATAACAGTTGCCGATTTGAAAGCTCTTTGCGATGTTGCCTACTTTCAGAATGCATCAATGTGTGATCCGAAAGTGCAGTTGCTACGACGTAGATAGAGCGCACCGCATCACGACTGCTACGCCGTAGCAACAATATATTGTGGTATACATACGCTACAGCTGCTGCTACGCATTCAGAACCAATTGTCAGATTAATTCAATAAATCATTGATTTGTTGAAATATTATTTATTGCATACGCTTAAAATCGTGGCAACAGCTGGATCACTTCAACGGCGAAGTGATCGTCAATATAAGGTCCCATTTAAATAGGTGGACAAATTTTAACACAGCGTTCAGTACGTCTAACCAAACATATCCCATTAAAAAAAACACTGATTAAAGTGAGTTTTTTGTACGTAAAATATTGGGTAACTAACACTTTTAGTGTATTTTCGCTACCTGTTTTATTTTCTTCTAGGTATCTGATGCGTTTCTCTAATTTTCTTTTTTTACCATTGTCCTTATTTTGGTGGTCTGAATGATTCCTAAAATTTTGTCCACCTATTTTAATGGGACCTTATATATCGCCCGTCTGAGTTCGTTTTCCGGGTAATTTTACACAAGTGCCCACAAAAGCGACGGGTCAGCACGCGATTATCGACGCAGGGCGGACAATGCCGTGAATAATTATTCAATTTGTTTCCCTTACAACGACGTCCTCAGCCAGCATGTAAAGTAGGCTCTCGTTTTACTGGTGACTTTATTCAGCAAATTAAATTTTATTTGAAACATTTTATGGACGCTGCATCCGGTGTCAGTTAACAGAATGGTAGCTTGATACTTTGAGCCTTTTAATGTTTTCTCTTAGAGACCTTTTTATTTATTTTTATGCGATTGAACCTCTTAAGTAAATTGAAAAGAATAGCATTGCCTCAGCTGTAAGTAGTTTGATAAAAACAAAATTGATAAAAAGATGGTACCCTTTTTTTGGTGTGTGGGAAATCATCAAATGACTCTTCCAGCTCTGGCCGAAGCGGAAGGGAGTGTCTGACTTCTACTGACTTAAAACCTCCCATGTTCCTTCTTAACCCTTTAAATTTATCCACGGTATCTCTTTCGAACAACCTGCAGCAAAATGGTACCCATAAACACTAATAACGCTAACTATAGGTAGGTACCTACCTACCAAAAAGCACAATAAAACAAAGATGACCGACCCGTCAAGTCACAGGCGTTTAATTTCTTATTATTCAAATTCCATTAAAGAATTCACTATGAACCCGAAGTCCCGAACGGAATGCTTTTTAACCGACTTCAAAAAAGGAGGAGGTTATATGTTCGTGTGTATGTATTTTTTTATGTATGTTACCTGATTTCTGCCTCATTTGAGGACCGATTCTCAAAATTCTTTCTGTCCTGTCTGCTTAACAGTCGCGCTTGCGACAAGTTAAGCAGATCGATGAGACAGTCAGATCTGTGCCCGGTTGATGATATTAGGCTCAACCCCTTTTACAAGAGACTGACACATAACTGACAAAATGTGGGTGTCCTATTAGGTACGCCTCTGCCTTACGTTTAGGGCATTACAAGCGTGATGATATGTGCCGCATTCCACTAAAAAAAAGAATTTCCGCTGCATAATTTCAGCTGATGGTGTATCGCTCCACAAGTTAGTGATTGTATGCTATCATAAACCGGCTCAATACCTTCCCCAGAGGTTTATAGCGCTCGTCACATCCCCTGGGTCTGCTAGAAACACTACAAGATCCAGACAGACACTCCCAAGTCACCTAGATGCCTAGAATAGCTCTGCTTGAGACCAATAGAACCGTTATGTTGCCACCGCAGCGCTTGATTGATGATTAATTACTCGCGCGCATACCTATACAATGCAATTCTACGTGGATCAGTGATAGCGGTACGTCGATAAACAGTAATCAATTACAAGTGTGAAGCTAATGTTACATTAAGTGCGTTTTAGACGTATTGCTGTAGAGCCGAACTTGAAACCGAACCGAACTTTCAATAACAGTAAACATCTAACTGCGAAATGAAAACTGAGTTTGACAGCGCTCATTGCAAGTGCTACCGCTGAATCTGTTTATGTTCAATTCTCAGGCCGGGCAAAATGTTATTAGGGTTATTAGGATGTCCATCAGGAATTTCTCAGCAGCAGCCGCCAGTCAAGACTTGTGCCTGTTTGATGGCAATAGGCTTAAATATAACTATTAATATTTATGTGGGTGTACTAGATAGGCACACCTATGCTTAACGTTTCGGGTGATACAGGCATGATAATGTGTTACGTTATTTAGCAGCTTTCAGTTGAAAATATTATATCATTCTACCGTATTGTCCAATAAATATTAACTGACGATTGGAAAATCGACGCCAAAACAAAAGTTACGTTGACACTTTGACAGGACTGGTAATATCGATAAAATTGGGGTAGGCTCACTGTGTAACCAGTGTAACTGTGTAATTATGTACACTACTGAATAAATATCAGTGTAAATTTCATTTAACTGAATCCCAGTTGATTTTGCTGCCCCTACAGGGTCCCATTGGTTGAAAAAAAGGTGGAATAATAACTTTTTGGGTGCCAAACTGTTGATCTTTCAACCTTCGATCTCAGCTTTTGAATCGAAACGACTGGTCTTTGAAATGTTCTGAATTTAAAATAAAAAGGGCCATGAAAAATATTTCCTTGGAATTTTTGCAACCGACTTCGTTCTTGGCCCGGAACTTTATTCAAATTAGATTTTTATTGAATTCTTTGGTCTGTTCTCTCTTTTCTCAATAACATCGAATACATTTAATGTATTCAATATACCGTGTATTTTTCGATTTAAAATACAATTTCTCCACTTTCTGCATCTTGCCTTCTATGGTACAGAAGGTTGCTTAAATTTATTTTGTTTGAAAACCTAGCTTGCGCGTTCTACTCTATCTATGTTTTATAGATGTACTACCCTGTTAAAACGATGGCCTTCTTAGCAAGTTATAAGTAAATATTCGAGTAATAATAAGTTCTTGAATATTCTTCTTCAAACTAATATTAAACATTTTTCTATTTTTATTTAACAACGCAAAAAATCGTATGATGTTTGTCACTAATTTAAGACAAACTGGAATAAGGATGTATTGATTTGAAATCACAGCGGGCGAAGACGAGGGGAAAAAGCAAGTAAAGCTATAACTCCCATAAACATCTCCTCCAGTATATTATTAATACACACACCACTTACTCACGTCATTGCCCAAATAATACAGTTCTTCGCAAACAAGGAAAAACTGGAGAATCATGACAAATGCTCAGACAAATTGTAGGAGCCGTTGAAAAAGTGAAGCCACCAAAGATTAATGAGAGCCAATAAGGAAGCCTTTGTGCGTTTGCATTTCATTAGTATGATATTGATCGTGTATGTTGCAATATTGCTGGTTGCGGGTTAACCGGCTCGTGTATGTACCTATGATGAATGTGGGCAACGTGTGCAGTTAAGTGGCTAGCAATTAGGAGTCTATTTTCGATATTGAACTTCCTCTATACACACCGTATTTGCATATAAATGGTGTGTTAAATTAGTGGTAGGAACGAAGGTCTACGAGGCTGAACTTTTTCTGTAACGTTAAGTTTTGACCGCACTGTGTCTACAACATTAAGAATAACTTTGATTGAACATAAGCAAAAGTAAGACAACTAATAACAAGCTTAATCAAAAAATAAAACTTTATAAAATATCGGTGTGAAATCTTTTTTTTTCGTATTTATCTCATCAAACTCTTTCAATTGAAACTCATATCGTGTGGGACGTGAGGGTACATAAAACATAACTAATCCCCCATTTTTTGGAGTCCGCCATATTGGGTTTAGGTATTACATCGCATAAGTAATCATACATTGTCATTCATACTAAACGTGCAAGGAAATTTCAGCTCAATTAATTGGAATTAACCGTTTTAAAATTCAGTTTAAACAAACCCACAAACGTTGCAAGTTTAACAAAAGCTTGTAAAAATGAAATTCATGTTCTCTTTTCTTTTCTACGAAAAGGACACATGAACAATTTGATAACCAAAAGACGTAAACAGTTCGTTATTATTGAGCGGGTCCCGTAAGTGGATACCGTACCGTACCGTATCATATAGTATCGTATCGTATGAAAACACGTCAATATTATGTACGGGGAAAACAGAAGTGTAAGTGGTCCCGCGGGATCAGACACTTCATACGTTCAATTGCATATGAATGAGTTTCGATGGCTCGGTAAATAAACCACTTGTTTCTGTCAACGGCTACGTGCTTTTAAATTTTGTTTAATGTGTTAAGGGCTTTTCTGTTGTTAAGTATGTTTTTGTGATACTTTTTTAAGCGACTTTCGCTTTTTTTGTTGTTTAAAAATTAGAAGTATTATAGACAAACTTTAATTGTGAAATAAACCACTTGTTTCTGTCAATGGCTACGTGCTTTTAAATTTTGTTTAATGTGTTAAGGGCTTTTCTGTTGTTAAGTATGTTTTTGTGATACTTTTTTAAGCGACTTTCGCTTTTTTTGTTGTTTAAAAATTAGAAGTATTATAGACAAACTTTAATTGTGAATGTTTGTGAGGATAGATGGTTGTATGATCAGATGGATGTTTACAACTCTTTCACGCAAAAACTAGAGAACGCATTTGCATTAAAGGCACACAGAGTTTATAACCTGGTTAACACAAGGGATACTTTTATCTCTTGGGACAGTTACCGAACTCCACGCAGGCGAAGCGGGCATAAGCTAACATATACCCGACTTCGCCCGCTTAACTTTCACTAGGTTTATATTTTATTTGGTCTCTATCTTTACTAGGAACCAAATATAGTAAGGAACAAAGAGTTTTACGATATTATTTTAAATCAAAATGGTAAAATAATTGCTAAGGTTAATAGGTTCATTATATTTGTGCTGCCGCACTCACTGTCGGTCGACCAAATTCTCGACCTTGTTACTCAGGACATAAGGGTGAAGAATGGTCGACTTTCAATGAACTCGGAAGTACTGTTCACTACTGTTCCAGCTAGTTCACGGACAGTCGACCACTCAAGAGTCAAATATGCGCTGTCTGTATTATTAATGCAGATAGCACATACTTAACTCTTGCTGTATTACGAGTATAAAGGGTGTAAATGTACCCTTAACGAAGCCGATAGGCACTTGTTCACTGTCTTTTTTTTTGTTCTAGACCTTATCTGGGAAACCCCCTAGTTACGGAGATATAGGCGGTCAAAGTTTCAAACTTTTCAATGATGTTTTTTTAAATACTAGTTTTTCTGATTATATCTTTACTTAAATTACCTCCATGACCCGTTTACAATTCAAAGCATCCACTAGCACAATGTTTTAAGAGTGCTACATTGAGGTTTGCAGTAAAATGCGACTTTTCATCCAAAAAAAAAGTCGTTTCCCAACAATATTTTTGCGTAGGGATACTTAGTTTGATGTACATAAATTGCTTGGTTGACGGCTTCGTGAAGGCTTCGTTTACAGCCTGTATTGTCCCACTGCTGTGCAAAGGCCTCCCCTATAGCTTTCAGTAGTTCACTCAGGCTAATATCTCACAAACGCCACTTAGTCGTCACGTCAGTGTTTTCTAGGCCTCCCTCGGCAACAACACCTATCTTCTGGCATATAGAGTATGTGTATAGGGTGCGTGTTTGTATCGGCTGATTTATGTTTGCTTTTGCCTTTTGCGTTGAGTTTTAAAGATTTTTTTTCCTTTTATTTTAACATTTAGAAAAAAATGAAACTAGTGACACATAAATTAATTCATATGTTTGCAGAACTACAAAACGCCGCAAGACCTGCATACGATGTAAATTTTTTTTTATTTTTTATCTTCAATTATTGTACAAGTAATACTACTTATTATTTTAACACTAAGCTTTACAACTAGGGAAATGAGTGTTTTCGATGAACTCTGTAGACTGTCTGAATGTTGGCATCCATTAATCCTTGTGTACGTGACAGTGCACAAAAAAAGAATTATCCAATACTAGCATACTGGCTATTGAACGAAACACCGATGTAATGTACTACGTTTTGCATCTACGTTAATTAACAGGCAGTCATTAACTGCGTATTCATTACCACAAAGCGAATCGTACTTCAAAACGTATTAGCATTTTGAAACGCTATTAGGATTGCATCAATCGACAATAATTATTCAAACTCAAAGGGAACAATTTGGCTTAACCAAACTATAATGGATTATCCTCAGGGGGTTAAGGGAATCTAAATATTGGCGTTGGAACACATTTAACGTAAATTACGAAGCATAAAATCGTGTTTTTCAAGTCTTTATATCTTTGCTAGTAGTGCCTTACCTCTTGTCAGAGTTGTTATGCCGCCTATGAGCCTCTGACTTGACTTTTCATGCCATTGACAAATATCTCTCTGGCATGTTCGGTTTCCTCACAATATTTCCTTTAAAATTAATCCGTTAAATCAGAAGTGCGTGTCGTATGCGTGTAAGGGTCATCCCTCCCCAAACTGGCAGGGTGCACTCAGCTATTTTGAAACATATGCCACCGGAAATTTTCTCCGGAAAATGTACGATTTTTTAATAGTTTTTTTTTCATTTACTGTAAGGAAAGACACGTGAGTTCACTTCCTGCCTATCTGCAGAATTCATCGAACTCTTCGACGCGCTTGCCGTTCGCTATGTGCGTTTTGCGACGGTAACGATACATTGGGTATGAGGAAACAAAAGAAATCAAATTTATTGGATTCCCATTACGTTCCTGAAACCTACTTATATGTGTGTTAAACTGAATTCACCCAATAAGTCTGTGAAAGGCTATTTCTTACTTACACAACTGTTCCTTCCTGTATAAGTTAGGTACCTAAGTAATGATCCGTTTATAAGTAGAATCCTAAATAATTATTTTCATCAATATTTTTCGACTTTTTACATTTTCCTCGTTTTTACTACAACATACGAGGAATAGCTACCTAGCTACCTACCCAAAAACTTGAGATCACTCAAAAAAAGATCTAAAGAAAGTTAGAAACCTGTATCTATAGACTGTTTAAGTAGACAAAGGAGGCTATCATTAAACTTTCATTGCCATTTGGCCGCTGAGCGATTTTCTAGCAAATAAATCAAGCACAAAAGAAAAGTTTTTTCGTAAGGAAAACTTTTTCCTTCATAATGTTTCGCCGGTTCACTTGTTGGATTGTTTGTTGAGAAGTGAATACCTACTTGTATTAACCTCTATTTCGTGTTGGAAAGACGAGTTGTTTAAATAGATCGGTCTGTTACCTGTGTGTGTGTGATCGGTGTGCCTTTTGTTTCAATGTTAGGTAAAAATGGCATACAATATACTTTAGTGGACACCACAATTGAAACACATCTGTCTTATAGTATTGGTTAAATTAAGTGAAACTTCACATGCCATGACAAAACATTACGCCTGTCATCCCTGAAGGGTGAGGCAGAGGCTACATCGCCAGTTAAATAATACTTCTTCCTGTAAATTAATAGATTTACTATTTATAATTATTTTGTTTTTTTATCAATACTCACCTGACTGCAGCGGAGCCCAAAAAGACGGTTAAGTATATGTTTGACCTTTGTAAAATATTAAGTATACTTATAACCGACGCGACGCAAAGTTTAAGAAGAAAGTGGTGTTCTACTTACCATCGAGTAAAAAGGTCTGACTTTATATAATACTAGCTTTTGCCAGCGGCTTCGCCCGCTTGAAAATGACGATTTTCCATACAAACTTTCATCCCCTATTTAAATCTTTTATGGGTTGAATTTCGAAAAATCCTTCCTTATTCCTTGTATACATTATAAAGGGAACCTCTGTGCAAAATTTCAGCTTTCTAGGTCCAAGGGTTTGGGCTGGGCGTTGATGTGTCAGTCAGTCAGGACTTCTCTTTTTATTTATATAGATAGATAGATATATGCCTACCTAATTAATTAATTTTGTGTATAAAGGCTTCTTCGAAACCTTAAAATACTTTGTGTACCTACGTAAAAGGATGAAAACGTAATTGTATTTTGTGATGTTGATAAGTAGATCCCGTTAATTAACGAATCTTGTAAACAATAACACATTATCTGATGTCTTCTGTCTGCTGAGTAGATTCAGAATCATTCGACTAAAAGTAAAATGCTAGCGACACGAGGTTATTTTAAGTAAAGATTGTGAGCACGTGTAAGTAAGTTAGATAGCTGACTAGCTTACTAATATAAGCAAGGTGGCAAGGTGGCTTCGTGTGTAAAGTACTATCTTTATTTCTAGGCTAGTTAGCTATTTTTAGGGTTCCGTACCTCAAAAGGAAAAAACGGAACCCTTATAGGATCACTTTGTTGTCCGTCTGTCTGTCTGTCTGTCTGTCTGTCAAGACCTTTTTTCTCAGGAACGCGTGGAGGTATCAAGCTGAAATTCATATCAAATACTCAAGTCTATGGTCTCTTGGAGCTGTGAAAAAATCAAACTTCTAAGTCAACGCGATCAAAAGATACTCCCGTTTATGCCGCAAATTTTCGACACTCGCAAGGGAATCAAAACCTACAGGGTACTTCCCGTGAACTCAGAATCTTGAAATTTGGTACGAAGCAACGTCTTATAGCATAGATAAAGGAATAATTACGAAAACCATAAATTTTTAGTTACATCAAGATACTCCCGTTTATGCCGCAAATTTTCGACACTCGCAAGGGAATCAAAACCTACAGGGTACTTCCCGTGAACTCAGAATCTTGAAATTTGGTACGAAGCAACGTCTTATAGCATAGATAAAGGAATAATTACGAAAACCATAAATTTTTAGTTACATCACATAATATATTTTTTTTACGGAACCCTCGGTGCGCGAGTCCGACTCGCACTTGGCCGGTTTTTTTAATAGAAAAGCACACTGTTCTCAAAACACAACAACTCTTGAAAGCCAGAATAAACAGTGGCAACAACCAGAAAAAAACTGAGACAATAAAGCTCCGCGAACTCCTAGAGAAACAATTTAACTGCCTTGAATCTCGCCACAAAATTGATCAGAAAAGAATAGCGGAGGAGTAGTAACAAG
Organism: Diarsia mendica; assembly: GCA_949316265.1. Classification (NCBI taxonomy): domain Eukaryota; kingdom Metazoa; phylum Arthropoda; class Insecta; order Lepidoptera; family Noctuidae; genus Diarsia; species Diarsia mendica. Next base: position 11,017,008 of record OX438892.1, read on the forward strand.
AACTAGCCACATTTTTATTTGTAAAATGAGATGATTTCTTAGTTTTCTTTTTTAAACATTTTACTTTTTGGGTGCACTTGTGGCATGTGCCAAATAAATATGTTTTCTTTCTTTCTTTCATTAGATGGGCGTACTATTGACCTCAATCTTGCCCAAGGGGCAGAGATGAGGTCGACGATGGAACGAGCTAACCCAGAAGAAGCCTATTTACTCGCGTCTTTAATAGACATGCAACCTAGACATAAGTCTAGCTACTTATAATGCACCTATTTAGGTAGATAATGAATAGCAAGCCTGATTGCTACAATTAATTCTTCTCCTAGTTATCTCAACGACTCAACTCGCTAGTTACAGAGCAATTTTCACTGTTTAATTAAAGCCCTCATACATAATACTTCATTAAGACAGCTAGGCTTTAATACAATGTGTTAGATGCCAACTAGCAAGCAAAGTAAACATATATGACGGGTACAGAATGAAATGCAAAAGGGTTTACAACTAATAGAGCTTTCTGTGATAAAGAGCAATTTAATTTTAATTCTAATTCTTGGTCTTGGACCGGCGAGACGAAAACTCTTTCGTCTTGGAAATAATTGGGGAAGGCCTTTGCCCAGCAGTGGAATAGTACAGTCGAACAAGCTAATTAGTATACAGCCAGCTAACTTGTATTTACTTTTAAGATTATACAGATCCATTTAGAGACTCATGTCAAACGATACAGCGTTTGACATCAGTCGCTTAATGCGAAACACTTGGTAAAACAAAATTACAATCAATATTTTCAGTATTATATCGTCGTATCCTACGAATAAGGGCGTAAAGAACATAAGGGCTTTTATCTTTTATTGCATAATTACATTCTGCTCGTCATACTACATGTAACCAGTCCAACAAAACAATTAAAAATGGTACAGGTCGTGAAATAATTAGGTTTTCTCAAAACTCACAATTTGAAGTACTCCGTTTTCAACGAAGAATAAAGCCACAATCGCCCTCGCGCCCTCTTTCATCGTAAGTAGTGAAGTTGCACGGGCTCGTGTGCTAGGGCCCTTTGGCCACCAGTCGGCGGTAACAGAGATTTTATAAGCAAGTACGTAAATCAAAATATTTTAATCCTCAAGGATTTTGTACTTAATTACGTCATTTTCATTGTGAGAGTCAAAATTTTCCATATTGGGTACATAGAAAAAACCCTAATGGTGGTTGGGGCCGGGTTCTATGGAATGGCTATTTTGCGTATCTGTAAAAGAGACGATGCCCTAATTACGTTTGTGTCTTTCTTCTACTTTACTAATTTGTGTCTCCTGAAAAGTAGCTGTTTTGCAGTTACGCCCTAAGGTAAGATCTCTACCCTGTATACTTATTAGCTTGTTCGACTATACAGGCCAATTAAAAAAACGCTCGATACATATATATTTAATTTAATTGTTTTTTTTTTGTGTTTTTAGCATCGTATTAGATGATTCCTTAATGTTGGTATAATTAGTGAAAAATAAATAAATATTGAACACAAATACAGCCTTTATCAGAAATGCTTACTCTTTAATTCTTATTTTTGCCCCATGAAGAAAGATGTTCAGTATGGTGGTCTAGAACTCAACCTTAAATTACACGTGTATGATACACCCTCTATATATATCGGTTGGTGTCAATAATCTCACTTAATTCAGTGAGCATTAGTTGTCAGAACATTAACGAGTAAAGCGATTTAAATGAAACCTCACCCTACGCAGAGAACAGACTAATTGAAATGTACGAACCTAATTGGTAAATTACCTGTAGTATGTGCCTACCCACACTGCTGCTAAACGATGCCGCAGTGATAAATGAGAGCTTAACGCGTAACCTCACTTTCAAATGCTTTGTAATACACAATAAACTACGCCGTTTATAAAACAAATGTGTTACGTTAAAGGAGGGTTTTAAGTACCTTGTTCTTTGGGTTGGAAATCCTCAAATGATCCCTCCCGGTCTGAGCGGAACAGAAGGGAGTGTCAGACTTGTACTGACCCACCCATGTTCCTTCTTAGTTCTTCTGTATTCCAGTGCTGTGGACCCCTTCCAATTAGCTGACATCTGATACACGCGCACGTGGAATACAACCTCGCCGTTGACACGGCCTATCTAAGATGGACGGACCATCCACAAGCTCGTGGCTGAAACCCACAACGAGGCCTCCGACGCCTGGGGGCGACTTCAGCAGCAGTTAGGAGGTGAGGATCTCTAGGGTTATAGGTACCTAGTACCCATATAATCTACGTGATCAAAATAGGAAGTAGTTCTCCTGGCTGCTTGCCTTTTCAAAATTTTAGAGTTGTTTGTAGAATTATTCGTTTAAATGAAAATTAAAGTGTCCCTCATTAAACCTTAAGTACATCTATAGAAAAACCGTAGCTTTCAAAAACCTTCTGAGAACAGAAAACATGAAAAGAAAAGCGAGTACTGCAACTGATAAACTTGACGCAATAAAAACAAGATTTGAGTCGATTAAGTTTATTTTTAATTAGTCTGTCCTGTCCCACTGCTGGTCAAAGACCAGTTTTGCCTTCTCAAATCAATCAGACAAACGAAACTTAAAAATATCCGATCACAATTGTAAAATTAACTCTCAAACTACTACCAGATATTCAATATTATGAAAATAAAAGCATAGAAAGCATACGAATACATAAGAGGTTATGTTACTCGTATGTAACAAAGCTGAACGGAAAATAAATGAGAAACAAGTAATTCGTCAACCGTATGCCAGCGATAAAATCGTAAAAATTGATCGGGTGGAAAATGCCATGCTGCTTGTGTTGAACAAGTAATCTTTTTCAGGCACAGACTTCGTCAGGTAACTAATCTGTATACTGCCATGTGAACTATAACACTGGTATCGTTAGTCGTGAACTGAATTTGAGTCAGACTTAACACGCCCACAATTCGACCCATTAAACATATTGACAAACTACAGTTTGTTTTATTATATTTGACACTAGCGGACGTCCCGCGGTTTCACCCGCGTAGATCCCGTTCCCGTGGGAATACATTGCAGGGATAAAAAGTAGCCTATGACACTCAGCTATAATGTGGCTTTCTATTGGTGAAAGAATTTTTAAAATCAGTTCAGTAGATCCCGAGATTACCCCTTACAATTTAACAAATATACAAACACACAAACTTTACTTCTTTATAATATTAGTATACATAGTATAGAAGTATAGATTAACACTTATTTGACATTAACACTCATTTTTCAGTACAGAATGACATTTAAGCATTGGTTAAAGCAGAATACAACTATGGGATTGACAAGGATGTCTGATGTAGAAGGTACGGAAGAAGTAATTATTCGAAAATCCACCAATCCGACCAAGAAATTCTAGTATTCACTTGGTGGGTGATGTCTTCCAGTTGTCTTGACAAAAACAGTCAAGTTCAGAAATAGACTTGAGTCGGCACTATAAATAATAACTACGCGTTGTTATGTCTATGAAAAAGTTTGATTCTATGTGTGCATAGTCTATAACAAACTTTTTTTTATTCGTACGACGTACGATTGTTTGAATCGTCTAAATTTCTAGAATTTTGATCGGTGCGGTCTTCTGTGCATGCGGTCCTATGGGTTCATAGGTCCGGACAATCGTTATTGGTATGTTTTGTTGATGGTATTAGACTCGTTCCTTATTACGCCATACGACTTAAATATAACAGGCGAAATCTGGAAGTACTATTATTAAGAACACCATACTTTTTTCATCATGATTTCATACAGATGCTCTTAATGTGTATGAATCACAAGTTAGGTTAATTCAACATTCCACATTAATGTAGTACCCAGAAAACTTCACCTGTTTCCATTTGTTAAGAGGAAACGCGAGTGGTCTTTTCTCCATACAAACGCTCTCGCCTGTTTTCTTTTTGGTTAATGACCCTAGAGCAATGGTTTTTTACAGAATAATAAATATTAACTATTTCTATGCCCCTATGTTTTCCTTTTTGGTGATAAATTATTTTTATAAGCGCTAGAACCCTCAAAAAATGCTCAAAATTGCTTGTTTAGATCGCTGTTAACAGAGTCCTAGTGTACAAATTTGACAACTATTAACGAAAAAAGAAAAACATAGCGGCGTAGTATATAACCTCCTTATTCATTGTCTAAAATATCTTTTAAATTGGTTCAATATTGGAGGAGGAAATAGGCGAGAGCCAAACCTCGAATTCTAACTTTTTTCTATAGTTGTCCTTATCGCACGAATTTGAGGGCAGGAGGACGGAGAGAGACAGCGATAGTAGAAAGAGACAGCACTCGCATTTCCTCTTAACCGAAATACCCGTCATACCCGAATTGCGCTATGAACTCGGTTCATCGGGCACTCTTCGCTCACCGCAACAACTCTCCACCGACGCTGCCGTAGGCACGAGGATGCTCAACTTTAACTCAATGTAGGTCGAAATCATTCGGTCTTCAACGATGGCCGCTATGTAGGAATACAGTTGCTGTAAAACGGAGTGAATGAAAACGCAGCGGTAATTAGAAACGCAGCGGTGAATAGAAACAACAGTTTGGAAAGGATTTTAACGTTGAATTAAAATTTTAAGTTTCCAAAAACGTATCTTAATTATAAAGTAAAATGAAGCAAATATAAAAATAAAGACTACTTGTTGGAAACCTATCAAAGTAATTCAATGTTAAAATCCCTTTCAAACGCATTCCCTTTGTCTCTATTTACCCCTGCTGCGTGTCTATTGACCCTGTTTGACTGTACGGAAATGGTATGTATGGCCAGCTGTGATTATGATGGTATGCTGGGCTACAGTCGATAATTAACCTCATCAACGATTGAAAGACTTGATTCAAATCATGAAAAAACAGAAAATGTTTTGCAAAAAGGATCTTTAATAATGTACATGTTTGAATCACGTTTGCTTAGGCATTTGTAAGAAATGGCAATTACACCGAAAATTTACGAGGTAGGAGGTGAAACCATTTGTTAACCAATAAATTGTGGCCCGACTTAAGAACAGTAAGTCATAGGTTCGAACCCAGGCAGGCGCATATCTTTGTGTAATTTATTTCATCACCACTGCTTCCAAAATCGGTGAAGGGAAAACATTCGTGAGGAAACCGGCATGTTCTAGAATCAAAAATTCGAAGACTTGTGACATTTACCAATCCGTACTGGGCCCGTGTTGTATGTAGATTATAGCCCATCCCCTCTCATAGAGAGGAAGCCTGTGTCCCAGCAGTGGGAACATCAATAGGCTGATGGTGATAAAATTTCCATGACTGAACAAGATTTAAAAAATACAACCGAATTGACAACCTTTAAAAACGAATACTTAAAATACTTTAGTGATCCGTAAGAAAAACAAACAATAAAAAGACTTTTGAATACCGTCCAAATAGCGAACACTAAGGTAAACAAGAACAGCCTAAAAAGCATAAATACACGAATGTAAATCGCTGCATCCAGCTTACAAAAGCACAAACGAAAAAAAATCAGCTCGCCACACAACTGGCCAGCAAAAACTCTGCGGTTAGGTTTGGAGAAAAAAAAAGAGATGCCCAAATGTCGTCCGGCTTAAACACAGTTTGCCACTCACCGTCAACATTTCAACTAGCCACAGTAGCCACTCCAACATAACATTATGCATCAACATGAACGGGACACAGATGGCTAGTCACTTTTATGTGCACTCCGTCGGGTGCTTGGACTTTTATAGGAGACACACTGACTTCTCGATGCAATTTATTGCTTCTTGAGTAAAGTGATCGAAATACTGTTATAAAATATCTGATCTACATTTTATATTTTTCAGTTCCGCGTTTTGTGTCGTAAAATGTGAGAAGCACGGTTGGTGCAGTGGTTCGAGTTGTTGGCTGCGGCGCTGCGGGTTGTTGGTTCGATCCCCAAACGGAACAAATATTTGTATGAAATGCACCTACGATACAAAAGAGAAATTTCTCTTTTGTATCGTAGGTGGTACGGCGTAACGCTTCAAAAAAATATTCAGATTTTTCTCGCCTTTACAGTTATGTCAATTGAAATCATCTCCTATAAAAACACTGTAATTAATGTACGTTGTCAATTTTATAAATGATTCATTTCCCCAACGCTACAGCAAAGATTTTTGTTGATTTCTACTATACTTTTAATTTATAAACATTCCTATTCATCTCGTTAACCCTACCTTTTCAACTTCATTTCGTAACACAAATAATTACATCCATATGTTACCCCAATTTTCCCATTAAAATTGAAACTCTACTTATTTATGATCCACATTTACGCTTCAAAAACAACCCCAACTTTTCATTCAAATGTTATAAGTCTGAAAGGGTTGAAGGGTTTTCGAAATTACTTTCAGTGGGTTCAGGTCGGAAATTAAGCCATATTTCACTGAGAATCTAGGCTATTCATAATGTGAAGCTACTAGAGCAGGTGAACCTGTGTACAGCTTGCGTACAGCGAGGTAAACAAGACATGACTTGACTTGCTACATGCGAAATATTTAGGTGCCTAGGTGCCTACAGGCTTAGCACAAACGCGTGGAGTAAACATGACGAAGATACAAACAATGTACTTAGTTTTACTTAGTTTTTCTTTTTTTAACTCAGTTCTGTCTAATTTCACTAGACAGAGCTCCTGCCAGATAGTATTTATACCTTTTTCTTTCTATTACGTCTATAGCTGACACTTATTGTTGTTAGGTTGAAACCTACCAGTCAAAATTCAGGATAAATGTATTTTCGTTTCTAAATTTGTTTTGACTTTTGAATTCGTATGTTGTATTTTACAACAACAATTAGAATTTTACAACACAGAAAATTAACTCTCTTGGAAGGCGATACGGTTTAATTTCTAAAGTATTAAATATCAATATCGTGGGCATTTTATTATGTCTTCCTTCAGGAAGCAAGTCAGTCATAAGGTTCTTGTAAAGGGTCTAAAAAGTACCCAGTAAAGTAATTTTTCTCTCAGTCATTGCAATTTTTTTGTTCTAGACCATACTTAATTGGGAGATTTTGGGGTTAAAGTTCCAATTTTTTCATAGCTCTTTTCTAAGTAGGTACTTGTTTTTAGTTTTTAAGGTTTAATTACCACCATGACCCATTTACTATTGAAATCATCCATCAACACAATGTTTTTACAATGTAATTTACAATTTTGTAAAATGTAATTTTTCACCACCAAAAAAAGTCGATTCCCAGCAATAATCTTTGCGTAAAATTACTTAGTTTGATGTACATAATGCTTGGGTGACGGCTTCGTGAATATTAAGTTTCGTTCCAAGAAAGACTAATTTTAGCAAGTATAATTTCCTGAGTACGAGCAAAGTAAATAGGTAAGTAAGGCAGACAAGGTAAGTACCTTGTCCCATATTAGTTACAGGACCGCTTTCAAATTGTTAAGAAGATTATGTAGACATATTGTATTCACAACTCGGCAGTATATTCTATTATTCAATTAACAATGGGTTGTTCTATCTCGGTCCAGCATCCGAAATATGGAGACGGGTTTGAATCGGGACGAGGTTTCGTAACACTATCAATGGTGAAAATTATCTAGTATGTGTGACGAGGTCGTTATAGTTTCCCCACCCTAACCGGCTGTTCACATGGCTCTTGCACGTTTTATTACACATAGAATTTGCAATTAGACGACAATAACCCAGGTACGATATAAAACGACCGCAGTACCAGGCCCCTTTATATTTACAACGCTTCGATTCGATTTCGACAAGTCGTATGTCTATCTTTTTTTGACATAATGAAAGTGAGCGAGATACGATACGATATAGTCGTATGTCTATCATTTTTTGACATAATGAAAGTGAGCGAGATACGATACGATATGTTACGATATGATACGATATGCTCGACTCGGTTTCGATTCGATTGTTTGTGAAATGCAGAACTGCCTCGACGTGATCTCAGATATCATCACCATTCTCCTGCCCTTATCCCAGCAATGAAACCGTGTGGAGGATCACCTTTTCACATAGAGCAGGCCAATGTACCAGCAATGCGAAGGTCGATCATGTTACGTTATAATTACAGTTATAATAGACCGACGGTTTACCTAAACAATATTCGGGCCGTATGTAAATTATTATTAAACAATTGAGTACAAATAGTTTTAGTGAACTATTTGATCCAATTTGCGACTACGTTCGCAAGTTTAATTCGTAGAAACTATCAATATTGGAACTCGACATTATTAAATTATGCAAAACAAACTTCCGTTACTACTTCAATAAATATATTAGATCCGGTCATTGGCACGGATGAGAATGAATCGTAAGCGCGCCAGAATGAGCTCGCTGTGGTGTGGCGAGCTTATACAGAATCGTGATCTTCTTCTACTTATCGTCACCCTAGTGTCAGAGTTTCTAAACAGCCTCAAGGGTCTTTTTTTTCGGGGGTGGGAAATCATCAAATAACTCCTCCCGCTCTTGGGCAGAGCGAAAGGGAGTGTCAGACTTCTACTGACTAAAACCACCCATGTTTCTTCTTGGCCCTTTATGTCGAGGCCGCGGTATCCTGTGAACAGCCCCGACGGGCGTCGGCCCTTGCGGCGCGATGAGGCGCGCGTGGAACACGAACGCGCCGTTGACACGGCCTGTTATCGTCCTAAGACGGACGGACGGCGAGCTAGCCCATTACTCACCGTCCACAGTCCCGCGAAGCCTCAAGGGCCTTTGACGTGGTTTGAAGACCGCCATTTTTTACGTACCTTCCAAAGCACGGAATCATCACGCCCACATGGTGTACGAGCCTAACGAAATAAGTCCTGACCTTTTGATAAATATATAATTACGAGTATGATGCCATGTTTTAACTTCCTTGTATCTGATTGATCTTGTGTATTTTATTAGCTTTTGTCCGCGGCTTCTTCCGCGTAAAAGTCGGAAATTATCTCAATAAAACTTAGTAACGGGATAAAAAAAAATTCTATGTGTTGATCGAGATTATAAACTATCGTGTCAGTACCAAATTTCATCAAAATCCATTCAGTACTTTTATCATGAAAAAGTAACAAAACCAGCCAAGTCAAGTCGAGCCGAGTCATCCTCATAAACTTTCGCATTTACAATAGTACCTATAGTAAGGTATGTATAAGACCCATCGGCAAAAAAAGAGACCTAACTTCTTTATTTAGAATAAAACTTGTCTCACCCCTGTCTATCAGTCTTTTGTTACATTAAGGCACTATTATTGTTAATCATTTTATGCTTCAGACACAACGGCTGTCCGTTGTCTGACAGTGAACGAATTAAAGGTTATAGCGTACGGTTCGGCTGTGAGGCTAATATCCCGTCGGCGATGCGGGTTGTTCGAAAGAGATACCGTGGCCTCGATACAAAGGGCTAAGATGGAACATGGGTGGTTTTTAGTCATTAAAAGTCTGTAGTGTCAGATTTTTAATGAAGTCATTTGATGATATTTACCAACCCCTCAAAGAAAAAGGCTAATATGTAATTCACTGTGAGGATCGGCGGACATGGTGCAAGTCTGCTCCGCTTCTCGTGGTGGCTATTGGCGTCGGCGACCTCTCGCGTCCGGCCCTTGTTCAAGCCATGGTCTGGGCGAGAGGGAATGGGACGCCATCGCCTCCTTCTGCAAAGCAGTGATGTTTGCGAAGAAGGTGGCGGAACGTGACAGGAATAGAACCTCTTTTCCCGAGAAGCTCCGGGCGTCGGGGGTCACTTGATGGCTTCGGCCACCGTAGGCGTGGGCCTGTGGACGGTGAGTGAGTGATGGGCTAGTTCACCGTCTGTTCGTCCTATGACTATGACAGGCCGTGTCGACGGCGCGTTCGTGTTTTACGCGCGCCTAAAAGAGATGTCAGTCAGCAGCATTGCAGGGGCCCGCAAGGGCCGACGCCTGTCGGGGGGTCACTATTGAGTAGAAGTCTGACACTCCCTACCGCTCCACCCAGAGCGGGAGGAGTCATTTGATGATTTCCCACCCTCCAAAAAAAATAGTCTAATATGTAAGTAAGTACTGTAGGTACCAAGACCTAAGTAGACAAAGTAAGTAATACGTGAGGATAAAAAACGGTACCGACCTAAATCCGCTAATCGGATAAGGAGTACTCGAGGTATAAACGCACAAGCGAAAAAATATTTAGATACAAAGTTGTGTGTTATAGTAAGTAGGTATATCTACCCATGTTAGTATCAGCAAACCTAATTTGAATACGAATGAGACACGTGTAAATCTCGGATCTCGTAATGGCCTGAAATTGAGCCGGGTCAATTTTAAGTAGTTGTTATGGATGGTACCTTGAGAATAGGGATGTTAACAAAAAAAATCTAATTAGTCCGTCAGATAGGTTTACAAAAAATATTGGACACATATTTTTTCTTTTTTCACGTAAACGAACAATGAAGACGATACAGTGCTTTGAAAACTCGTGTGACGTCATATTCTAAGACATTAGTATGACATTTCTTAGCGAGCAGTGACGTCATCACCTCCCACTCAAATCTTTGACGCGTTTTATCTTCGCCAATTTGTATTGATTTATAAACCCGAATACGACAAAAAAAAAAACAAGATTTTCAGGATAGAACAAAAAGAAAAGCCGTAGTCACACGGTATTAAAGTGTTTAGGTTGGTAGGTACCTATAATGTGTGACTACGGCTTTTCTTTTTGTTATATCCTGAAAATCTTGTTTCATACTTTTTCAGCGTCGTTTTTTTTGTCGTATTCGGGTTTTAGTTTTTTACTTTTTTTTATTTAAACAATTTTGGTGTTAAATATTTTTTTTTACTCTTGACTTTTTGTCCGCTAGAGGGCGTGATTTTTAATTTGAGCAATATTTTGGAAATGCATAAGTGAGGCCCTTTCAAATGATACCAAACACGGCGTATTTATCTCCATTTTTATTTTTAAGCCTTACTTTTTAGGGTTCCGTAGTCAACTAGGAACCCTTATAGTTTCGCCATGTCTGTCCGTCCGTCCGTCCGTCCGTCCGTCCGTCATCGCTTAATCTCTGTGACCGTTAGCACTAGAAAGCTGAAATTTGGTACCAATATGTGTATCAATCACGCCGACAAAGTGGTAAAATAACAATTGGAAAAAAAGGTTTTATTAGGGTAGCCCCCCTATATGTGAAGTGGGAAGTGTTTTTTTTTTTTAATTTCAACCCTAACGTGTGATATATTGTTGGAAAGGTATTTAAAAATGAATAGGGGTTTACTAAAATCATTTTTTTAATAATGTCAATAATTTCGGAAATAATCGCTCCAAAAGTAAAAAACAATGCGTCCCCCCCCCCTCTAACTTTTGAACCATAAGTTTAAAAAATATGAAAAAAATCTGAAAAGTACAACTTTATAAGGACTTTCTAGGAAAATTATTTTGAACTTGGATGGAAACAACAGATGGAAACAGCAGTTAACCAATATAATTTTGGTCCCTGAATCGTATGAGCGCCTATACAATCCAGAGGTCAAGTTTCATTGGCCCGTAGAAGAAATTGTATAATATAGCATACCGTTTTGGTACGGAACCCTTCGAGTCCGACTTGCACTTGGCTACGCCAAATCACTTTTTGTGACACGTCACGTAGCCTATGTTCAGCGGAAAAAAAATTAAGACGGTTCTAACGATAACTCATATGTCGAGTTCCGATAAGTAGATTAGAAGCTATGAGGGAACAGATGAAGATACTCACATACATACAAACATACATACATACATAGCCAGTCAAAATCATAACCCTCCTTTGACTTTGCCGTAGTCGGGTAAAAAATACGTGTCTAATATTTTTTGATAATCTAACAGACGGACTAATTAGAATCATATTTTTTTTAGTTAGTAAACATCCCTATTACACGCACGGCGCCATATTCTGTCCTCGCTTTGTCTGTGCTACCGGGTACCTACAGTCAACAGAATCAGCAGAATTTGGTTTGGATAGCTTGATTGTACGTCGTTTAGAGTAAGAAATAAATCATCTACATGTAATTAACAAAAACATGATTAACTATACGTTTTTTGAAGGCCCGTTCACTTCACAACGGAACGGAAGATAAATACAAAGACATCGGTAATCCGCAGGTCAAAATAAAGTCAAGGCAAACTGTCAATGCTAAACTGTATAACACTTATCCACGCCATCCATTGTTTATTTCGTGGCCCTTATCGAATTAGGGGGAAGTTTGCGAGAAATTACATTAACAGCGAAGAGGACGGGCGACGAGCGTTTTAACTTAATGGCCATCCCTCGGACTCCCTTGTCGTCACTTAGCCACGACTCGCCGGTCAATAAAAGAAAATGTGGACCACTCGGCACTCGCCAACTCTACTGGACTCCAAACCTCACATATTATGAACCAACGCCAGATACACTTTTTTATCCTTTTGGATCGGAAATCCTTTGAATTATGTATAGTCGAGACAGTATCAATATTTTCTCTAAAAATCTTTCGGAAACAACACTAAAAGTATTTCTTTATTCCATTTTTCTGGATACAAAAGTTGGGTGCATAAGTAGAGATGTGAGTTGGCTGGAATGGTTATGTCTTAAATAAGGTAGCACTGAATAGTAGAAAGTTTGTAAATGATACACGAAAATAAAAGCTTAGTAGCACTCTGCATACGGAGGAGATTAAAACATACGAGTCGTGATTCTTTTCAAACTTTTTGGATATTATTTTAAGAAAAGAACTTGCATTTAAAATGTGCTCTGAAAAGATTAGAAATAAAAGAAATGTATCTCATGGCTACTACTGCTAGACTTAAAAAAATCTAAACTAAGCGCCCTTAACTACTTTATAATTTAACTAGCAGCCCGTCCCGGATTCGCATGTGTGTACATGAATTTTTTGAACTTGATTTAAATATAGCCTATGTTACTCAGGGATAATGAGGCATTCTAGTGGTGAAATATTTTTTCAAATCGGTCCGTAGTTTTTGAGACCTTTCATTACAAACATACAAAAATTTACTCTTTATATTATTAGTGTAGATAAAAACAAGCTTCCTCTGTTCAATCCTTCGGTGATTAAAGACATACTGTTACGTGTAAACAAGCTTTAACATCAAAAAAGTCCTAAATACATTATCTACATTTCGTCACACAAGATTTAACTCGAGCACACAAGAGATTAACGCAACACAATACTATTACGCCTCTCAAATGACTGCTTCGGTAATTAAACAAAACGGTTGCTCAAAGCCAAATGAATAATCAGAAGTGTTCCCACATCAATGGGTTTTAACACCTTAATCTGAAGCGAACATCACGAGATGTCGGCACAATGAGTGGAAGGATGGATTCTGTTTGATAAACGGAATGGGTGTCTAAATAGTTCTGTACGATATGCTATAGTGTGACGGGTTTTATTGAGTCTTATTTAAATATAATAAAAGGGTTTTTTCAGTTAACACAACATACATAACATCACGCCTTTTTTTTTGGTGGGTCGAAAATCATCAGGAAGGGAGTGTCAGACTTCTACTGACTAAAAACCAACCGATGTTCCTTCTTCACCCTTGGGCCTTGTGCCGAGACCGCGTTATGCCTTTCGATAACATCACGCCTGTAATCCCCGAATAGTTAGGCAAAAGTGTACCCATTTGTACACTCACATTTCGCCAATTACGTTTAAGTCCCATGTAGGTAATAGGGGGCGAGCCTATTGCCACCAACCTTGTTTGGGCGAAATAATCCATAACGATAGGACTGATCTGATGGTGTCTGCCGGCGTCCCCGAAGATAATAGTTAATTTTTTTTTATTTAAAATGTCACTTACGGGATATCTTCCGTGTTTTTTTTTTTTTTTTTGATATCCCGTAAGTGACATTTTAAATATAGTTATGAACCGTGAAAGCTTAAAACAGTGTTTAATTTATTTTTATTTTTATAATTGCCACCAACCTGGCACAAATCCAGACTGCGTGGTTGCTACTGAGAAATCCCTGATGGAAAACCCAATAACACTTTGCCCCATCTGGGAATCGAACCCAGGAGTTGACAGCCGTCGCCACCAGACCAATGAAGCGGTTTTTACAATAAAGTACAAAATAATTATGACGTGAGAAAAGGTTTGAGCAAGAAAGTGGTTCTGAAACAAATAAACGATGGATGGACTGTGCGAAAGACTATGTGACCAGAACGGTGGCTACGGAAATGACGATTAATCTGGAAGCATAGACGAAAAGATATAATGATGTGCTAACCTTAAATAAATCGACCGGACATAATAATGATAAAATAAGAAAAAATTGTGATGAACTAAACATTAAAACTCACAGATAAAGACTAGCATCACAAAAATTTAACATCACATGTACACTCGAACCAGCTATTTGGTATACACGCAGAATTTTTTATAATTCTAGTACACTGACAATCATCATTATTATCTTCCTGCCTTCATTCCATGTCATTTGGGGTCGGCTCAACACGTTTTTTTTCTTCCATTCTGCCCCGTCAGTCGTCATGCTATCATTTATTCCTTTTTCCATCATATCATTCCTCACACACTCCATCCATCTTTTCTTTGGTCTTCCTCTCACTCTCCATCCATCCACATTATATTCATAACTTTTTTAGTCCCATGCGATTCATCCCTCCTCATCACATGCCCATACCACGACAGTCGAGTCCCTTTTTAACTTTTCCCTTTTTACCCGACTACGGCGAAGCCTAATGGAAGGGTAATGATTTTGGCAGTCTATGTATGTATGTATTTTCCACCGTAGCGCCTAAACTACTGAACGGATTTTAATAAATTAGGTGCCAATAGATTTGTAAGAATAGCCCGGGTGACATAGGTTATGTAAATTTTATAAATTCTTTTTATGACGGTATTTAAATGTCAAAAACTTACCTCAAAAAATAATAAAATGAGATAATCATAGCAAGTTTGGTATCAAATGAAAGGACTTGGCGAGCACATTACAAATATGTATTATATTGTAGTTTAAGTACACGTAAAAACAAAAATTCAAATAAAAAAATTAAGTTCAAAAATCTCAAACCCGACTACTAACAAAATCGCGGTCTTAAAAGTAGAAAACAGGAAAATAATTATTGTCTGTTATTCTTCGTAGTCGCATGCCACCTTGCTAATGGCAGCTGACTTCTGTATCAATGAGAATGCTATGAAGGAGCATCAGGTATCAGTGGCATGCGACTACGAAGAATAGCAGACAATAATTATTTTCTTGTTTTCTACTTTTAAGACCGCGATTTTGTTAGTAGTCGGGTTTTAGATTTTTGAACTTAATTTTTCTTTTTAGCGCACAGACAATGGTATGCAATTTTGTTTTTTATAGCACCTGATATAAAACGCTATATCGTTTGACATCAGTCTCGAAATGTATTTGTGTAACCTTAAACATACATGCAAGTTAGCTGGCTGCATACTTAATGCCTCGTTCGACCGTACTTAGAAGATTTTATGACTGTTTCCGGCACGTGCCATTAGCCCGAGGTTTTAATAATAACGTCTTCACGGTGTTTAAAATTATATTAAACTAAGTTTTCTAACTTTTCGCTCAACGCCTAAGGGAGAACATCGCCGTCAAGGCAGACCTGAGCTTGTTTACGGCGCAAACATGATCGCATTAAATAGACAGTTCAGAAAGAAGAAAGGGGAAACAGAGCTTTGCCCTAGAAGGGGAACAAAAAGTGTTCGGCTAAGAAAAAACTATTTCTCATGTCTTCTTTGAAGTCAAACATAATCCTCAAAGGGTTGGGCAGTGGAGTACCAATGGTATACCCCACATTTCGTCAGTTATGTGTAAATCCAGTTCAATAGGGGGTGACCCTATTGCCATCAACCGGCCACAAATCCAAACTCCAACTCCAGCCGCTTCTGAGAAAGTCATGATGGAAAAACCCAATAAAAACTTGACCGATCAGCGAACGCTTTAACTAATTTTTGATTAAATTGAATTTTTGGATTGATTAAAAGTACCTATCATATCCCAAATACCACTCAGCATCTAGTCTTCTTCTTAGCGTGTCGATGACAATTTAAATTGAGTTAGCCCAAAATTTAGCGACGAGTTTGGCATTTTCAGTTCCAATCATTAGCTCCTGTGATGTGCAAGAAGCTGGACAGGCAGGACACGATGTCAAGTGTATCATCGTCTGTGGGGTAACACCACATTTGCAGTCCAGGGCAGAGTCATCTATGAAATTCCACTTGAACAGGTTTTCCTTGCTTCGACCGACCTGTGTCCGTAGTCTATTTAAGGACTTCCAGGTCAGCCATGGCAACTCGTGTCCAGGTGGGAGATGTTCGGCAAGTGGCACAAATGGGTTGGGTAGGAAAACACTTTCGCGCCACAGCTTGAGTCTTTCCTTAGAGCCTTCGCCAGAGAGCGGGGGCACACATTTCAAAAAACTGTTACGGCTTTTTAGCCTTTGCGGAACGAGGATGTTATTGTGTAAAGGGTGTCTAACGTCGGAAACCATTTTGGCTCTTTCATCAGAACTTGCCACCGCTCTACGAACTACTGGTGGCGCTATGCCTGCTAGTGGATACAGCATCTAGTAATTCCATAAGACACGTAGTGACATCGCGATTTTAGATTATAGAAAATGAATATTTTTTAAAGATTGAAACATTTGCATCTTACTTTCCCGTCTTGTCAGTGTCACATGAAACTTCACTTATTTTTGAGGTCTTCTAATTAGGAACTAACTCTGTTTCCTATACAGAGTAGTTCCAAATGCTTACATTATGGTATGCTCTTGCAAACGTTGAAACACACTAATATTCAAACTTAGACATTTCATACTATAACTACGTATGAATCTCTCTGTGTAAGTGATATCAAAGAACCCGACACCGGCACAACAATCGATATTATCGATAACAACAACGGAGGACTTGTTAAGCAGAACGATCAGAAACACGATTATTGAGAGGCACCATGAATATTCATTGGCCAGATGCTCGGCTATGTTCGGTTTTGTTCGGCCATGTCCGCCGGTCTAGTCCGGACATGAACTAGGCTGAAAGGCTGAATATCCTATGAATCAATGTTAGATAAGACTGTCTTTACAATGCGGACGGGCCGTCAGGTCGAGTAATGTGTGTGTCGGAATGGTAGTGACTGCGACATGCAGGCATACGTTACGTACCTCTAACTATGCATTGTGCTCGTGTATGAGAACAGATATTTTATTTATGCTGAATATGTTGGGATATGTATGTTTCGGTATTTATAAAGATTTTAAACATAACATAACATCACGACTGTCATTTTCGAAGGGTTAGGCCGAAGTGTACCAATTAGTACACCCAGATTTTATGTTCAAGTCTCACGTAATAGGGGCGTGCTTTAAAGATTTTATTGTTCTACATTTTAATTAACGTCTTACCTGTGTATTCTTATCTACTAATTAAGTTAGTTATTTAGGGAATACTCTGTTTCTGAAAACAGTTTCTACATAATAATATCTGAGTATATTTGAGACAAAACTTTATCAAAATGTATTTAATTTATAGCCACTTTAACGTCAAAGTAAAAACAATTTAGAATAATTAAAACTCGACAATAATTACGTCCTTTTCCTTTTAAGCAACTGTTAAGAAGGCAATCTTCAAACCAATTGTGTCTAAACCAACAAAAAATGAAGCAATTAGCTCTAATTTAATTAAGCGACGTCGAAAAAGCTTTTCTGTTTACCTAGATTTATTCACACAAGGAGTTCTAGTGTAGTCGCACCGCGTTTTCAAATTAACAAGCTGAAACTAGCGAAACTAGCTAGTTTAGACTTCTCAATCGCGCACTTAATAGCTTGGAAATGCATTTCATGAGACAGAATACGTGACTCAAAAAGATTTATTGCCCCTGACTTAATTCAGCCAGTCTTCGGGCCGCCGGCGAAATTAATGTAGTCTAGATTCCAGATAGAGACCTGTGATTTAATATATTCAATTATGTTAAGCAAGTAAACTATTGCTTGATTGTGTGGTTATTAATATCCTTGACTGTTTTGCTGAATTATGGGCTTATAATTAAACAATACTCAATGTATTTACGACTGCGAAACACGGCTTTCTAAGATTTTATTCACAAGTTGGGGTGATTATGTTGGACTCAATTAATTATTGTTTGTTGATGATAATAATTTTAATGTTAAAGCATTTACTTCGCCATCAGTAATGTCTTTTATTATTCCCTTTTACCTTTTCTTTTAATCTACAACAGATTAACCAAATTCAAAACTAAACAATAGGAAAACTCGGAGAGGTTGGTATAATATAACTAAGTTTTATTATTGTAATTACTCTTTGTTGCAAACAAGATCCAACAATATTTACTGAACACAAACAATCGTGATGCCTACTTCATACAAAGCTGAACTACAGAATACTAAATGAGTTACGAATCAAAGTTACGGAAATCTAAATGTTTCTATAAACAATATTTTCCTTTTTCGTGTTGACCGACCCTAACAAAATAGAACAAGACTTAATGTTTTTGAGTTTTAACAACGTTTTAATAAAGAACCTTTTTGATTGTGGTGAATCAAAGGAGTTTGCTTTGAAAATTGTGTTGTAACGTCTTTGCGGTGTGCGTTGATAGTGAGCAAATTCAGTTTATTGTAAGAGCAAACAAGCGAAGCTGAAACACAATGCAAATGTTAAACAAAGTCTTGCAGACCACACTTTAACTATTGCAAGCAAATATATTCCTTCATAATTTGGGTTCATGTTACAAATTGCGCCTCTTCGCACTAATTGGTAACGCCTAATTGGTAGTCGCTACAGAAAAATTACTTTCATCAACGAGCGAAGAGTTTCATAATTACTGCAATTAGGACCATTGCGGCGTTTTGTTCCGACGAGACGGCGGGATGGCGGGATGGCGCGGACGTGTCGCGTGTACTAATTTATCATTTTTGTGGCTATTCACAACCGCTTTGAATTAATTTGAGTCGTTGGTAACGCACGCGCCCCCATCCAAACATCCCCACGCGTACTCCACGTGATCTATCGACACTCGTAAGTGGCGGTGCCTCCACAAGATTTACAATTACCAGCAATTAGGAGATCGCTATAAAGTCAAACGATCGGACGGATCCTGATATTCTGATCACGTAAAACTTTCATTATGCGGAGGAAGTAAAATATACATGAACGATAAAAGCGAAATGCACCCCGTATTAGATGAAAGAGCAATCTTCTAATGCAACCACGGCATCACTGAATGAGATAGAAGCTGACGTTGTAATATGAACATTGAAAATGGAGCGCATTTCTGTTCATGAATCATTTTGTTTGCGTTGTACATTGGAATTCACACTTGGTAAATAGCAACAATGGAAAATTAAACTAAACGAACAAAGAGAAAGTACAAAGAAAAGATAGGTAACAAAGTCCGCTATAAATTCGGAGTTTGTGAGCGGTGCGGCGCGCGTAATGAAAAGTTACACAGTGTGTACGTCGTACGAGTATATCGTCGTGTAGATCCTATACTATACGATATTAGTCTTAGGCGTACTGCACACGACAACAATGTTTTAGGTACAAATATTTATGAGGTACATTAATACTTTATTAAGCCCTGTACTTAAAAAGCTTTGCGTGGGTTGCTATGGGACCGAAAATGTATTAGCAGGAACCGAGATTTGTAGGCTCTGAAACATTATATGAATACGTTGTAAAATACAAATTTTACCTGAAAGTAAACCAAAATAAGCCTATTCATGCTAATACACTTTTGTTATAATAATTATTACAAAAGTGAAGTTATCTCTTTCTGTCTATGTCTGCTGGATTTAGTTAAAATGTTCCAACACACACTAGACAATGCCATGATAAGTGGAAAGACGGAAAGGACGCCTGCAGTGGGACACATCAAGCTCATAATAATAACAGACAATGGCCTGGGAATTAATCTGGGAAGTATGTTACCGTAGAATATGTTTCATCGTCTACGTGAGCAAAGTCACGAGCAAAAACTGTATCTATACAAGTAATATTGAAGCGTCTGTTTGTAATTAAAAATAGTTTTTTATTGAATGCTTAAGAAATTATAATACGGTACTTTGGACAAAAAAAAATATTTTGACTGACAGTCTGTCTGTTGGCTCTGGTTAGTCTCCGAAACGGCTGGATCAATGTTGACAGGACTGACAGATACCTGATGATATAAGCAGTAACGCTACTTTTACTTTTGAAGAAAAAATAACTATAGAAATTGTTAACAAAATCGGATTCAAATTATTTTCAAACTATTTTCACGTGGATGAAGGTAAAAAGCAACAGCTAGTTTATTTATAAAAGTAGTATTTTTTCGTTTAGCTACAAGTACAAAAAAGTAAAAACAATAACACTCTTTTTTTTGGGGCAGTCGTGTAAAAAACAACTTAAATCGAAACTAATACTTACTGAACTGCACTGTGTGTTACTGTGTTACACAAACACACATCGGAATATTCGTAATCCTCCATTTCAGTTTCATCTAGTTCCCGAAGTTCCCTGGACTTATTCCAAATGGATTAATTCGAGCCTATTCAAGCCTTAATCTTTTTATTCACACTTGAGTAATACGCAAAAGTTCTACTTTTACGCCCGAATGAATATTATTTTTCGAAAACAATATCTCAGATATTAAGTTTTTCTGATGTCTTTTGTAATTAAGGAATAAGTCGTTCACCCGATCAATTTCGAAACATCACGAACTTATCCTTATTTCCCCTTTATAGAGAACGAATAAAGAAAGAAATTGTATTTTTACCATTGCCACTCGAAAAAGGGCATTTTTTTCATCGATAACAGTGAATAAAACGCTTTTTTATTCACTGAGTGAATAAAGACATTTTGAATTAGGAACAAACACGAATTACGTATAGTGCGCGCGGAACTAGTTGGCCGCGCCTTAGGTGGCGACAGGGATGAGGGGGCGGGTTGCCTTATACAGCTCGCAATGCACAGGAGACTATAATTAGACAGTGATAACCAATCTCGAGATATTAATTGTTCAATTTATTGAAAAGAATACTTAAATAAAAAAACAAAAACATGCCTAAGGCGCGGCCAACTAGTTCCGCGCGCACTATACAAAAAAATCGCTGCTGCTGAAATAGTACGTACTGGGTGGCTGAATGGAGCTATTCCATTCCAAATTTTAAAATAATATCCCGCCAATTTAGTTACGTTCTTTTCTGTCTTTAATTGTGGTTGTTTTGTGTTATTGGAAAATCTATTTACATAAGTAAGTAATTATAATAAAAATGAGTTCTTCCGATGACGAAAATGAGAGACTGACTCCGGAATAATTTCGTTCTAAAGCAGCAGTTATAGTAGATGATTTGTTGCCACCAAAATCTCGGGAGTTGTACCTGAAAACATACAATTTATTCTGCGACTGGAAAACCATGAATGGCGCCAATTTCCTTCTCTGAGTGCATATTTCTTAACTATTTCAATAACCAAGACCGCCGTCGACACTTTGGAGCATATATTCTATGATAAAAGCCACAGTGAGAATCAAACACAACATTGATATTTCAAAATACTCAAAGTTAGTGACATACTTAAAGTACGTCTATCCGTGGGTAATAAGCCAAAGAAATCTAGAGTGCTTAGCTCCGAAAATAAATACCATCCTAATTATTTTCTCACAGTCAATGGTAAAAAGTAGAGTACACAACACGTGAATAAAAAATTTATCTCGGTAGGTACTTGTATCCCTCGCTCCGTTCAGGATTCTAGAGTATAGAATCCCTCGCTACGCTCGTGATTCTACTCTAGAATCCTTCGCTGCTCTCGGGATCCAACTTCGTACCTCGAATTAAATTCCCTTTTTATTCACTTGTTGTATAATCTACTATTATCTGTTTCCTACAGTACTGGTCTGTAACACATAACAAAAAAAAATAAAACAAAATGTAATAAAAAAAGGTAAAACGTCAAAGGTCTCAATTAAATCTCAGCATGATGGTGCTGTAACATCAGCAAAGTCACATCGCTATAGTTTTCTGATAGGGCACAAAGTGGATGCCACGGCATTATTTATGTAATCAATTTCGAAATTAAAAACTTCCTTTGCTAATTACTTTCGTTGTCATAAGGATCCAGACCCAGCAGTTTTGCAGCAGAACCCTACTTCTTCATGATTGATTTGTTTGATTTCGCCATGATATACAGCCTAGTTTTGAAAAACATATTTTCCATCGACTTATTAAAAGGAAGACGTTTTAATAAGTCGATGGTGAAAGATACGAGCAGTAGGTTAGGGCAAGCACACAACTCGAGACTTTAGCAAAAAAAGACAAAAGACTATAAAAAAAAAACCGGCCAAGTGCGAGTCGGACTCGCGCACCGAGGGTTCCGTGAAAAAAATATATTATGTGATGTAACTAAAAATTTATGGTTTTCGTAATTATTCCTTTATCTATGCTATAAGACGTTGCTTCGTACCAAATTTCAAGATTCTGAGTTCACGGGAAGTACCCTGTAGGTTTTGATTCCCTTGCGAGTGTCGAAAATTTGCGGCATAAACGGGAGTATCTTGATGTAACTAAAAATTTATGGTTTTCGTAATTATTCCTTTATCTATGCTATAAGACGTTGCTTCGTACCAAATTTCAAGATTCTGAGTTCACGGGAAGTACCCTGTAGGTTTTGATTCCCTTGCGAGTGTCGAAAATTTGCGGCATAAACGGGAGTATCTTTTGATCGCGTTGACTTAGAAGTTTGATTTTTTCACAGCTCCAAGAGACCATAGACTTGAGTATTTGATATAAATTTCAGCTTGATACCTCCACGCGTTCCTGAGAAAAAAGGTCTTGACAGACAGACAGACGGACAACAAAGTGATCCTATAAGGGTTCCGTTTTTTCCTTTTGAGGTACGGAACCCTAAAAATGAGAGTCAAAGACGAATTCGTCATGCATTGTGTTATAAGCACTTATTTTTAATTTTTGACTCTCATTTTTTATAGTCTTTTGACTTTTTTTTGCTAAAGTCTCGAGTTGTGTGCTTGCCCTAACCTACTGCTCGTATCATTCACTCATTTTAAGTTATTACGGAGAAGAATCATGAAAAATGAAGAAGCGTTTCTGAATAATAAATGCCTTCTATATTGGATCGTGTCTCCATCTTGGTTTTATATCGTAAGTGGTTCGCATCCGTGAATATAACAACCTTAAATAATGGATTTTTAAGTTTTATTTTCATCTTTTTTTCTTGATGATCGATTTGATATCGTCGCTTAAGAGTATTGTGCTGGGAATTTAAGTGCAGGAAGAAAGATAATCTTGATTATTTTAAAAGCTCAACAAGGGGCAGTCTTGCATCCTCACTGGTTTTTTTTTTTCATGTTAAGTAATAACTTTACAGTATTTTTGAATAACCCCCGTGACGTATTTTAGGAGTAGGTTATAAAAGAAACTATATTTTAAAAAGTATTCCTAATGAAAAGAAACCTAGTCAAAGAAACCTTAAATTACTTCAAAACTATTTTTTGCCAAGCGTTTTCCAAACTTTAAGAGTATTGAGGTCGAATTTCATTTTCACCTGATGCAACTGAATATTTTACAAGGGCGATAGCACCTAACATAACACAATCCAGTAAGTACTGGGTAATATGATGCCCCTTGGTAAGACTGGCTGTCAGACTGTCAGACCACTGGCTACCTATTATGACTGACCAAGATATAAATTGGACTGCCGAAACCAATTACAGCTTAACATCCTTTCCATTAAAACTTGCTCTCAAAACGGTGAAGGAAAACATCGTGAGGAAACCATGTCTTAGAACCAAAAAATTCGAAGACATGTGACATCTGCCAATCCGCACTGGGCCCGCGTAGTGGATTATAGCCCATCCCTCTCCTAGAGAGGAGGCCTGAGTCCCTGCAGTGGGAACATTATAGGCTGATGATGATGATGATGATGATGATCCTTTCCATAACTCGGAGATAACTCGGTATGTAAAGTGGTAAGTATGTAAAGGGTGGTCAACTGGTCATCCATCTATGTTTTTTTTTGGTGGTTGAGAAATCATCAACAACTGACTAAAAATCACCCATGTTCCTTCTTAGCCCTTTGTGTCGAGGCCGCGGTATCTCTTTCCAACAACCCGCAGCTCTGACGGAGCGTGGCTTATCCTGAAGATCAACCCAAACCGGTCTTATTATTAGGCTTCGATCTATCATTTGCCTTACATAGCCATAATTTAAAAACCAAAAATAGACGCCATTTCAATTTAACAGTGCAAAATCGTAAAAGATAATCAAACCGGATCTTCCTCCAACATTTTCCAGGCATAAAACATTTCGGTGCATTTTCCATAGTGGGGAAGAGCAGGGATAAAAGGAAAATGGATTAGCGGCTTTTAACTTGGCCACAAACTGACAGCGCGCTGTGTGGTCGGAACTCATACGATATTATTGTACCTAGGCTTACGAGGCTCCCGATTTTACTCTGTAATATACTAATGGGGATGAATTTGTTATAAAATGAAAGCAGGATTTTTAATATCTTGTTTTAGTATAAACCTTCTTTTCCAGTTTTTCGTGTCCGGGAACTTTGCCACGGGAACTTATAACCAGGGTAAAAGAAGTTCTATGTTATAAGCCACGTCATGGTATACTTGCGAGTGAACCTAGGTTACAAACAGAACTACTTTCGCATTATAAGACAGTACCTATGGATAGTAGGTATGGAGATCACAGAAGCCTTTTCAGCCAGACCTAAACTCTACAACCAGTGTCTCAGTTTATTTCTCATTCATCATCATCTGCAGCATCTTCCTGGCATTGTCCCATTCTATTTGTGGTCAATGTAACAACTTTCCTTCTTCCATTCTCGTCTGTCAGACGACATGGCATCATTTACCCCTATCCCATCCATACATATCATTCACAAAATTAATCCATCTTTTCTTTGGCCTTTCGCCTTAAATTCTTATTGCAGTATACTTAAACACCCGTCGGGGCTGTGGTTTGTCGAAAGGTTAACGCGGCTCCGACACACAAGGGCGAAGAAGGAACATGGGTTTGGTTTTTAGTCAGTAGAAGTCTGACACTCCCCTTCGCTCTGCCCAAGAGCGGGGGGGTTATTCGATGATTTTCCAACCACCAAAAAAAAAATTTATACTTAAACAAGTAATTTTTGGTGCTATATATAATCTGCAGAATTTGAGTTCTATGTGCATATTATATTAAGTACAAAGTAAATAGATGATTTTTTTTTATATTTTTGGAATTGCATATTATTATGACGTCGAAATTTTCTAATCACGCGTTGAGTCTCCTTCCGCACCTGTCTTGGCATTTTAAAGGCAGAGCTATAAACGGAATTCAAATAACGAAATACTTTAGCTTCGATGTGTTCAGAAAAGAATGTACAGTTCAGACGTAACGCTTTAGATTGCAAACGAACGTTGTTATTTTTATTATACCTAGACTTGTTTATTAGTTTTGAAATGTTCATTTCAAAGTTCTTAATAACATCCTGGAATATGAATTCAAAACAGGCGTGTGTGTATGACCAGAAGTACGAGTATGAATGTGGACGAAGCAAAAGTAGTATGTAAGGATCGTAGCAGGTGACGTTCTGTGATTTCTGCCTACCCCCATGGGAACAGGGCGTGAGTTTATGTGTATGTATGTTAAACATAATACCGCACCATTCCAATACATTCATTGATCGCCACACATCTATCGGTTAATTCCTTGGTGGCTGTGGTACGAGAATGGTACCACAGTCCCCTACATTTGGTAGCATATGGTAGTGAGCAGTCGTACCACTGCACACGCAAATAACCTAATTCGCTGCAATTAGGCGCGTGGATGTGTAATTTCATATGTTTTGGTTATGGTAACGTCTGTCAAATCTGATTTATATCTGGAGTATGAAGTTTTTTTTTTCATTTCACAAATGAGGAAGTACTACACGTAAACAACTACCAACCCTTCGGAGATTAAAAGCATGAATCTATGTTTGATATTATTTTCTACTAAAATGGTTATCTCATTCCTCTGTGTACCCAAACCCTTAGCCCGTACTCCAACGTCAGCAAACCAAATAACCAACAAAATAGTTCGCTGCTAAAATCTGCGCAACACAGCCGAAGTTTGTAAATGAAAAACAAACAATGTTTTAAGTAACCTTTTACACGAAAAATAGCATAAGGAAAACAGCAAAAACAATTGAAACAACGCTGTATTGTTTACGTTACAGAAAGCCTGCTAGTGAAGGAGCTCGAAATATAAGGTCCCATTAAAATAGGTGGACAAAATTTCAGAAATCATTCAGACCACCAAAATAAGGATGATGGTAAAAAAAAAAATAAGAAAATCGCATTTAAGTACCTACTCATAAAGGGCGAGTTTGTTCTAGAGTGCCGGCAATTTATTATCGGAAGTCAAAAAAAAAAACACTTTTTTTTTATTTATTTTTTTGTTTAGATATCTTTGACCTACTGAACGCTGTGTTAAAATTTGTCCACCTATTATAATGGGACCTTATATAACCTGCCAAATATGTGGTATTATAAACACAGTGTATCTGTATTATTGTTCAAGAATGTCATTATTACCCTGTATTATCGTGGAATAATGAATAATGAATTTTGGGATTTCTTCTAGACACTTGCTCACAATAACAGTTACCTGCCACTACAAACGAGACAATTTCGACCTAATTATGACATCATTAGCTGACTTGACGGGTTGGTGCAAATAACGTCATGAAATTCAGGTAGGTTAAGACTTTATAGTTTGAGCCATGTCGATATTACCAGCGTGTATAATTACGGCTTTACCAGACTGGAGACCACCTAAAATATTGATCCTAAGCTCCTAAACTACAAGTCTGACTGTACGTTAAAAATACCGAAAAATACCAATCGTAGTCCGAAGTGGATACAAATAAATAACTCGTTTCGATCTTCCCTGAGTTGTTTATCGACGCGCTAAAATGTTCTATCGCCATGCAAGCCTTGCATAGCTCCGCCAGGCTTGCTATCAATACATTGACTGTCGATATAAATTGCACACTTTGACAAGGTGCATTGTGTGCTAAAGGACGTCTTGGAGAGTATCTTGCAAGTTTGTGTAAGATTAAAGTATGTAGTGCAAAATTGAGTTTTTGTATACATATACATAAACTCATGCTCTTTCTCATGGTGGTAGGCAGAAATTATAGAGCACCATCTGCTACGATCCTTACCTACTCCATTTGCCTCGTCCACATTCATACATCTGGTCATACACCCACGCCGCGCGCCGGTTCTGAGTACTACGCACCTGCCTTTCAGAAGAATCTCACCAATTTTTGTGGATGGGTAAACTGGTTTCCTTGTGATGCTGTATTTGACAGTTTAAAGTTTCTATTAAAGTTATAAATGCTACTGTGCTTTTAAGTGAACGGCTAAAAATCTGAAACAAAAACTTAAAAGTCTTCAACCACAGCTAATAAATCAATCTAGCTAGCAGCTAACAAAAGACTAGGCCTTACCTACCCGTGATTAATTACCGAAATTCGACCTTTAACCTAACACGCCAGTCTTCGAATTCGTACCGTAAGTACCTGGTCAGTAACCGCTAACATGTTAGGTTAGCACTGAAGTTAGTCGGCACTGATTACCCAATAAAATACCAAGTAAACGTAAGTGTTTGTAATTTATTTACTTTTCTGGGGGGAAATATTACTAAGGGCCAGTTTCACCGGTTACGGATAAAGTGTCAGATAGTTATCTGACAGTTATCTGACAGATAATGCTATCAAAAGTTGTAGTTTATCTGGCAGATAAGTTCCGGATAGGCTATCAGGGACTTATCAGCAAGTGGTGAAACCGGCCCTAAGTATTTTAACTTGTTGATTCACTTCCTACTATGACCTACATTGATGAAGTAAACAGCAGTTTTTACTCTGGGTCAACTAATTATGAGGAGTGAAAAAAGTATCTACTAATGACAATTTAATGCCTTAGATTACCGGACAATGGTCCAATTCACAGAAGGAAAAATAAATTAAAATTCATAAGCTTTCTACATTGCATTTTGAACCTAAACGTCTTACAATGAACTAAGACTTTTCCAGTAATTGTATTAGGAGGAAAAACATTGCTCGTTACGTATTGTTTGTTATTTATTTGACAATCCGCTAAAGACTATGTTTAGGCAACTTTAAACAAACATTTATGAAATAAATATTTTTACGCAGACACAAACAGAAAGGACGTATTTATAAAGTTAAAAACTTAAAAACCAGACATTACCACTAAAAAGTAAAACCTCTTTACACCGCGAACACATCTCACATCGCATCTACGTTCACACCGCGCACCGGTCCCAACGTGCTTAATCTAAAACAGCACATGAGCACACGAAACACGCGTGCAAACAACAGGATTGCGGTCTGGTTACATAAATCTTTAGTATAAACATTAAACACTGAACAATACGTACGAGTTATTTATTATGTGAGAATGATATACTTTTGAAACAAGCTGGAATTGCTATATTATTTTAAGGTAGAGAAAGGTTTTTTTCAAAGTCAAAGTCAAAAATATTTATTTCAAGTAGGCCAGTAACAGGAACTTTTGAATAGTCGCATTAAACTTACTGCGGCACTCAGAGATATCCAACGATTACTCAAGCCGCCACCCAGCCAAGGCCTGACTTAGTTTTGTATGACAAAACTGCCAAAAACCCTAACCAAGCGACGGCCCAAGCAACCACTGAAGCTCTCCGAGTGCGGCAGCAAACTACTGAACTACTGAAGCTAAATAAACTGGGTGAATTTCCCAAATGACTTATTTTTTTGTCTTCGGTGAAATTAGTATTTGAAAAAAGGAATATTGTTCTGAATTATTTTTTTTAGTATTCAATAGATAGTTATTGCGTTGTGGCAAAAATATAATTTACCTAGGACTATTACAAAGGTAGAAAATATATACATAAACCTCTATTTTTTTCAAATCGGTGCTGTCCCTCTACTTTTTTTACAAACAAAAAGCTTAATACACTAATAAAAATAAGTAAGTTAAGGATATAACTTATTCTATTTCATAGAATATTAGTTATATTATTAATATATAACATATTTTATTACATAATTAACGATTATTATTACTGAGAGGCACAAACGTACTTGTTCTGCGAAATGTTCTCATATCGCTGGACAAAAGTAATTTAAACCTAACTTTACATCGACGAGTCCGACAGCGTCCCCACCCCAATTTTATTTCTCTCATTAGTGTGTGCTAGTGCGCAGTCAAGACGGACGTGTGTCAAATCGCTGCATATTCCCGCCAATAACGTAAGTACGCCATTTCAGTTGCTCCCGGACAATTATTTTATATTATCGGTGGTTGCATTTTTCTAGTGTAATGAGTTGTTTCATTATTGTTGTTTGGTTCTAACAGAGGTAGTAAGTGAATTAGCTTCATTGACTGTTATTGAATTTATCCTAGATATTATGCATTTTTTCTAATTTTCTAAAAATTGTGTTATTTCTCACGTCGCTGTTCTCATATCGCTGTAATCGGTGGTCTTTATTACCACCGATGTGATAATTTACACCGAAATGATGAGAAAAAATCAATCGGTGTCTTATATCTAATATCGGTGTTTTGATTCATGATCAACGCACAGTTTTGTCACATCGGTGGATTGCTTTATCATATCGGTAGATATTTTATCATCTCGGTGAGTCGTTTTATCATATCGGTAGATCCCGTGTCATTTCGTTAAGTATACAAAGAAACAATGGAACATACAAACATACATAAAAAACCATACATTATATACATACATATACACCGTTAAATTTCGGTCGTTTTAATCCCATGGCTGGTCGATCTGGTACACACGGCTACACATCAAGCTATACATTTCTAGTTTACGCTGATCTCGCACTGTACGGAAATCCTATACAATGCGAGACCAGCTTATACTGGAAATGTATAGCTTGATGTGTAGCCGTATGCAGGGGCGTATTTACCCTAGGGCCATCCGGGCCATGGCCCGGGGCGCCAGTACGCCAGGGGCGGCATAGCCGTCCAGCCGCCCCTGGCCGATTACATTTTGTTTTGGTTTTGGTGCCATTCATTCCACTTTTAACTCTCACCTTTTTTTTTTATTTTTTTAACAATCTCAATTCTAGTTTACATACCAAAATCAGGTGTACGACGTTGTAAAAATAGGGACAACAGGGCTTATTTTTCTCACCACCCTGGGGCGGTTTTTCGAATTGGCCTTACGTATATTCCAATCGGCCATATGCCGCCCCAAAAAGCAAGATAACAAGCACTATATCCTTCTAATCTGCCGCCCACTGCTAGCTATTCTCGGTAAAAAGAAAATTTAACCTATCTGGAATGCTAAAATTTTCTAGCTCGCTTCGCTCGCTCTTGCCACCGAGTTTTCTTCATTGTCCAATTCAATCCCTCAATGCATTAGTGGTAATAGTAAGTTAAGTATATTTTTTGAACGTTAAAAAGAAAAGGCAGTTACGTTTCCGAGGCAGGCGGCAAAAATTTTCGAGCTCGCTCCGCTCGCTCTTACATTTGCCCTCGAGTCTGAATCATGCATAACTTCTTAAAAAATTATCTATCCATTGGAATTGTTGAAACAAGATGTAACTTATCCGATGTGTCAAAATTGTTTGAGTTCGTTCGGTGTTTTTGTTTATTTTCGGAACGGCAAACCTTAAAACACTATTAGCTATGGCAAACAAAAGCAAAATAAAAAAAATTGATTACACTTTTAGAAATAAACCCGAAATGTGAAGGGGCGGCGAAATTAGGGTGGCCTCCCGGCGGCATAAACGCACGCCACGAAACTGGGGTCGACACAGACGTTGAGGTTGTTTCCAAGCTCTACGACTCATTGACTAACTACTAACTCGAAACTGCCCTAGAAAATTTTATGGTATTTTTCTTGACTTCTGGGGCGGCAAAAGTTATTGGCCCGGGGCGCCAAATTTCAAAATACGCCCCTGGCCGTATGTACATGGAACACTATCGATTTGTAGCGATAAAATCAAAAAATAAAGTACCTTTTTTTTAAACTCGTATTAGGATAGATTATCATATCGCTGGATATGTACATCATTTCGGTGGATAAACTTATCATATCGGTGTACAGAAAAATAATCGGTGCCGGTTTATCATATCGGTGGAAACCAGAATTCAAACTAAATTTTCTCTTTAGTCTTAAATGTTACGTTGATGATATTAAATTTGGGGATATTTGATATCCTAAAGATTACATAAAACCTGAAAAATATAAAAAAATAACATAAATGAAAAAGTTCACCGATATGATAAAAAAATGGCATTTGTTGAAATTCACCCAAGCTACAGACCCAGTCACAAGGCATAATAACTCGTGAGTGTACTGTAGTTGCCAATTCCAAAGCGTTGGTCTCATGAGAAGAATGGCAAGAAACTTCACTTCATTTTATTGTGCTTGTCAAGCCTCATGTGTGTTAGAATCAAAGTTGAGAAACTGTTGCGCAACAATGTTTTCCGCGTTGTCAAACATGTTACAAAAAAAAAACAAAGTAGCTAAATATTCAGCACTGCAATATTTTATAAGGCCAGCCAGCAATTTATTTCCCGTAACACAAAAACATGTTGCGCAACTTTGAAACACAAAGATAAGACCGCTTTCCAAATAAAAAACAACCAGGGTCACGATTTAATTGCTTTTCTTTCGAACAAGATAGTTACTGTTCTGTTAACCTTTGACAATCCACTGTCGAGTTAAGGTTAAAGGCTTCATAAATATTAAATCTCTCTGAATAGTTCGTTTGTGGTTTGGTGTCGATAACTTCTACTAACAGAAAGTAATAAAAGTTTTCATGTATTTACAGTTACCCACTTTAAATTGGTCATGCGTAGTCTTATTTTGTAGAAAGTAGTACATAATTAATAAGTTGTTGGTGCTATAGACACACCACACAAGGTAATTAGATGAAAAACCACTATCAGGCTAGTTTATAAATCTTATCCTGTAAAAAAATACGACTTCAATATACTGTACATATTTATTTATCCATCCATGAAACGTCACAAAAAACGTTAACAAAAATAAATAAATAGGAATCCCAGAAAATCATTTTATTTTGCACCTTTACACCGCAAACAAAATCTCCTGATATAAAGTTGAAAGTTTTGTGTTTGCTTTGTTTCATTAAAACAAGTTCAGAATTATTTTATTACTTGTGGAGGTGGGAAGAGGTTTCACGCCAAGGGGAACGAACTCATGGCTACTTTTCGTTATATCCTGTTATTATCAAAAAGATACCTACACCTGGGTTTTTTTTATGTTAGGGTGACAGCACAACCGATTCCATTAAACTCGGTCAATTAATTAACTCCCGTTGAACATTGTGTTTTACTTTCTAGTTGTGGAAAACGGTCCGTCAAAACATAATGATGATATAATTTCTAATAGAGTTTGATAAAGTAGGCACTGAATGAAAAAGCTTCATAACATGAAGGTGTACTTTTACGAAAGTAGAAGTAAATATTATGATCCGTGGTTGAAAGGCTCGCCGTCGTATTTACATGCCAACCCAACCGAGCTTACCGAGGTAGCCACCTGTTTGAACTGTAATAACTTATGCGATACCTTCTTCTTCGTAAAAAGCAAGTTTCTTCGAGTAAGCGGCTAGACTTTTAACGATTCTTGGATACATTTAATAAGTAGGAAATATGAATAAATGGTTTTTAAAATGATTTCTTCTGTTAGTAGTTAAACTAAGGTTTGAAATTGGCGCCCAACGTGGGTTTCAAAATTACATGTAAAACTCAAATAAATAATTAGATATATTTCAAACAAAATAAAAATATGCTCAGTTATAATAAAAGCTAAATATTTGCTTCCCCTAGTTTCCAAAACCACCGCCTGCATACTGAATGTAATAACAGTTTCATACAAATTAAAATAAACTACCCACAACACTTGATTATGACTATTACAAAAGTTGTACAAAATTAAGAGAGATGACTACGGCCAGCATTCAGGGACACTACAGGACCAACTCTAATGGAAACTGGAAACTAACTTTAGTCCGGCATGGACCTAAATATACCTACCTTACCTAAACACCACCCTAGTTATATTAAAACTTTAAATTATGTAGATTCTTTCATAACTTCGCTGGAATTACATGCATAATTATGACCTATTGCTTTTGATCCTGAATATGGCAAAGTTTGTTGCTTCAAATCAAAACAGATAGGTCAAAGTTTTAAACGGTTCCCCTGTGAATAACGGTCACCGCGTTGACGGTATAATGGAATTTAAAATGGCGAATGTTTGATTAACGACCTTCGACGATAAAATTTGGAGAAAGAAAGCATAAAAATGGTTGACTTACCGCCCAATTTTAAATTGATCCATAACATTAATTAACATAATTTTATAGAGTTTTTAGAGTTTTAGGGTAAGGTATTAAGAAACGTTATGTAAACTCAAAGTGCGGTAAGCTACAGTAGCTTAACATTTTGGAATTCTAATTATTTGATGTACAAGACTCCAGCTATTTTATTTGTTAATGTTTCACAAGATTATTCTTTAAAATTTATTTCAGTAACTTGTTAGTAACATAATTATACGAGTACCTACTTGTTAGTAATATCCTCAGACCAACAAAAAAAGGAAGACGACGCGCCACGAACATCAAAAGTGAAGCCAACTTTTTATCTATGTGTGTAGACAATGTCTCGTGAAGTCGTGACGTACTAGGAGAAATGCGTGTGGTTTTAGTGTAGGTGTGTGCGTGAGCTTGTATGTTTACTTGCTAGAGGCGTGTGGTTTTGTGGCTTCACTGTTGGTGTTCGCGGCGCGCCGTCTTATATCTTACCTGCTTTGAAATTTTGAGTAGTGTTAATCTACTTCTGATGCTGACTGCACCTTTACAAAACGATATTAAAATTCGATCGTGTCGGTGTCCCTTCGTAAAGTGTTACACACTCTATTTAAAACTTTGATGTCCTCAATACCAAGTTGCTCATGCAATTGCCCAGTCTAACATCCATATCGATTTAGTAGGTAGGTAGGTAGCTAGGTATCCGCTTGCGATGTTAACAGGGCAAGCAAAACTTGCGAGGAACGTGTTGCGATCTAACTACGTAGTTCATGTAGCAGTATTTGTACCACGAACATGAATGATGCTAGTGCAGTCGTGTGCAAAATTTATGTTAGCACTTGTGTAGTTTATTTTGGTTATTGAGTAGCTTAAAATGACTAAATCAATTTTTTTTTACTAACTGTTTCAGATAAGGCTTGTATGATCGTGGACGAGGCAAAAAGAGTATATCGTGGAAGGTGGTGTTCTGTTTCTGCCTGCCTCGATGGGGCAAAAACATGGGTTTATATTTCAGACAAAGAAATAGGAATTATTATGAAATTATATGGTGATACTTTATTTCTTGTACCTACAGATTTTTATAGCATGGAAATAAAAGACATTGATTTCCATGAAGAACTCTTAAATTTTGGGAGCATTACTTGAAATGGGTTTTTGGTTTCCAATGGATTTCTTCGTTCAGGAGCTACCTACTAGTATCAAGTAGGTACCACGCGGAGCCGAGGATTTTGTACCCGAAGTTATCAAGGTAAAATTGATAAAGAGTTAGTTTTATTATCGCCTATTTCAAGGAAAGCACCCAATTACTAACCACCATAAAATGGACAATAGTAACTATAGAATATCCGATAGAGTGTCTCTTTTTTCCACTCTAGGAAAACAAGAAGCAATGCCAGCGAACGTAATGGAGGCCTGAACGTTAAAAACACACCATTCATTTGTTTCGAAGCCATGTTTTGTTTGTTATGCATACAGAATCTAGGTAGCATGTAGCATGTTGTGCCTACACACACGAATAGTAAAGTGCCGTTGAAGTTTGGGTCTGATATTACCCAGAGAAAAATCATTTTCCAATACGAAAGTCATCATTTTTCTACGCTATTTTTTTACTCCATAACATAACATCACGCCTGTAATCCCCACAGGGCGAGGCACAAGTGCACCCGTTGGTAGGTACACCCACTCTTCGCCAGTTATGTTTAAGTTCCTTGTAATAAGGGGCGAGCCTATTGCCATCAACCGTGCACAAATCCGTGGCTTCTACTGAGAAATTCCTGATGGAAAAATTCAGTGACCCTTTACCCTGGGAATCGAAGCCAGGACTTTGGGTGCGCCAAAGTTCACCTAAATTTTTAACTCCGATATATAATTGGAATTTTTGGAATTGGAATGTTTCATCCTAAAGTAACAATCACAATTCCCAACTACTCTATCTCTAATGTTCATAATTCCGAATCATTCAACTTCATAATGTTAACGCAAACAAGACCCGGGTCATCATGACATAGGATATTTATCACGGTTTCTTCCCATAGGATAATTTCAAACCTCTATATAGGTGCACCGCGGGCGACAGATAGTTGTAAAATAACCTAGACAGTGGCCCTGAACCACAGAGGCTAACGAACTTCACAAAAGGATTAACGACAAAACTAATTAGAAAGTACCAAAGAATAATTTCATTGCAAAATAAAACAATCAAGTCCAAAGCCTAAAGCATATAATAATGTAGTTATCTACGATTAATCTCGACCTCGACGGAGTACGAACTGGAGATTATGTGAGAACGAGCTTAAAACTTTGTCTACCGCCTATCGTGGACGCCTAACACAAGCTTAGGAAGCTCCCGAAGGTTAATAGGAAAAGTGTTAGCGTGTATTATCGTAGGAAAACAGCCAATTTTAAAAGATACACAAGAACAACACGTCGATATTCAGGTGTGGCAAACAGGGAACCAAAATGGGTGTTGTTTGTGAAAACTTACAACAATAACTTTATCTGTGTTAATTTTTAGGTTATGCTGCTACAGAGGAAAGCTGATTTCTGAATCGGTTTCATGCACCTAGTTTCATCATCATCATCATCATATTAGCTTATAATGTTCCCACTGCAGGGACTCAGGCCTTCTCTCTAGGAGAGATAATCCACCACGCGGGCCCAGTGCGGATTGGTAGATGCCACATATTATGTCTTCGATTTTTTTGGTTCCAAGATATTCCATTTTCCTTACAATGTTTTCCTTCACCGTTGTGAGAGCACCTAGTTTAGGAGTTGGATTGATGTTTTAAGACAAAAAGATAAAATAAAATGTTTATTCTGTCTCAAATGGTAACATTTACAAATGTGAATGAAACAGCCCCAGTAAGTAATTAATAATACTTGTGTTGGGGTCGTCTCGCTCCTTTCCTTAATTGGTAGTACTTACTTTAAAATTTTTGAGAGTACCTACCTATATAAAATTAAAATTAAGAGCAAAGAGAAACAATGACTTATCAAATATTTGCAGATCTGTACAGTGTGCAATTGTGAGAGAACTATGTGTATATCGTAGAAATATCAGAATTCTTATTAATTAAATTGAAGAAAAAGAATAAGAATACAAGAATTGGTTTCAATTTTATTAGAAACTATCTTATACCCTCGGTTTTGCTTGCGTGGACCTCTGTAGTAACTGTCCCACGGGATCATACTACTGTATTCCATGTAAAAAATATATATATTACATATAAAAATATTTCACTTTTCCATGGGTTATTCCAGGTTATAAACATTTTGCGTGAAAAAGTAGCAAACATCCGTATCCTGGATCCATTATCACAAAATTTCACATTTATAATAATAGTATATAGGTAGATAAGTAAAATAATAAAACTTTAAGCTATTGGCGACCCATATCGATCGCAAAACATAAAGCAACATTCTCAATAGCAGATAGCCAACTAAACAAGAAGTTGTGTAACAAGCACGGTTTCAACTCCCGTTTGGCATTCACTCAGTTAACACAGCCCGAATTATTGAAGAGTTTGTTTTGTATAGAAACTACTCGACATCTCACCAGTCACCACGGTTATTCATATCGCTCGCGGTACCTATTATACAGTCTCTGCAATCAGTCTAGAAGCGTGGCATTCCGCTACAATTTGCGTGGCGCTGGGTGCATAAAAGCCACTCCTATGCCCTCCCCCGCCTTTCTGAACGCGACGTAGACAAGTTTCCACCGTGAACAAGGAGCTAACTAGCCCGGGAATGTTACTGTAGATAATGTACTCAATTCGTCTTGTATTCAAGCGCCGGATTCGGAGCGAGCGTCGGTTAATGCATTAAATAAACTACGTATATATTACGCTCTTTGTTTATTCACACTTCAATTGTACACTCTTAGGCACTAAGTTATACATTATTTATTTCCTCGCTATCTTTAGGTTTAATTTGCTCTCTGCGTCAGCGACAGACGAGGCAGGGACTTAATTTTACGCCTCCGCAGACGATCTAGGAACGGAATAGAACTATCAAACACGAACAGAAAGAACAGACTTTATCTTAGTTTTTATATATATACGGTGCTACGAATGGTACGATCACTACCATTACGTTGAGTAAGCGAAGTCGTCGTTTTCAAAGCCAACTGTAGGGAGTCCCCATCCATCGATAGATATTATTTCCTCTTCCACTCGATGTAAAGACCTAGTGGCTGC
The DNA here is from genome assembly GCA_949316265.1 of Diarsia mendica. Taxonomy (NCBI): domain Eukaryota; kingdom Metazoa; phylum Arthropoda; class Insecta; order Lepidoptera; family Noctuidae; genus Diarsia; species Diarsia mendica. Next base: position 11,054,515 of record OX438892.1, read on the forward strand.
GGAGTACACCGTTCGCCGGAGCAAACTGAATTAGGAACGTTTTTCTCCATTCTACATCTCTCACCCTCTAAGGAGCGACGAAGTGTTGAATTATTGGACTTACTTTATTTTATAAAACGATTTCGCCTCCAGGAGATTTCTGTTTACTTTGCCACAAAACGTTTTTCGTATTCCCCGTTTCATATTCTATTGATACAAATTGATAGTAAGTCGATTTCCATTCATTTTATGTACGTGTATAATATTAAAGCGAATGAGAGCGTGTTATTGGAAAGCAAGTTGACAACACCTTTGATAGACTGACAGGCGTAAGTCGCGCGATTTCTTTTCCCTCCTTTGGAATACTGGCGAAAGCAGGCTTGTATGTTTTATTTGTATGAATAAATAATAATGTATGCTCATGTTGACTCATTTTTTTTCTTCCGTTTCTACTTAACCCCAGGCTATCATTTAATTCGTTCTATCTTTTACGTATTTATCTCTGATTTTTTTCTGTTCCTTTTTGGTATACATATTATGTAAGAACATCTTATATAACATCACGCTAGTAATGCCCGAAGGGATAGGCCGAGGTGTACGGGCCCACATTTTGCCAGTTACATATAGGTACTTACCTACATATTATGTATATATTGTCTGTAACACAGTTTATACTAGCACAGACACAGTCGCTCACTCTATATCTCAAATTAGCATAGTGTTGTACTTCATTTAAGAACGTTTTTTCCTGTTTTGATTGAGATGGACAAATTGTATCTGGCTTTTTTGAAATAAAGATTATTATTATTATTATATCTGCTGTTAAAACTGACCAGCCGCATAAGAGTTATTATTCCTGTTAATCATGACATTTCTGCTTTCTAATCACAGTAAGGATAATGATACCTCCATTAAATTATTAAACGATCCAGACTTAATGGAGCTATAACAAAATGGCCGTTCACAGTGTAAATGGGATTTATTTGAGGCTGCTGGCCGTCACTGGCTTAAATCTATTAATGACTGCCGACACACGATGTTACAATCGATTATACCTTTAACGGGATTAAAAGCGGAAAACATTTTATACTTAAAAAATCTTTGGCAATAAATTTGTCGCCCCTTATAAATTGCGTGGTATATAGGCGTGTCGCCATCATGGTCGGAACTAACGCCTGTCTGTTTGTTTGTACTGGCTTATTTCTGAAACGAGTGGACTGATTTTGAGTACTTTTACTGACAGCTGATCTCATATGGATTAACAGCCTGCTTTTATATTAGAACCTTTTTCTAAAAGAGTGAACGAATTTTACCGCGGGCAACAGCTACTTTTACACATAAAAAACTCAGACTGTAAATATATCGTCCTCCTCAAATTGAGTAGAATATCGATAAGTCCATCACAAGTATCGATGTTGATTTGATCTCTAGTAAAGCGATTACAATCGAACTATACTCTCCGTTCACAATACTTTTCCGTCGCTTCTATAACAATGCAACTTTCATTGTTTCTTTTTTTATTCAGTGAGTGTTTATTCTCAACAACATTCTGTTTTTTACGTAAACTGTGAGGTGATATAAAAAAAAAAAAAAAAATTGTTTATTTGTCTCAAAGTTAAGATAACACATAGATATGATAACATTAGAAGGTAGGTACCTACCTCGAGTAAAACTATTTTTAACACGCTTTTATTAGGTTCACCTGTATGTAAAGGAATCTAAGAAAATAATTTAACCTTCTTCTGAAGATCGTAGCGTTATGAAAATTGGCAGTTGTATGTGATTTTGATGACAATACAATGGAGCCGGAAGATATGAACTGGAACTTCATGATGGATGATCGTATCATAGCCGTGTTTGGACTTGTTAGAAAGGTCTTGTAATGAACTTTGACCACGATTAGGTTTCAAGGTCTGATGATGAAGCCGGGAGATAGGCATTCCATGATGAAATATCGTATCATAGCCGTGTTTGGACTTGTTAGAAAGGTTTTGTAATGATGATGGAGCCGGAAGATTTGAACTGGAACTTCATGATGGATATGATAGAAAAAATTACTAAAAAGTATAAAATACATGAATAGTTTAAAAAACACTAAAAAACACGCTTTTACGTGCAAAAAAAAGTCAAAAATAAAATGTGCTTTTAATTTATAATATTTGATTGTAAAAGCGTGAGCTTGTTCGTGTATTTGTTTACAAGAAAGTCTTTCCTGCTCCAGCGCCCCACGCTTTTACAATCAAATATTATAATAATTAAAAACACATTTTATTTTTTACTTTTTTTTGCACGTAAAAGCGTGTTTTTTAGTGTTTTTTAACTATTAATTTATTTATACTTAGCAAAATTCAAAAGCTAGCTTCTTGGGAAATAACGGTTTCTGCTTCGAAAAGACTTATTTCGTAGATAACAATATGACTTCCAAAATGCTATGTTCCTAAAAACGTAAATCGTAAGAGAATATCATGTTTAAAAGTTGCTTCGTGAAAACATACATAATGGTGGTCGTGACTCTACCTATTTAATACTTAAACTTTTAATATGTTGCTGCGTAGGTTCTTTGGTACCACAGTTTTTTAACTACAATCATACACTCCAGCAGTTATTGATAAAAGTTTGTGCCATGCATGGGTGAATTGTAAGAAAAGTGTTTGAAAACTAAAGGCAGTTTTCAAATACTTTTTTTCAGTTTGTGTAGGTTCATTCTCACTACACATAAATTGTATGCAAAAATCGACCTTATTCAAGTATCGACGCATGCCAGAACCTATTACATTATGAATTATACCCATATAGTAAGCCATTTTGTGGTTCCACACCCTCACTGCCTCATTCACTCTGTAACTTGATTAAGGAATTTAAATTAGTTACATCTTATATGTGTAGCTATAAGACAATCAAAGGGCTGTCTGATGATATTATTCAGCCGATGGAGCGTGATTAAAACTATTAGTTTTAATCAAATGCATTGTTAGCAATCGTGTTATCGGTATTATGTTGTCGGCTTGACAGATTCTATACTGAGTGATATAACACACGTTTTTTTGGAAAAAAATGAACAAGCTCCTCCACCTATTCGATTTTTTTTAACCGACTTCTAAAATCAGCTCTCAAATCGGGTGTATCTTCTTATAAATGGTTTTTTATGAGTTATAGTCTATAATACACATTTTTTTGTCGACGTCTTTGTGTACGATCTTCTTATAACTTTTAGAACCATGGAAAATGAATACTCGACAAGAAGTTGTGCGAGATACCATCATACTTACCACAACAGAACTGTGCTGTTCCACAACTAAAAAGGCTGGAAGTCGGAAATTGTTTTGCACAAGGTTTTTTTGTTTACCTTTCACAAATGTTTACCAACACCACCATAGAAAGGCAAAAATATTTAACAACACAAAGATAACATCTAAGGTAGCCCAAGATAGTCCTACACCCAAAGCAAAAAGGTTAAAATATAAATAAAGGTACCTACTTCAGTTTTCTTAAGTAACGGGTGATCAAGCTAGTAGCTATTTTTAGAAGCAATGGCACGTGTACGTATCTAAATATAACTCTTTACAAAATGTCGCAAAATTGGTCAGCAAGGCATTTAATTTTATATCTCCAGTGAACTGAAAACTAATTTGCATGATGATTAAGAGTAATTCCTGTATTAAAATACTCGTTTCTGCTAATTGTATTTACCCATTCGGTACTTACAAGGTAAAGACCGACGTACATACTTACTTAAGGCGATCAATGTATCGATTTTTCTCCGAAGCGGATTCATAGTTTATGAGACCCTTTTACCTTAAAAAGTAGTTTGCACAGGTGACTTATTAAGTATTTTCAGTGGGCGTATTGTGGAATTACTAAAATAATATTGGCGTTTAAAACAATCCATCTGGCTATAAAAAGCAAGTGCCTATATAAATACCCTCTTTCAGATAAACACATCAGGCGAGGGATCAACAAGACGTATGAAACACAAAAACATTAATCCCACTCAGTTCGTCCATTCCTTTTCTTTATTAGGCAGTATTGCATAGTTTCTGTTCCCAGCAAGGGTCTAGAACGTATACCTATGTACAGCCAATACGGTGTTTCCTTTTCATTAAGTTTCCACGCACAATATTGCAGGCTGCTCGTAAACTTTCCGAGGTGGTCGGCTAGTCTTTGTTACCCTTACGTCCGTCCACCGAAGTAATGAGACTTAGGAAAAAATTTACCTTTAATGAAACAGAACTCGTTTACGCATGTTTCGTGGACGCAGACGCAATTACAGGGTGGATACAATATACGAAGTTTAAGGGCGTTGTATTTTAGCGCACTTAGAGTTTCGTCTTTAATTAGTTGCAGATAAAACACATATTTTATTGTGAGAGGATCCTTCGTCTTATTGTTCAGGTAACTATAGTGCTGCTCTTGGAGATATTTATCGTCCGCGCGGAGTCTGATATTGTTGTGACAAGCAAAATTGCTGTCGTGTTTTAAATGGAAGGTTTTATTTTCTCTTTTCCTTTAGAATTCCTTCAGGCAGCTACAGGAAAAGCTATGAAAATTCCGTATACAGAAAATAAAGCTAGCGATGTAAAAAGTAAAGGAAAAATCTCGAACCTAATAACTTCTCAACGCTCTACTTATTTATAGGTACATTCAGAATTTCTAATCAAAGGGTGCTTTTGAAAAACGAAATTACCTTTCTGTAGCTAAAGAGGTATTTAACTCTCTTCAAACATCTTGTAAAAGTGTAAGTAATTGGATTTTTCTGTAAATACTACATTATTGACTGCCAAAACCGGGTTTGATTTCCAGGAAGAGCAAAGGATTATGGTTTTATTTTATCGAATTTTCTCACTAGTAGGTCGGGATCAGAATGTAAGTATACCCTGCTAAAGGTATTTGGCTCACACTTTTTTGCATGAGACTTAGACCTGACCACCAAAATTGTATACATAAAATACCCACTCTTCAGATAGAGATGTACAGAAACTTCTATTTACCCCTTTAAGTACGATGCAAGCATATTATACTCCCTTGATAAACAGACAAACCAATACAAACCTTCTAGGAATCGTTCAACAAATAATATAATGCAAATAGTATGACACTTTTCTCTCTCCAATGTATCGTTTGAAGCCATACTGCGATAACAAATTGAATTAAAGAACTGCATTGGCGCATAAATGGCGATAGCCTGGTCGTACTAGAGAGCAATTCTATTTGTCTTACAACTTATACGACATTGTACTCTAAGTCGTTGTTTTTCTTATTTTGTTTCAACTGCAGAGAGAAAATGCCATGTCTTCTGCAGAAACCGGACTTTCTCATAAATCGTTACATTGAGTGACTTTGCCAAAATCCTACGTTTCCGACGATCTTCGCAGGGTGATAGCAACTGGATGATAGTTGCCGAAATTCAAACAGAGTGGCTAGCGATTGAAGAGACCTATATCCAGCAGTGGATTGCTGTATGCTGATGATAATCCATGTTTGACAAAAGTAATTTTGCTGGGGGTGATTTCGTAAGAGCATTTTAAATTAAGTTATTTAGCCCAACTTCAAAATCATCTTTATCATTTCACCTATTTCCAGCTATGTAACCAGACGCAGCTGAACCAGTATTTTCCATAAGGTAGCTGCTTTTTGTTACGTAGAAATTCCCACTACCCTCCGTAGTGGGAAAACGGAAAGTTATGTCAAACGGTTACCGACAAAAATCCTACTATTACTGTGAGTAGGCCCGGGAGGCACAAGTCCGGCTATCCTCAACCTAGTTGTTGGACGGTGATTGTGGTGAATCGGGATGTGAATTAAGTTGTTAAAGTAGTTGTGTGCAGTTTGTACAATACAAATCATATGGATCAGCTAGGTATTGAAATACTTTCTGCAATCGGACTGAATTGCTCAATCAAGTCACTAGTCTTAGTAGATAGTTATTATAAGGTCTCTCGTATTTGAGACTGTTTGTATGTACATACCTATTTAAATATCTATTAGTTTATTTTATTATATCTGTATACATATGTATTAGTATTCACCTCTTTATATATTAAGTTTACAAAATGGTATAATCCCTATTATTATTTTTAACCCCCGACGCAAAAACGACGGGGTGCTATAAGTTTGACGTGTCTGTCTGTGGAATCGTAGCTCGCGAACGCATGATCCGATTTTGATTTAGTTTATTTTGTTTGAAAGGTGAATTAGTCGAGAGTGTTCTTAGCTATGTTCGAAAAACATCGATCTAAGATGGCCGCCGCCACAAAATGGCGGATCACATATTTGTTCACAACTCCTATCAATATGGGTGTCAAATGAAAGGGCTTGATTAGTAGAATACTATACATTATAACAGATTTCAAATCCAAGATGGCCGCCACCACAAAATGGCGGATTACATATTTTTTCACAACTCTATCAATATGGGTATCAAATGAAAGGGCTTGATTTGTAGAATACTATACAAACACTATAATAAATTTCAAATCCAAGATGGCCGCCATCACAAAATGGCGAATTATATATTTTTTTACAACACATCAACATGGGTATCAAATTAATGAAAGGGCTTGATTAGTAGAATACTTACACTAAAACAAATGGATTGATTTGAATAATAATGTACAATATATTGAAAGGGAATGAGGAACCAATATAAACTAATGAAATAAAAACAAAAAAACTTTAAAATTGTTTTTTGACTTTTACTCATTTTCGATCAAACTTGGTCAAACTTTGATTTAAAGGGAGTAAAAGTGAGGAACCAATGTTTTATCTTTATTGAGTCGGGGTTTTTTTGAATTTTAATTTATTTACTTGTTTTGTACTCTACCACAGTGCTGTCCTATTTGACCCTAAGGTGGACTTAATGCCACAAGGCATTCTCTACCAGTCAGGTAGAGAATGCCTTGTGGCATTAAGTCCACCTATGTACCACTCTTGTACAAGAAGTTTAAATAAATAAATAAATATTGATACTTCCGTCACTCTTTACGGCAGTAGGTAAAGAAATGAGATACATACACAGAAATATTTTGTATTTTTGTGAGATTCGAATGCCAATCACATAGTCACCCTGATGTCATGTCACATGCCGCAACTCCAGTTACCAAAATGTGATTTTTTTTTCTGCGAAAATATGCTTGTTAACGTACCTACCTACATTCCAAATCTGTGTATTTCGCTTTAACATGATAGGAATGTGAATGAAATTGACAGTAGCTTAAGGGTAATTGGGACATCGATGTTCCATCTATTATTAGGATTGGTACTTTGCTAGACACCCACGCATAGGATTTTTTGTTGGTTATAAAAAAATACGGAGCTTTATAAATCAGCAGCTGTAAATGTATTGTATTGTGTAATGTGTTTTTTGGAATGGAAAAATGTGTTCTGATTTTTTGGAATCACGGTAGTTTGGGCAAACCGACAAATCTAATATTAGAATCCCAGAAAAAAGTAATACACTGAAGAATTGCTTTAAGTCTATAAATAGCCCTTCTCGTGAATTCAGTCGACCCTAAAACAATCGACGATGACAAAGAAGCGAGTCTTATACACAATCTTTCTCGGAAAATTCAACACACAGCTTTTAGAAGCCCTATTCCTTTTAGCATTACCTTTGTGATAAACATAGAAATGTCTCGATCAAACACGTTGCAGGGACCACTCAGCATAACCTCGCAATATGGCGCTTTACACTTCATATCTCAGTTTTATTCCGCAGTTAAACGCAATAGCAATGTTTTAACGCATTTTTATACTGAATATAGCAGAAATAACGAACCGTGCCGGCGTCGAGTGAATTAAAACTAATGGAACGGTTAATTTCTCATGAGGATAAAGCTAGCGAACTCCGCCCTACTGATTCTGTTGCGCCCGTGCCACTTCCAGATTCGCACTCGACAGTTGTTTTTTATTTGCTGTGAAATGTTTATGCAAACGCCATCCTTTTTCGGCGTAAATCTGTGATATTGTAGGTACTTAATGGTAGGAGACACGTTGTGTTTGTTTTTTTAGAAGCTAACACTGAAGGTTTAGCTGTTGTTTATTGCTTCAGGAACGGAATCGGTACGGAATTTCACGAAATTGCTAACCTAACCCACTACCGGGTTAGGATTTCGGGTCAGGTTAGGAATAAATCATACGTAAGGGTGAGGCCAAACGAGCTTAATTTTGTGAGTCGTGAGTCGCAGAATTTCTGTCGCAGAAATTCTGCTGCAATAGGTTTCATACAAAAGTCCTATTGAGTTACACGGTGACGCAAAATTAGTTGTCTGCCGACTCACACAATACAACACACACACAATTTCTGCGACCGAAATTCTGTGACTCACTATAACTCACAAAATTATTAAGATTGTAATTCTGTCATTCACCCTACTGTGAATGACAGAATGACAATAATAATGAGAGATTGACAATGACAGCACGAACATACGACACACACAGAAAGAGTGGTATGGTGTAACTTGTAAGTATCCAATTAAATGAGGAAAATACACATATCTACGATAAGAGGAGTATTTATACGACGTAGATATTAATATCTATTCGAAGATCGACAATAACCGTTCCGTACAATGGAATATCTCCTAATACATTTGAGGAGTTCAGGAAATCTCATTTACTTAACGTTTTAATATTACTCACTCGTTCCATAATATCTGATATCGTTTATTGTAAAAAAAATATCAATATTTATTTCTTAAGTATGTATCTATGTATTGGTAAGTACTTACTTGTGTTTTTTTCTAACAAATCATCTACTACTAGATCGTAATTAAAATAAATAATCTTATGGGCACCCTTTTTTGGAGGTTGGGAAGTCCTTCTTAGCCAAAGGGCTAGAAGAAGATAGATACTGCGGCCTCGGACACAAAGGTGTCCGAGGCCGCGGAATCTATCTTTTGGGCACCCTTGTTCCATCATAGACATCATCCATCGCTTTCCATCAGGCGTGAACGAGGTCAAAAACAGGCCGATTTTGTAATGAAAGAAAATAAAAACTTTTTAACAAAAAATAAAACCGACTTCAAAAAAAAACACAAAAAAGTCAAAAATAAATCAGTTTCTGAAGTCGGTGGCAAAAAAATGAAATCAAACAAACAAAAGTCACCGACTTCAGAAACTGTTTTTTTTTTTTGATGTCGGTTTTATTTTTTGTTAATAAGTTTTTATTTTTCACTTATTAGTGGTTACATGTTCATGGGTCATAATGTGGACAATGTAGTTATTTTTTTGAGTTTTGTTGATTTTTCAAAAACCGCTTGTCCGATTTCGATAAAAAAAATATGCATGGGACCATTTGGGAAGTATACCTACCCTTTCCAACAAAAAAAGATTTTTTCAAATCGGTTTGCAAGTGACGGAGTTAAAATAAAAAAAACATCCGAATTGAGAACCTCCTTCTTTTTTTAGAAGTCGGTTAAAAAAGCTACACAATCTTATTCTGTTTGTCATGACTGTCTTTGGGCTAGGTAGGAAAGCATTGGTCTAGCTTAGCCGTTCACGTTCGCATAAGTATTAACCCATTTATAACGACCGATCGTTATAAAGATCAAAAAAAAAAGTGAGGAATCCCTCAATTTTTTACCACATGTATCAAGGTAACAATACTAAAAATTCACTGGAATTCGAGCTAAAAAAGTTTCAGTAACAACTGGGTTAAGTAGATGACGCATAAATGCAACAAAACTACGACTAGGTAGGCGGAATAATTGAACAAATCCATACAAGCAATAACTACTGAAACAAACAGTATGAACGAATTTTGAAATACCTAAGTCATTTTCAACCTACCTATATAGGAGTCTTTTGTCGACTGGACCCACTCGAAATGGACCCGCGGGATTAGTCGACAAAGTTTCAATTTTTTAACCGACTAGTCGGTTAAAAAATTGAAACTTTGTCGACTTGGGACCATTTCGGAAGTATACCCTTTCCAACAAAGAAAGAATTTTTCAAATCGGTCGGCAAGTGACGGAGTTATGCCCGAACAAACATAAAAAAAAAAAAATACAAACATCCGAATTGAGAACCTCCTTCTTTTTTAGAAGTCGCGACTTCTAAAAAAGAAGGAGGTTCTCAATTCGGATGTTTGTATTTTTTTTTTTTATGTTTGTTCGGGCATAACTCCGTCACTTGCCGACCGATTTGAAAAATTCTTTCTTTGTTGGAAAGGGTATACTTCCGAAATGGTCCCATAATTTTTTTTTCGAAATCGGACAAGCGGTTTTTGAAAAATCAACAAAACTCAAAAAAAAACTACATTGTCCACATTGACCCATGAACATGTGAACCACTAAAAAGTGAAAAATAAAAACTTTTTAACAAAAAATAAAACCGACTTCAAAAAAAAACACAAAAAAGTGAAAAATAAACTTTAGAAGAAAAACCAGTCTCTGAAGTCGGTGGCAAAAAAATGAAACCAAACAAACAAAAGTCACCGACTTCAGAGACTGGTTTTTCTTCTAAAGTTTATTTTTCACTTTTTTGTGTTTTTTTTTTGAAGTCGGTTTTATTTTTTGTTAAAAAGTTTTTTTATAAGTTTTAATATGAGTCCAGTAACATGCGGGTCCAGTTGACTATAGACTCCTAGTCACCTACAGAATATATAATACCTAGAATACCTTTTAATTTTTCAAGCACTTTCTCATACACTGTTGGTGCCTATGCCTACATTCTAATGAGAAAATGTCGCTTAGCCCCACAGAGGCAGCGCTTGCATTAGTTTAAAACAAAGGCATAGCTACACAGGCTGCAATACAATCAATTGAAAAGCTTGTGGAATATATTACCAATATTAGCTGATAAAACATACCTAACATAACACAGACATACCATACACATGACATACCATAATATGACATATCTCTGGTCAGTGTTTATCATAAGGTATCTCGTGTTTTAGACTGTTTTGTATGTATTATCTATATCTATATCTATATACATACTAGCTGACCCGGCAAACGTTGTTTTGCCTTATAAATAATTCCCTAGTAAAAAAAATAGAAAAAAAAAAGATGAAAAATAGATGTTGGCCGATTCTCATAGATACCGGATAAGCACAAAAAATTTCATCAAAATCGGTCAAGCCGTTTCGGAGGAGTTTGGCATCGAAAACTGTGACACGAGAATTTTATATATTAGAGATAATAAAACAGTAAAAAAACTGTCTGTACATTGAATATATTAAAAAAAAAATAATTGAGGGGGGTTTAGAAACAGTAATAGAGCACGAATCGAAAAAAAAAAGTTTGTCTGTTTGTCTGTGTGTCTGTTTGTCTGTGTGTCTGTTTGTCTGTTTGTCTGTTTGTTTGTACACGCTAATCTTCGGAACTACTCGACGGATTTGAATGGTTTTTTTTTTGTTGTATAGATATTAAGTCTGGCCAACATATAGGCTATAATTTATCTTGGAAACTTGAATACCTGATGCAGAACCGCAACAGACCAGCTTAACTATAAGAGATACAAAAATGGTACCATAGCAAAAATTGTTCCACGTGATGAGCATTTTCTGCAAAGAGAATAAATTCGAAGATCTGGAACACCTGATGTGGAACTCCAAGAGCCCAGCTACACTATAACATATATAGGAATGACGTGTTAGCAAGAATTGCTCGAAGATCTGGAACAGCTGATGTGGAAGTCCAAGAGCCCAGCTACACTATAACATATATAGGAATGACGTCTTAGCAAGAGTTGTTCAGCCTGATAAGCACTCTCTGTTGTCGTATACAATTTGAAGATCTGGAACAGCTGAATGTGGAAATCAAAGCTATCACTAATTTCACTGTCACTCAATCAACGAGACAGTCACTCATCAAAATTTCCACGTGAACGAAGTCGCAGGCATCAGCTAGTAATATATATTAGTTTATTATATTCTATCTATAATAATATGTATTAGTATGTTCTTATTTATGTATATCAATTTATATTACTTATTGGTTTTCTCCTTATCATTATTTTTTGTACTCTACCACAGTGCTGTCTTATTTGACCCTAAGGTTGACTGGTAGAGAATGCCTTGTGGCATTAAGTCCGCATATGTGCATGTGCATGAAGTTTAAATAAATAAATAAATAATAATAACACAAAGCGTGTAATCCTCGAAGGGTTTCGCAAAGGTGTACCGAATAGTAGGTACACCCACATTTCGCCAGTTATGGTTAAGTCCCATGTAATAGGGGGCGAGCCTATTGTCATTAACCGGGCAAATCCAAACTCCATGGCTGTTACTGAGAAATTCTTGATAGCGAAACCCAATAACACTTTGCCCGACCCGGGAATCGAACCCAGGACTAAGTTAGGTGCTCAGTTGTCGCACTTGCGACCGCTACTCCAACAAGGCAGTCAAAGGAGATATTTACATAATCTAAATCAATAATATAGCTGATATTGGTAGTTGATGACAAGGTATTGTTTGTGAATCTCTTTTCTAAGTAGGCACAGTGAGTTTGTTTCATCCTCATTATGGAAACCTATCCGTCCAAGACTCCAAGTTAAGCAAGAGTTGTTTTTCTTTGAAGCTAATGCCGTTAAAAGCTTTTGAGAAAGAAAATCTATCAGAGAAAAGTTTGCTACTTAAGAGGCTTTTCCAAATCAGAATTACTTTGTTAATTATAATAAAAGCAGTCCAAAATAAACTCATTTTATTGCCGACACTATACAAATGTTGGGAAGCACACTGTTAAGCTTTACAAATGATTGTCATCATACTTCTGTCCTCGGGCCGCGGTAATAGAGAAAAATACGCTGAGGGCACGAACGGGACGCCTAGCGTGAGTCAGCAATAAATAACCTGCGTGATGATGAATGGAACTTGCCAACAGATAATAAAAATAATTACGCACATAACACCCTTTACATCCACCCTTTATAGCTTTTTCTTGACGTTGGGACGCGAGAAGAAGGCAAAGGTATCACTAAATCAGCCTTAATGTTACCTATCTGCGCTACTATTCTGAGGAAAGGTGTTGGAACTATATAAAGGGAACCGTTTTATCTGTTTATAAGAATGTAGCTAAAACACAGATATAGGTACCTATCTATATTTTTTCCTTAGGGGTAGATTACCATAAAAATGAAGAGCCCATAGCGCCGCCAATATAGAATACTTTCCATGTAAAAGGCGCATGGAACTTCATGTTTTATAAAAGGTCTAAGTACCTTTTAACACTGAACTAGTACGAGTAAAAAGGCTAACAACTCCAAATTGTGCATTTTAAAAAGGCACGATAATTAAAAAAGTCTCGTTTGTGCTACTGCTGGGAAAAGGTCATAGGTTCGATTCCCAGATCGGGTAATATCTCAACAACAGTCTCGATTCTGGTTGTGGCAAGGATAGCCACAAGCTCAACTACATGGACTAGTGATAATTTCGCCAGTAGGTACCTATGTCTGCCTAGTCCTTCGTGGATTTCAGACGTGATTTTACAGTAAAGCTACATAAAGTGCCTGAATTCATATCATAAAACCAGACAAGTTCAGTACCTATACCGACCAAACATCCAATCCTAATTCCTAAAACCACATTACTGATGTTCTTCGCTTCAAAATAAATACACATCGGTCCGACCGCAGTGCACCATCTCCAGGTTACGCGAATTTAAATTCTACGGTTCACTTGACACAAAACAGAAGTTCGCTACACCGCCTAACTTGTTTACCCACTCAAAGGAAGCAAGAGTTGAGAGCTGTTCGAGTTTTCTTAAGCCCGTACACTTTTCTCCCTGAAAAAGTCAGTTAAACGGAATTTCGAACACAATTTCTGAGTAGGTCCTCTCAATTCGTTTTGTATTTTTGTTTTAAGCTGCCAATGTTGATTGAGATAGATTATTTTACAGTATATTTTATTTTAGCTCTTACTTGTTATAAAGCACAGATCGCTCGCAAACTGGTGTAGAAACCACAAAAGCGGCACTAGCTACTAGCAATAAAATATTATTCCGGCTGCCTCTAATCTGAAATGAAAGCTGAAAATTAAGACGTCAGTACCCTATCTACAGTTACTTTATTCATCTAATACTTAGGTACCTACTTCATTATTTTTCAAAACAGTTTATTACTGTCGCAAACATCCAGCAAAACCGTGAACAAACCCATTAAAAAGTTTAATAAATTACTATTTATTTCTCTTTTGCTAGTCTCAACAAAACGAAAATCCTTTATTTTCTGGTACAATACCCACCCACATACAAAAATACATTGTATATCATGTAAGTTTTCTATTACACGGGAATATCTTCAGCAAGCAGTTATCATAGCAGGGCGGAAGACGTGTGCGGAATATTGCCTTAGTTTCAGGATTATGTTTGCTCCACTGTGGCTTATGGAAACCCCTTATTAATATGGTAGAACAAATTTGTACCGTTTAATTGGTTTTCACGGTATATTAATACAAAGCACATAGATGTTATGAAATGCCTTTTACTTTTAGAATTAATTTAGTGTTTGACGTTGGTAAACTTTATTTTAATCCAAGATTATTATCAAGAATGTGCTGTGCTCCAAGCGAATGGGAAGATATCAGATTTCTCATTTAAACCTCTGCTTAGACCTAGGTATGTATGCACCTATGGTAATCTCGACATTGGTGAAGAGTAAGTATTGTACCTAGTTACTTTCAGAAAATTTGTGTGTGCCTAACTAATTTAAACTAATAATAATAATAATATTCCACAACTATCACACAACGCCATCTAGTCCCAAGCTAAGCAGAGCTTGTGTTATGGGTACTAGATTACTGATAAACATACTTATATATTTCTAAATACATACATATTATAGATAAATTACACCCAGACACAGAACAAATGATCGTGCTCATCACACAAACATTTGTCCACAAACTTCATGCACAATATGATACATAGGCCGATAGGCGGACTTAATGCCACAAGGCATTCTCTACCAGTCAACCTTAGGGTTAAATAAGACAACATTGTGGTAGGGTACAAAATATCTAAAAAACACTATATCAACTTTAAAAAAAAAAGTATTAGGTACTACATACTACTCGTATAGGTACCTCTATTGATACTAGTAGGTACCTACATATATAAAAATAAACTAAGTAAGTAGGTAATAAATATTTTAAACAAAATACCAAAACTTGACCAAAACGAAAAACTTAACAACAGGCTTGACTTTTAAAGAGAGAGAGCTATTTGGTCTGACTTAAATAGAGGATAATTACTTTCCTGGGAGTGTCAGACTTCTACTGACTAACATGGGTGGTTACCCATATTCCTTCTTAGCCCTTTATGTCGAGGCCGCGATATCTCTTTCGAACAACCCGCAGCCCAGAGCAGCAGGATTCTAGATCTAAAATCTGCCTAGGGTAGGGTAGGGTGCCCTGCACGGTAGGGTAGGCTTACCTAATACAACCAGCGAAAAATCAATTGCCTTTCGCTTTACCTAGTCTGATCTGCATCCAGTTGAACATACCTACTTTAAAACTGCTTTAAAACATCTGGCCAAACATAGGCCAAACGGGCCATTGTGTGTTCAATGGAAGACGTTTTAAATTCGCGCCAACTCATGTCTATTCAGTCTTTTTCTGACTTTTACAGTGTTATGACATTTTGTTTTGACATTGTCAAATGTCAACTTGGTGCGTTCATAACATACTTCTGAACATTTGAAGGGTAGAGCTATTAAACCATTTTTTGTCAAAGTTATAACAGTACAAACGTAATTTTAATTGTTTTATTATATTTCCATCAACCATTATACAATCGATTTATTTCTGAGCTCTTTTCTTGGCATTTTACAAGATTCACATAATAAATGATTAAATACATTACTGATTAATTTTTATGTTCATAACATCGCAACTGTCACCCGTGTCATTTTTGTGCGTTCCATAACACATACCAGAAAATGATTCACCAATTTGTATTGCATCTCTGTTTAGCACTCTAAAATTGCTATGCTTTATCTCTGTCTCATAGTTCTAGATTCAAAATTGATGTATCATTAACTTGCAACGCTTTAGTTGGGATTCTACGTTTACGTCAAGAAGTGAATAATATTGACCTTGCTCGCGGAACATACGGACTGGTTTGTGTTGTGTCTAAAAAACAGATTTTTAATAAGTTATTTCTGTTCTACAAAAATACAACCAGACTAAGGACTTCCCTACCTATCAAGTTCTAATACAAGGTACGTTTATTTCTTGTTTTTATTCAATAAGCTGTATTTTTCCTTTATATGTAACGATTTTCTAATAGAATAAGTAATTACCTACTTTATTCTTGATTTCCGCAATAGCGTTCGTCACGGATATAGAATCGGAGCTTTATTTTACAAAGAACCAGATGGTGACGCATGTGAACTAGAGCACCTATCTGCTCAATTATCTAACTGAATTTAAAATGTGTGACCTTAAAACTTTATAAGTCTTGTTACCTGCTTACTATGAACAGGTAAATGACTTCATTTGTTGTTAATGAAGCTCAAAAAGTCTTTACAAAGTGTAGGTTCAAGGCAATCAATAAACTATCATAACTTTTTCCTGTGATAATGAATATATTTAATGCATTGAACAGATAATTCATTAGGTAGGTAATCTAGTTAAACAGACATTAAATCGTAACAAAGTCAAAACTTCAAAATAATAAATATAAACTAAAACCTATACCTATGTAAGTACTTACATAAATAATATTTTAAAGGTTATCAAATTGCTCTACAATTCAAAGTAAGTATAATCATACTATCTAAAATACTTATAAGGAAAATCTCAAACTAATGCTGTGGGAATAATATAAACAAAAAGTTTGAATGTGGTTTTTATGATAATTTGTAAAAACCAGCATTGAGTATCATCAAACAAAACAACTCATAACATTTCTTGTTATCAGAGTATTGTAAGTACATAAAAGAAAAAAAACATTTAGGTATAGCGTAACTATAAACTGTCAGAGTCTAATAAGGAAATCCGTGCACATTCTTGAAGCACAATTTAAATTGATTCATCCTGTCATTACGTATTGCTATTTCTAATAAAAGATACATAATTATATTGTATATTTGTATAGCACTACATTGTGCCACTCATAGATTTAAGTGGATAAATAATCAGGAGTTCTGGCCATTCAATAGAATGTTTGAGGAATCTAAGATGCTGAATACCTTTTATTGAAGGTGAAACAAATTAGGCTAAGCATTTTCTATTTTCAAGGATAGAAAGTAAGTCTCTCCTCTGTGTTTTTGAGATTTAAGTAGGTATCAACCATTTTCTCACCATTGCCTTGACAATTTCCATGTTTGAATCAGCCATTTTCCCCTTAATTATTTTGATACAATAGTGACAATTTTAAAATCATTTAATTGGTCCACTGGATATTTAATTGAAATTGCTGAAAAACAATTTCAGTAATAAGTGAGTAATGGCAGAAGGAAAATTATTTGTTTAGAAGGAAATAACACAATGTTAAATAATAAAATAAAATAACCCAATTAAATTAGTTATTTGGGCATTTCTCCACTAACTTGAAAATCGTCCATACAAGACTGTCCTAAGCAAACCGTGACAGGGGACTGTTTTTCTCTACTTTTGTACAGAAAAACAGGCCCCTTATCAAAAATACTTGTTTTTAACAAGGATTTTGTTTGTTAAAGTAATTAGTCTTTATTTTTCTTTGTTATTCGTAATATATATATTTTTTTCATTTTAAAAAATAACAGGGGACTGTTCACCAGAGGACTGTTTTTTTTACATGAATACTTAATAAAACAAAATCATTTAAACCTACCAGATTAACCAAACAGATGTGGCTACATCCTAGATAATCAATTCTTTTTAACAAATTTTCATAATTTTAACTCTTAAAATAGTATAAAATAAGCTAGCCAGGGGACTGTTTACGTAACGGTCTTGGATGTGTAGTTCACCTACAGACGCTGTCGTAGCACTAAAAAAATGGCAGTTTCTCGCTTAGCTCCACAACTGCACAAAATTCACATCGATTACTTTCTGTATCACGATCTAAATGCATCACGCTAAAACAAAATTTGACTTCAGCGTGGTGTTCAAATTTTAACAGGGGACTGTTTCAATAATTTGAGGACAGCATTCGCACATAGATATTTTGATTTAATTTCAATCGTAAAAATATAATTGCTATGTATTAGATGCTTACTGTTATGTGTAATGTATTTGGATATTTTTTATTCAGTTATCAACAGCAAAAAAAGAAATATTTGTTACAAGATTTGTAATTCTGGAATAGGGACGCACCAGAGGACTGTTTTTTGAGGTGTTTGAGGTTCATTTTCTCAAATATTACATTATTAAATTGCTGAATACGCAGTTGCATTCCAAGAATACGTAATACTATGTCGTTATTGATACAATTATCTGAGAAATATTACGTTTCACAACGTAAAATTAGCTTGGGACAGTGATTTTCCAGTTAGTAGAGAAATGCCCATTTAAGTACCTCATCAGCTAACAAATTACGAATAATTAAACCGCAGGACTACTGTACTGTTGAGTAAATATTATGCAATATTATACTATCCTTGTACCTATTCTATTTAACCCTTTTCTTGACAACGTATCTTGTAAGACACATCATTAGAAAAAAAAACATAGCTCTTTTATAATTTATGTAAAACGGAAAGTTTACTTATTTCTTTTTAAAGTATACGTTTCTGAAAGGACACATGTGACACAATGACAGTTTACGTCAACTGCTTTTTCAAAATTTATCAAAATGGTGAACGGTTGAGTGCAACTCCGCGGAAGAAGGTAAGAAATTATTAATTTAAAAAAAAAAAATCTTTTAAAATTGCGTGAGAAATTGGTGTTATACTATTTCATATGTTTTTACTTTTGCTGGAAATAAATTAAGCAGGAGATATAATTACGCTTGGCTTCGCAAACTAACAAATAAAGTGAATGTATCCTACAGGATACGTTGCTAGGTGTACTAAGATTCTTTGTACAAGTTTAGTGTATCTTATAGGATACATTGCCAAGTGAGGGACATCATTTATATTATTTTTGTAACTGTGTTTTAGGGAAAGGAAATTATATGCTTGGCATAAGTGTGCGGGTGGAATATTTTTTTCAGGCAGAGATGCAACCATTTTATACCAGAGCAAAAAGAATTTGTGCTCTAGCACCAAAACCACGTACAAGACGCTGTTACTCAGCCAGTCTTTGCTGCCTTCGCCTGTGCTGCCTTAACCTCAGCCGTATCCAGCTCGACTACCATTTACATTGGCTCAAAATGGCTCTCCTTCACAACTATCTTTGCCACCATCTCCATTAATTGCCTCTAACAGCCGACCAAGAAGACCCACAACATCCGGAAGGACTGCAAGATTAGTCAGAACCTGACGTATTTTTCAGTGGGCTAAGAATAAATTCAATCATATCGCCCAGATAGCCAAAACTCCTTACAAGTATTTTACAAACTTTTTTACAGACGACATTTTTGATTACATTACCGAGCAATCAAAACTAACCGACCGTGTATGCAACACAACACTGCACCCAAAAGCACAATGACTGACGTTGCTCATAAATCCGCTAAGCTTATGTGGGACAAGACTGGGCAAGTCTGCCGCATTCCAAATGAGCTGTGGGTCAAAATAACCACAATCTGGAGCCCTGACAGTCAGAAGGAGTCGCGGCAGACCTCATAGAAGATGGCGAGACGATCTGGACGACACCAACAACCACGGGATCCACATTAGCCTTAGATCGAAACAACTGAAGTCCTGGGGAGAGGCCTTTGCCCAGCAGTGGCATACAGGCTACCAGTATCAGTATCAAGTAGCACAGAGCTTCCTGAAAAAAGGCCGGGGAGATAAGGTCGACAACTGTGAAGTTTCAGGACCAACACTGTCGAAAATATTACAGGCACCTGTAGCACCACGACCTCCACCGGATGTAAGGTACGATCAGGTCGGCCATTTTTCAATGTTTGGTGTGAAAGGGCAATATAATAAGGTTTGTGTCAAGGGCCAAACTACGGTACGTGCCAAGTGTTCGTTACGCTTGTGTTTCAGGACTTTCAGGCCAGAAAGAAATTATTTTGTGAAATTCCACACTGATAAGTAATTATTTTAGCTTATATGCACCTCAAATGTTTCGGTAACTTATTTTTTTTCTTTTTGATTTAAATAATCTTTAAGTTAATTTTGGTTTTTAACTATAATTGTTACTATATGCAAATTTTATACATATATTGATTAAGATAATTTTGTGTATTTTATTCCCTCAAACCTGGCAACGTATTCTCAAAGATACTTACACATATGGTCAAAGTTCTCTACTAAGCTGGCAATGTATCCTCAAAGATACATATAGAATCTCATTATCTGGTCATGTGTGATTTTTTCATATATTTTTCCCTAGATCCTAGGTTCATAATTAACATCATACTTGAAAATTATTCGAAAATATTTATTTTATTTTTTTGCCAAGAATAGGGTTAATACTAATGTCCATTATGTGTATATGTGGTTAAATTAAAATTTAGGCTAATCACTAAAAATACTTTTTTAATACAGTTGCTCAAAAAGTGACGTATTGCAGGGACGTATAGCGTTCGGGATGTGGGCTATTACGTACTCGTGCTTTTTCTTTACCTTTCCCGAACTCGTGCGTTCTCTTTCCCAACTGTCAAAATAATGTCCACTAAAAAAAAAACAACCACGAAGTATTTACTAAATAAAATCATAGAAGTTTTTATGATTCATGCAAATATTTCTAAAGAAGCTACTAATTTGTTTCAATATCAGATTTAATTATTTGATTCAATGAGTTAAAGGTTTTCATTTTTATTTCATATCAATAAAAAAAATCTACTGAAAACTTGGCTGTATGGGCATAGTTCCCTTTGCCTACCCAGAATAGGTAAAGAAAAAAAAATCTCTGCGATTCTTTTACGTTATGCGCCATTTTCAAAAATGTTCTTTGCGAGTTTAATTACGGTTTTATTATTTTATTAAATTGCTTCATTTTTTCGCAACTGTATTAAAAATAGTTGTTCAGTACACGTGCGGAACCGTCATTGCAACTTGTTCCGACTGTCTACCCTCGCCGTCGGCTGTGCCTCGGCTCGGCTAGACATTTGTCGGAACTCGTTGCAATGACAGGCTTTCCGCACTTATAATGAAATATACTATTTGGAGACTTGCTCAAGTTAACAAACCAACAAATTGTGAAAATCAATTGTTTCCATGGCATGACATCCATAACTTATACCTACCTAGTTGAATTAAAATGTTTTCAGTTATTTTCTATTATACCACTCACCATGCTACAGAACCTTCACAATAATGGTCTGACTGACAATCTAAATGGACTCAGCTCAAAATTTGGCTACAAGTTTGGCACTTTCAGTAGCGTCCATAAGCTAATGGATATTGTTATTTACCAATACAATGAGTCATCAAATAAAATAAGTCCTATCAGAGAACTGTTACATATTGAGGCTAAACTGCAGCGTTAAAACGAAAGGGGTAACATACTAACATACAATAATCTCAAAATAATGATGTATTGCGGGCCATAATTTTATGGCCCGCAATACATCATTAACGTCTAGTTTGTGTGAGGGAACACTTCCTCTGTAGTCGACTAGGCCGGGAGTCCGGGAGCGGCACACACCCGCCGGTACAATTATGGCGTTATGCCAACGTCAGCTTGCTAATATCAGTGTAGAATCCAATGGATATAAGTCACGTTTTACCAAAATGTTCAAAATCCAGGGCAATATTCTACAATGGCGGCAAACGATAGCTGTGGGACAATTGCGGAACTTTATAGTTCATAGCGACAACGTTACTGTGTTGCAATCGCTTAGGTAGTACTATTTTTACTTGGAATCCGTAGTGAAGACCAATAAGTGTTGAACATTACATTCGTTCCGCGAACTCCTTGACTAAAATATAACATCGCAATACACTGCATAGATAAAAAAACTTATGAACAGTTTTGTTATTTTTGGGACTACTGTAATAATCAGCCTATCATAGTCCATAACTAGATAAAAGCCTCTCCTAGATTTCGTCACAGCTCTCTGTCTCACCACACCCGATTTTAGCCTCACGCTATGCGCACCCATTTTAGCTAATTTCTTATTACGTCGTTCTGAGTTATTGGTCACTTTATTGATCTGGCAGCCCACCCACACAATACATAATTTAAAAGATTGGGAGCTCCTTATCATTTTTAGAGAATGACCTTCCCTTTTTTCCTCTTATCTTTGTATCCTATGCTAACATGCGTCAATTTATCGAAATCTTCATTATTACATCATGAGGTCCAGTCATAAGCTGTTCTTTGTGCTTGGGATAAAGCTTAAAAGGTCAATGAGATGAGACAGTCTGAACATGATAATGAAGTATCTTAACTAAATATCCGTAATAAGTACTGGGATGTCCCCATTTCGTTGAATGTCAACGGCCGCCTGTGTTTTTACCCAAAATGAAGCTACATATTTCAACTAAAGTGACCTTCTCGCGAACTCTTATCAAGATTGTTTTTGTGATGTCATCTCCAAAAAGTCGGAATTATAGTTCTTCAGATTGTTAAATGAAGCATACTTGAATGAAACGATGGTAGAGTTGAAAGGGTACATCAATTCTGTTAAGTATACGTATCTTCCGAATCATGTGTCCAGAAGTGGTAGTGAATCAGAATGTTAACGCCATCGTAAAATACCTAATTAAGTTTTTATCAGTTATTTGTCATGAAACTCATGATGTCTCGGTGCATTCCGTTGTAATGAGCTAGTTTTGACTATAGCTAATTATGACTTAAAATAAATAAACGTCACACATTTACGATGTTGTCTGCAACATGATAATCGTATATACAGATTGTAGCAGACAGAAACTAATGGAGCCTAAGTAGAACAATCGCGCTTTATCACAGTTAGAGTGACCTGTCTCAAGGATACTTGCATCATCAAACTTCTACACACAACCGGTTTTTTCTCACGCTAAAGGAAACAACACGATAATAAGCGAAATTTATTCATAAACGACACTGATTACAGCTATTTAAAACCACAAGTAGAAACATAAATAACTTTTTCTTCCAACTATGCTTTAATTTCATCATAATCACACTAAAAACTCAGCACAAAGCGAGTCTTTAGTGCTCTAGAGCAATAAAAATGTATGAAATTTCATTATTGCACAGTTTATTTTTTTTAATCGCACCGATGCCAATCTCAATGGATTAGCTCTATTCAGCCAGCCGATATCAATACTTTTTTTTTTACATAAGTATTATTCGTTTCTATCCTACTACTTGTTCCAAATTTAAAAAATGATTGTTGCTAACTAGTTACTATAAAATGAAAGAAATTTAAAAAAGTAATTTGGCGGGAACTTTTGGGGAACTTTGTTAATTTTGCTTGACAATATTTTTGGAAATGATAAAGTGTGATACTATCTGATTTTGAGTGCTTCGGCTTCGAATTAAAATGGAATCATTTAGCGAAACATTAACTCCGGAAAACATTCTAAATGAAGACGACAGTGTTAAGTATAGAAAATCTTTTAACTGTTTGATATGAGTTTCTTTTATCTACTATTCCTTTATGTAATAGTTGAAAGAAAAGTAGATTATGCACCTCGCCTTAAGTAATTTATATTGCCCTCGTGCCTGTTAGATTAGAGCCCTCGCTAACGCTCAGGCTCTAAATCAGGCACTCGGTGCAATAATAAATTACTTTGTGCTCGATGCAATAATCAACTTTAATTAGACATTACCAGTTAATCAATCAAATACCTACCGATTATTAAAAAAAAATACCCATTGTTAATACTGCATCCATTGAAGCCGACCCCAACATATTCTTTATTCTGCTGTCTCTGCTGATGTGTTTTGACCTAGTTAGCTAAAACATAACCTAGATCTATAACATTCTGAACGGAAATGATTGCACCTGGTGAGAAATTGTTGACGAAAGATTTCAGCAGTTTTTTAAGCAGTAGTGTTCGGATAAAGGTCTACCATGTGTTAAAATTTATGCCCATTTCGGTTAGTCGCTGATATTGTAATTTGTAATAATGCGGCGTTAGAAGTTTGAAGAGACCGCATTGCTCTATAATGCGACCTCTCCACCCCGTCTTGCCCAGTAAAATAGATCTATACTGTTTGTGCGATTTAATAGATAGGACCATCCATGTAGGTTCTTATTGCTATTGTGCCTGTATATGATGTGACAACATAACTCTAGCTATCGTGATTACATACAATAATGATTCCCTACAGTTGTATAATACGTATTATCTCACAACTAATGGTACAGACACCCATAAAAATAGAGCGTTTATGGGTGATAAGTGAATTATGCTTGTCCCTAAATATCACCGATCTACATTTGGCTGGCCTCCAAGCAATATAATCTCGCATACACAACTTCATACGATGGAATTCTGGGAATTCGCACTTTTCTAAATACGATTGTCTAGGCGCTCTCGCTGCTTTTGATTTATGGTAGACTAGCTTATAACAGGCATGGGTGGCGATGAAATGGGATTTTTCTAATTCAACCATATCAGCTCCCCAACATTCGTTCTGTTTTTCTCTAATACACTTAAAATCTGGTCTACCAATCTGACACTTCCTTAATGCTTGATATGGGTCGCGTGAATCCATTATTGTGTGACCTTCCAAATCTCAAGGTTTTCGGTTTGATAGATTGCTACTACCCCGTCATCTTATATCAGAACACGAGCCACGATGTGTAGACTGGGAAAATAGAGCAAGACCGATGTTTTTAACCGACTTCCCAAAAGGAGGAGGTTCTCAATTCGATAGGTATGTTTTTTTTTTTCTATGTATGTACAGACGCCAGCATGTCAAGCTACCCGAAACTGTCAAATTTTCCCAACGAACCTTGAACCTAATGCTCTAGAAATAAAGTCGAAAATCTATCAAAGAAATCTGACAGATTGTAGTAGCTTGATGTGCTGGCGTCTGTACACCGATTACGCCGAGATTAATGATCCGATTTACGTGATTCTTTTTTTGTTTGATGCGGAATAGTTGCCATTTGGTCCCATATTATAACCATTATGGTAGAACGGGTCCAGCGAAAATTTGCTCGGTATCTTTATCTATATCTATACATATAATAAAACAGTAAAAAAACTGTGTCTGTACATTGATTATATTAAAAAAAAAAAATTGAGGGGGGTTTAGAAACAGTAATAGAGCACGAATCGAAAAAAAAAAGTCTGTCTGTTTGTCTGTGTGTCTGTTTGTCTGTGTGTCTGTTTGTCTGTTTGTCTGTTTGTTTGTACACGCTAATCTTCGGAACTACTCGACGGATTTGAATGGTTCTTTTTTTGTTGTATAGATTATTAAGTCTGGCCAACATATAGGCTATAATTTATCTTGGAAACTTGAATACCTGATGCAGAACCGCAACAGACCAGCTTAACTATAAGAGATACAAAAATGGTACCATAGCAAAAATTGTTCCACGTGATGAGCATTTTCTGCAAAGAGAATAAATTCGAAGATCTGGAACACCTGATGTGGAACTCCAAGAGCCCAGCTACACTATAACATATATAGGAATGACGTCTTAGCAAGAATTGTTCAGCCTGATGAGCACTCTCTGTTGTCGTATAAAGTTTGAAGATCTGGAACAGCTGATGTGGAAATCAAAGCTATCAGTCACTCATCAAAATTTCCACGTGAACGAAGTCGCGGGCATCAGCTAGTAAAAAAATATATGGATACTATCCCTATTTGTATCCGTCTCTATTCGTCGCGGGTATGGTGGGCATCAACACGTTAGAATTGAGACGTAAGTGTGCGCTGTTGATGCACTACTATCTACTACTTAATAATAAAATTGACGACGGGACTACTTTAGCTCGTTGTTCACTGTTTGCTCCGGACCGTCTGCGACGGTCGCGGGCCTGTGCCTCGAGAGGCTTGTTCGCGGCTCCCATTGTGCGTACCCAAACTGCTCGATATGCGCCCACAACCCAGGCGATGAATCTGCTAAACGCCCTGATTGCTCAGGAGCCGGATCTAGATCTTTTAATGAGTAGCAATAAAGCTATGCTTAATAGTTGCATACGATTTTTAAGTTAGTGTTTGATGTTGACTTGCTGCACGCGTTGGTGCAAACTGTAAGTGTAGCAAGTACCTGCTTAAATAAATAAATAAATAAAATATAGCATGGTTTGGCCCAGTACTTTTCATTTTATGATATTATACTATATAAAGCTAATTTTTTTATAATTTTAGAACATTTTTCGTTCGTTTTTTTATGTGTACGCGAATAATTTCGTCGTTTATGAACCAATTTTGATGATTCTTTTTTTATTGGAACGGAGATATTTCAAGGGTGGTACCATGATATGGAAACCAGATCCTGGTGATGGAATCCCAGAGAAATCGAGGGCAACCCTCGCCTAGCTTTTTCTGACGCTATACAAGTATAGGTTTCATAGTAAATATTTCTTGATACACAACTAAAAATTAAAAATTAAAAAACTTATTTGCAAAAAAAAACAACCGACTTCAAAAACACCAAAAAGTGAAAAATAAACTTCAGAAGAAAAATCAGCTTCTGAAGTCGATGGCAAAAAAAAGCCAAATCAAACTAACAAATGTCACCGACTACAGAAGCTGATTTTTCTTCTGAAGTTTATTTTTCACTTTTTGGTGTTTTTGAAGACGGTTGTTTTTTTTTGCAAAAAAAAAAAAAGAAAGTTTTATAATTTACCGTTCGCGTAAAATTTCAATTGATTCGATTTAAGGCGCGATTGGCTAACTAACGAAAATAGAGTTGGATCAACAACACCCACGTTGGTTTTAATAATTTGAATAGCCCGATCGATAATACCAAATGGTATAGGTACCTACCCACAATATTCGTTAATACATAAGTGAGTAAGTAAATGGCTGAAGTTTTGACAGTAATTGCCATAATTCGAAGAATAATCGACACACACTAGACATTATGGACTGGAATTTATTCGCTACAAAAGAAATTTCCTTATGTATAATTAAACATTTGTTCTCCTTAGTG